>OZ007500.1:10303791-11606573 GCA_963931805.1 Microdon myrmicae | reverse complement strand
CTTTATCCCGTAGCGAACGAAAACACGATAGTGGAACAATAATCCAACGATGAGGGGTTAAATCTATTTAAATTATTTAAATAAACTTCCCAACGATGAGAGCTAAGAAGTAATTTATACGACCCAACGATGAGAGACTAGACCCAATCTATATAAATAAAGGAAAGAAAAGACAAAAATCTGCAAAGAGAACACTAAAACAGTGGAAAAATTGTTTGGTAAACTATCTCCAATTATTCTTCCCAACGTTGATTTCGTCCTCTTTCCTGTAATTGGAAAATAAACCGAGAAAAGGAGAATATATATTTTTTATTTATGTTATTTGTTATTTCGGATAGCTTTTTAAACCTAGCCGCTAGTTCCGCTAGTCGGCGTAGGGACGTAAGAGCCTCGGGGCTCTTCCACCACTGGATTTATATCCCCGACGGCTTTGATATAAATTTCCAGCTGGTGGTTACCGGCTGCGCCAATTTGTTATGTGTGTTTAACAAATTTATATTATTTAATAATATATATTTAAGTAATATTGAATGGGACTTACTTTGGAGTTTGTTTTCGTGCGACCATTGAGCGGTCGCAGTGTTGTTATGTTGCGCTGAGGTCCGCTGGCTCGTTGCAGGGGGCGTTGGGCGTCGTTGCTCCCCTGATCAGCTTGTCCGTAGCGGTATGATATGTCCTCGACGAATAGTGTTTTAGTACGATACACTTAAACCAATGTTATTTGTACTAGTAGATTTTTTCAAATCAAATATGTCACTTTCTATTTTATACACAACGAGGATTTTATTTGTTTGATTATTTATTCCGACTCGTTGTGTTCGAAAATTAACGTCGAATTGTCATATATCCGAATTTATTTTCAATGTATTATCTTTATTTTATTATTTTTTTTTCTCCGCCAAGTAGAATTTGCATAAAGTAGTTTATGCAAATTAGCTACTTGGCGCGTTATTTCCTTTTACAGGTAAGGAGGGGAATCAAAGGGGATTAGTGGATTCTGGGGGGGGCCTGGACTCAATTTTGGTCCGTAACAAATTACATTCTTTTAATTAGGTAAACAATATTATGTCTTTGCAGACGAAGGCTTTAAGAATGCTGGACCAACAAGTCAATATTCTCCTAAATACATTCCTGATGAAGAAGAAACGATATCGGATTCTACTAAACCTCTCTAATATCACCTGGGAGAAGGAGAACAATTCAAAGAAAGGCACGCGTAAGATTGCTGCCTAAGACACTTCTAATTGCATTGATCACATCGTATTTCTTTTTGTCATTCCAGAGAAAACCGTAGTTCCCCTCACGGACGTAATTGCTGTCCGCCAATTTGACCAGCGGGTGGAGAATGATAATGGAGACCAAAGCGCCACACCTGGACCAGGACCGCAGCAGGAAACCACACCCAACTTAAGAGGGAAGCAAGCCAAGGAATACCTGATAATTGACTATGCGAAGAGAATTATTAAATCGCCACAAGATTGCAATCGATGGCGTAGAAAGACTATTATATTATATAATAGCGAACTGCGGGTCGTCACGCAATGGTGTACAATGCTACAGAAGCTAATAAAAGAGCAAAATCGGGTACGTAACATGTTGGTGTTCATAAACCCATACGGCGGTCGCAAGAGGGGTCTGGTTACATATGAAAAGTATTGTAAGCCCCTTTTTCAATTGGCGAACATCGAAGCAAGCTGCATAATATCACAGCGCGCCAATCAAATACACGACATCATGATGAGACATAATTTAAATGAGTATGATGCAGTGTGTTGTGTGGGGGGTGACGGTACCTTTGCCGAAATGGTTAACGGCTTGATGTTCCGCACGATAAAAGACGCTGGCTTGGATACACTTAAGCCGAGTTACATGCCGAAGCCGTCGTTAGCAATAGGCGTCATTCCGGCAGGCAGCACTGATACCATAGCCTACAGCTTACATGGTACTCATGATGTCATCACGGCTGCAATACATGTGGTGCTCAGTCAGAAGAGGGGTCTCGACATTTGCAGTGTCGAAAACGGTAATGGCCTTATAAGGTTTTGTGCCAGTATTTTATCGTATGGGTACTTAGGAGACATTGCGTCCGAGAGTGAAAACTACCGTTGGATGGGGACGAAACGCTACGAATACACAGGTATAGCAGAGTGATTATACTTATCAATTTCTTGTAATATACTTCAGAGTCTAAACTTTTACGGGGATCATATTTCGGATTTCAGGATTCAAAACATTTCTCGCTAACACTGGCTACCAGGCGGAGATACGTGTACTACAGTCAGCGAATTCAGCCTCCGTCGATGACGCAAACTCTTTAGAGATTATAGATGGTGAAAAGTGTTACGTCGATTGTAGCCGATGTTTGAGCTCAAACTTTTCCGAGGAAAGCGTGGATCAGAAGCAACCTACGGATGATAATAATGAGAACAAGAATACCACAAGCGCCAGTACATCAGTATCGACGAACGAACCAGAAATTGTGGCGTTAACACAATTTACCAAAACAAGCAGTAACTGTGATAGCATGGATGTGATACCTAAGGAGGAGAGTGAGCTTTACCAAAACTCCTATGACTTTCAAATAGGAACGTCATCGTTGTCGCCAAGTCCTAAAATATGGAAGACGATTAAAGGAAAATATTTTATGATCAGTGGAGCTAATATCACATGTGCTTGCGCTCGAAGTCCAAATGGAATGTCTAAATATTGCCATTTGGGTGACGGAAGAATCGACTTAATATTAGTTCGTAAAACGACATTCCTGAATAATGTTCGTCTGCTCTTGACAATGACGAGCAAACATGGTGATATAGTAAGTAATCGTCTAGTATGATTTTGCCTACCCCGTGTAGGCTCAGGACGTGTTTCATATGACTCGATTCTATTTACAGCGCAACCTACCATTTGTTGAGATTTATAGAACTAGCAAATTTTGTTTCCGAATGAATCAGAATGAAGAATTCTCTTGGAATGGTTCTTGCCAGCCAATCAACCAGGGCTCCCAATATAAAACAAGCCTATGGAACTGTGACGGTGAAGTTATCCATGACTTAGATATCACCATGACGTAAGACTTCCATTACATTTTAAAGTGTACTTGAATTTTATTGACTTCTCTCTTGTTTCAGGTCACATTGCCAATTACTAAATGTCTTCATGAGGGGGCCTTATCCATTCCAAAAGGACAAATCATCCACTTCCTGCTGTGCAGGATTTTGTAAGCCTTAGTTCAGTAGTCAAATCGTTGAATCTAGTTTTAGGTTATGTGCGATACTCTTATAATGGTCGCTAACAAAATTATTTGTTATATTTCTTATATATATTTAAAGTCGGTTTGATATTTGTACATAATTCCTGATATATGCTCAAAATTACCTATACACCAATGGTTACTGTTAATACGTGCATTTACCTAGATGTAACTGTTGTGTAGGAACACACATTCCAATTTAGCTTTAATTCATCTTGGCGATTTGTTTTTTAATATCAAAATTATATTTAACACTAAATTATTTACAGTTTTTGTAGCACAAACTTTCAATTCAATGTTATTGGCACAGGAATACGGAGAGCACTTGCCTAACATGTATATCGATGTAAGTTATTTGTTCTTCTCTTTGCTTTAAATGATGTTATCCTACTTAATAAGTAGTTAGTAGTTCTAGGGGGACTATGGATCGAATTTTGCTTGATTGATGTTTCACTATGATACAAGTTTGGTATGACTTCGCTCTTAGGATTACCCTGACCTTGTCCTTAACGACACCATTTTCAGTAATTTTGTATTTGGAATAAGGACATTGAAATCGCTGTTTGCAGATGGCATCTTTTTAATTGGTTCCAATGTGACACCGCTTTTGTTTTTCTATTGTACATTTCTTCTTAATCCACACCTAGCTGTCTAAAAGGATACTTTTGCTTGTTTTTCTTTCTGTATTCATAAATTCCAAACGATATATATCGCTCCTATCACTGAATATTATGGGTTGAGAGTTAGAAAAATAAAAACTTGAAATTTATGAATCACCTTAATGTTATAAATTAAATAATTTTTTATTTAATAATTTAAAAAAAAATTATTTTATTACGATCAGTTGAAGACTGACCGCAATGTTTTATTGTCAAACCAAAACCTAACTCAATTCTAATGTTCTCCAACTGTTTATGATTTATAGAGAATGTTCTCCAACTGTTTATGATATTTATAGCCTCTTTTGACCTTCCTCTGTTGAATATTAATACCTTGCGGTCGGTAATTCGTCAGGACACATAAACCCGTGACGTGATTTTTTGAATTGCGCCTAGTCTCTTACCTATGCGTCCTGAGAGAAGATCAGTTGGTGATCCAACAACAATCGAATATCCAACGTTGATGCTGAAAAGAAAATGATGAATCAAATAACAAAATTGCGTTACTGTTCACTTGTCGACCAGTGAAAGTAGAATCACATTTATTTCATTTTTCTTTTTTTTCAAAACTGTATTTATTAACCATAATTAGAATTTGTACATTTAAGTAATACAGTGACTTAAAATTAAATTCGTAACAATTGCTTACATGTAATTATTATTATAATACATTTTCCAAACAATGTTTTAAGAGTTACAGGAAAGATGTGTGTTTATACATTTAGTAGGGTTTCGTCTTCCTGGAAAAGGTAAAAAAACCAGGAATTTCTTATTTTTACTTTACTTAATCTAAACCTAACCCTAAATATAAATATAACTTAACCTAACTTAGTCTGATTATTATAAAATGAGCTATAAACAAAACAAAGTTTTATAATTAATGGGATATATGAATTAAAGGATGTGGAATGAGGTCAGTTATGGGTTTGAGGAAGAGCATTTCTTTCCGGTTGTTCGTTGGAAAAACGTAGGATGTTGGAAAATGGTTGGACGTTACAGTATTTGAACTGGTTAGGGGTAACTTCGGTGTTGTGGTATACGATCTCGTTTGAATCATTTACCAGTCTGCCTGAGGCGAAGATAGCTCTGGTGTGGAGACAGTTGGGATAGTTAGTTCTGATATCTAGAGGGTTCTCTAAGAGCGAGGTTATTATGGGATTGGGATTATTTTGTAGGTTTTCGATAAATTTGATAGATAGCTCGAGGAATCGTCTATCGAGGCGCTCAATACCAGCGGTATTGTAAAGTTCGACGTTACTATAGTACTTATAGGAGTTAGAACGACGATGTAACCCAGAGACATACCTAAAGCATTTTCTTTCGAATACTCGTAATTTCTCCATTTGGGAGGGAGTGATATGGTACCACAATGGGGACGCGTACGTGAGTATGGGCCTGATAATTTGTTTGTAAATGAGCAGTTTGATTGTTTCTTGTTTTCTTGCAGCCTTAACAAATTTGCTGCTAGAGTAAATTAATGTATCATCAGCATAATTCAGCATCACAACATTAGGAGATACGGGTTGAGGAATATCCGCGGTATATAACAGATATAAAATTGGCCCTAAAATAGAGCCTTGGGGAACACCCGCGTTTATGTTGCGAGTTTCTGAGACGGAAGAATTTATTCTCACAACGAATTTTCTGTCGGAAAGATAAGAGGCTAAGAGCTTTGTTGTGTGAGAGTTTAAATTAAATATGGAGTGCAGTTTGTACAGAAGCCCTGAGATCCAGACGCAATCAAACGCCTTAGAAATATCGAGAGATATACACACAGTAGGGCTTTGGTTTTGGAGACCAGTTGTAACATCGTGTGTAAGTTTTAGTAGAGCATGACATGTGGATTGTCGCTTACGAAATCCGAACTGACAGTTAGGGATGAGGGCATTCTCATTGGCAAATGAGAGAAGATTTTGCTAGATCTTGCGTTCCAGTATCTTAGTTAATGTACTTAATAGGGATATTGGACGATAATTGCAAGGGCTATTACTACTACCGGGCTTCTTAATAGGAATTACTACCGCAGTTTTCCAGTTCTCTGGGAAGTGCGATGCATTAATTATATGATTAAGAAGAATGAGGATGGGAAGTAGATTCGGTGGGCGTAGCCTTTTAAATAGAAGACGTGGGATTCCATCTAATCCAATTGACTTTTTGTTATTTCCTGATCTTACGATCTCGGATAATTCGTCTGCAGTTAGAAAATTTGTAGTGTCTAAGGGGTGTGAAGCTATGTTCGTGTTGTTAAATTCACAGATGAAAGGAGTAAAAGATGTGAATAATCTGTTTGAGATGTATTCGTTTACTGTGTTCTCGAAACCAGGGGTTGAGAGAGAATTATTTTGCTCATGAATCTTTGCAAAGTGTTCCGCGAGGCAATTTGCTATGTCCGTATCGGACTGGGCAATATTATTGCTGATTGGGTTGATCAGATGATCAATTCGGGGTTTATATTTACCACCAGTTAATTGGTTGATGTTTTTGAAAAGATCCCGATTTGGTTTGATATTTTTAAGTGTGGAGATGTAGTTTTCATCTGCGAAGTTTTTCAACTGCTCATTTATCAGAGTGGATAGGATTGGATTTGGCTTTTAATAAAGGGGCAGTATCTTGTATGAAGTTTACGGCAGAGCTGCTTTTTAAGGCGCAATAATTTGGCTAGGATGCTGGGCAAAGGCTTTCCTAAATAGTTATGAGGAATGGTTGTCGGGGTGTTGTTGTTGAGAGCCTCCTTAAGAATTTGCTCTATTCTTAAAGATGCTTGATTGATTTCAGTAGGGAGTAAGTTAGATGCTTCGGGGATATACAAGTCAGAGAAACTTATCGCTATGTCCCTATTGACTTTTCTCCAATTTGTTTTGGTGAAGTTTGGGACAGGGTTTGACGAGTATAGTGGATCGAGAGAGGGGATTTGGATCGTGGTGTGAACGGAACCATGATCAGAAGGAAATATAAAGGAGACTGTAGGTGGACCCGCTGAATAACCTTCGTCGGACTTGAGGAAGAAGTCGATTGTTGACCTGGCTGAGCTAGAGACACGAGTTGGCTGTAATGGGGAGTCAATGTAAGTATATGGATAAGACGGGAGGAGGGCTAGCAATTGGCGACCATATTTGTTGCATTTATTATCATTGAATGCTGTATGACGAGCATTCCAGTCTCCTCCGATTATAAATGGAGCGGGAACGGACTGTTGGATAATCTGCGAAATGTCAGTATCTGGGAAATCTGGTTGTCGTGAAGGGTGAATATAGATGGATGCTAAGACGAGCACTTTATTGTTCTCACAGAAAAGTGTATTCAATGCTGGATATATCGGTGAATCTAATTTCACTGAATTGATATTTTTTGTGAATTAAGATGAGATCCATTAGTTCTGGGGTTAGAAACTAAAGTATAATTGGGAATGCAAACTCGGGTCTCTGAAAGGAATAGGATATCTGGGGAAAACTTTTCAACAAACAACCGGAGGTGTTGCTTACGTATGCTAGAGTAAATGGATTCTATGTTGAGGCAGATAATGGTTAGTTTAGAGAGAGCTGGAAAGAATATGGGAAGTTATGAGTGAAAGAATCTGACCATTTTTTTCTGTTTCTAACATGTTTCTCAGCGAAGGTAGCATGGCTTGTAAGCTTTGGATGTAACCCATGATGTCCAGGTTGAAATTTTCAGTATTATTGTTAGAGGGAGTGGTAGTGTTGAGGTTTCCTCTTGCTGCATCCGCGTAAGATATTCCGGGTCGGGTTGACTTCGTTTCCTGCAATACTGTTGATTTCGTTGTTGTTGATTTAATAGTTGTTGCTAATTTCCGCCTTTCCAGAAGTTTTAGCTTCTGAGGGCATTGGGAAAAATTTGCCGGATAAGGGCCTCCGCAGTTACAGCATTTTACTGTGATCTTCTTTGTGGTAATGGATCCATTAGCGTTGACGGTTTGTACTGTTTCAGGTTCCAGGCCTTGTGGATTTACCTTGCATTCATGGAGCTAGTGATCATCTGCGCATCTGCCGCAACGTCTTTGCTGGTGGCATGAGATCGCCAAGTGTCCTGAGTCTTGGCATCGCTTACAATGAAGAATTTCTTATTTGTGTGGCTCTTCGATTGCGATTTTTTGCGTAAACAAATATTTAATTTGTTTAAGTTGCTTGATGTCTTGATTAGGTGGGATTTGTATGATCCGGAGGTTTTTTACGTTGTTTGTCCTCATGTACGGTGTTTGGAAGTAGTCCAGCTTATTGATTTTTATTTGTGGACATATCGTAGCGAGTTCCAGTCCCACTTCTTCGTTGGTCCATTCGGTATCGATGTGCTTTATAATAAAGGTAGTTGGTTTGTTGTTCGGATTCTGGAAGGTGAAGAACTGATATTGTTCCTCTAACAGTTTTTTAACTGCCCTTTTATGATCGACTAATGATCTGACTGTTATGGAAGTCCTAGAACCTTTTGCATTGGTGCTAAAATTCCGGTGACCCAAGGCATTTTGCAGGGTTTGAATTAGTGCTTTGGTGCTGGTCGGGTTTCTGATGTAGATTGGCGGTGGTCTTTCGTTTTTCGTGGTTGATCTTGCTAATGTTTCTCCTCTGGATGGAGCAGGTATTTGGTTTGATGAGGGCTTTGTTTGTGTGGGTAGACTGGCTGGTAGTTCGCCTTGGCTGTGGCTCGAATTGCGGGTTTGGCGGGACGTTTCTGCCATATGGATGTCATCGGTTTTATAGATGGAATCTCGTTTATAAATTTGTTCCTGTAGTTGCTTCACTTTTTGTGTTAGCTGGTTTATTGTTTTCAGGGCTTCCTCGAGTTTTCGTTTATAATCTTCGGGGCTCCTTGATCTCTCCATGTTTGTGGAATTTTTTGGTGCGTTCCGTAGGATGTCTAGAGCTTTCCTTTTTCGCACTTGTATGTACTCCAGTGCCTGGTCTGGGTCATCGCCTTTCATCGGTTTTGTCAGTAAGTAACGGCTTACCTACTGTTAAGATTTTTTTTTCTCTGGTGTTTAAACTACACAAATTGATAATTTAGTAATACACTTTTTACGTGTAAGCACGTTTGCGTACTGCGTACTGTAATTCTCGTCCGCACTGCACGAGATCTGTGTATCGATTGGCCACATTTATTTCAAAAATGTTTTGCCTTATATACCAAATCTAACAAAACTTACTACCTAACAATTTCTCGTTATTTTTTTTACAGTTGGAAACAAAAAATTCTTTCCAATGTACCTACAATGAAAATATAAAACTACTCAGACAACCATATGTTGACGAGCATTATCCTTACAATAGACATACATTTTCTCACCACGTCAAGTGACGGGTCGAACATGTTCTTAATTACCTAAGTTTTTTGTTTATTTCATGCATCAATAAAAACCGATACCGCCGAGGCTGCATCCAGGAAAAACCCTTAATGGAGCATTCCTTTGCATGCATCATAAAATGTGTGTACCGAGGTCGTGTCAGGGGAACGGCAATTATCTGCTAAGATAATTGCCATAGACTGCCATAGACTAAGATAATTGCCATAGACTCTTGAACTGTCATAAAAAATAGTATCTCGTGAAGCTACTTAAAATCTCATAAATATAATTTTGTAATCGCGTAATGATGTGCGATGTTTGTATTGATACATGAAATGAACTTATCCTATGATTTAATACAAAATGTTGAAAATACTAAAATTAACACCAACTATTTATAATTCGTACATGATTCGGTTGCTCAGGCGTAGACGCGTTGTCAGCAGTTTTGTCTCCGAATGTTTCCCATGGAACCGTTATCGATATGTGCAAGGTTGTTGGTGACTACAAGTGATTTCCCACGTGCTTCTGTTGTGTTGACGTGGGAAAATGATTTTACGATGAATAATTATCGAATCTTTCAACGTTTAACTTAAATATATATATTTTTTTTGTGTAAAGTCACTTTGTCACGCAATACTTAATTCACCGTTATATTATAATGTCAATTTATACAACAATGTTTTCCTGTTTTTCTTTTTTTTTAATTTCGGTAGAAGGTGGAAATCTTGAAATATACCACTCCTGTATATTATTTCTGTTGACTATGGCCGCAGCCAAGTTGTTGGATAATAGATATGTGGATAGTTGTAGCATACTATTTTTAGGCCAGTGTGGTTAGATAATGGATATATGGCCTATTAGGTAGCCAGTTGTTGCATATAGGTTTGGTGTCATATAGTCGGTTGCAACAAATAGAATTAGTCTGTCAAGGTTGTTACATATGGAGTTGTGACAGAAATAATTCATAATGCAGAACAAACAGGGTCGAAGAGTAGTGCGCAGACAATTACTGGAGTTGGACAGGTTAGCCGTCTATGCTTCTTACAAAAGGGGAATTTAAAATTCACAGGATATTAAAAATGTGTTATAGACGTACCTGGGTAGTACCCTAGGTACTTACGTTCCACCACTCGAGTCACAAACAACAAGCTCCTCTTCGTTATATTCCTTTATTTTCTTCTGGTACAATTCCAGTTCAGGATCAGCCAACAACAGACTCAAATAAAAATCCGGGACGTTGATTCTTCCACCTCTCCTTCCAACCGCTTTTCACTTATCATTTCAGCCTTATTTAACAAAGAACAAACGGACATGTTTCTTCGCACCAAAACGAGCAAAAAAAAACGTTATAACTCATCTAACACGAAAACGCAATTATTGACCACTTAACAAGAAGAACTGTTTAAATCAAAACAAAGAAATTAAAATACTTTTTAATAAATTAAACTTAACTGACTAAAATCGAAAAATCTTTCTTCTCTATATTCTTTAGTTTTTTTTACCGCACACTCTGTCATACATCAACATCAACAACGGTCTTCTGTCCAAAAACCGTTCGCTCCCTCTCCCTTTTCGAACAAATTCATTTTCGACGACAGTCGACTTCGAAACTAGCCAAAGCCACCACCGCCGAAAAAACTGGGTTTACACGCCCGCTGCATTTAATTCGAAATTATCTTCGTATGTCCTATCAATCCCTCGTGCAGCCAAAACAGGGGCGACTGGCGAGTTACTCACGTAACACCTCTGGACTCATTCAGAGGCATGCCGTATTTTTACCGACCAAAACCACCTCCCGCCAGGCACATATTCCCGTTGATCCCCGCGGAACTTTATTTTATATATTGCATCGCGGGGCGGGGTAGACTTTACCTGTTAATCTGCTCGTCGCGTTCCAACTACTGCATTACGTTACAGACTAGTTTGGAACTTAGCATATAAGTTAATTTTAATCTTAAAAAAAAAAAAACTTTATTTCGATCAAACCTTTATTTTCGAAATCCACTCTTTTGCTCTTGGAACAACTTAAGATTGAATACAAATTCAATGTAAATACTACTCATAATGTTAATTTACTTGTGTCAGCGATTCTGTTGTGGCTGCTTGTTGAAGAACCTTTGGCGGTTCACAACACGGGTCGTAGTTTTTTCTTTTTGTTCGCGTGTATCACTTTATTTAGATCACATCGGGGTCACCAATTCGGCAATTATTTTTTACATGTACCTACTGTAGAAACAATTACCTGTAAGTCTGGATTGTTGCAATTACGGCGCAGAGAGCACGACTACGCGAAACGTTTTCGATTGATTGATGAATCTTCGTCTGCGTTGCTGAACCTTTATCGATTGTAATTCACTGCACTGCACTTTGTTTGGATAATTGCAGCATTCGTTGCTATTGCAATTGTTTTGATTGTTGAGCTGCAGGTGTATTGTGCCGCGAACTGAGCGGCGATGAGACGATCCAATGGTTGTTGGATCCGGCTCGAAGGACCAGAAAATGTTTTGAGAATCTCGATCCTGACGAGGAATGTCGTCAGCCGAGATCCTATATGTTGATGTTCCGCCGAACGAGGAATGTCGTTCGGGGAATTGCGACGGTGGATTACGTCGCCAAAAGAGGATTGACGCAATGCCGTCCTACCCAACGATGCCTGAAACAAATTCGTATTAAGAAAAACGGAAGGGCACAGCAATACCTGTTGATCTCAAGCCGCCATGTAGAAGATGATCACCAGCAGCGAATCCAGACATCCGCGCTGAACGGATGTATTTGATGAATGTGTTTGTTACGTTGTGCAAAACCAAGCCGTTGTAGACCGCTAATGAGCACGAATCTGATGTGCTACTTGGTCTCTTGTTAGTGTCACCTGTTAGTTTCTAGGTTGGGTGATCCAGAAATTCCAAATGATACAACCAATGTCTAATCCACAATTTCCTTTATTGCTCAGAAATTTGGTCTAATCACAAACAAAAGTAAAAGGAAGATGATCTTCGTACAAAAAACAAACTTCGAGATTTTTCTTTTTTTTCACTCAAGCACCAAAAACCGTAGATGACAGTAATTCAATTTCTGTATTGCCGAACCACCAACAACAGTAAACAATGCAAGCGATGACAGTTTCTCCACTGTCATCGTGTTGTTGGCATGTGTGGTGAATATGTGTCGGGGAGAGTACTAGACGATGTAATAGATTCTCCCCGAGCATATAATCATGAATCCGAAACAATCGCAGTCGAAAATAATGACCGAGGCCTACCTTTTCTCTCAACTCTGCTTTGACACCCAATGATCTCGACACATTCGCGATTCGGTAGCTAAAATCTGACTGACTCTGACTTCTTCCTATGGTCTCTGCAAGACCTGGTTCGAAAAAAGGGACGAAAAATAAAAAGGAAATTTATTGCTTTTGTGCACTAGCCAGCCGATGTGATACCCTGGGTAATTAAGCACCAGGAAAAACACAAAAAGATACCGCGGAGGTAGAAAAGGTCATCAGGTACGGAGGAAATACAAAAAGGTCGAACGAGGGGAAAGAGAGAACAACTTGACGAATCTTTTTTCGGTGAGAATTTTTGCCGTCGCGAGATCATTTAGTACGATATTAACCTCAACGAGAGGTAGACCTGCGAGCAACGAAGAAGAAAAGGTGACTCGGGGGCGAACCACGGAGTGTGCGGTAAAAGAGTCACGAGTTTATTTAAAACAAAAAACAAAAAAATTTAATAAAAAAAAATTTCGAAAACGAGTACCGGGGGTTTTTTGCGATGGTCTTTTGTAAAGAATTCTATGGACGGTTCTGTCGTTGCTCATACTCGCTGTATGCTCGACCAACGTTAATCTTCGCGACCCGATGTTTCTCACTATCTTTGGCTTGAGGTATAGCCCTTTCAATTCGCGGTAGTGGATCTTCCCTATTTGGTCCTTATTTCTTTTCGGTGTGGACTATGTGCGGCGGAACATAACGAATGGAACAACAATTTAGTAATTTAGTAAATAAGGTTAAAGAGAATATAGTTGCATATAATTTTATTAGTTAAGGGTAAGTTGGGGGACTTACTTGTTTTATACTTGATTGGTGTGTTGCTGGTGCGGCGACTGGGTGCATGGGGCGTAGAGCGTCGTTGCTCCCCTATTCAGCTTCAGTCCCTTGCGGTATAATATTTGTTCAGATGAATTTGGTGTTATTTTATACTTCTTCCAGTCTGATTTTCTATTATTATTTATCCCGCTACTTCTTCCAGTATGATTTTCTATTATCATTCAGTTCGATACTTCTTCCAGTATGATTTTCTATTATTATTTAGTTCGATACTTCTTCCAGTATGATTTATTGGGGGACTTTGTCGACTATTATTGTTTGACGATTATGCTATATTGACTGCAATTCTGTGGACTTGCAATCAACACATGAACTCGGTGAGGTTTGCACTATTGTGCTGTGTTAACTCATATTCTGTTACTCCTGTCGGAGTAACGGCCCGTCTCATGTGCCTCTCAAAAATCGTTCGAGAGTATCGTTCAAAGATATTTAAAATATTAAAAGCGCATTTTTTAATCCAAATGCGAGTCGTGTAAACTCGTTAATTCTGTGACGTAACGTGTGTTGAGGACTGTATTTTTATTTCCTTGTCGATGAATGACTGATTCCAAAAGGGTAAATAACGAGTCCGAATCTGAAGCTAAGAATGTTTTATTACTTAGTAACGATAATTTACTATTTATCTATGTTCGCCTTATGTCGCGAATCTTCATCCGAATAAGCTCCCTTCCGGAGATGTTTTGCAGAGGCCCCTAAGATCAGTTCCGTGTTCTCCCCACAACGTTATCATCGCCCCTCTTCACTCCAGGGCTTTTTGTGGGGTTTTTCGATCAAGAGCAGTACTGTTGTACTGTTCTCTCGAATTCGTCCTATTACACCTTGTGTCTCACAGGTCGCTGTACTCGAAACTGAGCTACTTGGTTGCGACACAAACTAACACCTCAAGTGTAGAGGGTGGAGAGATATTTCAAAAAACATGATCTCACCGAGCGTCCTCATCATAGTTAGTTCATTAATAAACAATGCAAGCGATGACAGTTTTTCCACTGTCATCGTGTTGTTGGCATGTGTGGTGAATATGTGTCGGGGAGAGTACTAGACGATGTAATAGATTCTCCCCGAGCATATAATCATGAATCCGAAACAATCGCAGTCGAAAATAATGACCGAGGCCTACCTTTTCTCTCAACTCTGCTTTGACACCCAATGATCCCGACACATTCGCGATTCGGTAGCTAAAATCTGACTGACTCTGACTTCTTCCTATGGTCTCTGCAAGACCTGGTTCGAAAAAAGGGACGAAAAATAAAAAGGAAATTTATTGCTTTTGTGCACTAGCCAGCCGATGTGATACCCTGGGTAATTAAGCACCAGGAAAAACACAAAAAGATACCGCGGAGGTAGAAAAGGTCATCAGGTACGGAGGAAATACAAAAAGGTCGAACGAGGGGAAAGAGAGAACAACTTGACGAATCTTTTTTCCGTGAGAATTTTTGCCGTCGCGAGATCATTTAGTACGATATTAACCTCAACGAGAGGTAGACCTGCGAGCAACGAAGAAGAAAAGGTGACTCGGGGGCGAACCACGGAGTGTGCGGTAAAAGAGTCACGAGTTTATTTAAAACAAAAAACAAAAAAATTTAATAAAAAAAAATTTCGAAAACGAGTACCGGGGGTTTTTTGCGATGGTCTTTTGTAAAGAATTCTATGGACGGCTCTGTCGTTGCTCATACTCGCTATATGCTCGACCAACGTTAATCTTCGCGACCCGATGTTTCTCACTATCTTTGGCTTGAGGTATAGCCCTTTCAATTCGCGGTAGTGGATCTTCCCTATTTGGTCCTTATTTCTTTTCGGTGTGGACTATGTTCGGCGGAACATAACGAATGGAACAACAATTTAGTAATTTAGTAAATAAGGTTAAAGAGAATATAGTTGCATATAATTTTATTAGTTAAGGGTAAGTTGGGGGACTTACTTGTTTTATACTTGATTGGTGTGTTGCTGGTGCGGCGACTGGGTGCATGGGGCGTAGAGCGTCGTTGCTCCCCTATTCAGCTTCAGTCCCTTGCGGTATAATATTTGTTCAGATGAATTTGGTGTTATTTTATACTTCTTCCAGTCTGATTTTCTATTATTATTTATCCCGCTACTTCTTCCAGTATGATTTTCTATTATCATTCAGTTCGATACTTCTTCCAGTATGATTTTCTATTATTATTTAGTTCGATACTTCTTCCAGTATGATTTATTGGGGGACTTTGTCGACTATTATTGTTTGACGATTATGCTATATTGACTGCAATTCTGTGGACTTGCAATCAACACATGAACTCGGTGAGGTTTGCACTATTGTGCTGTGTTAACTCATATTCTGTTACTCCTGTCGGAGTAACGGCCCGTCTCATGTGCCTCTCAAAAATCGTTCGAGAGTATCGTTCAAAGATATTTAAAATATTAAAAGCGCATTTTTTAATCCAAATGCGAGTCGTGTAAACTCGTTAATTCTGTGACGTAACGTGTGTTGAGGACTGTATTTTTATTTCCTTGTCGATGAATGACTGATTCCAAAAGGGTAAATAACGAGTCCGAATCTGAAGCTAAGAATGTTTTATTACTTAGTAACGATAATTTACTATTTATCTATGTTCGCCTTATGTCGCGAATCTTCCTCCGAATAAGCTCCCTTCCGGAGATGTTTTGCAGAGGCCCCTGAGATCAGTTCCGTGTTCTCCCCACAACGTTATCATCGCCCCTCTTCACTCCAGGGCTTTTTGTGGGGTTTTTCGATCAAGAGCAGTACTGTTGTACTGTTCTCTCGAATTCGTCCTATTACACCTTGTGTCTCACAGGTCGCTGTACTCGAAACTGAGCTACTTGGTTGCGACACAAACTAACACCTCAAGTGTAGAGGGTGGAGAGATATTTCAAAAAACATGATCTCACCGAGCGTCCTCATCATAGTTAGTTCTATCTTGCAACACTCGTATTTTCCGTGATTCACGGTGAAAGCAGTTTTTTCGATATCTCGTCCCCATAGAGGGCTTTGGAAAAGAACCCACTTTTCAGATCTATAATAGTGGAAAATTTATTTTCCACGAGATTTGCTAGAACCTCGTTGATTTATGGAATCGGATATTTGATTTCATCGCTCGGACAATAGGCATCCTCGTTGTTAGCAAAATTCGGCTCGAAGGACCAAAAATGGTTACGAACTAAGTTAAATGGACGGACAATTGTTGTTGCATATAGGTTTCCATAATCGATAACCAATCTACATTTCTTATCTCCAGAAGCGTCTAGCCTTTCGGGTATATTGAGGCATTGTAGGCAAATCTGAAGGTTTTATGATGGCATCATTGAGAAGTTTCTGTATTTCTTCGTATACTATTCCATATTTTGAAACATACCTGGTAAACAATTCACAGTGGGAAGATACGTGCCCATGACAATTTATTTTATCCATTAATGCTGTTTCTTTTTTTATGTGGTTTATTTTATCCAACCCTTAATATTTCACCATGTCGTACTTCACTTGCCATTAGATAAGGGTAGGACTTGGGGTAGACAGGAGTATAATTCGATGATATCTCACCTCTTGAATACGTGAGTTTTTCGTTGCGCTCGGAAAACAGATGTCGATATCTTCGTAACATGCTGCGAGGATTTGACGTTTGAGTTTGATCTAAATGGTCTAATGTTTATCTTATTTACGGATTCTGAAAGGAGGTGCTTAATGAGGGTTTAGATATTGTTATATACTGCATATTAGCACAGGTTAGCATAAATGAAAAATGCACTGTGTAAGTTTAATAATTACAATATATTAATGAATAGTTGAGAGGTGTGTACATGTCATGTTATCAGTACAAGAGTTGAGCAAAGAGTCTCTGCTGCGGCTACTATTCTGTTCTATTTATTGGTCTGAAGGAACCCGGAAGTCCATGACCTCACCGATGAATACATGTGTTTATGTGAATCTACAGAAGTATATCTGTACATACATATGCGCGTACGTCTACATTCTTTTGAATGTATACTACAATTCCCCCTTTTTTAAAATTCGCAAATTTATTTAGCAAAAATGAGCGGCGAGCGAACGGCCACCAACGAATGTATCTCGTTCCGGCGACCAAGGGAATGACGTCTCGGCTGGGTTGGCAGCACTTCCTGTTGCTCTAAAGTGCACTAATGTATTAAACGTAATAGGAAACAAATTACCTCCACTTGGACGAACGACACAGAAACTAAAACCAATTCCATCGGTGCTCCTTTCAGCTACACAGAGATTCCGATGTCGGTAGTGTCCCCTTCGGTTCGCGAGCGATGCTATGCTCAGCAGCTTGTGAATTCGTCCGATTGCGCGCCAAAGGAAGCTGCGCACGTGGATGCCCAGCGTGTATTTATTCCTTGTTCACCATCAGTTGAGTCTTTATGATCTCGGTAATGAAATTGATTCATTATCTTGAGGCGAATTTGCTTTTAAACTTGTGCTACCGTATTTTTTATTTTTCCATTTACCTTTACAATCGGGTTAACATGTTTTTTAGCCATCATTAAATTTGACATTGTAGTTAAATGGAGAATTCTTCATAATTATTACGGCTTCAGATCGAATTGTTAATAATTGATGATCTTTTACAAAAATCTTATCTTCTATCTCTATCTACTTGTGGCTTATATTGTTGTTTTTCTATATCAATTTTGTTGCATCAATTTGCACACAAAACAATTAAATATAAAGTTATAACTAAACGTACTCACGGACACCCCCCCAACCCGGCCGAATTAAACTCGCACTCTACTCAAAGCTGTTCTCAGTTTCCGCCGACAGAAGTCCCAGTTGTTCAACTCCCCTTGGACATTGGCCGTAAACCAACTACGAGCCTAATTGTGGACACAGGCGCTGAGATCAGCCCTTTGAAGAAAAAGGCACTCCGCCGAAAAAATACAATGGATGCCCAGAAAGCAATTACCCTCCAAACGCTTTTTGGCAAGGGCAAGTCTACGGGATGCTGCCAGGGGAAGTTCAAATTACATCAAGAAATCCCCTGTAGTTTTTAGGTAGTAGACTCCTTGCCGGGGTTGTCGGAAGACGGACTAATTGTTGCATATGTTATTTGGATGCATACAATTAAAATCCAAATAATTAAATTGTTTTATATGACTTTGTATGATAATAGCAAACAATTTAATTTTATTAACAGAAGTTCTGTAAGAAGTATTTACCCCTGGTGTGTGGAGGCGTCGTGAGCGGTAGTTGCTTCTGTTTTTTATAAATAAAGCCTGCTGCTCGAGCTGTAGGGTTATATTTTTTAAGATTTTTGTTACGGCTTACTGCTTTGTGGTTTCCGGCTTTCTGGACTTAGTGGTTGATTCTAGGTGGCTGCTAGCTCTTCCTGGTGATGTTGAGTAGTTAGCCGCTGGTGTTAACTGCACTGCCGTAACGGGAGACTCCTTTCCTGGCCGCCCTGATAACTACGCTGCCCTGTACTCGCCGAAGTATATGTCACCACGAGCAGTGCCACTTCGCTATACCCTTCAAAATTTAGAAATAAAATATTTTGCATCGACACTTTATTATTTTGCAACTGTTACAATTATTTTACATATCGGCCGTAGGGTCGGCCTTGAGGACTTATACTATATTCGACTTTATACGAATCACCGCACAACACTTTTTTTACATTCGACCGTCGTGGCCGATCACTGTAAACCAACTCTGATTCTATTGCGATCGTTCGATCAGAGGAAAACTTTTTTCCACGTTAACCAAAGGCAACGTGTTATTTTCCTTTTCTCTTTTCTTCGCTGATCTCACATAAAATCTTTTGTATCCGGATCTCTATTGTGAGCCAGCGATCTTTTGTTTGATCTTTCGGTAATTTTCCTAGGGTCGACAATTACAATTAGCCATTAATCATTACTCATTACTTAGGTTTTTTAAGTAATGTTTAGGATTGGTATTGTTGTATTTCCAATGTTGTATTTCTGTATGGGCAAATTGTTTGCGCCAATTGTTATATTTTTATTCTGCAAGTGGCTGCTGCTCGGTCTGTTGTCCTGTATTGTATCTAGTCGTTCAGATCAAGTTCGCCTGCAGATATCCTTAAATATTACTATGGGTGTTTTTGGTAATGATATTTCAATAGACAATGGTGCCAAAGATATTTTGTATATCTTAATGGTATTGTTGTCCAGCGAATTCGGTTCAGAACACGTCGGTATGTGCACAAGTCCTGTGCATTAGCAGGGGTCTGAACATTTCTCGAAACACTTTAACAAAGATTAATTGCTTTAAAACTACTGAGGAACAGTTTTTGTTTTTGAAGAATTATTCAAAAATGTTCTTTTGCAGATAGCTTTCCGGATAACGGTGCCAAAAATATTTTGTATACTTTAATTGTATTGTTGTCCAGAAAACTTATTCACAGGCACCGTCCTTTGTTCCGTTTAGGAAACATATCCTTACAAGGGATTAAAAGAAACGGTGCCGGTATACAGTTTTGTTCTAAGACGGACGTCTGGACTTTATGGTTTTATTCTCTAGCGATGTCAGTAGAGAATTTTTCTTAGCGGATTGATACATTAATCAATTCGCAGGGGATTCACCTTATGTGATCCAAAATTTAATGGGGCTTGGCCCGTTATGGATGTGTTGGATATACCGGATGATACCGGTACACAACAATATTTAATTTAATATTTATTTTAATTTTGTTTTACTTACTTCCGGGGCCAAATTAAAAAGAATCTCTTTGTATTTGTTGTTTGTTTTATTTAATTTAATTACTGCTTAGACTGTTTGGTCGTCGATTGCTAACTGTGGCTGACTGCCGCGAAACCAAAATGCGCCGCTCTTTCATGTTGTGGCAAATCGAGATTTGCTCACAAATGTTGGTTAATTGCCGAAGCACAAACCCGATTATTTGTGCTTCATATATAATTAGGTTTAGGGAAGCGAATCACTTTGCTGGGTTTTCGCTTGCACCCAAGCAATTCCAATTTCACCCGAAAATGCATGCCCATACTTGCTCGTGTTCCCAAAGCCAATTCCCCGTACACACAACCAACGAATCCAACTCAGCTAATACGGCGAGGATTCGCTGGAACTAAATTCTTATGCAGGCATAACAACCCTTCCACAAAATTCTTAGTAAGTGGCAGCGAGTTTATTTTAGCTATACCTCCACTGCCACGATGCGATGAACTTTTCCTTTCATCAGTGAGTCGTCATTCAACTCCCAACACGCGCACATCGGGAGTCCCCTGACAACCGCCACGGCTACGCGGGGGCACGCCGCCCCGTTTGTAAGAGTCAGTCGAGTAATAATCGTCCCGGAGGAGGTGTTGTACCGTCGGTCGAAACGTGCCTACCATCGAAAACCAAGATTACACTTACGGCTCTGAATACGACGTGTCATAAGGCCGTTACAATTTAAGCGTGTTGGTACAATTATATAATCGTAATCATAAATAGTCTTAATACATAAATGTAATTGCAATATACAAGTTATGTTATGAAGACATCACAATTTGAATGGACTTGTAACCACAATATAATAAACTCAACCAAAACTGTATGTGTATTATCTTTTACGTGAAGTACGTGGTGCTTACTTTCGGCGGAACCTTGGTCATAACCAGCGTTGGATAAACAGTGTTTGAATGAACCAATCGATCCCGGGGATAGGAGTGGACCTAGTGTCCTCGCCGACGCACCTACACCTCGTACCCCCCACATTATCCCACCGCTGCCACCAAAATTTCTTGTTCTGTAGTGTTTTGTTCAGGAAGCGTGTCTCCTTGTCCTTGTTGATATTCGGAATCTAAAAGAGTGTTTTTGTGCAGGTACCACAGCTTTTTACTCACCAGTTGTTAGATATTAAAAGTCTCGCTTTTCCTCGGTATATACAAGTGTTTTATTTTAGTTAAACTCTTTGCATCAATTTTATAAAGTTGTTCTCCTGGGGCACTTCCTCCAGGGACACTGATCGATATTTTACTGCGGCCGCGAGATCACTCTACTGTTCCTTTATAAAGGGAAACAAATCGAGATTTGTATCTCAAAAATGTACAATTTCGTACAAAAATCCCGATTTTGGTATCCTGAGTGAGATGCTCAGTGTTTACTTAAGATAAGAATTCAGTTTCTTGAATTCTTATGAAACTATTGTCCAGATGTGGATGCGAAAAGGGATTCGGGTTTTTGTTTGTTCAATTTGATGGAATTTTTCCAGATTGAGATAACATATATCTGGAGTTTGAATTTTGATGATGCCATGGGGCAAATGTAAAACGATAAACGAATATTTGATTCGTTTATTGTGAATTTTGATTTTGATTAAGATTTTGGATTAAATTATGCCGTGGGGGCAAATGTTAAGCGATAAACGGATGTTTGATTCGTTTATTGCGAATTTTGGATCTAGTTTGGGTTTTTTCGGGTTTTGATTGGATTTTAGGTTTTAGTGTATTATTGCTGGGATTTGGATGTAGGAATGGGGAAAAAGGTGGTAGGGCGTTTTAGAGCACTACATTACTACCATGCCAAGTTCAGATTTGCCCAGGGTAACTTACGGAATGAGTGGCGTGTAGTGAATGGATGAATGCGAGAATTTTATCGTATTGTATAACTGCAACGTAAACAAAAAAAAAAACCCCAATTGGAAGTTGAACATTTTTTGTTTATATTACTTGTGTGTGAGTAGATGAATGCGAGAATTTTATCGTATTATCTAACTACAACGTAAACGAAAAAAAACTGACATGTACAGTTGACATCTTTTTGCTTATATTAATTGTATATGTGATTGGATGAATACGAGAATTTAATCATATTGTATAACTGCAACGCAAACAAAAAAACCCCTCAATTGGAAGTTGAAAATTTTTTGTTTATATTACTTGTGTGTGAATGGATGAATGCGCTCCACTATGTTTAAACTTAACTTGTATTTTGCCTCATGAAACGGAAAAAAAAAAATCTTACTCCAGACCCGCACTCCAGTGTGTGTACGCTGCGCTGATTGTAAAGCGACTCAATCCAAAAGGGATGAAAAATTGACTTTAGCCACACGGTCAACCAGTCGAGATCATACCTTCATCTGTGCTCTCTCATTCTCCCCGCCCATCGAGGTGAATAAACCCTTTTAGTTAATTCAATGTATCGATGGACTAGAGAGAATGCGGGAACCGAAATGAAAAGCGAAATGATCCCGGGGATGCTTTGGCTTTAGTGGTGCATACACGAACGCTACATCTAGTGATGACCGAGTGACCTAGTTAGGATATCGTGGTGATTTCAGAGTGCAATGTACTCTCCCTCTGCTGGTGCGGTGACCTATTCCGCGGTGGTGGCGTGTATCGCACACGGCGATCTACAATGTCGTGGCCATACTGCCTGCAATCCCGACAGAAAGGCGTGTTTCGTCTTTTTAGGCACTCGTCGTATACGTGTCCCTTCTTGTGCCAAAAACTGCACGTCATGCGGTTTTGCGCACTTCGCTGGGCGCTTCTTACCTCCGCGCAAATTTGGCTTAAATCGCGGCGGAGTGAGGCCTGGAGCGCTAGAAGGTCGGTGACTTGTACTGGGGATTGGTCTGGGAGGGACTCGCTGGTCCTGCGCTCATGTGTCCGCTGGGGAAATTGAGTTGAGCTAAGGGGACCGGGCCTTCTGGAGGGTGTGGGTGGCTGTGAGGGTGGCATAGCTAGAGCAGTCCGGGGTGCTGCTAGTGGAAATGGTTGGTGTCGTGTGTGCAGGGCGACGCGACGTGTTGATTAATCGCCGCGACTTGGTACGCTGGAGGCTCAGACTGCGGTTTATCTTTATTTAGATTCCAGATAGTTTGGGCAAAAACGGCTTTTGAGATATATAAATGTCGGTCTAACCTTCTGTTATATCGCGTCTCGCCGTGCTTCCCCAATAGTGAGGGAAGAGCGAGTAAGTGGAGAGTTGAATAAAACAATACTATATTGCCTTTTTAAAGTTTTATTTATTTATTGATGTTTACTTTTTAATTTAACACAATATAGAGAAAAAACCAATCCTCACTACATTTATAATTATAGGCATATTATTATCATGCGTAATGACCATAATTGTAATCAACAAAGAATGTAAGAGATACAACGATTACAAATTAACAAAAATAAATGCCAAGTCCCAGAAACCTTTTAATAAAAACTAATAGAACTCGGCACTTAAAACCCAAAAAAATGGTACTAACCTCATTTCGGAAAGCGGTTCTGGGGCGGTTTCTGCCCCTGCATGTGGTAATTTTTCTTGATGGGTTATTAACTTAGTACTGTACTTAGGGCGACTTTTCGTCTTAGGGTCTCTGTTTACTCTTATTTTACTTCTTTATTTATTAAGTCTTCCTTTTTTTTATTTTTTATTTATTTGTTGAGCCTATCGTAGTCTAGTTAATCCGTTGTGACAACTCTTTATATACCCAAATTATGGGTCTAGAAACGGAAACAATGCATCCTCACTTGGACTTTGACCCGCGCGTATGTCCCATATTGAGGTCCTATTGCCTAGCACGAGTCATCTGCATTGCTTAATTACTATCGCCACTTGATTGATCAATTTAAGGTGCAACGGTTTTGGCTTAAGCAATTGTATTGCTTAATTGGTTTTTGCACTTGATCGAACCATTTAAAGTACGACGACCCACGTTCAAGCCATTCGTATCGTTTAATCGATTGGCGTTTCGTCGTTATGTCTGTCCTTTCGTAGATCTTAGCACTTGTGTGGTGGATTCGGGTTAGGATCGCCAAGTAATATATATTTGGGTGACAAGTATCTAAACTTTATCCTAACATTTTCTATGACTTAACTTCCCTATGGGTGCTGATTAAAGCGCAGCTCGCTTAAAACATATGGCGTAGAGCGCCGCAGTTAATGAATAAATACGTTTCAGGTATATGATTAAATTTATTTCAAAAATGTTGGGGTATTTATACTCCCAATCAATCATTCAATTATTTACACATTTCCTCAATTACTCATACAAATTTTGCTTACAAGCTATAAAATAATAAAGTGGAACATCACTCGTACAATTTTGCCGATTATGCCATTTAATATCCTATCACCGTATAGTGAAAGAACAATACCATGAGTTGACCCAATTAATCCGTGAATCACTTTGCCAATGACAAATTCGCATACGATTGTCATCTGATTCCTTCAAATCGTAACTGGAGCGATCCGTTTGTTTTACTCAATGAAATGAGTTGACCTTGACTTTGGTTGTAAACAACGAATGCTGGTTACTTGAGAAGTGCAAATTGTGACAAGGGCAATCGATTTATTTGAGATTATTGTTTGTGGTCATTTCATGTATATGTTGTCACACTACACTTGGATGGCAATTCCGTTAAACGGTACGCCAATTGCCTTTGAAGACGCCGGCAAGTTAATTAACACATTTAGAATTCTGCGATTTACTTTTATAAATTCTAATTTACACATTTTGAATTCTGCGATTTACTTTTATAAATTCTAATTTACACATTTAGAATTCTGCGACACGCACCGACGACGAGCGAAATCAATCCACTGTTTTCAACCAACAAGCGTGACACTTGTTTTCAGATACGAGACAAAAAATGCATTTCCAATACGATAGCGTGTGAAAATATCTCATGCCAGGTGCAGTGCTTGTTTTTAAATATGAGGCAAAAACATGCATTTTCAATATGATAGCGTGCAGCTTGGGAAGTAAGAAGCGTCATTGGGTGTGCGATGTTATGCGTTAATTGCTTGTGGAATCAGTTATGTTAATTTATTGTGAATGCGAAATTGCATCGTGTGTAATGGGGTTATGTAGTGGGGTACTACATTAAGAGCGCATATTGTGCGTTAATTTGATTATGGTAAATGGGGTTATGTAGTGGGATACTACACTTCTACAACTGCCTATTTGTGTTTACCGTGGTTACAAAACTTGTCCAAATGAACACTTACAGGCTTGGGGTTGTGGAGCTTTTCAGGGCCCGAGGAGCCACGCATCGCTCGATCCCCACCATTCCCAGCATTGCGACTTACCTGGAAGTCGAATCTTCAGCAAGATAATACAACCTTGCTACGGCCTTAACCGCCAACCAAATTGCTGGAATTAACTCAGTTATCCCAAAGGATAACTGACATAAATACCTTTTAGGCAGCTTACCTTTCTTTGGGGGGTTTTTCCAAACCCCTTTCTCCACGATCCATTCCTGAAAACATTAAGTCCACGGCAAGGATTATTACCTAGCCGTGGCATCGAAAATTTCACCCTCGGGCATGCATTGCACCCTGTGCATCACGTCCCTATTATCTTATGCCATGGAAACAAAATCAACACGGAGTTCCAAATTTACTCGTTTTTGTTTGTCCATGTCACCCCTAAGCGTGCGGCTACCAGGTCTCACCAGTTTGCCACCGTCGACAAGGTTTCGGCTGACGCAAAGCAAACATTCCCCACATTTTCAGCAATAGCTGGTTTTCTATTATCGGTTTCCACCGATCATGGACCGCAAACAAGCAACGAATTGGATGTGGCCATCAAGTGTTTACTTTTAACAACTGGCAATGGCTGCACCCTATATTCGTTTGCAATACCTAAACATCGCATTCATATCTGCCGGATTGTTTATGGTATACCAATTCCCTATTAACGGCCGCCAACCGTCAGCGGACCTGGGAAATTGCATGTCCATCAACCAAATGTTGATTTATGGCCTCTCCTAGGGTAACCAGATCTTCGGTTTGTTTTGTTTTTACACCAGAAGGTTCGGTTGCCGACAAGCATTACACAATCAATTGTGTATACAGCCACAGGCCCATGCAATGTTTGCATACCCATTAACAGGAGATGCAATTACGACGCTCGCATCTATCCTCGTTCACCGGATGATCGTATGCGACGCATACACATACATGCGAAATGTATGCCATATTTCCCGGTCCAATCACGATTGACTGCCTCGAGTTGATCGTGTAGCTCCTCCCCTTTTATGGTTTTTCTTTGCGATGTCATTCTGATGGTGGCGAATGGAAGCCAGTCAGATTTTAGCTACCGAGCCAGAGGGACGCCAGGTGAAGACAGCCGTAAAAGTCGCGTTTTTTTTATTAGTAACTAAAAATAGTCGTAATGCAACCTAGGGAAAGCGATGCAACAAACCAACTGGATATGTGTCCTGTGCGAAAATTTAGTCGGTTGATCTTTTAAACTAACTTAATCGGCCTTACGGTTTATAGTTTTGTATTCATGATATTAATTATCGATAACATAAATATAGACTGAGTGATGTCCCGACCGTAATAATATGTGCTTCGTAACTAATAAAGAAACATTATACAAGAACAAATCAACATCAGTGTGTTTTTATTCTTTTTATTCTATGCTGGTCGACGGACTATTCCCTTGGAACAATTTACAGCAATATCGGTGGAATATCAGTGAATTCCTGTCCTTGCCGACACACCATACTGATAAACACTACCACAGGGTCCACCTGTAGAATATCTGGTCTCAAATCTGAATTTCCGTGTCTTATTTGGGTGGGGAACAGTATAGTTGATGTGAGTTTCCATTCTGAACGAAGCTCCTGGAATCAATGGAGTTCTCTTTGGACTTCTTCAGTTTTTGGGCTGCTTATATAAGTTAATTTTAATCTTATCGTTTTATTAAAAAAAAAAAAAAAAAACTTTGGATCAAAACTTTATTTTCGAAATCGACGCTTTTTGTCTTGGAACAACTTAAGACTGAATACAAATTGAATGTAAATACTACTTATAATGTGAGTTTACTTGTGTCAGCGATTCCGTGATTCTGTTGTGGTTGTGTGGGGGGTAAGAGAGTATTGGGCCTGACACGGGCACACGGTTCACTTCTTCCACCAACAAATGTTCCACTGCGAGAAATGATCACCAGGTAATCCAAGGAAAAAAGAATTAATGAAAAAACTCTGATGTTGTTCCGCTGTACTTTTAGTTTCTTTATTGTTAGTTGATTTACATTTATTTAATAATATACACTTCGGTTATGTCTTCATTTATCAATTACAATTTATCGCTAAATATTTAAATCCGCGTTCTCGAGCTCAGTACTACGACTGCTTCGCATCGACTTTATATATCATTCAATGATTCCGCAATTCTTGAATAGACCAATTCTCGATGTGTCTGTATGCTCCTGTGGTTGATTATCGACTTGTGATTAAACCGACACGAAATAAAATTTTCCAGAGCGGCGGCGTGAACGACCGCGGTTGTGACTATGTAACGACTCATTTGAATTAGGGATGAAAATTTGGATTTTACATTCGCACGGCCAATCATCATCGCGCTCTTTCATGAATCTATTCAGTTGCATGTCTCAGTGAGGTGAATAATGTTTGCATATCATTCGAGAGTTGCTGGGCATGCGAAGGAAGAAAAGAACAAAAGAGAGAGCGCAATAACTTCGGGGTTGACTTAGCTTGTGCGCTTGGATCAATGCAGCCTCTGAGGATGACGAATTGGCTAGGGAAATCTGATCGTGGGACCTAAATTAAATGCTTTGATAATTTCCCCAGCGATTGCATGATTATGCAACCGCGTCGTTTGATCAGACTATGCCGTTGCTAACCGACATGATGCGATTTCCGGTGGAAATCTCCAGCAATTATAAGGGGCTCTTAGCTCTAGCTTCTTGTATTAGCCTATCCAAAAAGCATTTGAATTCTTCTATTTCCCACCTTGGGGGAGCGTAACAAAAGTAGAAATGAATTCCTCTAATCTTAGCATAGGCGAATCCTTCAGTTTATTCGCCTCTTTTTTCTGACCACACATGATCTCTGTCATGTTCACAGCTGCTGGTTTAATCAAATCTTCACCAATAGTATATGGTTTCTTGTTTCGGGCAATCAACCAGGCTACTGCAAAGCGAGCCTTTGATGCTGAACGCTGATCAAAAGTACCTAACAAGTTGCTGTCCAATCTTTGTCTTTTAACAGACATCTCTAAATTTACAAAGTATTCTCGCGGTTTGGAAGACAGATGTCGATGCAAATTATCCAAATGTTTCCAATTGACTTTTTTTAAAAGATTCTGAAGTCAGTATTTTCAAACATACAACACACCGCGGTTTCATCGTGCCTTTGTCTTCTATTTGTGTAAAACCATAATTAAGGGTTTCTTCCTGGTGGTCTTTTCCTATTTGCTGCCGTCTGAAGGGTGACAGAAACAGTGGTAATAAAATTTACATTAAATTAAATTTTCAAATCGCGCTTCCCTGATAGTGGAAATTGATGATGAAATGATGTGTCTCGTAAGTAAATTGCACGCAATCAAACGACGCGTCTGAAACCCGTGCATAACTGACCGTTGAGTGCTAAGTTTAAACATTACAACATACGCAGCGCCTCTAGTGGTCGATGCAAGAAACAACGTAACGCAAGCACGCACATACACAAAACGCGAGTTAAGATTTCTGTTAAGCTTCCCGATGTACTGGAGCGCTTCCAACCGCAAATGAAACCGTTTTTTTTAATTTTTTTTTAAGGTCACTTTTCTTTATTTTACTGTTTTTCTCTTTTTCTTTTACTTAATTAGTTCTTACAAATTATGCAAAACTTAATCTTTACATAACTTCACTTCACTTTCAGTCGCATCAATTCTTATTATAAGTGTTATATGTGTAATCTCACTAGTCTATTTTATTTACTGTTTCTCAAATCTTTCTTTCCTTTACAGTTTTACACCTTCTCTAAACTTTTATTGAAAGGTTTTCACTTAACTTACTGCTCATGATTATCTTTGTTCACAGTAACATAGATGCGATTCTTTTTGTGTTTATTTCAGTTATTATTCCTTAACTCTTCCTTTTTTTTTAGAGTTTCTTCACACCTTCTCTAAACTTTATTTAAAAGATTTTCACTTAAACTACTGTTCACAATTTTCTTCATTACTTGAAAAAAAATAGATATGATTTTACATGTCTATTTCATATATTGTTCCACAAAACAATTATACACTTCCTTTTTCTTCCTCTGTATTTCGTTTTTTGCTTTCTCACTTTTCTACGCACCTTTGTCTAATCACCGACGATCTTCTTGCTTTACTCATTCGATTGTTATTCTCCCAAGTAAACCGACACTTCCTCTGTATTTCTTTTTCACTTTCTCACTACACTCTGCTAATCCTTTTCACCGTCTACTCTTCGATATTATCCCACTTTTACTATTACTTCACAACGCGATCCACCTCCTCTTCGTTTGACTTCCACTACCCACAGACTCTCATCAACCACTGACTGATTCTTCTTCCATTAACCACCAACTCTCGTCACCTTGGGGTCAACACCTCCCGATGACGATAATGCAATTTAAATTTTAATTGCCCCAATTTCCGTTTGTTGGCTTCAGTTCGCAATCACGGTGTATCGCTGAACCAATCAATATTTCTTCATTGGCTTGAACTCGGGTTCAACTTCTACGGTTGCGAACTGACCCAATTAATTGCATTTCTGCCGATTGTGCTGGAACATGCAGTTTAAACGTTTCTGCAATTTAATTGTTCCAGCCTATGTAATCGTTAATTGCTTTAGCAATTTGAAATTGAAATTAATCTTTTTCGATTGAATTGTTTAATGGGCTTATGGACTCGATTGCGTTGTCGTTCTGTGCGGTCATTTGGGTTTAGAATTTGGTGGCGCTTTTTTGTTTGAGTGTGTCAATGATCTCCTGTATGTCATCTTTAGCTATGACATCATCGACACACTTAACGCGCACACGACACACGTTTTTCAAGAAGAAGCTAATTTGCATATTTGTGGAGCGCCCGACTACTCTCACTGAACACACGATTTCAACAAGAAAGAATCTCGTGTCTTTCGTTTTCATATCCTTTTGTGTTCCGCTTCCACGATTGTTATTTCTAGGAAGCGGAATTGGCTAATAGGGGGTTGGGCTATGGACGGTATGGAGACTATGGCTCAATAGGGAGAAAATGGCTATGTACAATAGGATTGATGTTTTAAAATAGGGTTTTTACTTTATTTAAATTATTCAACTATTGTGTTTGGGGATATTCTATTGTAATGGGAAATTGGTAATTTGGAGGGAAGGAAAGGATATGCCCGTGAAGACACGAGATGTTAATTATTCATATTGCGTATAAAAAATACGAATTCAATAAATAAGAATAAGAGTTAAAAATATAATAAAGTAGTAAAGATATAAGAGAAATATAATAGTTTAAAAGATAAAAAGAATAAAATAGTTAATATAAAGGTTAAATTATAAAGAAGGAAAAAGAAGAAAGTAGGTGCACAAGCTCCGCCGTGAGTTAGCGTTGAGTTAGGGTGCAAAATAAAAAATATAAATTTTCTTTTTTGGGAGTCTACCTCATTTATTTCTAATACGTTAACATCTTACACTAAACTTAAGACTAATGTAAAAGTGAGAAGTGTACTCCCTTGAGCTAGATTACGACTGAGCTGAGTTATGAGGCATATCAGTTTTGATATATGAGTTTGCTATATGGTTGGTTTGTTATCTTATTTCTAGAGATGAGTTGTAGTCTTTAGTTATTTGATGACAACATGTGTTTAGCACGCTTCGTTTACCGTGCCGATTCAATTTGAGCGAAAAAAAAGGACGATGACCACACAAAATAATAAACGACAATGTTATAATATAATTATCCTTTTATTCGTCCTTATGCGACCGAAACGATATAATACATATTAAAAACGGCAATTTGCTCTGTACGACATCATGTTATTGTTTTTTACTTTTACAATTTTTATTTCCTACTTTTTACAACTTTAACTTTTTACTTTTTTTCAATTTATCAAAAACAGGACGTTGCAGTTCTTTTTCTTCTAACTGTTCACACTCACTCAATGATCATATTTTTCTTTAACGGAACTGTCAGATCGCCAGTTGTGGTTCGCCAACTGGGATTAGTCAATATCGTCGCCGGAAGTCGTTTAGACGACCTAACACCAGCGATCGTCGTTGAACAACGAAAAACAAACACTTGTGTGAAAATACTATGGTTTAATTCGGTTTTATTTCCTGATTGTACTTGCACAACTTTAATTTGAAATTCTAATTAAACCCTTGAATGTAGAACAAAATAAAATTGACCGCACAAGATCACTCCAAATGTAATAATAACCGAATTTCTTGACATTGTGCTCCTATTTGTATGCACTCATCCAAGGTCTTTTTCTTTGCCGTTGGAATCATCCGATCAAGGCTCGTGTCATAGCACAGTAATTCCCGCAAAAACTGTTCGATGCTCCAATTCTGTTTGCCAATCTCCATTGGTGGGTCGATCACGCCATGTCCAGTGTACTGGAATGCTATTGTGAACTCAGCACACACGACAATCTATGGTGCGAACTCTTATGCATACCTTTAGGTTGTAGCAGCTCCGAAGGTGTAAGTTGCGTTGGTTTGCTGATAGGTAGGTCTGCAGTCGAATTGTGGTTGGTTGTTCTCTTTATCCTCTGTCGGTGATAAATCTATTCACCTTTGTCGTGATTGTTTGTTGCTTGTGCTGCAACAGGAACAAACCTGTTCTTTTTTCCTGCTATGTACACCAAAAACTTTTCTCTCTCTCTATCTTCATCCACTCCGAAAAGGGATCCAGCTTCCACACGATCCACAATCGAACAAAAGTATGTTCGTACATTCAACATGTGGATCGTGTGTTTTTTCACCACCATACCATCTATTACTATATTATATTTAAAACGAAACAAACGATGGGGATGGCGGAAGCCGCACGTAACAGTTGTGATGTTGGTTTGTTATCTTATCTCTAGAGATAAGTTGTTGTCTTCGGTTATTTGATGACGTCATGTTGTTATTGTGGTCCTGGGATGTTCTTATTACAACTATGAAGTGGGGTTGTGTGTTGACTCATCATGTTTCCATTGTGGTTCTGGGGTGCTCCTATCGCAACTATAAGATATGAGTTGGGATTGTGTCGACTCATCATGTTTCTATTGTGACTTCGTGTGTGAGTCATAACTGTAGGATAAGCGTTGGGGTTGTTTTGAATCGTGCTTCCTTGCACCGCCAAGTTGCCGAATGCCAAGTAGACAGAAAAGCATTTTGTGCATGTTAAATGTGTCACTCACTGCTTTACTTTACTTCAAAAAAAAAAACCATTTATTTCATTGTTTAGATTACACATTGTCTTATTATTTAGGATTAAATGCTAAATCCTATTTATAAAATTACATATTTTTTAATTAGCTTACCGAGTCTTCGCGAGCACATGGTGGCGTGCGAAAAACAATATAAATGTTGTTATAAATGTTCATAATATTAAATTGAGCACCAAAAGCCGTATATGTCTTGACAGTTGCAGAAAATTGCCGATCAAGCACCAAACACCAACAGTAAACAACACATTAGTATAGTTGAATGTTGATTGACAGTTGTTTGTGCACTGTCATCGTGTTGCCGGCAGGTGTGGTGAATATATGTCGGGGAAAGTACTAGACGATGTACTAGATTCTCCCCAAGCATATAATTATGAATCCGAAACACTAAGTTACACAATTTTTTTGTCTTCAAGTGTTTGCCTTTCGGCTTTTTTTTGTTTGTTTGTTTGTGATAATGTTTATAATTAACTTAAATTATATAACATAGCTGTGTATAAGAGAAGGTCCTCTAAACATTTTTACTTATAAGTATATCTATTACGTAATATGCCACTCAGTGCCGTTTTCATAAGATTCACACTCACTATACGTTCTCTAGGTCGATGTCTCCTCCTATGTTTGTGCCAAACCTCGTTCAGAAATAGTGACAATGAAGTTACAAGCTATGAGATTATTTATCTTTAATGAAGGGTTGATAAACTCAAATTAAATTGTTGTAGTTAGGTATTGTAGGTGGTATTTACTAGGCGTAAGCACGGACGCGGGTTCAGTCAAATACCCCACAACGCTAAATGGCGCACTAAATTGTTCCGCAAGGAAAAGGAGAAAAACCAAACACACGGTCACAAACGCAGACCAAAGTAAGACGCTGGAGTTATTGTTTTTTTAAAACTTTATTAACACTAGTGTTCTTAAGCGATAAACTGTGACCTGGATCCGGTCTTATTTCTGTTCTTAATTATTTAGCCCTCTCAAGTTTACACTTCGTTTTAGGCAACTACACAGCGTAAAAAGGACAATTTCCCCGACTCCGACAACGCAACGGCTCTCATAAACGCCACTTCCCCGGTACGTGTGCGTTTCTCGGCCGTTACGATCTGACTCCTCGACGATTCTCTATGTTGTTTCGTCGGATATCTCTATTCGAGATTGCACACATACAGGGAAAGAGCCTGTACCTGGGAAGGACAGTATATCACATACAGACTGAAGTCGAATAAGGAAAAGCGACAGTAAAAACTGACTGACTGATATTTGAATTCGACTAGGTCAGCTGTGCAAATAGATGGTCGCTCATATAGTAGCGGCCGTAAAAGGTTGCTATTTTTGAACTAGCGATTCGTTGACGCAGAAATAGGTTTCTGAGTATTATGTCAACAGAACGCTATTTCGAGGGTCATGCGCTAAGATACGCCTTTGTTTATGTTAGCTAATGGTATATGGGTTGTTAAGGAAACTATACCGTGGGACCTGATCATTGGCATGATTGTTTGAATAACGAAAGCCAAAAATATGTTGGAATACCGACGTGTTATGTCGATATCCCGCAATATTTTATGTATTAGTTATTTCTTCTTGTTGGGTCGGGCCGAATATTGAAAGACACTTGGAGTTCCTTGTTTAGGTTTGCTTTATTAAGACAACGTGATGGCGATCTGCGCACTTTTTGAGCACTTGTTTGACTGCTTGTTGATTACGGACTGGCCGAAACCAAGATGCACCGCCTTTTTATGCAGTGGTCAATCGAGAATTGCACACATGCGGTAATTTATTTGCCAAGCACAAACTCGATTGTTTTTGCTTTAAAAAGGGGAATTAGGGAATTAGATCGTGTCCAACTCGATGATCGGTTATCGATATAGGCGATCGATCATCGGAAATCTGGCTTGCAGATGTGCAAGCAGGCGAGTTGCCCAACGTCTCTTCTTGGACCAACGGATTGTTGGAACAAGAAGATACAGGAGGATCGGTGTATGTTTGGTTGGCCTGTTGCTGCCCAGAGGAACCGATCAGGTTCCTAACTGATTCATGTAAAATGAACCGAAGTGGTTTGGTTGACATGCGTTCGTATGATGCCATGGCAAGAGGATGATCTTGCCGTGGGCTTATTTTCCAGGTATGATATTGAAAGGGTAGCTTAACCCTGCTCGATTGCAGGTAAGTAAAATGGCTTGTTGGGTGTGGAAAGGCGGGTTAATTTAAAGGGAATGGGTGGTTCCTTGTGAATGTTTTAAAGAACCGCCACAGTATCACAAACGTTACTTGATTTACTGGAATTGCTATTATCGTTAATGACTTCCATTTACTTTGTGATTACAAATTCTATTCTATGATCTCTTTGTAGCTTGCTCTTGGCGCATTAGCAGTAAACTCAGTACCTGCTTTTCAAAACAAAATATGCATATATTATAATTATCACTTTACTTGATTTTCTGGGTCTTGACAATTCATTTCACTATTGTTATGGTTAATATTTCATAAACAAGAATGACCAATTTAATCAATAAGATGTAAACAGGATGATAAACAGGGTACGCACGTTATCCACTTTCCACATGAGACCAGCCTGGTTAGGGATGGATTTGGTTCCGCACGCAATGAAAACGAAAACCAAAACCAATTGGGTATCCTCGTGATCTCTTTTTGAAGCTTGGGTAATTCTCGGAATGCGGAACCACAAGTGCATTACGAGAAGGGAAAATGGAGAGGGTTGAAAAGTATGCTCTTGCGTATGTAACAACGCAAATGACTGCCCCCAGGGACGCCAGAGGTAGTACGAAAAGGATTTGAGAAAACGAGTATGAAACGCACTCTGTAGAGCCGGTTACTCAGGTAACACGAAATCCACCTTTTTAATACGGGTTCGAAGCTTTAGGTAGATAATTTGAAACGTATCAGTCTGTGCGAAATTTTATCGAAGGCTTTACTAAAATCCGTAGTTGCAACGTCAACCTCGTTGCCGTTCTCTAGGGCTAGAAGTGTTTGGGAACAAAATTCACTTAGTCGAATTAGTGGCGGTAGATCTCCCACCAAGAAATCCGTGTTGCCTGGGTGAAATTAGGGATTTGCAGTGGAAGCATAACCTTTGGTAGAGAATGATTTTAAAAACTTTGCGGATGTGGGAGAGTTTGGCGATGGGACGATAGTTTGAGATATTGCCTTTGGGTCCATTTTTATACACAGGGGCATCTTGCGATAACCAGAATCACCCACATCCGTGAGGATGTTGGGCTCGGTCTCGCGATATCTGAAAAGAAAAGAAAAAAGGGGGGGTATCCAAGGATAGTGTGGACAGTGTTAGACCAGGTGTTCTCTAACTACTTGTATAGAGGGATGGTGGGAAAGAAATCGTACGAGACCGGTAGGTCTTGGGTGCGGTAGTAAACGCAGATCACGTCTTTGGCCTCTGATAATCTGCGCTTTGGTCGGTGTGTGCCGTCTTGTACTGTGCGTTCGTGTGTGTGGTTTGTTAATAGTAGACCCTATGGGATGGATCCAGGAATCCTCTATTATAGAGGGGAATGTTGTTGGGAAGGTTGCTTTCTTCAGTTTTGTACTGAAGAAGAAATTGTGGGGGTTTGATCTGAAGAGATCGAGAGAGAGAAGGGCCAAGAACGCGAGTCCCGTACAAGTGGGTTCTCGCTGTTCTGAATGCTTTCGAGGTACTTGTATGCTAATTGAAGCAAGTACTCGTCGATAGGGGTAATGGAGGCGCCTTCGTATAGGTGAGAGTTGGGGTAATGACCACCGTCAGGCCTTCTAGTGTGATCGGTGCATCTTCTGAGGAGTTTCCTTTCGAAAATTCGAAGTCTTTCCATTTGTGCTGAAGATATACAGGACCATATGGGAAAGGCGTACGATATTCCAGATCGGATTAGCTGCTTATAGCAGAGAAGCTTAACTTTGGTGTCAACTTTGTTGCTCCACTTCAAGATGTTGCGCATTTGCTTAGACCGACCGAGGCCCCTTTGGAGAATGTGGGTCACATGTTTGATGCCTGCAGCGGCGTGAAAAGTTCGGGAAAGCTTTCCATTTACTCTAACTTGGAAGGTTCTGTTTCGAACGAACTGGTAGATGATACTACATAGCGTTTTACTGAGGCCAGTATTCAATAATTTAAAAACGAGACCTTCGATCCAAGTGGTGTCAAAAGCTTTTTCAATGTCCATGCTCACCGCAACGGCGGGTTCCTTATTAAAGAGGCGCACGCAGACGTGGTTTTGGAATATGTTGAGAGCCATAGTGGTGCTGTGCGCTCAATCCCACTGCTTTACCGCCGCGCTCGCCTTTAATGCGAGCAGCTGTCTCCTCGTCCACTTGTTTTCTATAAATCACTCGTTTCCTGTTGAGTGATTTATCGCGACTGGTATACCGCTGACTGTCATGCTCCTCCCTCATGAGTGGTTTTCGTTGTTCTTTCCTCTTGAGTGGTTTTGGTTGGTTGTTGTGCTGAGTGGTTGTGCGCCGATGCTGAGTGCTTGTGTGCTGATGTTGATCGCATCGCCAACACACGGGGTTGATCTGGCTTAGTGTGATGAGACAACACGGAATCTGTGCACTAGAAAATTCAATGTTAATAAGACATGTTGTTCTTGTAAACAGACTAATAGAATCTGAATAAAACATTTTTTTTCAAATTATTTAAAATTTTTTTATGTATTTATTGATGTTCACAAACATTTTTTTCTTGGAAATTTCTAGATGAAAAGTGTTATTTACTGGTCCATGGTACGTCAATGCAAATCCTTTATCATTGATTGCTTGCATTGTTGTCTCTGACATTTTCGCATATCGAGATGGAAGGAAAACCTGCGGAGGGTGCAAGAAAAAACAATTATTAACAAATATCCTTTTTAGTTTTATTGGATTACTTACTTGAAAGTCGCCCAGATCACACAGAATAGCATTTCCATATATGGTACTGCAAATGTTTAGCCCTTGAATATCATATGGTGAGCCTGTGGCGGTTCCGTCAAACCCCACGGTACACTTACCTAAAAACCCCAATAACCTCATCCCAAGTCGCATAAGTTTTTGCTAATGCAATGGCATTAGGTGTTCGGCCGATGTGCTTGCCTTATATAGGCCCGCGACTGTCTTCACTTTCTCTCGATTCCTGGCTGTTCCTCTTTCGCTCGTTTTCTCTTAAGTGGTGTTTTCTTCTTGAGCTCGTCTCCCGAGTGTCTTTTTCTTCTCGAAAGGTTTTCGCAATCGGTGTGCAGTTGATCGTCGTTTCCTGAGTGCTTGTGTGCTGGCGCTTTCCTTCCTCTTCCTGGAAGTTCGTGTCGGCGTGAATGCATCGCCAACACCCCTGTTATGATGTGTCACACGTGGCGGTTAATTTTGTATTAGTTTTACTATTTAATTGGTCACACGCGGCGGTTAAGTTCGTTAATCTTTTCCTTTTTTATCGTTACGCGATTTCGGTCTGATCACATTAATCGAAACTCTCCAAAAGAAAGGGTACTCACGACCGGTCGCGTTTTCGTTAATTTTTATTAATCAACGATTGAAATGCTACGAATTGTATATATACATACGTAACATATACTCACCCATAGTAGTAAAGACAATTTTAAACACACACACACAGGAGCTTAATTAAGTACATTCATAAACGCTTCATTAAATTTGAATACACTCTCTATGTACGCTATGATACAATACTTTGAAAAAGGCAAAAAAAAAAAAAAAAAAAAAAAAACCGGCGCGACTGGAATCTCAATTCCCACTTTTATTTAACTTGCCCAAACTTTAAAATACACAATTCAATTCAATTTATAATTCTTGTCATATCCAATTTATATTTTTCCAACAAGTCTTACGGTATTGCCGTCCTCGTGGCTTGGTTGTCAAATAAAAAAGTATTGCCAGGACATCGAAAAAGCCATTATTATCACTAAAATCAAATTCAATGTAATTTACGTGATACTTCTTGTTAATGATGATTTGACTACGCAATTTAATTAAGAACATTCATAAACGCTTCATTAAATTTGAATACACTCTCTATGTACGCTATGATACAATACCTTGAAAAAGGCAAAAAAAAAAAAAAAAAAAAATACCGGCGCGACTGGAATCTCAATTCCCACTTTTATTTAACTTGCCCAAACTTTAAAATACACAATTCAATTCAATTTATAATTCTTGTCATATCCAATTTATATTTTTCCAACAAGTCTTACGGTATTGCCGTCCTGGTGGCTTGGTTGTCAAATAAAAAAGCATTGCCAGGACATCGAAAAAGCCATTATTATCACTAAGATCAAATTTAATGTAATTTACGTGATACTTCTTGTTAATGATGATTTGACTACGCAATTTAATTAAGTACATTCATAAACGCTTCATTAAATTTGAATACACTCTCTATGTACGCTATGATACAATACCTTGAAAAAGGCAAAAAAAAAAAAAAAAAAAAATACCGGCGCGACTGGAATCTCAATTCCCACTTTTATTTAACTTGCCCAAACTTTAAAATACACAATTCAATTCAATTTATAATTCTTGTCATATCCAATTTATATTTTTCCAACAAGTCTTACGGTATTGCCGTCCTGGTGGCTTGGTTGTCAAATAAAAAAGCATTGCCAGGACATCGAAAAAGCCATTATTATCACTAAAATCAAATTCAATGTAATTTACGTGATACTTCTTGTTAATGATGATTTGACTACGCAATTTAATTAAGTACATTCATAAACGCTTCATTAAATTTGAATACACTCTCTATGTACGCTATGATACAATACCTTGAAAAAGGCAAACAAAAAAAAAAAAAAAAATACCGGCGCGACTGGAATCTCAATTCCCACTTTTATTTAACTTGCCCAAACTTTAAAATACACAATTCAATTCAATTTATATTCTTGTCATATCCAATTTATATTTTTCCAACAAGTCTTACGGTATTGCCGTCCTCGTGGCTTGGTTGTCAAATAAAAAAGCATTGCCAGGACATCGAAAAAGCCATCATTATCACTAAAATCAAATTCAATGTAATTTACGTGATACGTCTTGTTAATAATGATTTGCGTAGTCATGTTGCATTTTGCAACACTCCACAATAAATAAAGATTTTCTTAATCGCTCTGACGGAGGACTAAAACGGATGCGAGATAGTGGATGGAAAAAGTTTGTATGTACTTTTTCCATTTAAATTATGAATATTTCCTTTGAATAGACTTGTGCTTGTTATGTACGATGGAAAATATGACCACGAACCACTTTTGGGATTATCTTTTGTTAGGGAAAATGAAAATGTGATATAAGAAATGGAGAATGAAAATGTGCTATTGAGTATGGGAAAATTATGTTTTCGGGTATGAAATGTGTATATGTGGAACGTTAGGGACTCGATATGCTTTGCCCTTGCCTCTTCACCTGGAGCTGCAACATTTTTCTGATGAAGTCCTCGAGCTTTTTCAACGGATTTTTCTAAGTTGTTCCAACGCGCCTCATTCATAAAGACTGACTTACTAGCACCTCCAAGAGCTAAATATGCCTTGTGATCGTTCGCTAATTCTAGCTCGATCATTTGCACCACGTCAATTAGATTGTTCATCTTTCCCTTACTTATCATGAATAGCAGAACACACACACAAGCTCGATATTTTTAATTTAATAAATACGCAATTCACTTTAAAAAGCCTTTATATTTTATTTGTTTAAATTATTTAATAAATTATGAAAACCACACACCTGTTGTTATGCGTTGCTCCAGAACACTGTCGATAACCAGTGTAGTAGTTTTTTCGCCATATGGTATTTTTGGGTTGTGTTGTCAAGTGGTGTAAGCAGGATCACCATGTAAGGGGGCAGGATCTGAATACCAATCTAAACAAGAGGAGAATGTTGTTGGAAAGGGTGCTTTCTTCAGTTTTGTACTGAAGAAGAAATTGTGGTGGTCTGATCCGAAGAGATTGAGAGAGAGAAGGGTCAAGAACGCAAGATTGCCGTACAAGTGGGTTCTCGCTGTTCTGAATGCTTTCGAGGTAACTTATATGCTAGTTCTAGCAAGTACTCGTCGATAGGGACAATCGAGGCACCTTCGTATAGGTGAGAGTTCGGGCAGTGGCGGCCGTCAGGCCTTCTAAAGTGGTTGATGCATCTTCTGAGGAGCTTTCTTTCGAAAACTCGAAGTCTTTCCATTTGGGTCGAAGATATGCAGGACCATATGGGAAAGGCGTACGATATTTCAGATCGGATTAGCTGCTTATAGCAGAGAAGCTTAACTTTGGTGTCAACTTTGTTGCTCCACTTCAAGATGTTGTGCAGTTGCTTAGACCGACTGAATGTGGGTCACATGTTTGACGAAATTCATTTTTGGGGTATAGATGACCCCAAGATATTTCATCTTGTCATGTGGTCTAATCGTAGTACCTCCCATTTGTATTCGGATATTCTGTGAATATCGAGAAGCAGGTTGAGAGTGTTTACTACTCAGAATTATAGCTATTGCTTTAGATGGGTTAAGCCGAATTTTCCATCGACTGTAATACTGGTACAGTTCGTCCAGATGACGGTTGAGTCGGTTTGTTGCGAGTTTTGGGCTTTTAGATGACGTGTACACTAGGACGTCATGCGCATAGCAAATCTGGTTTACTCTACCATCCACAGGGCGAGGAATATCTGAGGTGTAGATATTAAATAAGATGGGGCCTAGAATGGAGCCCTGTGGTACGCCTGCGGCGGCGTTGAAAGTTCGGGAGAGCTTTCCATTCACTCGAACTTGGAGGGTTCTGTTTAAAACGAACTGGTAGATTATATTACACAGCGTTTTACTGAGGCCAGTATTCAATAATTTAAAAACGAGACCTTCGATCCAGGTTGTGTCAAAAGCCTTTTCAATGTCCAAGCTCACCGCAATGGTGGGTTCCTTATTAAAGAGGCGCACGCAAACGTGGTTTTGAAATATGTTGAGAGCCATAGTGGTGCTGTGCGCTCTTCTAAATCCAAATTGGAAGTCAGGTATTAGGTTCCTGACACGGATAAATTTATTTAGCTTCTCGTATATGAACTGTTCATATATTCATATATGATGACTAACTCTTCTCCTAACGGAGCCTCCCCTTTTATACTAAATTTGGCATACAAAAAGAACATACATCCGCGGCTGTGGCTGTCCTCCAGACCGTAACTTTACCCCAGTCACAGCCGAAGGCCAAGCTCACTATCACAAAATTCTGCAAGTCCGCAGATTCTGCACCATGAGAACATTTTGCTTCTCATAGTGGACGGGATGCCGGTCCCATCATTCGCATGACGATGAGGTTTCATTTTCATACAGACGATGAGGTTCGGCTTGTTTCATATGCATACAATGTTGCATGCGAATGACGCAAATCATGGGCAACAGATATGCAAGCTTTGCATTTCCTGTACGGGTTTGGAATGTATACAATGTTGCGCGCGAATGATGCCAATCATGGGTATTGGCTTCTGATGATTCAGGGTATTTAATGTTACTGGGTTTCGGGATTCCATTATCATTCTATTGCAATGTATGCGCGAATGGATTTAGGTTGGGTTTTGGGGATTTTGTGTGTAGCATATTTTATATATGTTTTAACGTTGGGGATTTGGAGATTTTGCGTGTAGCATATTGTATATATGTTTAAGGTTGGGGGTTTTGGGGATTTGGCGTGTAGCATATTTTATTTATGTTTAACGTTGGGGATTTGGAGATTTTGCGTGTAGCATTTTGTATATATGTTTAAGGTTGGGGGTTTTGGGGATTTTGCGTGTAACACTGTTAAGGATTCCGTAATCCCACTCGAAGGACCAAAATGCTTGCTATGATACAACACCTTGAAAAAGGTAAAACAAAAAAAAAACCGGCGCGACTGAAATCTCAATTCCCACTTTTATTTAGCTTGCCTAAACTTTAAAATACACAATTCAATTCAATTTATAATTCTTGTCATATCCAATTTATATTTTTCCAACAAGTCTTACGGTATTGCCGTCCTGGTGGCTTGGTTGTCAAATAAAAAAGCATTGCCAGGACATCGAAAAAGCCATTATTATCACTAAAATCAAATTCAATGTAATTTACGTGATACTTCTTGTTAATGATGATTTGACTACGCAATTTAATTAAGTACATTCATAAACGCTTCATTAAATTTGAATACACTCTCTATGTACGCTATGATACAATACCTTGAAAAAGGCAAAAAAAAAAAAAAAAAAAAAAATACCGGCGCGACTGGAATCTCAATTCCCACTTTTATTTAACTTGCCCAAACTTTAAAATACACAATTCAATTCAATTTATATTCTTGTCATATCCAATTTATATTTTTCCAACAAGTCTTACGGTATTGCCGTCCTCGTGGCTTGGTTGTCAAATAAAAAAGCATTGCCAGGACATCGAAAAAGCCATCATTATCACTAAAATCAAATTCAATGTAATTTACGTGATACGTCTTGTTAATAATGATTTGCGTAGTCATGTTGCATTTTGCAACACTCCACAATAAATAAAGATTTTCTTAATCGCTCTGACGGAGGACTAAAACGGATGCGAGATAGTGGATGGAAAAAGTTTGTATGTACTTTTTCCATTTAAATTATGAATATTTCCTTTGAATAGACTTGTGCTTGTTATGTACGATGGAAAATATGACCACGAACCACTTTTGGGATTATCTTTTGTTAGGGAAAATGAAAATGTGATATAAGAAATGGAGAATGAAAATGTGCTATTGAGTATGGGAAAATTATGTTTTCGGGTATGAAATGTGTATATGTGGAACGTTAGGGACTCGATATGCTTTGCCCTTGCCTCTTCACCTGGAGCTGCAACAATTTTCTGATGAAGTCCTCGAGCTTTTTCAACGGATTTTTCTAAGTTGTTCCAACGCGCCTCATTCATAAAGACTGACTTACTAGCACCTCCAAGAGCTAAATATGCCTTGTGATCGTTCGCTAATTCTAGCTCGATCATTTGCACCACGTCAATTAGATTGTTCATCTCTCCCTTACTCATCATGAATAGCAGAACACACACACAAGCTCGATATTTTTAATTTAATAAATACGCAATTCACTTTAAAAAGCCTTCATATTTTATTTGTTTAAATTATTTAATAAATTATGAAAACCACACACCTGTTGTTATGCGTTGCTCCAGAACACTGTCGATAACCAGTGTAGTAGTTTTTTCGCCATATGGTATTTTTGGGTTGTGTTGTCAAGTGGTGTAAGCAGGATCACCATGTAAGGGGGCAGGATCTGAATACCAATCTAAACAAGAGGAGAATGTTGTTGGAAAGGGTGCTTTCTTCAGTTTTGTACTGAAGAAGAAATTGTGGTGGTCTGATCCGAAGAGATTGAGAGAGAGAAGGGTCAAGAACGCAAGATTGCCGTACAAGTGGGTTCTCGCTGTTCTGAATGCTTTCGAGGTAACTTATATGCTAGTTCTAGCAAGTACTCGTCGATAGGGACAATCGAGGCACCTTCGTATAGGTGAGAGTTCGGGCAGTGGCGGCCGTCAGGCCTTCTAAAGTGGTTGATGCATCTTCTGAGGAGCTTTCTTTCGAAAACTCGAAGTCTTTCCATTTGGGTCGAAGATATGCAGGACCATATGGGAAAGGCGTACGATATTCCAGATCGGATTAGCTGCTTATAGCAGAGAAGCTTAACTTTGGTGTCAACTTTGTTGCTCCACTTCAAGATGTTGTGCAGTTGCTTAGACCGACTGAATGTGGGTCACATGTTTGACGAAATTCATTTTTGGGGTATAGATGACCCCAAGATATTTCATCTTGTCATGTGGTCTAATCGTAGTACCTCCCATTTGTATTCGGATATTCTGTGAATATCGAGAAGCAGGTTGAGAGTGTTTACTACTCAGAATTATAGCTATTGCTTTAGATGGGTTAAGCCGAATTTTCCATCGACTGTAATACTGGTACAGTTCGTCCAGATGACGGTTGAGTCGGTTTGTTGCGAGTTTTGGGCTTTTAGATGACGTGTACACTAGGACGTCATGCGCATAGCAAATCTGGTTTACTCTACCATCCACAGGGCGAGGAATATCTGAGGTGTAGATATTAAATAAGATGGGGCCTAGAATGGAGCCCTGTGGTACGCCTGCGGCGGCGTTGAAAGTTCGGGAGAGCTTTCCATTCACTCGAACTTGGAGGGTTCTGTTTAAAACGAACTGGTAGATTATATTACACAGCGTTTTACTGAGGCCAGTATTCAATAATTTAAAAACGAGACCTTCGATCCAGGTTGTGTCAAAAGCCTTTTCAATGTCCAAGCTCACCGCAATGGTGGGTTCCTTATTAAAGAGGCGCACGCAAACGTGGTTTTGAAATATGTTGAGAGCCATAGTGGTGCTGTGCGCTCTTCTAAATCCAAATTGGAAGTCAGGTATTAGGTTCCTGACACGGATAAATTTATTTAGCTTCTCGTATATGAACTGTTCATATATTCATATATGATGACTAACTCTTCTCCTAACGGAGCCTCCCCTTTTATACTAAATTTGGCATACAAAAAGAACATACATCCGCGGCTGTGGCTGTCCTCCAGACCGTAACTTTACCCAAGTCACAGCCGAAGGCCAAGCTCACTATCACAAAATTCTGCAAGTCCGCAGATTCTGCACCATGAGAACATTTTGCTTCTCATAGTGGACGGGATGCCGGTCCCATCATTCGCATGACGATGAGGTTTCATTTTCATACAGACGATGAGGTTCGGCTTGTTTCATATGCATACAATGTTGCATGCGAATGACGCAAATCATGGGCAACAGATATGCAAGCTTTGCATTTCCTGTACGGGTTTGGAATGTATACAATGTTGCGCGCGAATGATGCCAATCATGGGTATTGGCTTCTGATGATTCAGGGTATTTAATGTTACTGGGTTTCGGGATTCCATTATCATTCTATTGCAATGTATGCGCGAATGGATTTAGGTTGGGTTTTGGGGATTTTGTGTGTAGCATATTTTATATATGTTTTAACGTTGGGGATTTGGAGATTTTGCGTGTAGCATATTGTATATATGTTTAAGGTTGGGGGTTTTGGGGATTTGGCGTGTAGCATATTTTATTTATGTTTAACGTTGGGGATTTGGAGATTTTGCGTGTAGCATTTTGTATATATGTTTAAGGTTGGGGGTTTTGGGGATTTTGCGTGTAACACTGTTAAGGATTCCGTAATCCCACTCGAAGGACCAAAATGCTTGCTATGATACAACACCTTGAAAAAGGTAAAACAAAAAAAAAAACCGGCGCGACTGAAATCTCAATTCCCACTTTTATTTAGCTTGCCTAAACTTTAAAATACACAATTCAATTCAATTTATAATTCTTGTCATATCCAATTTATATTTTTCCAACAAGTCTTACGGTATTGCCGCCCTGGTGGCTTGGTTGTCAAATAAAAAAGCATTGCCAGGACATCGAAAAAGCCATTATTATCACTAAAATCAAATTCAATGCAATTTACGTGATACGTCTTGTTAATGATGATTTTACTACGCAATTTAATTAAGTACATTCATAAACGCTTCATTAAATTTGAATACACTCTCTATGTACGCTATGATACAATACCTTGAAAAAGGCAAAAAAAAAAAAAAAAAAAAAAAAAAACCGGCCCGACTGGAATCTCAATTCCCACTTTTATTTAACTTGCCCAAACTTTAAAATACATAATTCAATTCAATTTATAATTCTTGTCATATCCAATTTATATTTTTCCAACAAGTCTTACGGTATTGCCGTCCTCGTGGCTTGGTTGTCAAATAAAAAAGCATTGCCGGGACATCGAAAAAGCCATTATTATCACTAAGATCAAATTCAATGTAATTTACGTGATACGTCTTGTTAATAATGATTTGCGTAGTCATGTTGCATTTTGCAACACTCTACAATAAATAAAGATTTTCTTAATCGCTCTGACGGAGGACTAAAACGGATGCGAGATAGTGGATGGAAAAAGTTTGTATGTACTTTTTCCATTTAAATTATGACTATTTCTTTTGAATAGACTTGTGCTTGTTATGTACGGTGGAAAATTTGACCACAAACCGCTTTTGGGATAGTGTTGATACCTGTTTTTCATTGCACTACCCACTTTGCACACCACACACACACTTTATGGGAATTGAAACAGACTTTGTTTTTTGATAATTACTTAATACCTTTAATGTTATATTTTCTTTTTTTCCATGGGCACAAGTTGAACTTATGAATTTCTCACAAGATTTTCACTTATTAATTACATACGTAGGCAGAGCTTTAACTTATTAGTTTCTGTTATATCTAATTGTCACTTGAACTTACTACGTTTGTACACTATCTATCTATTCAACCACTGACACCTCTGCGCACGCGAACTCACTCCACTCTTGATGACCGTTTCGGCCAAGTACTCAAAACCAACTAGTTATCTCGTCTTTTTGTCTTGGTCAAAAAAAAAAAAAAAAAAAACTCTAGTTCCAACATTCGTTAGTGGTTTTCTAGTTTTTCTTTTCTTTTTCCGAAATCTGGTTCCTTCCGCCAGATCAAAGGATGTTTCGTTTTTCCCGCCTGAACCTTTTTTCGGTATTAAACACAAAGAAAAATCAATAGTGCGTTTATTGCGCCTGTTGTTATCTTTAACCGAATGGGCAAAGATTTTTTCCGTGGGAATCGAATGAACGAAAGATCAATAACACCGAGGCGAATGTGCATTGTGGTTTATTGCCTTTTGTTTGGTTAAAACGAAAACTGTCGCTGATTGTTTTAATGGTTTTAGATATTGCTGGCGCGCATTTTTATGATTCTCATCGATTTTGTTTGGGCGACTCTGGCCTGCACATTTGGCTCTTAGGCGTTTTTGTGGTGAACCCTTGGTTCAACGATTATATTTCGGTTTTTTATGTGAGCAAATTGGACATTCAGTTCAACTTACTTGGGGTTTAATTGATTAGCGCAAATCGAACGTTTAGTTTTATTTGCTTGCATTCAATTTATGTGGGACCATTTGGTGTATGAGGTAATGTTGTTATTGTTTTAGGTAAACGTGCAGTTTGTGGCGTATAAAGCCACAAAAAATTTTATGTTTGGAATACTAAATAGGTTACCTGATATTGGGGGATAACTGCTTCCGTGTATTAATGTTGTGTTTGATCGATATAACCTCGGCGACTACTCCTTGGAAATCAGTGATATCAATCCAAAGAATTTAGTTTATTTTCGTTCCATAAGACAGTCCGATACATTCCATTAATTTGCAATTTATCTCTCAACAGAGATTTGGTTGCTATAGAACGGGAACAAACTGGTACGCCCTGTCAGCATGAGTATTTCTAATCTCAGTGAAACTACTTTGGCGAAAGCAAGCTTTTCGATAAATAATGAAAATTCCACTTCATCCGAGGTTGTTTTTTTTTTTCTTTATTACTTTTTTTTTGTCTTTTTTTTTTTACATTCAAATTTCAAATTTCTTCAGCACCGATCAAACAAAACGGGGACCACTTGCTGCTCTTTCTTCTTTTTCGTAACTGCCACACAGAACAAAACGTTTCTCTTCTTTTTCCGTTGTCAAAAACAAACGTCAACAACGGAATTCCGAACCGTATTCAAGCAAAAGGTTAACCCTCCGTCTCTCTCGCTCTCCATTCACGTCCACTTCGAAAAATAAATTCGAACTCGAAGAACTGCACGATCCACACCCGAATCAGGGCGTGTTCAAAAACTCACTTCTGGATCGTGCAATTCCTCCACCACCTTACCATCGTACTATTTTAAAACAAAATTATATTAAATACAAAGTATCAAATGATGGTGGCGGCCGACGTACGTGACAAGTTCAATTTATGATGCCTGTTTTTTTTGCTTAGCTAATGTCACATAAATAAAGATTTTCTTAATCGCTCTGACGGAGGACTAAAACGGATCGACTCGACTGACTACAGGCTTAAGTTATAATCGCAAATACCCTCGACTCACTCAATTTGTGACTTTATTAATATATTACATGTTTATAACACAATTCAGATAGTGTTTTTTAGCTGGAAAATTTAATGTTTTTACAACTTTAATTTTAAGCCACACTTCGAAATCTTTGACACGCTATTATGTTGTGAAGGGGGAATTTTACAGGCCAGTGCAGGAAAGGATAGCTTCTTACACAAAACCAAACATCCCTATAGTCACCGTATAAGGCGTAGCACGCTAAAATCAGGTGGCAAGAGTGCCACAATAAGTGAATCAAGCTTAAGGTTTGGTTAAGATTGATTTTCTTTCCAAACTACTGGAGTATTTATACAATCGATCGTCCACATAAATAATTACAAATCATTACTCATTCATTCATAAGACTATTGTACTTCTGATTGTTGTAGTTTCTGGTTAATATATTCTTGTTGCGTCTTATGTAATATATTCTTGTTGTATAGTGATTGTTGTGTTGTATGCAATATATAATTTGTTGTATAGTAATTTTAATTGGAACGTACCTTGGTAGTACCACATAGGTACTCACGGCTCGGTTCTCATTGGTCACAGCGTGCCGAAGGATTGTTTCTCCTGCGATGGTGTGCGTTGAAACCCATCACAGGCATCGAGGCTGGGTCAATATCACTGAGCTACGGAGAGTTAGATTTTAACATTTGAAGTGTGAGCAAGTGCCACGGAGTCTCATTTTGAGAGAGTCTTAAGTGTTGTCGTGGTTTTACTCCGAGTGGTGAGTAAAATATGGATTGCTCTATTATTTCTTTAACACGTACCCCCAATTGGGTAACAATGTTCGTAGTGTCGAAATTGCCAGTGAATAAATTGTCGTGACCTCGGGTCGGCGCTCACTCTTAGCGGCTCGTGGAACACCACCCAATGGTCCCCGTTCGGTCTTTAGATTCCTGAGTAATTAGTTAGTTAAATAGTAGGTTACCTGAGTTTACCCACATCACAGGTGGCATAGATGAGGAGAATATATTTGTCTGCTACCAAGCCAAGATTCACAGGCTCCCAGTTCCGGTTTCCGAAGTCCAAAAAGGCAATGTTTACATGCACCAATATTTAATTTATTAGAAAAGGAGTTTTTGTTTCTTCGATAATTTTACACAGATTCATTATTTTTCCTTTCTTATTTTCTCCTACGCAGGTACTATATATATTTTACAGTTCTTCCGTTTCGATTTGTTAATTTCTTATTGTTATTCCTATATTAGGTCTAACTCTCGCGGTACTTGATTTTCTTTTTTCTTCTCTCACCGGTAATCTTTTACTTCTTGTTTTTTACTTTTTAAGTTTTAAGGTACTAATTCTTTTATTTTATTACTGCCCGTAATTGTTGCGGCACTCCTTTTTTTTTTTTACTTCTTTTGTTCTTCGTCTTTCACTGTTGCTGACCAACCGTTCTCTAATCTACTGTCATCAACGGAATCCAGAAAACCGTATATTTCGAATGTAAAATAAAAACAAACGGAATCGAAAATTCCTCCTTCTGTTCCTCTCCCTCACTCATCGACATCCACTTCCAACCGAATTCGAACCCGCCCACGATCCACACTCGAATCGGGGCGTGTTCGAAGACTCACTTGTGGATCATGCACTTCTTCCACCACCTTACCATCATATTATATTAAAACAAATTATATTAAATACAAATTATCAAATGATGGTGGTGGCGGAAACCGCACGTAACAGTGTCTAGTCGGAACATTACTTAATGTGCCTACCTGAGAGTCGACAAAAGATCAGTATTACAAAGCTGAGTCTTGGAAAAATATCGTTCGTTGCCCGTTCTCGCGAAATTGGTGTTATGTCGTGTCGGATATAACCGGGTGTGACTATTTGTGTTTGTTCCTTCTCGTTGTGCAACGATTTAACATTGTAAAGACTAATAATTTTTAAATCCGTGGTCCCTGTAAAGTTACCAATAGTGCTTGTAATTTAGGATAAACACCATAAACAGAATAATAAAAACTTTAATCAACAAGGTATCCTTCAGCGTGCTTTATTTTTTTCATCCTTGGCGAAGCAGAGACATTTGCATCGGTGGTAAACTTTGTGAAGGATTGATCCAGTGCATTTGGTTTTTTTTCCTTCCTCGGCGGAACAATTTACAACGTAAAAGAGCAGTGGGTTATTAAGTGAATCCGTGTCGTGCTAGCCACACAACATTAAACCCACAGTTCCACCAGGGCTCCGTTCCACTGTCGTCCGTCCACGAGCCACTCCACTCGTACCGCCAAAAATCGCCTCGCCAACTCGTGCACTAGGCGTAAATCCAGCCCGATGAATCCGCAAGCACAACTAAAACACCTCGTTTCTTTTTCTTTTTCTTTGTGTTACCTTCACTGGCTCTCTCCTGAGGGAGTTGCAGATGGTGATTAGGGCCGCTTCCTCAACTTAAACGCTGGAACGGCACTGCTGAGGTGCTATATTTTGTGTGTCGTTGGGTCATTTCCCTTTGCGGTGATCTTCTGGGTGGCCGTTTATTGGTTGATGTTGATGGCGTGAAGGCAAGGATCAATCTAAACGACCCGACGATGAGGGACAAGACCCAAAGTGATTTGTGGAAGTAAGTCTTTGGACACAATAAACAAAAACAAAAAACGCGTGGGACGCAAGGAAAAGAGAAGAGGAACAAACAAAAACCAAGAAGGGAAACAAGCAGACCTAAAAAAAATGCTTCTAAATTAAAACAAATATAAATTTGAAAATATAGGTTAAATTAAAAATAAACGAACCTAAAGTTGTTTCCTGTTCACTAAGAACATTTTTTTTTTAAATTTAAATTTAAAATTTTTTATTTATTTATTTTGTTTTAAATAAATTTTAAATTGCATGTGTCTTCTTTCAGCTCACTGTCCAGGATGTGTCTTCTAGAATGTTATCCCAATCAATAATGTCTCATCCCGAAATTCAAATGTACCGTCCTTTTACACTTTTTGTCGTTGAGATTTGTCAACGTTTTTAACGTAAAAATTCCAAGAAGCACACAAGATTTCGTGTGCTTCAGTTGGAATAAGGTTCTTGGAAGTGACTAGCAATTTATTTGAATAAAAGCCTGGAAGGGAAATCATGAAATGAATTTTGAGTTAAGCGTTTCATGATGTCAGGATTATTGGGAATTGGATCAATGCACGACAAATGGACTTTGGTTTAAATTTATCGTGCATATGATTCAATTGGTATAAGTTAATGTGAAATTGAATCAATGTGCGACAAATTAACTTTTGGTTTAGTTTATCGCTCACATTTCAATATGATTCAATATGTGATTTGGATTTGGATTATGGAAGGTATTGGGGATTTGGATGGGATTATTGGTAATATCGGGGATTTGGATGGAAGTAGTGACTTAGGATCGCTACAGCGCTGTGGTTAGGACGACGATTGATGTCGAACAAAAAGATTTACCATTTTCATACAGAAATTATGTCTCGGGTATGAAATGTGTATATTAAGAGATAAGGACGCGAATTTGCGTAATTAATTAGATGGAAAAGGGGGTGGAATTTGTAGTTGTTAATTATGTAACAGTTACATGGGCTGTATGTAACAATTGGTTTTATCGTTTTGTCAGACTCGGTCACATAAAGTTTGGAATGTGAACCTTTTCTTGGAGTCGGTTGAACATTGCTTTTGTTATATTATTTTTATAACAATTGATATCTTTTGTATCACAGAACTTGCCCCCATGGCTATGACTCGTCCAACTGTTGACTTTTTGTTGTTTCTCTTCTGGTGGCGATGACTCGTTCAACTTTTGATTTTATTGACTTGTTTAATAATCAGGTGATGGCTCTTGTCGTATGTAAATGACTGCTGTTTCTGCGCTAGAGTGATCCATCGTCACTTTGTACCATATAAGTGCGTGCTGAGTTAGCTGATTCGACAATAGTGCCGGATATTCAGTTTCGATTAAGCTTTTGAATTTTCACTTTTTCACCAAGTTGAAAGGGTGGGTTGTGTTAGGTAACTTCATCTGTCAGCATAGAATTTGTATCTGTTTGGTACTTCCAGAAGGTTGTAGTGTACATTGCGTACTACATTTGGTGTAAGAGACTGTTTGCTGCATGTTATTGTGGTTATGGTTCTTCGACTCATCAAACGTTGGTTGGGTGATAGCAACTAATTGTTTCGAGGTGTGTTACGGTAGTTGTGTAGTGGACCCATTGAAACCGAAACACATTTTTCCGACAATTGGATCATAATTCAAATTCCACAGTCATTGAAACGAAATACCTGACGACACACGCCAAAGCAAAAGTATGACATTACAATACTCATTTCCCAGATGTTCCGATGGACATGTGTCATGCATAGTATAAGATATCACAGTGCATGGGCCTTACCTATCAACATGTCATTTGAGAAGTATTCTTGTGTGTTTACATTACATGTTTAAAATAGAAGAGGTTTGCATTTTCGTTCCAGCTAAGCGATTCTATAAATGTGAAACAGTTCTCGATCTTGTACGAACTGCATCCGATTCGATCAGTTTTCACGTATTGTAGAACATTTTGAAGATTTTTGTCGTTCTTTGTTGCTTCTTGTAGACGTTGTTTTGTAGTATGCGTTAGTTGTAAAATTTCATGACGAGCTAGATTCATATTTTTCTGTGTTTTTCGGGTTTTGCCAGTCACGGTTGAGGGTATTTGCAACTGGTATATATTTGCCTTTTGAATAGTAAACCTTTGGTTGATACTGTAGAACTTGTAACATGTCTCGTAAGTGAGGTAGTGCGTCGTGTACGGACTTCTGACAAATAATTTCCAGGGGTTCGTAGTCGCTCTCGCTTCCGAATATCAGATCATGAAAATTTAATAGCGAGCGCTTATTTTTCAATCTGAGGCGCTAATTTCTGTGTTCTAAAAGCTCGCGAAATGTATGTCACTGGCTGGTTGTCTTGCAGCATTACAGCGCCTGCGTTAGATTGATTGGCATCTACTTGGAGGGTCACGGTACGATTCGGAGCGAAATACTTTTATAGCGGTGATTCTCATAGAGACGTCGTAAGTTTGTTATATGTTAAAACAAATAAAGTAATATTTAACCAGGTACTCGCCGTTTCTAGGCTTTTACTTGTTCTCCAGTAATCCTAGTAGTTAGTGGTCGAGTGTTGTTGATGGACGCTGCTGTTCCGGTTGCTGGGGGCGTTGATTCTTGAACCCTCAGTTGTCGTCGAATACACCTTTCTAATTGAATTCCTCACACAAGCCAACAACTCCGGAACTTTTACAACGCGTATGTTTTATTAATTTTCGAACACACGCGAATTCGTTTGTTAGTTGTCGTTTTATATCCTGTATGCGAATGTTTTACTAACGAGACACGGAACTATTTTACGAAATTATTCTATTTTCCAATGTATGTATTCACGGTTCGAATTTTCTTTGCGAATGAATTTATTTTCATTTTTTGCTTAGTTTTTCGCCCCTACTTTTTTTTTATTTCATACAGTAGTTTTCTATTTTTATTCAACGCTTGCTGTAGCGCTATTCGGTTTTTAATTTTCAGGAGAGAGATCGGGATTGGGTAACAAGTTCAGTAAACGATTTTGCTTGCTCTGTTTCCCAATGCCACTGAGTATCTCTTTTAAGAAGTTGTGATGGGATCTGTAATTTCCGATAAATTGTTTATAAATTTACCTAAGTAAGTTGCCATTCCCAGCAATCTTTGAAGCTCGGTGTTATTTGACGGCACCTAAAAACTTGTCCCACACACTGTTAAAGATATATTAACAATTAATATTGGTTTTGGGTCACAAAGCTTACCTCGGATTTGACTTGATAGGAGCTTGGATTGATGTGGGCGACTTCCGCTTCTGCTGCAGATGGAAGTGGTATTATTGTGGTTCTCAATGACAACTCCTTTTGTTTTCCTTTTTTTTCAATTATTTATTTCTGTTAATTATAAATTGTTTTTTCTTGTTCAATTTCACTATTTCTTTTATTTTTAATTTTCGTTCAATTTCACAATTTCTTTTCTAAATTGAACAATGTCTTTTCTTTGTATTCACGTTCTCTGTTCTTTCTATTTTTTTTTTAATTTCACAATTTCAAAATTTCTTTTCTAAATTGAACAATTACTCTTCTTTCTATTCACAATTCCTGTTCTTTCTATTTTTCTTTCAAATTCACAATTACAATTTCTTTTCTAACTGGACCTTCTAATGCAATTGCATTAGCACTGTTAAGGATTTTTTTTTAACAATTAATTATTCATTTAATGTCTACCAAATTTACCCCGTGGTCGGCAGCTTCAATTTCCTGCTGTAATGATATTGAGGACAGAGAGTCTCGATGTAAATGTTCTTTGCACTAATTAGCGAATATTAGCACAAAACGGTTAGCACAAAACGATATTTATGTCCTTTGCACACAAGAGCGAATATTATCACAAAACAAGCGAATATAAGGAATATAAGTTCAAAACGATTTTATTTAAATTTGATCGATTTTATTTTCACATTTCAATTGCACATACACATTTCGTATTTTATTTTATCTCTTAATAGAGAATAGCAAACACACCCGTACGCGGCGACTGCTTAACCAACAAGAAGGAATATCTCGTGTCTTTTCGGCACATATCCTTTTTCGTTCCGCTTCCACGAGTTATTTCTAGGAAGCGGCGGAATTGGCAATTGGTTAATAGGAGGCGACTATGGCTAATACAAAGAAGATGACTATTGCAATGTGAATGGGGTTTTAAATGGGGTTTTACTTTAATTTAAATAAAATCCTATTGTAAAGGGAATATGAAATTAGTAATTTAGAGGGAAGGGAAGGATACGGGAAGGATATGTGCGTGAAGGCACGAGACGTTAATGACGAGAAGTCAATGATTCAAAAGGGGGAGGGATAATTAATTGAACTTTAATTATATAACAGCACTTGTAAATGCTGTACGTATCAAGCTTACCGAATTTATTTATTTCAAAGCTTCTGTAAAAGAAAACACCACCATGCATCTCTTCGCATACAATTCTCTGTAAGAATTCTTCATTACCTTTTTAGGAACTCCACAACTCCCATTGTTTCCCGCCAATGCATTTGCATTCCATTTAAAACTTCTAAATTTAAAACTTCTTAACATATAGCAAATGTTCACAATTCTAATTTTGACGCTAACTTCGTAGATTTTATTAACATTTTTTTCGTTACTCACATTTGTTTTAACCGAGACACATGCATTCAGATTTTATTAATATTTAATGTACCCTGATTGTTACTTTGGTATATGCGCGACACTCGCGTGAGTTATGGTTTTCCAGATATGGGTCGGAAACCCGTAGTCATGATCATTAAGAAAAGTTCGAACCGAGATCCTTTTGCGACACTTAAAGAAATTTCTCTTTGTCTGATTAAATTTGAACCACCGAAATCTTCATTAAATCTTCATATATATATATATAGTAAATTGTAAATGGAACTAAGTTGATTGAATAAAGATTGGTTGGTGTGTTAATGAAGATTTCGATTTAACACTCCATTTGATTTCTTCGTTTCTAATAATAACTAGACTTCTTTTAAAATGCTTTGAGTTTTCTAATCGTTTGTTATACATCGAATTCCAATTCTTCACTTGATTTCTTTCTTTTTAATAATAGATAGATTTCTTTTTGAATACTTTGAATTTACTAATCGTTCGTTATACATCGAGTTTCAACACTTCTCTTGATTTCTTTCTTTTCAATAATAGATAGATTTTTTTTTACATCGAGTTCCAACATTTCACTTTGTATACAACAAGCGTTGAATACACGCGGTCAGGAACACGATGGTCTCTCCTGACGTGGAATATGTTTTGCTGGTTTCTGTTGCGAAACAATGTTATCTCCGCTGGAATTATCCGTTCTATAATTACCACGGAACAGGTCACCAACTCAGCGTCAAAGATGGTGGGCCAAAGCAATGGCGTCGGCAATACTGCTTCACTCCCTTGGATTGCAACGGTGGTGGTTCCGATGGCTGCAACACAATGGCTAATTATATGAAAAAAAGGAAACGAATACCTCAAGAACGATTGAATCCAGAAAGCCCAGAAATAATTCTCCAGAAATCCACAAATAACTCGAGTTGGTTTAATGGTTCTAAATATTACATTTATTAAAAGATTCAATTGATTTAAGAGGATAATAACTAATTGCGATGTTGTCAGCAAGAGCAGCTACTAGAAGAGAGTACAAACATAAACAAATGGTTGTCGCGTGACAACCGACAGCATTCATCAATGTCAGCTGATTGCTGACATTATTAATGGTGATGCCACATCTAGTTATTGCGAATACGCTGGTTATTTCGAATGCGGATCCGCAACATTCCGCCCACCTTCGCCAATCATTGGCGAATCGTCTGGCTCCAGGGGATGGTCATCCGGAGCTGGGACGGGAGGTTCTTCTTCCAGTGGGAGGATGCCGATGGGTTTCGTGCGTGGGCTGGTAGCGGTCCGCTGCAGTCCACCCTCACGTCGATGATGATCGATTAAGAGAGAGCCGCCCGCTTTGAAGAGTGTTGAAGACGGAAGGGTCTTGGGCGGCCCGGGGGGTTCGTGATGACGAGATGGTCCCCTTCGGTGTTGGATGCGGTTATCGTTGCTGGCCGTGTGATCAGGGGCTGCGTCCATTGGCGCCTGTCCGAAGTTAGCGGCTGGAACAATGCGGTCGGTTGCGGGTGAGGCCGCAGCGGTCATTCGGATGCAGCGGTTGGGACTCGGTCGGTCCCTGGATACTGGGGAGCGCCGCCCGCCAAACGGGGCATTGCGCGTTCCGTGGTTCATGGTGGTAGCGGGACGTATGTACTGCATTCGGGTTCTTCGGTGTCGACGTCGACGACGTCTACTCATTGTCCCCTGTGGGGAATTGTCAGCAGTCGTATCGTCGACCAGTTCCTCTGGGTTGGAGTTATAAATTCGCAACCCACGAGGACCGGCCATGTGACTGGTCAAGATTTGTTCTCTATTAGCGGTGTCTGGGCCGAGCGAAGCTGCACCCTGTTATACGAGTGTCACTTGGTTGATGATTTTTATCCCGTTACACAAATTCCTAATTCTATTTACTATACTCCCTAGTCTCCTTCTTCGTCAACGGCTTTTCTCTTGGACTTTGTAATATTTAATGTGTGTAGGAAGGGGACACTTAGTTTGGTATGGGTTTTGATGGAAACGGGTGGTCGTTCACCATACTTACCCCTAGAGTAAACCTGTGGATAAAATAACAAGGGGACTCACGTGTTGTCTTTACTTCCGTCAATGCTCCAACGGGCCAGGGTCCTTGCTGTTCCGGATGTAATGAAAATTCACCGTTTCTCCTTGTTAACTTTTATTTTATTGTCTTTTATTGTTTTATTGTCTTTTCTTCTTTTTTTTTCATAGACTTTAACAATATCACTTAACTTAAACAATATTACTGAACCTAAACAATATTACTTTAAATGTTACACACTGTCACTTTAGTTATAGTATTGCATTATTTTAAACGTTAATGCCACTTCACTTTCCCGAATACTAATTTATTATTTGTGTCACTTTAAGTTAAAAAGTTACCCCGCCGAACACCAACTCAACAACCAACTTTACTCGGACGACCGTTTCCGTCAACTTTCATAAACCAACTCTCTTCCTTTTTCGATCGTTTGATCGCAGGAACACCTTTTTCTTCTTTACACAAGGAAACCTGTTAGGTTTCTTGAGCGATGATGGCACGCATTATCCTTTGTCTTCGAATTTATTTTATTGCCCGCGCATCATTTGTCTGATCCCGAGGTGTTTTACCTTGGATCGACAACCGTCTGGAATCCTTAAAAGTATTGTTATTTTATTGGTGCCCAGACTTGGCAATTTATTTTTCTCTGAACATTCGGAGCCAAAGATGTTTTTGTATCTTATGGGTCTGTTGTTCAGCGAGTGTTTTTACGATCGCCGTCCTTTGTTCCGTATAGGAAATGTTTCCTTGAATAGGATTTTAAACGGACGGTGTCGCCGTGAATTTTATGGTTTTTTGCCAACTTTACTTATGAGTTGGCCATGTGGTCCGCAGATTTGGTTCCAGGAGAATTTCCGTGTTGAACATCTGGTTCATTTATCACGTTTTGGGTTTATATGGAATTCAATATGGATAAATTGCACGTGTAGTTCAATTTCTTTGATATTGAATTATTGAATTTGATATAGGCAAATGGAACGTTTAGTTCAATATGATTGAAATCAATTTTGGTATTGGCCCGTTTAGTGTATGGGGCATGCTAGGGCTTAGGGAGTGCTTCATCCTTTTAGTGGATGGTTTTGCGTGTACCGCAATTCATTGGTGGAGGATGACTCCAAAGAGGTATATATTTATGGGTGGGTGGTTTTGGGCGTAACAACCCGTCAATATCCACCCCAAATGGATGTCCTGGGCGATGATGTCCGAGTGGTCAGACTTCCTTAATCCTGCCTTAATGATGGCCGGGTACAGGTCGGCGCCGATGATCACATCCACCTTTTCCCTGGAGGGGATGTCCGGGTCCGCAAGGTCTAGGCCTGTTGCGACGGCGAGGTCGTCGGACAAGAGTCGAGGGGGTGGCACGTACTCCGACAGGTGAGGCAAGATAAGAGCGTTGGTCGTCCAGCCCCTAGCGCCGTCGTGACGAGACATTATCGTGATTGACGACTGGGCCTTCGCGGTATGGCATCGGGCGCCCCCGACTCCGTGAACTAGGATGAACGATGTCCGACGGCGGAGACGCAGCCGCTGAGCGAGAGGTTCGGAGATGAACGTTACCTCGGAACAAGGGTTCACCAGGGCACGGGTCTCTACTCGGCGTTGGTCACCTGATTTTATGATGACACGTGCAGTAGCAAGGAGGGTCTCCTGCGGTTGATGGGCGGTTAAGGTATGCGAAGATACTCCAGGAGTCTGGTAGTTGTGTTGAGTCGGGGCAGCGTCCACGTTTGGACTTTGCGGTGATGCTGTCGTACTGGCGTGGAGCAGGGTATGATGTCGTCCTTGGCAATGCCGAGACTGGATCCGGCTCGAAGGACCAAATCTTTGTATACAACAAGCGTTGAATACACGCGGTCAGGAACACGATGGTGTCTACTGACGTGCAATATGTTTTGCTGGTTTCTGTTGCGAAACAATGTTCTCTCCGCTGGAATTATCCGTTCTATAATTACCACGGAACAGGTCACCAACTCAGCGTCAAAGATGGTGGGCCAAAGCAATGGCGTCGGCAATACTGCTTCACTCCCTTGGATTGCAACGGTGGTGGTTCCGATGGCTGCAACATAATGGCTAATTATATGAAAAAAGAAAACGAATACCTCAAGAACGATTGAATCCAGAAAGCCCAGAAATAATTCTCCTCCAGAAATCCACAAATAACTCGGGTTGGTTTAATGGTTCTAAATATTACTTTTATTAAAAGATTCAATTGATTTAAGAGGATAATAACTAATTGCGATGTTGTCAGCAAGAGCAGCTACTAGAAGAGAGTACAAACATAAACAAATGGTTGTCGCGTGACAACCGACAGCATTCATCAATGTCAGCTGATTGCTGACATTGTTAATGGTGATGCCATTCGCTGGTTATTTCGAATGCGAATCCGCAACACACTTGATTTCTTTCTTTTTAATAATAGATAGATTTCCTTTTGAATACCTTGAATTTACTAATCGTTCGTTATACATCGAGTTCCAACCCTTCCCTTGATTTCTTTCTTTTCAATAATAGATAAATTTCTTTTTACATCAAATCCCAACATTTCACTTGATTTCTTTCTTTTTAATAATCGATCGATTTTTTTTTTGAATACTTTGAATTTACTAATCGTTCGTTATACATCGATCCTCACGACTCTACTACTCACCACCGAATCTTCTATCTCCACGACCAATTACCGACTTCCAATTATTCACCTTGACGACCAACCACTGACTACTCGGCCAACCACTTCCTCATTACCCCCGGGGTCAACATGTGGTATTTAATTAAAGTTTTCTGACTCCAAGTTTTTCAGCGGAAATAAACGCGGTCTGTCCGACCAAAGTGTTTGCTTTATTGGTATTTATTTTTTATTTTCGCTCTAAATAAACTCAAAAATAAGTGCCGGCCCGCATGCGGGGTACAAACGATACTTGAAATGGTACATTCACATTAAATATTTATTGTTAATTTGCGCGAATTTAAACGACAGTAAGTACGTCTATGGATCCACTAAGCTCGCTCAAACCGACGTACGTTTTACCTCAGCACTTTATGCCACTTTCGAACGAAACTCGCATACTTCAACTGCTACCTAAGGGTGGACATCACTCACACATCACACATGCAATGCCCTAAGTAGCACGATCGAGGCGCGTGAGGGCTTTTTTTTTTTTTTTTTTTGCTTTTTATGTAAGCAGTATAAGGTCAAGGGTGTGTACACACAGCTGTCTTGCTTTTTTTTGCTAGACCAATTGGGTACCATACACCATGACGATGCTGGTGGTGGTTTCACGCCACCACGGAAATACGTTGTGTTTTGCGTTGTTTACTTCCTCTTGAAATATATTGCTCCTTTTATGGGCATATTGTGCGTTTGTTACACGCTTGTGCTGGTGTTGTCTGTGCATAAGCGGTGTCCTTACGTGAAGCACATGATGCGACTCTATCTGTATCCCGACATTTTACGCATCGGATTTATGGCGCTCTGCGATGGCTTGTGTACTTTTAGTTTCATGATCACGAAACCAATTTGTCTTGAAGAATGTGATGCCATGGCTGGAATTTACATTTGTATTTTGTCCGCAGGTGGTTCTTCGATGGTTATGCTGCACTTATGCGGAGCGGTTTCCATTTCAGGGATTTACGAAATGCATTGAATGGGTCTTACACGAGATCGAATATTTTTGCATTGGCGAAGCTGTTTTATCAATGCTTATTATGCCCATTTTTGAACACTATTGCCATATGGCGATTCTTTAGGTATTGACACCTGTAGTGTGGGGTTGATGTGGGCGTTTTTGGGCACCTTACTGGCATTTATACGTAGGGATTAGTTGTGGGGCTTATATAGGCCGCCACAAACACTTCGATTCCCTCCGGGGTTAACACCTTTCGATTACAACCATGCAATTTAATTTCAATTGACCCAATTTCCGATTCTAAACTTCAGTTCGCGATCGCTTCATATCGCTGAGCCAGTCAATATTCCTTCATTGACTTGAACTCCAGTTCAACCTTTGCGATCGCGAATTGACCCAATTAATTCTATTTTTGCAGTTTGTGCAGGAAAATGCAGTTAATCGCTTTTGCAATTTACTTGTTCCAGCCTATGCAAACAATTATGGTTTGTTAATTGGTTTGGAGAATGAAATTAATCGTTTTTATTTGATTTGCCAATTACTTTGAAATATTGACTTAATTGCACTATTGTTCTGTGGGGTCATCTGAGTTTAGAATTTAGTGGCGCTTTTTTTATTTGAGTGTGTCAATGATCTCCTGAATGGTATCTTTAGGTATGACATCATCGACACACTTAACACGTGCGCACGCTACAGGGGGTGAAATTACGACTTCACTCGTTGGTGGTTGGAAAGCGACTCTTCGAGGTTGGAGAGGATCTCTCCGGGTCGATCTTAGCTAGTGTGCTAATGATCCATTGTTTTCTCATGCACGAAGCTCATGAGAAACGAAACTGAAAAGGAGGATAGAACAAAGGACATCGGGTGGTCATGGATGCAGCTGTACAAATAGACTGCATCGCAATTAAGAAACTGTTGCTAGGAGCAATTGAGGTACAAAATGGAGATTGTGTACTGTATCTTGCTGTACGGAAAGGTTCGAATTTTTGTATGCATTGTTTATATGCTGAAGCATTCGATTTATGGCGGCTAGAAGCTAGATGCGTGTATTGCTTTTGTCGGTTGTACGAAAGGCTGCCGAGGCCATGGATAAGCCAGGAAAATGTGCTGTGCACGTGTGCAGCAGATCACGCTGGCCTACATGGGCGCCGATAAGTTTTCTGCTTTAATGATGCATGTGCCTGTAAAGAATTCTTTTCAGGGAATTTTGAAAATACATTGGATGCATGAATGGTAACAATTCTTTGCAGGGAATTTTAGGTAATGCACTAGGTGCATTAAATGTCCTTGAAGAAGGAAATGTTTGCAGATCTGCGAAGGGAGTTGGGGTTGGAATTGTGGGTGGTGCTTGCGTAGGGTTAGAGAACTCCCACAATATAATTGGTGCGTTTGCGAAATCTGATAGGTAGCTATGAGCATCCAAGAATAAAAATGCTTAAGGTGGTATGTATCCAATGTATTTCTGAAATACAAGGTTAGGATAGAACAATCTCGAGAGTAGTTCATTGCCTTTCACACTTGCCGAGCGGACGAAATGATTTCTCACAAGGGTCAGAATTGTATTATCAATTCTAGACACTCTGGATGCATCATATAGTCTCTTATTGGAAATGTAGTGACGGAAGTTGGAATGTTCGCTTCTGTACATCTGCAGGCAGGCTTTAAGGCATTTTCTTTCAAATATTCTTAGCTTTTCCATATTCGATGGATGAATGTCCCACCATACTGCACTCGCAAATGATCTTCACATCGGTTCTAAACTAGTTCGTATGGAAAAGGTTCTTGAGCGACATAAACTATTCATTTATGTGCTCACCGTAGTACAAAAATTTGCCCAAAGGAACACCCAGATATTTAACAACATTCTTTGACTCGATCCGAATCCCATCTGCATTCATTATTTTGAAATTCTTCCAATTATGTCTCAAGTGCGAATGTCCGTGTCTTATTCGGGTGCGGAACAGTATGGTTTCACATAGCATAGTTGATGCTAAGTTTCCAATCAGCACAAAATTCTTGAAACCTGTCGAATTTGTTCTGTCCGCTCACGAAGTATCGAATTTTTCAATACTCCTGGCAGGATCGCCAGTTAATACTTCTATCCGTTCATGGAATACAAAAATATTTTTCCTTTGAGTTACTCAGAGCGCTCCGGGTACTAGATATAAAAGGCTATATTTCTTTGGCGTACTGGCTATTTATACTATTCTGTTATCATTTATTCGTTTGTTTCGTTGGGGTGATGTATACTTCTTATCGCCAACACTGTATGGGGCAATGCTTGGGAAGTGCTTCATCCTTTTAGTGGATGATTTTGCGTGTACCGCAATAAATTGGTGGAGACTGGCTCCAAAGAGGTATATATTTATGGGTGGGTGGTTTTGGACGTAACACTATCAGCAGCAGAAAAATGCGTATACGTTGAAATAGTACGAATGGTGATAATCATCATATACATATTTAAATTTTAGTTAAGTAGAACTCTATTCTTTTGTTTTATCATTAACTCTCCTAGAACATTTTCTGCTAGGGTTTCGAAAACTAATACCTTTCGACTTAGGTACTAATTTAATTTAATGAGGGCGCTTTATACCTAATATATTTCGTTTAGTCCAAGCGGTATAAAGATATAAAAATAAACTTACGAACTAACTTAAAAACTAGGGATTAACAAAAAATTAATTTACATAGGGGGACTTACGAAAGTGGAGCGACGGTGGTGTAAGTGGCAAGACAGGGTAGGTCGACAATAGGCCGGAAGCTTGGAAGTGGGAATGAGGATGGGTCTTAAGGTGTGTGGTCAAAATCACCATTTTTTTATGCAATGCTGCATAGCTGTTGCACTATAAATTGTCTAAACATTTGAAATAAATTGAAAATGGGTTTTCACAGTTTCGACGTAATCAGTTGGTTTCGTCTTGATTATTCCTTTGTTTTCTTCTTGTCCTCTCTCAAAGTTTGTCGCAAATTTCGATGTAATCAGTCGTAGGTGACTTGGGCCACATTTGAGACCTTATTCATTTTTTTCCTTCTTTTTGTTTTTCTCTTGTTCTTTGTGTTGCTTTATTATTATTTTTTATTCTTTGTCTTCTTTTATCTTCTTGTTAATTTTACGTTCTTTTATTATTTTTGTAATACTGTTGTCATTATTTTATTAAAATATGTTCGATCTAGTTTAACGTCTGTTCTGATACGTCTTGAAGGTTCGACGATCAATTAAGGATCAATTTTATTTTGAATTTTTTCGTTTTTTTTTAAATCTTATTATATTTGAACTTTTTCACTATGCAACGTTTTACGATGGATGATTTTTTCTTTTTTGACTTTTATTTCCTGGTTTTGCATATTAATCAGTGCCTACTCAATTTTCTATTTTCCAATCGTTTTTATTATTCTTTTTATTTATATTTCTTTAATAATTTTTTTTTATTATTTAATTCACTTTAATAATTATGAGGTTTCTTCCAATAGAAGTATATTTTGCTCCTTTTTTGTTTTGCTGACAGAGAATATTCCAATTTGTTTCTCTGGCTTTCTGTCTAGAATTGTTTTCTGATATTTAATAATTATCATTCATTATAGTGCCTTTATTTCTTATCTCCAAATTTAACAACATCCTGATCCTTTAGCCCACGGTTTTGAACTCTAAAGTCTCTATTAAATTTAAATAGGGCTTCCGAGTTATCGGGCCCGACCGCATTTGTTTCAGCTTCCCTTTATTGTTATATTCCGATTTATTGTTTTTTTTTATTTATTATATATATATAAATTTAAATGCAGCCGAGTTGGTCGAAACAAAGACGACGGAAAGGCTACTCACGTAACAATATGGGGTTGCTGGGATCCTGTCCGCAGCAGTACTTTGTTGTATATAAATATGAATATATAACTTTAATGTTTGTTTGATGTGTGGGATCGTGCTGTATGTGTCGTATGTTGTCAAGTTCAATGTTGTAAGTGCTTTTTCTCTCTTCAATATCTTTATTTTGCAGTACTAATTTGAATTGAGTCTGTGGTGAAATTGCAGGGGGAGTGGTATCGTGTAAACTATCCGGACTGTCGCTCTCTCGAGCGTCACTGATTACGGGAAACAGGCTTAAACAAGGGATACTTACAGTAACGGATGCGTCAGCCTTGTAGGTAGGTAGCCGTCAGTTCGTTGTCTTTGCTTGGCATCCCATAGACTGCTTCCGGTGCTGGGCTTCCAAGACGTTAGTCCGTGGGTAATTGGGTCAGAAGAGTTCTCTTCTCAAGCACAAAAAAAACCCGTCCGAGATGTGTTCGACCTCACTGTGGTTGCGTTGGTGGTCTCCAACCTCTTATTCAAAATAAAACACCCTGTCGTCCGTTTATATTTAGTCTCAGTTTATTAATATACAGAAAATTGAAGATACTCGCCTCGGTTTGTTATTAAAATGTTCCACGCTTCGTTCGCTATTGTATTGCTCGCTCTATGCCTCTGGTGGGGCTTTATTTAGATTAATTTGTACCTTTTGGATAGTCTTTCAATCTCAGTTGGTTTATCCCTTTTTCAAGGTTGACTTCTTTGGATCTTCTTTTTATTATTCTCTGTTATCACGAACGGGATAAAATCAAGTAACAGCAACGGAAAACTGGCCACTTATTTAGGCACTGTTAGACCACGAAAAACGGCACATAAGACCACGGACTGTGGAAGATCAACTTCGTATCTCTTACAAATTACACAATACTTTTATATGCGGCGAATTAATAATTTAATTTACCATCGTCATGGCTTACCTATGCGTTGTATATTTAATTGTTTTGGACCGTGTTAACTTATCGTACTTATCTGGTAGTAGAAACATACTATATTGGAGCTGGAGTTAATCTGGAACGTGACTGATATAATTGACTGATAGTTGTACCATCGTCGTTGTACACTTAATTTTTTTGATGATTTGACATGCAAACGAAACGAAGTTTTACTAGAGATGAGCCTCACGCCCATAACAGAAAAAACGTCACACACACGACCCTTTTCGACTTCCACCTTGTTATCGGTCTGCTTCTCGACTACTGCTCTAACTAGCGGTCACTCAAAAGTCCACAACGTTGGTGTTTTCTTTTTTCGCTCTATCTCTAACCTCCGTCTTAACGAAGCTCTGGGTTTATACGCGGTATTCAACTTGAAACACAAGCTACCATCTTTTATATGGCGTGTTTATTTAATACATTTCAACATTGGAATTATTTAACACGTTGATGTCTTTGTGTTTCGTTGAAACCAGGAGTTACTTACGTAACAGTTCCTTTCACTTTTAGGGTCTTCTCTCCGACTTCCTGGTGCTTGGCCAAGATGCTTTCCTGAAGCGTACCCTTCTTTATAATTCCCTCGTTTTGGATCACTTTTGATGTTTGAGCACTTTCTCTATCTCCAAACTTTGAATGTATTAAATAATAAAATAGTACACGATATACAATTCTTTATTCTCTTTTATTCATTTTTCTCTTTTTCTTTATTTTATTTATTACAAACTATAATCTTTTTTCTTTTATTTAATTCAACCAGCGTGTATGAATCTGAACTGTCACTGTCGAGTTCTAACTGCAATTCTTTTTTGATCCTGTGATCACACGCTTTATCATTTTCTTCACATCCAGGTTTATAATATAAAGTGCACATTTTAACTGATATAACTCAAGTTTATTTGGGAAGATTATTTTCTTTCATACTGTCGAATTATTAATATATTTCAACATTTTGGGTTTAAATTTTTCGATCAGCTTTTGTTCTGTAGATTTTGAGTCTTTTCCTTTTCCTTTCAAGTGTGTTAACACTTCACTAACACTGACTCTGTTTTTCAACATTTTATTTCCTCTTCTTAGACATACTTAGATGATAAAGAAGGGCTTTTTGTCAAAATAATATTAAATCGAGTTTCACAATAATATTACCAATTCAAAAAATACTCTAGTATCTTATTTTTCATTACTTTCACCAATAGCAATTTTCAAAATGTCTTCGAGCTCTGTATGCAATTCACGTTCTGCGCTGCGTTCGTTCTAGAGATGCATATCGGACTTATTTCATTTGAGATATCGATATCGAGATATTGTCGATGCATTCATATATACTGTATGTATCAAGCCTTTTTTGACCTGATGTTTTGTTGTTGTTGTTGGAGAACCTAAGTCCAATGTTTGATTTAGGCCTCTTGTGCTCTGAAGTTTTGTTGGACCTAAATTCTACAACTCTACTGGACACTAGAGTGTAACACCCTTAGTGCGATAATTTTGGGGTGATGTTCGGGCGCAACGCCCCTAAACATCTAAAAGGTAAATTTTGAAAATTCGGGCGCAACGCCACTGAATATTTCAAAGGATGAAAACCTGGAACGCAAAAATAAATGAGAACACGCCGGGGTTACGGTCGGATGCATTCTGATTTTATTTTTCTCTTAAAATCCTATATATACAAAATATTTACACTAACATTGTTACACTTAATGAATACAACATTCCTGCTCGCAACAGAGCATTACCAATACATACATTAAAACTGAAATTCAAGATACAAACAACAAAGGTAGCATCTAAACATTGAACATTATCTGCTCTTAACAGAGCGTTTTACAAAAACAAGCCGCAAGACAATCGGCATTTACAAATATACACAACAAATTATTGGATGCAAAAACAAAAGGAACGCAAGTTCTTCCTGTACAAAGAAAAAGAACAGAAGTGGTACTTTTTATGGCGGTCCTTTTAGAGGTGGCGGCAATTCAATTATCGCCTCTGCTGTCGAGTGCGTTTGCTGATGGCAAATTGGAATTTTCCAGTTGCGGACAAATGTAAATCCTGTTGGTGGAATCTGGTGGTGATGGCGGCATGACGTTGAACTATGTGTTATTGCTCAGTCATAAATTATGGCGGGGACGTGGCATTCAAATGAATGGAAAGACGGCGGCAAATGGCTCAGTATGCTCTCATAAACATACTCATGGCTCGGACGTGGCATTGAAATGCAACGAATGAAAAGAACGGCGGCACCGCACAAATGGCTCCGCATGCGTTATGGATCCCTATTCCTGGGTGTCCGCGCTCGTGGTGTCCAGCTGAGTCATATGGTCAAGTTCGATGTATTCCTCCATGAATCTCTTATACAGATCGCGGTACTGGGGCTGGCGCTGGAACCTGCTCTCCAGTCGTCGGAATACAGTGCGGGCGAAGCTGCCCGAATCCCCCAACTCTGTTGAGTTAGGCTTCAAAGGCAGTCGTAATATGTAGCGGCCTTTCTGGTCGCGTCTGGTCGTTGAGGTGAAGTGAGCCTCGCATGCTTGCTCCTCCAAAGTCAGAGCGGTCGGGTGGGGAGAAACCGCCTCCCGAATCCAGAACTCCTCCTGAATCCAGAAATTTTCCATCAGCGCCAATGATCAAATCCACCTTTTCCGTTGATGAGACGTCTGGGTCTGCCAACTCCAGGCCCGCCACAATAAAGGGATTGCTTGGCAGGAGTCGTGGGGGTGACACGTAGTCCGACAGATGGGGCAGGATGAGCGCGTTGACTGTCCAGCCTTGCGAGCCCTTGGTCCGGGGCAGTATGGTGACGAAAGATATGGTCTTCGCCGTCTGGCAGCGGGCACCCCCGACTCCATGGACTGGGATGAATGTGCGCGCCGGCGAAGGCGCAGTCGCTGGGCGAGGGATTCCGAGATAAAGGTGGCCTCTGAGCAGGGGTCCAGTAGGGCCCGAGCCTCCAGTCGGCGTTGGGAGCCCGACTAGGCGAGGACGCGAGTTAAGTAGAGCCTTCAGCTCGTAGGCTTTTTAATAAATCGAAAATGTTGTTTTCTTTATTAAACACTTTATTTAACTTAACAACTTCTTTTTATTTAACAACTTTATTCTTTTATATAGACTTATATTTTCAACTTGACAATCTTATCTGTTATATCCACTCTTATTTTCAACTTAACAATTTTATCTAGTCTATGCAATCCCGAGTTTAAAAACGAACTACTTCTAAGTCTGAAATCTAAAACTGAGAAATGCCGTTATCCATACTGACCTTGATACGGTGGCAGAACATTGCACCTCACGGCGTGTCAAGTTCAGTGCCTGGGAAAGGTGCATTTCATAGTTTCGCAAGACTACGTTGTGGTGTTTTTCCTGCCACAGAAAATTATATATATATGTAGATAAATTACCTGATCTTCAGGAGACTCGTTCTGAAATATTCTTTGCTCGGCCCCGGTCTGAGTTGCAGTCTTCCTTCCGGCTGTGGTCTCCAACGCCTTCGCAACTAACAATTTTGCACTGGTCCCGGGTTGATGGGGAAATGAATAGATTTTCCTTTGTTCCTCGTTTATCTTAGATAAGGTTCACAGGCACACGGGAGGAAGCACAATACGACGGTGCACACCCAATGACGAGACAAACCACTGTGCATGCGAATTATGAGCCGGAAGCTTCCTTATGTCTTTTCCATTATATGGTCTTCCCGCACTGGAGTAACATGCTCAAGCAAAACACTTCGAAACTGGTCGATCGAATATGTTACATTTTTCCTTTTTTACTTTTCGACAATAAGGCACGGGGATTGTCTTCTTTTTCTTTTTTATTTCCAAACTCAACTTTTTACTTTTCGACAATCATCAACGGGGGTTTTCTTTCTTATTTTCAATTTCCAAACTTAACTTGTTACTTTTCGACAATAATCAACGGGGATTTTCTTTCTTATTTCAATGTTTAAACTTCACTTTTTCTTTTCGACAATGATGAACGGGGATTCTGTTCCTCTTCCTTCCTCGGCTGTAACTCCACACTCAACGGGATCCAAAAAAACAGTATCTCCCCGACTCGACAACAAACGGAATCTTTTCAAAAACAGTATTCCTTCAAAACACTAACCTGTTCTCTCTCTCTCGCTCTCCCTCAACGTCCACTCCGAAAACAAAAACAAACAGAATTCGAACTCGCCCACGATCCACACTCGAACTGGGGCGTGTTCGAACACACATGTGGATCGTACCCCACCATCAAACTATACCAAAACAAAACTAATTTAAAACAATCAAATGATGGGGGTGGCGGAAACCGCACGTAACAACATTGCAGTTTGCTTTCTTGCCGGAAATTGCTTCTTAAAATTACGCCGGGGATCGTTGTGTTGGTGGTCGCTGACTCCGACATAACTCGCATGCTGTGGCCAGGAGCATCGCCCGGGCGGGCGCGGCGCTGAGTGTGTGAGATGACACCCCCGGGATCTGGCCGCCTTGGAGCTTGGGGCTTGTGCCCCTTACCGAATCCGGGTCGGTCGCTGTAGAAAGTAGCAGGGTGTGGTGGCGCCCTTGGCACTGTCTGCATCGGGCTGTTGATGGGCAGTCACGGAGTAAGTGCCTTCCTAGGCAGTTAAAGCAAAGGTCCTGTTTGGTGACGTGCGACCTTCTCTCTCACACGGTCCCATGTAATGATCTGATCTGCAGACTGAGCACCGGGCAGGGGGATTCTCGGCAGGTGGTGAGGCAGTGTGCACTGAAAGGCGAGCTTTGGCGTTGTGCTCCGTCTGCCCGGATCTGTTGCGTTGGGATTGATCGGGGAAGGAAGGCATCGAACTGGTGGTACGTGGGTGGCTGGTTGGTGTTGCCTTGCGGGGGTTCATGCGCTGTGTTGTCAAGTGAACCAGCATGTCATCCCAGGCGGTCACGGGGCGGCCGAGCGCATCCAAGGTTTCGACAGCATCATTTGTACTATCGCGGAGATAGCGCAGGCCGGCAGCAGATTCCTTTACAACGGCCTGTACCTGGACGAGGGTACTCAAGGCAGAGTGGACCAACGCACGAGTTATGGTTTATGGGAATGTTTTCTTTTTTCTTATCCCATTCTAATTATCACTGTTATATAACAGTTTAGTCACTTCTTTTATGTTTTACAATAACATATCCAGCATATTGTGTTGCTTAGTAACTATGTACATTTTTGTTTGTCTTTTCTTTTTTTCTTTTTTTCTTTATTGCTTATCCACTTTTGATTTTTCAGTTTTACAATTATCACGTCACCGCTTCTTAATTGCTAGCCAGTAATCGTCACTCCGAAACTAAACTCTACCAATTGCTTTCCACATAAATGATCGTTTTTCCGTTTGCTCATTAAACATTCTTTCGACGACACTGCTCAATATTTTACCTCTCAACTCTTAAACAGACTTTTTTTTTTTTTCTTTCCCCAATGACTAAATTCACACGCGACCAATCTTCTAACTTGTACGATCAAATTCCAACTCCTCTTAATTACTTCCTACCACTTCTCGATACCTCGGGGTCAACACTTCCCGATTACGATACTGCAATTTCATTTCAATCGACGACGCCGACGCAGGCGAGAATAACGAATTTACACTTAGTTATTATTAACACTATTCGAATGATGCACAGTTGGTGTCTATTATCTGGAAAGACGACGAGTGTGTATAAATTTTAATTAGCTACGCATGCCGTTCTCCTTTGGAGCCATTAACGGCGCAAGCAAATCGTTTAAACCTTTTCAATGCGACACGGAAAAACAACAAAAGGTTTACTGGGAATGGCAATCTCACAAGGCGGCACGCAACGAATTGAATGCTGATCACTGACCTGGAGAGCTGTTTCAAGGGACTAATCTGGCCGAGAGCAGGAACACAGTACATTCCTGACCATCGCTTTCCCGGATCACAGGTAAAATTAAATTAGAATTGATTTTCTGTGGCAGAGACCCAAGAAAAAAACAAAAACAAACTGTCACATGTATACCTTTTTTAATGTTATCTAGAACGGCTTACGAACAAAAAGACCAGAATTATAAATATCTAAAATGTTATATATATGAAGTGTAGAGTATCTAACAAATGCGGCTTCGTTAGGTACTGAAGTGATACCTTTACTGGCTGTTTTATTGGGCAGTGATAACGTGCAACCCTTAACAATTAGAAGGATAATGCAACATTTAGTATCAATAGATACACTTAAAGGAGGGAGCTATAACCAACCTTAAATTTTTTTTTTTTTTGGAAAATGATCCGGCTCGAAGGACCACGGTGTTGCACGGTGCGTTTACCGTGCCCGGTCAATTCGGAGCGAACTGCGCGATAATATAAAGAAGATGAAAAAGAGGCCACAAACAGAAAACAAATTGCTTTTATAGTCGTTGAAGAGGGCAGTCCTCCTTTACATATAAATACAAAATTGTGGTGGAACTCAGTGGCAACGAAACACTTTACATTACGAGAAAATGGGTGGAGCATGCGTGGCCGCGTGGTTTTACAGGAGGTTCAACGAACGTATTCGAATTTTAATGTGAGATTACAAAATAAAAGCGATAATGGAGAAACGGCTAGACAGAACTACACGGAATACAAATTATAACAATTACGGTGGTAACACAAATGAAAGAAAATCCTTAAATACGTGCATTCTTCTCAGACCGACAAAATGTGGCAAAACCAAGTATGTTGCTACACTAAGCATGCTGCGACAGACATCGTCTCCCCCTCTAACGGGGGTCCGTTAGCTTTCGTGGTCGCGTAACCGGCCAATTGATCTGGATCGGAGTTGTAAAGTTGCAATCCACGATCAATGACCACGTGATGGCTGGTGATGGGTCTCGCTGCATCGAGACCGTTGAAAGGTAATGCGCACGTTGGCGCCCGTCCGAAGCAAGTGGCCGGCGGGATGCGGCCGTTGGTGTGTGAGGCTGCAACGTAGAGTCCAGTGCGGTGTCGTCCCTGGCACTGTCCGTGTGTCCTGGCGGAATGGCAGTCGCGGGCCAAGTGCCTCCCGGGGTCGTTGGAGTGCAGCCTCTGTTGATGCACTGGTTGGGGTTCGAGCGACCGCTGGTTGGTGGGGAGCGCCGCCCGCCAAGCGGGGCATTGCGCTTTCCTGGTCCTGTTGTGGTGGCTACATGTGGTAGCGGTCGGATTTGGTAATCTTGGTCTTGGGCAGGAGCCTGACCACGTGGTGCCCTAGGTGTGGTGTGGTGTGGTGCCTTGAAGCCTTTGGGCGGGCAGGCTCCTAGCTCTTCGACTGTCCGTTGTCCTTCGGGCGGTTCAACGGGCGGGGGGCATGTCCGGTAGTTGGGCCACGCAGGTGGCTCGCGGTTGGTGGTTGCATGGGCCTTGCTTGCGGCCCGCGGGGTCGATGCCGACGTGACATCCTTTTGGTTCGCGCAGAGGAGTCGCGATCCGCAGTCGCGATCCGCAGTCGCATGCCCGAGCAATTCCTCTGGGTCAGAGTTGTAAATTCGCAATACACGAGGAATGGCCATGTGGTGGCTGATGACAGATCTTGTCACATCAAAGCTGGAGATATGGTGGGTGCTGCGCCTGTTACCACCCATCCCAATTCAGTAGCCTGCGCGACGAGGCCGGAACGTTGGTCCTTCCTTAGACCTTCAAGGATGAGGTTCGGGTATAGGTCTGCCCCAATGATGATGTCCACCTTGTCGGCGGAGGCGATGATCAGATCGGCTGTATCTGTGAACCTAGTTTCAACAGCTTTGGCTCCGGCAATAATATTTTAATTTAATTTAGTGAGAGCAGAACCGTCGTTTATTTCACTTGGCTCCAGATCTGCCATGAACGAGAGATACCTCGTCGCCGATTGTGGTGGTGGTACATACAAAAATGTCAAAACAAGCCGTTGTAGCCAGCGAAGAGGAAGAGCAACACCAAACTTTGTACTGATGGAAATGTTCTGCGACCCCAATCCTCGACGAGACAGCAAACTGATGATCATGATGATGCTGAGGGCGTTGTAGCCCAGCAAGCGATGGTGGCGTTATAGCCCAGTAAATGGCAAGGCGAACAATGTATGGCATAGGAGCCCAGCGAAGATCAGCAAAATGCGGTGTCTCAACTCAGAAAGAACAACAACGCTGGCGTTAAATTGGATTCACTTTATTTAATATAGGAACAATTTACCTTTCGTCCATCAGAGCGCAAAACTTGTTGAACTCTCCTTTTCTGTCGGTGAATTAACAAACGCAAAATGGTATCAACTGTTGCTAGTTTTAATATAGACAAACTGAATTCACAAAACGAAAGGCCACATAGTTTAGTACAAAAGAATTAACAATTTATTAAAAGAGAGTTGATGATGCACTGTCAGCTGGTTTCTGACAAGTGTGGTGAATATGTTTGTCGGGGAGTGTACTAGACGATGAACGTACTAGATTCTCCCCGCTGCATATAATTGCGAATCCGCAACACTATATTTAGAGGGTTCATATCTTGTGGTTGGTTGTATTATCTTGTGTGGAGTATGTGAGTCTGTAACTCCCCCTGTCTTAAATTAGAATAGCCTTTCAAGTTCTCTTTGGTATGTTACATGATATTTCTCAAGTGATTTTTTTTTTATATTCTAATACATATTTTGTTACTTTGATCGAGGCATACATTATTATAATAATTGATAAACTTTCCCCAGAATGATTAGTGTAGTACTAATGGGATGTTCTTCAAATGGTGTAGTTATCTTTGGCAGGAGTCTATGTTACTAAAGGCTAGTTCATTGTTTGATTTTACTATTTCTTTAATTACAAATTCTTCCTGATGATTTTGATGTATGAACCTATGGGATGGGTCCAGGAATCGTCTATTATAGAGGGGAATGTTGTAGGAGAGAGTGCTTTCTTCAGTTTTGTACTGAAGAAGAAATTGTGCCGGTGGGAGTGGTTTCGAGGTACTTGTATGCTAATTGTAGCAAGTACTCGTCGAAATGTGTACTGGAGGCACCTTCGTATATGCGAGAGTTGGGGTTAATAGTCACCATCGGGCCTTCTTGGACCTAACAGACAATTAACTCAGGGAGAATGCGAAAATCGCAACGGAGAGCATGGCGATTTCGGGGTTGATTTGGTTTCGCTTGCCACGAAAGCGAATTCTAATATTTTACATCGATTCACAAACTGTTGTTGTACAAAAACACTAAAAAAACTGTCCACTAGCGCTGAAAGAACACCGTCAACTCTTTTTTGTTGTGACCAAACTGTCTTCGGCATCTTTTCCCCAGCTATCTCTTTGTCCTACTAACTCTGTTGTCTCGGCGAAGATTTTTGGCCATGACTGTTCCAAAACTGATCAAAAACATCATGGCTATACTTCTACTTATGTGGGTTTGCGCACCCGCTGTTTTTGTTTTATACCAAATGATAATATTTTTGTATTTAAGTTTGAGAGTAAAAAAGTTGTTAATTGTTAGTAATGTAGATATATAATTAATATTTAAATATTTTTCTCGCCTGGACAAGGGCGTTGGGAGGGAGTTATAACGTAACAAGGTTCACATGACGTGATCATAAATATAATGGGGCTTGGTGCGGTATATATGTATAATAATGTTTTTCCAATATAATAAAAACTCTGCTGCGTTTTACTGTGAACAGCAATCTTTTATTCTTCAGAAACCATATTTACAATATTTACATTTACAAGATATTCACTTACTTGTGAACAGAAAAACATCATTTGAAGTTTTTATCTTCTTTAGTTTTTTATATATATATATATATATATATATATATTTGCATTATTCTATTTTAAAGCACTGAAATAGAACCACCAATTATTTATTTTACTACTTTTTTTCTCACCGTCACTTTTCTTCTGTCAGCTCTCAGTTCTCAGTTCTTGACATCCTCTCCACCCTGTCGATATCGCAGCCAATACAAATACCATGTCGGTAATGCGGCAAATACAAAATTTTAAAGAAAGCGCTCGCATAAATGAAGTGGCTTTCTTTATATGTATATTCCGCTGGGTGGTTCTGGTACGTAACATTATTATCTAATGTTTTTTTTTAACGTTTATTTATTTTACTAAAATGCTATTTGTTCAACAAGCGTTGAACACACCTTCCACGAACACCGGGTTCTTATTGTGTTGTGGGCTGGCGTCAGGAACAATGCGGTCTCCTGACGTGCAACGATGATAGTTGCCTTTGACTGAAACAATTGCTAATTTTAATGGTGTTAAAAGAGTAAAGAATACCTCAATTTCATTGACGGCACAAATCCCAGAAATAATCCCCAGAATTGAATAAAAACACGGTGTGCTTCTTTTGCAATTATTAACTATTATTTATTTCTATGGATTATTATGCTTTACACTGATTATAAAGTCTATGACCGATGTCGACAAAAGCTAACGAAGAATAATCAAAAAATAAAAATGGTTGTCAAGTGACAATCAACAGAATTCATAAATGTCAGCTGATTGCTGACATTGTTAAAGGTGATGCCACATCTAGTTATTGCGAATTCGCTGGTTGTTTCGAATGCGAATCCGCAACACTATTACTTTTTTTTCTCTTTCTAAATAAACATAAAGCTATAACCTCTTATTGTTGTTGTTTTAATGTATAAGGCCGTAGTGGCACGCAATACTTATCTTTTTTTTTCCTTATCCTTACAAATTGTTTATACAATGTATTGTATGATGTTTTCCTTTTTTTAAATATTATTTGAGGAAAAAGTAACAAAAAAACCTACTCAATATATATCTTTTATTTCGTATATATATTTTTTATTTATAATAAAAGTACTTAAACCTAGTAGAACTTAAAGAAAGTTTTACAAATCCACAAGCCACATGGTGGCGTGCGCAAATAAAAAACCCAATTAATGTTCGACAGTTGATTTTGCACTGTCAACAGGTGTGGTGAATATGTTTGTCGGGGAGTGTACTAGACGATGAACGTACTAGATTCTCCCCGAGCATATAATTGCGATTCCGCAACACTAACTAAGGCTAAATTTAACTTTAACCAAGCCTAGCTTAAGTCTACTTAATACTAGTTAAGACTATGGACCTGTGGATCAGGTCCTGCCACACGTCCTCCGTCCCCGAGGGTTATTAAAGTCGCGCGTTTATTCATATCTCGTAACGAACTACCCGGATTTGTCTAATCGTAATTCGCTAGTGAGCGGTAGCGAACCAAAACACAAGTAAGGAACAAACGACCAGCGATGAGGGAAACACCAAATCTAGAAGAAAAGACCAAAACTAGAAGAAAAAGAAAAGAAAGAAAGGAGAAGACAAAAACCTGAAAATAGACAAAAGAAACAAAGGAAAATATTTGGGTACAATAATTTATTTATTTCCCAACCCAACGTTGATTCTTTCCTTCCTCCTCTCCTGTAATTTTTGTTTTAATATATTCGGTTATAACTGCTTTTTATTATTATTTTATCCTAGTCACTAATTCCGCTAGTTGGCGTAGGGATGTTAGAGCCTTTTGGCTCTACCCACCACTGGGCTTGTATCTCCGATTTGGATCTGATACAATACTTAGATGGTCACCGGCTGCACCAAAATTGTTAGGTAAATGTATAACAATTTAATTTAAGGATAATTAATGGAATTTGACTTGGTTGAGACTTGGACCGTTCCCCGGTCGTTGCTGCAGGTATTCAGGTTGCAGGGGTCGCAGGATTCTTGATCCCCCTGTTTTCTTTTTTAGTCTTCGATTGTTTGTTTCGGGTTTTTCTTCTTCACTCGCGGGTCCGCGAATTACCGTTCGTGTGTATTATTACTCGTTGCGATTCAATCGAGGGACGTTGTACTTCGTTGTGCGAATTTACTTATTTAATATTTACTTTACGTGCGTGCGTGGTATCGCTTTTAAATCTAGTTTCGAACTGAACAATATAATTTTTTTGTCATTGTTTAATTTTGTAATTTTTCGGCGCTAACGCCTTTAATTTTTATTATTCTTGCCAAGCAGAATTTGCATAAAGTAGTTTATGCAAATTAGCTACTTGACGAAATCGTTATTTCATAGGTAGAGAGGGGAAATTTGTGAACATTAGTTAATGTTGGGTGAGGTTCTTGTTACATAATTAAAATCGTTTAATTATCACACCCCCTAAAAGACATAAAATATTGCATCTGCATATCGTTCTCCATTATCATAACATCACTAATCCACTACAATAGAATCTTCCCAACATGCAATAGATAAAAATTAAAATAAAATAACACCGCTAGATCTCGATCCCAGTAGATAATATTTGGTACGACTTAAAGGTCCCAAATATTATAGACTGAATGCACAAATAGTTTCCTCAATCACCTTTCCTGTGTGTATTTTCGGTGAATAGGAAGCGAAACAGCGAAGATTGTTCCAATCCACCGCCGTGCTTCCTCGCCATTACCAAGGGAAGAGCGTGGACGCTATTTTAATTGCACAAGGGAAGGAGTAATATTTAAATGGTCCGTAAAAATTGGTAACTGGTAATGAACCGAACGGGTTCCATAGAGGAGGACCCGCTCCCGAACGTTTATCAGTCAGTCTCAGCCCAGTCGAGCCACCAGTATTTTTTTCTATTGAGTCTTTCGAAATTAGTTTTGTCTTTTTCAGGTATGCTCACACAGTCTCTTAGGATGGTATTTCCATCTCCTAGGCTTGTTGTATCAGTTGCTCGTCTTGCCACATGATATATTGTGGCTCATATCTTAGTTATATGCCGGCACTGGCACGGGTCCACTAAGATTCCACTATGTTACACCGAATGTTACTCACCAGAAACCAAAGTTCCAAAATACGGAGCGAACACGGAAACAACACATATAAACGCAGGAATTGTTTGTAAATCTTTTATTGTTCCACAGGGTTACTTTTATTTTATTTGATTTGTCTTTTTATTTAAAACTTCTTAACATATAGGAAATGTTCACAATTCTAATTTTGACGCTAACTTCGTAGATTTTATTAAAATTTTTTTCGTTACTCACATTTGTTTTAACCGGGACACATGCATTCAGATTTTATTAATATTTTTTTCATTACACAATTTTGTTTTAATCGCGACACATGCATTCTGATTTTAATTATATTTAATGTACCCTGATTGTTACTTTGGTATATGCGCGACACTCGCGAGAGTTATGGTTTTTGAGTTCTAACTGAAAAGCGAGAATCCCGTCTCGTGGGGAATGTCGACCCAATCTCTCATTAACACAAAATAAAGAATTCTAGGAAATCAAAACTCGTAGTTACTCTTTGTTTTTTTGTCACTTTTATTGTTTCTTTTATTTGTACTGAATCTTCTAGTCATTCGTCTTTCTATTTATTTTAATTAACATTCACTTCTTTTCCTTAAATCTACTCACAGACCTTTTTGAGCAATGGTTTGAACTTCACTCTGTTCGTCTTTCTATTTGCTTTAATTAACATTCACTTCTTTTTCGTAAATCTACTCACAAATCTTTCTGAGCAATGGTTTGAACTGCACTCTATTCGTCTTTCTATTTATTTTAATTAACATTCACTTCTTTTTCTTAAAACTATTCACAAATCATTCTGAGCAATGGTTTTAACTACACTCTGTTCGTCTTTCTATTTATTTTTATTAGCATCCACTTCTATTTCTTATTCTATCCACATCTTTTCACAGTCACCATCTGGTATTTTTCGTTATTTGTTTAACTACTTACATTGGTTAGCGCTTTTTTCGTTGTCCTTAAACTCTCTACAATTCTCTCCTAGACTCACTCTGTATTTTTACTTCATTCTAGATTTACTACCCAACTTCCACTTTTACGATCAAATTCAGACTTCACTATCTTCACGACTAACCACCAATTGGTTACCCATTTGGTTTCACCTCTTCAACCGACCGTAACCCCGACGTGTTCTCATTTTCAGATTTGGCATATCCCCCCCACCAGCGATAAGGAATATAAAACAGCAAGACAAACATAGGGCTTGCACATTAAGCAAACGGCTTAAACATTTTTGAGATATTTAGTGGCATTGTGCCCGACTATCAACCCCAATAGTCACACTAAGGTGTTGTGTGGCGGTTTCAACTAACGCCATTGCTCGCCTTTTCCAGGTACGACACCAAACTTCCATTTAGGGCATCCTAAAAACCTATAAAAACAAGTATAACAGCAGTTCCATTAAAACGCCATTACTTACCTTGCAAGTAAGCATACCAAATCTTCCACCTAAAAATCTTCCATCATCTGCAATTACCTGCAGACATTTCTCCCTGTACAAGTTTCCCCCATAAGATGCTGTGGGGGTTCCTTGTATTACATGGAGAACCAACCCACAATTCCAACCACAATTTCCGCTTTATTTCGACCGCTTTCAGCGTGTCATATTATCGCCTATTGCACCGTTCATGCTATTCACCTGAAATATCATGTTTTCCCCAAGGACGCATAGCTAAATTCATTATCCTATGCAGATAATGCATAATTGAGTTTAGCTACCCTTTTTGCCATACGGCAACTCCATTCCTCTAACCCATGAGATTTCCAGCGGAAATTGCATTCATGTTGGTTAGCAACAACCAAGTCGAATCAAACTACGCGGTTGCACCATCATCCAATGGCGTTGGTAATTACCGCATTCCTTAGCGTTTTTCCCACGGTAATATTTCCCTAGCCGATGTACCGTCCTATCGATTTTACGCAGATCATCCATTCGCTTGGGATCAATGATCTCTTTTCGCAGGTGAATAGCACCCGATACATTTTCCTCTCCTTCACAGTTCTGTCTTCCTACAGTTCAATGTACTATGGGATCACCATATTCACCGAATTGGGTCAATGGGTTATCCTCAAAGTACATTGATTCATGCACACACAACCAAACCCGCCCCACATATAATTTGCCAACAGCCAAAGAAAAAAAATCAGACGGTTCAAATGCCACCATACTCCGTGTGAAGAATTTAACAGCTCTCGTTTCAAACGAGCTGTTATACTACGGATTTAAAATTTTTGGGCCGGTAGAAAGGACCGTCATCACTGTCGATGATCGTGGTAAACCTACGGGTGAAGGCGCTGTCGAGTTTGCCAACAAATCATCGGCCAATACCGCTCTTCGTCTTTGTAACGATAGATCCTTCTTTTTGACAGGTTCCGAACGACCATGTGTCGTAGAATCAAATAGCATAATCCACAATGCCGTTGGTTTGCCAGATAAGGCACTAAACAACGCGACACAAGAGTTCAATGACGAGCGCAGCGTCGGTCCACGTTTTGCTGAATTGGTTCGTATGAACACGAATGTTGTACCAGCTGGAAGCAAGAGATAAAACATGTGAAAAAAAAATAACGCCTATGATCGGATCCTCAAGCTGTCCGGAGACGGACAGGAGGCTTGGTTAAAACATGTACGCACGACCAAATTGTTACGTCAAGAACTACGGAAACGTGAAGAAGACAGCAAGAAGGAATGGGAAGCGACCCAGAAACGAGTTCAGGAATCGATTCTATTAGAAGAGGAGATTGTACGATGCGAGGATAATGAATTAAATATTTTGCGCGAGAAAGTAAGGCAAGCTTAGACACCTCCCGATGACACATTTCGCAGTAACCTAATTTCCGGATTTTAACATTAATTCGTAATTGCTTTTGAACTGTGGCGTCAGCCAATATTTCCTCATCGATTTGCGCCACAGTTCAATATCCGTAGTTGCGAACCGACCCAATTAATTATTTTGTATTTCGTATGCAATTAATTGCCTTTCCGTGATTTGTTAATTGTTCCGGAATATGCAATTAATTGCTTTTGCATTATTGGGCAATTGTTTTAGGGATATGCAATTAATTGCTTTTTTGGGGGTTCACCGATTGAGACGAAATGTTTTCTCACAAGGGTCAGATTTGTATTATCGATTCTGGACACTCGGGGTGCATCATATAGTCTCTTATTGGAAATGCAGTGACGGAAGTTGGAATGTTCGCTTCTGTACACCTGCAGACAGGCTTTAAGGCATTTTCTTTCAAATATTCTTAGCTTTTCCATATTCGATGGATGAATGTCCCACCATACTGCACTCGCATAGGTCAAAATTGGACGTACAAGCGCTTGGTAGCAAATGATCTTCACATCGGTTCTGAACTAGTTCGTATAGAAAAGGTTCTTGAGCGACATAAACTATTCATTTATGTGCTCACCGTAGTACAAAAATTTGCCCCAAGGAACACCCAGATATTTAACAACATTCTTTGACTCGATCCGAATCCCATCTGCATTCATTATTTTGAAATTCTTCCAATTATGTCTGAAGTGCGAATGTCCGTGTCTTATTCGTGTGCGGAACAGTATGGTTTCACATAGCATAGTTGATGCTAAGTTTCCAATCAGCACAAAATTCTTGAAACCTGTCGAATTTGTTCTGTCCGCTCACGAAGTTTCGAATTTTTCAATACTCCTGGCAGGATCGCCAGTTAATACTTCTATCCGTTCATGGAATACAAAAATATTTTTCCTTTGAGTTACTCAGAGCGCTCCGTGTACTTTATTATTCTCTAGATATAAAAGGCTATATTTCTTTGGCGTACTGGCTATTTATACTATTCTGTTATCATTTATTCGTTTGTTTCGTTGGGGTGATGTATACTTCTTATCGCCAACACTGTATGGGGCAATGCTAGGGCTTGGGAAGTGCTTCATCCTTTTAGTGGATGATTTTGCGTGTACCGCAATAAATTGGTGGAGACTGGCTCCAAAGAGGTATATATTTATGGGTGGGTGGTTTTGGACGTAACACTATCAGCAGCAGAAAAATGCGTATACGTTGAAATGGTACGAATGGTGATAATTATATACATATTTAAATTTTGGTTAAGTAGAACTCTATTCTTTTGTTTTATCATTAACTTTTTTTTTCTTTAACATTTTCTGCTAGGGTTTCGAAAACTAATACCTTTCGACTTAGGTACTAATTTAATTGAATGAGGTCGCTCTATACCTAATATATTTCGCTTAGTCCAAGCGGTATAAAGATATAAAAATAAACTTAAGAACTAACTTAAAAACTAGGGATTAACAAAAAATTAATTTACATATGGGGACTTACGAAAGTGGAGCGACGGTGGTGTAAGTGGCAAGACAGGGTAGGTCGACAATAGGCCGGAAGCTTGGAAGTGGGAATGAGGATGGGTCTTAAGGTGTGTGGTCAAAATCACCATTTTTTTTATGCAATGCTGCATAGCTGTTGCACTATAAATTGTCTAAACATTTGAAATAAATTGAAAATGGGTTTTCACAGTTTCGACGTAATCAGTTGGTTTCGTCTTGATTATTCCTTTGTTTTCTTCTTGTCCTCTCTCAAAGTTTGTCGCAAATTTCGATGTAATCAGTCGTAGGTGACTTGGGCCACATTTGAGACCTTATTCATTTTTTTCCTTCTTTTTGTTTTTCTCTTGTTCTTTGTGTTATTAATTCTTTATTATTATTTTTTATTCTTTGTCTTCTTTTATGTTCTTGTTAATTTTACGTTCTTTTATTATTTTTGTAATACTGTTGTCATTATTTTATTAAAATATGTTCGATCTAGTTTAACGTTTGTTCTGATACGTCTTGAAGGTTCGACGATCAATTAAGGATCAATTTTATTTTGAATTTTTTCGTTTTTTTTTTAAATCTTATTATATTTGAACTTTTTCACTATGTAAAGTTTTACGATGGATGATTTTTTCTTTTTTGACTTTTATTTCCTGGTTTTGCATATTAATCAGTGCCTACTCAATTTTCTATTTTTCAATCGTTTTTATTATTCTTTTTATTTATTTTTTTTTTAATAATTTTTTTTTATTATTTAATTCACTTTAATAATTATGATTACTTAGGTTTCTTCCAATAGAAGTATATTTTGCTCCTTTTTTGTTTTGCTGGCAGAGAATATTCCAATTTTTTTCTCTGGCTTTCTGTCTAGAATTGTTTTCTGATATCTAATGACTATCATTCATTATATTTTATTTTTTGTTTATTATATTTACTGCCAAGTAAAATTTGCATAAAGTAGCGTATAGCTTTCGGCATAACACAAAACAAACCAAAATAACAATAAAGTTCGACAAAAGCTGGGGTGACTGTAGGTAAGTCGGGGAAATGTGCTGCGCACGTGTGTGGCAGGGTAAGCTGGCTAACAAGGGGCGCCGATCGGTTTCCCGATGTATGTTGTATGTATGTTACAGTTTCGTTTTCAGGGAATTTTGTATGATGCCTTATGGTGTGTTACACCTCGTTTCACGACCCCTGCCAAACAATCCTCTCACCTAACCATTTATTTTGCACACGTGAGGCTATAAGTTAGGTGTGCCGGCCAGGGGCACCCACCAACGATTTCTTCTCCATTATTGTCAACGATAATTCCAGCACCAAAACGAAAGAGGATTAATGTTCACCAGGAGGAAAATTGAATTAATGAAAACGCACTGGGTTGTTCCGTGTTTTAGTTAGTTTTTATTTGTTCTTTTTATTTCAAATTTACACTTTTAAATTTGTTCTTTATTTATCCTTCAATAGAACCCCCACACCCACAATGCAATACACGCCTTTTTCCCACAGGCAATCAATATTCACATATAATTACTCATTCATTCGAGAGCAAAGCGTTGCCGCCTTTTTCCCACAGGCAATTAATTCATATCGCATACGTTGCGATAATCACTCATTCATACCTCCCGAAGCCAAGCGTTTATCGTGTAACATTGCACCCGATGCAATCAAACAATTGAATTCTCAAGGTCGCTCGCTGGGAACATTCTGGTGTATATTCAAAACCCAAGTGAACACTAGCTAGCGGCTTCATATTTCGAGTGCACGTTTTTTTTTTTTGCCCCATGCCTGAAGACAAGTGTCATACAAGTTATATGACACGGGCGGTACTTTCAAAGGCTATTAACGACGATTTAATTGAGCGTCGATCAACTGCCGAGTTTTGCGAAATGACAGACACAGCGACGAAACGCAAATCGATCGAATGATGCGATTTGCACACGGGCCAATGTACTATAATTGGTTCGCCATATGAAAGCAATTAAGTGATTGCTCAAGCTAATGCCGCTGCACTTTAAGCAGGGCAATTAAAAGAAAGAACGATTATTGGGAAAATAAAATGACTCGTGCTAGGCAATTACCGTCACAATAGGTGACACATTCTGGTTGAGGTAAACGCATCGTCTGCATTTCCTCACCAATAATTTCGGTATAAAAGAGTGGTTGTGAATGGGGAAAACGGAGTGCAGAACTAGTCAATCAAACAAGAGGTTGCGGCCTTCGCATAAGTACACTGGGCCTCTTGTTTTGATTGGATTATGAGAGTGAATTATTCAAGCGAAAAGGTCGCAGCATATTGCGTAAGGACAGCGGGCTTTTCGCAAGTTAATCGAGCACAAAAGAGTAATACCAGTGTAACGTAAGATGTACAGGGATGGAAATTCCCAGTTTGTTTCCAAAATAAAAGTGTAAAGAAAAAATTAATACAGAAAGTGTTTTTTTTTTAAACGAAAGGGGGAAGCCAGCGGCCGAAAGGATAAACCCGACACACACTGAGACGGGGCGCATGAAATGAATTCTTTTCAGGCATGTTCTGGAGATGCATTGAATGCGTGATATGGGGCCCTTGGGAAGGGGAATCTTTGGAGGTAATTGGAGTTGGGGGTGGAATTGTCGTTAGAATTGTAGGTGGAATTGTGGTTAGAATTGTGGATTGGTTCTCAGCGCGATATTAGAGAACCCCCACAGGTCCATATCTTGTGGTTGGTTGTATTATTTTGTGTGGTGTATCTGAGTCTGTAACTTCCCCAGTCTTAAATTAAATCGTCGCGATTTGTTTAGGATAGCCTTTCAAGTTATCATTGGTATGTTACATTATATTTTTCAAGTGATTTTTGTTTTTTATATTCTAATACATATTTTGTTACTTTGATCGAGGCATACATTATTATAGTAATTGATAAACTTACCCCAGAATGATTAGAGTAGTTGTAATGGGATGTTCTTCAAATGGTATAGTTATCTTTGACAACAGTCTATGTTACTAAAGGCTAGTTCATTGTTTGATTTTACTATTTCTTTAATTACAAATTCTTCCTGATGATTTTGATGTATGACCCTATGGGATGGGTCCAGGAATCGTCTATTATAGAGGGGAATGTTGTAGGAGAGAGTGCTTTCTTCAGTTTTGTACTGAAGAAGAAATTGTGGCGGTGGGAGTGTTATGTTTTTTGTATAACAATATTATAATATAATAAGGGTAAGAAGGGGACTTACTGTGATTAAGTTAGAGCGACCGTTGAGCGGTCGCTGCGCTGTTGTTGTATTATGTGGTCCGCTGGTTCGTTGCAGGGGGCGTTGTTTTGTTGCTCCCCTGATCAGCTTTCGGCTTATCAAACAATTATCTCGAATAGGTAGGGACCGCTTTAGAGGTCGCTTACTCTGCAGGGCATCTAGTTCATCCACAATCTTGTCACCTTGAACTATCTGTTATTTTCCTTTTACAGGTAAAGAGGGGAATCAAAGGGGGATTAGTGGATTCTGGGGGGACCTGGACTCAATGTCGGTCCGTAACAGGAGTGGTTTCGAGGTACTTGTATGCTAATTGTATCAAGTACTCGTCGAAATGTGTACTGGAGGCACCATCGTATAGGTGAGAGTTGGGCTAATAGCCACCGTCAGGCCTTCTAGGGTGGTTGGTGCATTTTCTGAGGAGTTTCCTTTCGAAAACTCGAAGTCCTTCCATTTGGAATACCTAACAGTCAATGAACTCAGGGAGAACGCGAAAATCGCAACGGAGAGCATGGCGATTTCGGGGTTGATTTGGTTTCGCTTGCAACGAAAGCGAAACCAAGAGGGTGACCGCATGACCCCATTTCATATTTGAATTGCTCTCAGAGTGCAGAACCAAAAATGCACTCCTAGAAGGGGAAGTGGAGTGGGTTGAAAAGTATATTTCACATACTTTTCACCTGACTCTGGGTTGTTGTTCCCCAGCGAATAGCCGCGTCTAACGACATCAAAAGACGTCGCTGAGGCTTGGGATAACATCGTCGTGGGAATTCGCAGAAGGAATTCGCGATAACCCAAGCCGTTTCTCTATGTAGCAACAGCATCGCTTACCCACGCTTGCTAACCAGGCATGAGATTTTTGATTTCCGAAAGAAAAACTCATACGGGAGATCGGATGTTTTTACAGCTGCAGCAAGCCGACCGGCGCTTCACTGCCATTAGACAAACAATCATGAATTTCGTACGTCGCCACAAACTAATTTTCCTGCATATACAAATGCAGGCAAGGGATTCGTCTCTGCCACCAATCCCATTAGCACCTTTTTTCTTCCCAACGTCTATTATAGCTACGATACACAGCGTAAACACGACCCTCATCACCGGACGAAGCATTTGGTCCCTTCTCCCTTTGTTCCTTTTTTTCTCGTTTATCCTTTGCCAAATGCAACGATAAACACGGTGATGGGTACCACACACATACCACCATGATCTGCATTACGAGATCTGGTTCTCTCTTGTGGTAGGTAAAACATATCCTTAGTGGAGATGATATCTACCACGACACCAGAAAACTCACCCCATAAACGAATCATCTCTCCACGAGATGATGATCGTGGAGTCGATTTCCATCCGCCGACCGCCGTGGTCGTTGCTGACTTCCGCTCTCCGTCACACGGCGGAGATGCGTTCATCAAAAGTCGTGCGAGTTTAATCCCCTCAGTGCCCTTATTCTATTTGTGTGTCGCTCGCCGAGTTATATTCAAGTGTAAATTCCACTTACTTGAGGAATGCTCCTTGCCAAATCGGTACCATTGGATAATTAAGATTGCGTGTACCCTTTTGTGAACATTATAAACCAATCATTATAAAGAAATCATCTAGTTTCCATCAAATCAGTGCAGTATTAATGTGACATAAATATAGTTTTCGGCATAACACAAAACAAACCAAACTAACAATAAAAGGATACATATAAACAACTCTGCGTTTCATTTAATTTTCCTGGCGGCTGTTCGTGAGAGTGTTTTTCTTATTTTTACTTGGGTGATCGTGTTAGTGTTTTCCTTACTCCCGGTTGTGGACAAACGTGGCGGCGTTTCGTTCCTTTACGCTGCGGAACTTTAGTGGCAATCGGATGGGGATAGGAGGGAACCGAGTGTCCGTGTTTGGCATAATACTCCGAATCCCCACAGGGGTGTATGTGGTCGTGGCTTCTGCTGCATCCATGGTGACGTCACTCATTTAAAATTTTCTTGTTGGTGAAGATGCCGGGGTTGGTGTGTTAATCAGTTTCTATTTTATCAGCCATCACACAAGAAAAACAACGACTGAAACTTTTTGTTATTATTTATTTTAACTTTGTGTTCTAATATTTCGTTTTTCTTTTTAAACTGAAACTAAACTCTTTTGACCTGATGTTTTTGTTGCTGGCGAACCTAAGTCCAATGTTTGATTCAGGCCTCTTGTGATCTGAAGTTTTGTTGGACCTATATTCTACAGCCCTACTGTACACTAGGGTGCAACACCCTTGGTGTGATATTTTTGGGGTGATGTTCGGGCGCAACGCCACTAACATCTAAAAAAGTCTCGGGGGCGACGCCACTAAATATTTCAAAGTAGAATCAAAAGAGCTGAAAAAGAAGCAAAATATTAAGTGAGAATACGCCGGGGTGGTCGGATGCATTCTGATTTTATTTTTCTCTTAAAATTCTATTTATTATATTTACACTAATATTCTTACATCTACAATCTTGAATACAGGATTACAGGATTCCTGTTTACATACCTACATAAACTCGACTACAGGATTCCTGTTTACAACATAGCATTAATAAGACCAAGCCGAAGGACAATCGGCATTTTCAAGATATACACAAATTACTGGTGTGCACAGAAACAAAAGACAAAAGGAACGCACGTTCCTGTACAAAGTAAACAGAAATATTATGTTTATGGTGGTCCGTTTTGAGTCGGCGGCAATTCAATTATCACCTTCTGCTGTTGAGAATGTTTGCTGTTGTCAATTGGAATTTACTGGTTGCGGACAAATGTAGAGATCCTGTTGGGTTGAGTCTGGTGGTGATGGCGGCATGATGCTGAAATCTGCTTTTATTGCAACATCTAAATAAAACACACTGTATAGTCAGTCATTCACAAATTGTTTGGCTTTATTGTCACTTTTGGATAAATAAGGGATCTGATAGACGCGATAGACACTTATTGTATGCTCGGGGGTTTGCACCCCCCGAGTGCACGTTACGAGGGGCTGACTCTTAAACCGATGTGCGCGCGCCGATGGTAGAATGATGACTGATCAAATGGAAAAAAATCTATTCTAATTTCGAGTAGAATTGCTATGCTTGCATAGGAATTCAGTTCCAGCGAATCCTCGCCGTATAAGCTGAGTTAGATTCGTTGGTTGTGTATACTGGGAAATTGGTTTGGCGGCATAGCCAAGTATGATCATGGGCCTTGGTTGTTGTGATCGTTTCGTGGAAAATTGGCTGCCGCTTGCTCGCAAGCGAGAAGTATAATTTAAGGAGGAAATGAACCGAAGTGTTTTTCGGGGAAAATTGGAATTGCTTGGTGCAAGCAAGGAATATCATTTAGGTAAAATATTAACCGAAGTAATTTCGGGGAAATTAAGATTGCTTGGTTGCAATGAGAAAATATAACTTAAGTAGAGAGTTGACCGAAGCAATTTTGGGAAAATGTATGTGGGGTGATGTAATGGGGGAGATGATTGGTATTCCGTTGTAGGTTCTGTTGAATCAGGCCTCTTTTGACCCGATGTATTTTGTTCGCTGGACCGAACTCTTAATAAACCCTATTGTACACTAGAGTGCAACACCCTTAGTGTGATAGTTTGTATGGTGATATTCAGGCGCAACGCCACTAAATATCCCATAGGATAAAAATGTGCTGAAAATTGAAAAAGTGAGACTACGTCCGGGGTTACGGTCGGATGAATTCTAATTTTATTTTTCACTTACAAGCCTATATATACAAAAATCTCTACACTAATATTGTTATAATTAACGAATACAAAAATTCTGCTCGCCATAGAGCATTACTAATACATACATTGAAACAAGAAAAAAGGTAGCATCTCAAATTGAATAATATCTGCTTGTAGCAGAGCGTTATCCATACATTAAAATTTAATTACCAAACATTACAAGGTACAGAGGTATCATCTACAAATTGAACAAGACAATAGGCATTGAGATACAAAGGATACCGAATTCAAAAGGAACGCATATTCCTGTACAAGAAAACATAAATGCTACATGATGGTGTATCGCAGTGCAAGCGGATCAACGCCGTGGGTTTATGACGGTCAATGGAATTGGCGACAGATACAATTATATCAGCTCTGGTGATGAGTGTATATGTGGATAGTGGATTGGAATTTCCGGTTGCAGCAAAAGATCTTGTTATGTTGAGTCTGGTAGTGATGGCGGCATGGTGCTGAAATCTATGTTATTGTTCAGTCATAAACTTTGGCTGGGACGACATTCAAATGATTGGAAATGGCGGAAAATGGCTCAGCATGCTCTTATAATCGTAAGTATGGCTGGGCCGTGGCATTGTGATGCATGGATGAGAAGAACGACGCCACCGCACAATTGGCGTCGCATGATCTCATAAACAGGTTGGAATATTCATTATATTATGGTTTATGGATTTCCGGGGAAATTAGGATTGCTTGGTCGCAGGGAGGGAATAGTATTGACCGAAGCGATTTTGGGGAAATGTATGCGGGAATGATTACAATATTATTCTGTTGGGAGTTTGGAAAATGTTTTTTTTTATTGCAGATTGGGAGATGAATTCTTGCAAGTTCGGACTGGATGCGCTTGCAGATTAGAATTGTTTTTGCATGTTTATAGGTTAGGGTAGGGTGACGCGCTGTTAGCAGTCAGGATTGGTTGGCATTGTGGGTTGGTTCTCCATGTGGTATAGAGAACCCCCACAGGTTCCCGGAGTTAGTGGCCGCAATGGTTGGTCATTATTTCTTTGCGATAGGGGTTCCCGTGTTAGTGGCCGCAACAACCTGTCATGGACTCTTTGCAATAGGGTTCCCGTGTTAGTGGCCGCAACAACCTGTCATGATCTCTTTGCAATAGAGTTCTCGTGTCAGTGGTCGCTACAACCTGTCATGGACTCTTTGCAATAGGGTTCCCTTGTTAGTGGCCGCGACAACCTGTCATGGACTCTTTGCAGTAGGATATCCCGTGAAAATAAAACGTTGTTTTATGGCTTTGGACTTATTTTGTGTTTTTATTTCGGTTATTTCTTACTGGTGTGGCTTCGGCCTTCTGGGATTTTACTGATCGTGAAACTGAAAATTACTGCCCTTTTATGCTTTTTGTCGTTGAGATCTGTCAACGTTTTTAATGTAAAAATTCCAAGATGCACACAAGATTTTGTGTGCTTCAATTGGAATTGTGTTCTGAGAATTGACTAAGGGTTTAGTTGAATAAGTTCCTGGAAGGGAAATCATGAAATGCTTTTGACTTAACCATTTCATGATGTTGGGATTATTGGGAATTGAATCAATGTGCCACAAATTAACTTTCGATTTAATTTATTGCTCATATGATTCGATATGGGATTTGGATTTGGATTATAGGAAGTATTGGGGATTTGGACGGGATTATTGGTAATATTGGGGATTTGGATGGGAGTAGCGATTTAGGATCGCTACATAGGCATTTGAATAAGTTGCGAATAACCGTGGGAAATGAGAAGTTTTTTGCATGATTTTGCAACAGACATGTGGCCAACAAAATATTAAGCTATTGTGCTCCACCATCTGTGGTCAATTCGAAGGGTTCTGAATAATTAGGCTGTGGTTGTTTTAGTTTTTTGAATGCTGATCTTTCTTCACTATTAAATTTTATTTCGTAACATGAGCTTGCATTTTTTGGTATGACCATGTCTGTTTTGAGCAGGTTTATTTTCCGACTCGTTTGTCGGAAAAGGCGAACGACATAATAAAACGAGTTACGAAAACAATGAAAACAATTATCCTTTTTTTTTCAACTAAACGAACAAACTTTAATCAACGAGAACAAATGATTGAAAAATAATACAAGTCACAAAACGAAAACAAAACTCTATATCATTTGCATAATGCAAACTGACAATAACGACAACAACAGAAACTATGACAACACAACTAATAACAAACGAATAACAAAAAGGGCAAGTGCTGCCAAACATGCAAATTAATTATAAATTATAACAATGAATAACAAAACTAATAATGATAATACATATGAACTATACTAATTAATAACAAATGTAATGAATAATGGCTTGAACTGATTAGTTCAAGCACGACGCGACATACAGCCCGCCTTGAAGCGTCAGGTTCAAACTGCTTGGGGAGCCTTCGTCTTCGGCAGGACAATTGATGGGAAGAAAATTTGTTTACATCGCTAGCTCGCTTTGATAAAGCAGGTCACGTCAATAAAATCGAATTTGTATGAACTGGACCAATTGATTTGTCATCATGTATTTTTTCCATAAGTAGTTTTGATACTTGGGTCCCATGGACGAAACCATGCAGTGACTATACAGTCTTTAACGATTTTTTTTATAGAATCCTGACACTCCAAGGAATGCTCCGAGTTCTTTTAAATTCGTTGGTTCGGGATATTGCTTGATTGTTTTTATTTTTTTGGGGTCAGTTTTAATAGATTCATGGCTTTTTTTTGTTACACAAACGCCAGAGTTAATTTTTCTTTTCGAACTAAAAACAGAAAATAATAATTCATTGGGTCGATGCCCTTTATTACTTCATGTCTTACACGTAGTTCTTACTGGATCTATGAACCATGTTCTGGGTTTTACATATTCTATTTTTACTTACGAATTAGGTATGCTAATATTGGTTTCCCGAGATTGTCGTATCATGGTAGTTAATGCCAAGTCTTATCTTGGTTCCCAAGTGAGTCATATTGTATTTTGTGCCAAGTCTTATTTTGGTTTCCCAGTGATGTCATATCGTCTATGGTAGTTTTCCGTTGGGTTATCAACGTCTGGTATTCGTTTCATGGTCGTTAACTATGGAGTTCGTATCATCCTCGTTAACTCCTCCCCTACTTAAAGAAGATCGTCCCGATTTTCTTGTTGGGGACGTGTTAATTCTTCCTGGTATTTAACATTAAATTGTTCGATGCTTCTTTGTTTCTTAATTTCTAACACTTATTTTGTTATTTTACATGATATGATTATTAATACTATTATACATATTACTGGTGTTATTACAATAAGGGCACTTCTAGTTGGGTGTTTCATTTTTGCAACATTTTTTATTTTCGTTTTATATTCTTAGTTTATAAATTATATGCTAGACAAAAAATGCTTAAATTCTAGCTTAATTATCTTATGTTATACCTTACTGGTTCTACGCAGATGCTCTAAGGTAAACATTACATGACTATTATGTAGTTGGTCTTTCGGCGACAGCACTTTGTTTGTGGCTTTAATTATGGATATTTGTACGACAATGAAAAATTAGAAAAACTTTGTGCCGAATTTTTTTTTGGTTTTTCTTAAAATTTAACTTCAATTTTTTTCTATTTTTTTAAAAGAACTTAAATAAATCCTAATTCTAGAAAAGCTCTGTGAACCACAGGGAGACTAAGGACGTAATAAACCCGAGTTAAAATACAAGAATTTTAAAACCAAACGCATCAATAATGCAAAAAATAGTAATATGTGTAGTGATTTAGAGGACTATCATGAAATAAAATCTGCTTGGGATAGGGCCACTAGTGAGTACTACACGTACACTCCAAAAGCAGAGACAACTGTCTCCATGCTCCTAAAAGGAGTTGATCCTTCCTTTTACCCAGATGAATTACTTGAGGAATTAAAAACTGTTAAAACCGACAGTCTAAGTTTATAGGCGTGAACCCGTCCTCCATTGCAAGCTCTAGAAATCGCAACCGCAAGTTGCCTTTCTTTATTGTGTGACTAAGTCCCGACAGTAAAGCTAATGGCCTCAGGTATATTAAATATCTAAGCCACCAAACAATAACTTGGGAGAAAATAAAGAAGTCCGAACGCGTATTCCAATGTATGCGCTGCCAACGCTTCGGCCATGTAGCATCGAATTGCAATATCCAATTTAGATGTGTAAAGTGTCTAAACGACCGATGTTGGGGTGTTCCGCCGAACACCGTTCGCAAACCAGAACGAAATATACTGGAACGCGGAGCGAATTCAATTGCACAAAATAAAACACGGAGAAATTTGTTTCCACAAATTTGTTTGTTTTCCTCTTTTTTTTTTGGTTTATTTTTGTTCTTACGTTATTGTCTTACACATTACATTTCATTCGGACACGTTTTTCTAATTACATTTAACTTAATATTACGACCGTTACTACTGACATACGCGAGTTAAGGTTTTGCTAGCTTTCACTGAATATTAGTCTTAGATTTAACACCGAGGGAACGATAATCATCACTTCTTTCCAACTACACCAGTTATTAATTAGCAAAACTCAAGTTCGTTCTTAGTTCTTCAACCAATTTATTTATTTTTATTATTATATCGACTTTTCTCACTGACAATGCTTCATTATTTATTCTTTACTTTTACATCTATTAGTTCTAGTTTCTTAATCTATAATCCACTATTTAGTTTATATCTAACACAAACGTTTCAATATTTCATTTCTATCATTTTCCTTTTACATTTCTTATTTTCAGCTTATTGCACTTCTAACTACTATTTAATTTATTTCCCATGTCTTTCAACACTTCATTACATTATATTCACAAGATGCAATGCTGTTATATATTATTTCGCGATGTTTATAGGTACCTGCGCCAATTCTTGAATATTTGTATTTTATAGGTGTTGTTAAATATTTTTATTAAATGGTTGAATAATTAATTGCTAAATACTTTTATAGTCAATTGTTAACTAATTTTGAAAACGGCTACGCCAGGTGTTAAGGGTATAATATTTTAACACTAATTGTTATTGTAATCTGCGTCAAGGTTCCCCTCGACGAGACAGCATAAAAAACCAATGTTATTGGTATTCCAAAAGAATGTTGTTGCTGAAAGAAAAGACTGAAACGAACAAACGGCGCTTATTCCAGCGACGCCTCAGTCTCTCTTTTAAGTGGACTGTATCTTCCGGCACTGGCCGGCCAACGATGGTTTTTTAATATTTTTTTTTTTTTTTTTTTTACATTTCTGTATTTATTGACCATAAATGATTTGTTACAATAAGTAATACAGATAACTTATAATTAGCTTAGCTTTAATCGTTTACACATACTTGCTAGTACATTTTTCAAACATTATTATAAAGTTACATATTTCATGGGTGGACAAGATAGGAGTAGGTGGGGCTTCCTGGAAAAGGTCAGAAAACCAGGATATAATTATTTACTTAACCTATAACTAATTTGCTTAACTTAACTTAACTCAGCTTAGCCTAGCTTATCTAATTATTAAATCTATTATTATTACAATAAGTTAGAGTAGGGTGGGGCGGGAGGTATAGTGGTCGATGGGTAGGATTTGGGTTAGGGTGGGTACTATCAGTCGGGGATATGGGTTGGGGGAACACTTTCCGATTGGTCGTTGAAACGCAAGATATTAGAGAAGGGTTGTATATTACAGTATTTAAACTGGTGAGGTGAGAGTTCAGTATTGTGGTATACAATCTCATTGGAGTTGTTGACCAACCTGCCAAAGGTGAAGAGGGTTCTGGTGTGGAGACAGTTCGGGTAGGCAGTTCGGTTGTCTGACGGAGTCGATGTGAGCGCATTTATTATCGGATTGGGATTATTGGGAAGATTTTCGATAAATTTGATGGACAGCTCGAGGAAGCGTCGATCTATACGTTCAATATTGGCGGCATAGTAGAGCGAACTACTGTTGTAATATTTGTGGGAGTTAGGATGTCGGTTGAGGCCAGTGATAAGTCTGAAGCATTTCCTTTCGAAAACGCGTAGCTTCTCCATTTGGGCGGGTGTAATATGGTACCATATCGGGCATGCATATGTGAGAGTGGGTCTGATTATTTGTTTGTAGATAAGTGATTTGACTTTGGGAGAGAGACCATTCGGTTTGTACATGACTTTTCTGCAGAGGTTCAGTTGGGTTGTGGCTTTACGAATCGTATTTTTAATGTGGGCGGAGAATGACAGATTGTTGGTAAAGGTTATACCTAGATACTTTAAGGTTTTGGAGGGTTTAATTATATTGTTATTTATTTTAATTCTGATTTTATTATGGCAGCGAATAGTGTTGTTTGTACAACTCGCGTTTCTGCCTTTAAAAACTATGAGCTGAGTTTTGGTTGGATTTAGTTGAATTCTCCACTTGGTAAAGTAGGCTGACAGGATTGGGAGATATCTGTTAATACAGTTTCTTGCCTCCTTGACAAGCTTGTTGCTTGAATAAATTAAGGTGTCGTCGGCATAGTTGAGCATTGTTGTATTGGGTAACAGTGGCTGCGGTGCGTCTGATGTATAAAGAAGGTATAGTAGTGGGCCGAGGATGGATCCTTGAGGAACTCCTGCGGTTATGCTATAAGGTGTCGATAGAGTTGAGTTTATTTTCACCATGAACTTTCTATCAGAGAGGTAAGAAGCGAGAAGTTTTGTGGAGTGGATGTTTAATCCATACATTGAATGAAGTTTGTATAACAGTCCTGCGATCCAGACACAGTCGAATGCTTTAGCTATGTCTAGGGAGACACATACCGTTGGGGATTGGTTTTGGAGGTGGGTCGTCACATCATGTGTCAGTTTTAAGAGAGCATGACAAGTGGAGTGTTGTGAGCGGAGGTTTTTTAATAAATTAGAGGAATTGTACTGTGGGGCTTTTCAGGGCCCGAAGAGCCATGCATCGCTCGATCCCCACCATTTCCAGCAATGCGACTTTACCTTAAAGTCGAATCTTCAGCAAGATTATACAACCTTGGTACGGCAATAACCGCCGACCAATTCGCTGGAATTAATTCGGTTATCCCAAAGGATAACCGACATAAATACCTTATAGGCAGCTTACCTTTCTCTGGGGGTTTTTCCAAACCCCTTCTCCACGGTCATTCCTGAAAACATTAAGCCCACGGCAAGGATTATTACCTAGCCGTGGCATCAAAAAAAAAAAAAAACGTTCACCCTCGGGCATGCATTGCACCCAGTGCATCACTTCCCTATTATCTTATGCTACCCACGTCATGCCATGAAAACAAATCAACACAGAGTTCCTAATGTGCTTGTTTTGTTTGCCCATGTCACCCCTAAGCGTGCGGCTACCAAGTCTCACCAGTTTGCCACCGTCGACAAGGTTTCGGCCGACGCAAAGCAAACATTTCCCGCATTTTCAGCAATAGCTAATTTTCCATTATCGGTTTCCACCGATCATGGACCGCAAACAAGCAACGAATTGGATGTGGCCATCAAGTGCTTACTTTTAACAACTGGCAACGGCCGCACCATATATTCGTTTACAAAACCTAAACGTCGCATCCATATTTTCCGGATTGTTTATGGTACATCGGAATTTTCTATTAACGGCCGCCAACCGTCCGCGGACCATGTCACAGCATGTCCATCAACCGAATGTTGATTTATGGCATCTCCTCGGGCGAGCAGATCTTCGGTATGTAGCTTTCAATGCTGCGTTCTCCCTCTCGAGAGCAGCGATCCTGGCTACCGCGGTCGCGAGTTCGCTTCTCAATCTCTCAAGAAGAGTCATCAAATCCTGATTGGGCTGATGCCCCAAGCTCTGAGGAGAAGAGAGGTCCATTTTGCGAAGGATAAATGAAAGAAAGTGATGGACACGGGAAATCACAGAGCGCGAGAAACAGCCCGATAAGACTAGATGAATTAAACAAGTAGGAATGCAGGAAAACAACGGAAAGAAGATAGGAAAAAGAAAACAGCCCGGCGGAACCTAAATTCAACACAGGTTCGAAGTATAAAAAGTTGCTATATAAATTATAAAAGTTATGTTAGAGAAAGAAAGATTTTTGACTATATAAATAAGAAAAATGAGATTTCAGTGAGAAGAAAAGAAAATGAAATTTAAGCGAAAAGAAAAGAATATGAAATGTAATGAAATTGAAATTAGGATGAAATTTAAATGTAAATCAAGGAAAAAGTAGAATATAATTCAAATTATAACAAATACTCCCTGTCTCCTTGGGTTTTATCCTGATAGTTTTTTTTTTTTTTTTTTTTTTTGCTAGTGATGGCAGAGATGGTGATGTTTCCTTTAGAAATCACTTAAAAAGAAAAAAACACTGATGTGGACACGATTTGGTTTCCCCGTATTGTTTATGTTGAAATATTTCTTTCTTTTATTTGTTTATTTACATTTTTAATTTTTATTTATTTATTTTTATTTTTTTATTTTTATTTATTTATTTTTTTTTTTCACCACTGTACATTTGCTTGCGTACGCAACAACGTTTCAAGCAACACAGATGCTCCCGCTGTTTCGCCGCTGCGCTCGCGTTTTATTGCCAGCAGCTGTGTCCACGTCCGCTTGTTTTCGATAAATCACTCGTTTCCTGTTGAGTGATTTATCGCGACTGGTATACAGCTGTCTGTCATGCTCCTCCCTCTTGAGTGCTTGTGCGCCGACACTGATCGCATCGTCAACAAATGTCGACATGCAAGTAAGAAAACAATGAAGATTTAATTATATTGAAATCTTAGTTTATTTTTTGGAACCGTCACCGATTCAATATCAACTTTACACTACTTCTATTAACCTTTTTAGAGTACAATCCGATCTATTTACGTTTTCTTATCACAGTAACTAACGATTTTTCCTTCTCGAGCGCAAGAAACGTATTTCTTGTATTATCTGGATCTGTACTTGAACCTTGCTTATCAATTCGGGATATTTTCAGTAGCCTGACACCATTGTGATCTTCAACTTCCGAATCGGAACTGGTTGTGCTGAAACGACTTTTGGCAGTGGGATTGGCTCTTCGGTGTTGTGCTCTACGACGAGTCAGTCCTATTAACAGCTCAACTAAAAAATCTTCCTCCAGCTACGGTTCTGCTGTTCTCTCACTTACTTCAGCGATCATAACAACTGTAGTACTTTTGTGGCGGCTCTTGCGAACGGCACTACTCACCTGCTTACCTACCACCAGGTAACCCCTCTTTTATAAGCCTTCGGCGCCAATAAATCGTGTACTTACCTGCATTAGCATTTCGAATAACCGCAATGTCGCTGATACGAAAAGTGTATCAGCAATAACAGGCATTCCCCAAAATAGAAACGCTCAAAATATACAAGATTATAACATGGGCGTTTTAAAACCTGAAAAGTATGACCTACCTGCCCATACGACCAACCACCAGCTGCAATATTTAACTGCGCTGTTTAAACATTACCAAACCCAAGCATAGCCATAGGAAGTGCAAATTGGTCGCACATCTAGCAACCAACATTGCATTATTTCCTACCAAGAAATTGGTCATAAGATGCGGCGACAATGCAACAAGAGATGTTTATATTTCTCTTGATTCGTACACGAAATGCCTACATCGGCCGCTAACTCGAGAACAACACCACCACACTTTCATTTTATGACTCCTTTCAAAAACCACGCACACTTTAAATAAAACACGCCTTTTATTTTCTTTAACTGAATTTTAATCATTTAATTTTATGTTTTGTTTGACACACACAAGTCTTTCTGTTCACCATGCACTTTACATTTATTGGTCAGTAGATAATTTCGACTATTGTTTTTATTTAGCCTCATGGATTTTCCGTGGGAAACTCATGAAGAAGGATCAATCATGCCGAGGCGAATGTTTATTTTGTTTTATTGCCTTTTCGTTTGTTCTAACTTAATTTGGATAGAACGAAAACTGGCGCGGATTGTTCTAATGATTTTAGATAACCATTTTTCTGAAAGAATCATAAAATTGCTAGCGCACATTTTCATGATTCCCATCGATTTTGGTTCGGACGACGGCATCTGGTCCGCACATTTGCCTTTTAGGGTTTTTTTTGGGTGAATCCTTGGTTCAATGATTATCTTTCGGCTTTTATGTGAGTGAATTTAGCGTTTAGCTCAATTTACTTGGCATTTAATGGATTAGCGCAAATTGTACGTTTTAGCTTGATTTGCTTGCTATCAATTTATGCGGGACCAGTGGGTGTATGGGGTAATGCTTTGTTTTAGGTTGTTTCTTTATCCTTTATGGGGATGTTTCTTGGCGTGTATCGCCGCTAGCGGTGGAGACTGGCTCCAAATAGGTAAGTTTTATGGGCTGGGTGGTTGTGGCCGTAACACTAAGGGGCATTCTATCAGCCAGCTGAACCCTCTCCACAGTCAGCGCGCACTCCGAAACGTATTCAGTGACATGACTCAGTTTCGAATATACTCTTGCATACTCTGAGGGGCTTTATGTTAATTTTTCGCCGAGTTAAATTTAATTCAATTAAATGTTAGGCTGTTGCTTTTGTAACATCTTCCCGGGCCGACGGCGGTAGACCAATAGGTTTTTTTATGTAAATGAATCCATGATTGTCTTGGGTGTGGTTGATACGGGATGTTGCAATTGACAATAATTTTGAATATTGTGTCGTTCGTAAACCGGCATGGTGCAACGGTAGGATGGCAATTGTTTGACATTGATTCCATTGGTGGACCCACCACACAACACTTTTATTTAAGATCACTTGGATTAATTTTTATAAAAATCATATTCATTGCCACCCACCTTGGGTTTCCTCGTTGAGGTCTGTTATTTGGCGATGGCCTCTTAATGGATGATGAATCCTCGATCGATTGATCCGGGGTGTTGCGTACTCTCTCTGGACGTAATCCAGTTTTGATGTCGATGTTGGCGGATGCAAATGATCCGGCACACTGCAATCGATGTAAATTCCGCTTCGGGCACACTTCGAGCGATCCGGCTTGTTAAAGATTTATTTAACAATTATTTATTATAAGTTTTCACAAAACTTACCCCGAATCTTCTTCCATTGCTTGCTCCTGCGTTGATGTCGTCAAGAACACAACAAATTTAGTAGTTTTATTTTTCTCACTGTTAGGATTTATTGAAACTCGTATTTTTTATTTACATTTTTCTTTAACACTTCTTTTCCGTAATTAACTTATTTCTTTGAGGATTTATTTAAACATTCGTATTTTTTATTTACATTTTTCTTTAACACTTCTTTTCCTTAATTAATTTATTTCGTTAATAATTCTTTTCATTTCTTCATAAACGTTGCACTTCCGCACGCGCACACGACTGCTTAACTCTCAAGAAGCAATATTTTTATTTGACACACTTTTTTCCCGCAAAACTAATTTGCATATTTTATTTTATGCACAACGACCACACGCTTTGACTTCACGATTACAACAGGGACGAATCTCGTGTCTTTCGTTCTCACATCCTTTTGTGTTCCGTTTCCACGATTGTTATTTCTAGGAAGCGGAATTGGTTAGTAGGGGGCTTGGCTATGGGCGGTAGGGAGGCAAAGTCTAAATACGGAGAAAGTGGCTATGTACAACAGGATTGAAATTTTAAAATATGGGTTTTACTTTATTTAAATTATTCAACTATTGTTTTTGGGGATATTCTATTGTAATGGGAAATTGGTGATTTGGAGGGATGGGAAGGATATGCACGTGAAGACACGAGATGTTAATTATTCACAGGGGGAGTTTATTTAATTGAACTTTAATTATACAACAGGCTCGAAGGACCATGTTTCTGCGTCGAGTAGTTCCTCGACGAGACAGCAAAATCTGACCTGATTCGAGCTTCCCTCGAATCTATTAAAAACATGTGTCGCCATGGACATATCAAAATTACTGCCGCTGGTAGAAGATTAACCTCACATCAAAAGTTATACAAATTTAAACGCATTTTTTAAGAACATACAAATTAAACTTTTATTTTCACGAACGGTACCCAACAATAGTATATTTAAATTTGATGGTAGGATTTTACTTACCTTCCGGACCGAAATAAAAAGGAGGAGCTTTTTTGTTTTAGTAACTTTTATTGGTGTTAGCTGCGGCCAGCTGCCGCGACTGATCGTGATTGACTGCCCCGAAACCAAGATGGGCCGCCCTTTTTATATCGTGTCAGATCGAGATACATGTAATGTTGGAGTACAAACCCGATCTTCGTGCTAATAAAAAGGTCAGTACTTAGGTCGATGTGCGACAGATTGGGTTTAGACTTAGCTTGTTGCACATGCGGTCCCCTAGGAGGGGAATGTATGTAGGATGGGGGATCGTAGGTAGGTAAGAATTGGACTAGGAAAATGTAGGATGGAAAAGGGTAAGTATGGATAAAGATAGGTATGGAATGGGATAGGTTAGGGGGTTTTTAGGTAAGTGGTTATTCGGGATAGGTGGTAGGTAAAGGAGTTGTGATTACGAATCACAACAGTGCCGAGCAGTGAATCTCAGATCAATTTGTCGTTTCGAATCACTACTGGCATTTCCGAATGACATTTAGGATTCTTGATGACTTGTTGCCGTACTGCAACAATTATGTATTTTTAGATGTGTGTAACTGGCCATATAATTTTGAATTTACAGTCGGGCGACCGAGCCAGTTGTTAAATTACTTTTGAAGTTGATAAGCTATTTTCAGCTGCGGCTGTTAACATGTTACAGTTGCTTAATGTGTTTTAAGTGTGGTTAAAAAAGGGTCGCATGCTGTGGAACCCGCCAAGCCACCGTCCCGCCAAGGGTATAAAGATGCTACGTAACGGACCGTCACGTGCTGTTAGAAGTCGGACGATCACTTCCTCAAGAAAAGGCAACTGTGCCGCTCCCGTTGATTGTATCTATATGGCACCGTTCTACACCGCACTTACCCGCAATTCCTGGGGTACTCTGGGTGCTTGTCCACTTCTTGGCCTCCAGCTATGGGTTCTTTTGGGTTCTCCAGCTATGCTCCACCGCTGGACCGCAACAGATTTATAAACCTGTATATTATATTATATATATTTGGGCGGTTCCCGGGCATCCATTCGCAAAATTTCCACCTTCTAATCTTCTGGCCGGATTCTACGACCACGGAGTCTCCTCCGAATTTCGCACAACAATTCACGTAAAAATAACAAAGGACACAACAACTTCTGACAACTTTCGTTTGATTCATTTACTTAATTAAACTTTTTACTTTCTTACATCTATAATTTAACACACAAGAAAAAAAAAAACAAAAACGCGCCTTTACTTTTCAGTGCACTTAACATAACTTCTTTCTACTGCTAGGTGTACCGGAATATATCGGTACCCAACAATATTTAATTTTATTTTTGTTATTTGATAGTCACCTTCCTGGGGCCGAAACAAAGGTCTTGGTTTATTTATTATTTCACTTTAAAGACAATCTTCTATAACATCTGCTTTCGTACTCTGACCACTTGATGGTCAGTCGCTGACTGCCGCGAAACCAAAATGCGCCGCCATTTTATACTGTGGCAAATCGAGATTTGTCCACAAGTATGTATTAATTTGCCAAGCACAAACTCGTTTGTTTGTGCTTTAAAAAGGGAATTGGGGTTAGAGGACTGAATCAATGTGCGACAGATTAACTTTAGGTTTCATTTGTGGCACATATGGTTCGCAATGGGAATGGACTATGTTCTAGAAAAGGTAAGTATGGAATTTAGGTATACTAGGTATTTTTATGCATAGGATAGGTTAGGGGTTTTGGGTAAGTGGGAAGGTGTAGCGATCTTCCATTGACTTTTAAGAACTACTCCTAAGACACTCTCTTCCTCCATCTCCCGTTACCTCGTTACCTCTCCGAAAAGACCCCCGCCATAACTGTCCCTTCGAAATCAACATCTTAAAGATGCAGCTTCATGCATCTGCTCGTATTTAATTTTAATCCAAAATGTGGAATGTGGATTAAATGTTCTTGTATAATTCAATGTTTTGTGTATTGTTTCTTTCGCGCTATATATGTGATTCAGAACGTAGACTTGCTTTAATTCCAAGCACCTTTATTGTGTGTAGAATAAAATGTGTTTAAATTTAATACTTTATTCCTTCTCTGTGGGACAATGCCGGTGGGGAAGGTTATGAGTACACTATCATTTCTTCATCACTGTCGTCTACCTGCATTGATTGGCTTGTTGTCATTGTTGAGGAAAGGGATGAGGCATTCTGTGCGATTAAACGGGGTTGTATTTGTGTTAGTGGGGCAGAAGAAAAGATATCTCGTCCTGTATACTTGACGAGAGAAGTCGTCATTACTCGGGCAATCTCTTCTAATCTTTTGATTTGTTCGTTCAATCTGCCTTCTTCGAATACTGGTTGAAATTCTTGTCTTCTTGTAGTAGGTCGGCTGGTTGAGTTGGGGGTTGGCTTGAGGATAGCTTCTCATCGATTGTCTGAACAATTGCATTTTTCAAATCATAGTAGTTGAGATTATCAACAGGTGTGTTTTTCTCAGTTAAATCCAAGTTTTGATGTGCCCATTGTTTACTCAAGTATTGGATTACTGACTGATTAAGAATTTTCCACGCTTGACTCGCGTCCTGAACCTTCAGGGTCATCCAATCTTTGGGAAACGCATTTCTCTTTTCATTATATAGACAGTTCAGGTAATCTGGACTCAGTATATGAATGAATAGGTTTGAAGGACATGGAATATCAGGAAGATTCCGATACTGAGGAAGATAGCCTAAATTTACATAAGATTCTGAAAATTCATCAGCAAGGGAGACCTCTTGGTGAAGTGTCTCAGCACTAGTTGACGGAGTCTCTTCAGTCGATCCATCGGAAATTTGATCGGAGGCCTATAACATATATTGAGATGGACCTGGAGGAGTTGCCTTAAGGAGCTTTTGGCGGAGTTTATTGTCTTTAGATAGTGGGTTGGTACAATGTTCCGCCGAACACTGTAAGCAAGAAGAAGAGAGTCGCCAACGGCACGCCACAGCACAGTAAATGAAACACGGAGCACTTGCTTTAAACTTTATTTATTGTTTTCTTTTTGTTTGTAGTCAATTACACGTATCTTTAGTTTTTGCGAGACTCGACACACACGTAAGCCGATACACACGCTCGACCGTCCGCTCCTTTTACTGTGCCGCGTCCGATTTAACAAAGTCAACTCCCGAATTGAAAATAAACATTGATAAATAAAACATAATTTTTAATGTTGCAGTCGGTGGCAGTTCGGAAGGATTCTTAATCCTCACGTCCTCGCAGCTTCCCGTCGACCTCTTCGCTGGGGTTCTCCCTGGTGCTCGATCTAGACTACGCGATATGGCTATCAAAATCTGACTGAACTATCTCCATCCAAAAACCAAAACCTGATACAGATCGTATCTACATCTGCCAGAAGAAATCTTTCATTTCATCCGCTAACAGAATTTTCCACAGTATCTGTTAGCGGCATGTTATTAATGCCCATGGGTAATTTAGGTGCCTGAAAAGGAGAAAGTCCCTCGACGCATACATCCTTATATCATCATCACCATCCGTGGTGGTGATCGAAGTTCGGATCGACGGTTGTCGATTGTGTGCCGCCTCTATTTGCATAGCACATATGGCGCACGGCCGAAAGATATCCTGCAATTAGCATGGATGCATGGTTCATGGGTTTTGTTTGACTTTTGTCAATACACCCGAAATCCATTAGATCTTTCTAATGGGTGTGAAATACAAACAGACACCGTGGGATCGGAGTAGTTCCCTTGTAGGTTTTCAACCTCATACAATTTGAATTATCTCGTTGAGATAATTACGGTTGCCGTTTCTTTTGTTGGGTGATAGACTTTGTGGTCTTTGTGGTAGACCACCCGCACGTGCGTCCGTTATTCGGAGAATTTGCTGGTGATGGCGAATCCTTGTAACATCGTGTATATGTTCAGGATTTTCGATTGTGCAGTGTTGGAGTGCGGCGCATTTCGATCTTTATGGAAAAGATGAATGAATGCTTTTACCTTTGTTTCAGGTATGCTCCCTCGACTTGTTGCTTGATATTGAAAGCTTTGGGACGTTCAGTTCCTCGCTTCTTTTTATATCGGTTTGCATTTTGCAGCCTCCTATTACCTTTGTTACGGGCATTGTAATGACTATTGGCCGCGTGTCTGTGGGCACGTGCGCTGCGTTATCAGGTAAGTAAGTTCTTTGAAGGTAGGAACCTTACCTGCGCGGAATTGTGCGTTCGTAGAACGCTACAAGCTTGCAAGCTCCCTGGGGCCGTGTTCTGGCTTCCTCAATCATATCCTGAAGATAGGCCTTAACTACCTTCCTGATTGTGTCGGGATTCTTGACATTTCTCATTTCCTTCAATCCTATAATGTACTCTTCCGTAAGATTCTGGGCAGGAACCCGTGCCGCGTCATCAAACTCAACATCACCGAGAAGGATTCTCTTTTCTTCAGACAAATTCTGAGAAACGAGATTGAATCTAATTTGGGCTTTGTCCATTTTCTTCTAGCTGGTGAGAGTTTAGGAATCTCTGCTTAGATTGTGTTTATGTCGTTTATTATTACCACGTAACGCAAGCCACACAGAAACAAAACACATGGACTTTAATTCTTACTTTCACTATTGTTACACACATTATTCATTATTACATCTTTTAATTAAGGAGAAAAATAAAAACAACGAAATGACTAAAAATAAAAGAACAACGTTAACTGAAAATTACAACGTGTCACACACGACTGCTCCCGAGGAGGTTCTGTCTTCGACTCCTATAGACACTCTCTCTCTATTCCCCGTTATCCCGTTACCTTCCGAAAACAATTTTGGCGGATATATTTGTTGTATCGTAGTTTGATGCTTTGGCGAAAGTTTGTTGTCCTTCGATTGAAGGTTTTGGTTGCAGCGTTCCGCCGAACACTGCTAACACCCAGAACACTACGGAGCGAAACAGCACAATGAAACACGAAAAAAATTGTTTTCTATTTGTAATTTTTATTGTTCTCGTTTTGTACGTTACGCTACGTTAAACACTTGGAGCTTTTATTAGAATAAAAATGCGCAGATGAATAAACTAATATAAGTATTTTTTATAAACGGAAATCGCGCTCACACTTTACGTCGTTTATTGTAACCTTGCCGGCGAGTATCTTCCTCATTGAACCGTTACTTTATGTTTTCTTAAAAAACGTTACGCTACGTTAAACACTTGGAGCTTGTATTAGAATAAAAATGCGCAGATGAATAAAATAATATAAGTATTTTTTATAAACGGAAATCGCGCTCACACTTTACGTCGTTTATTGTAACCTTGCCGGCGAGTATTTTCCTCATTGAACCGTTACTTTATGTTTTCTTAAAAACCGCCGCGAGTTATGGTTCTTGGGTAATGCGGCGAGATAACACTTACCGCAACAGAATAAAAAAAAAAAGAAATTCAAAGTCCAATCATCGAAACATTTTTATTATTTTTTTTGTTGTTAATGTTTTACTTTCTCTTTTTATTTAAACTAATGTTATATCTCTCAATCGATTTACACTGATTTCATATCCTTTTATACATACTTAGTACACTACAAGATTTCACAAGGGATACATTTCGCATAAATGTAATCATAAATGTTGAAATGAACCTTATTAGATGTTTAATGTCAAGTTCTAATGTGCTCTGTTAAATCACTTTTCTCTCGCTAATACATTTCGAGATTACGTTCAGCTGTTCATAAAATCTATACAATTATTTCTCTAAGACATTCAGTTTTTTTCTTCTTTTTTTTATCTCATCACTCCGACGTTACATTCAAATATTGTTGCACCGCATTTAGTCACTATTCTTATCATTCATTCATTATCTCACTATGTACAATTGTTAATGTGATTTACATAATCGCTTCTCTTAAACTCTAATTATTTTTCTTGTTTTGATTTCTTCACTCCGTCATTACATGCCACGAGACCGCGAAATCTTCTTATTTACTAACTATAGACCACCTTCTCTTTTTATCATTGTCACCAGATTTTTACGACACCGAGCTAAAAAACCTTTGTTATCAAACATCAACTTCTTATTCGATCACCGATTGAACCTCCTTTGCTATCAAAATCCGACTTCGCCTTCGATCACCGATTCAACTTCTCTTGCTATCCAAATTCCACTTCACCTTCGATCACCGATTCAACTTCTCTTCCTATCAAAATCCGACTCTCTACTTTCAAGACCACTGACTAACTGGCCAAAAACCTTCACTCCTCCTTCCACCACTTACTCATTACCTCCGGGGTTAACACCTTTCAATTATTACCTTGCACTTTACTTTCAATTGACTCAATTTCCGATTCTTAACTTCGATTTGCGATCGCTTCATATCGCTGAGCCAGTCAATATTCCTTCATTGATTTGAACTTCCAGTTCAACCTTTGCGATCGCGAATTGACACAATTAATTTTATTTCTGTTGATTGGGCTGGAACATGCAGTAATTGTTCCGGAATATGCAGTTAATAGCTTTTGCGTTATTGGGCAATCGCTTTCGGCATATGCAATCAATTGCTTTTGTGTCAATTAGTTCAAAATATGCAATTAATAATTTTATTGCCCCGGGGGTCATTTGAGTTTAAAATCGGATGGCGTTTTTTGGGTTTTGGTGTGTCAATGATCTCTTGTACATCATCTTTGATTATGATGTCACTGACACACACACACACACCGATCTCCTTGTAGGGTTCCTCCATGTCCGAACGTATTCTCTTCACTCCTCGATAAAGACTCTTCTTCTCGGCTCCTCGACTTAGACTATCTGTCTGCCCAAAAAAATATCCCGATTCAGATCTCCGATCGGCATCTGTACAGGAGGAAATTTCCCATAATATCTGCGCTCTGTATCTATCCTGCAGGAAAATTTCCCCATTCAATCTGCTAACAGAATTTCCCGACATACCTGTTAACAGCATGACATTACATCATTATCACCATCAGTGGTGGTGATTAAAATTTGGTTCGACGGCTGTCGATTTTGTGCCGCCTTTATTTGCATAAAACATCTGGCGCGGAGGCCGAAGGATATCCTGCAATTTGGATGGACGTACGGTCCATGAGTTTTGTTTAACTTCTTTAGTTAAAACTAACAATCCATTAGATCTTTCTAATGAGTGTGGAATTCCAAAAAGGAACCGTGGGACTGGAGTAGTGCCTTTTGTTGGTTTTACTCTCATAAATATTCCCGCATTATCTCGTTGAGATATTTTCGGTTGCCTAGAATTTGGCAGAGGATAAGCGATATGCTTTATTGTATGAGGTTGCCTTAGTGTTTTAATTACGACTCGGGGGTGTGCGCACTCTCCAGTGGATGAAACTCGTCTCCTCTACTCAAGGATTAACCTGTATTGACTTAGGTGACAACATTGATAGTGAGGTGACAACATTGATAGTGACGCTAAATTTGCCCTGAAGGATTCGGCAGAAGCCTATTTCCAGGGTAGCGCTATTCAACAAAATGATGTGAAAGCCGATGAAAGTAATAAAATCAAACAGGACGCAAATGATGAAACTCCAACGTGACTAAGAAGTGAGTCAAAGACTTCAATTGAAAATTCCTGCGATAAGCAAAGTCCGAAGAGCGTGTATAAAAAAGCCCTTAAGATTTGTGAGATATGTAATCGCAGTTTTAAACATCAGTGCCGACTCACTATTCACATGAGACGCCATAATAATGAGCGGCCTTTCAGTTGTGATCTTTGCGATGAAGCTTTCGAGCTTACAGTGTCATATGAGGGCACACACGGGTGAGAAACCTTACGAATGTCAATACTGTGACCGCCGCTTTACCCAAAAGACCGCACGAGAGAGTCACGAGCGCATACACACGGGTGAGAAGCCTTACCAATGTCAATACTGTGATCGCCGTTTTACTCAAAAGAGCAGCCAAGAAAATCAGGAGCGCACGCACACGGGTGAAAGGCCATTTGTATGCGCAACTTGCGGCAAGACCTTTGCATATTCTGACGCCCTAACGAAGCATCGTCGAATTCATACTGACTTAAGGAAATTCATATGCGAAGAATGCGGCAAAGGGTTTAACAGAAGAAAATCTCTCGAAAGCCCTGTACGCCTCCACCCGAGTCGAGATAAATTGGATAAATCGTCGGAGCACAACCAAAAGAAGGTACTGGAAAAGGAAATCCCTCAAATAGAAGAATGCGCCAAATCGAATGAAATTAATATCAAAGATGAAATTATAGAAAACGATGTAGTCGATGATACCCATGATAATGACACCTCTCCCTGCATTGACTTGAGAGACAATATTAATACTAAAGCTAAACTTATTCTGAAGGCTCTGAGAGAAGCCTGTTTCCAGGGTAGCACTATTGAACTAAATGATGTGAAAATCAATAAGAGTAATACAATTTGTGTGGACATGTAATCGTGGCTATAGACGACTCGATATTCACATGAGACACCTTAACTATGAGCGGCCTTACAGTTGTGATCGTTGCGATAAAGCTTTCGTGACCTCCTCGAACTTATGGCGTCATATGAAAGTATACACGGGTGAGAAGCCTTACGAATGTCAATACTGTGATCGCCGTTTCACTCAAAAGGGCAACCGAGGAGCTCACGAGCGCACGCACACGGGTGAAAGGCCTTACCAATGTCAATACTGTGATCGTCGTTTTACTCAAAAGTGCAACAGAGAAAATCACGAGCGAAGCCACACGGGTGAAAGGCCATTTGTGCATCTTTACATGCATAGCATCATCATAAAAATTAGGAAACCTTATCGGCGCCCCTGTCAGCCAGCGCATCCTGCCACACACGTGCGTGTTCTTCTTGAATTTTAATTTATGACTCGGGTGGCGGCGTACGTGTCTTTCCAGATGCACCCTTTTGTCAAACGCTTTGCCGCATTCTTCGCATATGAATTTCCTTACGTCAGTATGAATTCGACGATGCTTCGTTAGAACGTCAGAATATACAAAGGTCTTGCCACACGTTGCATGAAATGATGTTCTTGGTGGTGAAAGGTTTACAGGTTGGCGAAAGGAGTTGGGGTTGGAATTGTGGGTGGTTCTTTGCGTAGCTTTGAAGAACCCCCACACTGTCCCTTCGAAAATCAACTTCTTAACGATGCAGGTTTGTGCAACCACTAGTATTTAATTGTAAATCAAAAGTGGAATGCGGATTAAAATGTATTTGGTATAATTCAATGTTTAATTCAATGTTTTGTACTTTGTTTTTTGTGTTATATATGCAATTCAAAACGTATGTTCACCTTTAATTTTACGCACTTTTATTTTATATTTCATATTTATTTTTCGGAGGGGCAATGGCGGTGGGGGAGTTTACCATGTAACAATGCGTTGTTGGGCTGGTGGCAAACAAATTCCATCAAACATTAACTAGAATTGTATGCTTCAAGTACGCCGTCTTATCCAAGAGGAAATCCCTTCTTGGATTTACTTATGTTAGACGAGCGAATACAATTACTAGATATGGGACCTAACCACTCGAAATTGTCTTCGTACAATTGAATACGATAGTGATCATTACGGACTTCGCGCCGTTATATCTTTGGATAGAGTATCCTCCGATATAAGCATTTATTATTAAGTTTATCGGAATTGGTATTAGTGTTGGTAAAATATTGTTAATCGTTGTTATATGGCCCCTTGCTGGGTGCCAGAATGCAATACCTGGGCGTAACCCCAGATATTAACATTTATTATTTAGTTACTGGGAAGGTTTATTTCATTTACTTGGAAGGATTATTTTACTTACTTGGAAGGTTTCGTTGTCGAGCCGGGGTCCTTTGTCTGCAACTGTGATCGTTACCCTGTGTGTCAATGGGGGTATTTGGTTTGGCCTCCTTGAAGTGAAACACTTTTTAACTACACTTTTAATTTGTTTTTATTTAGCAAATTCAAGCTGGGAATGTCCTTCCCTTTATTAATACATTTAATCAACTTTATTTAAACATTACACTCTGATATGTTACTTTCAGTTTCAGGAGAATTAGAACCCGCTGTGCTGTTCCGATAGCTGCAGTTCTATTCTCCGTTATTACAATACCCTAGAGTAACTTACTAACAAGAAGACCCGCTCTTCTTACGGGTGGCCGCAGTCTTCTTGCTTTCACTTACTTTTGTGTCTTCCACTCATCCAATCACTCTATATACCTTTTAAAATTGATCATTTCCGCACATGTTGCATTCTCACCTATCAAACGAATAACCCATCTCGCGGTCATTCGCTTGTCACAACTCATTCGCTTAATTGTTCTGCAAAATTGCAAACAACAGAGAATTAACCAATTCCACGATTGGTTTTCCTGCCAAAAATGCAATTGAATCAAGTTATTCATTTAAACGATTTGCGAAAACAACGACCTGATCTATTTTCAGTGCATTACTCCGTACGATGAATTCTGTAATTCAATTCCCCATATTTATTATGACTCCAATAAATGCCCACATTTCTTCGGTAGTCACATTCTCCCAGTTTCGCCATATCGAGTACTGTGATAGCGTCCTGTTCTGTAACTTTCTTCTAGCGTAATTATTTGTTTCTGTAACTATTTCATTCACGAGTTCATCGGTAAAAAACAGTTTGAAAAAATCCAACGGTTCTTTATTGTCTCCGAGTATGTGCGGTCCTACAGGAGTGTTGCCGGCTATAAACGGTATTCTCGAGAGTATTTGTTCTGATTCTGGGCAACTAACCCATTCTGAACTGTCGGATCGTGGGTCCTTCGCTGTCTATTACTCTAATCTTTCGACTTCTTACACCTCTTACTTCATCACTATCATCATCACTGCTTCTGTTCTCTCTATCGTCAAGCTCTCTGTGTATAGCTGTAATTTCCTCGTTTAGCAACTCTAAATCAAACATCTTCACTCGTACTTATTTCACTACTACGTTCCATGGTAATGGGGATCAGAAACTTAAACTTTTTTAGTGTTTTTGCCACGGCTGTCAAGTTCGAACTGAGGCCGAAAATACCGTCCGCTTCGTAGTTGCGTACTAATTGCAGATACGAAAGTCTTATCTCTGTTTGAAGGGACATCATGTTACACTTCATAAGATTATACAAAACGAGCGTAGGAACCCGCGTCGAAGAAACAAAACGTAAACAGTTACCGTCGCGGATCGAGTTGTGGCATCAAACCGCGTGGTGAGTGAGACACCTCTCGAGTGCAAAGGGTTAATAGTTATGATTGGATTGTTTCGAGTGCAATATGAATACAGATTGGTGATACGAGTTAACACCTCCCACATAATGTATTAGATATACCTTGGCATTACTGTAGTTCAAACCCCAAACAAATCTCTGTACATAATAACCCTTGTATTTTAAACCCCAAATATCTTTATTATAAATCTCTACCAACCTTTGTACAGTTACATTATGATACCAATATACATACAATCCAATTTAATCTTTTCCATATTGCAAACCAAATACTGCATAAATATTGTACAAATACCATACTCACCCGAACTCGCATTATCAAAACATAGTCAAAGGATACCGACGATAATAAAACCAATCGATGCCGCCAAGACATCTCTAATCGTAAGACAAATAATCAACACATGGCCCAGTATAGCAACTCAATCCAATCTATCGCAAGACAAACAATCAACGAATGCCCATGACGGACACATCAACAAATATACCGAACTACACACTCAACCTTATCGCAATTCGAGGCATAAATACCGCCACCGAAGAGGAACTGGCACGATTGATTTCCCAGCCGTGAAGGAGAGGACTCAGCGTCATTAATTAGTAATCTAAATAAAATAAGTTAAAAAAAAACACCAAGTTGTTTTCCTTAACTTACGCGATAAGCGTGTAGCTTTGGGAAGCGAGTATGCGTCACAGGTGGGCAATTAATAAGTATTCGAATGAGTATCGCAACGTGTGCGATATGAGCTGAGGATGATTGCATCGTGTGCGTTAATGAGTTATGGGGTTTATAATGGGATGCAACACTGGGGTAAATTTAAATAGTTTCTTAAATGAGGATATTTATAGATCGTAATAAAAATGTCACCTAGTCTAGCTATACAAATATTTGAATATTCTAACACATTTATCAAGGGTACTTCTTTAGCCTCTGTTTTAATCAATTTGTTTACATCGTCCATATCTAAAGCTTCGTATAGTTCTAGGTGTTAAACGTAACTGGTCGTAGACTTGTTCTAACAGAAATTGTTCTTGTGAATTTCTAATATTAGTTTCCTTTAATAATTTTTCGAGGTGTGAGTTTCGACTCCTGGTGTTTCTTCGGGGTTTGGTTGCTTCGTATCCAATTATGCAAATTATGTACACAAAATGTTCTTTCTCGCAATTATGTAAATTATTGCACAGAAAATGTCCTTTCTCGCAATTATGCAAATTATGCACACAAAATGTTCTTTCTCGCAATTATGCAAATTATTGCACACAAAATGTCCTTTCTCGCAATTATGCAAATTATGCACACAAAATGTTCTTTCTCGCAATTACTTCACAATACTTCACAACACGTATTTCTTTCTTTTAATATTATTTCTTTTCTTTTATTTGACTTTTATTTAATACATTAGAGTCTTTTAACAAGTTTAAATTAGTTAGTTTAAATTAGTTATTTTTTCCTTTTAACAAAGACCGGCGCGCACATGTTATATAATTAAGTTCCATTAATTATCACCCCCCTATGAATACTTAACATCTCGTGTCTTCACGTGCATATCCTTCCCTTCCCTCCAAATCACCAATTTCCCATTACAATAGTATATCCCAAACACAAGAGTGTATAATTTAAATAAAGTAAAACAACCATTTTAAAACCTCACTCATCTGTTTCTGTTTTTCATTATTATCAATCAATGTGTTTATTTTAGTTTGTAATTCAACTAGGCCGTCGTAATCGGGAGTACCGCATATCCATTTGAGTGCTGTGCCCAAAAAATTTAAGGATCTTTTTGCTCTATATTGGTTCAATTGTTGAATTGCCACGATCAGATAGAAAAGTACTTGGGTCCGCGATAGAATCAGGCGTGAAGGGCTCACCGGCCTTTGGTCTTCTCAAACGATGTGTATTCAATCCGATACTGCCTGTTCTAGGTATTCTCGTCATAAGCAAGGGTTCCATCGAGAAAAGATCTAAATGTTTACGTGATCTTGCTATATGTTAGTTTTTATTCTCACACTTGGGACCGAGGTGATATATTTTGCTTTTGTTAGTTATGAATTATATTATTTTCCGCGGTTCACTTCACTGTTTATTCGCTTATTATGTTTTGTTTTGTTTGTTTGATTTTATTATGAGTCGGGAACAGAGATCATAGTGTCTGCAGCTGGCACAAGGTTTTGATTTTTCTAATTAATGTTTGTAGCGATCCTAAATCGCTACTCCTATCCAAATCCCCAATATTACCAAATAACCCCACTCCAATCCCCAATACCACCAATAACACAAATCCCAATTCCATGTTGAATCATCTGAGCAATAAATTAACCCAAAGTTTATTTATCGCCCATTGATTCAATTCCACATTAAATTCCATATTGAGTCACATGAACAACGAATTTAACCAAAAGTTAATTCGTCGTACATTGACTCAATTCCCAAAACTTTGACATCATGAAATGCTTAATCCAAAACGCATTTTATGATTCCCATTCCCAGAACCCATCCAACCAAACTTCTAACAAATTCCCAGAACACAACTCAAATTGAAACACGCAAAGTCTTATGTGTGCTTCTGGGAATTTTGACAAAAATTAGTTGACAATTCTCAACTAAGAAAATTATAAAAGGGCGGTGAATTTCAATTTCGGGATCAGTTTGGATCCGGAGGCCAGAACGGCTACAACAAATAAAATAATAAATAAAAATTAATTACTAAATAAAAACAAAATTAAAACTTCTTTTCAATCGTGGACTCACCAAAAGGAGGTAAGAAAAACAAATAAATACAAATATAACCCTACATGTTTGTTCTTCTGGTTCTAAATCCGTTTCTATTATAATTTCTTCGTTTATGTTCAATATCGTGGTCGAATTTGTAATATGGAAAAGGAAATCGTAATCGTGGAATATAAATGCGCCATCTGTCGGAGTTAATATGTATTTATTGTCCTTCAGGCTTTTTACGCTTACTTCCACATGAGATACGATCTGGAACGCGACAACTACGAGTGATGTTTGGAATTTCGGCTTCATCTTCACTTAGTGTATAATTTTTAATATTATTTTTATGGATTAATGTCCCCCTATTTGTTTTGATTATGTCCCCGGAATCTTCTTCAACTATGTGTTTCCTGTACCGGGCATTATTTTTCTTCGTTAACCCTAAATTTTTCCCTAAAATTTGTTCGTTCTGTTTAGAGTTTGTTCCGATACCTCTTTCAGTCTTTCACTTATGGTTTCAGAATCAACGTGAGTTAAATTAAAATGCACTTCGCATGGTTTTAACTTTATAACAGAATGAATACTTTTGTTAATTTCAGCAACCGATGTTAATATTTCTTCTGTGATTGTTACGCTATTTTGGATTGTTAAAATTCTAGTTAGCTCAGAGATGGTATTGTGCGCTCGTTCGACTTGGCCGTTCGCGGTGGATCTGTATACTGGTGTTTCGATTTTTCTGACGCCTCTTTTTATACACATTTGCCTTATTATGGGTGTGTTAAGGCATGTGTTACATCCCACTTTACACCCTCCCTCATCATATCAAACTTCCTGCTCGCAACAGAGCATTACCAATACACATACATTAAAACTGAAATACAAAGCATTACAAGATACAAACAACAAAAGTAGCATCTAAAAATTGAACATTATCTGCTCTTAACAGAGCGTTATACAAAAACAACCCAAAAGGCAATATGCATTTACAAAATACACAACAAATTATTGGATGCAAAGAAAAAAGGAACGCAAGTTCCTGTACAAAGAAAAACAGAAGTGGTAATTTTTTGGCGGTCCTTTAGAGTTGGCGGCAATTCAATTATCACTTCGGCTGATAGTGGGTTTACGGATGGCAAATTGGATTTGTCCGGTTGCCGACAAATGCAGATCCTGTTGGTGGAATGTGGTGGTGATGGCGGGATGTTATGATCCACCACCGTGCTTCCTCGCCACGACCGAGGGAAGAGCGTGAACGAGATTTTAATTTAATTAAGTGGATTTAATTGTCGAGAAACTGTATCGTTAATATTTTATTAAATTATATTAACATAAACAATATTTAAATTTTAACACAAAAACAGATTTTACTAAACAACATAAACGACGATATAAAATTTAAAGTACATAACAGATGGCCACCAGACGTCCGCACACGTCAGTAGTTTTTATTCTTCTTTTACAACAATATTTAAATTTAAAGTCTTTACAATTGAACACAAGACATCCGCACACGTCTGTGCTGTTTTTGTCCAGTCATAAATTATGGCTGGGACGTGCATTCAAATTCAACGAATGGAAAAACGGCGGCAATCGGACAGGATGCTCTCATAAACATAATTATGGCTGGGACGTGGCAATGAAATGCAACGAATGGAAAAACGGCGGCAATCGAACAAATGGCCGAGCATTCTCATAAACAATTGGGTAGCAGTCTCGCAAAAATTTTCCATATTCGCTGTCTTTTCACTCGTTTTCCTCAAGTGTTTCTTGAAGGTCAACCTGTTGAGTATGTTATGGTTTATTCACACAATTTAATTATAATATTGGAATATATTTAAATATTATTATGGATTAAGTAAATGACACGTAAAGGCACTTACTTGGTACCTTATAAGCAATTTGGTTGCATCACCAAGCAACCAACATGAACCGAACCAATTCGTTACACATGTCTTCGATTGATTGACCGTGGAGCGGTTGCTGTAGTTGCTGCGGTCTCTGCTGCTGGCAGGTTGCAGGGGGCGTTGAGCTTTGTACTCCCCTGTTCAGCTTGTTGTTGTTTGATTGTTGTATCAGTTTTGTCCTTTCCTTTATATTTTTGATTTTCGTTGTTGATTTCTTCTATTATTATTCAATTTTATTTAAACTTGAATTATTATTAAGTTTTATTTAAACTTGTGTATAAGTGTTTCAGTACGAGATCCACTCGTAAGAGGAGCAAATAAAATATGTATCGCTCACCAGCACAGCATAGCATCTCCCCTTCAGCACACCTTGGGAGACGTGTGGCACAGAAGACGAAATCCAATGGTGATTGATCCTCTGGATGGTTTCGGAATAATGCCGCATTGGGCACAAATAACTTCAATCACAACAAGAAAACAAAAGAATGAAGCGCAGATCGTCTTCACGAGATCTAGTTAACTTTATTACCAACGGCAGAACTTTTTCATTATCACAATTTAAAAATCATATGATGCGTTCCGGCTCGAAGGACCATATGATTCTGTACGAGTTTCACTCATAAGAAAAGCAAAATAAGACAATGATTCCGATTCGAGATTCCCTCGAATAGAGAGCAAAATAGAACAATGTTTCTGCAGTCGATGCAAGAATTCAAGAATCCCAATGTCGCAGGTTGCGCTAGGAGTGAGATTTCTCTGTTGCAATGTGGCTGTGGGGTGAGGGTGCGCGCTGCCTCCGGGCCGGATGTGTGTAGTGGTTATGTGGGTGCGCTGTGGCTGGGCGGCCTCCTGAGCAGGGGTCCCGGCTTGTGGTGTGGGCAGCTGGGGCTGGATCGGTTGTGTGTGTGAGGGTGACTGAGAGTGTGCTTGACTTAATTAGTCGAACGCTACTCTCTGTGTGAGTCTTTGCTTACGGCGACTGTGGAGGTTGTGGATTGTGCTGATCTGCCACAGATATTGGATCTAAACCTACAGCATTCGAATTGACTCATGTTGCTGTACTGCAACAATAAGTTTTGAAATTTCTATCACTCTCGTGCAATACTTTAGCGACGAATGAATCGATTTTTCGTTATCGCCGTTGACGTTTATTTTTATTCGCCGCCAACGCTGTTTTTTATTATTTTTTCTGCCAAGTAGAATTTGCATAAAGTAGTTTATGTAAATTAGCTACTTGACGATTTTTCTTCACTTTACAGGCAGAGATGGGAAATTAGTGGGTGTTAGGCGAGGACATGGACGCGAGGTCCGTAACGAGTCTAACACCAAGATATTTAATATAGGGACTGGATCTGGCCGTTCGTGATTATATTTACAATTCCAGATGTTCAAGTTTCTTACGGCTGCTTATTAAAACTGCCTCCGTCTTATATCCAGCTAGTTTCAGTCCGGCCATATTTAGCCGGCATTAAGTGCTCTGGATTTCCTGGGGAGCAAATATTCTCCATGTCATCTAGATGTTTAGCTACAGCCACTGTAGCGGAATCATCTGCGTACGCAATGATTCTAACTCTTTCTGGTACATTGACCCTGAGCACACCATCATACATGATATTCCATAACAGTGGACCTGATACAGATCCCTGAGGTATACCCGGTATTATTTTATATTTCTGTGGTCCCTCATCTGTATCATAGAGCAGTCTTCTATCCGTCAGAGAGTTTGCTGTATACGCACCTAGTAGGGTGAGAGTTGTAGATCGCCTAACGCTTCTGGAATTCAATTCCAGTTCACCGAGTTAAATGCATTTTTAATGTCTAGTGTCACCACGGCGCAATATTTTTTCGTACCTTCTAGCCATGGTGCTCCAGCTATAGCATTGCGAGCGATGTCGCACACCACAGATAGTGCCTTACCGGTGACTACCTTTCCGGAACCCACACTGCCACTCAGAGCCCCGATACCCGCGCAGTGAATTGTTCAAGGCAAGTGACAATTACTCGCTCTAGCAGTTTCCTTGTTTTGTCCAGCATGCATAAAACGTGGTAGGACGACGGTGCTTCTGGATTCTTAACTCCTTTTGGTATAAGCACAAGTCGCTGTTTTTTCCATCGTTGAGGAAAGCGTTGTGGGTATTTTACTAGTGCGTCAACACGGACGCTAGTTCGATAAAAACACCATCGATGTTACACTGGAAATTGTTCCGCCGAAAGAAAACAAAATGAATAACAAAAAAACAGGAATTGTTCAGTTGGTAAAATGTTCTTTTTATTTGAGTTCACAGGTGACAAGATGTTATTCGTTGTTACAAAACACTGAGTCATTTAATATTGATTATGGTGGATATATTAAGGTCAATGAGTGGGAAACTTCCCTTAGCTCTAAACACTGTACATTTTTGGGGAAGCACTTCAATCAGTGATATAAGGTGTGCGACTTGATAACATACGATCGCGGCAGGGTTTTGTTGTAGTTCGCTAGCACAAATTAACACACATACGAATTAACTTAAAATTATATTTAGTCACACGTAAGAAACGACAACAGCAATTAATTGCGGACTCGACACCATGTAAGGAAACGCACTCGGATTAAGGCAACACGTACTAATGCACTCGACATTGAATATAGTGCAACGATCCTCTGGTGACTCGAATAATGCGTGCGCACATTTGGGGATATGAAACTTGACTTTTACACACAGCGACCTCGACACGGGTGTGCGATTAGACGGTTAAAATCTGACTCCTAGCGCCATTGCACCAATTATACCGCCAGTCGCAACTGGGGTGGATTTTCACGCTATGGTGAAAAACGGTTTTCATCCTCCATCCTTGTTTCATAATGTTATAACATTTAAGTTTATTTTGTTTAATGAAACAGAATCCATCCGGATATTACCCACTTCGTCACATAAATACTCTATATTTACTCAGGCCGGCAAAGATGCCGCAAAATTAGCGAAGGTAATCGATCTACCCGCAGCCAATGAGAACGCGATTTGAGTTTCACTGGAAGGGTTTCCATGTATATCGTACAGATAGGTTGGATGTCCGTACCTTGGAAGTGCGGACAAAGAAAAATGCTTTGGTTGGGAAGAAGAGAGACCAACCAGCGGCTGTTCAAACATATGTTCATGCATTGAGGCTGAAGGCCTTGCCATTGTAAACAATAGACGGCATCGCCGGAGGCAGAAATGGACTTTTCTGTGATGTTAAGTCAACAGAAAATTCGTTCGCGATGGCAAGGGCTAGGATGGATGGGTGCATGTTTGTTTTAGAAAACGGATCTTAGGACATGACCACTGATATGATTGTTTGTATAATAATTATGGTCGTGTCCAATTCGATGATCGGTTATCGGTTAGGCGACCGATCATGGGAAATTTGGCTTGCGGATGTGCAAGCCAGCAACTTGCCAGGCTTGTCTTTGGACCAACGGATCGTTGGAAAAAGTAAACAGGGGGATTGCTGTGTGTATGATAGACATGGACGCTGGCAAGAGGACCCGGGTAGATTCCCAAATGGTTCGTGATGGTCATGGGTGCCGGCTAGAGGAACCGATTACGCTTTGGGGAATACAGCAATTTTGCTTGATGTTTCATCTTTTCCTTTTTATACATGCCCACATCGGTCGGTCATCCGTTGACGTTTGTTTTATTCGGAGCCAACGCCGTTTTTTATTATTTTTTCTGCCAAGTAAAATTTGCATAAAGTAGTTTATGCAAATTAGCTACTTGACGATTTTTCTTCCCTTTACAGGCAGAGAGGGGAAATTTGCGGGAATTAGTGGGTGTTAGGCAAGGACATGGACGTGAGGTCCGTAACAAGTCTATGGTGATTTGTGCGGTTCGTGGCACCGCCACAGGGTAGCTTCATTCAGGTTGACTACAGCTCCAGGATGCGGCTCGTCTGATGGAGAGTTGTTTGTATATTTATTCTTCCCCGTCCGCGACTTGTTAATTGCTCGTCAGTAATTTGAGATCCGTTCGAATTGACAATCTATCAATCCGAGCGTCAGGATCGCCAGTTCATCCTTGCAAGTGTTCGTTGGTGTAAAAATGAATGAATCGTGTCGGCCTCTCGGCTTCCACGAATCCAACTTTATTAACACTAGGTATACCAACAAATTTACATACCTATTTATACCAAAACCAGTCAATTTGACTGTATATGACAAGTTCTATTCATTTATATTATAATGCTTTATCGTTTGAGAGAATTGATGAGATATATAAAAATTGGTTCTAAGGCGAAGCAAGGGTTGTTTTTCCAATAAGCGGGGGGTGTGAGGGGCAAGGCCCCCCGCATTGATAACATTGAAATTAAAAATTTAGGGATTTAATATCTCGGTTATTTATGAAATATGCCCAAAAAAATATGAAATTATATCCCAAAAATCAATTTATGTCACAGGGCAAATAAGTAATGTCAAAAAAAAATTGGGGCATAACTTCCGTTTCAGTTTGAGGCATAAGTTCGTACCCCCATAAAAAATAAAAATATAAAAACTCATCAATTATATTCCAGTTTTATTCAGAATGATCATGTTTACATGCTTTACAAATACTAACTTTTTTTTCCACGCATTTTCCGCACACATATTTCTTACAGATGTCACAATTTGTAGTTGTCTTGTTGTTATTACAAAGTCCTATTTGGCACCATTTACGTACTGGCCGGGGATTCTGGGTTGCTGGACGGAGAATTTCACTTGCCCTCCCTTGGCTTGATGACTTATATTCAGATGTGAGCTCTTCAGCTAATCGAAACAAAAAGTCTTTCCTAGAAATATTCTTTCCTGTTATACTTCTATACAAAATCCAGGAATTGATGCCGGCCAAATCTAAAATATTGAAAAATACTTGAAGTGGCCACCTTCTGGATCCTGATTTCACACTATACTTTCTTGCCATTTGGTCAGTTACATCAACACCGAATTTGGTTTTATTGTAAAAAGATATAGTTTCAGGTAGTTTCTTGGAACTGGTATCAATTTTGACGCCTTTGTGTTTAGTACTCAATAAAACAACCTTTTTGTTAGGCTTACTCTTATAAACAGTAAGTGTGCATTCATTTGTTTCATATAGATGCGTTGAAAAACGTTCCATACCATCTTTTTTTTCTTTGCAAATTTTTGGAAGCTCCCGTTTGTTGCAACGTACTGTACCAACCAATGCAGTATTTTTAGCTAATAATTTTGAAGCCAGGGGGAGGCTGGTAAAAAAATTGTCGGTTGTCACACACCTTCCTTTCATGATATAAGGTTCTAGTAGTCTTGTTACAACAAATTCACTGAGAGGAGTTGACGAATTTCGTTTTTCGTCTTTTCCTAAATAGGGAAAGCCATTTATAACATACTTCGTTTCAACATCAGAAGCCAGCCAGAATTTTATCCCAAATTTGTCTGGTTTGTTTGGCATATACTGGGTAAATCGACATCTAGCCTTCGTTGGAAACAGTTGCTCATCTACTGTGATAAATGCTCCTGGTTTGAAAGCGTTTTGACTATTCTCGATAAATTTATCCCAAACAGTTGATACCAGCGCAAATTTATCCGTTTGCAAGCGCTGACTCCTCTCATTTCTTTTATCAAAGCGAATAAAACGTAAAATTTCCGTAAAGTCATTCCTGCTCATATTTTCGGAAAAAAAATCAGGACCCCACTTTTTGTTCCATAAATATGATAATTTCAAACCTTTTGCTTCGTATGCACCACGGCCATACAATATTCCAATAAAAGCCTTCAGTTTTTCCTGCGAAAGGGTCCACTTCTTACCTAAAACTCGAGAGGCTTCTATTTCAGTGCAATTTCTAATATGTTCTAATATATGATGATCAATCAATAGTAAGAAGGCACTGCTTATCTCTTCTTCCATAATATTTCTTCTAGCATGTGCTGTAGGCCCAGGTAAATCTTTGAAAATGCGATGACTTGGTAACCTTCCAACGGCACCCCCTTCTTGTATTTTTTTCCAAATTGTTCCATCAGCAGAAACTTCAATTTGCATATTTTGTGTGTTTTCCTTTTCAGAACTCGAGGAAAGCCGCATACATCTTCGTTTTTGCGTATTATGCTGTTGTCTTATGTTGTCTTCTTCGTCACTCGATTCGCCTCCAACATTTTCATCAAATTCCTCGTTATCACTGCTTTCAATATGAACACTTTGATTACCATCATCATCCGTATCACTGTCGCATCCCAAAAACTCATATTCGCTATCACCACCATCAACGTCTGATAGATCCGAAAGTATATCTTGTATTTCTTCCAATTTCAAAATTTTTCGTTTTTCCATTATGAGCAATTTGTATGTAGCAAAAGTAATAAAATTATTTCTTACTGAACAGAACAGAACTCAATGAATAAATAATGGTTTATAACAGTTTCCTACGAAATTCTTGATAAAAAAAATAAATAGGGAGATCCCCGAAAAATATGAAATTTGAAAAATATGCTGATATACAATACTATTTTACCAGGGATGTGCAAACATTTTTCTTTACACGCCATTTTCCAAACAAGGGAATTTCCTAAAAGTGAAGAATATAAAGCATTTGCACATAGAACTACAAAAACGTGTACCAGGTCAAAATGACTGGTTTCGGTATAAGTACCAAAAACAAAAAAAAAAATTTTTGTTATGAACACAAAATCAAATTAACTTATCAAATTATTTGTATTTAATTGTTGTTATAAAAGTCATATAATAGTTTCGAAAAAAAATAAATATACATAGTAAATATTTATGAAATAAAAGGTAAAACCAGTCATTTTGACTGGTATGGTAAATCTAGTGTTAACTACATAAACAATAGGCTTGGATTCATATTTTAGGAGAATTGTTTATGATGTTCGAGTGGCGTCGTATGTGCTGTACTCTTAAATCTACTTCACCATTACTTCTCACCGCGTTTCCCTTGTTGCCTGCTTTTATATTACAGATTTATCTCGGTAGTCAGCAAAAATAACAACGATCTGTTTGTCTATTCTTATCTTATGGGTCATGTCTTAACTGACATGAAGTTTCTAGATGATCTTTGCTTTAGTGTTATTTGAGTGATTCACATAAGGTTCATGAGACATATTCTGATTGATATGTAGTTTCCAGATTTATATACGTTAATTTTAATCTTGTCGTTTTATTTAAAAAAAAAAAAAAAACTTTATTTGGATCAAAACTTTATTTTCGAAATCGACCCTTTTGGTCTTGGAACAACTTAAGACTGAATACAAATTAAACGTAAATGCTACTTATAACGTTATTTTTTGTTGTGGCTGCTTGTTGATGAACCCATATGAACTCAGGTGAGTTCAACGATTATACTATATTGACTGCAATTCTGTGGGGTTGCAATGAACTCAAATGAACTCGGGCAAATTCTGTGGTTTTGCGATGAATTCACATGAATTCGGGTGAGTTCAAGGATTGCACTATCACGGTGTTTGTGCTGTGTTAACTTATATAGTCCCTGCTTGTTGTCTTTGTCGTGGCATAGAAGCATGCCATGCGGTAGTTAGACACTTCTGCCTGTTCGCATCAGCCTCTGCGTCAAACAGTTCGATTTGGTCTTCCAGTATATAATCGATCAGCTTCGCATTGAGGTCCTTCTGTTGTGTATATGGTTACCAGTTGTTATAAAAACAGCCAATTGTTATAGAAATGTTTGTTTGAATGTTACAAAAAGGGAATGGTTACACTTTTGATTATGCCAATCACTAAGCTTGCAGTCGTTATGAAAAGAACCGAAGGCTGGGCATCTCGAATAGGCTGTATGTTCCGAGTAGGTGTATCAGGTGGTAAGATGTTCCTGCTGTTTTAGAGTATGATTTCCTGGATTACGTCAGGTCTTCTTCAAATCTATTGTGTAACGGTGCCACTTCTTTCAATTAACCAACCGTACTCTCAATTCGGTTACGGGATTGTGGGAGATATTAGTTTGTGTGCCGGCACGGATACGGGTTTACTTAATATTCCACCGAATTTACACTTGTATATGATCGCCTTTGTCGCACTTAATATTTGTACAATCAAATAAAACAATATTCAAAGTCAACGTGCGTCCTTGGTTCCTTGGTTCATTGTCGCTTGAACTTGCTCTTGTACACGCCACTTGCAATTTTCTATGTGAATTCGTTTTGCGCTTATTTGGCCTGTAACCGAATTAATTGTCAATAGGCGAAGTGTCAGCTCACCACAGGCCCCCATTCACATACAACCGACACACAGAGAAAAAGCAATTGCTCCATTTTTTGTTTGTTTTATTATCGTTCAATTCTTACACATATTTAATTTTAATTACACTCACTAGTAATTTACGTTTTGCGAGGACAGATTGTTTTATTATCTTTCAATTCTTACACATATTTAATTTTAATTACGCTCACTAGTGGATAGGACTTGACTCGCGGCTATTACTCGACTCCAACTTCGTGCGCACTTCGCTGATGGTACAACTCAACTGCCTGACTTGTGCAGAGTCGACCCTCCGCTAGGGGTGAGTTTTCTTCTTTTAGAGAAAGCGAAGTTTCTCCTTTGGTTACCATGGTGAGAGGATCTTATGGGGGTTCGTTATACCACATGGAGAACCAACCCACAATGCCAACCAGTCCTGACCGCTAACAGCGCGCCACCCTACCCTAACCTATAAACATGCTAAAACAATCCCAATCTGCAAGCGCATCCATCCCAAACTTGCAAGAATTCATCTCCCAATCTGCAATGAAAGGCATTTCCCAAAACTCCCAACAGAATACAATTCAATAGAATATATTCTAAATCATCTCTTACATCACCCCACATATAATTTTTCCCAAAATTGCTTCGGTCAATTCTTCATCTAAACCATATTCCCTCCTTGCGACCAAGCAATCCTAATTTCCCCGAAATTCATATGCTGTAATGAAACGCATATTCGATTCCATAACCGAACATTAACCATCGCCACCAACTATACCAAGTCGCATACATTTCCCCGAAATTACTTCGGTTAATATCTTATCTAAATGATAGTCCTTGCTGGGTGCAATTCCAATTTCACCCGATAATTCATGCCCATACTTGTTCGTGTTCCCAAAGCCAATTTCCCCGTACACACAACCAACGAATCCAACTCAGCTTATACAGCGAGGATTCGCCGGAACTAAATTCTTATGTAGGCATAGCAACTCTTTCACTAAATTCTTAGCAAGAGGCAGTGAGTTTATGACGCCACTGCCACGACGCGATGAACTTTTGCTTTCATTAGTCAGTCGCCATCCAACTACCGCCACGCGCACATCGGAAGTCCCCTGACAACCGCCGCGACCACACGGGGCACGCACGCCGCCGCGTGCCAAATAAAGTCGGTTCGAACGCTCCCCTTTCAATTGCTGCGGGCACAGCGTCAAAACGAAGTAGAGGAGAAAACATCCGGGCGCAGTTCGTGAATGGAAACTAAACAACATGGAAAATCCTAATTTTATTCAAAACCGGTATTCGGTACGATCGTGTCAGTTGAGTGCTTGTAAGTGAAATGGATATGTTTAATTTATAGTGTACAGATTTCACATCTACGATATTCGTCTCGCCAGTATAATAAAATATCGTTGCGTCCGTGGACAGTAAGTGCGCTGGTAGACAACTCTCTAGTGGGGCGATAGTGAACTGGTGCCATTCGTTGGTACATCTACATCGTACCCCCCACAATCTCTCTGAGTAGGTCTGTGGGGGTGGTTGCTTATACGCCTTCACGGTCGTGGGTCCAGTAACACACCCACAAAACGTCGTGAGAGAAATTGTTCATCAAGAAAGCAGAAAATAAAACACCGTGGTTTGTAGGGTGATGACTTTTTATTGGTATTTCGAATATCCTTGAGAACACTAATTATAAAAGTTACAAATATTTGATAATGTGGCACACGAACGCACTGTTATTAATCCCGAGTTCACATACATTGCGATCTTTCTTTAAGTAATTTATTACTACAAAATATTAAATTCACTTCCGTTTAACTTATGTTTCTCGACAATAACTCGACACAAAATCTGACTTTAGAATTTACTGGTGAGACTCGACGTCTCTTCTTGACGGATGAAATTTGACTCGATTTAGGTAAGATATGCGACGTCCCCTTGGTGTGTACGGTTGACTCGATATAGCTGACTCCTCGAAGAATCGCGTGTGTACCTCTCCGAGGTTTGAATCTGACTCCCCGATGCAATTCATATCCGTCAGATTCAACGGTGGTGGATTACATCGGTGTGTGAGGATTCTATATGTGTCCGTATAGGACAAGTACGATGCCCTTCGATGAAAACGATGATCGGTGGACACCTGATTACACAAACGCATGGTCATCGGGGGCTGCGGCGATACCCATACATCGTTGGGGATGTATGCCAGGGATCGAAATAGATTTTTGTTTCAAACTAAACAAAAACGCTATTTTACTTACCAACAAACGTGCGATGTTTATTCAAATCATCATCAAAAGAGCATTTGATGTAATAAGAAAACGCGAGTTATGTTCCCGTGAGTGTCTCTTTTTCTTTCGCACAGGATCACTCCCAATAATAAAGGAAACAAGTCTATTATAGTTACTTCTTTTTTTTCTTTATTTTGCTATCTCTTTCTCCTTCTCTCTTTTCTTTTTTTTTATCTTATTTATTTTTACACTTTGTCTTAACTCTTCACTATTATTTAGGTATTTCCTTTTAATTTCTAAACCATAACAATTAAAGTTCACATAAGTTTCTTAACAGATATGTATATCTAATGTTTGTTTTACTCTTAATGCTTGTCCACTTTTAATTATTACCTTTACAATTTTTAAGACACTTCTTTTTAAATTTCTTAACAAAAACAATCAAAGTTCACAGAAGTTTCTTAGCAGGTGTGAGTATTTAATGTTTGTTTTACATTTATACATTGTCCACTTCAGATCATCACTTTATAATTATCTAGGCACTACTTTCTAATCGTTTATTGACATTAATTATGATTCATCAAGATTCGTAACAATTGCGTACATTTATGGTTTGATTTACATTAATACTTTGTCCACTCCTGATCATCACTTTATAATTATCTAGGCACTTCTTTCTAATCGCTTACCAAAAACCGTTACTCCAAAATAAACTCGTCTAACTGCTTCTCACATTAACGACAGCTTTTCCGATCGTACACTAAACACTTCCTCGTCGATTTTTCTCAATCTTCGCTCTAACAATTTTCGACCAGCTTCCCTCTTTACAACCAAAATTAGACTATTATCCACAACTGACTTCTCGTTCGACCACCGATTCAACCTTCTTTTCCACCAAAAAACAACTGCCACTTCAATCCTCTATCACGATCCAAAATCCCCTGCCCAAATCATTTCCTCTTTCACAACACCTTCCGGGGTTAACGTTTCCCTTATTTCATACAGCATTTCAACTTCAGTTGCCCCAATTATCGATTACTGGCCTCAATTCGCAAACTTTCTGAATTGTCCAATATTTCTTCATTGGTTTGAACTCGGTTCACCTTCTACGGTTGCGAACTGACCCAATTAATTGCATTTCTGTTGATTGGGCTGGAACATGCAGTTTAATTGCTTTCGCAATTTGTTTGTTCCGGCTTAAGCATACGATAATTGCTTTAGGGAAATGAATTTAATTGTTTTTCTTTTTCTTTCATTTTAATTGATTTTCTTTTTCTTTGATTTTAATTGATTTGCCAATTGCCTGTGAAGTGCTAATTTGGCTGTAATTGTTTTAGGAAATCGTGATTAATCGTTTTCCGATTGATTCCTATGAAATGATGATTCGGATGCGCTTGTTGGACTGTAGGGTTATTGGAGTTCAGAATCTGGTGGTACTTTTCTGATTAAGTGTATCAATGACCCCTTGTATGTTATCTTTAGGTATAACATCATCGACACACTTAACACGCGCACGGTATATGTTGTTGTACATCTGTTGTCGACGAAGTTTCGGGATTCGGTGCGCAATGGGTCACAGGACGCAGAATCGATTCGACGTCTGCATACACCACAAATGGGACTTCTGGTTCTCTGTTATGTTTCGTAAATTTAAGTATTTTATTATTTTCGTCGGGCATAGTTGTTATTAGTTTACGGCATTCGCTCTTATGTTTTTGTAGTCCGGATTCTGTGGCGAATCGCAGCAAGCAGCAGTTGCATAGATACAGTTGAGTTTTATGTTTGGTTATCTGGCTTTTCAACAAACGCGAGCTGTTTTTGATATACACATAATGCGTTTTATCACCATCGCGACTTTCACAATAAAGCAAGTTAATATGTTTCGGTTTTTTTTTCGCGCGTGTGATAGTAGGGTCCAATTATTTTACATTCCCCTCTATCATTAATCTCATAGCCAAAAACATTTATGCTGATGGTTGGGTTATTGGTTTCGAAAATGCTTGTATCTTTGACAGCTAGAGGAAATTGCATATTTTTGAAACATAGTATTTCATTCTCGTATTCTATTGTTTCGCTTGCTATGTCGGCTGTTTTATACTGCGATGGCCTGTGAGCATGTGGGGACATTTGCGCCAGGCACGCGCGCGAGTTATTCTCTCTGTCGCCACAGAAAGGAAAAAAATATTTTTTTCTTTGTCAAGAAGAGGTTTAGTTCTTCCTTGACGGTAATTTTATTTTCTCCTTTGCTTATGTAACTATTTACAGAAAAGACTTTAAAAAAACAATGTCCGAACCTATGGTCGTGACTTAGAGTAATTGCTATTCTAGTTGTGAATGCTTCGTTTATATACATTTTCAGTTGATAAGGATGCTAGTGAAGATAAAGAAATACTAATGAGTATTCTGTAGATAATAAATGTTAGTGAGTCATCTGTAATGTAGATTGTCGGTTGAGTCATTCGTAATGTAGATTGTAGGTTGAGCATCTGTCATGTATATTGTGGATTGACTCATTATAGATAAGTAGGGTTTTGGGTGTTAACCCCCCCTCCGTTAAATCTTTGGTTCCTACCAAAAGACCTAGTTCTCTTAATTCTAAAAGTTTAATTTGATATGATGACTCGTATTTTTTATGTTTATATATAATTCTAAGTATATACATCAGGAAGATTAGAGTGGTTACACTAGCTCCAATTATAGTACTATATTTAATTGTGTGGTATTGTATTGGGAGTACATATTTTTATTAATTAAATCGATGTTCTTAAAGTCGTTATCTTTATATATTATTTTGTTTATTTCCATTTCTTCTTCTTTCTTATGAATTACATATTCTAATATTAATTTTCCGATGTTTACATACTTTTTGTCGTCTATTACAACATCATCAATTATATTTATTAGATTTATTCCTTTTATCTTTACATTATTTAGTCTATGTTCTCCGGATAGTATAATTGTATCATCGGATATCCTCATAATGTCTGGGTTTTTTTTCTTTTATTATGTTACAAAATCCTTTTTTGTTTTCGATAAGGTTTTTTTGTACAATTATCAATATGTGTTATTTTACAGATATTTACATTTAGCGTTTCAGAGCATTCTTTTACATTATAATTTGTTTTATTACATTTTAAAATCTTTCTTTCTATTTGTACTAGTCCATTTTCGGTGTCCAGTGCTATATTTTCGTAGGTTTCGCATTTATGAATAATTTATGGGGTATTGATAAATTATAAAAATGCTTTCTCTATTTCTGCAAATATGGATCTTAGATTTGGTTAAAATATTTATGATAGGTATGCCTATTTTCTCGTGTAATATAATTTCTCGGACGTCGTTTAAGTTTAAAGCTCCTGTGTGAAAGGTTCCTAATTTACTTGCTGCAATAATAATTTCTAACATATGAGCGGTTTCTTCTAAAATGAATGTTTTGTGATTTTTTTCTAGTTCTAAGTTTTCTAAGATTTTGTACAAGTTTTCGTTTATAACCTTTTGTTTATTGTTATTGTCTGTTAATTGATTTATTTTTCTTGAATTTGTACTAAGTCGTCATTATCTGGCATTTCAGTAATGAATTTAATAATTTTCCCTAAGAATTTTATTCCTCTTTTATTTCTATAATGCCTGTCTTCTAATTGTGAATGTAAGTTTTCAATTTTATGTTGAAGTATAGTTTGTTTTGTCGCCATATTTACCTCTGATATCTCCATAATTTTCCTGTAGGGTTCCATAATCCTTGTTATGTTGAATTCGTGTATCAGTATATCTGTAGAATTGAATGCGTAGCTGTCGGATGTCCGGATTGTTATTATTCTTTTATTATTAAGTGGTGTTATCACATGAGTGCTTTTTATTATTGTTATCACTGTTGTTAAAATTAGGAATGTTACGTATTTTATCTTTGTGAATTCCGGCATTTTTATTTGTTGTTACAGTGGTGCCGTTATCTTCTTTTACGATATGTTTGATATATCTTGGAGTTTCTTTTCCTCTTCTGTCGTTTTTTATAAATATGATGTCACCTTTTTTAAACTGTTTGTCTACTCGAGATTTGTTTTGGAATTTGTTTTGTTTATTTTGTGTTTCTTCTAATCGTTTTTTTATATTTGTATTTTTTATTCCGAAAAATATTTCTGCTGGTTTTTCGTTAGTTATTTCTCGTATATATAAATATTTACTGTACGTATCAACTGCTGTGATATACTTTCTTTTTTCGCAGAAAAATGCATCCATTTGAATTTCTTTTCCGGGTAGATTCGGTAGATTATGTGGCTTAATGATTTGTTCTTTGGGGTGTCTTTCATATTTGTTCGTAAGGCAGTTTTGACATTTCAGAGCTATTTTCTTTATCTCCTTTTCCATTTTTGGCCAAAAGTAGTTCTCTGCTATTTCTTTAAAATTGTTTTTCCAGAATCTATGTGCTCTTTGATGGGTTTTTAGTATTATTTCTAATTGTTTTTCTTTATCTTGAATGTCTTTTACGGAGTTTGGGGTGTGGATTATCTTTTCGCATTGGAATGTTTGTTCGATTTGGGGTCTGATATTGTAGAGGGTGATCTCGTCACAATGTATGGCATTTAAGGTTTTTGGATTTATGATTGCTTTTAATATAGGGGTAATGTCTTCCAAATTATCCGTTTTTATATGGTGTAGTTAAACTTGTTTCGGTTGAGAATTCTATGTAGATTTGATTTTTGTACCAATTGACTGCTTTAGCTACGCTTTTTATCTTGTCTTCTGGGGAGCTACTAATTGAGTGCGCACTTTCTAAAGTGGATGTATTGAATTTTTGGCGACTAAGAGCGTCGGCGACCATATTTTGCTTGCCAGGTTTATATTTAATTTGTGCCCCATATTCTTCTATGATGTTTTTCCATCTTTGAATTTTGCTATTTGTGTTTTTTTCTGATAGTGCATAAATTAATGACTGATGATCTGTATAGATCGTTAATTCAGAGACTCCTTGGATATACAGTCTAAGTTTCTGTAGTGCAAATATAATCGCGAGTAATTCCCTTTCATTCGTGGCGTAGTTTTGTTCTGTAGTTGTTAAACTTCGTGAGACGAAGGTAATGGGCTTATTTTCCTGTGACAGAACTGCGCCAATTGCTATGTTTGAAGCGTCGGTTGTTAATTCAAAGGGTTTACTGTAATCACGTTGGGTTAATTCCATGCATTCTTCTAAATTTCTTTTTAATATCTCAAAACTCTCTTTTTGTTCTTTATTTAGGGTTATTTTGTATTTCTCACTATTTCGTTTTGTTACTAGTTCTTCTGTTCTTAGCAGTTCTGTGAGATGTCGAGCCAGAGTTGCATAACTCTTGACAAATTTTCTATAAAAGCCTGCTAATCCTAAAAATGCGCGTAATTCCTTTAAATTGCTTAGTTCTGGGTATTTCCTTATAATCTCCACTTTCTCAGGGTCTGTTTTTATTGTTTTATGGCTTATTATGTATCCTAAGAATCTAACATATGTTTTAAAAAAATGTGATTTTTCGTCTGAGATTGTTAGTCTAGCGTTTGTTAGTGCTCTCATTATAGTCTTCAAATGTTCGATATGCTCTTCTTCCGTTTTGGAAAACACGATTACATCGTCTATATAGACGTATGCAAATTTGGTTATCTAGGGAGCTATTATATCGTCCACACAGCCTTGGAAGATCGCGGGAGAATTTTTTAATCCGAATGCCATTCTTTTAAATTCATAGAAAGCACCGTTAACAGCGAATGCCGTTTTTTCCCTATCTTTTTCGTTCATTAAAATTTGATGAAATCCGGATTCTAAATCTATCGTCGAAAAAATTTCGCTTCTCCTAAATTCTATCGTATGTTGTATATTTGGCATTGGATATCTATCTGGGATCGTATTATTGTTTAATTTCCTAAAGTCTATTACTAAGCGTCGTTTGGGTTTCCCATTTTCGTCTATACCTTTCTTTGCTACTATCCAAATTGGGCTGCAATAGGGCGACTGCGAGGGTCGTATTATTCCTTTATCCAGCAGGTTTCCAATTTCTGAGTTTACAAACTCATGATCAGCGATACGATAGGGATACTGTTTTGACCATACAGGGTCATTGTTTTTCGTCCGTATCGTAGCTTGCATATTTGTGATATAAGGTAAATTTTTATTGGTTTTTTTATTTTCCCTAACTAATTCTTCAATTTCCACCTGATATCTGCTATATAGTAGTTAACTATGTAGTTTAATTTTTGTTTTTGAGTTCCGATAGTTAATTTCCTCCTGCTTATATCTATAACTGCTCCTAATTTCTCTAAACCTTGCATACCTAATATGAGGTCATAATCTTTTAATTCTTCTAATTCCAAAAATTCGAGTTCCTTATTAAATATAAAAATTTCTCGTTTGTATTGTATAGCACTAGACCCGTGAATGGTGTTTGTTATTTTTTGTTTTATAGGTATTCTTGTGCTTAAATCAATGTCTTTTTTACAGTAATTGTGAGTTGCCCCAGTGTCTAATAAAATGTTATGTTCTTTATTATTTCTTAAGTTTTTTAGTAAAATTATAGGCAACCCACTCTTTATCCTAAAAAATCCTTTATTATAAAATTTTTGGTTTCACTTATATTATTTTCCATGGATTCGTTGTCCTTCTTCAGCTAGGTTGTTGAAGTGCTGGTTTCCACGAGATTCTCTGAAGGGGTTCACTCTTTGTCTGCAAGTTGTTGAGGCATCTATGTCCATTGGTTGAGTTTTTGGATGTTGTTGTATTTGTTGACCGTTTGTTTGGTATCTGGGGTTGGTTTTGAAATTTCCACTCTGTTGTTGCAAGTGTTGTACTTGGACATTTGGTTGGCATCTGGTGTTGTTGTAGTTCCTGAAGTTTTCGTTTCGTTCCCAATTTCTATTTTCAGGGTATCTTGGTGTAAAATGCTGATTGTTGTAGTTTCCTTGTAGTTGTAAGGGTCTGTTATAATTTCCCGTTTGGTGTTGTGGCCATCTTCTTTGGTAGGTATTTTGTTCGTTGTACCTGTACTGTTGTTGGTGGCCAATTCGGTAGCCTTCGTTGTCATGGATTATTGTGCTTGCTATAGCGTAGGCGTTCTCTAGGTCTTCGGGGCGGTGTGCATATAGTGTTCCTCGGGTGTATTCGCACCGTAGTCCTTGTATAAAAGCCCTTACTCCTTCTTCCAGAGCATTTTGCACTAATGGTTCTGTGTTTTGTCCTCCGTCCATCTCAATTTTTGTTAGCACTAAGTTCAGGGGTTTGTTGATTTCGTTGTAGTATTCTAGTAGATTTTGTCTTCTTTGCCTGATTCTCTTAAGCTGTTCCTGTAGGACATATAATGGTCTTTTGTCAGCATATGCGTAGTCTAATCGGTTTACTATTGCATAGAAGTTGAATACTGTGTTGTATGTGACCAAGAGGTTTGAGGCTGCTCCTTGAATTTTCCCTCTGAGTAGCGAAAGGCATGTGTAGTATTGTGTTGTAGTTTGGAATTGTTTTATGTTTTCCATAGCTCGCCATGCTATACTTCTCCAGGCTCTATATTCCTCGTGCTTTCCTTGGAATGTCGGTAGGCCTCCGAATACTTTGATGTCTATCTGTTCTGGTCTCGTGATCGTTAGTTTGATTGGTTCTAGTTTTTTTGCTATGATCGGTGTTGGGATTCCTGTTTTTAGCGTCATCATTTCGTCCTTTAGTTCTTTGTTTTGGGCTTCCAATATTTTGTTCTGCTTGTCTAGCGCTTTCTGATTGTTCAGAATTACCGTCATCTGGGCTTGTAATTCTGCAAGTTGTGCCATGTTCCTGGTTGTTTGATTTCCACTATATTTGTTGTTTTCACTTTCACTGATTTTGGTTTTTATTGGATTCCAACGATGTTTTCAGTCCTTCCGGTCTTTCATGCGTTGGTTGATGTGGAGTTCCTATGGAGCTCGTTGCTTGTGTATCTCAGTCACTGTCACCACTATGTGATTTTTTCTGCACTGACACTACTCTGACTCACCTAGATATATCGCTGCTTTTGCTGCTCCTCAGGTTCGTCTTGGTTTTTGTTTTTGGTCCGTCTGTGTGAGAGATCCTTATTGGTTTCCAGTCCTCCTTTTAAACTGCCGGGACAATTTTGGAGCCTTTCGCTGTAATTCCTCTTCTTGCTGGATCTTCAAACACGATGCGCAGGATCGCCAGTTATTCTCTCTGTCGCCACAGAAAGGAAAAAAAATATTTTTTTTTTGTCAAGAAGAGGTTTAGTTCTTCCTTGACGGTAATTTTATATTCTCCTTTGCTTATGTAACTATTTACAGAAAAGACTTTAAAAAAACAATGTCCGAACCCCTATGGTCGTGACTTAGAGTAATTGCTATTCTAGTTGTGAATGTTTCGTTTATATACATTTTCAGTTGATAAGGATGCTAGTGAAGATAAAGAAATACTAATGAGTATTCTGTAGATAGTAAATGTTAGTGAGTCATCTGTAATGTAGATTGTCGGTTGAGTCATTCGTAATGTAGATTGTAGGTTGAGTCATCCGTCATGTATTTTGTGGATTGACTCATTATAGATAAGTAGGGTTTTGGGTGTTAACTCGCGCGGTTCACTTCTTCCCCAACGATGTTGCTCTGCAACGCGATATGCACCAGGTATATCCAAGCGGGAAGCAGGAACGAAAACTGTGTAATTGTTGTTTTTTATGATCTTTATTGTTCACTTTTTTATATTTGGTTATTTTAATCTTACTGGTAAGCACATGCATTTAGTTGAACACCGTTTGGGTGTTTCCGAAATGTCTCACACAGAAACAGCAATTAATGTAACTAAAAGTTTTATAAATTAATCGTTTTAAACACACTCAGATATGATAATTACTAATTAAAGAGGTGGATATTTTAAAAACACGGACACACTGACGTAACGTGACTTTTATATTTTTGACTGGCACCGTGTGTACGCTGCGGTGGTTGATAGCTTTCCTAGACACGTGTGTGCCGTTTTAGAGATGGTGAGCGACTGACTCAAATTTTCGAAATCAAATTTGGACCCGAGCGGCGTGACGACACGGTAGCGGTTGGATAGCGACTGACTCTAATTAGGGGTGAAATTCTGTATTCCATTTTGCACACAGGACAACCAAAAGAGATCACGCCTCTGCTTTCTCATTTTCACGCCCGTCGAAGTATGGTGTGTATCGGTTAATTTATAATTAAAGAACGTGGTAGAATGAGAGAACAGAAACACGATGTACTGTGATCTCGGGGTGGCTTTGGTTGTGTGTGCTGGTATCAACTGCAAATTCTGAGAATGAACTACTGCCCTAGTGTTACGGCTGTGGTGATCTCAGCGTGCATTGAACCGTATGGAAACAGAATTATGGAGGAAAGGACATGTAGCCGGTGCTATTCACCTGCGAAAAGAGATCAATGATCCCAAGTGAATGGATGATCTGCAGAAAATCGATAGGACGCTATATCAGCTAGGGAAATAATACCATGGGAAAAAAGCTAAGAAATGCGGTAATTACCCAAGCCAATGAATGATGATGCAACCGCGTCGTTTGATTCGACTTGGTTGTTGCTAACCAACATGAATGGAATTTCGGGTGGAAATCCCATGGTTAGAGTAATGGAGTTGCCATATGGCAAAAATGGTAGCTAAACTCAATTATGCATTATCTGCATAGGATAATGAGTTTAGCTAAGCGTCCTTTGGGAAATGTGGTATTCCAGGTGAATAGCATGAACGGTGGGATAGGGGTTAATATAACACGCTGAAAGCGGTTGAAATAAGGCAGAAATTTTGGTTGGAATTGTGGGTTGGTTCTCCATGTAATATAGAGAACCCCCACAAGCATTAGTTGGATCATGAGTGATAGCCGATAAAATGTCCCATTTAAAACAATATTCATCGTTGTTTTTAACATTGATGCACGCGTGTTTGTTTGATATTGTTTGGGCAAACTAAAATATGAAGAAGCTTGAAGCGAATCGTATTTATTAATGCTGATTTCGAGAAGAAATTGAGCATCTCAACATCTGTTAGAAGTTCCAGATTAATTTCAGTTGTTTTCAACATCGCATCCCAAGATAAACCGGAGATGTATAATAATGACATGGATCTAGCTCATGTATAACTAGACAAAACTTACGAAAATTCTCAAATACATCTGTCAACAATAAAACATCGCTCTGCAGATATAAAAGAATGTACTCTTTTAAAGTTTTACAATTGAAATGCCTCCACACTTTTTGAGCATAATCGTAATCTTCAACTAAAAAATCTTCATTCGTTAGCTTATTGTAGAATTCAAAAATTGGCGGAAGAGAACAGTCACTTAAACGAGCCCAGGAATTGAGATAATCATAGTGTTGTGTATAGCGGGCGTGATGCCGGTACCCAACAATATTTATTTGGTACCTACTCACCTTCGGGGCCGAACAAAATATCTCTTTTCAATTTGATTTAATTATTTTATTTTAAGCTTTTAGCCGGTATTCGGTTATTGGCTACCAGTGTTGGCAGTTTGGCCGATGGTTATTGACTGCCCCGAAACCAAGATGGGCCGCCCTTTTTATATTATTTCAGATAGAGGTTTGCACACAAGTATGCATTTAATATTGAAGTACAAACCCGATCTTTGTACTAATAAAAGGTTAGCGATTAGGTCAATGTGCGGCAGATTAGGTTTAGGTTTCACCCGTCGCACATATGCCCCGCTATGGGAGGGTGGATGAGTGGATGGAAAAGGTAATTATGGAATGGGATAGGTTAGGGGGTTTTAGGTAAGTGGTTATACGGGATAGTTGGTAGGTAAAGGAGTTGTGATTACGAATCACAACATCCCTCCCCTCTTCAGAAAAGAAAATTAATCTAGAAGAGATTAATTTTCTAGAGTGGGTGAAAACTTAGGGGTGTTGGGGGTAGTGATTTATGATCGCTACGCTCCTCCCCCCTTCTGAAAAGGCCATTAATCTTGTTGCGGTTAATTTTCTGAAACGAGTGTAGCTTACGAAGGACGGCTGAGTCTTGATTTCGGTTCAGTTTACATTTGTTGTTTGTAGCATTTTGTTCATAGTAGAATTTTATATTTTAGCATTTGGTGTTTTTTTTTTTTTTTTTTTTTTTTTTTTTATATTTTTCAATTTCACGTATTTCATTTTCGGTGCTTAAGTTTGGTTTTTTAATAAGTGGTATATATTTTAGTTTTAACATTTTCCTTTCGGTGCTTACTTTTTAATTTTAACATTAGCTATATTTATTTCGATTTTAATTCTTTCTTTTTGGTGTTTAAGTTTATTTTTTAACAATACACAATACACACAGTTCACAATTTAATTTTCATAATTTTTTTTTGTTTAAGTTTTTAATTTTAACAATAGGTATATTTACACTTCAAAACTTGTTGGTGCTTAAGTTCCAGTTTTAACAATATGTATATTTACAATTCAATTTATATAATTTGTTGGTGTTTAAAAGTGTGTCCGCACATCCACGTAGTTAAGCAATGGTTCTAACTTATTTAACGTGGAGGCACGACTCGCCTCCACGGAATCTGTTTCGCGATTAAAGAAGTTCATCGAAGCGATAGAATACCACATATTCAATCATCGCTTCGATGACCATATTTGGTCATAATCCTTTTGAATTTGTATTTCAAAGAAAGGGTTGAAACACACACACACGATGATCCCTTTTGCTGCTCATCGCGTGTGTCGCCCAGCATGAGAACCATGAACTTGAAATTAAATAAACAATCATTCGCAGCTGGGGCGAATAATCCTGTAAAGGACTAGGATGTATACACGATCAGCGACTACGTGTAGCATGATTGCTGATCGTGCGCATGTTGTTGTTGGCGTCTGCACGTAATCAGCCAGATACCCTGGTGTATATGTCGGTCGGATGACCGTTGGATGTGGGCATGCATGCGAAAGGTAAGATACAATATTTTTCATGTTTGCGGCTGGCGCGTGAAAGTATATCTTATTGATATAGTTTTGGCAATGTCGATTGCATGTTGATGCGACCAAATTGCTTTTAATGTAGTGCATGCCGATTACTTCTTGGATCTCGACCCGAAACGTGTATCAAGGATTGGTTCAGTACTTGTTGGTTGCATGTTGATGCGCCCAATCCGTCTCTATGGATTTTCCTGTTTTAGGTGCAGATGATTCGGACTAACGAAATATCGTGTTTTATGTTGCACTTTGAACAGGTAAGTACTTATTTCCAGCCCTACGTGGGAGCTCAAAATGGGGTAATGGGAAGTCGAATTGGTGGCGTTCAGGGGAACCGCCACAGACTTACTTGGGAGACCGTTGAGCGGTCGCTTCAGTTGCTGTTTGTCAGCTGCTGGTTGTTCCGTGACTGGGTGCAGGGGGCGTTGAAGTAATGCTCCCCTGTTCCGCTGTATTGGCGCCTTTCTCTTCCTGTTCCGTCAATTTTCCTTTCCTTAGATACTTCTTATAATATACTTATTTTTATTATGAAGAATTATTGACTTTAAATTACGACTGATTATTAGCTTGTTATTTCGTTGTTTGTTTTACGTCGAATGTCAAATCTTTGTTTATTGCCGTTGACGTATTATTTTTTTTATCTGGCGCCAACGCCGTTTTATTATTTTTTCTCTACCAAGTAGAATTTGCACAAAGTAATTTATGCAAATTTGCTACTTGGCGAGTTGTTCTCCTTTTAGAGGTAAAGAGGGGAAACTAAAGAAAGGGGATTAGTGGATGTTGGGGGGACCTGGACTCAAGGTCGGTCCGTAACAACCAACCAAGGGATTCCATAGCGGGTGATGATCTGATCGAAGACCTTTTGCGCTACGGTCCGGCCCTCGGCATTCGGCAGTGCATAGCAATCCAGAAACTTAATAAGGTTGTCCTGGAATGTCAATATATATATATATTTCCCGCATGTGATTGCTCCAGGGGTCCGACGATATCAGGGTAATTAATCGTGGGAACTAATTAAATATTTTGAAAAATTTCCCAGCGATTGCATGATTATGCAACAGCATCGTCTGATTCGACTTGTGGTTGCTAACCGACATGATGTGATTTCCGGTGGAAATCTTATGGGTTAGCAAAATGGAGTTTCCGTATGGCAAAAAGGTATCTAAACTCAATTATGCATTGTCTCCATATAATAATGAGTTTAGCTATGCCTCCTTTGGGAAAACAATGATTCTCAGGTGAATAATGTTGGTAGAAGAAATTGGGGAATATTATGACACGTTGTTTTTTTTTTCTTACTGTAGTTGCTGATCGTTTATCTGATTCACTCGACCCTAATCATCCGTCTACTGATTGTTGGCAGAAATTCCACTAAGGATTATTTTTCGTAATCATTCTCACATAGCAATGCACTCCGGGAAGGGGTAATGCGGTGGAATGAAAAGTATTTTTTGCGCTATTCACCTGACTAAAGAGTTTATTGATGCCCAGCGAATAGCCGTGTCTGGGGAAGGTCGAAGGACGCCGCGATGGCTTGGGAAAATATCGGCGAGAGAAAAAGAACTAAAAGAATTTGATATTACCCAAGCGGTTTCGCTATATAACAACAGCGTCGCTTGCCCAGACTTTGCTGTTGCTAACCAAACATGAGATTTTTGATTTCCCAGTGACGTAGCCGCGAAAAAAAGGTAGGGAAATGGAGGAGTTTGGAGTGGAAAGTGGAAGGAGGGCTGGACGCTTGAAAGTCAAGGTAGCCCTTCTCGCTTCGGGAGGCGCGGTGGTGGGGTATTGGAACTGTTGTGACAATGTCGATGATGCCGCTCCTGGTCCGTTGATGTTAGTCCGGGACGTTGTTGTAGATAATAGTAAAGCTGAGCTGGGGCTCTACTTGCCCTTTCAATTACTTATGGTTTTTAGAAATTATTACCTTTTTTGAACTGTTTTTGTTTAATTTTTTTAATTTTTTACTTTGTTTTTGAAAGTTTTGATTTGTTTTTGAGATATTGTCTTTTGATTTTTATTAATTTTGTAGTTTTTGTTTAATTCATTTAAATTTGTTTACTTATTTTTTTGAGCACCTTTCACTGTCTTTTTTGTTGTACCCGGATTCCTGGTTGAAGTTTTTGTTGAAGGTTTGTTGAAACAAAATTTTTAAATATTCCTGTTTGTAGTCACAGTTTTAGGATTGATGTTGGTGCTTTAAGTTTTGTTTTAAATGGTTCACCGTTGTTTTCTTGTTTTGCACTTTGATTTTTTATTGAACTTTTTATTGTTTTAGATTTTTTTTTTTATTTTTGATGAATTTTGTTTAGTTTGGTAGAAGGTTGCGTTTATGTTCTTCGTCCGGTCACCAATGTGGGGTGCAAGTATGGTGTGCCAAGACACGGGCACTGTTTTCACGTTGTCCCCAACACGTCACTGGTGAAGTAGTGCTGCTAAAAGTCCACGAGATATCCAGGAGTGGCAGGAATAAATAAAATGAACGCGGGAATGTTGTTTTCTTTGTCAAATGTTCCTTTTTTATTTATTTGGTTTATTTGAGTTTACACAAGTTTTCTTTTACACAAATGAATGTAAAATACGGATATGTAGTTTATTTCAATCGATGCGTTAAAATTCGCATGAACTTTTTACACAAAGGAAAGTTGTTTCTGCGTCGAGATTTCCCGACAAGACAGCAAAAATGATGCTGATGGCGTGGTAGCCCAGCAAATAGATAAATTGTGTCACCGAGGACACAGCAAATGACTGCCGCATTGGGCAGAAAAGAAACACATTTTTAACACAAGTTTAACTTTTATTACACAAAAAAAGGTTCACAGATAAAAACAGGTGCTGAAGGTGTGGGGAGGAAGTATTATGGCGAACACGGGCACACGGTTCACTTCCTCCTCCATCCAATTGTCACTAATTGTTCCGAAAACTGTTCCGTCAAACACCGAAAAGAAACTGCAACACAGGAGAGCAAAACACAAGGGATTGTTGGTGGTGATTGTTTTTATTGTTTTTCTATTATGTAATTTTAATGAAACTATCTAACTCCCGATTTACTTTAAAGGCACCACGCACTGCACACAACCGATTATTTTTTATTATCGGTTCCCTGTGCGCACCAGGGTAGCGATGGAGCCGCGACCCGCTCGTGTCGAAGGATGGAATTTAACTGGCCTCCGGCGATTGTGATGGATTTCCACCGCATACCATCGCAGGAGAAACATCCCTTCCGACATGCATGACCAATGGGAGCCGATCAGCATCCCATTGGAAAGTCCATGCACAATATCTTCTCTATGGGAACGAATGTCTTCCCATTGGAAGGAAGGACAAACGAACGCGCATCGAAAAGAATAGTTGGGAGATGTGAAGCTGGGTAAACATAAACATTGGAGGGTATATTGAATACCGAAACGTAATCCAATGCTTAGGTGCTAAAATGCGGCTTGTTTGAACAAGCCAATAAAAATACACTAGGAATGTCTAAGCAATGGTGATCCGCGATAATTGGATGCAGCTGCATGGGCATCGATTTGCATGATATGCTCTTGGGGATCGATAATTGCTTTGAGAAAAACAAACACAGAAGAATTTTCTTGAGTATGATTGCAATGAATTGCGATAAGGGAACTACGGAAGATTTCCCAATGGTTGGCAATGGACATGGGTGCCTACCAGAGGAAACAAAAAGCTTTAAAGATTACAGCGATGTGAATAATGCTGTGGCAAGATGATGATCGTGCCATGGAATGTTTTGCAGGAAGCTTAATGCTGCCTAATTGCAGGTAAGTACCTTGGGGTAAAATAGAAAGAGGAAGATTTAAGGGGGTTAAGCGATGGGTTATTCTTCGGCGCCTTGAAGAAACCCCACAAACATACATCTTTTATATTCAAAGAAAACGTTAAAAAACATACTGTCACAGGTCAAAAACAGCAATGGAGCAAAAACACAAGCACCGTATGTCACTGCACAGTAACAGCTACTTCGATCTCCTCTTCATTCAGCATCTCCAACAACGGGGCCCGTTATCAGTTCGCTGAATCTTTGGAATTCGAGCAATTGGCAGCGTTCAATGCCAATAGTGTCCTCTACTGCAATTCCATAGTTGCATATTAAAGTATACGCTCAGGTGCTTAATGCTCGAATGTGTATTCGAAAAACGAAGTGTGTTGCTGATAGCAATTTTATTGATATGATGAGGCTGCCTGGTGGTTAAAGGTTGTTGCTGTACTGCAACAAAAGTACACCTAAGTCTGTTTTTAGACGGTAGATTGGTTCCAGAAGAAGCCGTGTAAAAAAAAAACGTGTAAAAAAAGACATTGATCTTATACAAAAATGGGTGATTCGTTCCTAATCTCTAAAACCTATTAAAATTAGTGAAAAACAAGAATTTTTAAGAACAAGAATTCATGTTTATTTTATTAAATCAAATATATAATGCTTATTTTCACAAGCATAGTAATTAATGATAAAAAAGATATGCACTCTAATCTTAAAAGTAATATAAATTAAATGTATGGCAAGTTCAGGAACTAAAAAACTATGTTGTGAACGAAAAGAATAGGTTATTCAATTTTTAAGGTAAAAAATAAAACTGGACTTTCTCTTGCTCGTTCGGCATCTACATTTTGAAAAATGAACTCTGTTATGAGCCGTTGTTCGCCAATTCTTGCTACCTCTTTGTATAATTCCTTGTAACGAGCCATACAAGAATTCAGCTCACGTTGGAATTGTGCAGCTCTTTCGACATTGGGATCATTTTTGACGAAATGGTGTCCTAATTTATTTGCAAGTTGAAGCCCTTCTTGAATTAAATTTCCAGTTAATTTTACAGGTTCTTCACTATCACTGCTTTCTATAACATCAGCATTCTGTGAGGCAAAATGTAATATTTCGTCTTCGCTAAGAACTTTATCAATCATCAGTTCATCAATGTCATCAGATATTAAGTCATCAAAACCCTCCCCACCAACTGCGTGTGCTAAAGCAATTATATTGGGATATTCGTTTGTATTTTTCTCCACAGGATTTTTACTTTTTACACATTCTGGCCAAATTGCTCTCCAACATCCGTTTAAGGTTGATGGTCGTAAATCTGACAATGCTAAAGCAGCATGTGTAACGCAATCTTTGATAGAAAACTTTTTCCATGCATCAATTACTGTTAGAGTTTTATCCCTATCCAAAGTGTCCAAAATGTACTGGAATGTTCGTTTGATATAATAAGTTTTGAATGTTGCGATAATTCCTTGGTCCAGTGGTTGGATTAGGGATGTGGTATTTGGTGACAGGAACAAAACTTGTACATTTTCGTGTTCCAACTGAGGATGCCCGGGTGCATTGTCTACCAACAGAAGAACTTTAAATTCTAAGCCCTTTTCATTCAAATATTTTCTAGTTTCTGGCACAAAATATTTAATGAACCATTCTGTAAAAACTGTAGTCGTCACCCATGCTTTTTTATTGGCCATCCAATTAACCGGCAATGTATCAAAATCGACACCTTTCATTGCTCGAGGCTTTAATGCACGATTGATAAGCAGGGGCTTTAACATCCGATCTCCAGAAGCGTTACTGCACAATAAAAATGTGACTCGATCTTTTTCAACTTTAAAACCCCCAGCACTTTTTTGCGATTTGGCCACATATGTTCTTCTCGGCATTTTTTTCCAAAAAAGACCGGTTTCGTCAGCGTTAAAAACCTGATCTGGACTGTACCCACCATCCGCTATTATTTTTTTAAGTTTTAGTTGGTATTCTTCGGCGGCTTTCTGATCTCCAGAAGCAATCTCGCCCTTGATTTTTATGTTATGAAGCGCATGCCTATGGAGAAATCCCCTCATCCAACCTGTGCTTGCAGAAAATACGTAGCTCTTCTCAGCAGTTGTTTGTGTGGATGTAGACGGTTGTTCGTCTTTTATCATTTTATAGAACCTTAATGCTTGCTGTTTGATATTGTTTCCGTCTACGGGAATTCTTTTTTGGGCATTTTCCTCCAGCCATATTATGAGTGCTTTTTCCATTTTTTTTTTAACAGCATCTCTAGTGTATGATGAAGACTTAACAGATAGGTTCGTTCCAGAAATCACCGATTGCCTAATTGCAATTTCATTTTTCTTTATAGTTCTTATTGTGGCTTCATTTAAACCGAACGTTTTACCAAGAGCAGTTGAGCCTTCTCCATTTCGAAGGCGATCTAAAATTTTAATCTTGGTTTCCAAAGAAATTGCCTTCCGTTTTAGTTTTATATCTGACATTTCCTTTTAGGGATACATAAAATATTTAACAAAATTAAAAAACATAAATAACTGAATAAATACAAAATATTTTTTGGCTTACCTTTTATCTTAATGCGTTAAAATTAAATTTAATGGAAAATCAAATTTGCCTGCAAAAAATTTCTTTACCAAACACGTCTTATTGCATTGACAGTTCACAAAATATTAACACGTTTCAATTGCTCTGACCAGTAAATTTTATTGTACGCACATAAAGGGAATTCCCCTAAATTAGTGCTATTCACATTTGCTTTGACCAGTAAAAATTGTTTGTATGTACGCGCTAAAGGGGAATTCACTTAAATCTTTAAGCTAGTGTTCGCAAACTATCGATACTATCGATGGTTTCAGACTTTTTTCTTTCATAAATACTTTTTTGTGATATGAACATACTTCGCAAAAATTAAATTTGACAAAAAAAATTTAAGTACATAAAATTTCAAATCGTGCTAAATGGAATAAAATCGTGTAAAAAAATTAAAAATATTCAATTTTCAAACCGTGTTATATCAAAACCGTGTACAAAAAGACCGTGTAAAAACAGACTTAGGTGTAGATACTGATATGTAGTTATTTCAATTGATGCGTTAAATTTTACACACTCCTTGACTTGACTTCTGTGATGAAAAGAAAAAAAAACGACTCTTGCGGCGTGACTATCCTCAGTGGTGGTTGTGTAGCGACTGTTAGCAGCGGCGTGACTGTCCGCTGTGATGGTTGAGATGTGACTGATCTCAATTAGGGATGAAATTCTGGATTCTATTTTTGCACAGGACAACCAATAGAGATCACGCTTCTGCTCTCTCATTGCCACGCCCGTCGCGGTATGGTGAATAGATCGGTTAATTGATAGTCGACGAACATGGGAGAATGAGAGAACAGAAACAGAAAGTACTATGAACCCGGGGTGGGTTTGCTTGTGTGCATGAATCAATGCAGCTCTGAGGTAGCCCACTAACCCAATTCGGTGAATGTGGTGACCTCAGCGTGCATTGACCTGTAGGGTGACAGAATTATGGAGGAGAGGAAAATGTCACCTGCGAAAAGAGATCATTGATCCCAAGCGACTAGATGGTCTGGGAAAAGCCGAAGTGACGCTACATTGGCTATAATTTATCGTGGGAACCAATTAAATATTTTGATAAATTCCCCAGCGATTGCATGATTATGCAACAGCGTCGTCTGATTCGACTTGTTGTTGCTAACCGACATGATGTGATTTCCGGTGGAAATCGCATGGGTTACCAAAATGGAGTTGCCATATGGCAAAAAGGTATCTAAACTCAATTATGCATTATCTGCATACAATAATGAGTTTAGCTATGCGTCCTTTGGGAGAACAATGATTCTGAGGTGAATAATGTTGGTAGAAGAAATTGGGGCATATATATGACACGCTTTTTTTTTTTACTTTAGTTGCTGATCGTTTATCTGATTCACTCGACCCTAACCACGTCATCAATATGTTGAAATTGATAGGTTGTAATTTCACCATCTTCTGAGTATGTCCAGACTGTGCCGATACCAGAAATGTTAGAGTTACCGCCAACTGCAGTAATATTTGATCGGCTTCGTCTTTTATTAATTTCCTTTGATTGAGAATAAGCAATGTCGTGTTGTTTAAATGCAGCGTCCAATGGATTTGTGGTTATGAAGATGTATTTGCGCCAGACACGGGCGCGCGGTTTCCTTCTTCCCCAACGATGTAGTTTGACGGATATCCATTGAAAATTCCAGCGCACAAAATGATGAAATGAAATGCACTTTTTGGGTAGTTTAATTGTTTTCTTTAATTTATTATTTGTTCCTTTTTTCGAACTATCTATTGTTACTTTCCACTTGTATACATTCACATTTGTTGATGTTGAACCGTACGTGCGTGTGGGGTTGCCGTATGGCAAAAATGTAGCTAAACTCAATTATGCATTATCTGCATAGGATAATGAGTTTAGCTATACGTCCGTTTAACATGTTTTACAGGGGAATAACTTATAAGGGAAATGGGTAAAAATGACGCGCTGAAAGCGTTCGAAATGAGGTATGGAATTGTGGGTTGGTTCTCCATGTCGTATCGAGAACCCCCACAGATTAATTCCTTTATCAACTATGGCTAAACGTTTATTTAGTTTAGTACCTAGTCCACAAAATTGATAGCCAGGCAGATGAAGTTCTATTGGTAAAGAATTGATTACTTTATCTAACAGACCCCTTCCATAGGCGTTTCTATCACGACTGATTGCTTTTCTGTAAAGCATACCCATTTTTTAATATCATAATATGAACTGAAACGAATTAACAAAGGCACATATTTATATATAAGCAAACGTTACATAACACATAACACAAAACGTGCGCACCCTTCTGCGGTTTTAATTCTACTACCTCTACGAAAGTACAAACTTTCTCTTTTTCATTTTCTTCTTCGAGAAGTTATATAATAATAAATAATATATATATATATATATATATATATATTACTTTTGAGAGCTGCAAAAAGGAGAAACACTTCACAAATTAATATGAAAATGAAAACAAGCGATCACCCACCATCTAAGGAGTCACACACACACACATATATATATATATATATATATATATATATATATATATGTGTGTGTGTGTGACTCCTTAGATGGTGGGTGATCGCTTGTTTTCATTTTCATATTAATTTGTGAAGTGTTTCTCCTTTTTGCAGCTCTCAAAAGTTTCCTCACATAGTTTCGAAGAGCAAGCTGTCGAGGTGTAACGCACGGCGACAATAATATTTTATTTTGTTGGATATATATTGTTATGCCTGGAACGGCTACACACCTTTGTAAAGCACTGATGAGTCCTCAGGTCAGATGTAGGTTGTGGGGTACCCTCTGGCGTTACCTTCGGACTTATTATTCGGAAGACTTACGGAGAGTGAAGTGGAGTGAAGTTTGTTTGCCACCTTTTTGTTTCTTTTTCTTAGAGAAACCACAATTCCTTCGGGGGGCCCGACTACTCGACCTACTAATTTTATTAATACATTTGATAGTTCTTTTTACTGGTATTATTTATTGGTAAGGTGGTGGAGGAGTTGCGCGATCCACAAGTGAGTTTTCGAACACGCCCCGATTCGGGTATGGATCGTGCAGCTTTTCGAGTTCGAATTCGGTTTTCGAAGTGGACGTGAGTGGGGAGCGAAAGAGAGAAAAGGAAAATGTTGTTTTGACATACGGTTTTTTGCTATTCCGTATTCGATTAGAAGAACAAAAGAAGAGAACCAAGGGCAGAAAAAAGGATACGGTTTTTGCTTGTCCCGGAGCTTTTTGGTTTGTTAAAACTAGTGGATCAAGAAGCAAAGAAAGTGTTTTAAAGAAAAACCACACTAAAAAGTTAAAATTGTTCAAAAAAGTAAAAATATATCTCATAACTGACGCCGACGCAGGCGAGAATAACGAATTTACACTTAGTTATTATTAACACTATTCGAATGATGCACAGTTGGTGTCTATTATCTGGAAAGACGACGAGTGTGTATATATTTTAATTAGCTACGCATGCCGTTCTCCTTCGGAGCCATTAACGGCGCAAGCAAATCGTTTAAACCTTCTCAATGCGACACGGAAAAACAACAAAAGGTTTACTGGGAATCACAATCTCACAAGGCGGCACGCAACGAATTGAATGCTGATCACTGACCTGGAGAGCTGTTTCAAGGGACATTCCTGACCATCGCTTTCCCGGATCACAGGTAGAAATTAAATTAGAATTGATTTTCTGTGGCAGAGAACAAGAAAAATAAAAACAAACTGTCACAAATTTGTGATGATTTTTCGATTCTATACCACCAATTGTTTAAATCCCACCGCTGCCACCAAATGTACTGATCCGACGCCGTGCTTCCTCGCCACGACCGATAAGTAAGGAAACTTTTGAGAGCTGCAAAAAGGAGAAACACTTCACAAATTAATATGAAAATGAAAACAAGCGATCACCCACCATCTAAGGAGTCACACATATATATATATATATATATATATATATATATATATATATATATACACATATATACACATATATACACATATATATATATATATATATATATATATATATATATATATATATATATATATATATATATGTGTGTGACTCCTTAGATGGTGGGTGATCGCTTTTTTTCATTTTCATATTAATTTGTGAAGTGTTTCTCCTTTTTGCAGCTCTCAAAAGTTTCCTCACATAGTTTCGAAGAGCAAGCTGTCGAGGTGTAACGCACGGCGACAATAATATTTTATTTTGTTGGATATATATTGTTATGCCTGGAACGGCTACACACCTTTGTAAAGCACTGATGAGTCCTCAGGTCAGATGTAGGTTGTGGGGTACCCTCTGGCGTTACCTTCGGACTTATTATTCGGAAGACTTACGGAGAGTGAAGTGGAGTGAAGTTTGTTTGCCACCTTTTTGTTTCTTTTTCTTAGAGAAACCACAATTCCTTCGGGGGGCCCGACTACTCGACCTACTAATTTTATTAATACATTTGATAGTTCTTTTTACTGGTATTATTTACAAACGATTTACTCTATTAATATACATTGAATAGTTTCTCCACTAATATTATTTTTATTTATTAATAGTATTCTCAACTGATATTATTTACAACTGATTTACTCTATTAATATATTGAATATCTTCTTCACTAATATTATTTTTATTTATTAATAGTATTCTCCACTGATATTATTTACAACTGATTTACTCTATTAATATATTGAATATCTTCTTCACTAATATTATTCTTACTTATTAATAGTGTTCTCCACTGACAATATTTACAACCGATTTACTCTATTAATATATTGAATATTTTCTTCACTATATACATTTATTTATTTATTGATAGTCTTCTCCACAGATATTATTTACAACTGATTTACTCTATTGAATATTTCCTTCACGATATACATTTATTATTTATTAATCGTCTTCTCCCCAGATATTATTTACAACCGATTTACTCTGTCAATATATTGAATATTTTCTGCACTAATATTATTTTTATTTATTAATCTGTCGTGGTACTTGCACGGTCGCGGTCAAACTAATGTCTGATTCTCCCCTCAAAATCCCATCCTGCCTTAGCTTGGGTTTTCTTTTCCCTAGCTGACTATCTTTGCTCAGTATGCAGAAACGCGTGTTCGCCAGCTCCCATAGCGCTCGGGTTTCTGCATACTTTGCACCTATACACTGTATGGAACGGAAAACGTTATTTGGTTTCATGGGACTTGGACCTCACGAGCTGATCTTATTTGCAAGCTAAGCAATTGTTTCCTTTGACCAGACACAGGGTTAGGATTTCGTGTGCTTTACGATCAAGTGGACATTCATGGGTCGCATTTCCCCAATTATATTTGTAAATGAATACTTTGTTATTCTTTGCGTGGATTCACGCAGCATCCATAGCAATATATATATCCGACGAACACGCGTCAATTTGACGCATAGACGAATACATATAACAACACTTAGAAAATAATGTAATTATATACTATAAGAAAAAAATGAAAATGTGAGATATATATTTATGGAAAGGTTTTATTATTCAATAGTTTTATTACAGATTATTTCAATATTTGACATTTATTTCGCACATTTTTTACACAAATACTCAATTTTGTTTGTACATTTTCCGCAAACAACCTTTTGACATATTTTACAGATATTATTGCTCCTGTTTCTTTTACAAAAGCCAATTTGGCAAGTCCTACGTTCTCCCGAAGTATTAGGTAACGGGTGATTATAATCTATGTTGTTGGATTTTTTCTTTTCTTCTTCTGTAAGTTCTTTGGCCAACTGAAATAGAAACTCCTTTCTGGATAATTTTGACCCAGTACACTCTGTGTATAATATCCATGCGTGTATTGCCGCTAAATCTATAATGTTGAAGAACACCTGGAGAGGCCATCGAAAAGATGCTGATTTGCTAGTATATTTGCGAGCCATTTGGTCTACTACGTCGACTCCAAACTTTGTACCATTGTAATATGCTATTGTTTCCGGGGTATGTTTTTTATTGTCTTTTATTTTTATAAAAGTATGCTTAGTACTTAGTAACAGCACCTTTAGATTTGGCTTACTTTTATATATAGTAAGTATGCAGTTTCCTGATTTATAATGTTCTGAAGAATACAACTTCATTTTATCTTTCTTGCTTTTTGCTGGCTTTGGCAGTTCTCTTTTGTTGGCTCGAATAGTTCCAACGAAACTGGTTCCTTTTGCAACTAATTTTTCAGCTAGAGGAATACTGGTGAAAAAATTATCCGTAGTTATATTTCTTCCGTGATGAAGATATGGTTCCGCTAACTTCATAACTACAAATTCGCCCAACGGTGTTGAATTTCGCGTTTCATCCTTCCCTAGGTAAGGGATCCCATTGATAACGTATTTAGATTGCACATCTACTGCCAACCAAAATTTTATACCAAATTTGTAAGGCTTATTTGGCATGTATTGGGTAAATTTGCAGCGGGCTTTAGTAGGAAACAGTTGCTCGTCTATTGAAATATTTTCGTGAGGTTTATAACAGCATTGGCTATTGTGTATAAATTGATTCCATATTTCGGATATCATTGCAAATTTGTCGGTGCGTAAACGTCTAGATCGTTCCGTTTTTTTATCAAATCGGACAAATCGAAGAATTTGCATGAAATCATCTCTGGACATTGTATTAGGGAAAAAAGCAGGTCCCCATTCTTTGGACCACAAATAAAAAGCATTCAGCGAATTTGCTTCATACGCTCCCCTAGCGTACAAAATCCCAATAAATGCAAGCAACTTTGTGGTTGAAATCTTCCAATCTCCTTTCAAAACACGACCTGCTTCTTCTTCAGTACAACTTTTTATATGTTCTATCATCTTTTTGGTTATAATCAAATGAAAAGCACTGCTTACGTTACCTTCCATCACATTGCGTTTTGCGTAGCCAGTAGGCCCAGCGATGTCTTTGAAGATTGTGTGGAAAGGATAGCGACCACTAGATCCGCCCACTTTCAATTTCGTCCAAGTGGTTCCATCGACCGCTATTTCTGTATCACAGACTGCCTCCGAATTTTGGAACGATCTCCTAATATTTGTCTCATTCTCGGATTCAGAATCGGATAGGATACGCATCCTTTTTCTGCAAAGACCAAATTTCTGATGATTTTCTTTTTCAATGTCTGATGAGTCCCCTGTTTGCATACTTTCATCAGATTCCAAAATCTCGATTTTATCCTCGTCTTGAATCACTTCATTTTCATCCTCATCAGAGCCAGAACATTCTTCACAAATACTAACTATGTTTTGTAAAATGTTATTTCCTCTTCTAGACATATTTAGATGATACAGAGGGGCTTTTTATCAAAATAGTATAAAATTGAGGTTCACAATAATATCACTAATTCAAAAAATATTCTAGTACTTTATTTTTCAATACTCGAACTAAGCAACTGAAACCTTCTAAATCTCTTCGCACTCTAACATCAACTGACATTCTGCATTCCCTTCTTTCTCTTATTGCGCAAAAGTTGTTTATCGCTTTGTCTTTGTATAACGTCAAATTGACGCATATCCGTAGAGATAGGTATACCACATAAAGAATTACAATATTTCAACACTTTTGAAAAAAGTAGACCACAATATATATTTATCTCGACCACTGGACAAAAGTCAATACAAGAGATAAGATAAAAATGCAAACGGTGTTTGTACATTTCCTTATAAAATTTGAAATGCGTCAAAATGACGCGTCCCGTAAACCTAGTGTTAACAGTATTTTATATTGTTTAAATGAAACTGTATCCAACAAGCGTTGAATACGCGCGGTCAGGAACACGATGGTGTCTCCTGGCGAAAAAAAAAAAAAATGTGTGTCAGACAAGCGCTGAACACACGCGTTTTGAACACGGTGGGGCTCCTGGTGTGGTTGCGTTGAGAACACGAGCACGGTGCTCCTTTGATTTGCCGCGACGTTGCTTCCGTGGCTGGAAACAAATGCTAATAAGTTGATGCCTATGGACAAAAGATTACCTTTGCGCAGAAATAATCCTCATCCAATGGAATCAATTACACGTCGGTTGCTTCCTTATAATAATAATGAACTTTATTTATAAGATTGACTAGATTTAATTTGATTCAAAGAAAGAACTCGACTTGGCTGTTCAAGGTGTTAACGAAGAAGAAGGAAAATAATGTGACACAGTTTGTTTTTGTGCCACCATGACAACCAGAAATTCAACCAAACGTCAGTTAGTTGCTGTGGCTGCGTTCAATTGCGAATTCACTGATTGCATTCAGCGAATCCGCAAAAACTATTTATTAAGTTTAGTTGTTGCAAGACAATTTTCGTATCTGCTTTTTTCACATGTATAACTGTTTATTTTGTGCAAATGAAATTTAATGCTACTATTATTTTGACTAAATGCACCTATTTATTAACATTTTTTCTTTTTCTTTTTTTTTTTTATGGCGAACGAACCGCCTCGCGCCACGACTGAATTTCAAGAAGAATATTTAAATTAGGTTGGAGCGCACAACCATTCGCTACCACGACTCAATGAACAAGAAAGAATCTCGTGTCTTTCGTTTTCACATCCTTTTGTGTTCCGCTTTCACAATTGTTATTTCTAGGAAGCGGAAATGGCTAATAGGGGGCTTGGCTATGGACGGTAGGGAGCCTATGTCTAAATAGGGAGAACATGACTATGTACAATAGGATTGAGGTTTTAAAATAGGGGTTTTACTTTATTTAAATTATTGAACTATTGTTTTTGGGGATATACTATTGTAATGGGAAATAGGTTATTTGGAGGGATGGGAAGGATATGCACGTGAAGACACGATATGTTAATTATTCAAAGGGGGAGTGATAATTAATTGAACTTTAATTATATAATAGAAGTGGATATAGTTGATGAAGACGATGACGATGGTAATCTCATTTTTACACTATTAAACTTTGATGTTCCTATGCGTAAACAGCCATCCTCTTCTTTCACTGTTGGAACCACTTGGGAGTCGGAAGGAGTAGTGATAAAGGCATGGCCATAATTGCTTGTAAAAGCCTTCTGTTTGTATCAGGCCTCTTTTGACCTGATGTATTGCCTATTAAGGCACCTAACCTTCCAAGTCCTAATGTACACTAGGGTGCAACACCCTTAGTGTGATAATTTTTGTTGATACTCGGGCGCAACGCCACTAAATATCTTAAAGCTCCTGAGTATTCGGGCGCAACGCCACTAAATATCTCGGAGTGCAAACAAAAAAAAAGCAGGGAACCTGAAATTGAAGAGAAATGAGAACACGCCGGGGTTACTGTCGGATGTATTCTGATTTTATTTTCCAATCCTTAAACTATATATACAATTTTCCTATACTACTACTCTTACATCTAAACGATACAAAAATCATGCTCGCAGCAGAGCATTACTAATACATACATAGGATATCGATAGATCGTATCTCTAATTTTGACTACAGGATTGCAAGATTCCTGTTTACAATAGACATGAGTACGAAACAAAGACAATAGGAAGGAGAGTTCCTATGATACACACCAATTACTGGTGTACACAGAAAACAAAGAAAAAAGGGACGCACATTCTCGCACAAAAAATATAACCATTGCATTGATGGTGGTCCCTTTTTGAGTTGGCGGCAATTCAATTCGCACCTTCTGTTGTTAAAGATGTTTGCTGATGGTAAATTGGAAATTTCCGGTTGCGGGAAAATTCCGCTCATGTTGGTGGTGATGTGATTTGCCGGTTGCGGGCAAACACAGCTCTGTCGGATGGATTATGTGGATGATGACGGCATGCAAATATACTCGGGTTTATGGCCGAGTCATAAATCGTGATGAGATCTGGCATTCAAACGTGTGGTGCATGGAAGTACGGCGGCTATTGTTTTATCATGCTCGTGTAAACATGATAATGGTATGGCCGTGGCATCGAACTGGATGGATGAGACGAACGACGGCACCGCACAGATGGCGCCGCATGATCTCATAAACACCTTCATTACAATTACCAATCTTATACTTAACTTGTCCTTACATAAACGCTTGAACATAGATGATCCTCTTTAAATCCAAAATTGTTATGTGATATTAACAATTTAAAATTAAAGTGGTAAACAAGGGAAGGAACTTGTCAGGGTTTCAAGTGTTGGGTCGTTCCTTGGTCATTGGTGCTGGTTCCTGGGTTGTAACAGGGTATATGTAGCTCATTTGGGGTCGTGGTCCAATGGCAAGGATTTCACTATGTTTTAATTGTAATTTAAGGAGTACTCACTGTAATGGCGTCCGGATTCGGTCAGCGTCCAACTAAAAATCGTCAAATACCCACGAAAGATTCCATTACCAGGGGTGTTGAGTCTTGATCTCCCCCATGGGGTCGTTGTTCCGAGACTTCGCCCGAGTTCAGTAATCTTGACTATTTTAAAGAAAAAAATACATAAGTCTAAGATTACAATTTCCGATCGTTCTACTTCGAACTCCGGTGAGATTTCATCTGCTTTCTGTAGGTTGTGTCCTTGGTTTTATATTCATCTGCTGCTGTGTGGATGAAGTTATCTTGTGGCTGTGTGCTTTGTTCTGCAAGTGATGATTGTTATTATCTTGTGGATGATTGGGTGAGTCATCTTGTGGGTATCAGTAAATGATTGATACTCGCGCCGACACACTCGTGTTTTAGGGTATCAGTAACTGATTAGTGTTTGGGTGAGTTATCTTTTAGCGTATCAGTAAATGATTAGGTGTTTGAAATGATTATTGTTTGGGTGATTCATATTCCTATATAATTCTATATATTCTATATTCTTATAAGGATATGAATAATTGGGACCTTAACTCCCGCAGAGAGATACTTTCTAAATAAAATATTCCGAAGCGTTTTCCCGACACGTGCGTTCTAGTTCAAATCTGTTTTTCTACTGGTACTCAAGAAAAAACATCACCGTACCCCCTTTCTTTCCCTTCGTCTCTCACACTTTTTACATCGAACTTTTCAAAACTGTATGACACGACAAAATAGGGATTTACCAAGTCTGTACGATTGACCCAAAATATTATTTACACGTAGAAACAACAACACTTCCCCCCACCAAAAAAAAAAAAAAAAAAAAAAAAAAAAGTATTACCCAGATATATTCCTGGCATGATTCATTGTTGTTGTTTTTTTTTTTTTGGCTAATTATCTCGCCAGTCTTCGATGTCCTCTTTCAACCGCCTGGAGTACGTGTCATTGATGTCGTCCAGCTAGTAAGCTTAAAAGACGTCCAGTGGTAGGGAATTTTAGATAAATCCACTTAATAGGGACGCCCTTCGTGGTTAATTGGTCAGGAATGTTGGATAATTCGACCAGTGTTCCTGTCCTTTGGTAGGGGATTGTTAGATAGTCCCACCAGTATTTTCCTGTGGTAGGGGATTTTGGGAATCCGCACCGCTGCCACCAACATTTATTTTCTGTAGTAGGTTTCTGTTTCAAGGAGCGCGTCTCCTTGTCCTGAAAAGGATGGGGGATATCTTATAGACCGCTCCTGAAACAACGTACTGCCAAGGGGTCATCGGCGTGCTTCCTCAGATCCAGAGGGAAGAGCAACGTCCTTAATTTGGCCTCAGTCCTCGTCTCGGCTGGTTTTCCATGGGGGGCCAGGTGATACTCCTAATCTACAAGAGTATCTTTTGTGGAGATACCACGGCTGTACTTGCCCGGTGTAGATAAAATGAAAAGTTCGTTTTGTTTCCTTAGGTATAAGCGTTTATTTTCTCAAGTTAATCAAGGATTTACTTGGGATACTTCCTTCAGGGCACACTGTACATCCATTTACTGCGGCTTCGCTCCTGGGGTACCTCCTTCCGGGACAAATAATAAGGTTAAACTGCGGCACGGAGATCACTTTCTTTATAAAGGAAAACAAATCGAGATTTGTATCTCAAAAATGCACAATTTCTTACACGAATCTCGATTTTTGTATCCTGAGTGAGATGCTCAGTGTTTACTTAAGATAAGAATTCAGTTTCTTGAATTCTTACGAAACTATTGTGCAGATGTGGATATGTATCTGGATTCGGTTTTGTATTTGTTTGACTTGATGGAAGTTTCCAGATAGAGATAACGATCTCTGGATTTTGGATTTTGATGATGCCGTGGGGCAAATGTGAAACGATAAACGAATATGAGATTCGTTTATTGTGAATTTTAATTTTAATTAAGGTTTTGGATTAAATTATGCCGTGGGGGCAAATGTTAAGCGATAAACGGATGCTTGGTTTTTTTATTGTGAATTTTGAATCATGTTTAGGTTTTTTCGGGTTTTGACTGGATTTTGGGTTTTAGAGTAATATTGCTGGGATTTGGATGTAGGAATGGGGGAAAAAGGTGGCGGGGCTTTTTAGAGCACTACATCCTCTCCCAACGAAAAACCATACAGGGTCGCACAACAACGGACATAACCGTCAAGTGGTTCTTCAAAAGACAAAACTGTGTGCGGTATCTCCTCCTCCGTTACGTCTTTGTTATGTAACAATTCGACCTTGCTCGATATTTAAATAGTCTTCCACAATTAAAATTGGTTTATATGGGAACGCGATTCGACCGTACTCGGCGAAAATTAAAATTGAATTTTTAGACTGGTGTGTGATCGTTCTTGGTTGCGATATGTTTTTTGTTCTTACTTTTTTCTCGAAGTTTTTCTCACGCCTTGGCTTTATTTTCTCGCCAACCTTTTTAACTCGATTATTGCCAAGTAGTTTATGTAAATTTGCATAAAGTGCCATTTTAGTACTACGTTTTAAATTCACTTCGAAATAGCTTATCTCGACTAGGCCTGTGGGGGTTGTAGTATTATGCCAACGTATGGCACGGCTTCACTTTGAATCCCCCGACACTTGTTACTCCGAACGCACGTTGCCGAAAGAGCAGAAATAAAAGACACTGTTTAATTTTGTTGTTTTTTTTTTTTTTTTATTCTATCCGCACTCTACAATATTGATCACAATTGCTGGTGATAGTTAATAACTTCTTCTTACTTTAGTAACTTTTTGGAAATGAACAACGACGAGCGGCGACGCGACTGACTCTTACAAAGATTCAATAGTGACTAAACTGAATTAGGGTGGAAATTCATATTTCTTTCTACACACAGGACAACCAAAAGAGACCACGCCTCTGCTCTCTCAACCTCACGCCCGTCAAAGTATGAGTAACTTTTGTTAATAGGGTAATTGACGGACATGAAGAATGTGAGAACAGAAAACATGATATGCTATGAACTCGGGGTAGCTTTGGTTGTGTGTGTTGGTATCAGATGCAGCTACTGACATGACCTGTTGACTCAGTGGTACGGCTATGGTGTAGTCGGAGCACATTGAACCGTGGAAAGAAATATGAATGAGAGGGAAACCATTGGGTGATCTGAGGGAAAGTCGATAGGACGCCGCTGAAGTTTGGGAAATAATTCGCGTGAGAACCAGACTCTAAGACGCTGAAATTACCGCAGCTATTTTGCTATGATGCAACAGCGTCGTTCTTTTAGACTTGTTGTTGCTAACCGACATTATGAGATTTCCGATGGGAAACTCATGGTTAGCAAGAATGGAGTTGTCGTATGACATTTATGTAGCTAAACTCAATTATGCATTATCTGCAAAGGATAATGAGTTTAGCTATACGTCCGTTTGAAATGTTTTACAGGGGAATACATATAAAGGAAATGGGTAAGTATGACGCGCTGAAAGCGGTCGAAATTAGGTGGAAATGTTGGTTGGAATTGTGGGTTGTTTCTCATGTAGAATAGAGAAACCCCCCCACAGGCCTGTGGTTGATATTTCTGCTGCTGCGTATATTCAGCTTGTTGAAAATGTTGAGCTGCCTTGATCTTCTTATTTGTACCTTTTTTGTTTTTTGTAATTGTTGACAGGTTAATTCTTCTGTCTTCACTGTTATCGGGTACAGGTACACAAACTGTATTGTGAATATTCTTTCGCACGTTCCGTTGATAATTGCAAGAGCTGTTGTTATCGATGTGCCGCGAACTGAGCGGCGATGAGTAGATCCAATGGTTGTTGGATCCGGCTCGAAGGACCAGAAAAAATGTGCGATGTGTCTCGGCGCCGGACGAGGAATGTCGTCGGCCGAGATCGTTGCTGATGATGTTGCGTGCGATGGAGCACGTTGATGTTGAGGAAACCAACGTTGCCTGAAACCAAATGTGTATATTTAAATGAACAGTGATACCTGTTTGGCCAATCTTCTGGCTTGAAGTTCCAAGAAAAAATTGCGCTGAGTCCGTATAAATGCTGTACTCGGTAACCTTGTTGTTTGAACTGCACACACTTATCTCAAAATTGTCGAAAATAGAACCAAGACAGCACTTCAGGTAAAGCAACAACTTTCAATCTTCATAAAAGTTCAATAGCCACATGGTGGCGTACGAAAGATTGCAATGAATAATGTTCAAATACAAAAGCCACATGGTGGCGTGCAAATTAAAACCAATTGTTAATGTTTTACAAATATCCAAATCCAGAATCCATAGATTGCCCGATCGACCACCAAAACAGTATGTTATGACAACAACGCGATTATAGATATTGAGAGATAGAGAGGGGGATTTTGGGTGAGGCTTTGGACGTAGGGCCCGTAACAATGTAATATGGAATTGGCGGGTGTGAGCGAGACCCACGTAGTGTTTTGGCGGATTTTTATTTATCGATGCAGGTGTTCCGCCGAACACTGCTTGGGAATAAAATTCACATTTTTTTTTTTAATCTGCCGATATTCCTTTATTTATTATTAAATTAAAAAAAGGATTCGCGGCGACACACATAGTTTTTTTTCTATTTTTTTCGACACTTTTTAAACGGTACTAGCGCCGATACACTTGTGGGGGGTAGAAGTATTATGCCGAACAGGGGCACTAGATTCAATTTATCCCTGACACTTACGCCGTCGAAATTGTTCACCAGAGAAATAGAAAACATCAAAATAATACTGTGGAAACTTAACACATTCCCATATCCGTTATATCCATAGACTATTTTAAATCAAACAAACTTATTGTTTAATTTAATTTGTTATCATATTTTAATTTCAGTTTAGAACTATGGTTACACACTTCAAATAATATCCTTTTTGTAATGATAGCTTAATTCGCTTTTTAATTTTAATTTGTTACCCTTAGTTTACGACACTACACGCAGACAGTGCCAATTTCGAAACACGGCTCTTTGCCTACTAATTAAAAATTATCACCGCATTTCATGACGTTTTATAACTTCACAGCCGACCGTTCTTGTCGGCTTAATATTTAATTTGACTTAAAATACTTTCGTTGAGGACGATGGCTGAGTTGCGACTCAGTTAAACGGAACGTGAAATAAAATTTTCCCCGAGCGGCGTAACCTCCGGCTGTAGTGGTTGTTGGATAGCGACTAGACTGAGGATGCCGGCGCGCGCTCCAAAGCGAGAGCTTGATGTACTTGGTGTGTGAGGCGGCGTAGTGAGGCGTGTTTGCATTTGGGTTGCCGCTTGGGTTGGGCCGTGGAGGCTTGGGGGACGTCGGGAGTCCCTAGAAAGAAGGATCTTTACGTGGGAGTAAGAGTGGTAGAGGCGGGCGCCCTGACTATTGTTTGCTACGCGGAGTAGCGGGTGGATAGCAAGGAGCCGGCCTGGCAGTCGGGCGTCCTACTGGTCTTTCGCTTTCTCTTCGCGCGCGAGCGTATGCATCCGCATGCGACCGTGGTGATGGTTACGAAATGACTGATTCGAAAAGGGATGAAATTGGATAATTTAATTTTTGCACTTGACAACCAAAAGAGAACATACTTCTGCTCTCTCATTGCCACGCTCGTCGATGTGTGGTGGATTACATCGGTAAATTGATGATCGAAGAAAGCGAGAGAATGAGAGAACAGAAACTCGATGTATGATTATCTTGGGGTGGATTTGGTTGTATGTGCATGAATCAATGTAGTTCTGAGCGAAACCCATTGACCTAGTTCGGTAATATGGTGAACTCAGAGTACATTGATCTGTACGAAGACAGAACTGTGAAGGGGGGGAAAAGAGAGCATTGATCCCCAGCGAATGAAGTGTCTGGAGAAAATGGAAAGGACGCTGACTTGGCTAGGGAAATCTGATCATGGGAACTAACTTAAATGCTTTAATAATTTCCCCAGCGGTCGCAAGATTAAGCAACCGCCGTTCGATCAGACTATACCGTTGCTAACCGACATTATGCGATTTCCTGTGGAAATCTCCTGGGTTAGCGAAATGGTATTGCCATATGGCGAAAATGGTAGGTGTTTGCAAACAACAGGCGTTGTACGCAACTTCCACGAACAATGGATATTGTCGTGGGCCGGGGAAATGACGTCGAGAAATGTTCTGCTGGCGTGCAGCGATGTGTGCCGTTGGCTGAAACAATTGCTGGATATTCTTTGTCTTTGAATATGAAATGATTACCTCGATTCGTTGTCGCAGTCCAATGAATCCTCGATTAGTCGGTGGTAATCCCAAAACTCTTCTTCCAGACAATGCAAACACTGTTGATTTTACTTTATGAAGTGAAATATTACGTTTTGTTTCCAAGGATTACTATGATTTTTATTGATTACAAATTATTGAACGGTGTCACCAAAAAACGAAAAAAGAATAATAACATAAAGATGGTTGTCAAGTCATAAATGTCAGCTGATTGCTGACATTGTTAAAGGTGATGCCATATATTGTTCAAGTGGTGCCACAGATTTAATTATTGCGAATTCGCCAGTTGTTTCACTGTTTTCAACAGTAGGTAAACTCAATTATGCATTATCTGCATAGAATAATGAGTTTAGCTATGCGTCCTTGGGGAATACATGTTATTTCAGATGAATAGCATATAAGGGGAATGGGAAGAAATGACGCGCTGAAAGCGGTCGAAATGAGATATGGAATTGTGGTTGGAATAGTGATTGGAATTGTGGGTTGGTTATCCATGTACTATAGAGAACCCCCACACACTCGTCCTCGTTTTCCTCTTCCTGAGGATCTTTCTACCTCGAACGTTGGTACTTGACTGGTTAAACGAATTTTCTCCAGTGATGAGGAAACCACCCGGTTGTTCTTCTTTTCTCTTCCGTTCTTTTATCCCTTGGTGTCCCCTCTTTACCAAGGGATTGCTCCCTTCCAGGAGATCGCACCCTCACTTGTCCTACGATTTCATATTGTTCGTAGGGATACTGTGTGGATGCATCCCACACACACAGACGCGAACGTTGCTGTCCGTGTGGCCGGAGTATGTCGAGGATCGTCAGGATTTTCACACATCTGCGGTATCCCTTTGTGTACAATACCCGCGTGTGGTTTATAACCCTGATGATTTCCTCGGTCGAAGTCATTATCTTCGGCTGCGATATTTACATGGTTTTTATTTCCTTGTAGGAACAGTGTCGGTTGTTTTGTTTAGTGTTTAACCTCTATTCCCACAATAATCCTTTCGATAAGGAAAACCAAATTGCGGTTGGCTCAACGGAAGGTCATACATTTGTTTATTCCTTGGCCATACATTTATCGCCTGGGATTTTTCTAGCTGTCGGCGTCTGGCCGTCAAACAATTTCTTTTCTGGGTAGTGTCCTTCGATAGCCGCACAGGCATGAGGAATCGGTCTGGAAATTGGGCCCACGTGTCTGTGGAAACGTGGGGTCAAGGACGCCCGTATGCATGTCCCCTTTAGCTGGGCGGGAAGGTAAATTGAACCCACGTGTCTGTGGGCACGTCGGGTTGAGGACACGGTATATATGTCCCCTTTAGCCAGGCGAAAGGTATTTAACCCCACAGTGGTTTGTGAGGTTCTCAGCACCGCCACAGTGTCGCGTCGATTCGACGCAAATTCAGCCATGCATTCGCCCGTGTGCGAGAGTGACCGAGAGCGCGCTTGACTTAATTAGTCGAAAAGGGTTCTCGGTGTGAGTCCCTGCCTGCGGAGATTGCTTGGAAGTTGTGGTCTGTGTTGATCTGCCACATATATACTTATTTATTTTATTATTATTTTACATAGCCCAAGTTAGCAAGATTTTCGTACATACGGTTTTCGTCACTAGCCAATTCTTAAGTGAATTGAAAGCGAAAATTCCTCCAAATAGATATGTTTACTCTAGTCGTCTTTTTGGACAATATTCAAGCATTTATAGATGTCAAATGTAAAATGTTATAAAGAGAAGAAATCCCGTGTTCACAATATTTTTTCTGGCCATTTGGTCAACAATATCAAGTTTTGTTGTAAAATACGAATGTGCCAGTAAAATGTTTGGCTTTTTTTTTTATATTTTCACAGTTTTGTGTATAGTATTGAGCAATAACACGAGGGTGAATCAAATATAAATGGTAATTTCTTTTTATACATTTATTGAATAATGTTACACTATAACTATACTATCAACATTTTTCAATATAGTCTCCTGCGTGATCTACACGCTTTTGCCACCGATTTGCTTTAATATCACTTGTTCGTAGAAAGATTTAGGGCGAGTGTTAGCCCATTGCGCTAGTTAAGTTTTATTATAATAAAAACTATAAAAAATCATTTTTTCCGACCTATGGCCGGTGCTTGTTGTTTTATTATTCAGATAGTAAAGTAAATGAGTACATGAGTGTGTTAAAGATTAATGTAACAATTAATATTACAATTAATATTCGGGTCACAAAACTTACCCCTATTCTTCTTTAGTTGACTTGATTGTTGTTTAATTTTACTCCATTCGCAAAGGGAAGAACTGGTTTAACACTACGGATATTTTTCTCGAACCATTTAAACCACATTTCGTTTGTTGTCTTATTGATTTATTTTTATTTCAATTTCTAAAACTACACGATTTCTTTTCTAATCCTTTGAATTTAAATTTTTCCTATTCCTAATTGAATCGCACACGACCGCACACGCACACGACACATGTGTGGTGGTGCCGCCAAACCCCACGGTACACTCACCTAAAAACCCCCATTACCTCATCCCAAGACGCATAAGTATTCGCCAATGCAATAGCATTAGGCCCCTGAAAATACTTCACACATTAAAGAGATCAAATCTATGGTCTTTAAGTCCCTGTAAAGAAAACTTACCTTTCATGCATTCTCATTGCATACCAATCCTCTGTAAGATTTCTTTATTGGCTTATCAGGAATTCCAAACCAATTTGGGCATCTACGTTGCCAGACAAATTCCCCTAGACGAATTCCTGTAAACAAATGATTTGAATTACATACTTAGTAACCTTCACCAGGGATCATAAATATTGCGCCGTCTATTTTCCAACTTCGCCATGTGTACGATAAATTTCTTTACGTACACATAGGTCGGCGACCTTTTTCTCCCAGCAAAAAAATTCTCTGACTCGCACCATGTGCAAACAGAAGAACGTTGTTCCTACATAGGTTTCCTGCGATATATACCATAAACAATTCATATCGTTTGTGGTATCCGAAAGACTTTTTTTTTTTTTACTATTTAATGTTAAATTGTTCTTTATTATTTACATTTACATTTACACAAACGGATTGCCCTGCATATACAAATGCAAGTAGGGGATTCGTTTCGTCCACCAACCAATTAGCACATTTCCACATCGCATCGTTGTTTCTTTGTTTAGCCGCACATGTCCCAACAAAGATCCCATTAGCATCCGACGATTTCGGTTTTATTTGCTTTACCGAAATCGTATCCTAGGAATGCACTTTATGCCTTTCTTTGTTCTAGGCACACACACCACTGCGCTGAAAGAGTGCATCTCTGTGGCGGCCACACTATCTAATCTAATTTAAACATTTGGGGAGCGCCCGACTACTCTCACTGACTTCACGATTTCAACAAGAAGGAATCTCGTGTCTTTCGTTTGCACATCCCTTTGTGTTCCGCTTCCACGATTGTTATTTCTAGGAAGCGGAATTGGCAAATAGGGGTAGACTATGGCTAATAGAAAGAATATGGCTATGTGAGTGAGGTTTTAAAATAGGTGTTTTACTTTATATAAATTATTCACCTATGTGTTTGGGGATATTCTATTGGGAAATTGGTGATTTGGAGGGAAGGGAAGGACATGCACGTGAAGACACGAGATGTTAATTATTCATAGGAGGGGAGATAATTAATTGAACTTAATTATATAACAAGTGACTGAGTAAGTGTCTGACTGCCGTAAGTGACTAGATTCGTTTTCTATTTATACTACATTGTTATCTTAATAAAGAGAGATTTATCATTATGCTACATCGTCATTATGTTACATCGATATCTAAACATTGAACAAAGAGAGACTTATCACTAGATGTATTTTTAAACACTGAGCTGTGGAAATTCACATATCTTTGGGATGAGTTAGCGTGATAAGTTAACTATCATTGGGATGAGTAAGCGTTATAAGTTAACTCCCCTTTGTTTAAAATGACGCCTCCGTCTCTGGCAGTTCTGTAAATTTTTTTTAATATCATTCTTCAAGCCTTGCTGTGTTTCCAATAATTTACATCTTTTACAAAGAAGGTTACAACAGTTATGATTATAGTTATGGTTGTTATGATTCCACTTAGAATTGAATGCTCCTCTATTGGTATTAAATATTTCTTTAAATTTTCTATGTTCGAAAAAGCGTTTCATTTTCATTGTTTCGCCAGTTGGGAACGCAACTCCGTTGTTGCCGATGGTTCGCCAACTGGGAAACAGCAAAGGTTGTTTTCCGCGTCGAGTTCCTCCTCGACGGGACAGCAAACTGTATTTGGCGTTGTTGCCCAGCGAATGACTGCCGCGACGGGCAGTAATTAAACACATTTTGAATCTACATTAATTTACTTTCATTTCCGATTTAAATTTTATTTATGGAACGATGTAATGCACGTTAACAAGTAAAAACGATTAGAGTTATATCAAACGTAAAAAAAAACAGTGTAGCACAAAACTGTCTGATCCAGATGTTATATAAACAACAGGTGCTGAAAGCACCGTATACAAATCAAAATTTTGCTTTTACATCAAAACAAACTGTGTACGAAAACAGTAAAACCAGCACCGCGTGAAAACAGTACCATGGAAAACGTCACATGAATAGACCATTTTGCTTTTGTCTATTCGGCAATAGGTGGCGCTCCGTGTGGTATGTTTTTTCCGACTGGTATAAGTTGCGGAACTGCAACATTCATGAATTACAAATTCTTCAATGACTTCTTTTGGATTGAAATACAATTTGCCGTTAATCGTTACATGATCGTTGTATTTTGTTAGATATATTCTGTGTACAATTTTATCATTTATCTGGTGTATACCGGATACTACTATGGTATGGTCTGTTATTTGCATTATATCTTTATTTTTTTCATATGTTACATTACATTTCGCGTCGTTTTTTGTTAGCAATTTGTTTATACAATTAACAACTGGAATTTGTATACATATAAGTTCGTTCAGCAAATCGTTACAATTCTTCACACCGTATATTACCTTGTTGCAAACTGTTGTCTGTTGCATGACTTGAATTAACCCATCCATAGTATCAATGGCTATATTTCGTTATCTTTTACATTTTTGCAATAATTTGGTGCATTCGTAGATTATAAATATGATGTCCTTTCGGAAAACAAATATTTCCGAGTATGTTAGAAAATTGCTCAAAGGTAAAATGAGCGAACTGCGAACGTCCACCAACGAATGTATCCAGGCCAGGAAAATTGGAAACTCCTGCCAGAGTCGCCAAATGTTGCGTGTGGCCCGTTGTCTGTAATCAACGGAAATCTAATTGAATTTATCCAAAATCAATTACCTGGCTTGTTCCACGGACTGGATACACAGCAATCCAGATGGTTAACAACTGTGGGAAATCACCCCACCGTTTCGAGGCACTGAAACAGTCAAAATCCACAGCCACCTAAGCGCACTGGTTGGTTATATGGCGATCCGCTGCACTGAATGTTAATGTAAAGCCGTCAAATACGGTAACTATGAGAGGAGATTCACAACTAGAAAAATGCACTCAATGGTCTGCAGATATAGTATCTAAAATATTTTCTAAAGTGTGTCCGGTTTCTGATAAGATGAAATCCATATTTTCGTTACGCGTTGATGCTGCTTTCACTGATTCTCTTTTTATTATTATCTGATTTTTATTTATTATTATCTGGTGATTATTTTTCTCTGTTAGTTGATTTGGTGTAGTCTGGATTTGTATGAGATCGTCGTGATCCTGGGATGCCAGATATCCATTTTAGTGCCGTATTCATGAAATGTTGTGCTCTTCGTTCTCTATGATAATGGCGGTCTTCTAATTGTGTTATAAAGCTTCGATTTGGTGGATATAAATATTCTGTTTATCTGTTGGTTGCGTGACGTTCTTCATTAGTTGTCTTAAAGGAAACTTCATTCTTTACAAGTTGAAGGGGTGAATTAGGATTTAGGTTTCCGTATAAAGGTTTACGTCGGGTCAATTTTGTTTGGCCCAGGAAAGTTTTTAATTTTTTGTTTGGTCTTTTATACGTACTTCCAGAGCCAGACTCAGCTCCGGACGCTTGGCCCAGTACGTTATTTTATGTGTTATTAGTATTTTGGTGATATACCATTAGGGTGGCCAGGGCTTTTCAAGCGCTTATAAGTTTAACTATATTAAACTCGGGCTTCCCCGGTCCCTGCTTGGGCGCCAAAATAATGTTAGGTGTACCGGTTTATATCGGTACCCAACAATATTTACTTCTATTTATTGGAATTTCTTACCTGGCCCGAAACAAAAACAAAAGGGAGTGCTGATATTTCTTAATTTATTATTGTTAATTCGCCAGTTGTGGTTCGCCAACTGGGAATAGCCAATTTAGATCCAGATTTGCCAGTTGTGGTTCGCCAACTGGGAATATCCAATGGAGATCTGGATTCGCTTCTCTTTCGGACCAGAAATTGTGTTGCCAAAACGCCAGCAACAAAATTACACAAATCAAAGATAGCAAAGATGTTCTTGCCAAACCGCCAGCTACAAACCTTTTACACAAATTAAAAGATGGCAAAGTTGAGGTATTTTGGTTCTTTTCTTCTTTATTCTTCACTTCACAATTTAAACAATACTTCAATTACATTTCAAACTGCCACTTGGCATCGCGATCACCAGCTGAAACAACTAAATAATAAAGAGAGCTTTATCACCTTCCTGCGCCGTCTTATATGCTGTCTTGTCTTTTCTTTTTTACGGTTTCTTCTTTGGCCGTTGGGATCGTCAGATCTCGACCAACAAAAGCACCGTATCACGAAAGGGAATTACCGTAGAACAAAATAAACTGTTCTATGGAATCAGCGCTTTTGTCAGTCACCGTTGATCCAGTCATCATACCACCTTGAGTGTACTGGGATGTGAGTGTAAACCAATTACAGATGACAAGCTATGATGCGATTTCTCGTGCATACCTTTAGGTCGTAATCTACATATTTCGTGGTGGATTTTGTCTATTCGGAGGTTAGGTGGATTGCATTTTTGAATCTTTGCCTGATTCGTTCTCCTTTGTTGTATTGCTGGGAGATCGATTTATTCCTTGTTTTTATATGTTGCTGCTTGAGCTGCAACAATTATTGTGTGAAGTAGATATGTTCTCTTATGGTGCTGCTTTCCGACTGTAGGTCAGTCGCTAACTGGCCGCGAAACCAAAATGCGCCACTTTTTATACTGTGGCAAATCGAGATTTGTCCACAAGTATGTATTAATTTGCCAAACACAAACCCGATTGTGTGTGCTTTAAATATAATTAGGTTTTGGGAATTGAATGTGTGGGGAGGAAGTATTGTACCTGCATGGGTACTCCGTTCTACTTCCTCCTCCATCATATATTGTTCACTGGAAAAGTCACTGAGCGAAACAAAACAAAACCTTCGCAACACAATGTCCCCGGAGGAGAGCGGAAATAAACACTGGAGGAACTGCAGTCGGAAAATTAAACGCCCTGTATCAATTAGTCACTAATATTCTTTTTAATTCGGTAAGAGAAGTAACAATTGTTATTTAATCAAAACTTAAAAAAAAAAAGGAACTACTTTCACTTGAAATGAAACGATTTTCACTAACGTGCGCACGTATAAAATGGCGTGTGTAGAGCGCCGTACCGTTTGCACGGTGCGGCGGAGGTGAAGACCACCCGACCGACTCCTGGGATGGTTGGATTAAGACTCTGCGATCGTCATCTCATGCAGAGATGATTTCGCTAAGAAAAAAAGGAAGAGAGAGAAAAACTTTTCTCATAAGGATGTGACCACTAAGAAAATGCGATCTTTTTGGTGCAGTGGTATATGTGCGCGATCGAACAGATTCAATGTTGTTGCACGTGTTCGAAAGCAGGCAGGCGGCAAGGACAATCGGGAAAAATGACCAAATGCGGCGTTGGTAATGCGGGTCATTGTTTACACGATGCCTCCTCGCTATTTTCGACGTTGGGAGAAAAAGGTGCTAAAAGCAAATTGGATGTTTATGGCACCCCTGGCCGCAGTAGAAACCGGGTTCATAATTGCATTAGGAAATGCTGGAGAATTTGGTTTCGGCGTCTATTGCGCTAATTATATGCAGCTGTTTGGGTTGTTTATTGATAAGACAAACAAACAAGGTTGCCAGGCAATATGTATGAAACAGGACGCGGCTGGGAAAATAGACGGCGCAGTATTTATAGTCCCTGTCATGAATGTTACAAATGTATGTAAATCTAATTATTTGTTTACCGGAATTCCTCTAAGGAAATTTGACTGGCGACGTAGATGCCGAAATTGATTGGAAATTCCTGGCAAGTTAATAAAGAAATCTTAAGGAGCAATGTTATGCGAAGAGAATGCATGAAGGTAAGATTTCTTTACAGGGACTTAGAGATATAGATTTGATCTCTTAAATGCGTGCAGCATTTTTAGGTACTAATACTGTTGCATTAGCAAACTAAAGGGAGTTGGGTAGTAGTTATGGGGGTTTTTTCAGGTAAGTAGACCGTAGGGTTTGGCGGAACCGCTACAAATGAATGGAAATGGATTATGTTTTGTAAAGGTAAGTATGGGTTTTGGGTATAGGAATGGGATAGGTTAGGGGGTTTTAGATAAGTGGAAAGGTGTAGCGATTCTGTATCGCTACATGGAGAAAAACTTCTTTCCATTGGTACGGTTCACGATTAACAGTACGAATGCGTTCTTTGTGTATACGTCGGCCATCCTTCAATAAATCGGGAGAAGAGCGCGAAGTGTCGGGAGTAAAAAATAAAAGACGGAAAGATTCATTCTAAATTTTAATAACAAATTTTAAATATACTGAAATCGGAAGTTCGGGGAGGGTCGATGTGATCTGCACGAGAGTATGATGGACACTGACTGATGCGACTTGCACAAAGGTGTAATTGACTCTGACTAGATGATCGTATATGATTTTTAATAGAAGGAAAAAAGAGCAAAAGGTAAGAGAAAAAGGGGTATCCTGAAAACATGTTCGCTCTCTCTCTTTGTACCTGGACTCCGAAGCACAAGAGAGTTTGGTTGGGCCAGTCATATTCGAGCATGGTGTCATTGTTTGCTCGAACGGATTTTGTTGATTGTGTTCAATCTGCAGGCAAGGTTTTCGGCTTGTGGAACGAATTAATGATTCGGAGAATCGTTTGGGTTATTTTGGCAGCTGTAGTTGCTCGAATTATGATTCGGAGAATCGTTTGGGTTTTTGGATATTATATTGAGCAATTGCTATAGTTGCTCGAATTATGATTTTGGAAAGGGTTATTGATGAATTTAATATTAGTTATAGGATATGTATTTAGAGGGGGGAGGGTATTAATGGTAAAGCTTTCCAGAGCACTACAGTTACAACGAGTGTTCCTTTGCCTTCCTTGACAACTAGTCGTAGGTAACGGGTAGTTTATTTTCCTCGGCGATTCTTTTTGCAAAAGGTTGCATCATCCGAATTGTAATTGTTGTTAGTTCGTTTTTTTATTTTGGAATTCTAATTGTTATTTCTCTGCAGTCTCTAACCTGTTTTTTATACCTTTGTTTATTACACCGAAAAATAATTGCACAGGGCGAACTTGCGTAACCGAGTGTATCGCGTTTTTGTATTGAAATACGGCGTTGAATATTTCGCCAGAATCCGAACTATTCCTTTCAAAGGCTGGGCTTCTACTGATTTGAAGAAGCATCGAATGAATACTCTCTACGTTCGAGTTTGTTATTGAGTGTCCAACTGGTGCAAGAGTATGGCTCACTCCCCTTTGTTTGAACAGGCACTCCGTGCGTGCTCCCTTAAAAATTAGTCATAATGATTTATCCACTTTCTTATTTTCGGATATAAGTTTGTCGTCTTGAGGTCCTTCTCTCAGGGAGTGTGTCTCCTTGTCCTGAAAAGGAAGAGGGATCTCTTTAGACCGCTCCTGAGGGAAGAGTAGCGACCGACTGTTTATAAAAAGGCCCGGAAATCGGCCAGGTTTAATTAAAAATGCAAACACTTTATAAGTACACTTCGCTTTAAATTTATTTATTAATTTTAATTTTAATTTCATTGAGTTTATTGGCGTCCTTACACATCGGACGCCAATTGAGACTGATCCTCGAATACAAAATTTATCATCACCTTTTATACAAAATCTTATCGGGATTTTGTATTTCGAATGCATCAAAATGCGAGCAGAATCTCGAAAAAGATACTTGGCTGGAGTCTAATGTTTGTTTTTTGAGATAAGAATTCGGTTAGGCGAATTCTCGGACACATGAGCATGGAAATCGAACATCTGGTTCAATTTAGCATATGTTTGCTTTTGTTTGAGAATCATAGCTTATTGATGTATATGGATGATAAACGAATATTTTATTCGTGTACCAGGAATTTTGCTGGATTGGGATAATGTATTTCTGTGGGTCTCTTAGAATTGCCAAAGATGCATAAACGAGTAAAATCACAATTGAGCTTTTTTGAACAGTATTTATTTCCGGTCTTCTTCATTTTTTAAAAAAGCGTAATGTACGTTTACTTTATAATATTAGAAAAAAACAATAAGCCAAACAACTCCCCGTCGCTTAAATCCAAACCTGACCACTACTCGAATTAATATCGAACATCGTTTGCCATTTCGAAAGCTTGTTCCAAACCAGAACAATGATGTTGTTCTAATTAATTTATATACTTTATTAATACTCCTAGATTTAACTCTTTGTAAGCTTCGACACTAACTGACCGTTGTTCGTATTAATTTCGAACTATCGATTGCCATTTCGAAAGCGTGTTCGAAATCAGAACAGGGATGCCCTTCTAATTAATAATTTATTTTACAAGATGCTCGCTTCGAATGCCTGAGTGACTTATTAACTAGTTTCCATTGAACAAAATTTCTCTCTGATTATAAATTCGCAACTAATTTTTATTAAACAATGTGTCTTTCTGGTCGTCGCTGAACACCCGTTTCAGTATTTTTCATTTTCTGGTCACGTCAAAAACACAGGAACAAAAAGTCAACTAACTCTCCCCGCCGCTAAAAATCATTTTTGACCTTTGTTGTAGATGTAGATACTATTTTTGAGTTAACGTATGTGGGGGATTCCCTTTCGTGTGGATATTTGGTGGGTATCGTCTTCTGTAAATTGCCAACTGTTTCCTCCTTGTAATATGGGTATCCTCTACTATGTTAAGTGACCAGGCAACAAACAAAATATACACACACCTTTCATAAAGGTGTTCGAATATGTTGCGATTTTTGGGTACCGTAAGTCCAGCGGCGTATTTCAGCCCGGGGACGACCGGTATGTCCCGATGGCTTTTTCAACCAGGATCTCTTGATAATGTTAAATATTGCATTTAGTATGGTTTCAGGGTACTCACCCATGTATTTGAGACAGTTGCTGGTTCTCTTTCCTTATCAGGTAAATCAGGTGGTCAATACCTTCACCTTTGCTTCTTTTATTATGCCGTCGCCGAACGGTATTTGCAATAAATTTTGATGGGTCGCCTGACTGCATCGTCTCGTTGTAACCAGAAGCCATCCACGTAAAGGCCAACCCATCGGGGAACGAAAAAGCCGGTAATTATGGACCTATAGCACCCTTCATTGACGGTATCATTTTTGGATGAGATTTAAAAACTCTAAACATTTTCTGTCTTCTTCTAGATTTTTACACATTGCACATTACGTAAGATTGACAAGATGCCTCTTTTTGCAACAATTCTACTCTTTCTGTTCTCACGGCAGCTTTAGGGTTGTTACCATTTTTTTGGAGGCCTGAACGTAAATAGAAGTTCCTCTAGTGCGAGGAAATAAGAAGAGATTCAAACTTATGTTAATTGTTCGATAAGTTAGAATTGATTTTGGTTATCTTTGGTACGCTGCAACGTCCATAACATGCGTAAACTACTAAACTTGATTTTCCTTGTCCTTGCTCCTCATCGTCCTCTTTCTCATCTTTACTTACATTCTTTCGTGTAGAAGTATATTAGGTGAGCGATCCAACTGTCCCCACTGGACTTCGTAGTAGTACATCCTTTGCAAGAGAGAACTAAAAAACTTGCCATTAAAAGACTTAAAGTTAAGTAGAATAAAATGTTTAATTCCTCTCGTGAGGGACTTCGAACTGTTATAAATTGTTATTAAATTGGAATAATGGTATTAAGAAGTATTCCTTTGTTAATTTTATACAAAACAAAAAAGATTTATATTGTAAAATATTTTTTATGTTTGTGTATGTCGAAATAAATGTACCTCTATTTATATATCAATATATATCTCTGTAAATTCACATAAAAATATATAAATATTTATAACATATGTCTATATGAATACACATAAAACACGTTTGTTTATATATTACATCCTTATAAGGGACTAAGTGCAGTTAGTTATTTTTCAGAGGACTAGACATGTTGGCCTTATATGTATAGTTGCTAAGTGTTGAACATATCCCTATTACTTTTTTATCATTGGTGTTTTCAAATAAATGTATCTTTGTCATGTTTTAATAAAATACCAAGTGTTATTATTCGTTGTATGTTTTGGATTGATGGAGAACTAAAGGCAAACTTTTTGAAACACGTAAGTAAACTTTGGAAACTATTTTTGGAATTGGCCAGACACGAAGTAAGATTTAATCAAATGCTCATTTTATTTACTAATACTTCTCCAATTTCCTTTGCAACTCAATCGCTAGTACTTATTTGGGAAAAGTAAACTTCTGGAATTCATCTAATTTTCCTTTATACAGGGTGATCAAGTGGTTTTGACGATTCTAAAATGCAATGACTCGCTAAGTAAGTAATGGTGTTCTAACGAAGTGAACATTTTACACACGATATAAAATTTAATAAGTTTTGCGGCGTAACGCGTAACCAAATAGACCACTTCCTCATCGACAAAAGATACCACTCGAATATCCTTGACGTAAGCTCATATAGAGGAACAGATTGCGACTCCGATCATCTTCTAGTGATGGGCAAAATCAGGAGTCGGCTCGCAGCAAACCCACATGGGCAGTCACGGGAGACGAGCAAAACGTTCGACATAAACTAAAAGACCTACGCAAAAGGGTTGAATATCAAGACGAACTAACGAATAGATTTAGCATTCTAGAGAATGGGAGCAATGAGGAAGGGGAAGCCAATAGTGTGGACACTAAATGGCCATCGATCAGAGACACAATAAAACAAACAGCCCAAAGGTATTAAGATTTAAAAAACAATTAAGTCCAAGCCTTGGTTTGACGGTGAGTGCAGGGCGAAGATCGAAGAACGTAAACGCCTCAGGGTGGTCCACTTACAAAGATATGATGAAGTCAACGCAGAAAAGATACGCGACAATTCGGAAAGTGAGAATGAGACTCTTCAAACGCAAAAATCGCGAATGGAAGAAGACTCGGATAGAAAAAATCCTAGAAAAAACTCGAGACCAAAGAACATCCAGAGGTGTGTATTCCGGCATAAATTCAGTTAAAAACGGCTACCGAGGGAGAGCCAAAATAATTCGAGACGAAAACGGCTGTCTGGTCACAGAAACAAACAATATCGTGACAAGATGGAGACAGTACTTTGAAAACCTGCTCAATGCGCGCACTCATCAACCACAAATAAACCCACCACACGTACACACAGCCGAGCCTTAGAATTCTAGAGCCCTCTTTCAACGAAGTTGTAGACGCAATAATTCGATTAAAAAACAACTAGGCTGCCGGGGTCAATTGCATGCCGGCAGAGCTTATGAGGCATGGAGGAGGGGCAACCGCTCGAAAGATCCACCAACTGATTAAAACAATATGGGTTAAGGAAGTCACTCCGGAAGAATGGAAAACCTCAATAGTCGTCCCCATTTGCAAAAAAGGCGACAGATCTCACTGCGAAAACTACAGAGGAATATAATTGCTCCCAACCGCATACAAAATACCAACAAATCTCATACTGGCGAGAATCACACCATGCGGAAAAGAAATACTGGAAGACTACCAATGTGGATTCCGTAGGAACCGCTCAACAAACGACCAAACGTTCACAGTAAGGCAATTGCTGGAAAAGAAGTGGGGATACACTGATTTCCAGTGTGGTTTAATGTGGGACCCAGCTTAATAGAAAAGATTCGGATTTTTGAGAGAGAATGCATCAGACTCCTGAATCCGATCACAAAAAATACTGTCCCAATGAAGCGTTGTACAGTGGGGCCAATATAAACAGAGTGGATAACTTTATGATCAAGTTGATCCGAGGGCATCTTGCGAGATCAATATGCTCGCCGAAAGATTTATTTTTTGGTGCATATTGTCCAAACAATATGTATTATGAGGGGGTCCGTCTCAGAGTGATCCACTTACAAAGATATGATGAAGTCAACGCAGAAAGATACGCGACAGTTCGGAAAGGGACAATGAAAGTTTTCAAACGCAAAAAACCCGAATGGGTGAAGACTCGGATCGAAAAAATCCTAGAAAATGGCAGAGCAAAGAATATTAGAGGTATGTATGTCGGCATAAACTCGATTAAAAATGGCTACCGAGGGAGAGCCAAAATAATTCGAAACACAAACAGCTGTCTAGTCACAGAAACAAACAATATCATGACAAGATGGAGACAGTACTTTGAAAACCTGCTCAATGTACGCACCCATCAACCACAAATAAACGCACCAGGCGTACATACAGCCGAGCCTCAGATCCCAGAGCCTTTTTTCAACGAAGTTGTAGACGTAATAAGTCGATTGAAAAACAACTAGGCTTCCGGGGTCAACTGCTTGCCGGCAGAGCTTATGAGGCATGGAGGAGAGGCAATCGCTCGAAAGATCTGTGGCGTCTCTAACAGATACACACACAATACACAAGCAAATACTGAAGAACACCGAACGAAAATTGAAAAAGAGAATGCATCAGAGCCGTATACCATAGCGATAACATAAAAATTCACATCAGTGGAATATACTTGAGTTTAAAAATCGAATTCTAAACACGGCCAGTAGCCTGATGGGTTGCGCTTTGGTTCAATTTTTGGTGATTCTAACCGTCATAGCGTCAGTTCAAATCACACGTTCTTCACTATTATTCTAAACGCTATAGATCCACCAACTGATTAAAACAATATGGGTTAAGGAAGTCATTCCGGAAGAATGAAAAACCTCAATAGTCGTCCCCATTTTCAAAAAAACCGACAGGTCTGACTGCGAAACTACAGAGGAATATAATTGCTCCCAACCGCATACAAAATACCAACAAATCTCATACTGACGAGGATCACAGCGTACGCAGAAGAAATACTGGAAGACTACCAATGCGAATTCCGTAGGAACCGGTCAACCAGCGACCAAATGTTCACAGTAAGGCAAATGCTGGAAAAGAAGTGGGAATACGGAGAGACGGTTCACCAACTGTTCGTTGACTTCAAAAGAGCCTACTACTCAATCGCAAGGCAAAGACTTTACCATATTGTAGTTGAGCTGGGAGTCCCGAAAAGAATGCCGCTCTCATTCAAATTGACATGAACGAAAACAAAGGGCGAGTTAGAATAGAAAACCACCTCTCAGAACCATTTCAATTCCGATACGGACTAAAACAGGGGGATGGCCTCTCAATGTCTTTTTAACCTTGTGGTCGAGTATGTTATCAGAAAGGCACAAGACGACAACATGGCCGGATCATCCCAGAACAGCGTCTTACAGGTGCTCGCATATGCGGATGACATAGCCGTTGTAGACGATAATCTAGAACTGTAAGTAAATACTATAAAATCATCATGCAACCGACAGAAGAGGCGGGCATAGAAATAAATGAAGACAAAACAAAATACATGATTACGGCGAGAGCAGGTGGAACTCAGGGAACACATAAAAACGTCAGGGGCAAAATATTTGAAAAAGGTAAACAATTTAAATATCCGGAAACGATACTGACATCCATTAAAGAAATGTCAAAGGAGATCAACAAAAGCCTGCATTCGGGCAACGCTAGTTGGCACGCAGTCAACAAACTGCTGAAATCCAAACTGCTATCAAGTAACATAAAGCTTCGTGTCTATAGAACCGTAATCATGCCGATTGTTCTATACGGATGCAAAACATGGGTTCGCACAAAACGTTAAGAACACAAATTCCGCGTGTTCGAGAATAAAGGAGGTAAAAATGACGAGGAGGCAGGCTTAATGGAGGAAACTCCACAACAACGGATTGGAGGAGCTATACCGTAAACCTACGCGTCGCGAAGATTAAGATGGGCCGAACATGTGGCGCGAATGGGCAACGATAGGACCGTGCGTAGAATTCTTGACGCTAGACCAACGGGAAAGACCGACAAGACGGCCGCCACGGAGATGGGAGGACTATGTTAGGTCTGACCTTGAGGAGATCGGATCGGATGGTCAAGCGTGGGAGAAGAGAGCACAGGACAGGGAACGATGGCGGAGTCGAGTCGGTGAGGTCATGAACTTCCGGGTTCCTACAGGCCAATAAATGGTAAAAAAAAATAATAGTGTCCGGTGGCATATTAATAAAAACAACGACTTCTAAAATTCGTCTTGAGCCCAACTCCTTACAGTTTCGGAATTATTGTTTTGTAAATAGGCAGCTTTATATTACGTGATAGCAATCTCGGTTTTAGCAGATTGCTGACCGCGTATCAACTAGCGCCAATTTCGTGAGTTGCTTTGATATCTTCCAGATATTTGAACTCTTTAACGTGTTCAAATATCCTTCCTCTGACGTTTATATGTGTTCCCCGAGGTCCATTTGCTCTCGCCGTAACTATATACTTGGTATTTTCTTCGTTTATTTCCTGGCCCACATTCTCTGCCGCTTGCGTGATGATTTCACAGTTTCCAAATTATCGTCCAGAACGGCAATGTCATTCGCAATATGCAAGCACTTGTGTTTCTCCATTCAGGGATACTCCGGCTATGTTGTCATCCTGTACCTTTTTGACAACATACTCGACCACACGGTTGACACCGCCAGTATAAATCCGTCGCGGGTTCCGGGTGAATCTGAGACGTGATTTTCTATTCTAACTCGTCCTTTATTGTCGTTCATGCAGATTTGAATGAGAGCGGCGTATATTTTCGGGGTTCGCACTACAATATGGTAAAGCCATTGCCTTGTGACGGAGTCGTAGGCTTTTTTGAAGTCATAAACAGCTGGTGAACCGTATCTTCATGTTCTCACTTTTTTTTGAACAATTGCTTTACTGTGAACATTTGGTCGCTTGTTGATTGCGAAATCGGCACTGGTACACTCCCAGTATTTCTTATGCATATCGTGTGATTCTCGCCAGTAAGGCGTTTGTCAGTACTTTGATGCGGGTGAAAGCAGTGATATTTGTATATTCGAGTAGTTCTCACCATCAGATCTGTCGCCCTTTTTGAACATAGCGAAATAGTTCGTCTTTATATTCCATATCATATCCCATAACATGTTCGACTACACGTTAGACAATACGTTTCACGTTAGACACGTTTCACATGTCCAAAAATATTTTCCACACGGTCCATATGTTTCTAAGGTGTCCTAAAGCTCTATTAAGGATGTCCCAAGGATATCTCGAGGATGCACTAAGGATACCCTAAAGGTGTCCTAAGGAAGTCTAAAGTATGTCCCAAAGATGTCCAAAGACGTCCTAGTGTTCCAAAAATGCCCCAATGATGTTCTATGCATGTCGCCCATGTGCCTCACAAAACGTTCCTCAATGTGTTCCATCACACCCTCCATAACATGTAGGAGATGATAAAGCATATAAATGTGGAACTTTTCATGAAAGCATTAGTCACATTATCGTGACATATCTCGTGCAGTGCGGACGTGTAAGGAAACGTGTTTACACGTGTGTGCAGTGCACTATTAAATTGTCTAGTGCAATATAAAAACAAAAAAAAATATATAATTATAATTAAAAAGAATAACAAAAAAAAATTTTTTTTTTTATAACAACAAGAAAGAAGTTACTACACAACTCCGATGATAGGCGATGACCCAGGCAATGCACTGGAGTACATAACCGATAGAAAAAGGAAGGCTCTGGACATCTTACGAAACGCTCCAGTAAAAAAAACAAACATGGACAGAACAAGCAGCCCCGCAAATTACAAACAAAAGTTCGAAGAAGCGTTGGAAACCATTAACCAATTAACGGTTAAAGTGAAACAACTCCAGGAACAAATCCATAAACAAGGTTCCTTCAATAACACTGATGACGTCCATATGGAAGAAACGTCCCGTCAACGCCCTAATTCGAGTCAAAGCCAAGGCGAACCACCCACCAAAGTTTACAAACAAATGAAGGCCTCATCAAATCAAATACCCACCCAAGCCAGAGCAGAAACAAAAACGAAATCAACCGCGAGAAATGAAAGACCCCCGCCAATCTACGTCAAAAACCTGACCAGCACCAAAGCTATAATTCAAACCCTGCAAAATGCTCTGGGTCACCGGAATTTCAGCACAAATATAAAAGGATCTAGGACTTCAATAACAGTCAGATCACTAGACGATCATGAAAGGGCAGTTAAAAAACTGTTAGAGGAACAATATCAGTTCTTCACATTCCAACATCCAAATAGCAAACCAACTACCTTTATTATAAGGCACATCGATCCAGAATGGACCAATGAAGAATTAGGACTGGAAATTGCTAGGATATGTCCACAAATAAAAATTAATAAGCTGGACTACTTCCAAACACCATACATGAGGACAAACAACATAAAAAGCCTCCGGATCATACAAATCCCACCAAATCAGGATATCAACCAATTTAAACAAATTAAATATTTGTTTACCCAAAAAATCGCAATCGAGGAGCCACACAAACAAGAAATTCTACATTGCAAGCGATGCCAAGACTCAGGACACTTGGCGATCTCATGCCACCAGCAAAGACGTTGCGGCAGATGCGCAGAGGAACACGAGCTAGATGAATGCAAAGTAAATCCACAAGGCCTGGAACCAGAGACAGTCCAAACCGCCAACGCCGATGGATCCATTACCACAAAGAAGATTACAGTAAAATGTTGTAACTGTGGAGGGCCACATCCAGCAAATTTCTCTCAATGTCCTCAGAAGCTAAAAGTTCTGCAAAGACGGAAATTAGCAATGTCAACAGTTAAACCAACTACAACGAAACCAACAGTATTGCAAGAAGTAAAGTTAACCCGACCCGGAATATCTTACGCGGATGCAGCAAAAGGAAGCATCAACACCACCACTCCCTCTAACGATAATACTAAAAATTTCAATCTGGACATCATGGGTTACATCAAAAGCCTACAGGCCATGCTTCCTTCGCTGAGGCATATGTCAGAAACAGAAAAAAAAGGTCAGATTCTTTCACTAATAACTTCCCATATTCTTTCCAGCTCTCTTTAAACTAACCATTATCTCCCTCAACACAGAATCCATTTACTCTAATATACGTAAGCAACACCTCCGGTTGTTTGTTGAAAAATTTTCCCCAGATATCCTCTTCCTTTCAGAGACCTGGCTCAAACCAAATTCCCGAGTTTCCATTCCCAATTATACTTTTGTTTCTAACCCCAGAACTAATGGATCCCACGGAGGTACCGGCATCTTAATACACAAAAAATTTCAATTCAGTGAAATTAGATTCACTAATATATTCAGCATTGAATACACGGCAGTTAAACTTTTTTGTGAGAACAATAAAGTGCTCGTCTTAGCATCCATTTATATTCACCCTTCACGACAACCAGATTTCCCAGATGCTGACATTTCTCAGATAATCCAACAGTCCGTTCCCGCTCCATTTATAATCGGGGGAGACTGGAATGCTCGTCATACAGCATTCAATGATAATAAATGCAACAAATATGGTCGTCAGTTGCTAGCCCTCCTCCCATCTTATCCATATACATACATTGACCCCCCATTACAGCCAACCCGTGTCACTAGCACAGCCAAGTCAACAATCGACTTCTTCCTCAAGTCCGATGATGTTCAGTCAGCGGGTCCACCTACAGTCTCCTTTATATTTCCTTCTGATCATGGTTCCGTTCATACCACGATCCAAATCCCCTCTTTCGACCCACTCTACTCGTCAAACCCTGTCCCAAACTTCACCAAAACAAATTGGAGAAAAGTCAATAGGGACATAGCGATAAGTTTCTCTGACTTGTATATCCCTGAAGCATCTAACTTACTCTCTATTGAAATCGATCACGCATCTTTAAGAATAGAGCAAATTCTTAAGGAGGCTCTCAACAACAACACCCCGACAACCATTCCTCATAACTATTTAGGAAAGCCTTTGCCCAGCATCCTAACCAAATTATTGCGCCTTAAAAAGCAGCTCCGCCGTAAACTCCATACAAGATACTGCCCCTTTATTAAAAGCCAAATCCAACTCCTATCCACTCTGATAAATGAGCAGTTGAAAAAGTTCGCAGATGAAAACTACATCTCCACACTTAAAAATATCAAACCAAATCGGGATCTTTTCAAAAACATCAACCAATTAACTGGTCGTAAATATAAACCCCGAATTGATCATCTCATCAACCCAATCAGCAATAATATTGCCCAGTCCGATACGGACATAGCAAATTGCCTCGCAGAACACTTTGCAAAGATTCATGAGCAAAATAATTCTCTATCAACTCCCGGCTTCGAGAACACAGTAAACGAATACATCTCAAACAGATTATTCACATCTTTTACTCCTTTCATCGGTGAATTTAGCAACACGAACATAGCTTCACACCCCTTAGACACTACAAATTTTCTAACTGCAGACGAATTATCCGAGATCGTAAGATCAGGAAATAACAAAAAGTCAACTGGATTAGATGGAATCCCACGCCTTCTATTTAAAAGGCTACGCCCACAGAATCTACTTCCCATCCTCATTCTTCTTAATCAAATAATTAATGCATCGCACTTCCCAGAGAACTGGAAAACTGCGGTAGTAATTCCTATTAAGAAGCCCGGTAGTAGTAATAGCCCTTTCAATTATCGTCCAATATCCCTATTAAGTACATTAAGTAAGATACTGGAACGCAAGATCTACCAAAATCTTCTCTCATTTGCCAATGAGAATGCCCTCATCCCTAACTGTCAGTTCGGATTTCGTAAGCGACAATCCACATGTCATGCTCTACTAAAACTTACACACGATGTTACAACTGGTCTCCAAAACCAAAGCCCTACTGTGTGTATATCTCTCGATATTTCTAAGGCGTTTGATTGCGTCTGGATCTCAGGGCTTCTGTACAAACTGCACTCCATATTTAATCTAAACTCTCACACAACAAAGCTCTTAGCCTCTTATCTTTCTGACAGAAAATTCGTTGTGAGAATAAATTCTTCCGTCTCAGAAACCCACAACATAACCGCGGGTGTTCCCCAAGGCTCTATTTTAGGGCCAATTTTATATCTGTTATATACCGCGGATATTCCTCAACCCGTATCTCCTAATGTTGTGATGCTGAATTATGCTGATGATACATTAATTTACTCTAGCAGCAAATTTGTTAAGGCTGCAAGAAATCGCATTAACAACTTTCTCCCTAACCTATCATCATACTTCAATAAGTGGAAAATTCACCTTAACCCAAATAAAACGCAGCTCATAGTGTTCAAGGGCAAACACGAGCACTGTACAAACAACACTAGACGCTGCCACAACAAAATTAAACTTAACCTAAACAACACTCTAATAAAACCCTCCAAAACCCTAAAATATCTGGGAATCACTTTTTCTAATAACTGGTCTTTTTCCTCCCACATTAAAAATTCCCTTCAAAAAGCCACAATTCAGCTTAATCTCTGTAGAAGAGTAATGTGGAAACCTAATAGTCTCTCTCACAAAGTCAAACTGCTCATTTACAAACAGATTATCAGGCCCACACTCACGTACGCGTGCCCATTGTGGTACCATATCACTCCCTCCCAAATGGAGAAATTACGAGTATTCGAAAGAAAATGCTTTAGGTATGTCTCTGGGTTACATCGTCGTCCTAACTCCTATAAGTACTATAGTAACGTCGAACTCTACAATACCGCTGGTATTGAGCGCCTCGATAGACGATTCCTCGAACTGTCTATCAAATTTATCGAAAACCTACAAAATAATCCCAATCCCATAATAACCTCGCTCTTAGAGAACCCTCTAGATATCAGAACTAACTACCCCAACTGTCTCCACACCAGAGCTATCTTCGCCTCAGGCAGACTGGTAAATGATTCAAACGAGATCATATACCACAACACCGAAGTTACCCCTAACCAGTTCAAATACTCTAACGTCCAACCATTTTCCAACATCCTACGTTTTTCCAACGAACAACCGGAAAGAAATACTCTTCCTCAAACCCATAACTGACCTCATTCCACATCCTTTAATTCATAAATCCCATTAATTATAAAACTTTGTTTTGTTTATAGCTCATTTTATAATAATCAGACTAAGTTAGGTTAAGTTATATTTATATTTATACTTAGGGTTAAGTTTAGATTAAGTAAAGTAAAAATAAGAAATTCCTGGTTTTCTGACCTTTTCCAGGAAGACAAAACCCTACTAAATGTACAAACACACATCTAGCCTGTAACTCTTAAAACATTGTTTGGAAAATGTATTATAATAATAATTACATGTAAGCAATTGTCACGAATTTAATTTTAAGTCACTGTATTACTTAAATGTACAAATTTGAATTATGGTTAATAAATACAGTTTAAAAAAAAAAAAAAAAAAAGAAAGCATTAGTCGTCTCTCGACTGCCGAGGCATACACATCATTGACAGCTCGTAAGAAAAATACTGTGGTGGAACGCAGTGATAAATGTACATATAAATAGATATATCGATTCATAGATACATGTATACATAGATACATATATACATAGATACATATATACATAGATACATAAATACATAGATAGATAGATAGGTGGATACATAGATACATGGGTACATAGATACATAGATACATGGACGCATAGATACATAGTTCCATATATACCTAGCTATATAGATACATAGATACATAGGCATATAGATACATAGATACATAGATACATAGATACATAGATACATACATAGATACACAGACACATAGATACACAGATACATAGATACATAGATACATAGATATATAGATATATAGATATATAGATATATAGATACATAGATACATAGATACATAGATACATAGATACATAGATAGATAGATACATAGATACATAGATACATAGATACACAGATACAGAGATACAGAGATACATAGATACATAGATGCATAGATGCATAGATACATAGATATATAGATACATAGATACATAGATACATAGATACATAGACACCTAGATACCTAGCTACCTAAATCAATGGATAGATAGATATATACATAGATAACTAGATCTCTAGATACGAGGGCGGTATCAGAATTAATCGGCCTGACACGTAGATGGCGATATTTATTAAAATATGACTGTGGTAGATAGTACAAACCTTAGAAAGATTAAGTTTCGAGCTTGAAGAGGGTACAGTGAAGTATTGTGTGGCAGAGTTTAAACGCGGCGGTATGAGCTGCGAAGACGAACATGGCAGTGGACGACCAAAAGAGGTGACTGTTCCAGAAATGGCAAAAAAAAAATCCACAAAATGGTATTGGATGACCGTCGAATAAAGGTACACGACTTAGCAGAAATGGTAGGCTCTTCAAAAAATGCTATACATGGCATATTGACTGAACGTTTGGACATGCGAAAGCTGTGTGCAAGATGGGTGCCGCGTTTGCTCACAATCGAACAAAAACAGCGTCGTGAGGATCTTTCAATCGAATGTTTGGCCATGTATCGCAGCATGTTTCGAGTTTTTGCGTCGATTCATGGATGAATCATGGGTCCATCACTACATACCCCAGACGAAAGAACAGTGAAAACAATGGACTGAAGAGGGAGTATCGGCTCCAAAGAAGGCAAAGACGGTTCCATCTGCAGGCAAGGTTTTGGCTTCAGTTTTTTGGGATGTGTTTTGGGAAAAAAGGTTATGATGACAATTTGGTGGACATCGATAGGACCAATCCACTTTTCATTTCTTCAACCAGGAGAAACGATAAACGCCTTCAAATATTGTGAGGAAATCGACATATTGCATGCCAAATTGGCTGAAAAGCAACCTGTGTTGTTCAATAGGCATGGCCCGAACCTTTTGCATGACAATGCTAGACCCCATACCTCACAACTAACTGTGCAAAAACTGTTGCAGTTGGGATTTGAAATTCTCTTCGCATCCGCCGTACTCTCCCGACATTTCCCCAACGGACTACCATCCTTTTCGCAATCTGGATTCATTTTGCCGGCAGAAGGTCTTCCGGAACCGAGCAGAGGTCATAAGAGCCTTTGAAGATTTCATTGCCTCAAAAAGTCAGCAGTTCTACGAAAAAGGAATATTTGACCTTGTATCACGTTGGAAGAATCATAGATGCCGACAGATCCTATTTTGATTGAATAAAAATTTACGGAAAAATAATATTGGCTTTAAAAATTTTATTATAAAATCGGACATTTCATCTGGTACAACCCAATAGTAAAGTCCTGTTTACTATGGGTGAGGGCGTGCTATGTGTACAGATCATACGTTGGGATTGTGGCGTGTAGCAACGATAGTGAAGTGGGTAATTTGAACACGCGATAAAACGGATGAGAAGCGAAGCATTGAAGCATCAGAAGGAAGAATGTCATAGATGCCAAAGGATCCTATTTTGATTGAATAAAAATTTACGGAAAAATTATAGGTTTATATAAAATCGGACATTTCATGTGGTACAACTCAATATATGTATATACGAGGGCAGGTCAATAAGTCTTTAGAAAGGCCGGCCTACGATGGCGCTCGTAGCATCGCTAATGGTCTATTTTTAGTAAGCATCATTCCTCACTAGGTATCTGTCAATTTTCAATTTCTTTCATGTTTCAATTTTGCATGACAAATTGGATATGAAAAAAATATCTGCGAGATGAGTGCCGCATTTGCTCTCAGATGATTACTTTTGGAGCGCATGCGTCGCAACCCAGATGAATTTCTAGACAGATTAGTAACTATAGATGAAACATGGATACACCACTACACTCCCGAGGCGAAAGAACAATCAAAACAGTGGATTGTTAAAGGCGAACGGGCTCCAAAGAAAGCAAAGACGGCGAAACCAGCTGGAAAAGTTATGGCTAATGTGTTTTCGGATGCATGTGGTATTATCTTCACTGACTATTTAGAAAAGGGAGAAACGATAACTGGATATATATATATATATATATGGGTGGACTGAAAAATGTCCGACCTCAATGTGAAGATAGCAGCATTCGTCAATAAAAGCTAGTGATGTAGTTGTGCATCTTTTGACAGTTACTCACCAAAATTTCAGCCATTTTGGACGTGTAGTTTTTATTTGGCAGTCGTTTGAGTGAGTCGATGTGATTGTTTTTGTGAAAATGGACAAAATTGAGTATCGAGCTGTCATTAAATTTTTGTTTTTGAAAGGCAATCATCATCATCGTCATCGGCACTACAACCGGGAACCGGTCTTGGCCTTATTTAGCAATTCCTGAGGCTTGTTAATTTTCCATAATGATTTGTTTTTTCCGGGAATCGAGCCCCGGTCTCCCGCGTACAGGCGGGTATACTAACCACTATACTATCGAGGAGCCCGACCTCTAAAAAACTAGTTGTAAAATCTTGAACTGTATATGTATTATGCACTTAATAAAAATTGAATTTCATTGAATACATGATCTATCTATCTGTTTATTGGCCTATAGGAACCCGAAAGTTCATGACCTTACTGACTCGGATGCGCCATCGTTCCCTGTCCTGTGCACTTTCCTTCTATACTTCGCGTTCTAATCCGACCTCTTGAAAGTCGCGCAAAGTTCGGTAGGCGTAGGTGTGATGAGCCGACACGACTACAAGGGAAGAAAAAGTCAAGAATACATTAAGATACAAAAATTCGTATTTACTGTGTTTACAGTAATGCCTCAATAAAACCAATGTACTTAATGAACTTTTTAGCTAAAGAACTCTCAATCCTTATCCCAGGTCTACTTTTACATATATATAGCAATGCTTACTTCTGACCATGCGTAAATATGATATCTTCCGAATAAATTAATGAGCCAACCCTGAAAAAACGTTGACTTGGTGGTATATTAATTGTCATGGCGAATGTTAATCGTACTGGAAATTGAAGCTTTTTCAACATCAAAGACGTGTCTAGATCACCTTTGGTATCTGTAGAAATTTTAGGAGTATCGACTATGTTTCTTGTTTGATCCCCAGTCAATATTTTAGCCATCAATTTATTCTCTTGTATCTTTCTCACTATTATTCGCGTTCTGTTACACAGTCCATTCCATAGGTTTCTCAACATTACAATAAATAAAATTTTTAACTCAAGCTCTGCTGATGGAATTCCAGATGGAGTCAAAGATAATAGATGTTCTAGTGGATATTGTAAAGTGATGTTTTCAAACCGAAACAGTTAAATATATTTAGTTTTACAAAAACAATAACGTACATTATCAAAATCCTCAAATAAAAACAGGAATAAAATGAAAACTAATAAAAAAGAGAAAGAAATCAGAAATAAGGAAAGAACTCCCTTGAAACCTGTACACAGGCTAATGTGTACAAAAACAACTAGGACAAATAAGAACAAAAACAAAATGGAAACTAATAAAAAAGAAGAAAGAAATGAGAAATAAACAAGGCACACAGAAATGTGTCACACTCAAGTTGTATAAAAATGCTACAACAAACGATTCTGTAAAAATTGATTTACACAAGCAACTGTATAAACATCATAGAACTAATTTAAGTTCTTCTGGATGGACGCTATCGATATAATTTGAGGTGTCTGCTGTGGGAGACGGTCCGTTAGGTAAAACCTGAAATCCTTTTGATGGGCAAACTAGTTGACATAAAATTCCTCTTAATTTCTTGTCACTTTATGTGACTACAACATTTGAGTGATCTTAAAGTCTCAATACAACGTGAGGAATGTTTTCCAATCATTTAATAATTTTTTTTTCATTTCAAAGGAGTAAGTAAAAATGGTTACACTTTACACACATTAACACACATTTAGAATTGAAGAGAATGTCCTTAAATTTAATGAGCAGAAAAGTCACCAACAAACCGATGGTTGCATAGAAAGACGTTGGTTCCTCGCTATGTAAAAAAAGAAAAACAGACACTTAATACTTTAGGTTGAACACTCCGATCTAAAATCCGAATTATTGCTTATAATTGCCTAAGAGTGAGAGAAACTTTTTTACGAAGGATGCGGGTGCATTTTTTTCTCAATTTCAACTTCAACACGAGCTTCGTCGATGCTGGCAACAGTCGGTAGTCCGCCCGGCCACTGCAGGTGATCCTGCTCGTGTTGCATTATCATGTCGGCTTCCGCTGTAATAAGAGGTCCTTTTATTAGCTAGCATTCGTTACTTTAAAACTGTTATACTTACCACGAATACGATGAATTTTACTACCGTATGCCAAGTCAGCGTAGTAAACTGTTATAAACGAGATTGGTAACATCGGGGCAAGTGCCGTGATTCGTTTAACGCGTTGGTAGTAAGACGCACAACCGAAAGCTGCCGTCACACAAAAAGCTGTGATCCAGAAGAATAATTCACGATCTGTAGCCAACTTCATGGCCAGTTCGCGTTCTTTGACTTGGTAATGCATTTGTATCCACCGTTCCATCTGGAAGTAGAGCAAGGAACTTATAAAAAGTTTAGTCAAGAAAGTTAAGCACATCAATGACGACCTAAATAAAGATATGGACCATAATGCCATTGACGCACTTAGACCAAAAAACGCCAACAGATTTTGAACTCAGATGACCCCCAGAACGATAGTGCAATTAATTCGCCCTACATTTCGCCACAACCATTAAAATGAAAATTGTGTAGTTGCACATCAAATTTATTAGGTCACTTTGCAATTGCGGAAGTTGAACCGTGACGCAAGCCGATGGAGGTATATCGGCTGACGTTGCATTTCAACGCAATTGCAAATCGGAAATTGGGTCGATGGGGACCGAAATTGCATTGTCGTCATCGGGAGGCGTTGACCCCGAGGTAACGAGAAGGGGTAAAAAGAATAGGAATAAGTGGAAAATTAGAAGAGTGAACAAGAAGTGTCTAAGGAAAAGTTCGTGTTGGTGACCGGAAAATCCGTGGTTAAATATTAAACAAAAGTAGGAGTTTGGATTGCTCGAAAGTGGCCAAGCAAGGAAAGACAAGAGTTAAAGCGATCCAATCGAGAGAAAGGTTTGTGAGCATTTGTTTGAGAAAGAAAGTTGGTAACGAAAAATGAAGAAACTGTGAAGAAAAATTTGCGGAGTAACGAGAGTGGCTCAAAATATAAAAAAAGCAACTTGTGATTATAAGCCTGTAAAGTGCATAGATATAATAAGAGTGGCACAAAATAAATAAAATTTCTGACCAGAAGTTTGTGCAATGTATTTATAGGCGTAATATGGTAAGATGAACACAAAAAAAGGGAAAACTTGTAACTGAACAATTGTAGACTATACATTATGGAATGTGTCGCTGAATAAAATAGGAGTAAAGAGTAAAGAACAGTAAAAGTAAAAGTAAATAAATAAATAAATAAAGAAAAAAGAATATGCATTACAAACTAGTTTTGTTGTTGTTGGGAGTGTTAGTTGTGTGAAGCAACACTCAAAAAACCTTAGCTCGCGTTGGTAGTAAGATGTACAACCGAAAGCTGCCGTCACACAAAAAGCTGTGATCCAGAAGAATAATTCACGATCTGTACCAAACTTAATGGCCAGTTCGCGTTCTTTGACTTGGTAATGCATTTGTATCCACCGTTCCACCTGGAAGTAGAGCAAGGAACTTATAAAAAGCTTAGTCAAGAAATGAACTAATAAAAAATTAACTTGGCCGCAGCCTTGGAATAAACTCGCCTCTAGGCCGGTTTGTCGAAAAAGGCGCCTGAAGGTCGAGTGGTAGGTGGGGTCGCAATGCCCTGTTGCTCTGTGAAATACCATCCCATTAAGCTATAGGCTCGATGAAAAGGTCGGGAGAATTCCTTGACCATTTTTCGGAGCTTGGCTGATGGACCAGCCCGAAAAAAGGTTGGTATGTTGGTAAGTCGGTCCCAAAGTGAGCTGCCCATCCCGCCACATTGTATGTTCCACGATATGTTCGGGAGAAGTCGTTGACTATGTTTCGGATGTTTGACTGATGGCCCGGGGTGAAGTTGAGATCAGACATGATGGTACCTCCTGAGATAAAGAATTCCGGAGGTAAACTACTTCCCCACTCGGATCTCCGGGTGGACTATCTGATACCCTAACTCTAACCGCGACTCAGATTGACTCGTCAACCCTATTGTAAAGGTCCTATAACGAAAAACAAACTGAACACTGATCGACGTTGGGCAGAGGCTTTGGTGAAATGCGTAGGTGTCGCGATTTAAGCACAGCGTGTTCGTTATGGCACAACCTCTGAAATTGAAATAAGGAGGCTTAGGAACTTTGTGAGCATCTATACTTGAAACGCAGGACTAGAATATCCAATGAAAGGAACACTAGGGGACTGACTGAGTGAGATAAGGTTTAACTGCCTGCCCTTGAAGTTTAAAACGTTCCGAACTTGACAGAGGCTGGAAGCACCTAGCCGATCAATGAATAGACATTCCTTTGCAGAAACGGGATAGGAAATGTAGAAAGAACGATTGTCCGATAATGCCCATTTTAACTGTGGCAAGTTAAAATCGCCAAAGACCTGTGAGTAGGGCGTTAGAATATACTCACAGCTAGGCCGGTTTGTCGCAAGAGGCGACTAAAGGCCGAGTGGTAGGTGGGGCTTCAACGCCCTGTTGACTAATGAAATACTACCCTATCAAGCTATAGGTTCCGTGAAATGGTCGGGAGAAATTCCTGGTCATCTTTCGGAGCTTGGCTGATGGAACGGTTCGAGAAAAGGTTGGTTCAGGTGGTAGTCCGTCCCAAGGTGAGTTATCTCCCCGTCACGCTGTATATTCCGCGATATCGTCTGGAGAAATCTTCGACTATGTTTCGAATGTATCGATGATGGCCCGGACTGACACGGAGATAAGTGATGATGGTGCCTTTTGAGACAAAGAATTCCGGAGATAAACAATTCTCCCATTCGGATCTCCGGGGGGACTATGTCAGAGGGAACATAATGCGAATATTCTGAAAAATAACCGAACTCTAAGAAATTCGTCGTCGCGTTATCGGGCTCTGTCGACGTTCGACTGATAACGGCATATTGTAACATCAGGGGCATCGGTTTCACCAATACGAATGTAAGCGCCGTCTATCAATATTTACAAACGGCGAAACCTGATACCCTTGCCCTGTTACGGACCTAGCGTCCATGCTCTCGCTCAACACCCCCTAATCTTTACGAATTCCCCTACACTCCCTGGAACCCGTGACCAACCGCAAGGATTGAGAAACGGTCCTAGACCAAGTAAGTCACTTTCCTCTTAACCAGCCCTTATTTAAATTGTTACCACATAACATAACAATTTTGGCGCAGCCGGTTACCACCAGCGGAGGTCAATTGACAGGTAGAGAGGGGAAATTCGAGGAGATTAGGGGGTGTTGGGTGAGGGCATGGACTCTAGGTCCGTAACAGCCCCAACTGAGACCCAGGTCGATTCGTCAACTGATTCCACATATCTACGTTGCTCAAGATACGACTTGCATTCGAGATTCCGTTTTAAGGGCGGAATCTGCGTCTTTGCGGGGCCGATCTGGCTTGCGAGACGATGGAAGCGCTGGAACCCAGTAACATGGATATCATGTAGGTGAAGGTCGTGCTGAGGAATTCTGTTAAATTTCTTTGTTGTCTTTACCGGTCCGCGAGTGACGACCGACCAACGACATTTTTCGAACATATTTCACGTACCGTCGACTGGATACTGATCAATCACCCGGCTTCCGAAATTCCCGAGCATTTATACCGTGCTGCGCCACCAGGAAACTCATATGAATGCTTGGTATCGGTCGCGCAACGAGTTGTATTTCAAGCTATTAACCGACCTAAGTAGCTTCCCTCTGTATGGGGCTGCTAACTGGAATGACTTACCAGATTTCTTCGCATCCCTTTCGTGGTCGGAGGTGTGCTTGGGAGACTCCGATGTTAACGCATACGCGGAGGCAGTCACAGAGATGATTCTTCTCGGGATGGAGATCTACATTCTGCATTCCATCAAACGAAATTCATCTGATAAACCTTGGTCTGATAAAAAAAAATTCGAGTATATTACAGGGGCAAAAAATAGAGCTTTTAAACAATGGCACTCCAATCCCACCGAGGTTAACAGAACGAATTTTGTTAGAATAAGAATCGCGTGCAACCGGGCGATTGATACCACGAAGAGAGCCTACAACAACAGAGTGACCAATAAACTCCTTCAGTGCCCGACTGTTTCGCGTTCTTTCTGGTCAATGGCAAGGGCTGTCAGTAGTAACTTCGCTTCCCCCCCTTTCCTCCGTTAGTGACGGGCAGCGGGACACCAGTCACAAATTCAAAAGATAAAGCTAATGTGTTCGGGAATCTATTTTGCGGGAATTCAAACCAAGAAGCTGTTCTTTTTGACCGACCTGTGATCGCTTCGGTACGGTCTTCGATGCGGGTTGTGAGGTTCCGCCCGCGTACTATTCAACGAATTCTACGTAGCTTGGACTGTAAGAAGGCAGCCGCCCCGGCCGGAATACCAGCAATAGACCTTAAGAACTGTGCTCCAGAACTATCGGCCTTTCCTTGCAGACTCTTCCGCTTATCTTATGCATGGAGGACATTTCCTACCAGCTAATGTGTTCGTGAATTTATTTTCCGCGAATTCAAACCTCGATGCTGTTCTTTTGGAGCCACCTGTGATTGCGCCGGTGACATCTTCGATTTCAATGAGGTTCCGCCCGTGTACTATTCAACGTATTCTACGTGGACTGGACTATAGGAAGGCAACTGGCTCGAACGGAATACCAGCAATAGTCCTTAAGAACTGTGCTCCACAACTATTGGCTGATCTTGCCACGGAGGACTGCTGGAAAATCACTCGAGTTCAGCCAATCCCAAAGAAGGGGAAAAAGTGTCTCCCACAAAATTACCCACCGATAGCATTACTGTTTATGTTATCTGTTGTGCTTTTGGGACCCTACCAACCACTCAGTAATTGTGCCGAACTGCACAATAGCAAGAGTCATCAGTTGAACTTAGGTTCTCACAATCAAGCGCAACACACAACCTCCTTACCAACTCAGCGATTGAGGCGGCCGAGTTAATTAAGTATTTGGAGTGCAACGGACTTCTAAATGACCTTCAATATTAATTTCGTGGCAGGCGGTCCACGGGAGACCTTTTGACCCTTATAACCGATATATGGGCATCTGTGATTGAGCGGCATGTTGAGTGAAATGGAAACAAAGCATTGGATATCTCCAAGGCTTTTGACCGCGTCTGGCACGGGGCACTGCTGAGAAAACTTCATTCATATGGACTTTCCTACCAGCTTTGCGACTGGCCGAAGAGCTTCGTCGAAAATCGATCGATCCGAGTTGCTGATCTGTATCTTGTTAGTTCCGGGGTGCCCAAAGGTTCCATTTTTTCTTCAACCTTGTTTTTCGTTTACATAAATGATTTGTTGGAGTCATCGGGTAACAGGGTGTTCATAGTGGGGTTTGCTCTTTTTCGAGTGATCGGCCGATTAGTGTAACAACGTCGCATCCGCTGAGATGTAGCTTGATCGACTCTCTGAATCGGATTCTGGATAAGGTCGTGCAGTGGGGAAAGGCCAATCTCATCGACTTCAACGCAACGAAGACACAGTATTAAACATTCACAAGAAAAGTGGATCATCGGTTCCACAGCTGATGATGAATGGCCAGGCCCTCGAATCTGGGGAAAGCTTGAAATTGCTCGAGGTCACGGTCGGTGGAAATGCATGGTGGCATAAGCAAGTGTCGAACATCGCCAGGTCCGCTTCAGGAAAACTGAGTTATCTTTTTAGAGCCAAGAAATATTTTACTCCGGCCCAACTTCTTCTTCTGTATAAATCCCAAATTATATCCGCGCTCGAATATTGCCCTCATGTTTGGAGCTCTGCTCCTAAACATACGCTCGACCCACTTGAGAGTATACAGAGACGAGCGATCCGCCTTATCGGGGACACGGGGCTGACGTCGGGAGTACAGTCGCTATCACATCGAATGCGCGTAGCTGACCTCTGTCGGTTTTACAGATATTATCACGGGTACTCCTCTTCGGAGATTCGTGATATTGATCCGCGCAATTCGGTTTATATGCGCTCCACGAGAAAATCCGACGGACCCCACCAATTTGCGGTTCATCTCCAGATGGCGCGAACGTCTCTGCATCAGAACACATTCATTTACCCGCCTGTCACGCGGGAGACCGGGGTTCGATTCCCCGTCGGGGAGCCTCTGGCGCAAGACTAATGACCTTGCCCGGAAAAAACAAATCATTATAGAAAATTTAACAAGCCTCAGGACTTGCTAAATAAGGCCAAGACCGGTTCCCGGTTGTAGTGCCGATGATGATGATAATGATGTTTAGAGCTCTGGTCCTAAACATACCCTCGACCCACTTGAGAACATACAGAGACGAGCGATCTGCCTTATCGGGGACACCGCGTTGATGTCGGGACTACAGTCGTAATGATATCGGTGGGGCGTAGCCGACCTCGGGGGGTTTGGAACTTAGTGGCCCGGCTATGTTGTTTCTTTAAAGATGTATTGGCGGAGTCAGTTGGATTATGAACTGAGGTGTTGGAATGGTTAATGAAGACATTATTTTTACAGCTCAAAAGTTTATTGTAGAGAATATTAGCCATAATATTTTTCTATTTTAAATGCATCTCCAGCCGGGTTGTGGAACCACCATTCGTAATAGGAAGGAATGTAGAAACAAATGGATGCGTCCGCGGTTTCCGGGATATCATCTGTTATGAAAGGGGTTAGGTTGTTGTTGTTTAGCGGAGGTTTTCGTTCCATGCTTCGAGGGTCTAAGTTGAACCAAACCGATTTATCACTTTCTGGCCATTCTTAAAATTGTTGTAATACAATTTTGTCCAGAACTTGGTTTTGCCCAAATCCTTGTGAACAATGATTCGGATTACTAATGTTTAAAGCCTGTTAGGTTAGGCTTTAGTTTGTAGTGTTATATATACTTTAGCTTATTAGTACTTATATTGCTTGAATGGCGTTTCTAGCAGATACACACACGACTAGTAAAGAACAACACCACCAAAAGCACATCCATTAACGCCGTATACCATAGCAATAATATACCATTACCCCATTAGTCGAATGTATTTGAGTTTAAGAATTAAATTCACATAAGCGGCAGTGGCCGGTTGGGTAAGAGCTTTGGTTCTATCTTTTAGTGATTCTAACCGTGATAGCGTCGGTTCGAACCACTCGCTCTTCACTATCGTCGCAAACGCTATATCCCCACTAAACTCTTTCATCATTTTCAGTGAAGCGTTGCAATTTTTGGCAATAAAATCACGTCGTTTTTCGATGATTTCTGGTATCCGAACTGAAATTAGCCTTCTTTCTTTACTATCATCATCTAACCTCTTTCTGTCTTCAGAAAAACATTTGCTCTTCTCGAGCAATTATCGCCATACATTGGTGCATCAACCGGAATGTTTCTGATGCATTTTGACCAATTTAATTACTGCTCTTTGTTCCATGTTAGTATTTCAGTATCTACAGCAAAGTTGCTTTTCTATTTCCCAATTGCTTGAAGCAAAATTCGTATTTCAAGAAAGAGGGATGTCATAGCGTTCAAACGTCGGTCTCTAGTACAGTACTTACTTACACATGCCCCAAGAAACGGAACTTATTGTCGTACAGTGTACATGTCAGAAAAAAGTCGAATCTAAGGTTTCGAAAACCCACGAGTAGCTATTCACGAGTAGATACATATGCACCTTTTTTGGTTCTAACAAATTTAATAACCCTATCGGAAGATGTTATACATTTTGCAAATGGCGTCGTACGTCAATCACATTTGACATTTGTGAACTAGACAGCTGCATTCATCTCTTAACTTAACAGAAAAAATTGTAAAGGTCCAAATAAAGATTTCCGTCATTCAAAATCATTTTTTTTATTTAGTAAATTAGTAATTCAAAAACAAAATAGATGATTAATTTTGCGCCACCCTATATATCATACTTAGTCCTTTAAGGTATGGTTTACGAATCAATGAAAGTCTCCGAAAAATTCGTGTTTTATAATAAATCTTTCTTTGTTCTTAAGTGATTTTGCGACACTCTTTACTAGAGAAGGCAGAAATGTAAACAAAGCCTTGTTGTTCAATCCCAAGGCATGCAAGCGAATAACAATCGAACCCACGCATATCTGTGCAAGGTTTCAAAGAAACAATCATAGGAATATTAACAAACGCATGAGAAAAAGTCTCTCCTGCGTTTTGGTAAGGAATAAAAATGTGATATCTCTATTCAGGTGAGAATATCTCAAAATCTCTTCTTTCCACCGTTTCTCAAAGAGAAAGGTAACAGTGCTACAAGTTTGCGTACTTTCTCCGCTCTTACTTTGCATTGACATTTGCGGGTGAATGTGCCTGCATATTATTAAAAAAAAACGTGTGTAAATGTTTGTTTAAAATGAATCTGTCGAACTTTATCCGTATCGTATTATAAAACAAATCTATAAAAAAGGAAGGTGACAAAGTAAACTTGAAATGGACAATGTGTCAAAGCTCATCTCCACATCTACCTTGAGTGCTTTCACACAAATGTCGGATAGGCAACAGCAATTTTGTGCGACTGAATTATGAGGAGAAGAGATTTCGGTGACAAAGCACATTCCGAGTTTTTCAAAAATATGAGGACGAAGTTTTGTATGGTACTCACCTTTATGCGGTTCATTTCGGATACGTACTCCTGATTTTTCTTTAAGGCCAAGTGATGATCCTGTGACGTCGACTGTGATGCACCCATTTTCAGTAGTCGTGTTGGAATAGAAACACAATTTTTGTATATAGCAACTAACAAATTACATTCGTGTAATGGAAACTCTTTATTGTAGTACTGTAATTTATACTGTGGGCAGAAGTATGTTAAGCGTATCCTTAGGATAATATTATTGTCAATAGAGCACCATTACGTCAAGGTAATTGTTATATCGAGTCAGATAATATTTGTACTCATCCTGGTTACAGGAAAATAACTTCTAGTCCTAGTTGTACAGGTAAAGTGTGGTCACAGTCGAAATAACCGAGAGAAAATAAATTAAGGATACTCGAAATAAAGTTAGCAAACTGGTTCTCCTGCTCAGGCGTTCGTGCATTGCACTTGCAGTTGATATGTATAGCGTTCCAACTCATAAACTCATTGCGCTGAAGAGGATGACAATCGTATCCTGGAGTTGAAAATCAATAGAACGCAAGGATGTTCGTTAACCTATGTATTGTATGATCTCAATTTTGAACGTCGCCATTTGTACGCACGTGCCGTTCAAGTACATAATCACTAATAGTCGCGTGGAATGTAAAATGAGCTTTTTCGATTTTCCTTAGAGTAAACAAAAACTCGACTCAAGTTTCTATATAAAGCAAATCACTGATAGGACGTACTGGAAGGATTACAATGTACATAAGAGCGAATGCTTTAAGCTTATCTATTATTTGGTTAGCTTAGTGACTTTCTTCGACTCGTTGTTGTTGAAATTGCACTTGCTCTAGAAGGATTACATTGTACATAAGAGCAAATGCTTTAAGCTTATCTATTATTTGGTTAGCTTAGTGACTTTTTTCGGGCCATTGTTGTTGGAATTGCACTTGCTCTAGCTGCTGGTGGACTTGTTCCTTGCTCATTCTACTGAGTTATTGTTGAACTTGTCGCGTGTTGAGGAGAACATCTTTCGTCTTTCTCTCGAGGTAAAGACATGTTTGTTTTTTATTGTTCTTTGATATTTTTTTGTATAAACATATGCAAGGCAAAAGTATTTTGGTGCACGGCCATAAAAGCAGACGCGCCTACATACAAACGCCGTGTCCCAATAGTCACTCCCTCTCATTCTTCTACTCATACTCGTGCTCGTGTTCGGTATTTGACCGACTGGATTTAAGAGTTGATGTTTAAATTTAAATATTCTCTCCTGACCGGGGAAAAGCCGAAAAAAGCAGGGAAAACATAAAACTAATTAATATGTATAAAAAAAAAACAAAGTATGTAGAACGTGTTCTCTCTTCCTATGACTTTGTGTAGGGAGTCAAGTTAGTTGTGATATTCATTTGTGGGCCTCAAGTATGTGCGTACATCTAGCACCCGTCCCAGTTGGAGTATGAAGTACGGGTACTAATTTAAGATACTTAAAATGATTAAGAAACTTACTCGAACGTCAAGGACAAACATATCTCGATTACAAAAATATTCCGTGTCCCAATCTTTTCCTCATATCAACTCTTTCTTTTTTTGTTCAGCACATTTTCTTGGAAATCTCTGGGTTCTCCTTTTTTTCTCTTTTATTTTTTTTTGTTTTACGTTTTCAAACTAAATTTTACATTTTGTTTACGTGGATGATATAAAAAAAACAACGAGAAGATATTATTTGGTGTCTCCCACAAAAGGAAACTAAGAGAAAATGTGGTTTTTGTTATTATACAATTTTGTGTCAGTTGTGTTGTAGATAGAAAAATTGTGGAATCCCAAGTTTGTATATAAAACACTTAAATAAAAAAAAAAAAAGTAAAGATAGAATACATTCAAAGGTGAAAACTTATCCAGGTGCTGAGTTCGCTTTTTCAGCCACCCCTCGAAACGTAATCATTTTAGTTTTTAAATTAACAAATCCAATGTATCATACAAGGGCAACGTAGTTCGTTGGTCCCCTTTGGAACGAAGAGTTGAAGTGGGAATTGTATAAATAAAAGTGTGTACAGAGTTTATAGTAAATTATTATTTATAAGGCGGTGACTTTGGTGGAGTGTCCTAAATTTTAGTGCTCATTGATTATCCTCCACGTACAAGTGTTCACGCACAGAAATCGTTTTCCAACTCAGCAGAAAGTGGTAAACAAAAAAATTAAATACAGTAATATAATATTTCAGTGTTTTAGTGACTTAGTGCAAAAATTATGTTTAAATTATTGCAATCGTTAAAAAGTTAAATTGGAAAAGATTAAATCGCATAAAATAATAACTAAAAGCGAAACCTCCCAAATGTTCATGTTCTTATCATGACTGGGAGCTTTCTGGAGCATGCGTCCTCCTAAAGGATATCCATATGTTGTGATTTTGTTCCTTGTCTTGCGATTTGTTCTATTTACTATTTGTTCTATTTCATTCTGCACACTTTTAAGTTCATCCACTTTCTTCGATTCTCTTTTATTCTTAACTACATGTTTTAATTCTTTTCCATCCGTTTCTACATATTGTTTTCTGGCAAATGCGTTGCAACAGGAAGTACTAAATAAGGGTACACGTGTACCCTTGTTTAGGAATCTCCTTAAATTCTAATCATTTCTAATTATATGTTATCAACATTTTAGTTGTAGATAAAAGCAAAGGAAAGGCGGAGACCGCAGTATTTTTGTGATTTTTAAACAACCCCTCTAATCGTTCTCTAGTTCGTTACGATATCCATTCGCTTCCAATGTCTTGCGTTAGAAAGGTGAAAACGTAAATATCTACTTAGCAATACGAGTACAATTACGTTTCGCGGTTGTCCTATATAGAATTGTTATGGCCTCGTAAATGTTCACTTCTAAGTAGATATTGTACTTTAATCTTAAATCGGCGCTGAAAACACACCACTATGCCGATCTTTAAGTCTTCTACATATATATATATATATGTATATATATATATATATATATATATATATATATATATATATATATATATATATATATATATATATATATATATATATAGCTCCTCAATAGTATACTGGTTAGTATACCCGCCTGTCACGCGGGAGACCGGGGCTCGATTCCCCGTCGGAGAGCCTCTGGCGCAAGACTAATGCCCTTGCCCGGAAAAAACAAATCATTATGGAAAATTTAACAAGCCTCAGGACTTGCTAAATAAGGCCAAGACCGGTTCCAGGTTGTAGTGCCGATGATGATGATGATGATGATATATATGTATATATATATATATATATATATATATATATATATATATATATATATATAGTGCTGTAAGCAAATTATAGATTCAAACGTAATGGAATGAGTAATAAACTTTTATGACTAGTTTTGTGACAAAATATTGACCAACTCAGGAAAAACCCTTTTTACATTTTCCATTTTCCATTTTCCATTTTCCATTTTCCATTTTCCATTTTCCATTTTCCATTTTCCGTTTTCCATTTTACATTTTACATTTTAGATTTTACATTTTACATTTTACATTTTACATTTTACATTTTACATTTTACATTTTACATTTTACATTTTACATTTTACATTTTACATTTTACATTTTACATTTTACATTTTACATTTTACATTTTACATTTTACATTTTACATTTTACATTTTACATTTTCCATTTTCGATTTTCCATTTTCCATTTTCCATTTTCCATTTTCCATTTTCCATTTTCCATTTTCCATTTTCCGTTTTCCATTTTACATTTTACATTTTAGATTTTACATTTTACATTTTACATTTTACATTTTACATTTTACATTTTACATTTTACATTTTACATTTTACATTTTACATTTTACATTTTACATTTTACATTTTACATTTTACATTTTACATTTTACATTTTACATTTTACATTTTACATTTTACATTTTACATTTTACATTTTACATTTTACATTTTACATTTTACATTTTACATTTTACATTTTACATTTTACATTTTACATTTTACATTTTCCATTTTCCATTTTCCATTTTCCGTTTTACATTTTACATTTTACATTTTACATTTTACATTTTACATTTTACATTTTACATTTTACATTTTACATTTTACATTTTACATTTTACATATTAATGGGAATCTCGTGCGTCTTTTTTTGTACTTGTGGAACACATCCGCTAATATTAACATTGCGGGTGGGTTATGGACCTGACATCACATTTTGCAGACAAACTGGCGTAAAAATGCTAGCTCGTTCAGGGGTTACTGACTGAACCGTTTGGGGTTGAGGGTAACGGCTGGTGAAGCTATGCCAGACAGTTGGATGTTCTGGAATGGCATAATATTTGCAGTTGCCGACATTTGCAAATTACCGACAAGTTGTGGAGGAGGTGACTGAAAGGCGGCACCTGCTGCTCTGTTGAAACTGCGTGGGCAGTTGTGAAAGAATCGGACCATCGAGACCATTTGGCATTTGTATTTGAGCGAGGTTGTTGCCGTTAAGTTGAAGATTTTGTAATTGTGCAGTCACACCTTGGCTTCGAAGGTGGCTGTTTATAAATTGTTGAGATCGCTGTGCCGTAGATTATTATTATTATTATTATTATTTATTGGCCTGTAGGAAGTTCATGACCTCACCGACTCGGCTTCGCCATCCTTCCCTGTCCTGGGCACTCTCCTTCCACGCTTGACCATTCGATCCGATCTCCTCAAGGTCAAACCTAACATTGTCCTCCCATCTCCGTCGCGGCCGTCCTACCGGTCTCTTTCCCGTTGGTCTACCGTCAAGAATTCTATGCACGGTCCTATCGTTCCCCATTCGCGCCACGTGTCCGGCCCATCTTAATCTTCGCGACTTGATTACTCTCACTATTGTAGGTTTGCGATATAGTTCTTCCAATTCGTGGTTATGGAGTCTCCTCCATTGTCCTGCCTCCTCGTCATATTTACCTCCAAAGATGCCTCTCAAAACTTTATTCTCGAATAGACGGAATTTGTTTTCTTCCCGTTTTGTGAGAGCCCATGTTTCGCATCCATATAGAACAATTGGCATGATTATGGTTCTATAGACACGGAGCTTTATGTTACGTGATAGCAGTCTGGATTTCAGCAGTTTACTGACTGCGTGCCAACTCGCGTTGCCGGAATGCAGTCTCTTGTTAATTTCCTTCGACATTTCGTTACTGGCCGTCAGTATCGTTCCCAGATGCTGTGCCGTAGATGAGGTCGCTAATGCAGCATGAAGTCCACTTAGTTGGGTTATAGCCGGTTGTGTAGTGTTGGTCTCGATAGTTTATAAGCTCGCCGTCTGCTGAATAAGGTTGGCCTGTGATGAAACTATAAATATTGGAGTAGTCGCCAACTGCATAGCACCGTTTGCGTTAAAAATTCGAAGTCATTGTTATGGTTGGTGTTGTTGCAGTTGGAGACGTGTATTACTTAAGGGGGTATTCTGGTGTAGAGGTCCAAATTTGACTGTTTTTTAGAATTGTGTTAAAAAAAAACGAAACATATTTTTATCATCGGATTTTTGCCCAATATTTATTTATAACATAACAAAATAAAAAAAATTTAAACAAAAATGTCGAAAATCTCCAAAATTTCAGGGTGGTGAAGTAGGGAGTTGAAACAAAAGATTGACATGATTTTGACTCTTCTAATTATCTGAAAAAAAAAAAAAACAAAAATGTATTCTTAATCAGTGAAGGTGTTGTAATCGTCCCTACCTCGAATTTCGCAAACCGGCAACTGTTTGAAAAAAATTTTGATTTTTCTCATTATTTTTTTCCGGTTATTAATTTTTTTTAAAATAATAAAATAATTGTTTTTTTAAAGCTTGGTAGAGACTTTAGAGCGTTATATCAAGAAGGTGTGTATCGAATTTCAAGTCAATCGGTTCATTAGAACTTGAGATATCGTGTCAATAGACTTGAAAAAAGTGTTTTCGAGAAAAACGCATTTAAAAATTTCACAGTATAGTGCTTCAAGTGATAAAAAAAGTACGTCACAGAATACCGTTATAACTAATTTCAAAGCAATTTTTCCGAGACAAAGGGATTGTATGGAGGGACCTCGAGCGCGCAGGTAGTTGGGAAGTATGTAGCGTCTATTGTTCGATTGGTTCCGCTAGGACCGGTCTAGTTGCCGCTTCTCTAAAGGAGCTGTAGCTTCGCCAATTATTGGAATTTCAAAATTTCCTTTGGACAGCATATTCTTAAAAGTATAAACTACAAGAAAATATTTTAAAAAAATAAATCGATTTTTTCAAAAGTCTAGACCAGAATACCCCCTTAAGCCGCTACGACCACTGCCGGGCTTTGGGTGGTCTTCTCGATGGGAACTAAAATTTATGTTGGCAGCATTGCCTGAAGGTGGAGTCGATCCATTGGTCGAGTGATGGTATTGAAAATGATCATTTCGGTATTTACTATGATGGCCGCCATAGGGATAACCTTGCTGGTCTTGGGGACCAGACAAAGCCGATGTGTTTTTCGAATTGCTAGAATTCGCTGAGTGTCCTATAAGACCAGAATTATTTGTCTTGTTCTCTTGACACTGGTTCGTGGAAATTAGTCCTATAGTATTTGTGGTTACTCTAGAGTTTAAACTGTAGTTTCCATCACCCGATTCGTCGAAGTCGTTGAGCCCAATATTTATTTGATGAACCTGTACTACGGCCATCAGGTGCAGTCATTGTTTGTGGAGCAATATCATCTTCATGATGATTTTCATTAAAATGTACTTGCTGCTTCTGAGATTGTTGCTGTTGCATGTTTTGTGACAGCACATGATGCCCATCAGAAACTGCATTATTGTTTAGATTTTGTTGAACTAAAAGTGGCATTTGATTGAGCAAGAGACGTTGCGTATTTATGTTGCTAGTGGGAAGAATAACCTGCTGACCAGTAGGAGAATGGGCTGAAGATTGCCCTGCTGGATGAGATAACCCTAACGCTGGGCGCGTTGCTTCTTTAAATGGCAGCTGAACTATAGATTTACCGTCCGCTTGCCACTGATGTGAGCTGCCAAAGGGCGTTTTGCACTGCTCTTCTTTTATTGACAGCGGTTTTCTCCTAGTCCCTTCTTCGCGTTCCCAGAACCTTTGCATGATGTGTTCCAAGTTAGGACTTTCAGTGGTTGTATGGAGAGATGTTATCGTTGGTGGGACCTTGAAATGGACGCCTCCCGAAAGCAGCCAGCCAAGTTCTGTCCATGGTGGTCCCTGGTAATCCCTTGATAATACCCTCCAGAAGAATTGCTGGATAAACATCGCTACCAAGCAGTATGTCGATCTTGCTTGGTTTATTGAACGATGGGTTGAATTTTTTGGATATGACTCTAGTTAGCATCAGATATATTGTGCGTTGGGAGTATGGATGTAAGCTTGGGTAGGACCAAAGCTTTCAATTGAATGTTGAAATCCTTGTTGACATTTTCAATGTATGAAAAACCACATACCTGGACACACCCCTCCGCTTCAGGATCGGGTAATGCTCGCAGCAGCAAAGGTTGCCCAACGGTTGGGAAGACCTTGACTAGCACAGTAGCCAGAAGAACCGTTTGTACCTTACGGCTTTCGGCCATGTACGTGTTATGTGCTGAGGCAGTCCTGGTGGGGGACACGGAATTGTGAGACTGGTCCAATTGAACGTGTTGAGCGGAAGAGGAAGTGGATTGAGGTGGTGACTGGCTAGCCGCCATTGAACGTGGTTTATGAACATGCATTTCGTTAGGAGAGTCGGGTATATACAGTAACGAATGATGTCTGTTTTTGCATGTCAAACACGTGAACGTGCTTGGGCAATTGTGCGTTGCATGTGCATTTGAAAGGCAGATAAACACAGTTTGTTTTTCCTAACAACTTCTTGGCTTTTTTTTTGGATTTAATGCCTTGAATCCCTAATGGAGTGCGACCCTTGACACATTGAACATTTGCCAATGGTGGAGTTGAATAAGTGAGCTGTGCTCGACATGTGTTTCGTTGCTTTGGTTTAGATAGACCTGAGGAGGATGGGCCCATAACCTACGAGGTTCTTGCCCTCATTAACAAGAAATCTTCCAGGACGCTGTAGGTCGGATAGTCAACATAAGACGCTATGTGAGATTCCTCCTATGTGAGATGTATCCAATCGTATCTAGAGGAGATGAGGTGTAGACTTGAAGGCTAGTTGGAATGACCCGATTTAGTTTTGTTCGATAACTTGTTGCCATTTCGAAGGTAATTTCATTATGACTCTCTCATAGAAACCACTCGTCCCCATTGGAAAAGCAGTCGATTTTCAAAAGCTCTCGAGGCGAATTCTACACTAGCAGAATCATTCGCCAGATGATAGAAGTAGGTAGTTATCGCTTGGTGCCAGCTCCGGACTATAAGATAGACGCATAGAACCTCCCAACCAAGCTTCAGTAGTCCCGATGGAACACAACTCCTCTCCTGTTGGCCGCTTCTGGGCGATTGCTTTTTTTAAACGGTCCCATTATTGACAGTACACATCCGAATTAAGAGTTTGGCCGTAGGCGAGCAGCTCATAGTAGATGATTGTTTGCCAATCCCACCAAACACATAGCAAAACCTTCTTGACCGTCAATCTTGGCTTGGCCGCCGTTTGCGCCGGCTCTGCGTCAGTCGACTACGACCGTTTTCGGTTGACGCTGTCGTTAGCGACCCACATTTCATCACCAATCACCACCTGCTTCAGAAATGGGTCGAGTTTGTTGCGATTCAGCAGCGATTTGCAGATGGAAATTCGGTTCATGATGTTTTTTTTTTTTTTGCGTTAACTCGTGTAACACCCATACATCGAGCTTCTTTTTGTATCTGATTCGCAGATGGAAATTGGGTTCATGAGATTTTTTGGGTAAACTTATGTGGCATCCCTACATTGAGCTTCTTTTTGTATCCAACCTTATTCAAGTGGTTCTAAACAGTTTTTTGTGCAATGTTTAGCTACTGGGCAATCGAAACAGTGCTTACATGACGATCGGGCTCGATGATTTCCATGATTTTATCTATACTTATATATTTTATTTGCCTTCCACAGCGTGGTGCATCTTTGACATCAGAATTACCGGACCGGAATTGACGAAACCAAAATTGCACGTAATTGGCTGTTACAGTATCAAGACCATAAACACTATTCACATTTCCGGGCTTACGTTTTCGCCTTTATCGAAGAAAAACTGTAAAATATGGCGTATTTTTTCTTTGCTGGTATCAATTATTGACGCGGCCTTAAAAAAGTCAAGCAATCACAGAATTGTCTAAAAAGGTTTCAGTACGAAATCTTATCTTTCTAGTGCTATCTAGCATAACCCGATTGCACTTATACAACGCGAGATACAGATTACTGAGGCCATCTATTGGAAAAATAATGGATATTTTTCTAATACACCTAATATTTCATTAATAGTTCTTGTGTAATGTTTACTATCATTTGAAAGACAACTGGTTATTTTTTTATAAAAAAAATATTGAGAATTACAAGAGTTATTAATAATTATTCCTCGAGTCCTAGAAAAAAGTCAAGACAGGAACATTTGAAGTCAAGAAGCGAAAGAGATTCCTTTAGTACATTACTCAATCTCGAAGATGGACGAAGGGTTTTGGAAAAAATTAAATTTTGGATGAGATGATCTTGTAGGTAGTAGGTGTGCCAGCACGGGAACTGGTTCACTACCACCCCACTAACGTATTCACTGATCTTCGTAAAAGAAAACACGGCGTTATTGTTTTTTGTGATTTGTGTTTATTGTTGGATTTTATTACTATGTTTTTATAAATGTATGGAAGGCCTTCGCATGAACTTAATTTATCTTCGCTTGCTATTATTTCACATCCGCGATTTCAAGTGGCGTTGTTATTGTTTATATGTTCTATTTTATGTAAAAATATTTATATTTAGTTTAAAACTCGGTACAAACATTCACTGAATACATAATTATGCGAGTAAAAGGGGACCAGGTAAGGTAGGCAGTACACATTTTTAACCTCCGCTTTAACTATCGGTCGCGCAGTCGAGTCACACGATTCGAACTCGGCTTTCTATAACACTCGGGGGTGTACCCACTACCGTGTGCACGCGGCGGTGGTTACAAGACGACTCTCTTGCTTGGTGGTTGAACTAAGACTCCGGTGATTCATCCTTTGGCTCGTGCAGGGCCGACTCCCTACTGGGGTGAGTTTCGTCCGTGGTGAGAGAAAATTTCTCTCTGTGTTGAATAGGGGACCGGATCTCTCAGTGTAGATCATGGTGGTGTGTGTGGATTGATCGTGTTGTTTACCCTGGTCATGCGGCCAAGGATAAACGAAAAAGAACAAAGGCAAAATGGACCAAGGGCATCATAAGCGATGAGAGTGCAGCTGAGTAAACAAGCTGTATCTCATTAGGGAAGCATTGGGTGCTAATGGATGATTTTAAATACTTACACAATAGGAATTGTGTATAGTATCTATTGCCGGCGGGAAGATCCGAATTCTTTTGTTTGCATGTTGTGTATGCTGTAGAATTTTGTTTTTTGGCGGCTACGCGTGAGATGCCGACAATGGCTTGTCGGTTGCACGTTGCTTTTGTCGTGAGACAAAAAGGTCGCCAACCAATGTGCATGTAAGGAAAATTGTTGTGCACATGTGAGGCTGGAATAGCCGACGAGAAGAAACGATAACATTCCCTGATTATGATGGTTACATTATATGTGAACCGAAATGTTTTCAGGGAAATTTGCCGATGGGTTGATGCATGGGATGACTATGGCATTGGGGTGGAAATGTTTGCAGGTAACTGCAGATTTGCTAAGGGAGTTGGGGTTGGAATTGTGGGTGGTTCTTTGCGTAAGTCTAGAGAACCCCACAATCTCTTCGAATTAGTCCTTCGGGAAGTGAGTTTCAATAAGAATCTCCTGAACTTGAGTTGAACCTTTGTCTGCCTCTGTCGTCATCAAGTTCCTGCTGGTATGAAGAGAGATGTTGTGCCGTTTCTCATTTAGTGTAGAGTTAAATTGTCTCCGATTGGTATGTCGCTAATAGGCCACATACCTGTTATATGTACGCGAGGCTCGGTGAATGCGAATGCAACTTGTCCCATTGTAGGCAGAAACAGCCGCTGATGCTTGGGAAAGAGGGGAGCTTGGGATTTTGGTAAAGAGGTGACCGGAATTGACTTGTTGTGAAGGATTGTTGCAGTTATTTCAAGGTCCATGGTGTTAGAGTCCTTAAGGCTCCAATTTGGATTTTACCATTTGCCGTCATTGACCCGCACATCAAACACGACAGCGGCTATTTTTGCCAAAACGATTGCATAGACAGGGGCTATTATACTAAAACCCTTGACGATTGGTGCTGGCTTGAGGGTTGGTGCTGGCTAGGGACTGCCAGTTGCTCTGAGTTTTTCATTCTCTTCGTTCGACAATATTACTTCGTCACGCCGAAACAAACGAAGAGCGTAACGGTTCTATTAAAGAGTGTCGACCCTGAAATGGAACCGGAGGCTCTGCTCGAAATGCTTCAAAACCTGAAGCACGAAGATCTCGAGTTTACCACGGTAAAACCATTCACCACACCCAAGGCAAGAAGGGAAAACCGCAAGCTACCCTTCTTTTTGGTGCAATTAACACCCAGCAGTAGAATTGGTGGTCTAAGAAAAATAACAGTCTTGGATCATCAAATGGTCACATGGGACAAATTAAAAAAAGACAGAGACATCCTGCAATGTGTCCGTTGCCAAAGGTTTGGTCACTCGGCGGCTAACTGTGAAATGCAGCGCCGTTGCGTAAAATGCGGAAAGGACCATAAGGCAGAAGAATGCCCTCTGGGAAAAGAAAGGGTGGAAGACAAAGCCCTTCTAAAGTGCGCAGTGTGTCGGAATGAGGGACATCCCCCTAATTATCGAGGTTGTCCTAAATTCTGAGAAATAATGGCAAGAAGTGTGATTCGGCAAAATAACACAGCCAGCCCATACAACAACAACACCCGTAACAATCTTTATTAGAAAAGGGATCAATCATAAAGTAATATATAGTGGAGAAGTGCGCAGGTTCCGGGTGCTGGAAGCCTGTATCGTCCGCATACCCCTTCAGCAAGGAAGGGGTTTGTATGCGATTGCGGTCTATGCACCTGAGGAGCACCAACATAATCTATTTATAGCAGAGCTCGAGACACTCTTTCGATGCTTACAATTGCACCTGGACAAAAATTACTTTATCCTAGGGGGAGATATGAACGCCAAGCATAGAAATTGGGGAAATTATATATCGAATGCCAGAGGAAATCAGTTGGCTGGTTGGTTAGATCAGTTTTATATTGAATATAGAACTGACCTGCTAGCTACGAAATATCCATCGTTCCCCAGAGGTAGATCGTTCTTAGATATCTTGCTAATCGACTCACGACTGAGATTACTTAACACCAACAGACGAAACACAAACTGTTTACGGACAATTGAATACGACAGCGACCACTGTGCATTCACGGCAGTAATAGAGCTTCCGAACGAGCTCGCAGATCTGGAGGAATTCGTGATCCCGCAACTCTATAACTACAGGGCAATGCGATGGCCGCGGTTCACCAGATCATTAACAAGAGAACTTTGTTCGAATGACTTTAATCTGCCAGGAAACAGAAACCTGACAAATGACGAAATCGACAAATACATTCAACAAATGGACGAAACCGTAAAACGAACAATGGACAAAACAATTCCCAAAACAACAGTTACAGATCACATTAACATGTACAGAAACGCAACAATAAACGCACTCCACAAGAAAAAGAGCAGACTGCTATCGAAATTAAAACAATTACACAGACAGTTTACAGACAGACAAGACCAGGAGATAATATCACTGAAATCCCGATTAAAAAACCTCCAACAATTACTTAAAGCTAATTATAGATTAGCAACAAATTTGTATTGGAACAACAGAATTCGAGCTATAAAAACTAATAACCCGAATATGTTCCCACAAATAAATAAAATATTCCGGAGAAATAATCAAAATGAAATTCAGTGTCTCCAAATCCCACGTACTCAGGTAAACAAGCAGCTGCTAACCAACATTGGCATAGATACAGAGAACGCTATCCTCAATAGTGAGCTCTTCGTGATCGAAGATCCTTTGGAAAAGGTGAACGCTGTGGGAGCTGTCTTTCAGGAAATGTACAAGGTGAATGAAAGCATTCGCCGAAATCATGACCTGGAGGACAGACTGAATCACCTGCACCTCCGAAATGAAATTTCACTTTGGCAATCAGAGAATCCGGGTTTTACCGAATTCAGTGAAGATAATCTGTCAATTGACATTAATGCCAATGGTGTAGTGGCTAATGGCCTTCTAATAACAAGGGAAGGAATCCAGAGTATCTTCGACTCATTAAGAAGCAAAAAGTCAGTGGGAATAGATGGAGTACCTAACATCGTACTCAAGAACCTGCCCCCAAAGGCAATAGATATATACACGGTCCTGTTTAACAACGCGTTGAATAATGCATATTATCCCGCGCGTTGGAAAACGACTATCATTCAGCCCATCCCAAAAAAGGGCAAAGACTGTACAAACCCAATGAACATGCGTTCGATAAGTTTACTCCCAAGCATCAGTAAAGTATTTGCAAAAATTATTAACAAAGCTCTGCTAAAATGGGTAGACGACAACAGCATTATTCCAAATAACCAGTTTGGCTTTAAGGCGGGTCATGAAACCACACATGCCGCAGCTAAACTGGTCTCCGACATACAATGGAATAAATGTAGGAACCAATGCACAGGGGCCTGTCTGATCGACTTGGAGAAAGCCTTTGATACCGTCTGGATCGAAGGGTTGTATTACAAACTGGTCAGACATGGCATACATAAGCCTTTACTATATGTACTTTACGATATGTCAAAGGACAGGAGGTTCGTGGTCAAAAGTGGTAATGTGACCTCTAATAAAACGTATAATATCAAGAATGGCTTGCAACAGGGTGCGGTACTCTCTCCGATTCTTTTTAACATTTACATTAGCGACTTATTAGATGCACTTCCGCAGGCTATTGCGTACGCAGACGATCTCATAATTTACAGAACAGCTCCGAAAGTTGAGATCATTAATAGTTTAATACAGCGAAACTTCAACAACGTGCAGCGCTATTGCGATGACTGGAAACTTAAGATCAACTTCCAGAAATGTGAAGCCATCCTATCTAGAACTCCATTATATAAAGCCACGAACGACACAAGAAAAAACTGGCGAAAGCTAGTTATCGTGGGACCGCATGGAGATAAACTGGAAACCAAGAGTTTAGTTAAATACCTGGGCATCTGGCTAGAGCAATATCTGTATTTCAACAGACATGTAGAGGCTGCTCTGGTCAAGGCTAGAAAAACGTTTGCTATGACAAGGAGGCTATTTCACAGTTGCCAACTTGACAGCAGGGTAAAAGTCATATGCTACATGACGCTAATCAGGCCAATGCTCATATATGGCTGTCCAGTATGGTTTAACATAGGTCCAAATTTGATGGAAAAGATTCGGGTGTTCGAAAGGAAGTGTCTGAGAACCTGTCTCAGATTATATCGAACACCGGAATCGGAATACAAAAAGTACTACTCAAATGAGACTTTATATAATGAAGCCTGCATAAATAGGGTGGATAATTTTATGACATATTGCGAGAGTAATAAGCTCGTCCAATGACCTAATTTTCGGGGCTTATTATCCAAATACCCTGTACTATGAGAACGTTCGTCGCAACGGTTTTGTTCCACCAGAAGCGTTCCTTGATTTGGACATGAAAGGGCTTATACAGGATAGATCCGGAATTCCGCTGATCTATCATGTAAGTAGATCATCCGTAGACGGGCGATTGTGCTACGACCGGGAAGTAACGCGCACCGAAGAAGAGCTCCTGCGCTTCAGTAAGGCTATCTCCCACAGAGACCGGGACGATAGTATTTGACAGCGTCAACAGTTCTGGTGGTTGAATGGCATATAAAGACCTGGATACCAAAGTCGGTATAGAATCACACTATCATCAGCTAGCTTATATAGACTCAGGTTTTCTAGAATTAGAGTAGTATAAGATTTAAGTTAAGTTAAGCTAAGTGATTTTACATAAAATTAAAAAAAAAAAAAAAAAAAAAATAGGTAAGTTAAGTAAGTTAAATTTTAAGAAAAAAAAAAAAAAAAAAAAATTGACAAAGTTTTTCAAATTTTTCTTTGTCTTTCAAATAATTATAAGTATTGCCATAAAGTTCTGTCGCCGAAAGGCAAATTATACAAATATTAAGTAACGTTTAGCTTAGAGCGTCTGCGAAGGACCAGTAAGTTATTATATAAGATATTTAAGCTAGAATTTAAGCATTTTTTGTCTAGCCTTTAATTTAGAAACTAAGAATATAGAAAGAAAATAAAAAAATGTATAAAAATGAAAAAAAAAAAACAATATTACTTCGATCAGTTCATCTTGAGGAATTTTAAGAGCACGATCGCTGGTTCATTTCATTCATTTTTATATCATTTTTTATTTCTTCTTCTTATTATAATTTACTTACTCGCTAGACAAAAATGATTAAACTCTAGCTTATGGTATCTTATTTCCTAACTTACTGGTCCCTGGCGGACTCTCTAACTTACATGCATACGCTTAAAGCATGAAAATTAGCCTTTCGACATTATGATTATTTTGTTGACACGAATTTTAAAGAACTTAATTAGATACAAAGAAAATGAAGAACAGAAAAAACTTTGTTTTTGTTATTGTTTTTACCTTAAAGCTAGTTTAAATACTGAACTAACAATTGTTTTTTCTTTTTTATGCATTAACTCTATCCTAAACCTAACATCAAAACTGAATTTCGAAATGCTAAATCTATGTAAGCTTTCCGTTGTTTGTTGGTTTTGTTTTTTATTTTTTTTAATTATTATTATTATTATTGCTTCCCTTTTTTTACAGTTTTATAAGGAAACAGGTTTTTAATTGTCACTCAGCCATCAAAATCTCTGGTGTTGCTTATTCGTGTCTTTTCGGTCTTTCTGTGCTACTGCTCTACTGAACTGCAGGCGCTCTTCATCTGTGTGCGCGACCTCTCGATTATAACATGTTCGTTTATCTATACCCGACCGACGCACGTGATAAATCAACGGTACAGCGGATTCATTTTGTATGAGGCCGTTCATGTCAAGACTGAGGAATGCTTCTGGTGGAATAAAGCCATTGCGACGGACCCCCTCATAATACATATTGTTTGGATAATATGCACCAAAAATAAAATCGTTCAGCGAGCATATTGATGTCGCACGATGCACTCGGATCAACTTGATCATAAAGTTATCCACTCTGTTTATATTGGCCCCACTGTACAACGTCCGATGTAAGTTAAGACACGTCCTAAGGAATTGTCTCTCAAAAATCCGAATCTTTTCTATTAAGCTAGATCCCACATTAAACCACACTGGACATCCATATATGATCATCGGTCTGATGAGCCATGTAGCATATAACTTTAACTCTGCTGTCAAGTTGACTACTATGAAATAGTCTTCAACAACTTTGTTGTTCCAATACAAATTTGCTGATAGCCTATAGTTGGCTTTTATCAGCTGTTGGAGATTTTTTTATCTGGACTGCAGTGGTATATCTCCTGGTCGTACCTGTCAATAAATCATCTGTACCGTAGTTTTAGTTGAGACAGAAGTCTACTTTTTTTCTGTGGAGTGCGTTGATAGTGGCGTTTCGGTGGTTTTTGTTTGATTTATGGTTTCGTCCATTTTCTGTATGTATTTGTCGATGTCATCGTTGGATATGTTGCTGTTGGTAGGAGGGTTAATATCTTTTAAGCGAATTTCTCTAGTTAAGGTCCTCGTGAAACGCGTCCATCGCATACCCCCATAGTTATATGATGTGCTTCTGGTGCGTAGGCAGATATCACATACATTCCCCTAACTTGTCGGAGGGGTATGCGGATGATGGACGCTTCAAGCACCTGAAATCTCACATCTCACCACTATATACTACTTTATGTTGAAGTTCTTTTTTAGCAGAGATTTCCAACCCTCCTCCTTATGTGGAGTTGGGTCGGTCTCTTCTTATTATGTCGTAGCTTGTGTGACATAGTTTATGCCTCTGATTCAGCTTAGTTTCGCTAGCTAGAAGCACGCCAGGACTTTTGTCTTGCAACAATTTAAAGAGAGCGGCTCTTCTCTCGATTCTGATAAGTGAATTTACATTCACGACTAGAGCCTTAATTGTGCTTTCTGTTCGGGGCTTTATATTGACGGGTGGCTAGACAACTGCGAATAGACCCAGTCTGGTCTAGTGTCTTGCTCCTTTATTTGTTTTTGCACTTGTGTCATCTGCGTCTGAATAGCGATCAAGGTTGTGAGCACATCTGCTAGTGTTACTGTGTCTGGAGGCACAGTATGTTGCGGCGGTACCCCTGTGGTGGGTTGTGGCGTGTTTCTCCTACCAGCTGTTATTTGAGCATACAAGAACTGTGGTGTTACATTTAGTGCTGGTCGAGCTTGAACTATCGGGCGTTCTATTTTTCGTTGCTGTGAAAACTTATTTTCTTGTAGTTCGCGGAATTTAGGACAACCTCGATAATTAGCGGGGTGTCCCTCACTCTTACAGACTGCACATTTTAGAAGAGATCTGTCGTCTACCCTTTCTTTACCTAACGTGCATTGTTCTGCGCTGTGGTCCTGTTCGCATCTTACGCATCGATACTGCATTTCGCAGTTTGCTGCTGGGTGCCCGAACCTTTGGCAGCGAAGACACTGGATTATATCTCTGCCTTTTTTCAATTTGTCCCATGTGACAATTTGATGGTTCAGGATAGTGATTTTCCCAAGTCCACCACTTTTGCTACCGGGGCCCAGCTGCACCAGGTAGAATGGTAATTTACGATTCTCCCGTCTAGCCCTAGCTGCATTGAAGGGTTTTACCGCGATAAACTCAATATCATTACAGTTAAGCTCTCGTAGTGTTTGTAATAGATCTTCTGGTTCTGTTTCAGGGTCGACGCCTTTTAGTAGAACCGTTGTATTCTTTATTTCTTTCGGGGTGTACGTGTAGAATTCCGCCGTGGCCCTTTTTAGAACATTTTTCATTTTTTCGACGTCCTCAACCGAAGTTGTCTGTATGGCAAACCTGTTCCCTGTCAGTATTTAAATTGAAAAATCCTCCCCAATAGAAAGCTTACATATAGACTTACTAGTTCGCTACAGTCCATATCTGTAATGTTGATGGGTGGCATCTTCGTTTTCCTTTTTGCTGCCTGTTGCTCTTGTTGTGGTTGTTGCTGCGTCATCTGTTGCAGTGGACATTCTTTTTGCTGGTTAGTGTTTTGTTGTGCACATTGTTGCTGTTGTTTCTGCTGCTGTTGTTTCACCATTAGCTGCTCCCTTTCAGCCAATTCCTTTTTCCTGCGACGCTTCTCAGCTAATTGTGCCCTTGCTCGGACTAGCCTTGCTTCAAGGCCGCTGTTTTCCTCCTCCTCGTTTTCAATCTCGGTAGTCGCTAAACATGCAAACATGTTATTTGTTACTTTGCCGTCAGTATATGGAACCGGGGGCAATGAGTTGTCCCCTTCCATTTTTTTGCCCTTTTTCGAGAAAGTCTATTGTTGCCTCGTTTGGCTTGTTGACTTTTGTTGTCGCTCGTGTCAGTGGGGAGCTCGCAGGGCGTTTTATTAACGCGGACTTTGGTTTTAGTGTTTTAACGACTTGTTTCTTCTCTGCCATTTTGCATTTTTGATTTACGTCCATAATCCACGTGTTCTCACCTTTTTTTCCTTTTATTTTATTTTCGTTTTTTCTTTTATTGCACGAAGGACTCCACAATGTTGGTGCGCTCACACGTAAACACGGTCCACACGTTCGATTTTTATAAGTATAAGTATTTATAGTGTGCACGCACCCATGCAAAGAAACACTTCGTACAACGCGTATCGGCACTAATTGTTTTTTAATTATGTTTAACGATGTTTATCGGATCAGTTTGGTACTGCGGAATACACACACACAGACACACGCACGTGTACGCGAATAATAATTTTATTTATTTTTCGTTGACGAGCGACAAACGATGTTGTTCGTTCAACGGTCACTGAAGCACCCGACGATCGCTGGTTTTTGCAATGAAATGAACAAACCAACCGTGTTCAATCGTTCTGAGGTGGCCGTGCCGAAGGAGAATGTTCCTTACGGCGGTTGGGAGCACCGTGATGTACACAGTTTACACGGCAACTTTAATGAGGAACGATCCGTACACTCTTGTCGTGTGCTTGGGCAAGAACGGAACGACATGGAACTTTCTACATCCTTTGATGTATTGATGTGATCTATTTTCCTGGACTTTTCGTTAAGGAAAATACATCTAGTTCTAGTTCGAGTTCATTAAAAATACGCTCAAGAATTCGTATGATCCGAAGCCGGATTACAGGGTAAAGTCGTGGCTCGACGCGCTAAGACCCCAAAATCTGCAACCATATACTTCGACGGTAAACCATAGAAGGTGGATATTCTCAGAAATTTGTGATAAGACTCAATTACAACGATTTAGTATCCTGGCACTAGCATCCGCTCTATCGCGGTCTTTTATTAGATCTAGAAAACTGTAAAAATGTAGCACTTTCATCTTATAAATTTCATTCAGAGAATAAAGTTTACGATAACATACGGCACAAGCCATCGACGTCAGTTGAACCTACATGTACCGTGCTAGTGTAGTATAGGCACTGTTTTTGGAATAGTTTCTTCGGATATTGTCGCATCTTGAGCAAACAAATATCATCCTGGCTACAAAATCATTTTTGCATAGCATATGGAATGTTCGGTGAACCGGTTAAACAGTTCAAGGTAACAGGCTCAAAGTCTGCAAATAGAAGTGTTCTTCATTTAATGAGATCATAAAACCGTTTATATTTGGAAATCACGTGCTGCTCATTTAGATTGAACTAGAGATTCACGTGTAAAATATGACAACGCAAAAAACTTAGGGAATTACTTTTAGCTCAGATAACCACATTCTTATCCTCCATATGAGTGAAAACAAATTCAACCAGCTTAAAAAAACAAACAATGAACAAACACTCGCCCCAAATTAGATCCATTTATTTCAGGTTAACAAATTATACCCCGACTCAAAACACAATCTTATCTACAATGTGGAAATTCATTGCGTTCTATTGTTTATTGCTTTACATTTACGCGATTGTAAACTTAACAGATAAGTGCGCCAAACACCCTTTAATTAATACTCTAGATTTGGGACGCTCTCCTGGCAACCATTCAGTTTATGGCTACCTTTATAAAATTATGAGACACACTATAGTGCGCAGTTTCAATTCCGTTAAATTGAGGTCGTTAAATCAGACAACACACCTGTCAGCTTTTCTATAATGCGTCTTTTACCATTCGACAGCATTGGAAATATAGACAGCATATAGATATATAGGTATCTTCTTCATTGGGCTTTGGACATGTAGAATATGCGCTTTGTTTGCCCTTATATGAAAAGCGATGCGATACAGATCATAGATCTGTTGATATGTATATATATAAATATATATATATAGTGATGCGTAGGTTTAACTGATGTCCTTAGTGCCACTAAATTACAACAAGTTGCGAGTGTGGCACTTCACGAGTAATGGCGCTTAGATGTCCGAAATTATTGTTGTATAGTGTACAACGATTAGTACAGTGACATGTTTAAATTCCTTAACAGATCTAAGAATTATTTCACGTCTTCACAATTTACAAGACGGTTCATCCAAAGCAAGGGGATCAATGTCCATATTTGGACAACAGCGTCGAAAATAGCACGCATCTGCTCGATGAGATGCAAGACCAAGCAAATCATAGTAGACTAAAGGGCAATACGATCGATTCCATCATAAGAAGATAGGTTTATTCTACCTAACTCCATTCTTTACATTTTACCACAAACACTCTTCATAAGGACGTGGTAAATTAAGTATTTGTCTGTGATTTATAAACAGATAGATAAACATGGGGAATAATTTTTTAGCCAACTTCACAAAAGAGGAACACTCGATTGGGTCTAAACTTCTGCGATTTCGAAATTAAGGTATTAAGTACATCGCATCTTCTTCGCGGGTATTGTCTATTCTAAATTAGTCTGTGTAGCTGAAAATGAAAGAAGTTTGTGTCTCATGTGCGAGTGATGACTCCCTCCTAGTGCGTCGGGACAATAAGCACTGTACATTTCAGAGTATCATAAGCGCGGTATCTTCGTCATTTAATTTTTGTCGAATATGTTTTTGAGAGGAAAACCTTACATGGAGTTTTTTCTTCCATTCTGTAACTTTGATATTAAATATGTGCTATTGAGGGCTTCATCGCGTCCTATTTATAAAAAAAAAAAATGAATACAGGAAGAGGCGTGTGACTCAGGTTTTTGAGTTGTCTTTTACTAACTAAACATAAAATGTAAAATTTTTACTATACATTCCTATTTATTTCTCATGCCCACCAGATTACATTAAGGTCGCTTTCAAAACTCGGAAGCCGGCAGTTCTATGTCAAGCTTCCTTTGCGGGAAAATTGAAGAAACGTCTATCCACTTGTTTGTCCGTTGCTAAGATCTTCCACGAATAATGTGCATCGGTACCTCTCCCTCTGCATTTTCCGCATCACCAACTCTCCTAGATTTTGAGCATACCAAAATTTCAATTAGCGCAAGAAATTATCATCAAAATATAGAAGCGAATTTGTTTTCATTCCCTGCACTGCTCTATCCGAATGGCGTGGCAATACATAGTTTATTCCTCCCGTGTCGATCACGATATTGGAAATGTAATTAAGAACTATACGGAAATGTAATTAAGAACTCTACGGAAATGTAATTAAGAACTCTCGCGCGCGGCGTTTGTTGTGTATATTTCAAAAATAGTTCACACTCCTACAAGAAGTTTCCCAATACTCTTAATGTGTTACGTCATGATATCTCGAGGACAATATTTAGTTTTAAATCCGATTTAATACCTTTATGCGTTTACTTAAAAAAGCAAAAAATAGGACACCAAGAACATACACAACCTTAAAGCTCATTATAAGCCATTAATTAACTTGTTGAGTTTAAAAATAATGTTGTTTACTTCTTCGTATTTTTAGAAAAAATGAGAAACGTTTGTGAAGAGATACACACGCGGAAGTGCATAAGTGAATAGCAAGCGTTCAACAGTATGGAGAAACTTAGGAAAAATATATCAGCAATCGCAATTACTCTATTTCAAACAACATATATAAAAAAGAACCGGCATCTTTTTAAAACCAACCCAATTGCTTGGTAATAAAAAACCTAGAGTGCTCTTACAACGCCAAAGCACTGGAAGGAAGACAGCGCTATTATAATACAATTTTAGATCCCTTATTGCTACTGTATAAGCAACACTCAAGACACCAAGTGACATGTGAAAACAATGCTTTATGCGACAAATAGGATCATATAAAAGCTAAATAAAAACATATTTAAAGAAAAACACCAAATCCTATGGAGAATCAAACACGCGACAAATAAAGGAAACAAGGAGATGAAGGACTAATCATAAGATCAACTGCAAACATCAAAACCATATTCTAAATTAGTTTTAAAGTATAATAACTATAGGATACAATAAATTACAAAACCAGATTGGTTCATTAGTGATAAAAAACAAAAAACACCAATATGAAAAATCGAAAATGTTCTAACAATCATTCAACTCACACAACACAACCGAATAATAAAGTTAATGATTTGCAGCTATAATAATTTAACGAAAAAAAAAACCTTGTAAAAAACTAGTAGTGATATTTAAAACATATTTAAAAATATACTATAAATACAAGACTCTAAAAATAGAGGCCTAAAAGCATTAAAGCTCCAATATTACAGAATAGCAAACAGTACCGCCTTAAGCGGGGGTCCAATTCTGATCTCCAAAATTATTACATAATAGTATGCAAATAAAAAACAGTAAAACCTCTAATCTGATATAGGGACATAAAGAGCATTTTTAAATAAACTTTACAAGCAGCAAAACACCAATGAAATTATTATAATCCAATTAAACAAAATGCAAAATACTTTAACAATAGCAAATTTAATTAAATTGTAGAACATCCGTTTCGGCAATAGTGACTTTAATTTGAAATACATATAAATAGTGCCCCAAAAAGCCTTTACCTAACAATACTCACTTAGGAATACAAACAAAATAAAAGTAATCCAAATAGCAGAACTGTTTTTTTCAATTGTAACAACTTCAATCATAGATATATTTAATTATTCCTCTAGCAACAAGTTCAAGGAATAGAATCAATAACATTGGGTGCAAATAATATAAAAGATAAATAGATAAATATTTAATTAAATAAAACAAAACCATCGGGTGCAAATAATATCAAAAATGAATAGATAAATAATTAAAAAAACAAATTTATTAAATACAATTTACTCGTTTTCAAGAGTAACAACTACAACAAACAACATAAATAAATTGAGTAAGAAACTGTAAAATAAAATAGCACCGGAAAAATATACCGAATTTAATACAACAATAAAATATAAGGATTTTTAATACCAACAAATATAAATAAAACAAAACAATCAATTGACCGAATATAATATAAAAAATAAATAAATACGATACTATGGAAATATGTAAAGAAATTATTAAGTAATGTTTAAAACATAAATCAATAATACAGAGAAGCATAAATAAACGCGAAAAATGTATTAAAAGTAATACCTAGAAAAAAAGAACAAACAATTTCAATAGAAAGAACATCAAATAAAACAAAATAAAGAATTTAATTCAGTAAAAATAAAGAAGAAATAGATAAATACAATAAATATAAATTAAATGTTCTCAAAAATAACGATTTCACATAATAACGTAAATAAATGAAAACAAATCATTAAACAACCTCTGAGTTAATACAAAAAGCAGCCTACGAAAATAGACGACTTGAGCAAAACTAATTCTAAAAAATCTAAAGTATTTTTAATATGAAAAACTTAAGACAAAATGATGTGAAATGTTAATCGAAAACATTGATGAAAGAAAATTTAAATATTTTCAAAAGAAATGAATTTATCTTAGAGTATAAATAAATCCTGAGTGAAAAGAAGAGAACACCAAATATATATAAATATACTGAAATTTTTACAATTAAAAAATAAATAAATGAAATAAAATAAAATAAAAAAATAAAAACAAATATAGAGAAAAAAAATCAAAATTGAAAAAAAGTTCCAATAGAATGAAATTAATAAAACATTGAAAGACAGTTTAAGTATTTTAAAAATTAACGACATCGCTTAATAAAACAAAAAATCTCATGGTGGGATAGTAAAAGTAAAACAAGTTGGGAAAAAACAATAGTCTGTAAGAACAGTTAAAAAAAGAGAAATTACATATTTTTAAAGGTAACAAGATCACCTACTAACATACAAAAATCTCGGTGTGAAATAGTAAAAAAAAAAAAAACAAATTAGGAAAACAAATAGTCTCTATAACAGTTCAAAAAAGAGTACATAAATATTTTTAAAGGTAACAACATCACCCACTAATATAAAAAATCTCTGAGTGAAATAGTAAAAATAAACCAAATTAGGAAAAAACAATAGTCTCTATAAAAACAGAAAAGAAGGGGCATCTAAGTATTTTGAAAAGAATCACTTCACCTAATAATAATAGTCAAAAGAAAATAACACCAAATATATATAAATATACTGAAATTATTACAAAATAATAATAATAATAATAATAATAATAATAATAAAATAAAACTAAAAATAAAGAAAAAAAAGGAAAATTAATAAAACACTGACAGAGAAATAAAGCATTTTCAAAATCAACTACATCACCTAATAACATAACAAATCTCATGGTGAAATAGTAAAAATAAAACAAATTAGGAAAAAACAATCATCATCATCATCGGAACTACAACCGGGATCCGGTCTTGACCTTATTTAGCAAGTCTCGAGGCTTGTTAAATTTTCCGTAATAATTTATTTTTACGGGCAAGATTATTAGCCTTGCGCCAGGGAAAAAACAATAGTCTCTTTAAAAACAGATAAAAATATGGAATCTAAGTATTTTGAAAAGAATCACTTCCCCTTATAATGTGAAACACTTCAGAGTGAAATAGTCAAAAGAAAATAACACCAAATATATATAAATATACTGAAATTATCCAAAAAAATAATAATAATAAAATAAAAATTAAAATAAAGAAAAAAAGTAAAATTGAAAAAACAACAGAGGAAAATTAATAAAACATTGATAGAGAGTTAGAGCATTTTCAAAATCAACTACATCACCTACTAACATAAAAAATCTTAGAGTGAAATAATAAAAATAGTTACTGAAATTGATATAAAAAAGTCTCTAGTAAAGCAGTTAACAATAAAGGATTCTTAAGTATTTTTAAAAGTAAAGACCACCTAATAACAGAAATGTTCTCACAGTGAAATAGTAAAAATAAAACAAATTAGGAAAAACAATAGTCTCAAAAAAAACAGTTAAAAAAAAAGTAATTGAATATTTTTAAAGGTAACAACATCACCTACTAACATAAAAATCCCATAGTGAAACAGTAAAAATAGTTACCGAAATTGATATAAAAAGTCTCTAGCAAAGCAGTTAACAAAAGAGGAATCTTAAGTATTTTCAAAAGTAAAGACTTCAGCCAATAACAGAAATGTTCTCACAATGAAATGGTAAAAATAATACAACACGAATTACTACACTATAAATACTATCAAAAAGTAAAATAAAAAAAGTACTCTCAAGAAAAACGAAAGTCAGGAAAACCTCAGTACTTTGAATAGAAATATCTTCAATTAAACGAAATCATAATTGGTCGAAAAGGGTACACAAAATCAAAAATAGATAAAAAGCTTAAGAAGCATTTAAAGGTTTCTCAAAATACCGACTCACTTAGCTTATCTTATACAAACCCGAATAAAATAAAAGTGAAATAGTACAATACAAGCAATTAAACAACGCCAAATAAATAAACCTGAATTATCATCAAAAACAAACAAAAAATAAATACTTCCATTAAGAACAACCCAAAAAGCTATCAAATTGTCCACAAAATAAAAACTACAATTAAAAAATAAACAATTTCAACTTACAAGGCAAATAAACTGAAGGCAGAATAGTAAAACAAAACAAAAAACTTAGTTATTGTCACTACACAAAATAAAAAACTTGACGAAAAAAAACCCCAAAACAAAACCGATTTTATCAATAAAATAAGGCACTAATATTTTCATAGTAACAGCTACTTCCCATAATAGAACTAACCCGATAAAGAAGCGTAATAATGCTAATAAAACAATACAAAAACAAAGTAGGTCTTGGTTTAGTAAAAAACACAAGCATTACATTTTCAGTTATACCGACTTCTACAACTTATAACACCAATTAAATAGTGAAATAAAACAAGTCAAATAAAACAAAAAACATATAAAATAAAATAAATAAATACATTAAAATAAATAATTAAACAAAATAAACAAATATAATATAATAAATAAATAAAATAAAAAAGTCATAAATATTTGCAATAGCAACGATTACAGAAAAGCAGGGAATAAAATAATACAATAAAATTAATGAAATAAAACAAAACAAATAAAACAAAAAATATATGAAATAAAATAAATAAATACATCAAAATAAATAAATATACGAAATAAACAAATATAACATAATAAGTAAATAAAATTAAAAAAAACTCCAAAATATTTGCAATAGTAACGACTGCAGAAACGCAGGGAATAAAATAATACAATAAAATATATAAACGCAGAGAATAAAATAATACAATAAAATATATAAACAAAAAGTAAATACCACATTTTCAACAGTAATAACAAATTTATTACACTGATAAACTGAGTGTAAGGAAAAAAATTAAAAAGAATAAATCGAAAATACAAAAATTCTTCTATACTTTCAATAGTGGCGTCTAATATAGTTATAAAAAAAGCAAAACAAAAAAAGGATTGAATATATAAACATTCTTCAATATTTTCAATAATAACATCAACAGATTACCGAGAATAAAATAATTTGATTACCTACGAGTATAATGAAAAGAAAGTATAAAAACGGTTAAACCAAACTCGGGGAAAAGGAGTAAATGGCCAACACAATAAAATAGAAACAATTCGAGAATGAAAAACTAAATATAAAACAAAACAAGAATATAAACTTCAAAATATAATAAAGCGTGGTGCAGAGTCAACAACCACAACATAGGAAACCAATTAAATAAATAGTGGAACCTAATAAAACAAACGACCATAAATATATAAAGAACACAAATAAATAATGTTTACAAAGTAAATATACATGTAACGAATTTCTATCAAAAATGTGAACAACACAAGTATATCGAATAATATATATACGCAGTAGAACAAAACTGTATAAACGTGATTACATAAAATGAAATAGGACAAGAAATTTAAGTTAAATTGTAATGCCAAATTAAAAAATAAGTGGAGATAAAAAAGGAGGAGAATAAAGAACAAAATAAAATAAGGCACATTATTAAAATATAAATATAATTAAGAATAATTATTTTAACACACAAAATGCTGACCGAAAAACACTCGTTAAATATGCAGCAGATAAAAATCGTACCCATCGGTCAAATAAATTTGTCTAAAAAAAAATTACAAAAGTAAAAGTACAAGTTATAGAAACACAAAGCAAACAACAAAGAATAAAGTACCAGGTTATACGGCGAAGTAAATGTATGTACTACAAAATATCACAAATATGCATTAATGAAGGAAAATAAAAAGAAAAACACAACAAAAAAAAAATAAGCAAGTAAATGAAAAAAAAAAATTAGACAAATATTAGCAACGACTTCAAATTACGGCATAAACTAATTAAAGCAATGTAGTCAAATAGTAAAATAAAACAACCCCGAATAGTAGAATTAAAGAAAATCCTTGAAAAGAAGGAAAGATATAATAGAATATATTCAGAATGTTACAAGAGAAACCAATGCAATACTAAACGAACCAACTTTACGCAAAATACTGGAAAATAACAATCCAGTAAGGAAAAGAATCCATAAAAAATCTGTAATAAGGAATCGGTTAGGATCCCTATAAAACCTATCATAAATAGATTGCTAACAATCTTCTGGCATTAAATTTCAACAGCCTGAACATCATTAAACATCCCTCAATACATATATTAAATGTAATGCAAAAAACACAAAGTTTTAATCCAAATGAAACTACAACAGAAACGTTGGCTGCTTGGGTAAACAAAAATCCTTTTTGTGAACAATAACATTCTGCATTTAGTTACAAATTGGAAAGGTTTACTTAGAAAATACTAAACATTGCAAAAGGAACTAAGACCAACGCAACAGGTAAATAAACTAAAAAACTTCCATCTTAAAAAACTTCCAACAAATACAGGAAACAAAACAAACACTATACTTTGTTCTTTCATAGTTCTTCTTTAAACTTGTATTCACTTCTCTGTCATTATGTACAGAAAACCATTCAATGAAAATATTAACATTTAACTCTTTAGCATCTCTTTTCATACCCTAATGAATCCAGTAAATTTACTATATGAATTATAAAAACGCACATCAAATGAAATGAAAAACATTTACTAATCAATTATAATTCCAAAAGATTGAAAACAAAAACACCAACGAACGAAAAGACTCCAAGAAGAAGATATAAACTGTTTTATTTTCTTACATAACTTTTAAAGGAACCTTATGAAATACATAACGCCAAATAACGAACGAATATAAAACAAATATATTGCAAATAAAAACGGTTGAAAAAAAGCCTAATTAATAAGAGACTAAGTGTAATTAAGTTTATATCAAACAAAACACAAATACAAATAAATGTATTAAAAATATGACAAATTAGACACAAAACTTAATTCGGTTGTTTATAATTATAATTTATAATTGTTTTACATTTTTACACTATAAAATATCATAATCATAAAATATGACTAACACATAATAAATCCAACTGATAAACTTATTTCATTCAAAACTAAACGAATCCAAAATAAAATCAAATTCAATTGAGGAATAGAAGAGAGTTATTTTCTCTCTATGAAAATACATTTTTGTGGTGAAAGCAATAAATAAAAATCAGTGAATTTATATAATTAAAACCAGAACGGAGAATATTTCAGAATAGTGGAGTAGAAAACCATTAAATGAAGAAAACAATACAAAACTGAATACATACCAAATCAAATCCAAGGGGAAAACGAACAATATACACCACAGTTTAGTGAATTAATTAAACATAAAACAAAACACCGGAATGGACAAACACTAAAACACAAAATTATCCAGCAAATTTCGACTGGGCACAATTCATGCAATCGAAACAACAGAATCTTAGTAATACTCCAAACACTAAAAGTTAAATTGACAAAAAACTTAACTCTCCAATAAAGTCAACGACAAACAACATACAGATATGACAAACAATTGACAGCAAATCTAAATTTGTATACCTATAAAATCGGAAGCTATCAGTAAAAAAAAAAACACCAAAAACTATAACACCTTAAATATAAGAACAAAAAAAAATACAAGTAGAGAGGTTAAATTTCAGTGAATCATATTAAATAATTGTAAATTAAAGTGAGTAAAAAAAAAGTTTAATTGATATAAACATATTTTACTTAAAATTTAAAAATACAAAATTTGTTTTAGGAACAAATTATAGAAGAGTAAACGGAAAATACTAATTGACTAATTACCAAAACACCAATTCCAAATTCAAATATACATCGTAAATATATGCAAATATACTCATATTAAAAATTAAAAAGCGAAATAATTTACTATTAGAAAAAAGTAAATAATAATAATAGCAATACAAATATTTAAACTACAATGTAAGTGAATTTTAATAACTAAAAATTACAGATATTAATGACACCAAAGATAAAAGCAATAGCAATAATTTAGTAAATATACCGATTTAATTATATATATACACTGATATGATATTATACACTGTATAGATGTAAATAGCGCAGGAACTAATCGGAATCAAATATCCAAAGGATTCATTCTGTCCACCCATCGCTCTCAGTGGACGGTATAATTATAAAAATAATAATAAGTATCATTAAAAAAAAAAAACTAATAAATAATAATAAGGAAGCCGCTTCTCGCTCGGCCGCACAGTCGACAGCTGCCCCCAAAACGAAAACGACGACCCGTTCAAAGCTCACTTTGGTCAGTTTAAAACATTCCACCACATAGCATGGCCTCGGTCGCCGCTTGGCTGCCATTTGCACGGGCGGCGGCCATTGGTTGGGTACCAATAGCTACACATCCTCTACCACCGCCTCCAATTCCAAAGGATCGCCGGAAAACCGATGACGAGAAGCTGCTCATCAACGTCTCAGGACGACGTTTCGAAACCTGGCGCAACACATTGGAAAAATATCCCGACACACTTTTAGGATCAAATGAAAGGGAGTTCTTCTACGACGAGGACTGCAAGGAATACTTCTTCGACCGTGATCCTGACATATTCCGGCATATCCTTAACTACTATCGTACCGGTAAATTGCATTATCCTAAACACGAATGCTTAACCAGCTATGACGAAGAATTGGCGTTTTTCGGCATCATGCCCGATGTTATCGGAGACTGTTGCTACGAGGACTATCGGGATCGCAAGCGAGAAAACGCTGAGCGTTTAATGGACGACAAACTGTCAGAAAATGGCGACCAAAATCTACAACAATTAACGAATATCCGACAGAAAATGTGGAGAGCATTTGAAAACCCACACACATCGACAGCGGCTCTTGTATTCTATTATGTGACTGGATTCTTTATCGCCGTCTCTGTAATGGCGAACGTTGTCGAAACCGTACCCTGTGGCCATAGGCCAGGACGTGCTGGCACTTTGCCCTGCGGCGAAAGATACAAGATCGTGTTCTTCTGCCTGGATACTGCGTGCGTTATGATATTTACGGCGGAATATTTATTGCGACTATTCGCCGCTCCAGATCGCTGTAAATTCGTTCGTAGTGTTATGAGTATAATTGACGTTGTTGCTATACTGCCGTATTATATCGGTTTGGGTATCACGGATAACGACGATGTGTCTGGGGCGTTTGTGACACTGCGAGTGTTTAGAGTTTTTCGTATATTTAAATTTTCGAGACATTCACAAGGACTACGTATCCTCGGTTACACACTTAAATCCTGTGCTTCAGAACTTGGATTCCTGGTGTTCTCCTTGGCTATGGCGATCATTATATTCGCCACTGTAATGTTTTATGCCGAGAAGAATGTTAACGGAACTAATTTCACATCGATACCTGCTGCCTTTTGGTATACTATTGTAACCATGACTACTCTGGGGTAAGTGCTTTGCTTGATTAACTTGCTTTTCTACTAAACTTGTTTTCTTCTTATATAGAAAAACTTTGTTATAAATTGTTATTCATTTCGAGTTTTTAGTACTTTTTCGGTCGTACACTGCCACAAGAGAAATTCAGTCCATAACCATTTTTGTGTAGCACAAGAACATATCAGGACTACAGGATTTTCCAGTTACAGATTGCATTTTTAATTTACAGAAAATCAGTTCAATTTTTTTGAATATGGTTTGATTATAATTCCAAATGGCAGAGGAACGTTTGCGCTTAATAATGGAAAATTTTACTATTGGCCTGTCCGACCCTGTTTGAAGAGCTTGTTCTTCCGGCCTTGTTTTTTACGTCTTTATGCAATTCCGGCCCGAGCTCTTCAATATAACGCATTAGTGGTATGTGAAGGGGAATGCTCTGTCAATATAATCCGGGAGACGGAGGCTGCCGGGGGGGGGGGGGGGGGGGGGGGGTCGTTCCTGATGCATCTGATGGCCCGGACTGACACGGAGATAAGTCATGATGGTACCTTCTGACATCTCACATAAAGAATTCCGGAGGTAAATTAGTTTCCCATTAGGATCTCCGGGGGGGACTGTGTCAGGGGGAACATCATGCAAATATTATGATAAATAACGGAACTTTAAGACATACGTCATCGTATAACGGGGCTCGCTCTCGAGGCTCTGTCCACGTTCGATTGGTAACGGCATTTTGTAACATCAGGGGCATCGGTTTCATCAATACGAATGTAAACGCCGTCCACCAATATTTACAAACAGCGAAACCTGATATCCTTGCCCTAACTGAGACCCAGGTCGATTTGTCAACTGATTCGACATATCTTCGTTGCTCAGGGTACGACTTACATTCCATATTCCGCTTTAAGGATGGAGTCTGCGTCTTCGCGCGGTCCAATCTGGCTTGCCAGAGGATGGAGGCGTTGGAACCGAATAACATGGACATCATACGGTTGGGGGTCGTACTGAGGAATTCTGTTAAATTTCTTTGTTGTCTTTACCGCTCCCCGAATGCCGATCGACCAGCGACATTTTTCGAACATCTTTCATGTACCATCGACTGGATACAGATCAACCAGCCAGCTTTTGAAATTATCGTCCTTGGCGATTTTAATGTACACAATTCCGGCTGGTTGGTACACTCCAACAGAACCGACAGGGCTGGGAGGCTGGGAGGCTGCTGGAGATGTTCGCTGTTAGCCACAACTTGACTCAACTCGTAGAGGAACCTACGCGAATGCCGGATGCCCGAGGTGATTATGCGAACACCCTGGATCTGTTTTTGACATCCGACCCGAGCATTTATACCATGGTGATTGCTGCGCCACTGGGAAACTCAGATCACTGCTTGGTATCTGTCGCGCAACCACTTGCATTTCAAACGAATAACCGACCTAAGCAGCTTCGCCATGTATCGAGGTATGGGGATGGTAACTGGGACGATTTGCGAGATTTCTTCGCATCTTTTCCGTGGTCGGAGGTGTGGTTTGGAGACTCCGATGTTTACACTTGCGCGGAGTCGGTGACAGAGATTATTCTTCTCGGGATGGAGATCTACATTCAGCATTCCATTAAAGGGGTTTCATCTGATAAGCCTCATCATCATCATCGGCACTACAACCGGGATCCGGTCTTGGCCTTATGTAGCAAGTCTCGAGGCTTGTTAAATTTTCCATAATAATTTATTTTTACGGGCAAGGTTATTAGCCTTGCGCCAAATCTGATAAGCCTGGGTGTGATAAAAAATGCGAGCAGATTACAGCGGCAAAAAATATAGCTTTTAAACAATGGCGCTCCAATCCCACCGAGGTTAGCAGAACGAACTTTGTTCATCAGAAAATTTTTGAATCAGAAACTTCTTCAGTGGTCAACTGGTTCGCGCTCGTTCTGGTCAATGGCCAGGGCTGTCAGCAGCAACTTCACTTCCTCCTCTTTTTCTCCGTAGGTGACGGGCAGCAGGACGTTGGTCACAAAGTCAAGTTTGACCCTTATAACCGTTTTATGGACATCTGCGATTGAAGGGATGGTGAGTTAAAGGTGGTCGCATTGGATGTTTCCAAGGCTATTGACCGCGTCTGGCACGGGTATTACTGAGCAAACTTCGTTCATATGAACTTTACCAGCAGCTTTGTGACTGGAGGAAGAGCTTCCTCGAAAATCGATCGATCCGGGTTGTTGTGGACGGCGAGTGTTCGGGTCTGTATCCTATTAAGTCGGGGGTGCCTCAAGGTTCTATTTAGGCTCCAACCATGTTTTTGCTTCACAACGGCTAACAAAGTGTTCAGTTTTGCGGACGATATTACACTTGTTTCCTCCCTTTCGAGTGTTCGGCCGGTTGGTGCATCAACGTCACACCAGCTGAGATGTAGACAGATTGACTCTTTGAATTGGGATGTGTATAAAGTCCTCCAGTGGGGAAAGGCCAATCTGACTTCAATGCAACGAATACACAGTATACAACATTCACAAAGAAAAGGGGATCATCGGTTACACAACTGGTGATGAATGGCCAGGCCTTTGAATCTGGGGAAAGCTTGAACTTGCTAGGCGTCACGGTCTGTGGTAATCTATAGAGTTTGCGACGATAGTGAAGAACGTGTGATAGTGAAGAACTGACGCTATGACGGTTAGAATCACTAAAAATGTAACTGTGGGTGTTTTCCTCTAGTGCGTCAACACGGACGCTGGTTCACTACCGCAGGAACACCACCAATATCACTGTAAATTGTTCCTAGCATAAGGAATAGAGCACACAGCGAACACAACAACTCTCCAAAGAAAAATACACTGGAGTAATTTATTCTCTTATTTTTATTTTAGTTTATTCTCTTGAACATAGCTTTTATTTTAAATACATACACTAGAACTGTCTTTTACATTATGGGTCGTTTTGTTTGTTCAGGAGTCTTGATTTTAATTTTCACTGCGCACTTGTTATTTACTGTGTGGTACAGGAGCTCTATGAATCAACGTCACACTCGTATTTGGCAACCATTATTTAAGTAAATTTATTCCTACAAAATATTAAATTCATTCCCATAGAACTTATGTTTCTCGACAAAAACTCGACACGAAAACAAGCGTGTGTACGCTTAAGTAATTTAAATCTGACAACGGAAGGCACGACGGCAGAGACTCGACGTCTCTCCTCGAAGGATGATGAAGTTTGAATCTTCGATGCAATCCACATCCGCCAGATTCAACGGTGGTGGATCACATCGACGTGGGAGGAGTGATCAGGCTCAACTTTACGACAGCCAATAAGCGATCGAAAAGAGTTAAATGGGAGGATTTCCATTAGACAACGAACGACACCGCACCTGTTCAAACAAATGGACGAGCAAAAAGGGGCTGCCGGCATTGTATTCATGTAATGCCGTTGTAGGCGATACATTCTTCGGTGAGGATAGGCCGATCGAAGATTGGGGGTTTGTTTGATTTAGCTGTATGACTCTGGTGCTCTAGAAAGGAAGATATTTTGTTGACATTAAGTCAACCGAAATCTTGCCGACGGTGGCAAAGGGTCGGGCTGGATGGTTATCTTATTTGGGTTAATATGCTGGCACATGGATATGGTGGTGAGGAATTTGCCACCCATGGGAACCATGGACCAGCGTTGGTAAGCAAAACAAACACAGTGCGGTACTGTGTGTTTACTTTAATTTCCAGAAGGGTCATCATAGAGCATGAACGTGGGTATGATTGCCTAAATAACGATCCTATTCATGCCCAAATCCCATGATCGGTTGATAGCCGATAATAGGGAATTGGTCGCAAGTGTTGCGAACCCAAGGGTATAGGAGCAATGGTTCAATTATGGACCGTAGGAAGAATATCGGCTGCAGCTGTGTCCACAATACGCTGGCCAGCGTGTGTTTATCGTTTATTGGTGACAAGCTGAGCCGATAGGGGATATGAAATGGTTCATGTATTATGAACCAGAAAAATTCGATGCTATTAATGCCTGGTTTGCTTTCAATGGTGAGGATGAACATGTCATGCACATGTATGAGAAAATGCTTTTTAGTATGTTCATGTTCATGGATAAACGCTGGTTACCTGATGAGGTAACCAAATTAGGTTTCGGGGGCATGATGCGTTGGAAGCAAGCCTGCCCCGAGGTGAAAGTTTGATGTCACGGGTAGATGATAGTCTTGCCGTGGACTTACGTTTTCTGATGGGAGGTAATGCGGAGTAGGTTACGCTGCTCATTTGCAGGTAAGTAGAAAGACTTGCCTGGTAAGTGGGAGACAGGTAAAAGGGAATGGGTGGTTCTTTGGAAGTGGGTTAAAGAACCCGCACATCACCCCCCCCCCCCTCGTGACGTAGTTAGAAAACAGGTAAGGGAGGTTGAGAGGGGAGTAGTTGTCTTTGGGCGCGCGTACGGGCGCGGGTGCGGGGAGGTTGTGGTGGTTGATTGGTAGGAGTGCCAGGTAAAGGGAGCTGTTCTGGAGCGGAAGCTTACAGAAAGCAGGGTTTAAGTCTCTCGACGCTGACCGTGGATCGTCTGCCCTGTTGTACTTCGCTCCCACATGGGCGATTTCTGATATCCACTAATACGCTGGTTTGATAGCCCCTGATGGCTGTGTTTGTCGTGGCATAGAAGGATCGCACGCCGTAGTTAGCCACTTGATGACTTTTCCACCCTGCCTGTTCGTATCGGCCTCTGCGTCAAACTGTTCGGCTTGGTCTTCCAGTATATAATTGAGCAGTTCCGCATCGAGGTCCTTCTCTTTCCACCCTTTTTCCTGGGCTTTCTTCGCCAATTTGCCAGCGCTGAATCCCCTGTGTGGTAATATTTCGTACATCACGGCTTGGTGGTCACTATGTGTGTAGGTGTCCAAAGCTCGCCACTCCATACTTCTTGCCAACATGGAGCTGGTAAATGTGATGTCGATTTTGGACCGGCCTCTCTCATTTATGAATGTGTCATCCGCACCATCATCAAGTAATGCCATATCTAAGACTGCGACGGCTTCGAGCAGTGCCTGGCCTCTACTGTTGGTCCTGGTGCTCCCCTATTCTACTGCTCAAGCGTTGAAATCTCCAGCCTATAAGGGGGCTCTTATCTCTAGCTTCTTGTGTTATCCTGTCAAAAAGCATTTGAATTCTTGTATTTCCCACCTTGGCGGAGCGTAACAACAGTAGAAATGAATACCTCTGATCTTAGCATAGGTGATTCCTTCCAACCGCTGAACACTTCTGCATTCCAATGGGGGAATTTCTAGTTGCCCAGATGGCCGTTTGCTGTCTTCTTCCCATGTAATAGTAAATCGTCTGTACCGCAGTTTAAGTTGAGACAGAAGTCTACTTTTTTTCTGTGGAGCGCGTTGTTTGTGGCGTTTCGGTACATGTTCATGTTGTCCGTAGGTGTGTTTTTTTTTATTTATGGTTTCGTCCATTTTTTGTATATATTTCTGTTGGTTGCAGGGTTAATATCTTTTAAGCGAATTTCTCTTGTTAAGGTCCACGTGAAACGCGTCCATCGCATACTCCCATAGTTATAGGGTTGCGGTGTCATACATTCACCGAGTTCCACAACATTGCTTGGTGCTTTCATAACGATTGATAATGCACAATGGTCGCTGTCATACTCAACTGTGCGTAGGCAGTTTATATTTTGTCTGTTAGTATGTGTATGTTTAAGTCGTGTGTCAATAAGCATAATATCTAGGAACGATCCCCCTTTGGGAAAAGAAGGATATTCTGTAGCTAGTAGGTCAGCCTTATATTCAATGTGATGTTGATCTAGCCAACCAGCTAGTCGATTTCCTCTCGCGTTGGACATGCTATTTCCCCAATTTGGATGTTTAGCATTCAAATCGCCACCTACGATGTAATAGTTCCCTTCAGAGTGAAGTTGTAAACTTCGGAAAAGAGTCCCTAGCTCCACTATAAATAGATTTTGTTGATGTGCTTCTGGTGCGTAGGCAGATATCACATACATTCCCCTACCTTGTCGGAGGGGTATGCGGATGATGCACGCTTCAAGCACACGAAATCTGCGCATCTCACCACTATATATTACTTTATGTTGAAGTTCTTTTTTAGCAAAGATTGCTACCCCTCCTCCTTATGTGGAGTTGGATCGGTCTCTTCGTATTATGTCGTAGCTTGTGTGACATAGTTTATGCCTCTGATTCAGCTTAATTTCGCTAGCTAGAAGCACGTCAGGACTTTTGTCTTGCAACAATTTAAAGAGGGCGGCTCTTCTCTCGATTCTGATAAGTGAATTTACATTCACGGCTAGAGCCTTAATTGTGCTTTCTGTTCTGGGCTTTATATTGACGGGTGGCTAGACAACTGCGAATAGACCCAGTCTGGTCTAGTGTCTTGCTCCTTTATTTGTTTTTGCATTTGTGTCATCTGCTTCTGAACAACGAGCAAGGTTGTGAGCACATTTGCTAATGTTACTGTTTCTGAAGGCACAGTATGTTGCGGCGGTACCCGTGTGGTGGGTTGTGGGGTGTTTCTCCTACCAGCTGTTATTTGAGCATACACGAACTGGGGTGTTACATTTAGTGCTGGTCGAGCTTGAACTATCGGGCGTTCTATTTTTCGTTGCTGTGAAAACTTATTTTCTTGTAGTTCGCGGAATTTAGGACAACCTCGATAATTAGCGGGGTGTCCCTCACTCTTACAGACTGCACACTTTAGAAGAGATCTGTCGTCTACCCTTTCTTTACCTAACGTGCATTGTTCTGCGCTGTGGTCCTGTTCGCATCTTACGCATCGATACTGCATTTCGCAGTTTGCTGCTGGGTGCCCGAACCTTTGGCAGCGAAGACACTGAATTATACCTCTGCCTTTGTTCAATTTTTCCCATGTGGCAATTTGATAGTGATTTTCCCTGTTGCACCAGGTAGAATGGTAGTTAACGATTCTTCCGTCTAGCCCTAGCTGTATTGAAGGGTTTTACCGCGATAAGCTCTATATCATTATAGTTAAGATCTCGTAGCGTTTGTAATAGAACTTCTGGTTCTGTGCCAGGGTCGACGGCCTTTAGTAGAACCGTTATATTCTTTATTTCTTTCGGGGTGTACGTGTAAAATTCCGTGGTGGCCTTTTTCATTTTTTCAAAATCCTCAACAGAATTTTTCTGTATGGCAAACCCGTTCCCAGGTTTCAGTCTTTTAATTGGAAAATCCTCCCCAATAGAAAGTGTGGGGTAGGTTGGTCGGGCGCCGTCAGGGACGCTGGATCTACCTCCAACCTACTATGTAGTTCGCTGGTAAAATAAAAAGGAAAACTGGACGTCGCTGAGTGAAGATTCAAAGCTGGAACAAACTACCGCCGAATGAGGAATAAGTAAATGCAAAACACAGTTTTTTTTTAAAATGTTTTTTTATTTTCACTGGGCTTGTTTTGGTCTTAATATCGAAATTATTTGTTAGCTTGAAGGCGCAATTTCATGTAATTATGACATTGGACAAAGGTATACAACGACACTTATCACATCGATTCTTCAACTTAATTGTTTCTTGTTTCAGTCTATTTTAACATTAATTCAGCAGCTTGAAGTTATGCACTTTTCGGCAGTCTGGTGCATAGACGAAAATTTACAGAACACTTTGCACAGTGCTCAAGTCCTATAAAGGACCGATTCGACTACAATACATCAACCGCGCGACTTGCTCTCACTTGTTTTTTTCGAATGAGCGAAGAAGGAATGACACAGCTCAAAAGTAGGACTCGACTTGCCCCATGGCACGTGCGCACACCATGAATAATAAATTCTGACTCTCCGAGACTTGAGTCAATCGTAACACCGGTCGCCACTGGGGGGATTTCCGCCGCTGTGTTGGGAAGCGAATCAGCTATCCCTTTCGTGTAGCGACCAATGAAAAACCAGTTCGATTTGATTGGAAGGACTTCCATTGTGAGCGTGCAGAACTGGTTGGATGTCCATACGCTGGAAGTGCGGACAAACGAAAACGCAAAGAGTGCTCAGAAGAGAATCCAAACCTGCAGCTGGTCAAATAGATGATCGTGTACGGAGGCTGCCTGCATTGCGATCATAAACAATAGAGGATAGATTTTTCTGTTGATGTTAAGTCAACAGAACGCCGCTTACGATGGCAAAGGCTAGGATGGGTGGGTGCATGTTTGGTTTGGGAAACGAATCGTAGGGCACGACCATTGATATGATTGTTTGGATAAACAACTATGGGTCGTGTCCTATCCGATGATCGTTTATCGGTTGGGCGACCGATCATGAGGAATTTGGCTTGTAGATGTGCAAGCGTACACTTACCCAGCTTGTCTTTGGACCAACGGAATTGCATCAGAGATTGGATGCGAAGAAGGGAGTTCGACCAGGTCAGCTGTGCAAACGAATGGTAGCTCAATAGTGGCCGAAAAAGGTTGCTGGTGTTTATACTAGCGATTCGTTTATGCTAGGGAATAGTGCCGTGCAGGCTAAAATAGCTTCTTCTGTCAGCAATATCTGACACAGAAGCGTTCTGTTTGGTAGCCAGCGTGAGGATCGTGGCTGTTCGTTGTTTAGACAGCAAATCGTTAGACATGACCGATGCGCTGATCGTTCCTCGATAAGGCGAGGGATCATGCAATCAGTCATGCAGCTATACAAGCAAGCGACTTGCTATGGGTTGATCGTGGGACCAACGGTTGCCGGAGAAGAGCAAACACAGTGGAATTACTGTGTAATGATAAGCATGGATGTCGGCAATAGGACCCGGTGGATTTTCTAATGAATCGTAGTGGCCATGGGTGCCGACCGAAGGAACCGATTACGCTGGTGAGATGCGGCAATGTTACTTGATGCTATGGCAAGCTGATATTCTTGCCATGGGTTGTTTTCGTTTTTTTCAGGAAATGGGTGATTGAAAGGTAGCTTAACGCTGCCGATTGCAAGTAAGCTAATAATCTCTAGGTGAGGGATGGGGGCTTGATTAAGATAGATGGGTGGTTCTTTGGGTAGGTTAGAAGAACCCCCACAAAAGCTTACATAGACTTACCAGTTCGTTCGGGATTTAACATTCTACATTTCTAATTCTCAGTTTCGGGACCTAATTCTCGCTTTCCTAGCCTTTATTTCTTTCTTGTTTTCTGATTCTCGTTCCCGAGTTTTAATTGTGATTTTGTTCTTGGTTTCCGGATCACATTCTCGTCGCCTTTTCGGAATTACATTCTTGTTCCTCGATCCTTGTTCTCGATTTTTGGAACTCATTCTTGTTGGTCTGAATCACAATCTTGTTTTCTGATACCTATTTTCTAAATCTCGTTTTCTGAAGCTGGTTTTCTGATTCTCATTCTTGGTTTCTGAATCTGATTTCTGATTTCCTTTTCGGAATCTCAGTCTGGTTTTTTAATCCTCACTTTTGGTTTGTGAGCTTGTTTGCCATTTTTTACCCTCTTTCTCGGATTTTGTATCTATTTCTCATTTTCGGAATCTTTGGATTTTAGAATGTCGCCCTGAAATTCGTTCTCGTTAAATCTCATTCTTGTTTTCTGATTCCCTTTTTGGTTTTGGTCTCGGGTCTGATTCTCAGTTTCTGATTCCCGTTTTTTGGTTCTGCCTGTTTGATTTTCTCATTTTTGTTTGTTTTGTCGTTCTTGGATTCTGATTCTTAGCGAGTTTTGTCCTCCATTTCTGGTTCTGACTCTCGCTCTTGGTTTCTGGCCCCGATTTCCTTCTTAGTTTGCAGATTGTTGTTCTCTTGTTCTGGCCGTAATTCTCATTTTTCGATTCTCAGTCCCGCTTTGTGATTTTCTTTTGCAGTTTCTGGTCCTGATTTATGTTTTTCTGTTTTGACGCTCGTTCTTGGTTTTTTGGTACTGATGTCGATATCCGAATCTCAGTCTTGTTTTATGATCCTCGTCCTTTGGTTCTGGCTGTGGTTTTCGTTTTCATTTTCGTTTTCCGTTTCTGGTTCTGATTTTCATTTTTTGATTCGTGTTTTCTGTTGATTTTTCTCCAGGATTTCTATATCTTTGATGCCGAGTCATCTCCATTTTCAGGGCCTGGTTTTGACTCTCGGTTTGGTTTTCTGATCGTCATTTTCGTCTGTTAAGGATGTTTTCGCAAAGTTGAATGGCATTAAATAACATCATTTTTGGTAAGCATAGTTAAACCATTCGGCGGAATGGACGTAATTGTATCAGGATATTTTTTTTAGAAACAGAAAATGATTCTGGCTATTTTTAACATTCAGGACAATTTTTGCTTTTTCTCATTTCGGTTTTCCTTTATGGCTTATAATAATTAAGTCATTGGTAAAGACATTAGAAAAGTAATACGATTGCGACGAATGTCGTATGCAAATTCGTTGCCACTTTATTTGGTAATGACGTGTTTTTGACATTTGCTACTTCGCGCGCGTTCCTCGGACGAGTGGTTTCAAAAACTACGTATTACATCTTCCCAAACGTGATTTATTTCGCATTTGTTCTTCGGTTGTGCATGTTGGGATAATAAAGTTGACCGCAACAGGTCTTCTATACCTTCATGGTGGGCAGAATTCCTTTTGGCAAATTTTTTTTATTTTTTTTTATTTTTAAATCTCTGCTATTCTCTAAATGTAATTTAATTTAACAATGTAAATGAAAACTGTCGTTTTTGATGTGTTTTTATAGCTACGGTGACATGGTTCCCGAGACAATAGCCGGTAAAATAGTTGGTGGTGTTTGCTCACTGAGTGGAGTGTTGGTCATCGCGCTCCCGGTGCCTGTGATTGTGTCCAACTTTAGTCGAATCTATCATCAGAATCAACGAGCCGACAAACGTAAAGCTCAACGGGTGCGCATACCATATTCCATATTCCTTACTAATCCTCATGTTCTAATTCGTAACGTATTCGAATACATTTAATTTTATAGAAAGCACGTTTGGCAAGGATTCGCATTGCAAAGGCCTCCTCTGGAGCTGCTTTTGTTAATAAGAAAAAAGCAGCGGAGGCACGTTGGGCCGCCCAGGAGTCGGGCATTGAATTGGACGACAACTACCGGGACGAGGATATTTTTGAACTACAACATCATCATTTGCTTAGATGCCTAGAGAAAACAACGGTATGAAAGCGTAGCTTCTTAGAAGGATTTTTTTTTAATGGAAGCAACACATTTTACTCTTTATTGTTTATATGTTAACATGATCTTTTTTATATACTTTCATATTTATGTACATGTGTTATCATTACATCCGAACGATATTACTTTTGATTATTTTTATAACTATAGATTATATTTTTTATATAAGAGATCACAGAAAATATTCCAAAGCGAGAGCAGAGTTTTGCTTCTTCGCCGATAAATGCGGGAGTTTATCAAGAATTTATTTAATTACTATGTTTTGTTTTGTTTTTTATATAATAAATGTTTTATATGTTAAACATACAATTACTTATCGATTTGTTTTATTTATTTTCTTACAATTGTTTTAAATTTTACTTTCAATTTACTGTTTGTACTGTATTTCAAAATGGTCATTCTCTTGGAGAAAGCTGTTCAGAAGAAAAAATACCAAATTAATTTTGTACTTTTATGCTGAGAATAATAATTAAGTAATACGCATCCTGGAAGATATTGCTAAGACGGGTCTTAGACGGAAAAGAAGCAACAAGACAGTGAAAAATCAAATGTTCATCAATTTCAATGGACGTTGGAAATATTACAATAGATGTATTTGTTGTTATGGTTAACTTAATTTTAAGTAATTGTTGTAAGATGTAAAAAGCCGTACGGTATGATTCTTATGGGCGGACTGTGAGGGGTTTATCGGGTGAGTGATGTTTATCTCGTAATTCAGTTGTGACCGTCTCGCTAAATGTAACAATACTTCTGTAGTGGATATCCGTGTTGTGTGTTTTACTCACTAATTACCGCACACTTTGGACCTGTGTAGGTCTTGCGTTTTATAGGAGCTTCACTCTCGTCCGCATACTGTGCTTAATAGTAGTTTGTTGTTTCGTGCTTTGAATAGATTTACTGGTAATTATCCGTCGGTCGGAAATATTGTATGGTTGATTTATTCTAAAGTTATATCATCGTTAATTGCTGCTAATAGTGTTAACGAACTTCAGCATTGTCCCACGATTTTCTAATAATCTATTGCTCAACTTTACTGACGAACGTCTAATTTCAATCGACCTGACCTGTATATATTGTTGTTGTTGTCGTATATGCTTATAATCTTCTTTTTTTTTTCTAGGAAATCGTATTCTAATCCTAAACAAGTTGACGAACAACTCACTGCCGTATATATCACAAGCTAGCCAGGGCTTCCACGTGTTGATTGATTTCTCCCTCGTTTTACATGGCTGCCTTAGGTACTTTACTTCATAGAACGCGGTAATAAAAATGAATCTTTGTGCTAGATGGAAGCTCAGGAATTAATTGCACGACGCAGGCGTTATACAAGAAATTATCACTACACTAGCCAGTATAACATTTGTCAAATAGAACATGTTGTATATTCGTACATTCGTAGTGTGCAATATTCAGCTATTCTAATATTGCGCAGGTATTTCATTTACGACAAAATGATGACTTGAACGCTTCATCCTTTTGAAAATTTTATATGAAAGATCAATTACACAAAATTACTTTATCGATTAGTTTATATACATGATTTCATTTTCAATATATTCCTTTAAAACTAGTCCATTCAAATAAGGAGGAGTGTTTCCTAGAGTTTTAGTTGCATTTAAGTTGAGGAAAGACCAAACAATCCAATTGAAATTCGTAATATTCAAAGGCCCCCTTGGTTCTTCTTCTTCAATATCGTTTTGAATTGCTCCATACCATTCAATAATCTAAAGAGGCCCATAATATAATTTTTAAACATTACCTAAGATCTGTATGCCTGAAGGGTGGAGCTTACAGGAGGCATGGTTATACCATGCATGCCCATACATTACAAGTAAAATATTGTAGCGAGCTTAGGGCTCGCTGGATTAATTATTTTAATCAATAAGAGTCGTTAAATTGATTCTCTTTGAACACACTTTATTAGTCTGTTAATAACAACCGTTTCTTGATACTTCGCTTCTTTACTTATCGCTTCCGTACTTATCGCTTCCGTACTTATCGCTTCCTTACTCTCGCTTTCTTACTTATCGCGTCTTTGACTGCTTACTTCTTACTTCACTTTTCTGATCTGCGTGCGACGTATTTATACCGTTTCCTCATTCTGATTCGGTGTTTCGTTTCCGCCCGTTCCATAGCCGCGAATTTTCTACGGCTCGTAGTCTCCAGTTTTCCAGTACTTTCTAGAATATCCTAGTACTTTGTTTTGGACTTTCTAGATTATTCTAGTACTGATTGTCATATGCGTCACAATATCAAACATTTTCGACAACGTCTAAACACAAAAATCAGGTGGTGGATCTATACGTTCCGATGTTATTAAGACAATCGAACTTCTGCTTTTCGAGAAAAGTAGATATAACCTGCCACCCTTGTATACCAGGAAATGCTCCAGGTAATTTTTTTAATGATGATATTTTCGCATTACTCGTGGGTTTAAGATCATCCGGAATTCATTATGATTCAAAGTTCTTAATGATTAAGACACATTTTTATAAGATTCGAAGTTTCAGATGATCCAAGGGATGAAAATTCAATATAATGAACAGTTTGACAAGATCCTAAACTCATATTAATTCAAAGCTCCCAAGTTCCTTACAAAATTATTTTTTTAACTTTAAAAGAAGCCAATATTTACCATTATTATTGCATTGTATATTTTTCAAATTAAGGTTAAATGCTAGGTGTAAGTAAGGTGTAATTGTTGGTCTTGCATTCGCTTAGTGGTTCTTCACCAGCATTCTCAATTATACGATATGTACTTTTTTAATGTCCTTCAACGTACATCCCCTTAAAGTTCTGGTAATATAAAGTCCTTCGTGATAAAAATTTACGCCATAATCCCAAATTCCACATGGTTTCCAATTCGACCTATTTTTAAGTTCTACATATTTTTAATGTTCCATGTAAACTGATATTTCATTTCCACCATCTGAAGCTCCACATATTAAGTTCCTCATATGATTTAAAATTCCACATGAACTCAAGTTTTTAATGTGCCATGTAAACTGATATTCCAATTTCATCATCTGAAAGTCCACACCATCTGAAGTTACAAATATCAAGTTCCCCATATGATTCAAAATTCCACATGAACTCAAGTTTCAAATATTTTTAAGTTCCACATGCTTTTAATGCTCCATGTAAACTGATATTCCATTTCCATCATCTGAAAGTCCACACCATCTGAAGTTCCACATATCAAGTTCCCCATATGATTCAATTTTCCACATGATTTCAACGCTTAAATATTTTTAAGTTCCACATGCTTTTAATGTTCCCTGTAAACTGATATTCTATTTCCATCATCTGAAAGTCCACATCATCTGAAGTTCCACATATCAAGATCGCCATATGATTCAAAATTCCACATGAACTCAAGTTTTAAATATTTTTAAGTTCCACCTGTTTTCAATCTTCCATGTAAACTGACATTCCATTTCCATCACCTGAAAGTCCACATCATCTGAAGTTCCATATATCAAGTTCCCCATATGATTCAATTTTTCACATGATTTCAACGTTTAAATATTTTTATGTTCCACATGTTTTTAATGTTCCATGTAAACTGACATTCCATTTCCATCATCTGCAAGTCCACATCATCTGAAGTTCCATATATCAAGTTCGCCTTATGATTCAATTTCCCGCTTGATTTCAACGTTTAAATACTTTTAAGTTCCACATGTTTTTAATGCTCCATGTAAACTGACATTCCATTTCCATCATCTGAAAGTCCACATCATCTGGAGTTCCACATATCAAGTTCGCCATATGATTCAATTTCCCACATGATATCGATGTTTAAATATTTTTAAGTTCCACATGTTTTTAATACTCCATATAAACTGACATTCCATTTCCATCACCTGAAAGTCCACATCATCTGAAGTTCCACATATCAAGTTCCCCATATGATTCAAATTTCCACATGATCTCAACTTTTAAATATTTTTAAGTTCCACATGTTTTCAATGTTCCATACGATACCAAATCTTATAAGATACCGAGTTCCACACAAACCAATATTCCACATCATCTGAAATTCCATATCGTCCAAAGTTACCATAAGTTTCCCATTCAAGTTCAGAATTCCACGTGGTCCAAAACTCAAATAGAACCATTTTTTTATAGTTCAGTGTTATAAAAATTCCAACCGGTTTCTCCTTGTCTCTATCTATTATCCAAGTGATGAGAATATTTCGAATGCAATTATTTATCAAAAACAAAGATCCGGAGTTCCAAATGAATCTATCCCAAGTTCCATATGACCTAATGTGCCACATGATGTCCAGTTCCACGGAAAACAAATTTCTTTTTGGTATTATGTTTCGGTTGATCTTACGTTTTACATGATATAATGTTCAGAATAATAATAAATTCGAAATGATAATAAATTCCAAATAATACTAAATTCCATATTATCAGAAGTTCCACATGATTCGAAAGTCCACATGATCCGATGTTCCACATGATCCGTTGTTCCACATGATCCGATGTTCCACCTGATCCGATGTTCCACCTGATCCGATGTTCCACATGATACCTAGTTTGAATGAAATCCAATCCTATTTGATACCACATTTCACGTGGTGCTAAATCCCACTTGTTACCAGGTTTCACATGATATAAGTTCTGAAGTTCCTCTTAATTCGAAATTCGCCATATCCTGGGGTTTCACATGACATCCAGTTCCACATGATATCCAGTTCCACATAAAACAAAATTTTATTTGGAACCAAGTTTCACTTGACCTAAACCTTCAAATGATATTCAATTCCACATTATGCTAAATTCCAAGTTTCACTTGAGCCGAAGTTCCATATTATCAGATTGTCCTACATGATACAATGTTCTATATGATGTAATTTTACATGATGTAATGTTTTAAATGATACCAAGTTCAAAATGATACCAAAATGTATGTTGCCCGTGTCCCGAAGTTCATCATGAAATGTAGTTCTACAGGATTAGAAGTTGCATATGATGCGTGATATAATGTTCTATGATATAAAGTTCTACAACATATCAAATTCCACGTGATGTAACGTTCCACATGATAATAAACTCCAAATGATACTAAAATATGAATTCCATTTGATCGGAATTTCCACACGAACCAAAGTTTCACATGATCCGATGTATCGCATAATTCGAAGATTCCAGTGTCTCGAAGTTCCACATAAACAATAGTTCTGGAGTTCCCCATGATCTGAAATTCCACATTATGTAATGTTCCACATAATACCTATCCCAACATGATAGCAAATTTTGTTCGATACGCAGTATGCTACGATGCTGAGTTCTGCGCGATACCAATCGCCATATGATGTCAAGTTCCACATAATCCAAAAGTCCACATGCTAACAAGTTCTATATTATCATAATGGAGTCAAATTATATCCACTTCCTTGACTTCATTTTTTCATAATCTAAAGTTCTATATGCCACAACCCAAAATACCCTAGACCAATATGACCCCCATTTGTAAAATACCAGATGATAGAACAATTTCAAATGCTTACTTATCCCAGATTAAATGATCCACGTTATTCGAAGTTATACATACTGCTAAAGCGTCAAACCCTTTTTCTTACGTAATAAGGTAAACTGAGATTACACTTTCTTGCACTTTCAATTTCATCTCCACGAGCACGCACGAGCGATTGGAGCTACTTGCTGAAATTAAATTATGTTTAGAGTCCAGTGGCGTTAACACAATCCCCTTTATTTTGGCGGAAGATTTAAATGTAAGTGTATTTATATACCAGATTACTGGTTTGGGGATAAAGTTATTGAAGTCTGAATTGGATATTGTAATGTTATAAAAATTAGCTATAAATCTAAATTCTATATAGTTCCAAGTTCCAGCTTCCATGATATCTGAAGTTCCGTCGCATCTCAAGTTCCATTGCATCTTAAGTTCCATCGTAACTCAAATCCCAATTTCGAGGTCAACCTCATCCCAAGTTCCACTTTATCCCAAGTTCCTTCTCATCCGAAATTCCACCTCGTTCCAAATTCCACATCATTCCAAATTCCGCATCATTCCAAATCCCACATCATTCCAAATTCCATGGCGTAATAAGTTCCATCGCATTCCAAATTCCAATTAATCGCAGTTTCCACCTCATACCCCGTCTTTTGTCATCGGAAGTCTCACCTCATCGCAAATTTCAATTCATTCTAAGCTCGACACGATCGCAAGTTTCGTATAATCAAGTTTTAGCTTTCATTTCCCTTATATGACACGATTTTCACATCTTCTAAAGTACCTGTCATCCGAACCTCCAATATTTCACAATTGACTATGATTCAAAATTCCGGATCAGCCCAAATTTCATATGATCTTCAGTTTTAATTGATCCAAACTTCCACATGATCCTAAATTACATATGATCCACAATTTCCATATAATTTAGAGTTCTGCATATTCCAAAGTTGCACATAATCCAAAGTGATACATGTTTCATAGTTTGACATTATTTATATAATTGTTTATGAATAAATAGATATATAAATAATGTCAAATTTTTCATGTGGAACTTTAGGTTAATACACACCTTAACCGAATGTAACAATTTCAATATTGTTTTTAGTTTTACGTTTAGCTTACAATAGCTCTTAGCTTAGAGGATGCGGGTTATAAGTGGTGGGATGGAATTGGATTGTTTTTTAAAATAATTTTACTTGAGTGGTGAAATTCTTGTATTTGCCGTTCATCTGGTTTTTACGACACATGAGAAACCGGTTCATTGCAGTAGTGGTCAGTTCGGTGACGGTGGACGCGAAACAAAGGAGCGGTTTTGAGGCTGCGAGGGTTACGGTTCAATAAAATAGCATGGACTAGTGCTGGACAGTCAATGATACCAGGGTTTCTTATGATATAATGTTTCATATTAATTAAAGTTCAATATTATTTTCAGGTTTGCATTATTTAAAGGTCCACATTATTTGAAGTTCCACGTTATTTGAGGTTTCGCACTACCTAAAAGTACCCCCGACGATACGAACATCCACATGAGATAAACTTCAGCGACATGCAAAGTTCCACATCATCCAAATACTAGGTTATCCATTGTTCGTAGTTATTTAAAGTTCCACATTATTTAAATTTCCGCCTCATTTGTAGTTCTACAAAATTAAAGTCCCACATTATTTGAAGTTCCACTTAATTTGTGGTTTCTCATTACCTAAAAGTACCCCCGAGATACGAAGTTCCGCATGATCGCAAGATCCACATGACATAAAGTCCTCCGACATGAAAAGTTCCATATAATTCAAAGTTCCACATAATCCAAATACTAGGTTATCCATTGTTCGTAGTTATTTAAAGTTCCACATTATTTAAATTTCCGCCTCATTTGAAGTTCCACAAAATTTAAAGTTCCACATTATTTGAAGTTTCACGTTATTTGAGGTTTCGCATTACCTAAAAGTACTTCCCATGATACAAAGTTTCGCATGATCGCAATATCTACATGACATAAAGTCCAGCGACATGTAAAGTTCCATATAATTCAAAGTTCCACATAATCCAAATATTACGATGTCAATAGCAAGTATTTATTTAAAGTTCCACATTCTTTGAACGTTGATAATAGTTAAGGTTTCAGTTTATTTAAAATTTAACGGTATTTAAAGTTCCACACGATCCAATAGTACCCCACATGATACGACGCTCCCCATGATTCCAAGAACCACATGACATGAAGTCCACCTACACGCAAAGTTAAACATAATTCAAAGTTCCGCATAATACAATTACTATGTTACCCATTGTTCGTAATTATTTAAAGTTCCACATTATTTAAATTTTCGCCTCATTTGAGGTTCCAGTAAATTTAAAGTTTCACGTTATTCGAAGTTCCACTTGATGTCACAGTTTCACATTATTTGAGGTTTCACATTATTGAAATTACTGTGCAATATTTAAAGTTCCATACGGTCCAAAAGTACTCCACATAATACGAAGTTCCGAATGATTCCAAGATCCACATGACATAAAGTCCACTGATATGCGAACTTCCATATTATTCAAAATTCCACATAATCTTAATACTACAAAATCTATAGCTCCAGATTGTGTAAAGTTCCACATAATCCAAATACTACGTTGCCCATAGTTCCACATTATCTAAAGTTCCACATTATCTAAAGTTCCACATTATTTAAAGTTTTATATGATCCAAAAGTACCCCACATGGGCCAAAGTCCCACAAGATCCCAAGCTCCGCATGATGCATGGCAAAGTCTCACGAGATGTAGACTTCCACAAGTTCCCCGTAATCCAAATACCACTACATCCACTATTTTCACTATTTAAAGTTCTACATTTTTTTAAGTTTCATGTTATTTTCAGTTCCACATTACTTAACGTTTCACAGTTTTTTAAATGTCACAGTGTACAATATGCCACATGATCTAGGGTATCCCACATTTTACGAAGTTCCGCATGATCACAAAGTCCACAGATATGCAAAATACTACACAATCCAAATACCGCATTATCCATAGGTCCACATTATTTAAAATTCTATATAATCCCAAAATACCCCACATGATCCTAACTCTATATGATATATGGTAGAGTCCCACGAGATGCAGAGCTCCATAAGTTCCACTTAATTTAAATAACTTTCATTCATTGTTCCAGATTAGTTAGAGTTTCACTTTATTTAAAGTTCCACAGGATCCAAAGTCTCACTTGATTCAAAATCTCACACGATCGCAAGTTCCATATGACATATGCTACGAGATGCAGAGTTTGACGTTATCCAAATACCACGTTATCGATAATTCCAAATTATTTAAAGTTTCACAGAATCCAAAGTCTCACTTGATTCAAAATCCCACACGATCGCAAGTTCCACATGACATATGCTACGAGATGCAGAGTTTGACGTAATCCAAATACCACGCTATCGATAATTCCAAGTTATTTAAAGTTTCACAGGATCCAAAGTCTCACTTGATTCAAAATCCTCCATGATCCCAAGTTCCACATGGCATATGCTACGAGATGCAGAGTTTCACGTAATCCAAATACCACGTTATCGATAGTTCCAAATTATTATTATATTTTAAAAGTTCCAGATGATCTAAAGCCCCGCATGATGCCGTGTTCCACTTGATCCCACGTTCCTCACGATCCCATATTTCACATGATCCCATGTTCCACATGATCCCACGTTCCACACGACCCCATATTTCGCGTGATCCCATGTTCCACATGATCCCACGTTCCACATGATTCCACGTTTCACTTGATCCCTCGTTCTACACGATTCCACGTTCCACATGGTCCCATGTTCCACATGATCCCATGTTCCACACGACCCCAAGTTCCACATGATTCCACGTTCCACATGGTCCCATGTTCCGCATGATGCCATGTTCCACATGATCCCAATTCCACATGACTTGATGTTTCACGATACGCAAAGTTCTACATTATTCAAAGTCCCACGTAATCCAAATACGACGTCATTGATAGTTCCAGATGATCCAAAGTCCCACATGACCTAACGTTCCACGAGACGCAAAGTTCTACATTATTCAAAGTTCCACATAATCCGAAGTAACACATGGCCTATAGTTCCACATTTTTAAAGTTCTATATGATCCAAAAGGAATCCACATGGTAGGAAGTTCGGCATGATCGCAAGATTCACATGACTTAAATTCCACAGATCTGCGAAGTTCCACGGAATTCAAGTACCATGTTATCCATAGTTCCAGATCATCTTAAATTCTATATGATCCCAAAACACCCCACAAAACCCCATACAATCCGAACTGGATATGGTATATGGTAGAATCTCATGAGATGAAGAATCCCACAAGTTCCACATATGTCAAATACCATTTCATCCATAGTTCCAAATATTTAAAATTTCACATTACTTAAAGTTCTACATTATCCAGAGTCTCACTTGATTCAAAATCCCACATGATCCCAAGTTCCACATGATCCCAAGTTCCACATGATATCAATTTCCACCGTATGGTACGAGATGCAGAGTTCCACATAACTTGAAGCTCCGCATTATCGAAACACCATGTCATCTATAGTTCCACATTATTTAAAGTTCTAGATGATGAAAAGTCCTACATGATCTCAAGTTCCACATCACCTAAACCTACACGAGATACATAGTTCTATATTATTCAAAATGCTACATGATCTATAGTCCCTCATTATTTAATACTCCATATTATTTATAGTTCTACTTTATCCAAGATCCCACAAAATCCAACATTCCATTTGATTTAACGTTCCACGCGATCTAATATTTCAGGTTATTTGAAGGGCTGCTTGTTGAAAAGTTCCGCAATATTGTGTAAGACCCGAAAATTCTCATTTACCAAAGTACAACGAAATACAACATTTTGGAAGATTCGAGGTTCTGCAGTACCTCAGGTTCCACTAGATTCAAAATTCCACATATTTGATAGTTCTAGATAATCGGAAGTGCAAAACGAATATTATTATTATTATTATTTATTACAATGTAAGTAAATTACATGGTAACTTAAGTCTAATAGCACTAGCGACTAAGGCTTTTGGCTGGCAAAACGAATAACATACGCTTACGTTAAACTACATGATCGAGAATTCCACTTGTTCCAAATGTCCGTGTACTTTGATGTAGCACATCACATTATGTTCCATATTATCGAATGTTTTCGATGACCTGAGATTCTATTTGAATATGTACATTTAACATCCAAGATTTTGTAAAGTTCCACAAAGTAATAAAATGATTAAGAGTTAGACTCGGCGCTAGAGTATTAAGTACTCCCTGTCCTAGATGTTTGAACGGATCTCATTTTGATCAAGAGTTTCATTTAACTTACAGCTTCATTTCATTTAAAGCGGTTGTTCAGTTGCTCTAAAGTTCACTCGATTTTTTAAGGTCCCATACAGTTCCAGGTTCCAAATTAGTCACTTATAGTTACGAGTATATTGCGATTTGTGGTCGTGGGTGACCTCCGAAGTAGTACCTTATATATTTACGATTAAGCCAAGGCTAAGTTGAAGTCCCTATCAAGGCAGGAAGTACCTTTTGGCAGAGGCCAGGAGATGAGGAGTTTAAAACCATAGAATCCAAGGCAATCTTTGCATGTTTGTTTTGAAATAGGTAACCTACGAGACCAAAGTTCGGCGTGGTGCTACAAATGAGAATAATTTCAAAATGCATCGGTGTTCCTTAGATTTTGTACAGACTTTTGAAAGAGCCCTTGTAAAATAGTCATTAGTAAGTTTGTAGTCTACATACTATCCACAACCGTTTTGGACAACGACTTGTGTAATACTTTTTAGGAAATAGGGACATTCAACATTCATATCGTTGCTCAAGTTGAAGTTGAATAAGCACCGCACAGTAGATGAGTGGCATAGAGGGAGACGTTTTAAATGTTTTTGCTTTTGTCTGGTGTCAACAACTATGGCCTTGTGACACTCGTGCCTTTGGAATTCTTTTTTTCTCAGGCACAAACCCATTTGTTCAACGGATGTCTAACGTTCGCCATGTGTCGAAACTGGGCATCAACGAAGAACAAAAGTTCCTTTGAAAGGATCTTAACATTGATTTGGTATTAAACCTTGTAGGTTGGTTATAGTTTTCTTGATCACCCCTTAATTAATTGATTTGTGTTGTGTTCAGAATTTATTTTGTGTACATAAGAAAAAAAAAAACGCAAACATTTGGCTTGTTGTCTATTTCAAATTTAAATTTAAAATTAAAAACCATTTAATCGAACCGACTTACTTATATGACATTTTTTTTTATTTTTATTATCCGATCGGTATTGAAGGATCGGGAATTTGTCGAGCTCGAAATACCGTACAATGGTCAGCCGAAGCGTCCTGGCTCCCCATCGCCGATGGCTAGTCCGGCTCATTCCACGAACAGCGCTGTTGGTCTAATGCAATCCTGCTGCGGCCGATGCTGTTCGCAACGCTACCAGGTGAGTAGACTTGTACCTAGAACTACGGCTCTGCATATTGTCGATGTCTTTATATCAAATTTGTTTATGTTGTGTACCGACACGTAAAATATTGGACTCCTTGACGGTTGTACCAAGCTTCTAACTGTTCAGTAACAATTTGATATGATTTGATTGTATTGTGGATGTGAGCAGATGAATCGGATTTTTTTTTAAATTCGTGTCTTATTAATTAAAAAAAAAAACTTCACCTAACGCTGTGCATTTAAGGAGAAGGTTAAATTAAATTATTGTTGAATTTATAATTAAAGGGTTGTGATGCTTTACATATATTATTAAAAAAATGCATTAATAATTTGTATATGTTATATAGGTGTTGTTGCTGCTCTGTGAATAAAAATCACTTAAACATTGTATTTTATATTTTGTACTAAAGTGTAAAAACAAAAAACTAATTTTTTATATACCAAAAATGGATTGTTTTTAAATGAAGTTTCTATTTGCATGCCTTCGTTTGTTGTGTGTGTAAACAGAAATATATATCGAACCTACACGTAAGAGAATGAATTTGTGTCTACTTATATATTCTTTTAAGTTTTCTGCATGACCAATATAATTAAAAATAATAATTTACAAACATGAATTAAAGTACAGTTGTGGTCAGAAAATGGTCTGTGTGGAGTAGCAAGTTCAGATACAGCTTAAATGAGAGACCGGTGTATTAAGGCGCATCTCCTCAACCCGGACAAGTTATTTGATTAAACAACACTTTAGAAGTGGCTCTTATTTATAAAAAAATGAGTCGGTATGGTCAGGTGTTCTTCTGTAGTCTGTTTTACGGTCGAATGTGTCATACAAGGATTTTTTAAGTTTTCAACATCAAAGTGGTCAGTAAATTCCTTTTCACAAACTATGGCCTCGTTAATCCCGACGTTTGACATTTTTCGGTTAAGTACAATGGTTAAAAGTCGACATAATTTACTGGTATTTTTGACGGTCTTTTTGAAATAGGGCAGGTGATGGGATCTACTGTTATTTCTAATTACTTTTGTGAGGTTTACCCAGGTTATAAAGCTCCGTGTCTATAGAACCATAATCATGCCAATTGCTCTATACGGATGCGAAACATGGGCTCTCACAAAACGGGAAGAAAACAAATTCCGCGTATTCGAGAATAAAGTTTTAAGGGGTATCTTTGGAGGAAAATATGACGATGCGGCAGCACAATGGAGGAAACTGCACAATCACGAATTGGAAGAGCTATACCGCAAACCTACAATAGTGAGAGTAATCAGGTCGCGAAGATTAAGATGGGCCGGACATGCGGCGCGAATGGGCAACGATAGGACCGTGTGTAGAATTCTTGATGGTAGACCGACGGAAAAGAGACCGACATGACGGCCGCGACGGAAATGGGAGAACAATGTTAGGTTTGACTTTGAGGAGATCGGATCGTATGGGCAAGCGTGGAAGGAGTGTGCACAGGACAGGGGAGGGTGGCGGAGTCGAGTCGGTGAGGTCATAAGCTTCCGAGTTCCTACAGGCCAATAAATAGTAATAGAGGTTTACCCAACCCAAACGACACCATTTATTAGTTCTTGAATGCACAGCATGCCCTGTAAAACTGCCTACCTTGTAATTCAAGCAGTTTGGATTACTAGCTCGCCAATATTTTAATGAAATGAAGTCGGAAACGGTATTTTTGAGTCACTTCTGAGTGGTTTTTATTTTGTAAGTTTTCGCAGCATCTTCCTGGACTATCAACAACTTGTTGACGAATATGGTTTGGCTATGGGGTTAAAATTTTCCGAAACCTGCTCAGCATGCTTTTGTGAGACTTTTCACTCTTCTATCGCATGTCGGTAATGCTGGTATTTATATCTCACTTTCAACATGCTGTTCGCATATATGCATTTCACTTATTTATTTTTATTCTACTTCTCTCGGGAAAGACTACAGTATAGCACTGAATCCGCGTCTTGAGATGCTACTTTTGATCATTCATCAGCCCAATTCCAAAGCATAGTCAGGGATTTCTCCCGACCTTTTCACGGAGTCTTTAAGTTAATCGGGTAGTATTTCACCGTGCGGCTGGGCACTTTACCACAATAGCAAAAGTTGTCTGTTGAACTTGTGTATGACCCAAGCTCCATACTAACATAGCCAGGAGGGCCCAGTGTTTTGAGAGGCGAGTCTCCCGCATACCTGTTGTAGATATTTTACACAATTTAATTATAATATATTTAAATATTTTTAAAGGTATTTAAATGTAAGTAAAGGGGACTTACTTGATCGACTGTGGAGCGGTCGCTGTAGTTGTTGCGGACTCTGCTGCTGGCAGGTTGCAGGGGGCGTAGAGCTTTGTGCTCCCCTGTTCACCTTGTTGTTGGTTTATTGTTGTATGTTATTTCAGTTGTCCTTTTATTTAGTTGTGCAATAATAACATTTATTGATAGACCCAATAACCAGAGATTGTATTTTAAGAACATTAAAAACGAACATTTCTACCAGAGAAACGAATCTAGCAATACATCTTCCGTCGCAGTTTAACGTCGAATGAATTTATTTTTCGTTGTCGCCGTTGACGTTTATTATTTTATTCGGTGCCAACGCCGTTTTTTATTAGTTTCCTGCCAAGTAGAATTTGCATAAAGTAGTATATGCAAATTAGCTACTTGGCGATTTTTCTTCCCTTTACAGGCAGAGAGGGGAAATTTGCGGGAATTAGTGGGTGTTGGGCGAGGTAACATACCCATGTAGCTGCTTGACAGGTCTCGTCACTGATCCAGGGTTGGTATCAAGGGTCTTATCCATTGGCTGATCAGTACTGTGGCGTTTCTAACAGATATACACACAGGACACAAGCAAATAGTGAAGAACAACATAGAACGAAAATCAAATAACCGAAAACATCAACCGTATACCAAGCAATAACATAGCAGCTCCACATCCGCTGGGTGTACTTTAAAGTAACGATCTAATTCGTACACGCGCCAGTGGTTTGATGGGTTGAGCATTGGTTGAATCTTTTAGTAATTCTAACTGTCATAGCGTCGGTTCGAATCACACGTTCTTCACTGTCGTCGCAAACGCTATAATACTGGCCATTTGTTTCAGGGTGTTTTGGACCGCCTTAGAAGAGTTTATTCCTCTCCTTAATACTAGGAAGCTCCTTAATACCGAGCGTCAGATATTTTGTTTTTATGTGGCTCGTTTCTTTGCAAAACATAAATCATTTGAATCATTTGATCAATGGGGTTCGTCTTCGGATATGACAGACAACGTAACCAGTTTTAATTTTGCTGGTTTGCAGGATTTTTTGTGATATGGGTGATTTCGTAGAATCCAAACTAGGAAGTTAGACTCCTCGATAGTATAGTGGTTAGTATACCCGCCTGTTACGCGGGATATCGGGGTTCGTTTCCCCGTTGGGGAGCCTCTGGCGCAAGACTAATGACCTTGCCCGGAAAAAACAAATCATTAACAAGCCTCAGGACTTGCTAAATAAGGCCAAGACCGGTTCCCGGTTGTAGTGTCGATGATGATGATGAAACTAGGAAGCTACTGCTTCACAACTTCTAAGGGCTTATGGTGTTGCCTGTGCCCTGTTGCATACTTTTTCACTAGCGCCGAATTTTTACTTACAGCACTCCCTCGCTGTCCCGAGTTTTAAACTCTTCTTCTTCTTGGTGGCTTCCAGGGGTTTTTGTGCTATGTATGTATGGAGGTTGCTCATAGTTTCCAGACTAGGAAGTTACTGCTTTACAACTTATATAGGCAACTTATATAGATTACTGCTTTACAACTTATATAGGCTGTCTATGTCCTCTTCGATGTTTTTTAGTTTGCGCCAAATTTTCACTTTCCCCTCTTCTGTTCTTCTTCTTGCTGGGTTTCAGGGGTTTTTGTGCTAAGGATATATGGAGGTTGGTCGGTTGCGTCCGTTCGAGGGGGGCGATTTCGTAGATTCCAAACGAGGAACTACTGCTTTACAACTTGTAAGGGCATATGGTGTTGTCTATACTCTGTTGGAAGTTTTTTCATTTGCGCCGAAATTTCACTTACCCACCCACCCGTGTTTGAAACTCTTCATCATGCGGGAGAATCGTCACTCATTCCGTCAGCATCTGAGTTCCGTTTGCTTTTGAGTCTGTTTCTACAAGTGTTTCGTGGTAATATATGTATGTTTCGACTTGTGGATCCGTGGTTTTCCGCTTTCTTTGGCATTAGGTTTGACATATTTTTGGAACGATGTTTTCTCAAAGTGGTTTGTTAGGTGTTGTGCTATCGTCTAACTCGCCTTTTAGATGAGTTCATGACTTTTGACTCAACAGGAATTGGTTCAATGTGAAATTTTCATCATGGTCTGACTTCTTTGGTCAATGAAGAGTGCCCGCTTCCGCTTCCCAGCTGTAGTGTTTCTTCTCAGATTTCGCAAGTTCTTTCTTCTTGGATTGATCTTCCATTTGAAAATCATCTTTAGAAACTTCTTCAAGGGGCATTTGGTGGCTCAGCACCATCGTCGTCTAAGCCTGAGTTGTTAAAGAGATGTGCATGTGGGTTCGATTGACGGGTCTGTCTTCCCCTGGAGGTTTTGCAATAAACTTAGGGTAGAATTTTAGGAGCTTTATACTCTATGTACGCTGTGATGTCATTTGACATAAGATATACATTCCTATTGAAGTACACCACACAGACTATTTTATGTAAGCACCCACAACATTTATTCTTATAAATATATTTGTAGTTTTGTTTTCTAAAATGTTTAAGTATTCATTTTTTTAAAGAATATAAATAAGTAATTTCTAATTAATAACAATAGGCTTGCGGAAAGTACATGCCCGCGACCGGGACAGCTCAGAACAATCCCAACAATCAGCCAATGGACGGAACTTATCTGGTGGAAGCATCATTCTAAATACATAACACATAAACTAACCACAAATACAACTAAGTAAAGTAAATCGATTAAATAATATAACTTATAATAACATCAGTGTATGAAAAACAAAATTATGTAGAAGAGAATCCTTATGAAAGTCGAGATAAATGTTTAAACCCCATTTAATACTTCTAGACTACAACAATCTTAATAAATTTAAATTGTGATAATTAGAGACATAAATCAAGTAGGAGAAATATTTAGCTTATATCATTACCGACGTGTTTACCTAAATTAAGGAAAACATATTTCTGAAGAACCGTTTAGCGAACAAAAGTAAATATTTAAATATTTTATGGAAACATTAGATTTGTTAAACATTCGCTGTAAAATTTAATTAAGATTTTCTGTTATAGGTTTTTGTTCGGTTAGTTAGATTTCGTGTAGTTTAGAAATTGTGTTGTGTTAGTTCAGAAAGATCCTAAAAAAATATTCCATATCAGAGTTTTAGAAGATCACAATAATAGTCCAATTTATTTATATTTAGCGTTTAATTTATATATTTGATTTAATTTAATTTATTTATTACTTGTTTATATTTTTTATTTATTTAATATATTTATTACATTTATATTTAGCATTTCACTTATGTTTAGTATGTAATGTATATTTTTAATTTAATTCATGTTTACTATTTAATATATATTTAGTACTTAATTGTATTTAGCATTTTTTATTTAGTATTTATTTTAAGTTTAGCATTTCATTTATGTTTAGTATATAATGTATATTTAGTATTTAATGTGTAAAAGGTTAGTTTTCTTTATTTATTCTAATAATGTTAACAAGGGGTCTTATATTTCTATTAATAACCCTGCCGCTCACCGCCGGAAAAGGAGAGAGACCAAGTGCCCGCCAAACGCTCTTTTTATACCGCATACTAAACGAACAGTGAAGTTAGCCATCGTTCAGTGCCCAAGAACAAAAGTAGACATCAGCGGCGCCAGAGTCGGGGCCACACTGAACAGAATGGTTCTTCACCATTTAAACTTACGGCTAATGGTGGGAAAGGTGTATTACAAATGTATATTTTTAATTTAATTCATGTTTAGTATTTAATATATCTTGAGTACTTAATTGTATTTACCTTGCCTTGGAAAAACACATTATTATGGACAATTTAACAAGTCTCGGATAAGCACCAGATACCGGTGGAGAGATTTGCTGAATAAGGCCAAGACCGGATCCCGGTTGTAGTGCCGATGGTGATAACTTAATTGAATTTATCATTTTTTATTTAGTATTTATTTTAAATTTAGTATTTCATTTATGTTCAGTATCTAATTCCTATTTAGCATCTAATTTATATTTTGTGTTTAATTTATCTTTAGTATTTAACTTGTATTAAATATTTATTCAGTTAAGTACAATGGTTAAAAATCGATGTAATTTACTAGGATTTTTAAGACGGTCTTTTTGGAAGAGAGCAGTTTTTGGCATTTACTGAGTTTTCTAACCGCTTTTGTGTGGTTTCCCCAAGCCAGGCAATTGAATAGTTCTCGAACGTGGGTATTATCGTATTTGGCGTCTACTTTACATTTTGAATTTAATTTATATTTAGTATTTAACTTGTATTTATATTTAATATTTAATTTAAATTTAATATTTAATTTATAATTAGTATTTAATTTATATTTAGTATTCAATTTATATTTTTCACACACGTTTATACCTTTTATTCAATTTTTGTTTTGCATTTCATTTTTATTTTGTATTTAATTCGTTTTTTTGTCACGTGTAGCATATGTGACAGATGACAGCTTGTTGGCGCCAAAAAGAGAGTACCTTAAGTGATCCTACTACCTTTGATATCACCACGAAGCTGGCTTAGAAGTTCTGGGATTGTATGTCTATTCTAGTCCTTTTTTTGTCATTGATGAGGCGATATTCCACCCCAGACATTAACTAATTCGGAAACAGTGTAACATATTTATGATATAAGTTTCTCCCACAACAGGCCAATGAACTAGGCTGGTAAGGCTATCAGATTGTCCATAAATGTAGTATACAGCAAGAGCTTCAATGTCTTCCGCTTTCATGGACTCTATACTATCATATTCGGATTTGCTAAGTTTAAGGCTGAAAACTGAAATTCGGGAATTTATTACAAGAAAAGTATCGCATCGAATATTACGAAATTTTGAGGATATATTTGTGTAGCCATTCTTTTGTATAAAAAATTAATTTAATTAATTATTTATTTAAATTAATTCGGCGACCTGTTCGCCAGCTCCCTCCATTTCACTTTCCCCACCATATGCTCACTATTTTTTAGAAAGCTCGTCCAAAAATTACTTTAGGTACACTTTTGATATTTTAGTACGTTATTCTTGAAGGTCTTGACTATAAAAAAAACTCGATTTTTCAAAACCGTCAACAAGGAAACTTATTTTGCGCCTTTCCTACCCAGACATAGATCTAGCTGGGTGCCCTGAACCGATCCTACGGGTCCAGCGTCGAGAACAGTTTCGTCACTCCCCCACTGGGGAAGAAGTGCTATGCCGATTCTACTAGTGTCTCTACCAGCTTAAACAACCAGCTGATCACTCGGCTAGCAAATGTGTCTTACCCTCACAAGTCCCACTTCCGGACGGCTCTCTCACGAATGGGCGGTAGTCCCACACTAAGGATGAGGAACACCATTTACGCTACTCAACTGCCTTGAGACAAGGATTTTTTCGAGGATTCGACTTAGCCGCCTTCTGCGGTTTACACAGAAAACTGAAATAAAAGGAAATGTTTCTACTCTCGAAAACTGTAAAGGTATTAATAAAGGATCTGGGAAAAATTTACTTAAATTTGGGCTTATTTTACCCTTTTAATTCGTACCAGTAAGTCACATGATGTTGGAGGGCAATTCTGATCACGAAGACGGAAATGGCTCGTGTAGTAATTGGAAGGTTACTTGAATTCACCATACGGGATCGTGTTGTCGAAAGCACATGCCATCTCCTCGCATATCTAGCAATTTTGTTACAAAAAATCATATCGCTATGCCGAGTACCCGCTGCAGTTATTGAAAGTGTAGTATGCCAATCTTGAAGATGTAGACTATTGGAAGGTGCAAAAAAATAGATTCTGGAAAAGTGCCACAGTAGCAGAGCCCCTTAATAATCAGAGGCCTGCCTATATACGCATCCGTATCAGAATGCTGTATCAGCACTTCAGGCCAATTTCACTATTCGTGTAGAGAGTTGAACAATCTCGTGTTCAGACGGCCGTTTTATGATGGTACCATGGTTTGGTTTTAATCTATTATAGCATGAGTTCGAATCACGTTCTTCATTATGTTGTAAAAAAATTACAGTTTCATTCCGTGGGCGTGTGTGTGCATCTATTATACTCGTTTTGACGAACATGTTCAATCTCTCTCACTCTCTCTCGCTCTAACGCTTTCGATATCTGCATTAATACTCTCGTCTTTATTGCTCTCTTTCTCTCGATTGCATTCGTTGTCTCTATAACTCCTGCTCTCTATGTTCAGTAGTTTCTCTGGGTTCCCCCCTGCCTCTCTCTCTCGCTCTATTGCTTTCAATTTCTTCACTGATATACTATTCTTTATTAATTGTCTCTATTACTCCTGCTCTCTACGTTCAATAGTTTTTCTGGGTTCTGTTCCTCCCCCTCTCTCTTGCTCTATTGCTTTCGATTTCATCATTGATAACCTATTCTCTATTGCTTTCTTTCTCCGTATTGCATTCGTTGCCTCTATTACTCCTGGTCTCTACCTTCAATAGTTTCTCTGGGATCCGCCCTGCTTCTCTCTCTCTCGCTTTATTGCTTTCGATTTCGTCACTGATATTCTATTCTTTATTGCATTAGTTTGCCCTATTACTCCCGCTCTCTATGTTCAATAGATTTTCTGGCTTCTTCCCCCCGTCTCTCGCGCTCTATTGTTTTCGATTTTTTTATGGATATTCTCCTCTCTATTGCTCTCTTTCTCTCTATTACATTCGTTGCCTCTTTTACTTCTGCTCTCTATGTTGGTTATCGATTTCACTCTGTTTATTAGTCTCATTCCCTCTATTGGTGTTGTTACGAGGACAGCTCCTCGATAGTATAGTGGTTAGTATACTCGCCTGTCACCCGGGAGACCGGGGTTCGATTCCCCGTCGGGGAGCCCCTGGCGCAAGACTAATGACTTTGCCCGGAAAAAACAAATCATTATGGAAAATTTAACAAGCCCCAGGACTTGCTAAATAAGGCCAAGACCGGTTCCCGATTGTAGTGCCGATGATGATGATGACGAGGGCAGGTCAATAAGTCTTTAGAAAATTAAGAACGCGAGTTGTAGTTCGGCGGATCGATGTCAGTTTTTAATCAATCGAATTGTCTCAGTAGTGACAGCTTCTACCTGGTTTATATGTTTAGCTGTTGTTAAAACCGCGATGCCGCCTGCGAAGCCAATCATTTTCATTCTTGCGGAAGTTTTATCCGTAAAACCCCATCGTTCATAATATAACTTCTTCCAAAAAGTGATAGAATTTTCTATTCTCGTCCATATAATACACCAGGTTTTTGTTGGTGAAGTAACTTATGACGATTTTTAGGAAGTGGGATGGGGTCTCAGTCTACTACGGGTTCTTCTGACGGACAACCAGTTGGCCGAGTTGAAGGCATTTCTTATGTCCATTGTTAAACCGCTGTTCTGATGGCGTCGATGGTCGATCGCGGCTTCCTGAAGCTATATAGCGTCTGGTTGGGCTCTGCAATCTACACATATAATTTTGTCTAGTATTTTCCCCGCTCAGGAGGCATTGGGGCGGTGGGATTGTGAGCAATCCAGTGGTTTATTCTTCCCCTTTGGTGAAAGTAGTAGATATTGAATTTTCCCCGCATCAGGAAATGTTTCTTCTTCCAGGAATTTCTGCATCGCGGATTGGAATGCCTTTGGTCTTGTTTTAAATTCCGCTTTGGTAGCTTTGTTTGGGATTCTTTGTCGCGTGTTCCGTTGCATGCCCTCTGCATCTCTTCTGTCGACAGCGCAGAGATGACCTCGGTGCCGGAGTTTATTACAAGGTTTCACTCCGCGTTGGGTTTCCGAATAGAGAGATGTTCTACTATTGAGCACAGCATGTTGCGACTGTTAAAGGGTTATAAATTATAAACTCTTTTAATTTGAGATACTTCCGTCTTCTTATATTTTTAATTTCAACCAAACAAATTTATACTCAGTTTTTTAAATCATTTTATTTTCCCTTCTTTTTCTTTTTTACCGATGCCATAACTGGCACACCAGATCAAAATCGCTTTGTCGTTAACTGTGTACACCGGTTTTTGATTGCGTCGATCCTTTTTCTTTTCGATACTTATTACTAATTTGAACACTAACTCTACTAATGTCTGTTATTTAAAAAAAAAAACCTCTCTCACTGCCGACCGTTTCCTTTTCTCAGTATTTACGCATCCCAGTCGTTCATTTCTCTTCCCTCGTCAAGTATGGATAAAGTCTCATCTTTCGCTCGCACTTAACGATCGCCCATATTATGAAGAACGGAGCCGAACGACGCCTACAATTTCCATATTGAAAAGTCTAGGTCGGAGGTTTGATTTGATGTTACCCTTGAAAAAGGGGATGCGACAATTCTTCCCCTGCACCAAAACGAGTGTTATTCTTTGAAGAGGAATATTACTCTTATGTAGGTCTCAGTTGCGATCGTTACAATTTTCAGACTTTTTTTTGTAACTTTATATTCACATTTTTGAAATGTCATTTTTATTTGGTTATTATAGTTTATCATAAAAGTATTGTTTTTGTTCTTGCAATAATTATGAATTTCCAAGGTTTTTTCTTTTAATCCATCCTAAGGATAAGTTAAGTCTGGGATTGGTAGAGGACGAGAGTAGCGGGACGAGGATTGCGTCTAGCCTCCCTCGAAATATGGCTTGAGTCTGTTGTTATGGATCAATACTGACCTTTGACAAACTTTGATGATCGTATTGACGGGACCTTTCACTGCCGTAACAGAAAAGGGGCCTCCAAATGGATGCCCGCTTGCCCTTCTGATTCTCGTTTCTTATTAGGATCTGAAGCTGAATACCGTCGAGAAGGCAGCGTAAATCAGTAGAAGAGATGACACTAGATGTATTGAAATGTCTCCTACAACCCCATTCATATGCTTCTTTTATTATATGTTCGCAAGTATTTGCTTAGGATAGCATATGATTTATTATTATCTTATTCTATTTAATAATTTATTTATTTCTAAACACTTTTTTTTTAATATATATTTCGAACATTCCTAGGACTTTCACATACAATCATCGAATTCTATTAGAAACGATTTGCACTCGTTAAAAATTATCTCGTTGGAATAGAGGACTTTCTAAATCCGAAACAGAATAGGGAAGAACGAATTGAGAAATTGAATAAGTAAAGTAATAAAAATAATACCAAATAGTTAATTAAAAAATTAACTTAATATTAACAAAGAATATGCTGCCATTTACAGTTAAGTAAATTATAGGTGATACACTTGATGTCTAGCAAATGTTCTTTACACAAATGATATACAATAATAGGAACACCATGATGTCTAAATAAATAGACATCCTTATCCGCAGTTTGTAAAAATAAAGATGGAAATTTAAAACCAACGTTACGCAGTAACGAAAATTAATAACTGAATAAAGAAATAAAAAACAAAAGAACAAAAATTGAATAGTGACATAAAAATTTAGATAATTAAATAAACTATGTATATACTCAGTTATGTATCTATTGTCAAATATAGACGAGTCTCCTAGCCTTTTCACTACTAAATTCTAAAATAATGATATTCTGAATATTAATTCGATTTAAGGTCTTGCGTTCTTCCTTTTTTTAACTTAACGTTTCTTATAAATCAAATACTACGATAGCATAGCGAGAAAAAAAAAACAAAGTTATTACACAAATGGAAAAACAAAATTAAATAGAAGACAAAACAAAAAATGCAAAAATAAAAGGAATTGGAAAAGAGGGGAATTGTATTTAACTAAAGATTATATATTATATATATGTATAAAGAGCAGATTGGGAATCCTAAAATATCACATGTTGTAAAATCCTTATAAACTGAATCCCTTGATTAAATTTTGTAGTTCTATGTAAATCAATAAAAAAGGAAGCGTTAGATATTCTAGTCCTTCGATGGTGCAAAAACGAAGTTAAAACTTAATAAAATTCTGTTATAAATTAATTAATTTGTGTAAAATGTTTTGAGCAAATTATTTGTGGGAATTGATTTGTGTAAAGTGTTTTAAACAACAATATTTTGGGAACAATATTTTGTTTTTATAATCGCCCAACTACTAAGAAGATTGCAATATGCATGTGGCTGTACGTGCATATGTTCGATTGACGACTTTGTTGTAGCAATTGAGCAATAATTATTACTGTGCGTTTATTCCTGTAAAAAAATCCCTAAACGTGGAAAGTGACTTTTATTTCTTCAGTTGTTTTTTTTTTTTTTTTAATTAAAACCACAAATTTGATTTCATATTTTGTATTTGCTTTGTTTACACGATTTTTTTTTCCATCGATGTGCCGTACTACTTTTACCGCGTCAGCTTTACGCAACAATTTTGTTGTTGGTTTTTTTACGTTAACCCGCTCGCACAAAAGGGAATTTTGGAGTACCCTTAAATGTCAGAGCACAGTGTGAGCGGAAGGAGAGGAAGTGGATAAGGAAAGGAGATATCGATGTACATTGGTCTTAAATACTTGGACCTTATAACACGAGGAAACATATGATCAGGTAGAGCATTCCACATTCGTGTGGTTCGACTAAAGAATGACTCTCTATGGTTATTTGTGCGCCAGAAGTAGACTTTCAAGGTGAACTGATGCGCATTCTTAGACTGACGCGTGTCGCGGGAAAATGTCTGAAGAGGCAGAACACATTCAGCAAGTCCAGTTTTTTGTTTTATTTTATATCCGCATTTATTTAACAATTCGATTACAGATTTTACTTAAGACTAAATGTTAACTTCTATTCTAGACAAATATCATTCTTACATTAACTTACTGGCTCTTCGCAAGCACTCTAATTTATACATTATCATTTTTCTTATGCCTTTCGGCGTATAATAACTAATGTTTTTATAACATGTCACAATAATTGATATGTTTTCTTTATAAAATTCATTCTATTTTATCTATATCACGTATTATTTATAATTTTTTTATTACATATATAGGGGGTCGACAAGCAAAAAAAAGGAAACAAAACGGAAAAACATAACAAGGAATACAAATAAAAATAAAAAAAAATAAAAAATTAAAATTAAATTAAAAACAAAAATAAAATAAAATTATTGGAATTTGCAGAAAGCATTGCGCCTGAGAAGCATACTATGTTTGGCGACGTATAGTCCTTTTTTCATCACTGATCCACCACCATTTGGTATGGGATCGACATTTTATTGACTTATCTCTTTCACCGATCACCATAGTAAAACCCAGGCGATCTGGAATATTAGAGATATCGTTATCATGGAGAATTCGTTTATTCCTGGCACCACGGAAAGCGTTGTAAATAATAGGGACTCCATGTTTGTCTTGGATAAGTCCTTTTTTATCCAAGAAAGGGAACGCTTCTGGGGGAATGAACCCATTGTGGAGAGTACTCTTCAGATGCATATCATTGGGATAGAATGCTCCCGAAATGAGATAATTTTCACTGCCCACTGCTCTTGTATTTTTTCCAATTCCGTTTTGTATCCCTTGATGCACTGGACAGGGGCGTTCTGAAAAGGATAGGCTCTGTATTTTTGACTTCTATTTTTAATTTCCAGTCATCGCAAAAACATTTGATTTTGTTTAAATCATCTTCCAGAAGTCTCTCGATGACATCAATCTTTTCTCCAGATCTATACACCACAATGTCATCGGCATACGCAATTGCATGGTTGAGAGAACCCACTAGATCGCTAGTGTAAATGTTAAATAAAAGGGTAGACTTCACTGCTCCCTGTTGTAGGCCGTTTTTGATGTGGAAGGTTTTGTTTGAGATTATATCTCCACATTTTACCACAAATTGTTTACCCATTATCATATCGTAGATAATGTATAATAAATATTCGGCCATACCTAGATTTGATAAGTTATATACAAGCCCTTCTAACCATACGGTGTCGAAAGCCTTTTCAAAGTCAACCAAACAGGCCCCTGTGCATTATCGCTTCGCCTTGTTCCACTGTATGTCGGACACAAGTATTGTCGCAGCATGAACTGTGTCATGTTGCGATCGGAAACCAAACTGGTTGTTCGAAATAATACCATTTTCTCCACACCAGTTTGTCAATGCTTTATTTATAATTTTCTCGAATACCTTGCTGATGTTCGGAAGCAAACTAATCGAGCGAAGATTGGCTGGATTGCTCCTGTCCTTGCCCTTTTTGGGGATAGGATTGACTACTGCAGAATTCCATTGGGTTGGATAATATGCGTTATTTAGAGCGTTATTGAACAAAATAGTGCAAACCTTCACTAGCTCCAGAGGTAAATGCTTTAGAACAATGTTTGGAATACTATCTACTCCAGAAGGTTTTTTGTTCTTAATGGATCTAAGAATGTCCGTCAGTTCATGCTTGTATATAAATATACTAGTGTTTAGATTTCTAAGTGGGGAATCCGCTCTATTATTTTCACTAAAGATAGTGAAACTTCGACTTAAGAGAGGACATTTGTTAAGTTCATTGTGTAGCGAAATGTGTTTTTGGAGAGCCCTATTTTCCAGGTCAATGTTAGAATGAGCCGATTCGTTCAGTCTATACACTGCTTCGAAACAAGCACCAATTGAGTTCGCCTTTTTTGCGGATCCTCGACTATTATGAACTCTTCGTTAGAGTTTCTGTGTTCCGGGGTAAGTCCTGCGTTCAGCAGAGTCTGACAATTCTCGGGAGTCCGCGGAACTCGCAGACATGGGATGTCATTATAATCTTTCCTTCGAAAGACTTTATTTATCTGAGTGAACATACTCGGTCCACTAACTTTGATGGCTTGAATCCTGTTGTTCCAGTCTTCATTAATTACTGATCATATAGTTGTCACGGATCAGTTTTTGAAGATTTTTAATTAGTGTAGCCATTTCTAATTGAACTTAATTGTTTTTATTTCCTGGCTATTTGGATCGCTGAACTGTCTGTAGAGCAGTTTTAACTTAGAGAACAGAATACTCTTTTGCCTATATAGCTCGTCGATCGTTGTGTTTCTGTATCAGTTTGTATGGCTCTGCATGTGAGACACTTTTGGGATAGAACGATTCATTGTATGAGCAACAATGTTGTTAATCGTCGAAAAATAATGATCAATTTGGTCATTATGAAGATTTCTGTCAGTTGGTGGATCTATGGCATCAAAGTGCGACCAGTGCGCTTTTTCGAAATGAAAAGAATGTATCTGTTTATACTGCTCAAGTAGTGAATGTTCGTTTGGGACATGTATTACAGCACCAAGTCCGTAATGATCGCTATCGTACTCTATTGAACGAAGACAATTTCGAGTAGTTAGATCCGTATCTAATAATTGTATTCTCTCGTCCAACAACACTAAATTCAAGAAGGAATTTCCTCCTGGATATGTCGGCGTACTTGTAGCGTACAATTCTAGCTTATGTTCGATAGCGTTTGTTTCCCAAACGGTTTACGAATTACAATATGTTGCGAGATAGGAGATGAAGGGGCAGGAAAATATTCTGTATATTTTCCCTTGAAATTACAATTGAAGAGTCTGTACCTCATACGTGGTCGTTGGTAGAAACCTTGACGTGGTGCGGGGGCTTAAACTACAATGAATGACTCAGGCTATGCTGACGGAAGCATACGCTTCCAGTAGGGCCACCCATGTCAGACAGGCTAGCGAGGAGTAACACACAAAGATCTACCGCCCCTAATCCAGGGTGTTACGCGTCACCGTGCCCATTGGATAGTTTGCAGCCAGGGGTATACCGGCTGTATTATAACGGCGCCTCTCTGACATCGGGTCGAATCAGAGCAGTAAGCAGACCTTACCATATCAAAGAGGGGCTCTGATATGGCGGACTATTTGAAACCCCAAGACTCGTGGTAACAAAAATGAATAATCAATATACAAAAAACAATCTCACGAAAAACCCGGTAGGCGTAGGTGTGATGAGCCGACACTACCATAAGGGAACAAATCATCTAGAAAACACCGACTCGGCAAAAAGAAAACGTAGGTCAAAACGGAATAAGCGGGATATACGCGTCGGCACGTGGAATGTTCGAACGTTATACAAACCAGGCGCGATACAGACGGTCGTAGAAAGCCCGAAACAATATAAAATGGACATCGTCGCGCTTCAGGAAGTCCGCCTCCCACATCAAGTAATCGAAACCAACGGATTTACACTGGCGTGTGGAGATACCGACACACATAACATCGGAACCGGCTGCATCATAAGCAAAAAGATTACGCCCCATGTAAAAGATGTGAAATTTATTAATGACCGAATGTCGGTACTAAAAATACAGGGCCATTGGTACAACTACGTATTTATAAACGTACACACCGCAACAGAATCTACGGACGAAGAAAGGAAGGGCACGTTCTACGAGACCCTAGAGGAAGTATTTGATGGGATCTCACCATTCGATGTTAAAATCCTCCTCGGGGACCTCAATGCGAAAATTGGAAAGGAAGATATCTTCCAACCAACTATAGGTAAAGAAAGTCTACGCAACGTTTCAAATGATAATGGAATTCGAATTATTACGTTTGCAGCGTCAAGGGATCTGGTAGTGAAAAGCACGATGTTCAAGCACAAGCAAATCCACAAAGCCACATTGATATCAGCCGTCGGCGTAACGCGTAACCAAATAGACCACTTCCTCATAGACAAAAGACACCACCCGAATATCCTTGACGTAAGATCATATAGAGGAGCAGATTTCGACTCTGATCATCTTCTAGTGATCGGCAAAATCAGACATTGATAAACTAAAAGACCTGCGCAAAAGGGCTGATCTAGGGAATAGATTTAGCATCCTAGAGAATGGGAGCAGTGAGGAAGAGGAAGCTAATAGTGTGGACACTAAATGTAAAAGGTATTAGGATTTAAGAAAACAATTAAGTCCAAACCTTGGTTCGACGATGAGTGCAGGGCGAAGATCGAAGAACGTAAACGCCTCAGAGTGATCCACTTAGAAAGATATGATGAAGTCAACGCAAAAAGATACGTGACAATTCCGAAAGAGACAATGAGACTCTTCAAACCCAAACATCGCGAATGGGAGAAGACTCGGATCGAAAAAATCATAGAAATTGCCAGAGCACAGAACGTCAGAGGTATGTATTCCGTCGAATTCAATTAGAAATGGCTACCGAGGAGAGCCAAAATAATTCGAGACACAAACGGTTGTCTGGTCACAGAAACAAACAATATCGTGACAAGATGGAAGCAGTACTTTGAAAACCTGCTCAATGTACGCACCCATCAACCACAAATAAACGCACCAGAGGTACATTCAGCCGAGCCTCAGATCCCAGAGCCATCTTTCAACGAAGTTGTAGACGCAATAAATCGATTGAAACACTACAAAGTTCCCGGAGTCGACTGCATACCAGCAGAGCTTGTGAAGCATGGTGGAGAGGCAACCGCTCGAACGATCCACCAGCTCATCAAAACAACATAGAATAAGGAAGTCACTCCGCAAGATTGGAAAATCTCAACAATCGTCCCCACTTTCAACACAGGCGACAGATCTGACTGCGAAAACTACAGAGGAATATAATTGCTCCCAACCACATACAAACTACTAACAAATGTCATACTGGCGGGAATCACACCGTACGCAGAAGACATACTGGGAGACTACCAATGCGGATTCCGTAGGAACCGGTCAACGAGCGACCAAATGTTCACAATAAGGCAACTGCTGAGAAAGAAGTGGGAATACGGAGAGACGGTTCACCAACTGTTCGTTGACTTCAAAAAAGCCTTCGACTCAGTCGCAAGGCAAAGACTCTACCATATTGTAGTTGATTTGGGAATTCCGAAAAAATATGCCACCCTCATTCAAATTTGCATGAACGAAAATAAAAGGCGAGTTAGAATAGAAAACCACCTCTCAGAACTATTCGAAATCCGGGACGGACTAAAACAGGGGGATGGACTCTCACCGTGTCTTTTTAACCTTGTGCACGGGTGTGTTATCAGAAAGGTACAAGACCACAACATGACCGGATCGTCCCTGAACGGGGTCACGCAAGTGCTCGCATATGCGGATGACAACACCGTCCTGGCCGATAATCTAGAAACTGTTAGTAAAAACTGTGAAATCATCATGCAGCGGCAGAAGAGGTGGACCTAGAAATAAATGAAGACAAAATAAAATACGTGATTACGGCGAGAGCAGATGGAACTCAGGGAACATATATAAACGTAAGATATTCGAAAAAGTTGAAGAATTTACATATGTGGGGACGATACTAACGGCCAATAACGAAATGTCGAAGGGAATTAACGAAAGAATGCATTCCGGGAACGCTAGTTGGCACGCAGCCAGTAAACTGCTGAAATCCATACTGCTGTCAAGTAACATAAAGCTCCGTGTCTATAGAACCATAATCATGCCGACTGCTCTATACGGATGTGAAACAGGGGTCTCACAAAACGAAAAGAAAACAAATTCGGCGTATTCGAGAATAAAGTTCTAAGGGGTATCTTTGGCGGTAAATATAAGGAGGAGGCAGGACAATGGAGGAAACTCCATAACGACGAATTGGAAGAGCTATATCGCAAACCTACAATAGTGAGAGTAATCAGATCGCGAGGATTAAGATGGGCCGGACATGTGGGGCGAATGGGCAACTGACCGCGCATGGAATTATCGACGGTAGACCGACGGGAATGAGACCGGCAGGACGGCCGCGATGGAGATGGGAGGACAATGTTAGGTTGGACCTTGAGGAGATCGGATCGGCTGGTCAAGCGTGGAAGGAGACTGCACAGGACAGGGAACGATGGCGGAGTCGAGTCGGTGAGGTCATGAACTTCCGGGTTCCTACAGACCAATAAATAAAAAAAATAGTACCTCCTGTATACAGCGGAGGATTTGGACTTCAGAAAAAATGTTGGGATGTGTTTTGAATGGGAAATGAAAATGTGATTATGATGTGTTGTTGTAACGTAGGAAATTTTGTTTTGTGTATGATATGTGGGTAATTAGGGAATTAAGGACCCGAATTGGCGTAATTTTTTAGGGGCAAAGGGGATGGGGATTATTTATATTAATTATGTAACATTCCTACCCTTTCTGTTAGCTGGTTGTTCGTTAAAAATGTCGACAATTTTGTTTTTGTAAAACAAGTTCTAATCATTGAAACAAAAAATACTCTAAATCTTTTTAAAAGATGTTTGTAAAATTTCATTAAAATTGGTTCATTACTTTTTGAGATATAATGTGCACCGACTTGGAAAATTCTGTTTTGAGATAAACGCGTTAAAAGTTTTCCATAAGGATAGGCGCCGGTCGAAAGCGCGGAGCTTAAAAATGCTCCATCTCATTCAATTTTCTTCGATCGACTCGACATTTTGTACGAACATAAACAAATAAAACAAATCGTTTTTTTTTTTTGTTGACAATGATGCCTAAATTAAAATATGTTTTTTTCCAGGTGAACTTTTATATGAACTTTCAAGAAAGGTGTTTCCATAGAGCAAAAAGAGAATCAAATGAAATTTGGCTGCAGCTTTTCATATCCGCCACATATCCATCTACCTCATTTTTAAACTGACTACGTGAGAAAAGTCATTAACTTATTTATCCATAGTCATTTCCACCTACTTGGTTTTTAAACTTACTACGAGGGGAAAGACACGGATATATTGACCGTCAAACGTATGCATTTAAACAAAGTAATTTTTGGGTAATGTGTCTTAGATAGGGTTGTTGAAAGAAGAAGCTTATGCAGTAGATACTATAGATATCTAACATAATCCGTCTAACCTAACCTAATCTGGGCGTGTTGGACATGGAAAGAGCCATTTAAGCATGAATGTGAAATATAACGACCCTACATTGTAATGCAAGGAGCACGGAATACATTTGCTCTGATGAACATTGAACAAAAGCCGATGGATTGATTCCCAATTAAGGTGTTCACTGAGCACGAAATTACACAACCAAAGTACAATCGAATGCACACGTGAGGATGCTCAAGCATACGCCATGTGTGTGCAACACAAATGTAGAGCAAATAGAAGGAAATTCCTTTCTTTTGAATTCACATATATCACGAATTAAATCTAACGGCATCTGCGCAAATGGGATTCATCTAGAATTTTATTGTACTCTGGCACAGGATTGTACCATCGAACAAGAAAAAAAAACAAGAATTAGAATAATAAAGAAAATAACTTGAGTAGTGATAAGAAACATAATAGGAGCTGACAAGGGGGAATCAGGGGTTGGTTCTATGGTAATAGGTAAATAAAGCAACGCAAACTATTGTTACGAAATTGAGTGACTGAGGCAGCAGTGATGCCGAAGGTAAGTGTGGGGTTGAAGCTGATTAGGCATGGCTGGGAGGCTGCGGGCGATGCAGGTAAACTTCTACCCGACAACGACGACAGCACAATTATTGTGCACAGTTAACTACAAGCTTCACCCCGAATCACCAGCAAATCACTAGCTTACGTCTAGATTGCAATAAAATTATACAAACCGATAAAAGAGGAGCTACTAAATAATGTCTACTTGTTATTCGAAATGTGCCACACATAACATCACCTGAACGTGATATTACGGTGTTTAGAATCGGTGCCGGAACCCTTAGTGACTTAGTGCTTCAGTCAATTGTCTAATATATCTTTTAAGCCGAACAATCCTACGCGCTAGATTATATTTACAAGTTCATTAGTTTTATATCCATCTCGTCAAACATATTGACGGTGCGGGACACGTTACGAAGATTTTGAGTATTATCTACAACGAGAAGCGATCACAGTTTCGGAATGTTTGAGCGGCACACCACCTTTATATACGAGACTAAATCCATCTCCACCCTCAAGGGGTTTCGGTTATAAAGTGTTTGTTCTAATTAGCGCACCGCAGACGAGCTTTACAATCGGTGCTACTAATATCTGTGAAATTCATTATTCAACTTAAAGTGTTGGCGGTTAAGCGGTGGAGTGTTAGCGTAGACGCGATCTAATTTTCGAATAGGATTCCAAGATGACTATAGCGGGTGAACGTATCGGGGCTGCGCTTGGCTTAGCTGTCCTCTGTATCGCGTTATCAGGTGACGCTGTCAATTTACCTGTGGACGGAACGAACTTTATCGAAGGTGAATATAGATTGAGTGGCCTTGCGAGGTAGGAGGTTCCTTTGAACGACATGTGATTTCCATCCCAGATGCGGCGTATTGGCGGAAGATCGGAATGTCGACCTTGGACAAGAACCTCAAGGCGCTGAAAAGGTCGTATTTGGAGGGTTTCAAAGCCAGGAATGTAATTATTTTTGTCGGTGATGGCATGGGAATGACGTCAATAACGGCGGGCAGGATATTCAAGGGCCAGCAGAACAATGCCTATAAGGGCGAAGAGGCGTCCCTTGTATTTGATGACTTCCCTAACATTGGTCTAGCAAAGGTATCTGCATTTGACTGCCCATTCTTGACCTTCGTTCTCGATTGCTTATCCTTTATTCGCAGACTTACAACGTTGACAAGCAGGTGCCCGACTCGGCAGGTACGGCCACGGCCATATTCACGGGGGTGAAGACTCTGTATGGAGCCATCGGTTGCGACGCCACATGCAATCGAACGGTGGCTGGAAAGCTATCATCGATCATGGACTGGGCTCAGGCAGCTGGGAAACGCACTGGAATCGTTACAACGACACGAATCACTCACGCCACACCAGCAGCTACATACGCAGTGACGTTTGATCGTGATCAGGAGTGTGACGCAGCTGTCCCACTTGACCTTAAAGACAGCCATAGTGACATCGCACGGCAATTAGTGGAACAGAGTCCTGGGAACAAGCTCAACGTTATCTTGGGCGGGGGTCTTGATATGATGGGCAACAGAAATGCAAACGAAGTCCAACGAGTTAAGTTCAAGGGGAAAACAGAGATTGGTTGCGTACGTGGAGACGGGCGGAATTTGACAGATGAATGGCTACACTTACAACCGACTGGGAGAAGGCAATTCGTTCAGACAGTCCAACAATTGCGGAACGTCGACACTAAAAGGGTTGACTATCTCATGGGTCTTTTCCGAAACAATCACTTGACATATCGGATCGCGGCAGAACAGGGCGAGCCGCAACTGCGGGACATGGTAACTCAAGCCATAAAAGTGTTAGATCGTTCCAAGTCGGCTGGCTATGTTCTCATGGTTGAAGGAGGCCGAATAGATCAGGCCCATCATCAAAACTATGCCCGCGCATCTATGTACGAAATTCTCGAGTTCGATATGGCTATTAAGGCCGCTCTAGATTTGACCTCGAGCGACGACACCCTGATTATTGTGACAGCTGATCATTCTCATCCGTTGACATTAAACGGATACGCACTACGCGGCCACGATATTTTAGGTTTTGCTAATGAGAACCGAAGCATCCCACCGTACGAGACATTAACTTACGCCAATGGGCCTGGTTTTGAGGCTCACAAACTGTCGCCACCCTTCAATACCTCTAAAGAAGAATTCAGCGAGCGCCGACTAAGTCCCACGTATGCACATTATTCAGGAATTTACTTAAACCAAGACTCCCATGGCGGAGAGGATGTGCCAGTCTATGCCGTTGGTCCAGGTGCGGCCCTCATACGAGGGACATTTGAACAAAACTATTTAGCATTTGTCATGAGCTATGTTGGCTGTTTCGGAGAGACCAGCTTGTCGAACCCACTGTGTCAGTCAGCTGACAAGCCGTCCCTATCGAGTGGAGCTCGATTGGGCTCCTTCAATTTATATATACTATTCGCCATACTTTGTGGCGTTACTTTACACAGGTTATAGTTTTAGGGGCCAAAAAACGAACACTTGTATCATAGCTGTTCAATAAATATTACAACTAAAGTTCTTATTATTCAACAGAGGAGTGATCAGTCAAAGGAGTGATCAGTCAGAGTGATCAGTCAAATGAGTGATCAGTCGGAGTGATCAGTCAGAGTGATCAATCAGAGGAGTAAATATGAAGGTAACTGCAGTAATGTTCCGAAAGGACGATGTTGGTTTTTATGTGGCATTTATTTGGATACTTAGTTTTGACAGCAGAACTTTGCTTGCTGTTGACACTGTTAATAACAGACTACAAAAGTGTTATGTTAGTGAGTGCTCTGAATATCGGGGTATGAATTGGTCAAATAGTGAAAACCATCATTGGAACCCACGTTATGTGAAGTTTATAACTAAAACATCGACGCATCAGGCCATGGCTGTGCCGTGAATTGCTACCTTACTGCTTGTTAACGACTTTGATGTTTTCCTTTTTCAATTCTCTTTTGGTCCCGTGTCCTTCACTATGATTACGTGAGCGTGTGTGTACCATTTGGAATCGTCACAAGTGTATTTTTAGTGCTGGCGTTACCAGTTGAAATGGTCTCAAAAAATTAAGGTAAATAATGATTATGTGAATAGGGAGTGTTTGATCACGTTTCGTGAATTGCGCAACATTACATATAGGTACTTTAGGTGACATGCAAACACTAGAAATATTAGCGTACTTTAGGAATTTTCTGCCCCCCCCTAAAATGTGATTGGTCAAAATCCTTAAAATAGCAATGTCTCTCGGTGATAACTTTCTCGTTAAGCTGAATTTCTTCCCGCGAGCCGTATTTTCATACTGGGAATCAAAAAGAGTCAAAGGGAGCCAGTTAGGGTGAGTATGTTGAGTACGACAGCAACTTGTAGCACAGCTTTTGCAATATTGACATTGACAAACGTATTCAATTGTTTTCAACTGTCAGCATCCTTTTCATAGTTCACTTGTAATGAAAAATAGAAATCGCGGATCTGCACGACGCCTATGGCCTCTAACACTTTACACCGGTCATGTCATGAAAGTTGACCTTTCTAACGACTTCGTCGGTAACAATATGTACCGAGCGAGCCGATTGCTCTGCATCCGGAACAAACTCACCACCCTGTTTAAATTTGTTGAACAGATATTTTGTGGTTGCCATAGATGGCGAAGAAAATGTCGAATTTCGCTTTTATTTCTTCGTATGGTTTTCAATCCAAATAATATTAGCTTGGGGAAAAAAAACAATTATTTTATAATATTACTACGATTATTATAACTCAAATTCTGGAACACCCTCTTAAAGAATATATTTTCAACAATTTGACTCCTAAAAAACACAGTTGGAAAGAATACGCTCCTAAAGAATCCACTCGTAAGAAATAACGCATAAAAATATACTCCAAAAATGTGGTCTATGAAAGGGTAGGGTCCAAAGGAGTATGCACCGAAAGAGTTCATTCCAAAAAAAAAAAATGATCCCGAAAGAGCTTATTGCAAAATTTCTGATTCCCAAAGAAAGCACCCGAAAGGAAAAAGTAGACACCTAACGGTAAGATATAACTATTTAGGATTTTGGTCCTCTAATCGATGTTGTCGTAGAGGCGGCTGCTGCTGGCGTCGATGAGGCAGCTGTCGCTGGTGTCCCTGGCGGCGGCTGACGTTGATTTCTTGCTGAGACGTCCGGTCTCGGTGGCGAGCGATATCCAAGTGGGAGAGTACTCCCTGTCCACACATGTGGTGTGTGTCGAACGAAATTGGCGGGAAAGGTCCGGCGTCGGTTCTCGTTCACCGTGTGAGCGAGACCCACGTAGTGGCGCGTTGACTACACGCCAACTCAGCCGTGACTCTCCTTTGTGTGTGAGGGTGACCGAGAGTGTGCTTGACTTAATTAGTCGAAAGCCACTCTCGGTGTGAGTCTTTGCTTTCGGCGATTGTGTGGAGGTAATGGTTTGTGCTGAGGCGCCACCAGCGCCCCCCCCCCCCACCCCCCGCCCACAAGTCACCAGCGCCGCTTGCGCTGGGAGTGAAATATCTCTGTTGACGTGTAACTGTGCAGTGGGGGTGCGCGCCGCTTCCGGGCCGGCGCGGGTGTGTGTGGTGGGGTAGGCCCCTGAGCAGAAATCATGGCTTGTGGTGTTGGCTGCTGAGGCTGGGTCGGTTGGTTGGTATGGGCCTACTCTGCCGCTTCCAGGTAGGCTGATTTGAGTTGATCGATTGACACGGTTTTCTCCTAGCCGTTGACGCCGATGATGATCGTTCTATATTCCGTGCGTCGGATGATGCGCTGTGGGCCTGTGTAGGGCGCTCCGTTTGCGGATGTTGTCGAGTCGTCTGAAGATGTGGTTGCAGGTCTGCAGATCCTTGTGGATGAACCCCGTAGTGTGCCGGGGCGCTGGGACAGGGTGGGTCGCTTTGAAAACCCGGCGTAAGCTAGCGACGAAGCTGGTCTTGTTTGCCCGTGCCGGTTCCGAAGCGACAAATTTTCCGGGGATCCGAATGGTTGTGCCGTAGAGTATTTCTGCTGGGGAGGCTTCGTGGTCCTCTTTGTACGCCGTCCTGAGGCCCAGCAGCACTGTGGGCAGACTATCCAGCCAAGAATGTGGGCTGCATTTTAGGGCGGCTTTGAGAGTTCGGTGGAATCTCTCCACCATTCCGTTGGACTGTGGATGGTACGGCGTTGTGTGGATCATCTGCGCCTCGACGCATTCGGGGAGTTCTGTGAATAGCTCCGCCTCGAATTGTGGCACTCTGTCTGACGTGATGTGAAGTGGGACTCCGTAGTTGCTGACCCAGTGGTCCATGAATGCCTTGGCGACTGTGGTTGTTTGGATGTTGGGCAAGGGCGCTGCCACGGGCCATCACGAGAATCGATCGATGATGCTCAGGCAGTACTGCATCTCTTGGATTAGAGGCATCTTGATGAGGTCTATGTGGACCTGCTCGAAACGATTGTCCGGCTCGTTGAATTTTCCCAGGGCCTCCCTCTTGTGACGCCCTACCTTGGGGGGTTGGTAGTCCTCGCAGGACCAAGAACGTCGGGGCAGACGAATTTCTGCGCCAGGCCTGACGTCAAAGGGGCTCTGGGGGGTACGTTCGGATGATGTTTTCCTTCGTGTCGCAATAGATTTTGTGACCGGTCCGCTTCGGCCGTTCACGTTAAGGTTGTCTTTTTGGCCAGGGCCCTGAGGAGGTCGTGAAGTGGTGCTTGGGGGTTGGCGGCATGCGGGACGCACCGCCGGTGGTACTTCGTGATGCCAAGGAAACGACAGAGCTCTGTTGAAGTGGTTGGTTTGGGGGAGGTCTGGATGGCGTCCACTTTCGCCGAGGATGGTTGAAAACCTTTCTCCGATATTTGGTAGCCCAAGTAGGTTACCTGAGGCAGGCCGGTGGCACAGTTCGCGCAGGTGTCCGAGGATTGGTCGTGTCCGCCCGATACGGGGGTGTCGTCGATATATCCTCTGACGAACGGTAGTTTGCGGAGGACGTGATTGACGGCACGCTGCATTGACTGCGGCGCGTTCCTCAGGCCTAGCGATGTCCCCACGAATTCGAAGAGCCCGAACGGCGTTGTGACTACCGTTTTTTCGATGTCTTCCTCGGCGATTGGCACCTGGTTGAATGCCTTGCGCAGGTCCACCGTCGAGATGGTTGTGCCACGGCTCTCCTGGAACAAGTCCTCGATGACTGTGAGCGGGTAGCTAGATGACTGTGATGTGGGGCAGGCGTCAAGGCGGCGATAGTCGCCTGTTACTCGCCAAGAGCCGTCTGGTTTGCGGATCATGTGGAGTGGGCTTGCCCATTGGTCGAAGGAGGGCCGAACGATGTCCTTCTCGAGGAGGTCCGCGAAGGTTGCTTTAGCGGCATTGAGCTTGTTGCCGCTCAGTCTGCGCGGGCGTTCGAAGACCGGCGGACCTGTGGTTAGGATTGTGTGCCTTACCTTTAGTCCGGGGATCTGGACCGGGCCGGCGTTGGGGGTGAAAACATTATGCAAACACCCTAGATCTGTTTTTGACATCCGAGCCGAGCAGTTATGTGAGGATTCTCTATATTACATGGATTTCAACCAGCCCACAAACCCAGCCAAATTCCCACCGCTAACCGCGCATCACATCAACCCCTATTCCACCGTTCCTGCTATTCACCTGAAATATCATGTTTTCCAAATGCACGCATAGCTGAATTCATTCTTCTATGCAGATAATGCATAATTGATTTCAGTTACCTTTTTGCCATACGGCAACTCCATTTTTGCTAGCCCATGAGATTTCCATCGGAAATCACATCATGTCGGTTAGCAACAAGAAGTTGAAGCAGACGACACTGTTGCATATTCATGCAACCGCTGGGGAATTTATCAAAATATTTAATTAGTATTCACGATAAATTACCCTAGCCAATTTGGCGTCACTTCGGCTTTTCCACAGATCACCCATTCGCTTGGGATCAATGATCTCTTTTCGCAGGTGAATAACAACGGCCACATTTCCTCTCCTCCATAATTCTGTCTCCCTACGGTTCAATGCACTCTGAGATCACCACATCCATAACACTGGGGCAGTAGGTCATTCTCAGAAACTGCATTTGGTACCAGCGCTCAAGCTAAGCCAACCCCGAAGTTATTGCGCTCTTTCTTTTGTTCTTTTCATCCTTCGCATGTCCAGCGACTGTTGAATGATGCGCGAGTATTATTCACCTCACTGAGACATGCAAGTGAGAAGAGTCATGAAAAGAGCGCAATGATGATTGGCAAATAACTGTGCAAAAATAGCATACAGAATTTCACCCCTAATTCAAGCAGTCACTATCGAACCACAGCAGCGTGCACACGCTACGCTGCATCGAGTCGTTACTCAATCACCATCGCGGGCAGACACGCCGCCACAAGTATCTGAAACGCCATCCAACATACTCGCCGCAGTACTCTCAAAAGGTTTCTAGTTCCTTGTGTATTATTGGCCAAATCGTACTTTTACAATAGTTACATTGTGTCGTGATCCTTTCATGTGTAAATACAAATATAAGCCCTTTCATTGAAATCTAGTGATCATTTATGATAATGTAAGTGAAAGAAATTAAAAGCCATCACCATGGATTATATTAACAAAAACAAGAAAAACTTAGTATAAAATAAAAATAACAAATAATAAATTAAAGAAAACATCAACAATAAAACCTCCATTGCGTTTTTATTTATTCGTATTCTTTGTGGTGAACAATTTTTGTCGGAGCAACATCGTTGGGGATAAAGTGAATCCGTGCCATACGTTGGAAACAATACTTCTACCCCCACATTTATACCGTGGAAGTTGCCACGCCTCTGGGAAACTCAGATCACTGCTTGGTATTGGTCGCGCAACAACTCGCATTTCAAGCGAATAACCGACATAAGAAGCTTCGCCACGTATGGAGGTATGGGGCTTCCAACTGGGACGATTTGCGAGATTTCTTCGCATCCTTTCCGTGGCCGGCGGTGTGCTTTGGAGACTCCGATGTTAACGCATGTGGGGGGTCGGTCATGGAGATTATTCTTCTCGGGATGGAGATCTATTACATTCCACATTCCATCAAACGAACTTCATCTGTTAAGCCTTGGTTTGATAAAAATGAGAGAACAATACAGCGGCAAAAAATAGAGCTTTTAAACAATGGCACTCCAATCCCACCGAGGCGAACAGAACGAATTTTGTTAGAATCAGAAACGTGTGCGACCAGGCGATTGATACAGTGAAGAAGCCCTACAACGACAGAGTGACCAATAAACTCCTCCAGTGCCCGACTGGTTCGCGTCCCTTCTGGCCAATGGCAAGGGCTGTCAGCAATAACTTCGCTTCCTCCTCTTTCCCCCCTATTGGCGGAGAGCGAGACACTAGTTACAAATTCAAAAGATAAAGCTAATGTGTTCACGAATTTATTTTCCGCTAATTCAAACCTCGATGGCGGTATTTTGGAGCCACCTGTGATCGCGCCACTACGGTCTTCGATGCGGGATGTGAGGTTCCGTCCGCGTACTATTCAACGCATTGTATGTGGACTCAACTGTAAGAAGGCATACGATGGAATACCACCAGTAGTCCTTAAGAACTGTACTCCAGAACTGTCGCCGATTTTTGCCAGGATTTTCCGCTTATCTTATGCACGGAGCAGATTACCTACCTGCTGGAAAATCACTCGAGTTCAGCCAATCCCAAAGTAGGGGAAAATGTGTCTCCCACAAAATTATCGGCCGATAGCATTATCGTCTATGTTATTTAAGGTGATGGAAAGGGTCATCAATGTCGAGTTAATTAAGTATTTGGAATGCGACGGACTTCTGAATGATCGTAAATACGGATTCCGTGGCAGATGGTCCACGGGAGACCTTTTGACACTTATAACCGATATATGGACATCTGCTATTGAGCGGCATGGTGAGTCAAGAGCGGTCGCATTGGATATTTCCCAGTCTTTTGACTGCGCCTGGCATGAGGCATTGCTGAGCAAACTTCGTTCATACGGACTTTCGGAGCAGCTTTGCGACTGGACGAAGAGCTTCCTCGAAAATCGAATGATCCCGGTTGTTGTAGACGGCGAGTGTTGGGATCTGAATCCTTTTAATTCCGAAGTGCCTCAAGATTCTATTTTGGCTCCAACCTTGTTTTTTATTCACATTAATGATTTGTTGGAGTCAACGGGTAACAAAGTGTTCAGTTTTGCTGTCGCGCTCTGTTGGAATTTATCGTGGTATAAACACTTGTTCCACATCGCCGGGTCGGACTCTAGAAAACGGAGTTATCTTTTTAGAGCCAAAAAATATTTTACTCCAGCCCAGATTTTTCTCCTGTATAAATCCCAAATTAGGCCGGCGCTCGAATATTGGAGCTACGCTCCTAAGGATACCCTCGCCCTACTTGAGAGTATACAGAATCGAGCGATCAGCCTGATCGGGGACACGGCACTGACGCCGGGACTGCATTCGCTATCACATCAAAGGCGCTTAACTGACCTCTGTCTGTTTTACAGATATTATCACAGGTAATGTTCTTTCGAGATTCGTTGTAATGTTCTGCGCAATTCGGTTTACATGGATTCCACAAGACAATCCGAGGGATCGCACCAATTTGCGGTTCATCTCCCGGCTGTGCAAACATCTCTGCATCAGAACTCGTTCCCCGGTACAGGGCGGGAAAGGTGAATATACTGCGGAAAAGTGGTTTCTGAGATGGCACTGTCCAAAGAAATATGCACCGAAGGAGTTAATTCCGAAAGAGTTGATTCCGAAAGACTTACTTCCGAAAGAGTTACTTCCGAAAGAGTTAATTCCGAAAGAGTTAATTCCGAAAGAGTTAATTCCGAAAGAGTTAATTTGGAACAAGTTGATTCCGAAATTTCTGATTCCCGAAAGAATAATATATAAAGGGACTCCGATAAGTATACTCGGAAGAGAAAGAGTCCCAACGAGTAGACATCTAACGGTAAGATATAATTACACTCGTCAACGGTGAACTATGACACATCTGTCCTTGTCTCGCTAAAGTCGGCCCTCTCGCCACCCATTTTTTTTTTTTTTTTTGAACTATGACAGTCACGATGCGGTCGTCGTCGTGAATGGATGTGTTGATCAGTTAAAGTAATTAGATAACTCAAATAAAATGACTATAAATATTTACCGTTCTGGGATTACCGCATCATATATATAGTTTATATATATATATATATATATATATATATATATATATATATATATATACATATATATATATATATATATATTTATATATATATATATATATATTTATTTATATATATTTATATGTATATATATATATTTATATATATATATTTATATGTATATATATATGGCATATCAATTTTTCTATTTGATTCTATAAAAAGATTTTCTCAGGGCGACAAAAAACTATAAATTATGACAGAATTGGAGCAATGCATAATTGAGAGATTTGTCATTTGTCATCATCTACAAACCGAGATTGTAAAACATATTCCGAAAGTACGAAAGCAATCGAAACTGATATAAAATAAACAAGTTTGCACAACTCCATAATTAAATGGAAATTAGTCCGGAAGTTTTAACATTTGAATGAAGATTATTGAAAATGAAAGTGGAATGAGTTGAAAAAAAAGACCAGAGGGTTTGCAAGCGACAGTATGCAGGAGGCGAAGCCCTTCAGTCGACAGTAGTGAGGAGTTTGAACAACGCGGGTTATGTTTTTTCTAAATTGCACTTAAGTGAAATAATAAAAAAAACATTTTTTTTAATAAAAATTTATATTTTTATTTTAATTTCGATTAGAGTCAAGAAATCGTCTGCTCTTCAGAGAGTCGCTTCTAAAACTGAATTTATTTTTACATCAAAATCTTTTCCTTAGGGTTATCTTTCTACATAATACATATTGTATTGCAATTTGCTTAATTGCCTATTTCGTGATTCCACGAAGTCTTGTTAATTACCTTTTAATTACTTCTTAATAGGTTTTATTTCCATCATATGTTGCAATAGACATTACATTGCAATTTTTATATTTTAATGTATCTAGGAAATGTGTAATTAAGTTACATATTTCGATAGATAGGTTTTTTGGTGTCGTCGAAGAATTCTTTGACGTATCACGCGTGTGGCGTAGAGTGAGCTTGATGGAAACCGAATTGGTAGTTAGATAGGTACTCTCGTTCAGGGAATGGATATTCATGTGGGATCACATTATTCTTTCCAATATTCTCCCGATGCTGGAAAATGGGGAAATGGGCCTGACGGTAGAGGCTTCTGACTTCCTCTTGTTTTTGGAAATGGGAATAATTTTCGCGTGTTTTCATTGTTGAGACAATCGTTAAGTATGGTGGTCATATGTTCGATAGACGTGTTAGAATATTTCCTGATTACACGGTGTGATGATTTTTTAGGTTTTAGTTTTATAACGACCCCTTTCATTCCTTCATTTTTCATTTCATTCATTCATTTTGTTGGTTAAGCGTTGGTTGTAAAACTGATCAATGGAGGTATTTTCGGTGCTGAAGAGGGAGTGGTTTGGTTTTAGTCTAATTTGATCTGCCACGTATGTTTCAAACGATTTCGGAGTCTGGAGTGTTAATGGTGATGACTAGTGGAGTGTATTTTTCTACTTCTCTTGCGCCACCTGGTTAATAATACCGGAAAAGAGAAGAAGAAACCCAGGGACACCCAAAGGTATGAGAAAAGAACGCCTTCCTTCTTTGCCCTAACGCGTTTTTACCGTATTGCCTCCGCAGGATGTGCCCTGGTATCAATTTTATCTTCGCTTTCCCGAGGGTTTTTACTGGCGGTGGTGGGAAACACACTGTTGCGGATTGGCAGTTGAATGTGCTGGGATGTGCTGGAGAAATCTAGTACATTAGCAGTATACCAATTGTCACGGACCAGCTGGCCGATTGTCACCAACGATGAGGTCAGCAGCGTCCCTTTTATGAATTGACGGTTATTCGGCGTCGTTACCAGTCTGTTGGCAATCAACTTCCATCGTGGGCACACCGTCGACCAACCTTCATCGCGCGCACACCTTTACAACAATTACACTATAAATACAAGTCTTATATCGAAATACAACATGTATATATATAAAAGTTAAACCAATAAAGTTACTCGGAGTCGTTGTTGTTGATACCTTGACCGCGCTTTTCTCTCCCCTTTTGTGTCGAACGAGTTCGACAGCCTTGGTTCGTTGTGACCGTCCATCGGCGGCCAACGAAACGCGAAAACCTTTACAAACACACGCACTTTGTAAAGCTTAGACAAAGGAGAATATGTCTCGAGCAGCCCTTACCGCTGGTGGGTGAACTGCTCTGAGGGTATCTAAACAATAAGATCCGGTTGAACTCCCCTTACCACTGGTGGGAAGAAGCGTTCGGGAGTACCTGTAAAAGGGTAGGGAAGTAACGGAGCGAAAACATGGAACAACCTCCCTCTAAACACAACCATTTTTTTTAACATACTGTGTTTATTTGACCAATAATCAACGTTTACATTAAGTACTACAGCTAACTTATAATTCTAGTTATACAATTGTTTACATGTATACATTACACATTTTTCAGACATAACTGAATGTGTGAATAACTAAATAAGTATTATAGCTTTTAATATTAACAGTTTTCCTGGAAAAGGTCAGAAAACCAGGATTTTTATTTTTTAATTTAATCTAAACTAATACTTAACTTAACTCTAACTTAATATAGCTTAACCTAATTGATATTATAATAAGTTAAATATGAAATGTATGTTGGGGAATATGGGGATTGATGGTTAAGTAGGTAGGTTGGCGTGGGATATGGTTATGTAGTGGTCTCGGGTGGGGTGACACTTTCCGGTTGTTCGTTAAAACGTAGAATGTAGGAGAATGGTTGCATGTTACAGTATTTGAACTGATTGGGTGCCAGCTCGGTGTTATGGTACACTACCTCGTTGGAGTCGTTAACCTATCTTCCAGAGGTGACGAGAGTTCTGGTATGGAGACAATTCAGGTAGTGAGCCTTGTTATCTAGAGGAGTTGGTAGTATTGAAGTTATTATGGGATTGGGATTATTTGGGAGGTTTTCAATAAATTTGATAGACAGCTCTAGGAAGCGTCTGTCGAGTCGGTCAATATTAGCGGCATTGTATAGCAAGCTGTTATTGTAATACTTGTAAGAGTTGGGTTGTCGGTTGAGGCCAGTGACCAGCCTGAAGCATTTCCTTTCGAAAGTGCGTAGCTTCTTCATTTGGACTGGTGTTATATGATACCACAGTGGGCACGCATATGTGAGTGTGGGTCTGATTATTTGTTTATAGATCAGCAGTTTGACTTTGTGGGAGAGACCGTTGGGTTTCCACATCACTCTTCTACAGAGATTCAGTTGTATTGTGGCTTTACGTAAAGTATTTTTAATGTGGGTGGAGAATGAAAGGTCATTCCCAGATATTTTAAAGTTTTGGAAGGTTTTATCTGGGTGTTATTTAGTTGAAGTATAATTTTGTTGTGGGTGCGCCTTGTGTTGTTTGTGCAGTGCTCATTTTTACCCTTAAATACAATAAGTTGGGTTTTATCAGGATTTAGACGAATTTTCCATTTATTGAAGTATCTTGATAGGTTTGGGAGAAAGTTATTAATACGGTTTCTTGCCTCTTTTACTGCTGGAGTAGACTATCGTGTCATCAGCGTAATTCAACATTACGGTATTGGGTAATTGAGGCTGCAGTATGCCAGAAGTATAGAGGAGGCATAATAGTGGTCCAAGAATTTAACCCTGCGGAACCCCTGCGGTTATATTATACGATTGGGAGAGAGAAGAATTTATTTTGACTATGAATTTTCTACCAGAGAGGTAGGAAGTGAGAAGTTTGGCGGTGTGGGTGTTGTTACATGCGGCTTCCGCCACCCCCATCATTTAATTGTTTTTAATATAATTTGATGGTAAGGTGGTGGGAAAGGCACACGATTCACATGTTGAGTGTGCGGCCATACCCCTGTTCGAGTGTGGATCGTGTGCAAGTTCGATTTCTGTTTTCGGAGTGGATGTTGAGGGAGAGCGAGAGAGAGGTCTTTTGTGTACCTGGGAAAGGAACAGCAGGTTAATATGATGTTGAATGCCGTTTTTGAATCCCAGTTAGTTGATTCTTTAAGCAGTTGAATACTGTTTTTGCGGAATTCCGTTGAATGATTTTTTAGCGTTGAGTTGATTCAGAAGTAGAGAGAAAAAAAAGATAAAAAGAAAGAAGAAGCCCGTTCCTTGCTTTATCAAATTAAAAGTAAAGTTTAAAAATTTAAAAGTAAAGGAGAGAAAAAGGAACCAGTAATTGATATTTAGTGGCACGGTTGTGTTTTGGAAAAAATAAAGAGAACCTTTATAACGTGTATTTGACTATTTTTTGACTGCTGAACATCAGGGAGGTCTCTGTGGACTTTGCGCAGCTGGAAGCCGGCAAAATTGGATTAAACAAAGTGTACTCTAGTTGGTTCGGGCCATTTCTGCCGCCCATCACAGCTCCCAGAAAAAAGGGCCGCCTTGGTTAATTTCCTGGAGCAGGAATCACGACCGCCTGCTGATCCGGAGTTACGGGGAATTGAAGACCACAGCTGGGAGAGCTGCCGAACAAATTCACCTGAACAACAGGTAATTTGGTTATATAAACACATTTAATTTTCTGTGGCAAAAGAACGTCACAGTGTTTAATCTAAATATGTAGTGCAGCTTGTAAAGCAGTCCTCAGATCCAAAACAGTCCAATGCTTTAGATATATCGAGGGAGATACAGTCCGTCGGGCTTTGGTTTTGAAGATTAGTTGTCACATCGTGCGTTATTTTTATGAGAGCATGACAGGTGTAGTGTTGTGAGCGAAGGCCAAACTTGGAATTTGGGATAACAGCGTTGTCATTAGCAAATGAAAGGAGATTTCGATATATCTTGCATTCCAGTATCTTGCTTAATGTGTTTAATAACGATATCGGACGATAGTTGCTGGGGTTGTTGGAAGGACTGGACTTATTGATAGGGACTATAACTGTTGTTTTCCAGTTATCTGGGAAATGTGACGCGTTATTTATGTGGTTCAGAAGAACGAGAATAGGAACTAGATTTGACGGGAGAAGTATTTTGTAAAGAAGGTTAGGAATTCCATCTAAGCCTGTCGACTTTTTGTTGTTGCGTGATGTTATAAATTCAGATAATTCGCCTGCTGTTAGGAATGATGCATTATCCAGAGGATGTGACGCTTTGTTTGTTTCGTTGAATTCCGAGATGAAAGGGGTGAGGGATGGGATCATTGTGCGTGAGATTGTGGGGGTTCTCTATACTACATGGAGAACCAACCCACAATTTCAACTTAATTTCGACCACCTACAGCGCATCACATTATCCCCTATCCCACCGTTCAGCTATTTTACATGTAAAAGAAAGCATAGCTGAATTCATTATTCTATGCAGATAATGCGGAATTGAATTCAGCTACCCTTTTTGCCATACGGCAACTCCATTTTTGCTAGCCCATGAGATTTCCATCGGAAATCACATCATGTCGGTTAGCAACAACAAGCCAAATCAAACGACGCTGTTGTATAACCATGCAACGGCTGGGGTAATTCCAAATTATTCGAGTTTGGTTTTGCATGATAAATTACCCTAGCCAATTTGGCGTCACTTCGGCTTTTCTTCAGATCACCTATTCGCTTGGGTTCAACGATCTCATTTTACAGGTGAATAGCGCAAACAACATTTTTCTCTTCTTCACAATTCTGTCTTTCCATATTGCAATGCACTCTGAGATCACCACAATCACCGCTCTAGGTCAGTGGACCTTCTCAGACACTGAATTAATACACACACACTAAGCCAGATCAACCCTGGGTTATTGTGCTTTCCCTTTTGATTTCTTCATCCTTTCTACGCCCATCGACGTCGAATGTATACGTAAGTACTTATCCACCTCAATGAGCGTTGAAAATTGAAGCTAACACGGGAGAGCGCGATTACCATTGGCTGATCTGGCTTAGTGTGTGTGTATTAATGCAGCATCTGAGATGGTCCACTGAGCTAGAGCGGTGATTGTGGTGATCTCAGATCTCATGTGATGCGCTGTAAGCGGTCGAAATTAAGTTGGAATTGTGGGTTGGTTCTCTATGTAGTATAGAGACCCCCCACAGTCTTTACCGCTCCCCGAATGACGATCGACCGGCGATATTTTTCGAACATCTTTCAGGTACCGTCGACCGGATACAGATCAAACACCCAGCTTCTGAGGTTGTCGTCGTTGGCGACCTTAATGTGCACAATTCCGGCTGATTGGTTCATTCTAACAGAACCGACGAGGCAGGGAGTCTAGCGGAGATGTTCGTTGTTAGCCGCAATTTAACTCAACTCGTCGAGGAACCTAAGGTGATATGCGAACACTCTCTTGTTTCCTCTTTTTCGAGTGGTCGGCCGATTAGTGCACCAACGTCGCATCAGCCGAGACGTAGCCAGATCGACTCTCTGAATCGGGATTTGGATAGGGTTCTGCAGCGGGGAAAGGCCCATCTCGTCGACTTCAATGCAACGAAGACACAGTATACAACATTCACAAAGAAAAGTGAATCCTCGGTTCCACAGCGGACGGTGAATGGCCAAGCCCCCAATTTGGGGATAGCTTGAAATTTCTCGGCGTCACGGTCTGTGGGAATGTATCGTGGCATAAACACATGTCGAACATCACCAGATCCGCCTAAAGAAAACTGAGCTATCATTTTAAGGCCAAGAAATATATTACTCCGGCTCAACTTCTTCTCCTGTATAAATCCCAAATGAGACCCGGGCTCGAATATCATGTTTGTAGCTCTGCTCCTAAACATACCCTCGACCTACTTGAGAGCATTCAGAGACGCGGCATCCGCCTGATCGGGGACACGCGCTGACGTCGGGACTACAGTTGCTATCATATCGAAAGCACGTAGTTGACCTCTGTCTGTTTTACAGATATTGTCACGGGACTGTTCGTCGGAGATGCATGGTATTGTGCTGCGTTATTCGGTTTTTAAGCGCTCTACGAGACAATCCGACGGATCGCACTAACTTGCGGTTCGGAATAGGGTTCGAATTTGAACTGCCGACAGCATGGTAAACAATTCCTAGAAAAAAAAAATAACTGTACTTGTAACGTACCATAAGATTCTCACACGTACCACTTCACATTATAAAACAGAAAATTCAACGTTCTGGCACAGATATTCACTCGAGAACTTCTTATTTCCGACTAAGCGAGAATCGGACATTTCATGTGGTACAACCCAATAGTTAAGAGTTCATCTTCCCACAAAAGACTTAATGCCAAAGAATGTGACTTCTCATTAAAGACTAAGTTCTTAGTCTTCTGGACAAGTTCAGTTTCTTCACGAACTAGTTAAGAGTTGATCATCCCACAAAAGACTTCATGCCAAAAGGTCCTGACTTCTAACTCATGGCAGAGTCCTTAGTCTTCTCGACAAATTCAGTTACTTCACGAACTAATAGTGAGTTAAGAGTTCATCTATCCTCAAAAGACTTAATACCAAAGGATCTCACTGCTAACTAAACACTGAGGCTTTAGTCGTCAGGAGAAGTACAGTTCCTTGATGAGTCAAGAATTCATCTACCCACTAAAGACTTCAGTACCAAAGGATCTGACTTTTCATTAAAGACTAAGTTCTTAGTCTTCTGGACAAGTTCATTTTCTTCATGAATTAGTTAAGAGTTGATCAACCCACAAAATACTTAATGCCAAAAGGTTCTCACTTCTAACTTAGGGCTGAGTCCTTAGTCTTCTGGAAAAATTCAGTTACTTCACGAACTAAAACTGAGTCAAGAGTTCATCTTCCCACAAAAGACTTAATGCCAAAGGACTTCATCATCATCAATCGGCACTACAACCGGGATCCGGTCTTGGTGTTATTTAACAAATATCTTCACCGGTCCCGATTTCGAGACGATGTCATACAGTTTGGCACTCCCAGGCTCTGGGCGTCCTGATCTACGCCATCCCTCCATCGCAGAAAAGCTCTGCCGCTCTGTCTCCTTCCAGACATCCTGTCACAAAGAACTTTCCGGGCAGGCTCCTCTTCGCTCATTAGAGCTAGGTATCCCGCCCACCGGCTCCTCGATAGTATAGTGGTTAGTATACCCGCCTGTCACGCGGGAGTCCGGGGTTCTATAGCGTTTGAAATAATAGTGAAGAACAACTTGTGATTCGAACTGACGCTATGACAGTTTGAATCACCAAAAATTGAACCTAAGCGTTACCCATCAGGCTACTGGCCGATTTTAGAATTTGATTTTTAAACTGTTATGTTATCGCTAAGGTATACGGCTCTGATGTATTTTCTTATTCGATTTTTCGTTCGGTGCCCTTCACTATTTTGCTTGTGAATTGTGTGTGTATCTGTTAGAGTCGCCACACCACTCCCTCAGCAGTAACTTCGTTACGATCAGATTCGTATGCGAACGACGGAGCGAACGAGAGAACGTCGGAGGCCGTGCTCTATGCGGAAGTCGTGATCGTGTGTGAAGTTCTGTTTACTATGGGAAAGTGTATGCTGTGTGTACAGATCACGTCGTAGTCACCAATTATAGCGTTTGCTACGATAATGAAGAAGAACGTGTGATTCGAACTGACGCTATGACAGTTTGAATCACCAAAAATTGAGCCTAAGCGTTACCCATCAGGCTACTGGCCGATTTTAGAATTTGATTTTTAAACTCGACTATACTCCATTGATGTGAATTATTATGTCATCGCTAAGGTGCTCTTCACTATTTTGCTTGTGAATTGTGTGTGTATCTGTTAGAGTCGCCACAGTTCGATACCCCGTCGGGGAGCCTCTGGCGCAAGACTAGTGACCTTGCCCGGAAAAATCAAATCATTATGGAAAGCTTAACAAGCCTCAGAACTTGCTAAATAAGGCCAAGACCGGATCCCGGGTGTAGTGCCGATGATGATGATGATGATGATCCCGCCCACCGGAGTCTACCGAGCTTGATTTTTCTTACAACATTAGCTTCAAGGTAGATCGCGTACAACTCATGGTTGTAGCGTCTCCGGAATCGTCGTCCCTCACATACGGGGCCAACAATTCTCTTTAAGATCGTCCTCTCGAACGCGGCTAAGAGTTCATAGTGCTTTTTACTGAGCATCCACATCTCGGATCCATACATGAGTACTGTTAAGACCATGGTCTTGTACAGTAACAGCTTGGATGTCCTGGATAAATTTCGGGACTTAAAGAGCCTTGATAAACCATAGCAGGCTTTGTTGGATTTGATCAGCCGTTCGCGTATTTCTTCTTCCATATTGTTATCGGCTGATACTATTGACCCAAGGTAGTTAAAGGATTGCATTACTTCAAATTCGTGCTCCACTACCCTGATAGTTTGACTAACGTTAGGTCTTCTCTTCGCAGAAGTTCCCACCATGCACTTAGTTTTTCCCTCATTAATATGCAGTCCCAGTTTTTGTGCCGCCTGCTCGATCTGGGTGAAGGATTCCTGTACCGCCGATTCGGTTCCACCGATGATGTCGATGTCATCTACTTAGGTAAGTATCTGGCTGGACTCGGTGACAATAGTCCCTCTAGTTGTAACGCCAGAGTCACGGATTGCTTTCTCCAACGCCAGGTTGAAGAGGAGGCAGGCCAGACAGTCCCCTTGTCGGAGTCCATTAAAGATGTTTATTGGTTTGGACAGCAATCCCGCTTTTTTTACTTGACTAGTTACGTTGGTCATGGTCAACCTACAAAGTCGTATCTATTTGTTTGGATTGCCGAACTGTCTCATGGCGTTATATAGATCTACCCTGGCTATGCTGTCGTAGGCGGCCTTAAAGTCTACAAATAAGTGATATAATGGAATCTTAAATTCCAGACATTTGTCCATCGACTGCATAAGTGTGAATGTCTGATCAATCGCTGATTTGCCTGGGATGAAGCCACACTGATATTGACCAATGATTACTTTAGCGTATGGGGATATCCGATCTTGTACGATAGTGGAGAGTATCTTATAGGCGGTAATCAGCAATGTTATACCCCTATAGTTGCTGCATTGTGTGATATCTTCCTTCTTATGTATGGGGCAAATTATATCACGACGCCAATCTTCCGGCATCTCCTCTTGCTCCCATACATGCACCACGATCTCATGAATTGCGTGATGTAACGCTGTCCCTCCTTGTTTGATCAGCTTAACTGGTATGTCATTAGCTCCAGGGGCTTTATTTGATTTGACCTGTCTAATGGCTTTTAATGTTTCCTCGACGCTTGGTGACGGCAGCATTTGGTCTTGATTTTGCATTGGCGGAGCCTCCAATTCATCTGTGAGCTGACCATTTAGCAATTCATTGAAGTGCACTTCCCATCGCTCCAAAATGCCTTCAGGATCGGTGATCGGATTACCCTCTTTATCCTTGCAGTAAGTGCAACGTGGTGTGTACCGCGTCATACTGCGGATTATTTGGTAGAACTTCTGTGCCTGGTGCGGACCTTGCTCTCTACTTTTCTCTATTTCACAGACAAGGCTTTTTTCCCAGGCACTTTTCTTTTGTCTGTGAAGTCTTTGTTCAGATCTTCTGAGCTCTTTGTATTTCTCCTCGCGTACCCGCGTCCTATAAGACTGCTGCATTGCCCGATATGGAGCATTCTTACGTTTAGTCGCTAGTTTGCACTCATCATCAAACCAGTCGTTCCGATCTCTACGACTACTGCCTAAGATTGAGTTGGCAGTACTAATGACAGTATTCTTAAGGCATTTCCATTTCACATCTATGCCCGGCATTCTGGCCCCAGAACTTACTCTCCCTCCGTCGAGCTCTTCGAGGGCGAGTCCTAGCGCATGATCAAAGGTGTTACTGGTATTCCCATTCCGTAAGGCAGCCGTGTTGATTCGAACCTGATCCGCGGATGCAATACGTCTCCGTAAGGCAATCCGCGCTCGGTAAACTGTACCAACAAGATAATGATCCGAGTCGACGTTGGCACCTCGGTACGTTCGTACCGTCATCAGGCTCGAGGAGTTGCGGCGATCTATCAATACGTGGTCAATTTGGTTGCGAGTGGCTCCATCAGGTGATACCCAGGCGGCTTTGTGGATATCTTTAAGCAGAAACCTGGTACTCGCAACGACCAAGTTTTTTGATGCTGCCAGTTCGATAACCCGTAGTCCATTGTCATTAGTGTTCTCATGCAAACTATGGGAACCTGCGTAGTACCTGAAAACCGGTCCCGACCTATTTTCACATTCAAATCACCAAGAACGTTCGTCGTTCTCGTAGTATTTTTCGTTTTTGTCGTCAGGGGACTCCTCTGTAGGTCCGTGAACGTTTATGAGGCTTATGATCTTAAATTTGCCTCCCACACAAAAAGTGCATAGCCTTTCGTTTATTGCATTAAAGCCGATAATGGCAGGCTTCAGTTTTTGACTGACTACCCCGAGCACATGGTGTTTTGCATGGCAGCTGTAATAAATGTCATACTCATTTCTTTGAATAACACCACTCCCCGCCCATCTTATTTCTTGTAATGCTGTTATGTCAGTCTTATATTCGGACAGGGCTAGCTGTTGTGCAGCTCGAGCTCTGTATAGTGAGCGGACGTTCCATGAGAAAATTCTCAAATCGTTTAGCCATTTTCGTTTCCGTGGTCGTCGTCTTTTACGGGCATGGTTATTAGCCTTGCGCCAACCTTTCTCAGGATGTCGCTGCATGCATTGGTTCACTACTTGGCGGGTGCCAAAGTAGCTATCCAGGGGTGTCACGTGGAGACTGCATGTCAACTTGGATTGAACAGGGACAAGGATGGTCCTGGCCTTCGCCGGGTTGAAAGCAATAAGCGACTTTGCCCTGTGTGCTCGCTACCACCCCCCCCCCCTTCCCCGCCAAGTTTATAATTTGAATTTGTTTATGTAGACTCGTCCTTCAGCCGAACCGATACCCCCTGTTCTCATCCTGCCTCCTTCTTCCTCTCGTCCCGTGTTTTGACCCGTGTTATAATTTGTTTAATTAGAGTCGTTCTTCTGCCGAACGACACGAACGTGCAATCCTCTGCTTGTTCGTATAGTTGTTCGTAGGTTTAAACTCCGGATATTCTAATCAATGTAACCCCCCCGTTCCTTATTATTTCTTCTCGCACTGTGGTTTAACCTTTAAGGATATCTTAAAATACTTTTTCTGCGTGCGTATCATTAGAAAGCCAAAAAAACACATGTGTTCAACTTTCAACTTAGATCGAAGTCATTCTGTCAAATTCAGTAATCTCAATATATACACAGATTGAGTTGTTGATGGCAGTGAGCATAAGTTCAAAGGCGACCCATCGTTAAATTCCTGCTCTTTTTGTTTTCAACAAAGAATGATCTCGTAATATTAAGGTAGACCAGAAAATCTTTCAAAAGGCCGAGTTGTCTTTACTCAGAAAACCCCCTGAAGGTGATTATCTTCGGAAAACAATTGGTTGGCAATATTTTGGGAATTTCCACTGTGTCGAGATACACTGTGACATTTTTGCACTATCTGGTGCCCTAAAACGTGGTGTAGAAGGTTTGAAGTCACTTTTTTATCGAAACCTAGTAAATTTTCACTTGGGTATTCCTCCCTATATGTAAATTTAAACCTTCCACAATCGATAATTGAATATCATCCTTGCCAAGTACCTGGAATAGGGGCTGTAGAGCTTTAGGAACGTATGCACAAGTTATATATCCCCCACGGGAATATGTAGGTGGTCGTGATGACATCACTCTTACACCCTGAATTGATTGGCTGCACCAAGGCAACCCCTCTGAAGCGAAAGAAAAAGCATCCGTTAGTTACACTCTGCGACCATCCCCCCGTTTGATTGGTCGAACTTGCGGAACCAAAAATGAGGCAATCCATCTTATCGGAAATGGGAAAGCCACCTAATTTAGGATTCGGAGATAAATCCGGTGAAATTCTCTTAAATTGCATTGTAGCAAACGGCTCGATTACTCTTTCCCTTTTTTTCTCTATCTTTTGTCCTCACACTCTTTGGGAGCTTGGCCACCCACCCACAAGTTCTATGGAACGAAGAGAAATACACGAGTGTGTATCCGGAATTCGTCTTCTCAAATGGAAAGATGCTTAATGCTCCTGTCCATCGGCAAACAGGGGTTGTTAAGCGTGTGGGGAAAATTCTATGTACAAAGCTGCCCCCCCCCCCCCCCCCCCCCGGAAGATTGACCGAGCGATTTGTGCTTTCGAATCGGCAAGCGTCTGCTCTGTATGTACTACAAAAGCCGTCGACAGTTTCCAAAAGTTTTAGAGTGTTGGATCTGCTGTTATTGTGAACATCGACTGATGTGCTTCTCCAAGGGTAGTTATAATTTTTGTACACTAATACAGTACATGTTGGTGGGGGAGTAGTGCGGCAGGAAAATCCAGCCACAATTGTGACCAAAAACAATAGCGTGTTTCAAAGAACCTGTGAAGAGACTAAGAACAATATCCAAATCAAAAACTGAAGTGCACAAAATATAAGTAATTGATTGTGGGAAGAAGTATACTTGAACTGATTACCAGGTAAGTCACTTGATAAATTATGATGGAAATTATTCCGAGGGTAGAAGTGGAAGAAAAAAAAAAGTCCAATAATTCGACTTCCAATTTTCACCATATGGAAAACCTGGGAGTTTTACTGATGAAAATTAAAGACAAGGCGTAGGAAAACGAGGAGTCGGCGCAAGGAGCTCAGTATTGGGCGATAACTAGCTTTTATCTGTTTAAGTTTTATTTGATTTTTCCATCAGATCAAAGGGCGTGGGCTGTTAAACAGGTCGGTACCATACACACCAGGTGCATCCATATTGTCCTTGAGTTGGCATTTTGTAAGATGAAAATGTTTGCGCAAAAGCTGAAAGCGCTTCGCACACAGTGGTGGATTATTGTAGCGCAACAGACAAGCCCTTTTCTGTTATTTAGGTCAGTTAAGGTTATTCTAAAAGGCTCTCAGTGCCCTTGTGCATTCAAATCATTTTTCTTTCTCGTTTCGGTCACCTGCGTGGGGGCCCCTGTTACTAGTTGAGTGTTATCCATAGAGAAGTCGAATAGATGGTTGTGATATTTTTGTTGCTTTTCCCAAAAGCTCACAGTGCACCAATGACAGGAATCGTAGTTCTGTTTCAAGATAATTGAACTTGCAAATTCCCGGGACAAATCAAAGGCACAAAGGATGCTTTTTGGGTTATCGCAGATTACCCTCAAGGGGAGGGGAATATCGCAGGTCATGACAAAAGGAGCAGACAACTAAGAGACTTCATAAATCTGAATTATTTGTACTCGACGCATTCCTCTTAATTTCATTAAAAACGATTCTATTTACGCATTTCAGTTTACAGTGTTACATCCTTATTTGTTTGTATTGCTAAGGACATTACAATAATGAATTTTTACTCTTGGGTAGGACATGTTATCAGGTTATATGCTTATATAATGAACTCCTGTTCAATTGCCATCGAAAGAGCAAGTTACTCTGTATAGATTGTCTTCAGTATCTGCAAGTACAACCAGGGCTATAATCGATAACATCCTCTAAGTATACAGATCGACTATCTATAGTAATTCCATTTACACATAAATCATTAGGGATTCCTGCGCAGTTAATGTTCCCAGGGAAATTAGATTTATATGCTCCCCTTTTTCCAAGCGAGAGTGGTTAGTGATAGAGAGCACTTTAGGAAACTGGGAATTGCAATACAATTTTCGAGACCGTTGCACTTTGTTCCATTTTAATTGGCTCTCACAAGCACAAACGATACTGTGAGTTTTAGTTTTTAATTTTAGCTTCACCTCCTTTATTAGCTTAGAGCAAGCTTACAAATGGGGAATTGAAAAGTCGTAGTACGTGGTGGGGGAACCAGTGCATCAGCATATAATAATGCTATGAGTAGATGTAAGCGCTTTATCACCCACGAAGGAATTAACTTAGTTAAGGTAGTTGTACTTCCATTTTAATGAGCAAACACTAACGGAGCAAGGTAGGAAACAGTATAGTTACATTGACGTCCCTTTGACAGGAACTTCAAGTAACAACTCCTAGATAATTCGAATTTGCCAGAGTATACAGGCCATTAAGCTTTTGATCCACTTACTTACTGCAACACTTAGGGAAACCCGCTTTGTCTCCTAGGGAAATCCAACTACCCTGATGTTAAAACACTTTCTGCCCCACACTCCTATGGTCACCATTGCCTAGTTCTTATTAACATACGCAGCCTGGGTAGGATAAGGTAGAAAGGGAAATTGATCTGGGAAAATGCGAATATCAATAGGCTTCGTCCCGGTAATTACTTATCATCTCCCACTATCTGCATCCTATACACCTCCCTGATCCTACTTCTCTTGATTTTATCGAAATCATGGACTTTTCTTTGATAAACTTCCTTAAGTGCAGTGGTTCCTTCCATCATCATCATCATCGGCACTACAACCGGGATCCGGTCTTGGCCTTATTTAACAAATCTCTCCACCGGTCCCGATTTCGAGCCGATGTCATCCAGTTTGGCACTCCCAGGCTCTGGGCGTCCTGGTCTACGCCATCCCTCCATCGCAGACAAGGTCTGCCGCGTTGTCTCCTTCCATACATCCTGCCACAAAGGACTTTCCGGGCAGGCTCCTCTTCGCTCATTCGAGCTAGGTGTCCCGCCAACCGGAGTCTACCGAGCTTGATTTTTCTTACAACATTAGCTTCAAGCTAGATTGCGTACAACTCATGGTTGTAGCGTCTCCGGAATCGTCCTCCCTCACATACGGGGCCAACAATTCCCCTTAAGACCTTTCTCTCGAACGCGGTCAAGAGTTCAGAGTGCCTTTTATTAAGCACCCAGGTCTCGGATCCATACATGAGTACTGGTAAGACCATGGTCTTGTACAGTAGTAGCTTGGATGTTCTGGATAAATTTCGGGATTTAAAGAGCCTTGATAGACCATAGTGGGCTTTGTTGGATTTTATCAGCCGTTCGTGTATTTCTTCTTCCATATTGTTATCGGCCGATACTATTGACCCAAGGTAGTTAAAGGACTGCACTACTTCAAATTCGTGCTCCACTACCCTGATAGTTTGAGTCGTTCCTTCCATCTATCGATAATAGCCACACCTACATTCCGTTCCATCTGTCTCCTATTCATTGACCCAGGGCTCAATATTTTACGTAAAGAAGACGGAATGGATATTCGAAACATTCTCTAGGAAAGAAGGAAACAGTATTCAATATCTTGTCTGTAGAAAACGACCCAGATACAACTTTTCTAACCTTTTCTATGGAAAACAGAGACATTCACCACCTTCTCTATAACATTCAAAAAGAAAAGAATGTCCAAAACCTTTTCCATAGAAGCCGCAAAACAGTATTCAAAACCTTTTCTATGGAGGACGGATGGAGTATTCAACACCTTCTCTAGGACATTCATAAAAGTCTTCAAAACATTTTCAATGAACGTCGGAAACAGTATTCAAAACCTCTTATATGGAAAGCGAAGAAAACGACATTCAGAAGGAATATTCAAAACCTTTCCTATCGATGTCAGAAAGAGTATTTAAAGCCTTGGTGTGGAAATTGGAAACAGTATTCGAAATCCTTCGTATTGAATAAGGCACCTATATCCATTTTCTTAACTTTCGTGTGGAAAACGGGGGGAGTACTTAACACCTTCTCTATGACATTCAAAGGGAATGTCCAAATCGTATTTAATGTAACTCGGAAACAGTATTCAAAACCATTCTTATGGAAGACGTCCATATTGCTTTTCTAACCTTTTCTATGGAAGATGGAAAGACTATTCTACACCTTCTTTATGACATTCAGAAAGAATGTTCGAAATGTTTTTAATGGAAGTCGGAAACAGTGTTTGTAACCTTTTGTATAGAAAACAGCACGCATACCTCTTTTCTTAACATTTCTACGGCAAACTAAGGGAGCATTTAACATCTTCTCTATGACATTCAGACAGCATATTCAAAACTTTTTTTATGGCAGTCGGAAACAGTATTCAAAACCATTTCTGTGGAAGTCGGAGAGAGTATTCAGAACCTTTCCTATGGAAGACGGATGGAGTATTCAATTCCTTCTCTGTAATACTCGGAAAGGTTGTCCAACATTTTTTCAATGGAAGTCGGAAACAGTATTTGAAACCTTTTGTATAGAAGACGGCACGCGTACCTCTTTTCTTAACATTTCTACGGCAAACTAAGGGAGCATTCTTCTCTATGACATTCAGACAGAAAATTCAAACGTTTTTATGGAAGTCGGAAACAGTATTCAAAACCATTTCTGTGGAAGTCGGAGAGAGTACTCAGAACGTTTCCTATGGAAGACGGAGGGAGTATTCAACGCCTTCTCTAAAACATTCAGAAAGATTGTCCAAAAGTTTTTCAATAGCAGTCAGAAACAGCATTTAAAACATTTTCTATGAAAGACAGAAACAGTATTCAATATCTTGACTATATAAGACCACACAGATATCTTTCTAACCTTATTAAAGTATTAAACACCTTCTCTATTGCATTCAGAGAGTATGCCCAAAACGTTTTCAGTGGAAATCGGAAACAGTATTCAAAACCGTTTGTATATGAGACGAAAGCAGTATTTAATAGCTCGTGTACTGAAGACCGCACGGGTATTCCCTTTATTAACTGTTTTATGGAAAACGAAGGGGATGTTCCATAACTTCTCCATATATTTCAGAAAAAAAATGCGATAACCTTTCCCTGCCCTGTGAGTAGGCCCTCAGAATATACTCACAGCTACGTCGGCTCGTCGTAAAAGGCGACTAAAGGCCAAGTGGTAGATGGAGTGCAGTGAAATACTACCCAATCAAGCTATAGGCTCCGTGAAATGGTCGCCAGAAATCCTTGGCCAACTTTCGGAACTTGGATGATGGGCCGGATCGTGAGAAAGTCGGTGAGATACCACCCCTTCACGCTGTACGTTAGGCTATATCGTCGGGAGAAATCTTCGACTATGTCCCGGAGGTTTGGCTGATGGTCCGGGCTGAAGTTGAGAGAAGACATGACGGTACCTATCAAGATAAAGAATTTCGGAGGTACACTAATTCCTCATTCCCAACTTCTGGGGAGCAAATGTTTTTTTTTAACATACTTGTCTCGGGAGAGGCGAACCTATAGCGCCGACACGGTTTTAATAAAAAACCGAATTTGAAACAACTTATCACCACGTAATCAGGCCCGCCTGATCGACGATAAACTGGTAACGACATTTGGCAACAGCAGAGGCAACGGCTCTATCGGTTTACAATACGTAAACGCCGTCCACCAGTATTTGTAAACAGCGAGACCTTGCCCTATCCGAGACCCAGGTTGAATCTTCATCTGACTCGACATACCTTCGTTGCCCAGAATCCGACTTGCACTCGAGATTTCGTTTTAAGAGTGGAGTCTGCGCCTCCACCCGATCCAATTTGACCTGTCAAAGAGAGGAAGTATTAGAACCCAATAATTTGGACATCATTTGGATGAAAATCATGCTGAAGGATTCTGTGAAATTTCTTTGTTGTCTCCACCACTCCCCGAATGACGATCGACCAGCGACACTTTTCGAACAGCTTCCACGCACCATCGACTGGATACAAATCAACCACCCAGCTTCTGAGATTGTCATTCTTGGTGACTTTAACGTACACAACTCTCTAATAAACATCATAACCCACAACATGGTCCACTACACTTTCCATAACATGTTCCACAAGTCCCACAACATTTTCATCGTAGTCCCCATTTCCCAAAGCTGTTAGTCGCAATTTGACTCAACTGGTGGAGGACTCTACGCGAGTGCCGGATGACCTGAGTGACTCTGTAAACATCCTGCATCTAATTCTGCCAATCATTTCTAACGTGCAAACGACTGCGCCATTGCAAAGCTCACACCACTGTTTGATATCGGTTGCGCAATCACTTACATTTCAATCGAATAACCAACCTAAGCAGGCTTGCCAAGTATGGGGAGGCGGGACTGTGGCGTCTCTAACAGATACACACACAATTCACGAGCAAAATAGTAAAGAACACCGAACGAAAAATCGAAACAAGAAAATACACCAGAACCGTATACCAAGCGATAACAAAAATAATTCACATCAGTGGAGTATAGTCGAGTTTTAAAATCAAATTCAAAACACGGTCAGTAGCCTGATGAGTAACGCTTAGGTTCAATTTTTTTCGCGATTCAAACTGTAATAGCGTCAGTTCGAATCACACGATCTTCTTCACTATTATTTCAAACGCTATAGGACCGTGGCGTCTCTAACAGATACACACACAATTCACGAGCAAAATAGTGAAGAACACCGAACGAAAATCGAATAAGAAAATACATCAGAGCCGTATACCATAGCAATAATATACCATTTCTGCATTAGTCGAATGTATTTGAGTTTAGAAATCGAATTCACATAATCGGCCAGTAGCCTGATATGTTACGCTTCGGTTCAATTTTTGTTGATTCTAACTGTCATAGCGTCAGTTCGAATCACACGTTCTTCACTATTATTTCAAACGCTATAGGACTACTAACCGCGACGATTTGTGGGTTTTCTCCGCATCCTGTCTGTGGTTAGAGGCGGAGTCAGTCACGGAAATTATTATTCTCTGTGTGGAATTTCACATTCCACATTCCATATTTCACATTCCATCAAACGAAATTCATTCGATAAACCCTGATTTGATAAAAAATACGAACAGACTACGGCGGCAAAAATAGAGCTTTTAAGCAATGACGCTCAAATTTCACGGAGGTCAACATAACGAATTTTGTCAGAATTAGAAACGCGTGCAACCAGGCGATTGATTTCGCGAAGAAGGTTCACGATGATAAAGTGCCTAACAAACTGCTTGAGTACCCAACTGGTTCGCGACTCTTCTGGTCAATGGCAAATGCTTTCGAGAGTAACTTCGCCTTCTCCTCTTTTCCTTCGTTAGTAACGGACACCGGGGCACTAGCCACGAGTTCACAAGATAGAGCGAGAGTTTTTGCAAATGTATTTTCCTCGAACTCAACACTCGATGCTGGTCTTTGGGAGCCACCTGTGATAGCGTCAGTACGGCATTTAATGCCGGATATGAAGTCCCGCCTACGTGCGGACATTATACGTCGACTAGACTGAAATAACGCAATCAGTCCGGGTGGAAGCAAGTCTTTAAAAACTGTGCTCCAGGACTGTCGGCGGCTCTTGGCAAACTCTTTCGCTTATCTTGTGCACAGAGAACCTATCATACGTCGAACACAATCAATCCCAAAGAAAGGCAAAAAGTGTCTCCCACAAAACTACCCGCAGACAGCATCACGGTGTATGTTATCCTAGCTGATGGAAAGGCTCATCAATGCCGAGTTGATTAAATACTTGGAATGTCACGGACTTCTGGCCAATAGGAATTCCGTAACAGGTGATCATGGAAGACCTTTTGACCTTAGTAACGGATATTTGGACATCTGCAATTGAAAAACATCGTCATGGATTCGTCTTGAACGTCTCCTGAGAAAAGTATACATATATACATATACATATACCTAAATGTATGTGGGAAACAGCATTCGAGACCTTTTCAATGAAAGACGTAAACTGTACTCAAAATCAGAAGACGGCACAGATATATCCTTCCTAATCTTTTCCATGGAAAACGGTGGGAGTTATCAACGCCTTCTCTAGAACATTCATAAAAATGTCCAAAACATTTTCAATGCAAATTGGAAACAGTATTGAAAACCTTTCCTATGGAAGGCGGCACACATATTCCTTTCCTTAATTTTTCTATGAAAAGCGGACGGAGTATTCAACACCTTCTCTATGGTTTCATCGGAGGTCAAAAACAGTATTCAAAACCTTTCATATAGAAGACGCAATGCATATCCAGTTTCTGAACTTTTCTATCGAAATATAGGGAGTACTCAACACCTTCTCTATGGCTTTCAGCAAGAATATCCAGAAAGTATTTCATGATAGAAGAAAACAGTATTCAAAACCTTTTGTATGGAAGACGGAAACAGTATTCAATAGCCCGGCTACAGCAGATGACATGAATATGTCCTTTCTAACCTTTTCTATGGAAGACGGAAACAGTATTCAATAACCCGTCTAGAGAAGATAAATTGAATAACTGCATTTTAACCTCTTCTATGGAAGACGGAGGAAGTATTCAACACCTCCTTTATGGTTTTCAGAAGGAACATTTAAAGCCTTCTTAAAGGTAATCGGAAACAGTATTCGAAATCCTTCCTATGGTATATTCCTTTTCTCGTTCTTTCTATGGAAGACGGAAAGGGCATTTAATATCTTCTCTTGTGGCTCTCAGTAACGATATTCAAAACTTTTTCTATGAAAGACGGAAACAGTATTCAATGTTTTGAAAGACGGCACAGGTATCCCCTTTCTAACCTTTTCTATTGAAAACGGAGGGAGTAATCAATATGGCTTTCAGAAAGGATATTCGAAAATATGGAAGACGAGGAAAGTATTCAGTATCGTCACTGTAGAAGACGGCAACAGTATTCAACATCTGCTCTATACCATACGGAAAGAGTAGTCAAAACCTTTTCTTTGGAAAGCCCAAAGATGACTCAAAGTTTTTCTATAGAATATGGGAATGTAATTCACGATCTTTTATATGGGACACGGGAACTGTACAAGACGAAGCGAATATTCAATACAGTTATTTTCATTTTTGCAACATTTTTTATTCCACTTCTTCTCAGATTCAAACATAAATTACGGGCTAAACAAAAAATGCGTAACATTTAGCTTAACTATCTTAGATTATAACTTACTGGTCCTACGCGAACGCTCTAAGCTAAACATAGCACGACGATCGTCGTTACGTTTTGCCTTTCGGCATTCAATGCAGTTTTCCTTCGAGATGTTTTTCTGATCTCTGTAGTTTTATTGTCCGAGCATCTGTAGTTGATGGATTGATCATATCATTACTCAATCCAAGGGAATTCACTCATCGTGAGTTGCAGAACGACGAGGCTCAGCCTCCAGAAATACATGCACACTGCAGTTTTTCCTATTGCAGGATTACCCAATAAGAACGATGTTTTTTTAATATTAAATAATAGGTTCCCCAAATAGGGACGATGTGTTTTTCAAATATTATGACAGCCAAATTAAAAATGGTATATATGCCGGAGATGTGGGGAGAATGGGCAACGATAGGACCGCGGGTAGAATTCTTGACGGAAGACCAGAAAGAGACCGGTACGACGGTCGCGACGGAAATGGGAGGACAATGTAAGGTTTTTTAGCGTTTGAAATAATAGTGAAGAAGATCGTGTGATTCAAACTGACGCTATGACAGCTCGAATCACGAAAAAAATTTTACCTAAGCGTTACACATCAGGCTACTGTCCGTGTTTAGAATTTGATTTCCAAACTCGACTATATTCCACTGATGTGAATTATTTTTATTTATCGCTTGGTATACGGTTCTGATGTATTTCTCTTATTCGATTTTTCGTTCGTGTTACACATCAGGCTACTGTCCGTGTTTAGAATTTGATTTCCAAACTCGACTATATTCCACTGATGTGAATTATTTTTATTTATCGCTTGGTATACGGTTCTGATGTATTTCTCTTTTTTCGATTTTTCGTTCGTGTTCTTCACTATTTTTGCTTGTGAATTGTGTGTATCTGTTAGAATCGCTACAGTTTGACCTTGAGGAGATCGGAGCAGGTGGTCAAGCGCGGAAGGAGAGTGCACAGGACAGGGAACGATGGCGCTGAGCCGAGTCACTGAGGTCATGAAATTCCTAGAATAGAATAAATGTCACTGTCATTTGTCTCTGACTTTAAAATGGTTGTACTTTAAACTAAAAAAAGTTTTGTGATGTAGTGAAATTTAAATAAATACGCCAATTATCCTGGTTAATACCAGGAGGTTATTTCATTATAGAAAATCAGTAATGGTTCATATAGTTACATGTACATGTGAGAGAAGACGCGTACGCGGTTCGCTCAGGGCCAGACTCATACTCTGACTGACTACTATACTATACGGCGTACAGCTCGTAATTAGCTCGTAGGCTAACTCTCGCATATATGCCTGCATACACATACTTATTGTTTACTTATGGTGTGGCGCAATAGCGTTACTTATTATACACTTTCTGTTATTCTTATTGTAGTATACACACGCTCTTGCGTATTCGCATACACACCAAGTTTATAGTTTGTAGATTACTTAATTTTAAAAACATATCGTCCTTATTGAGAAATCCAGCATATAGTCCCTATTGGGACACTCATTAATTGGTTAGTATGTATGGTATAAAGCGTTGTTGCAGACGGCTGTGTAACTCTTCACTGCTTGATCAAGTGCTTGGGAACAATATTTGGAATGCTACTGTTGCGGAGGCTTTCTTGTTTGTAATGGATCTAAGAACGTTCTTAAGCTCATCCTTGCGCACAACCATATTCGTATTCATATTTCTAAGAGGAGACTTTTAGAAACATCAACTGTCAAGTCCATTGCGTAGCGAAATATGGGTTTGGAAAGTCCTGTTTTCGAGGTCGAGGGTAGAAAGAATGGATGCGTTCATCCTACACACAGCCTCGGAATAGACATTAATTGAGTTCGCTTTTTCCTGCGGATCCCCGAGTAATATTAGCTCCGTGTTGGGGTTAATGTGTTCCAGGGAAAGTGCGGCCTTCAGCAGTATTTGAAAAGTCTCGGTAGATTGCGGGACTCCCAGACATGCAAAGTTATTTTGATCTTTTTACCGGAACACTTTATATATTTGCGGAAACATATTTGGCTCTGTGGTTTTGTTGTTGTACTATTGATTGTTGATTGCTGATTTTCAGTTGTCACGGATCAGTTTTCGACCGTTTTTAAACCTTTTTTTTAACATTTCCAACGTTTTTGAAGATTTTCAAATGTTTTCGAACACTTTTGAAGGTTTTAAAACGTTTTTTATTTAAGTTTTTGAACATTTATGAACGTTACTGAATATTTTTGAAGGTTTTTGAAGGTTTTTGAAGGTTTTTAAAGGTTTTTAAAGGTTTTTTTTAAGATTTCGAACGTTTTCAATATCTTTTGAAGCTTTTTGAACGTCTTTGGACGTTTACGTATTTTTTTGATGGGTACTCAAATGTTTTCGAAGGCTTTTGAAGGTTTTAAAAAGTTTTTTTTTAAGGTTTTGAAGGTTTATCAACGTTTTTGAAAGTTTTAAAATGATTACGAACGCTTTTGAAGGTTTTTAATAGTTTTTCAAGCTTTTGAACGTTTACGAATTTTTTTGAAGGTATTCAAATGTTTTCGAACGCTTTTGAAGGGTTTAAAAAGATTTTTTTTTAAGTTTATGAACGTTACTGAATATTTTTGAAGGTTTTTAAATGTTCTTTTTTAAGATTTCGAACGTTTTTGAAGATTTTCAAATGTTTTGAAACGCTTTTGAAGGTTTTAAATGTTTTTCTTTAAGTGTTTGAACGTTTATGAACGTTACTGAATATTTTTGAAGGTTTTTAAATGTTTCTATTTTAAGATTTCGAACGTTTTTGAAGGTTTTTAATAATTTTTTAAGCTTTTTTTTTTGAAGGTGTTAAAATATTTTTGAACGCTTTTTAAGGTTTTAAAACGTTTTTTTTAAGCTTTTTGAACGTATACGAATTTTTTTGAAGGTATTCAAATGTTTTCGAACGCTTTTGAAGGTTTTAAAAAGTTTTTTTTTTTAAGGTTTTGAACATTTATGAACGTTTTTAAAAGTCTTTTTTTGAGATTTCGAACATTTGTGAAGGTTTTTAATAATTTTTTAAGCTTTTTGAACGTCTTTGAACGTTTACGATTTTTTTTGAAGGTATTAAAATATTTTCGAACGTTTTTGAAGGATTTAAAATGATTTCGAACGCTTTTGAAGGTTTTTAATAGTTTTTAAGCTTTTTGAACGTTTACGAATTTTTTTGAAGGTATTCAAATGTTTTCGAATGCTTTTGAATGGTGTAAAAAGTTTTTTTTTATTCAAATATTTTCGAACGTTTTTGAAGGTTTCAAAATTTTTAAATTTAAGGTTTTGAAGGTTTATCAACGTTTTTGAATATTCTTGAAGGTTTTCAAATGATTTCGAACGCTTTTGATGGTTTTTAGTAGTTATTTAAGCCTTCTGAACGTTTTAGAACGTTTACGGATTTTTTTTAAGGTATTCAAATATTTTCGAACGTTTTTGAAAGTTTTAAAACGATTTCGAACGCTTTTGAAGGTTTTTAATAGTCGTTTAAGCTTTTTGAACGTTTACGAATTTTTTTGAAGGTATTCAAATGTTTTCGAACGCTTTTGAAGGGCATAAAAAAATTTTTTTTTATTCAAATATTTTCGAACGTTTTTGAATATTTTTGAAGGTTTTCAAATGATTTCGAACGCTTTTGACGATTTTTAATAGTTTTTTAAGCCTTTAGAACGTTTTAGAACGTTTACGAATTTTTTCGAAAGTATTCAAATGTTTTCGAACGCTTTTGGAGGATTTAAAAAGTTTTTTTTAAGTTTTTGAACGTTTATGAACGGTTCTGATTATTTTTAGAGATTTTTGAACGTTTTTAAAAGTTTTTTCTTAAGATTTCGAACATTTTTGAAGGTTATTAAAATTTTTTAATCTTTTTGAACGTCTTTAAACGTTTACGAATTTTTTTTGAAGGTATTCAAATATTTTAGAACGTTTTTGAAGATTAAAATTTTTTTTTTAAGGTTTTGAAGGTTTATAAACGTTTTTGAAAAATGTTGAACGTTTTCCAGTACAGGGGGCATGTAATGTCACAGACACTGGATTGAGAAACTGTTAAATTAAGGCTTCGACATTGCTCGTCATTGCACTGTATCAATACTTTTCTATGGTGTGTTTTGGCGTTCTACCCCATTCGTACTATATATTGATATTGTCATTTCAAAAAACTTAAAAATGTGACATTGCATGTTTTTTCCCTGTGCCCATCAAAGATTTTTGAACGTTTTTGAACATTTTCAAAGGTTTTAGAACGTTTTTGAAGGTTTCTAAACGTTTTTTAACGTTTTTGATCAGTGACTTAATTGGTTTTATTTCGAGCGCTGAATTGGCTATAGAATATTTTCAGCTTTAGATGGATGAATGTTCCTTTGTCTGTACATTTGTTGTAGAAAGGAATTTAGGGAGACCAAAACTCTTTCTAAAGGCTGGTCTACGTCAAGAGTAATCGGTGGCAGAGGAACATTTACGCGAACTGAACTCTTACTAGAGACTATTGGCTAGCCTACGTTCAGACTCAAGAGTTATCTGTGGTAGAGGCAAACTTGCATGCATTTTTTTTTATTTAGACTATTGGTTAGTAGGGTGGGCTGTTTCGACCTAACAAAGACAAGACATTTTTTCTTAAAATTTATTTTTATTTTTCTACATAGTCTCCTTGTAACTCTACACACCTCTCCCAGCGATGCTCTCATCTCTCTAACACGTCCAAATAGTACTCGGCGTTTTTATCTGCAAAATAACTGGACACGAAGGTAATTGCCTCCTCATTTGACGAAAATCTCTGTCCTCCGAGGGCAATTTTTAGATTAGGGAACAAAGAGAAGTCGCTTGGGGCTAGATCTGGTGAGTAAGGCGGATGGTCAAATAGTTCAAACCGTAGTTCGGGGATTTCCGCCATAGCAACCGCTGTGGTATGAGACGGCGCGTTGTTTTGGTGAAACAGGATTTTCTTTTTCTGCAAATCTGGCCGTTTTTCCGCAATTTCTGCCTTCAGTTGGTCAAGTAATGATGCGTAGAATGCTCCTGTAATGGTTTTCCTTTTTTGAAGATAATCGATTAAGATAACTCCACGACTATCCAAAAAAAAAAAAAAAAGCAGTCGCCATCACTTTCCCAGTCGAAAGAACAGTTTTTGCTTTTTTTTGGAGCCGATTCCCCTTTGCAGTCCACTGTTTCGACTGTATTTTTGTTTCGGGCGTATAATGGTGTATCCAAGTTTCATCGACAGTAATTAATCGTCGCCAAAACTCGGATTTATTACGACAACAGAGCGCTGGAAATGGTCATTCGAACACGTTTTTGGTCTAACGTGAGCAAACGCGGCACCCAACGCGCGGACAGCTTTCTCATGCCTAAATCTTGATTTAATATCTGACAAGCACGTTCTTTGGGCATGTTCATAGCCTCTGCTATCTCCCTCACTTTAATTCGAAGGTCTAGCACTATTTGGTGAACTTTAGCGATGTTATCGTCAGTTGTTACAGTTGTTGGACGTCCCAAACGTTCGGCGTCTCCCAAGCTCTCACGGCCATGTTTAAATTCAACTGCCCAAAATGTCACTGTGTTAAATGACGTTGCAGAGTCCCCATTCACAGAGTCCAACTCATCTTTGATTTGCGAAGGCGTATTGCCTTTCAAAAACAAAAATTTAATGACAGCTCGATACTCAATTTCGTCCATTTTCACATAAACACTCACATCGACTCACTCAAATGACTGTCAAATAAAAACTACGCATACAAAACGGCTGAAACTCTGGCGAGTAACTGTCAAAAGATGCACAACTACATTCACTAGCTTATATTGACGGGAGCTGCTATTTTCATGTTGCGGCCGGAAAGTTTTCAGGCCACCCATGTAAAAGGTATTGTAGTAGTGGTAATTTTTCTATAGATCTGATTCAAGAGCTATTTATAATAGAGGGAAATGTACATGACATTAAGTTTTTCTATATTCTATCGGCTAATCCACCTTCGGATTCAAGAGTTATCAGTAGTAGAGAGAAATTAACCTGAACAGAAGTTTTTCTACATTCTATCAGCTGATCCACCTTCGGATTCGAGAGTTATCTTTTTTTTTACACTAACGCGCGCACAAACGGGGATTTTGAAGTACCCTTAAATATCAGAGCACAGTGCGAGCGGATGGAGAGGAAGTGGATAAGGAAAGGAGGTGTCGACGTATATTAGTCTTGAATGTCTGGACATCACAACGACAGCACATGATGAGGCAGAACATTCCACATTCGTGTGGTTCGGCTAAAGAATGACTCTCTATGTTTATTTGTGCGCCTGAAGTCCACTCTCAACGTGAACTGATGCGCATTCACAGATTGACGGGTATCGCGGGAAAATGTCTGAAGTGACGGAACGCATTCAGCAAGTTCAGTTGAGCAACGACCGTGGTAATACCTAAAGAGAAGAGATAGGCGTCATACGTTGCGCCTGTGTTCTAACGACGGAATTGATCGACTTACCGCTGAGTCCCCAATAAGTTTCACTGCTCGTTTTTGCATCCTGTCGAGCACGTGTAGTGCAGTTTTGGATGCGCCTGACCAAATATGGGAGTTGAACTCCATTTTTGGACGAATATACGTCTTGTAAATAGTGGCCAGGTTGGATGGAGTGAAGTATCTTTTGCATCTCTTAAGGCTGCATTTTTCGCAGCTGCAAATATGTGGTCATTCCAGTTAAGAGTTGAATTAATTCGAGTGCCGAGGAATGAAAGTACCTTGGCTTCGTCGATGCACGTGCCGTTCATGTACAGTATATTTACTTTGGGGGTCGCCTTTGACGACAAGAGCCAGCATTGCATTTTTAAAGCATTAAATTCTACTCGGTTAGATAATCCCCACTGATATATCTTGTTGAGGTCTGAATTCAATGTATCAAGCATAAGTTGCTGGTTGGTAGTGACGTTCGAAGAGTTTGGACGGGAGTGTTCGTATGAGTATGAGAAACTCAACGTGCTATCATCAGCAAACGAGTGTTAGAGGGAAACTTACAGGAAATGAAGTTTTTCTACATTCTGTCGGTTAATCCACCTTCGGATTCAAGAGTTTTCAGTAGTAGAGAGAAATTAACCTGAACAGAAGTTTTTCTACATTCTATCAGCTGATCCACCTTCGGATTCAAGAGTTATCTGTGATAGAGGGAAATTTACCTGAAATGAAGTCTTTCTATATTCTGTCGGCTAGTCCGCCTTCGGGTTCACGAGTTATCGGTGAGAGAGGGAAATTTACATGAAATGAAGTTTTTCTACACTCTGTCGGCTAGTCCGCCCTCGGATTCAAGAGTTATCTGTGGTAGCGGAAAATTTACATGAAATGAAGTATTTTTCTAGGCTATCGGTTTTTTTTTTTTTGGCTCCTCAATAGTATAGTGGTTAGTATACCCGCCTGTCACACGGGAGACCGGGGTTCGATTCCCCGTCGGGGAGCCTCGGCGCAAGACTAATGACCTTGCCCGGAAAAAAAAAAAAATCATTAAGGAAAATTTAACAGTTCTCAGGACTTGCTAAATAAGGCCAAGACCGGTTCCCGGTTGTAGTGCCGATGATGATGATGATGATGATCGGTTTTTTAAATATACTTCTCTCGGAAGAGGCGAACTTATAGCGTCGACACGGCGCCCCGAGATGTCACCAAATAACCGTTGCAGTTCTTTTTGAACAGTTGCAGGTTGTAGGGCTCCGGGAACACTTGCGTGGGGAGGGAATTCCACAGCTTCCCCACTCTGTAACGGAATGAGTTCTGATGCAGGGATGGTCGCGCCATCGGTAGATAAACCACAAATTAGTGCGCTCCGACGGATTGTCTTGTGGAGCGCACATAAACAAAATTGCGCGGAACAATACGACAATTCTCCGAAGAACAGTACCCCTGATAATATCTGTAAAACAGACAGAGGTGGACTACGCGCCTTCAATGTGATAGCGACTGTAGTCCCGATGTCAGCGCCGTGTCCCCGATTAGGCGGATCGCTTGTCTCTGTATGCTCTTAAGTAGGTCGAGGGTATGTTTAAGAGCAGAGCTCCAAACATGAGAGCAATATTCGAGCCCGGGTCGAATTTGGGATTTATACAGGAGAGGAAGTTGAGCTGGAGTAAAATATTTCTTGGCTCTAAAAAGATAGCTCAGTTTTCCTGAGGCGGATCTGGCGATGTTCGACAAGTGTCTATGCCACGATATATTCCCACAGAACGTCATGCCGAGCAATTTCAAGATTTCCTCGGATTCGAGGGCCTGCCCATTCATCATCAGCTGTGGAACCGATGATCCACTTTTCTTTGTGAATGTCGAATATTGTGTCTTCGTTGCATTGAAGTCGACAAGATTGGCCTTTCCCCACTGCAGGACCCTATCCAGATCCCGATTCAGAGATTCTATCTGCCCACATCTCAGCTGGTGCGACGTTGATGCACTAATCGCCCGATCACTCGAGAAAGGGGAAACAAGAGAGTGTTCGCATAATCACCTTGGGTATGCGGCACTCGCGTAGGTTCCTCGACGAGTACTATCATCCGCGAAACTGAACACCCTGTTATGCATCGATCGCAACAAGTCGTTTATGTGAAGCAAAAACAAGGTTAAAACCTGAGGTACCCCGGAATAAACAGGATACAGATATGAACACTCGCCGTCCACAACAACCCAGATCGATCGGCTTTCGAGGAAGCTCTTCGTCCAGTCACAAAGCTGCTGAGAAAGTCCATATGAGTGAAGTTTGCTCAGCAATGCCCCGTGCCAGAGGCGGTCAATAGCCTTGGAGATATCCAATGCGACCGCTGTTGCCCCACCATGCCCTTCGATCGCAGATGTCCATATATCGGTTATAAGTGTCAAAAGGTCTCCTGTGAACCGCCTGCCACGAAATCCGTATTGACGATCATTCAGAAGTCCGTTGCATTGTAAATATTTAATTAACATTGATGACGCTTTCCATTACCTTAGAAAACATAGACGGTTAGTCCACCATCTTCGGCAAGCCTCTAGGGTTAAATATAACTCTATTGTGGAGATTGAATTATATTTAGAATCGCGCTTTTTATGTGGGACAAACAATTGTTTTCCTCTTTCTTGCCATTGGAATTATATTCTGTTGTCTTAGAAGTGAGTGCGTGGCTTTCGATGTTGATTGTGGACTCTTGACACAGGCGGCAGAAAATTGTTAAGATCCATTCCTTTGCAGGGATGTGGAATCTATGGGAATATTCTTGGTTTCGTTCCCTTTTTCTTTCTTTCTGTCTCTCTCTCTCTCCCTCTCTCTCTCTTTCTCTCTATTCCTCTACCTGGTTGATTTTCTCTTTCCCTCTTTTATAGGTTACATTATTTATTTTTATGTTTTAGTTTACGTAAACTCCTTGTTCTGTAGGTGGGCTAGTTGATGGTATCCTTATTTCACTCTACATCAAGTGAAATGACTTAATTTCCTTCCTCTTTATATGGGGATTATTTTCACTCAAACCGTTGTTTACAATTTTGATTGAGACTGCAATATCTGAAGATAATGCCGTATTATGTTGACCGAACTATAATCCACATCACATCCACTTAACTATCTTGCCCCTAATCTAATAAATGGCAATCAAACTTTTTATGGAAAATAACGAACACGAAACGATTATCTGTAATTCCGAGAAGTAGGCATAATTATCTAATTGGTGACAGGCGCACGATGGGCTAGATAACATCATAATACACTCCGCGAATCACACCCATGAACGCGACCTTTATGTACTTTGCCCACTGCTTGCGTATCTACACCTATTCCTTTGCATAGTCAATTCTAATTGAATGCGTCTATGTTGCAGATGAACTAATAGAACGCGTAAATTGGTTAACTGAACAAAGGCTGAGTGACAGAAGTGCACATAAGTTGAGGGTTCCTTCATTCATAATCAGCGAGAAGGACAGATGGATTATTAAGTCCGAGGCTTACATTAGGGAAAACCATCTTAGTTAAGATTAGTCTTAAGTGTTAGATCATTGACTACTAGCATTGGGAGTGGTTTTTTGGGCTTAGCACTTACTTGGGAGATCAATAGGATTATAGTCTACAAATCCGGAAAGGTCTTCATTGAACCTTGTTACCTAGTGAGACTCTATCTCCATTTCAAAGCATTAGAAAAGATTTACACACTCGAGTAATATAACACCTTTCTTAACAAGGGTAGAAGACTGGAGTAAAGTCTTACACGCGCGTCATCACGAAACAGTACAGAAAAGATTTTTTATGTTTGACTACACCGTGGTTAGTTGAGTATGTGTCGGTAAAGTAGTGCCCTTTTGGACAATTTACCATTCAATGAGGAGAGGGGAGAGGGGGGTATATCATTACCAAGCGATGGCCAAAATAAGAAGTCCTTAAAGGACATATGTAAGTTATTAACAAACAAAATAAGAAGAGGGTTTGTGTACAGATAAGGTAGTGATTAACCGAACAACCTCATGTTATACCTCGAATATCTTCATGAAGAACAAATGATCTTTACCTATTGTGTTCAAGGCCTGTGTGGTGCTTCTTTATAAAAGGTGAACACTACCCTACGTGGAGACTTACGTCAACTCAATATAATTGAAAGCATCAAGCAACAGCGCAGTTGAGCGGGCGCTATGATCTACTTCTTGAAATGCATTGTTTCAGGGATGTAAACAAATTCGTTACCTTGTAATCAGACTGAACAGTGTGGTGGTGACAACGTGTTTCTTTTTTTCTTTTTTTTGCTTCTAATTAGCTTCGAAATTTTGAGTAAACAATCCGCCCACATATTCTTTTGTATATCTGAATTCGCACTGGTATCGGAAAGTTGGATCAGTCCTGCCGCCCGTTGCCCCCCGTTGAGGATGCATTGAGATGGTTCGGTGTTTTCCACGACTACACGTAGTAATTTCTTTGTATTCGGAAGATGAAGCTATTTGCAGCCACTCGCGCCGCGGTATGCCTGTCAATATCTTCCTAATCTAGAGATCTAGTAAAGTGTTTGAATTAGTTTCGTACCGTTCTCGGGTGATTTGAAAAGAGGGCTGAAACGTGTACCACCTTTGTCTTTGTAGTTAGACAGCGAGAGTAGTTGCATGTGTGGAGGCCGGTGGACGGGAACGGGTTGCGTATCTCAGGCGGGTAGTGGGTGTACAACCTTGAATATCGTAGTGTTATAATTGCGTTGAATAAATCCGAGCTAGGCGTGCACAGTACGTTTAATGTTTCTAGATTTCCGGGAAAAGATCCGCCGGTGGTTGTAAATCGTAGTTTTGGCTAACGTGAAATCAGTGAAAGTGATGATAGAAAAGTTTTCCGTAAATGTTTTCCAAATTTTGATATTTATTGTATTTTACGGAGTTTATTGAATGGCGGAAACTGTTCGTCCTTCCAAAGAGATCTGAATGGAGTTCATAATCTGGAGAGAGCCAGACCGAGTGAGATAGAGATACAGGTTCTCTACTTAGGTCGAGAGATAAGTAGATAGAGAAAGAGAGATAAAAAAGTCGGCAGCGGTAAATCTAAAATTAATAATGTTAATGTTTCTCATGACCGCGAAAGTTAAGGCGCACAACTAGTAGGACTGCTAAAAAAACAGTGATTTTCGGAAATTTGTGAGAATAAAGGATTGCATTTAATGTTTTAAAACTTTGAGGATATGTTTGTGTTTTTTATGATCTATGTGTAGTAATTTTTAGTAAATTAATAAGATAACCAATTTTCAGCAACATACGCACCATCTGCGTGCTGTGCTTTCAAAGACTCTCGTTCAAAAACTATTTGACATACACTCTTGAAATTTTCATCATCATCATCATCATCGGCATTAAAGCCGGGATCCGGTCTTGCCTTTACTAGCAAGTCCCGAGGCTTGTTCAATTTTCCATAACAATTTGTTTTTCCGGGCAATGTTATATTAAAATTTTACCAAGTCATTATTGAAGGTATCATCATCATCATCGGCACTACAACCGGGAACCGGTCTTGGCCTTATTTAGCAAGTCCTATTGTCAAATTTTCCATAATGATTTGTTTTTTCCGGGCAAGGTCACTAGTCTTGCGCTAGCGGCCCCCGACGGGGAATCGAACCCCGGTCTCCCGCGTACTAACCACTATACTAACCACTATATTGAAGGTATCATCATCATCATCGGCACTACAACCGGGAACCGGTCTTGGCCTTATTTAGCAAGTCCTGAGGCTTGTTAAATTTTCCATAATGATTTGTTTTTTCCAGGCAAGGTCATTAGTCTTGCGCCAGATATTGAAGGTATAGACTATCGAAAAATGAAAATTAGAACTTTTTTAAATTAATACTTTGCAATAATTTGGTGAGGGCAGAACCCTCATTTATTACGCTTAGTACAAGCCATATAAAAATATAAAAATAAACTTACGAACTTAAAAACTAGGGATTAACAAAAATTAGTTTAAAGAGGGAAACTTATGAAGGTGGAGAGACGGTGATGTAAGTGGCATGACAGGGTAGGGCGATAATAGCCGGAAGCTTGGAAGTGGGAATGAGGATGGGCTTAGGGTTTTAGTGAGGTCAAAATCCTCATTCATTCAGCTCAATACAAGCGTTATTCATATAAACTTAACAACTAACTCAAAAACTAAGGTACTAATGTATTAGGGTATTATATGGGCAAGGTTGTATAGATCCGCTTGTGTTTTTGTGTGAGTTATGGTGGGGGTTAAGGGGAGAGAGTAAGGAGACGGGGTTTGAGAGTACGAAATATGACGTTGAAATCAAAGGAGGTGGGGTAAGAGTTGACGTTGCGTAGCATACATGAGTTCCTTAAGGCCATACAAGGTGTGGTGGACTGGTAGATAAAACAGATGAGGGTTTCGTAGGTTACGAGGATTGGTATAGATCGGCATGGAGGAGAGAAGGCTAGGCAGATTAATCCATACAGAAAACGGTGGATGAAGGGGATGTCAGCGTGAATTCTTCGCTCTTCTAAAGTGGTGAAGTTAATTAGTTTGAGACGACTTGTGTAAGGGGGCAGGGACAGAGGGTTTTCCCAACACAGCCCTCGGAAGGCAAAACGCAAGAATCGTCGCTGAGTGCTTTCAATTCTGCGGATATGTGATACTTGATATGGGGACCAAACTTTTCTACGGTACTCAATAAGATGGCGAGCAATGTAGAGCGATCGGGTTACGTAAGGGTTAGAAAATTTCTTAGACCAGCGTTTCACAAAGACGAGGGCTGAATTGGCCTTGAGAATCATGTCGTCAATATGTGAGAGAAAGTTTAGCTGACTACCACATAAGATGTCGAGGTCTCGAATCGAATTAACAAAGGATAAAGGTTGGTTGAATAATAGGTAGGAGCGGGGAGGGAGAGGGGTGCGCTTCCGTGAAAAGGTAATTGAGTGACGTTTGTTGACATTAAGCCCCAGACAGATCTTCTGACACCATAACGAAAAGTTGGAGAACAAATTGTTTTGAAATTGGTATCGTCGGCGTAAAGGGCGATATAAGAACGCTTGATAATCATATCAATGTCGTTTATTGTTAATTCGACTCCAGAGGTGGCACTGTGGCGGTGCCGCCAAACCCCACGCTATACTTACCTAAAAAACCCCATAATCTCATCCCAAGTCGCATAAGTTTTTGGTAATGCAATCGCATTAAGCACCTGAAAATGCTTCACGCATTATTTAGATCAAAGCTATAATCGTAAAGTCCCTGTAAAGAAAACTTACCTTTTCATGCATCTCTTCGCATACAATTTTCCGTAAGATTTCTTTCTTTGCTTATCTGGAATTCCAAACCAATTCGGCACCTTCGGTACCAGACAAATTCCTGTAAACAAAATGATTCGGTTTGCATACAATGTAACAGTCATGACAGGGACCATAAATATTGCGCCGTCTATTTTCCAACTTCGTCATGTGTACGATAAATTTCTTTACGTACACATTGGCCGGCGAACTTTTTCTCCCAGCAATAAAATTCTCTAACTCGCACCATGTGCAAACAGAAGAACGCTGTTCCTACATAGGTTTTCTGCGATACCATAAACAATTCATATCGTTTGTGGTATCCGAAAAACATATTTTTCATTTAATAAGCGGCTGCTATTTATATAGCTGACCCTCATTACCAAACGATGCATAAGCAAACCCATTATCACCCGACGAGTTCGGTTTTATTTGCTTTACCGAAATCGTATCCTATGAATGCACTTTATGCCCTTTCTTTGTTCTAGGTTCGTTCTAATCCATGAAAGAACCATGCACACACACCACTGCACTAAAGATTGCATTTCTGTGGCGGCCACACCCTTAAGAGAAAAGTTTTTCTCTCTCTTCCCTTTGCTTAACCCTAATCTAGGAAGGAATTCATGTCAGAGTTCTATCCTCGGTGAGTCGTTTTACATCAGCAGACCAGAACGGTCACCCGATCTCCCGCTCTCCGAGCGCGGCGGAGAAGCCCAGATATACGGAGTCATTGGCGTAGTGAATTTTATTCGCCATTCATAAAGTCGAGCGGTGTTTTGTAGATTTATTTTTATTTGAACCAAACGGTTACGGAAAAAATTACATAAAACTCATAAATCCAACGATGTGAACTTGCATTTAATTTGTCATTTCCAGTCCGGTGTTCGATCATGAAGTGTAATAAAATAAAAATAAATTAAGAACTACGTGCGTTTTACTTCCTTTTCCTGTTGTGGACGCTGCGTCGGCGATTTCTGTTTAGTGCTCGCCGGTGGAACAAATTATGATGGAGGAGGAAGTGAACCTAGTGCCCGTGTCTGGCACATACCTCCTCCCCACAGCACGAAAGGGATTTGAGAGAACGTATCTGAAACGCACACTGTAGAGCTGGTTACTCAGGTATGACGACATCCACCTTTTTAATACGGGTTCAAAGCCCAAGGTGGATAATTTGAAAAGTATCAGTCTGTGCCAAATTTTATCGAAGGCTTTAGTAAAATATGTAGCAACAACGTCGACCTCGTTTCCGTTCTGTAGGGCTTCTGTAGGTGGGTTTGGGAAGTGAATTGCTGATGGTAGATCTCCCACCAAGAATGCCGTGTTGCCTGGATGAAATTAGGGATTTGCAGTGGAAGTATAACCTTTGGTAGAGAATGCTTTCAAACACTTTATTGAGTTTGGGAATCCACTGGGGTTGGTAAAAATGAGCACTCTCGAACTGATAACTTCAACAACTGCTTCACTACGCACACCACTATTATGCTGCTTATTAGTTCCGGTTACACTGATAGTATTGACTATTTTAAATAGTATTACGTTTTTATTAGATGTATGTTTAATTAACGATGATGAAGATCACAGTGAATATTAATTGAAATTAAGTAGACCACTGAATACACGGTGTTTAAAAAAAACCAACACTTTGGTGGATTGTTAAAAACTATTCAGTGGTAAATTCCAGTAGTTTGTCAACACTGTTTAAGGTCCACTACCCAGTAGTATTAACTGTTTGTATTAGTAAATACTTGTGTTGTGTAAAGTGTAACCAATGATGGTGAAGTTCGGTAGAATGTCTTCCGAAACGAGGACGCGTATTTGAATTGCTTGCACGGGAAGAATTGTAAGCTTAGCCTGTAACGGAGTCCTACAACAAGTGTAGATCAAAATAATGGAGTAAACAGTGTACGGAGCCACGATATTGAGTTAACTATATTTTTATCGGATATCCAAGTATTAGATTAAAATAATACAATTAAAATGGAAGTGGTTTCATTCGGGATATATTTAGAAAATTATTATTTTGTGGGAGTTGATGTCGGCACTTCCGCTGTTTAGGTTTGTAACTGTGTTTTTAAAAGTGTCATTTTAGTTGTGGACCTTAATTAGAATGCATGACTCAAATCCATGAAAAAGTAAAGCTCCTCGATAAATATTTACTAATTTCTTTCTTCATTTTCAGATGGCTCAATACAAGCACACCGAGTTTAATGACGATGACTCCAGCTCGATTGGAGCAATCCAGTTAACGGAGACGGGTGCCGGTTACCATATACGATACCACACATCGAGGGTAAGTCTTAGATTTTGTAAGAAGGTAAGAAAAGTGCTGCTGTTTAATCTGATGGCGGCAACTAATCAAATCTACAGAGTTGCTCAGAAATACAGGAGTAAAATTGTCGTAAACAAGTACGTTAACTGTCAGCAACTCTTTGAAGAAACATTTACCCAACTGTACGATATTTTTGAAATGTGCATGCTCACTGTCTGGTAATTAATAGGCCATCAATGTTAAATGTAAGCAGTTGTGATTTTATGAATTTAGATTTGACTAAAAGATGTCGACAGGTTGCACCGTCGCATGCTAATTGATTTTATTAGTGACATTGTGTGAATGATGGGGCCATTATGCAAGACTGGACAATCAATTCATCTCTCTAAAATTGACGGATAGTTCCAGATGCGGATTTACGTATTTTTAAAATATATTTCGAATGATTTTCATCAAAATTTGTTTAAAAACTGTCTTGTGGTTAAAAAATAAGACCCTCAACATTAATGGATATTTCCAAATGCGGATTTAAATCTTTTCAAAAGGCATATTGAACAATTCCCTTTAAAATTACCCTAATAAATGCCTTATGGTATAAAAGTAAGACACTTAACATAGACGGATAGTGCCACATGCGGATTTAGATATTTTTAAAAGTCATATTGGACAATTTTGTCCAACATTTTTGTAGAAACCGCCCCAACAATGACAGATTTTTTTTTTTTTTTATTAGACTGCTCTCGGGAGAGGCGAACCTATAACGCCGAGTAGGCGCCCCGAGATGCCATCAAATAACTGTTGCAGTTTTTTTTGAACAGTTGCAGGTTGTAACACTCCGGGAACACTCCGGTGGGAAGGGAGTTCCACAGCTTCCCTGCTCTGTAACGGAACGAGTTCTGATGCAGGGATGTTAGTGCCGTCGAGAGATGAACCACAAACGGGTGCGATCCGTTAGATTGTCTTGTGGAGCGCATATAAACCGAATTGCGTGGAACAATACCAAGAATCTCCCAAGAACAGCACCCGTGATAATATCTGTAAAACAGACAGAGGTCGGCTTCGCGCCTTCGTTGTGATAGCGACTGTAGTCCCGACGTCAGCGCCGAGTCCCCGATCAGGAGGATCGCTCGTCTCTGTATGATCTCAAGTAGGTCGAGGGCATGTTTAGGAGCCGAGCTCCAAACATGAGAGCAATATTCGATCGCGGGTCTAATTTGGGATTTATACAGGAGAAGAAGTTGGCCCGGAGTAAAATATTTCTTGGCTCTAAAAAGATAACTCAGTTTTCCTGAGGCTGACCTGGCGATACTCGATACGTGTTTATGCCATGATACATTCCCACAGACTGTGACGCCGAGCAATCTCAAACTTTCCCCAGCCTCGAGGCCCGGCCATTCATCATCAGCTGTGGAACCGATGATCCAGTTTTCTTTGTGAATGTTGTATACTGGGTCTTCGTTGCATTGAAGTCGACAAGATTGGCCTTTCCCCACTGCAGGACTTTATCCAGATCCCGATTCAGAGAGTCAATCTGTCTACATCTCAGCTGGTGTGACGTTGATGCACCAATCGGCCGATCACTCGAAAAGGAGGAAACAAGCGTACTATCATCCGCAAAACTGAGCACTTTATTATCCGTTGTCTCCAACAAATCATTTATGTGAAGCAAGAACAAGGTTGGAGCCAAAATAGAACCTTGGGGCACCCCCGAATTAACAGGATATAGATCCGAACACTCGCCGTCCACAACAACCCGGATCGATCGATTCTCGAGGAAGCTCCTCGTCCAGTCGGAAAGCTGTTGGGAAAGTCCATATGAACGAAGTTTGCTCAGCAATGCCCCGTGCCAGGCGCGGTCAAAAGGCTCGGAGATATCCAATGCGACCGCCCTTGACTCACCATGCCGTTAAATCGCAGATGTCCATATATCGGTTATAAGTGTCAAAAGGTCTTCTGTGGACCGCCCGCCACGGAATCCGTATTGACAATCATTCAGAAGTTCGTTGCACTCCAAATACTCTACCAATTCTGTATTGATGACTTTTTCCATTACCTTAGATAAAATAAACAGTAATTCTATCGGGCGGTAATTTTGTGGGAGACACTTTTTTCCCGTCTTTGGGATTGGCTGAACTCAAGCGATTTTCCAACAGGCAGGAAATGTCCTCCGTGCATAAGATAAGCGGAAGAGTCTGCCAAGAACCGGCGATAGTTTTGGAGCACAGTTCTTAAGGACTATTGCTGGTATTCGGTCCGGCCCGGTTGCCTTCCTACAATCTAGTTCACGTAGAATGCTTTGAATAGTGCGCGGACGAAATCTCACATCCCGCGTGGAAGTCCGTACCGGCGAGATCACAGATGGCTCCAAAAGGCCGGGATCGAGGTTTGAATTCGCCGAAAATAAATTCGCGAACACATTAGCTTTATCCTTTTGATTCGTGACTAACGTCCCGCTGTCTGTCACCAACGGAGGGAAAGAGGAGGATGCTAAGTTACCACTGACAGCTTTTGCCATTGACCAGAAGGAGCGCGAACCAGTTGGGCACCGAAGGAGCTTATTGATCACCCTGTCGCTGTGAGCCTTCTTCGCGGTATTAACCGCCTGGTTGGACGAGTTAACGTATGAATCACCCAACCACTATGCATCCTTATATTCACCTTGAAATAAGAAATTCATCTAACAACAACTAGCGTCTGCATTTTTACAATCTTCCAGTGTTTCCTATTCATTCCTTAAAATATTTAACATTAAAATTGTGTCTAGACATCATTTACCTAGATCCAAAAAAACCCAAAATAAAATGCTAAGAAGCAAAACATATGTATCTATTACGTTGGGTCATTAAAAACACATTAGGAGATTCCTAGGTTAAGATGGAATTTAAGTATAAATAGCATAGAAAAACTGTAAAGAGTTCATAGTGACCTGTAATTTTACGAATAAAATAAAGAGGCATAGCCTCCGAAAAAAATATATTTTTTCTTCATACAAAATATAACAACAATAACTCACGCGTTTCTGATTCTAACAAAATTCGTTCTGTTAACATCGGTGGGATTGGAGCGCCATCGCTTAAAAGCTCTATTTTTTGCCGCTGTAATCAGCTCGCATTTTCTGTCAAACCAAGGTTTATCAGACGAACTTCGTTTGATGGAATGTGGAATATACATCTCCATCCCCAGAAGAATAATCACTGATACCGACTCCGCGCAAGCGTAACATCGGAGTTTCCGAAGCACACCTCCGACCATGGAAAGGATGCGAAGAAATCTCGCATATCGTCCCAGTTAGCAGCCCCATACTTCCATACATGGCGAAGCTGCCTAGGCCCGTTATTCGCTTGATATGCAAGTGCTTGATGCAACAGATACCAAGCAGTGATCTGAGTTTCCCAGTGACGCAGAAACCTCTACGGTATAAATACTCGGTTCGGATGTCAAAAACAGATCCAGGGTGTTCGCATAATCGCCTCGGGCATCCGGCACTCGCGTTGGCTCCCCCACGAGTTGAGTCAAGTTATGGCTCACAGCAAACATCTCCGCCAGCCTCCCAGCCTCGTCGGTTCTGTTAGAATGTAACAACCAGACGGAATTGTGCACATTAAAATCACCAAGGACAACAATTTCAGAAGCTGGGTGGTTGATCTGTATCCAGTCGACGGTACATGAAAGATGTTCGAAAAATGTCGCCGGTCGATCGTCATTCGGGGAGCGGTAAAGACAACAAAGAAATTTAACGGAATTCCTCAGCACGACCCTCAACCATATGATGTCCATATTATTGGGTTCCAACGCCTCCATCCTCTGGCAAGGCAGATTGGACCGCGCGAAAACCCAGACTCCGCCCTTAAAACGGAATCTCGAATGTAAGTCATATCCTGAGCAACGAAGATATGTCGAATCAGTTGACGAATTGACCTGGGTCTCAGTTAGGGCAAAGATACCAGGTTTCGCTGTTTGCAAATATTGGTGGACGGCGTTTACGTTCGTATTGGTGAAACCGATGCCCCTGATGTTACAAAATGCCGTCACCAGTCGAGCGTGGGCAGAGCCTCGAAAGCGAGCCCGGTTATGTGATGACGAACCTCTTAAAGTTCCATTATTTATCATGATATCTGCATGATGTTCCCCTCAACATAGTCCCCCCGAAGATCCGAATGGGAGACTAGTTTACCTCCGCAATTCTTTATATCAGAAGGTACCATCATGGCTTATCCCCGTGTCAGTCCGGGCCATCAGCCACACATAAGAAACACCGTCGAAGATTTCTCTCGGCGATATCGCGGAATGTACAGCGTGACGGGGTGGTATCTCACCTTGGGACCGACTACCACCTAACCAACCTTTTCTCGAACCGGTCCATCAGCCAAGCTCCGAAAGATGGCCAGGGATTTCTCCCAACCATTTCACGGACCCTATAGCTTGATGGGGTGGTATTTCACCGGGCGCACAGGGCGTTGGGAGCCCGGCTACCACTCGGCCTTTAGTCGCCTCTTACGACAAGCTGGCCTAGCTGTGAGTATATTCTAACGCCCTACTCACAGGGCTGCGGTAAAATGCTTGTTAATTATGTAACAAATTTTTGTTCGGCATCATCGGTATCGGCTAATCACCTTGTGACGGCTACGTCTCAGTTCTGTTGCGGTTGACTAAGGCTTCGTTATCGAATAGCCGCGAGTTCGTCTTTGTATGTACTGGAGTCTCGTGAGTTCAGTTGGCCTCGCTTTTACTTCTATACCTGCAATTACCTCCGCTGTTTCGGTGGACACGATTCTGTAGGTCGGGTTTCCTCTTCTTTGCACGGATTAAATGGGCTTGGTGTATAAGCTGTAAGCGGTTGCTCTAGCGCATACTGGAGCTGGGTATAGAAAGATTGATCTGCTCCCAGAAGCTAGGAGCATTCTGCCCGGCCTTTTAGGCCCGCCCACATTTGGCATTCGTTTCTCCAGTACTGCGCGTGTTGTCGCTGCCTTCTTTGTAGTGTAGCGCATGTGGTGCTTAAAACTCACGCGGTGATCCAGTATAACCTCTAGGTACTTTATCGTGGGGCTGGATTCCATTATGTGTCCGTCGACACGTAGGCTCATTTCCTCCACTTTTTTTGCGTCTGGACATCAGTACCACTTCTGTTTTGCTCCCTGATAGTTCCAGTCCAATCTCAAATCGTTTTTATCAGCTGGTTCAATTTCTCATAGACTTCCTGAAGGGTTTTTGCTATTCTGACGATTGCTAAATCGTCCATAGTCTCTGATTCCTACTACTGACGGTTTATTTATGTTATGTGCCACATCGTACATCGCGTTCCATAGGAGTGATCCAAGAACTTAGCTCTGCTAAGTACTCCTCACTTTAGGCGGTGTTTTCTTGTCCCACACTCTGCTTTACCACCACGCCATCTGGTTTCCGCCAGCGTTCCATTGGCGATTCTGCACATTTAGGGCATTGTATCCACGGTGTTCCTTTTCCGTCTGAAGTCGTACCGCAAACGTGAGAGTCCTCTGCTTCCTCCTCTTCTATACACGGCTCCAGTCTCAAGAAGATAACGATCTCCAATACCTTCCAGCTGTGCTCAGTAGGTAATTGGGATGGTATGATGATGATGCTTCTTCATTTGGATCGGGACTAGTCTCTGTTTTTATTGCCAACATTTTGGGAAAGCTCCTCCCCTTAGGCACTTGGTGTATATTGTACAGAATATTTCTGGTAGGGCTATATTTTCAGCTATACCCCGGTTAGTGCAGTATCCAGTTCCGGAGCCTTTGACACTTTGATTTTTCGGACTAGTCTTTTTATTCCCTCTGCATTTGCTGCCTCCACTACTGTTGGCTGGTCTACTACCGTATTTCGAACACGGAGATTTCTGTCGCTTGTGAATAGGCTGGTCACCATCTTCAGTTCAGGGCTTTTGGGTGCGGTGTATCGATATGCCTTAAAGAGACGCTTGAGCAATTTGTTGGCATCGCCCCATAGCTAGAGCCTTACTCCTTTTTATGGTTTTCTTCAGCTATCTTCTAGCTGCCCCAAATTGATTGTGGAGCATTTCGGACTCGAATCCTTTTCTCATACGTTATGTTTTCCGCCGCAATTTAAGGCATTCACCCCGGAGTTCAGATATTTCCTTATTTTACCAGTACTGTCCTGTATATATTCGTCCCTGTGCGTTTCTTGGCATAGCGGCATCGCACATATCCACCGGGTTTTCCATCAGTTGTTGCACTTGCTCTTCGGTTGAATCTTGTGGCACTTTTAGATATTCAGCCATGAAGTTAAGCATTGTGGTTGTCCATAGTCCATTCCCTATGCCCCTATGTCCGACATACTTCATCTGAGGGTTATTGACAGGGACTTGCTGGCAAAAGTGAGGTCGACTATCGGCTTCCGTTGTTAAATGTGCCCTTATTACCTCCGTTTAATAGGACCAGAGCCCGGGAAGGTGTGCCCCCCCCCCCCCCCCCATCCCCCTGTTTGTTCCTCCCCTCGCAGGCCAATGCTTTGGACTTACGACTACTGGGTGTTTTCCCCTCACAGCTCAAACAAGATCGCTCATTGGGTCTTCGAAGTCGTTGATTCTTAGGCAAGGAGTGGTATAGTAGCTTGCATAGCATACTCCTTGTATTCTTGCCAATGCAAATTCTGTATGTTCGTCAATTTTGCCGACCTCCTAGAGAGCTAGATTGGTGCTTTGCCTGTGGCATCCTATTTCCATCGGTGGGAATTGGAGCAAGCCCTGTTATCGCTCACTCACTAGTAAAATGTCGGCGTTGTATTCTAGTGCCGTTTGAGCTAGACTGTCTTGCGCAACCCCGCTCGTGTTAAGATTTATTTGAATGATAGCATTCGTGATTTTTTTAAGTGCCTGCGCGGCTTTTCTGTATGCTGGGCATCTGGCACGATAAGAAATCGACCCCTTTCGCCATTATATGACCCTATCCAGATTACGATTCACAGAGTCGAGCTTGTTGCATCTCAGCTGGTGCGTTGTTAACGCGTTAATCGATCTATCATTCGAGAATGAAGACATCAGTGCACTTTCGCCCGCAAGAGTGACTATTTTGTCACTCACTGATACTAGTAAATTTTTGATATGAAACAGAAACAGGTTTGGAGTTAAGGCAGAATCTTGAGGCACCGCTTAATTAATAGGATAGAGATTCGAAGACACTCCGTCTGCAACAACCCGAACCGGTTGATTTTCGAGGAAGCTCTTCATCCAGTTGCAGATTTGTTTTGAAAGTGTATACAAACGGATCTTACTTAATAACCCCGAACGTAATTCGTAAGTCGTATGGGCGCCAACGAAAATGACGAATTAATCTGAGTTGTCGGTTAAAGCTAGAATATGGGGCTCCGGTGTTTATAAATGTTGATGTACGGCGTTTTATCATTGGTGTTAAAGAAACCGAATAATCTGATATTACAAAACGCTGTTATCAGCTGAACATTGACAGCGTTTCGGGAGCGAACTAAAGACAACGGCACAAAGACGAGTTGTTAATCTCTTGGAGTTTTATTACATTACTTTCATGTTGTTTCCCCTGAGATAGTCCCTCGATGAACCGAATTGGATCTAGTTTACCTCCGGAGTTCGTTATCTCGGAAGGTGCTATGGTGTTTCCAACAGATACACACGAACACGCAAACCATAGTGAAGAAAACAAATAAAATCATCAGAGCCGTCTACCATGGCAATTAACCTGGTAATCCCACAGTCGTTAATAGTACTCGAGAATAATAGAACGTCTTCTATACGTGGCAGTGGTCTGATGTAGTATGGCTTCGGTTCTAATTTTTGCTGTGATTCTAACCTTCATAGCGTTGGTTCGAATGGCATTCTCGTAGACCACGCCTATAAAAAGACTGTTCGGGTTTAATTTTTGAAAGATTTTTCGCCTTCAATAATTGTATAAGTTGGATTGTATGCATTTTATGATGCAGATCGCGATGTAAAGTTCTTTGTCTTAATGTTTTAGATTTCGCTTCTCTTGCTAGTGCATTGTTGTGGATTTCCACTTACCACAAACACGCTGGATTACCTCTAGGGTCCCCACTGACTTCGGGTATTTTTTATTCATTATTCATACTGTTGTTGCATATCAAACATTGTGATCCATTTACGAATAGACTTTGCGCTTGATGTTTGGCCAATGTCTCGTAAACCGAAGTGAGCACGGTATTTTCATTTGATAATTGTTACCAAATAATTGTTTATGTAATACGGGCGAACAAAAAACATACACTATAATACTGCGAGCGGTTCCACTGTGGCTATAAACTCCACAGGAAAGCGCGTCTATCGACATCTCTAGCGCCACCGCAGGTCTCGGTTTTTTTACAAAATACATGACACAAACTGCGAACACCGTTAAGACCCACCCTGTATGTGTTCAGAATATTTCTCTATCAATGGTTTCGCTCTTAGGTGTAACAACAGTGTGTTTCTCTCTTACGCGCAGATCTATATCAATAGTACTGGTCTTTAAAACGTGTTTTTTTTTCTAAGTCTCGACGTCAATCTGTCAGATGTAATTCCTTCTTAAGAATATTTGTGATTGTAAGTGGTTCTCTCGCAGTTACTAACCATTCTCTGCAGCGTTTTTCTTTGAAGTATATTTCTATTAAGCGTATCTTGTGGTTTTTTCGTTTCTTAAGAGCATGCGCTTATTTCAAGTATCGGAGAAGTTCGGTTTTAAAAAATGTTTCGTTTGGTGTGTGCTTCTTTTTGAGAGGTACTATATTCCCCTTCAAGAGTACACTACCTCAGCCGTATTTTTTCTCTGACACGTTTCCATTCTTCTCCAGGTGTCTCATACTTTACGCGTATTCTCCTTCAGGCGTATCCCTCCATAGGTGTCCTCTTCTTTAGGCGCCTTCTTCCTTAGGCGTGTTCTTCTTTAGGCGTATTCTGCCTTAGCCGTATTCTTCCTCAGGAATATTCTCCCTCAGGTGTATTCTTCCTCGGGCGTCTTTTTTCTCACGCGCCTTCTCCTTCAGGCGAGTTCTTGCTCGGGCGTATTCTTCCTCTGGCGTCTTCTTCTTTAGGCGTGTTCTTCCTTAGGCGTGTTCTTCTTTAGGCGTATTCTGCCTTAGCCGTATTCTTCCTCGGACGTATTCTTCGTCAGCTGTGTTTTTTCTCAGGCGTATTCTCCCTCAAGCGTATTCTTCCTCAGGCATATTCTCCCTCAGGTGTATTCTTCCTCAGGCGTATTCTCCCTCAGGTGTATTCTTCCTCGGGCGTCTTTTTTCTCACGCGCCTTCTCCTTCAGGCGTGTTCCTGCTCGGGCGTATTCTTCCTCTGGCGTCTTCTTCTTTAGGCGTGTTCTTCCTTAGGCGTCTTCTTCTTTAGGCGTATTCTGCCTTAGCGGTATTCTTCCTCGGGCGTATTCTTCGTCAGCTGTGTTTTTTCTCAGGCGTATTCTCCCTCAAGCGTATTCTTCCTCAGGCATATTTTCCCTCAGGTGTATTCTTCCTCAGGCGTATTCTCCCTCAGGTGTATTCTTCCTCGGGCGTCTTTTTTCTCACGCGCCTTCTCCTTCAGGCGTGTTCTTGCTCGGGCGTATTCTTCCTCTAGCGTCTTCTTCTTTAGGCGTCTTCTTCCTCAGCTGTATTCTTCCTCGGACGTATTCTTCGTCAGCTCTGTTTTTCTTCAGGCGTATTCTATCTCAGGCGTATTCTCCCTCAGGTGTCTTCTTCTCCTGGCTTGTTTGTTCTCACGTGACTTCTCCTTCAGGCGTGTTCTTCCTCGGGTGTAATCTTCATCAGCTGTGTTTTTCCTCAAGCGTATTCTCCCTCAGGCGTATTCTTCCTCAGACGTATTCTCCTTCAGGCGTATTCCTCCATAGGTGTCTTCTTCTTTAGGCGTATTCATCCTCAGGCGTATTCTTCCGCAGGTGTATTCTTTATCAGGTGTATTCTTCCTCAGGAGTGTTTTTTCTCACGCGCCTTCTCCTCCAGTCTTCTTCTTTAGGCGTATTCATCCTCAGGTGTGTTTTTCCTCAACTGTATTTTCCCCAGTAGCGTTTTTCTCCCATGCGTGCCTATGTTGTTTATTTTGTTGCCGCTTTTGCATGTACTTATTCCTTGAGAATCCTCTAGTGTATGTTCCTATCAAACTTGGTTTGTTTTAAATGAGTTTTGGGAGTTTTGCTCAAACGTACATCTTTCTCAACAGCGTTTTTGTCAAGAGTGTCTCTCAAGTACATTTCGCCCTTAAGGGTATCTGTGTCGTAGATGTTTTTGAAGTGCTTTCCTCCAATCGGAATTGATAGTCATGAATTCGTTAACTGAATTGGTATCAATTTTATATAACATATTATAGTTGACACTATTAGATCGAATACAATTTTGACACCGAACAGAACATTATTCATGATGTTTTAGGGGCCGAGGCCATCCGACTCGCGCTGGGAACAACAATCAAAACTGACGCCACTGGAACTTCTAGAGAATACTGAATGCTTGGCATGGCTTTGTTTTCTCACTTGTGCTGGTGTCGTCCAGGAAATGTATTCCACTTTGTGGGGAGATAAAATTCCGATATAACACTTTGAATTTCAATGGTCGCGTAATTTAAATGTAAACACCGCTTAGTTTCCTTAGACTAGATTCTTTCAGAAAGGTAGTTCCTTGGACGGCTGTTTTTGTCTCTTTTCATTTTCAAAGGTGATTCCGTTTCAGGTATATTTCATACTGCTATTTCATTCACAATCGCGTTTCTCGCCCACGCGTTCTTCCTCAAGGGTATTTCTTCCTCCACCGCGTTTCTCTTTTATTCCTATTGGAGCCTGTTTTTCGCGCAGAGCTTCCGGTTCGTTTCCTTTTTCTTAATTTTCTTTTCCTATGATGTCATTTCCGTCGCATTGTGTTTTACCCGGATGTTTTTTTGTCCCGAATGTTTCGTTCCCGTGATGTTTTTGTCTCCTGAATAGCATTCGGTTTAGAAGCACGACTTTTTTTTTAATTTTTCTCTTATCATGGGACTAAGTGTTCCTGTCTCAAGGACTTCTCGTCCGACTTTCCTTCGGCTACTATTCTCTTCTACTATTGTTCTTATTGGGCGGATATTTTTGGGGCATTTTTATCCGGGATGTTTTTTCTCGAATCAGCCGAAAACAATATGGAAGAAGAAATACGCGAACGGCTGATCAAATCCAACAAAGCCTACTATGGGCTATCAAGGCTCTTTGAATCCCGAAATTTATCCAGAACATCCAAGCTGCTACTGTATAAGACCATGGTCTTATCAGTACTCATGTATGGATCCGAGGCGTGGGTGTTCAATAAAAGGCACTCTGAACTCTTAGCCACGTTGGAGAGGAAGGTCTTAAAGAGAATTGTTGGCCCCGTATGTGAGGAAGGACGATTCCGGAGACGCTACAACCACGAGTTGTACGCAATCTACCTTGAAGCTAATGTTGTAAGAAAAATCAAGCTCGGTAGACTCCGGTGGGCGGGACACCTGGCTTGAATGAACGAAGAGGAGCCTGGCTCCACCAAACCCACGGTTCACTTACCTAAAAAACCCCCATAACTTCCATCCAATCATATAATTTCGCTAATGCAATTGCATTAGCATCTTTAATGCTTTACGCATCTAGGATTATCCAAGGTATAATCTAAAAAGTTCCTGTAAAAGAAAACTTACCTTCATGCATCTCTTCGCATATAATTTCCTGTAAGATTTCTTTTCTACCTTTTCAGGAATCCCAAAACCTATTCGGTACTTTCGGTTCCTAGGCAAATTTAAATTTCCCACACCTGCACCGCAATCTCCACCCAGGATACCTGAAACATTTCCTTTTACAAGGACATTTAATGCATACAACGCGTTGGATAAAATTCCTAGAAAAGATTCTTTAAAGTGCATATGGCATCATGAATCCCAAGCCAGTCGGCACCCTTTGTCTGTGTTAAAATCCTATGTCGGACAGCTTGTTTTTACAGATGCCATAAACCATATTTCTACGCAAGTAAACATGCATAAGATCCAACTCATCGTTTGTGTTTCCACTAACAAACAAACTTCAATTTCTTTCCCTGCAGCAGCTAATTACCCGGCATATACAAAGGCATGCAAGGGATTCGTTTGGCCAGCAATCCCATTAGCACCTTTTTTCCCAACGTCGATAATAGCGACGATGCATCGCGTAAATAATGAACCACATTACCAACGGCGCTTTTGGTCATATCTCCCTTTTGTCTTTGTCGCCTGTCTGCTTCGTTTACCCATTGCCCTCGAGCACGTGTAAGCAACTCAGATTTGAACGATCGCACACATACCACCATGATCTTCATTACAAGATCTGGTTTCCTATTCCACCAAGAGAGACTTTACGTTTCTCTGGTGGTGGGTAAAAACGATATCCTTAGTGGAGAGGATATCTACCACGACACCACAAACTCACCCCATAAGCGAATCATATCTGCACGAGATGATTATCGCTTAGTCCTTTACCATCCGCTGACCTCAATGGTCATGCCCCTCCCGCTGTCCGTAGCGCTGCGGACTCGCGATAATACCCGAAGTCGTGAGAGGTGTTTCCAACTTGTCGGTTTCCAATTTTTTGGCAAGTTTGTGCCGCAATTCGTTTGTAATAGTTAAAGTAAATAGAATTTGTCGTGAGTTATCGCTTAAAAGTAATACCAAGAATTATTAATTACGTCCCGCCTAATCAAGCGGTGAGTGCAGCTTTAGTTTGTGTAAACTAAGGATACAATTAAAAATGAATAAACCTTTTCCACATATACCGGCAATCAGTGTGTTTCATTTGACTCTTCTCCTGTGCGGCAGTTCCTGAGCGGTTTCTTTGTTACATTTGTGGACATTGTGTTGTGGAGTCCCTTTTGCGTTTTTCTAGTGCTCTTCGGTGGTGCATCTAGTGAACAATTTGTGGGGAGGTGGTGGAACCCAGCGTCCATGCAGGCGCCCCGACTACGTACCCGCACAAGCCTGCCCGGAACGCCCTTTTTGGCAGGATGTATGAAAGGAGGCAGCGCGATAGACCTTGTGCGATGGTGAGATTGCGTAGACCAGAATGCCAAACTGGATAACATCGGCTCGAAATCGGGACCGAGGGAGAGACGTGGTAAATAAAGTCAAGACCGGATCCCGGTTGTAGTGCCGATGATGATGATGATGATGATGTTTTTTCTCGAAAATATTTCGTTCCCGACAAAAACATCGTCTCCTGAATAGTGTTTGGTTTAGAAGTGAGACTTTTTCTTAGGTCTTTCTTACATTTTTTTCCTGGGATTATTCATTTCTACTGTTGTTCTTGTTCCCCGGAAATATTTTTTGTCCTGGATTCTCGAGCAAAAGCGATTGTTCCGATCCCGTGATGTTTTTGTATTCTGAATGGTATTTGCTTTAGAAGCGCGACTTTTTCTTAGTTCCTTTTTTTTACCATGGGAATATTCTTTTGCGTTAATGTTTCTGTCTCAAAAACTGCCCTTCTGAATGAACTTTGCTCCCGCGATTTTTCTATTCTGCTGATGTTCCTGTCGTCCCGTTGTCCTTCCTTGTTTCGTACCCGTTTTTCGCGAACGACTTGTCTGCTGGATGATCCTGTCTCGCAGATATTCGAGTTGTCTGAACGTAAAATTATTTTCTACTACAAGTAAGTTTTGTCATCGATATGATTTTGCCGTTGGCGTTTCTTTATGTTGCATGTAATTGTATATTTCCTTAATTCTCCCGAACTTCTCCTTCAGTGTCATGTAGTTGTTTTTCTGGCCCCTCCAAAAATTATTTACTGCTGTTTATTTTTACCGCATGTAATTTCTTTGATGTTTTTACTATTGCTCTTGATGTACTTTTCTGTTGGATATTCGAACGTATATTTATGTTCTTTCTCTATATGTTCTTAACTTCTGGATGTTTCCTGTGCCGAAAGTCGGTTTCTTCTAGACGCAATCGTTGTGTGCTTCTCCCATTGGTGTTTCTCCCGAATTGATTTTTCCTCTGGATATTTTAAATGTTTAAGCTCCTAGATGACTCTTTATCCTTCTGAAATTTAATCGTTTTGATGTTCATTTCACCTGGGTATACATTGCCCTCGATGTTATTTTCTTCTCGTTGCGTTTTCTTTTTCAATTGGATATCCTTATTTTCTGAATGTTCCTTTCTACCAAAAGGTCTTGTTTCATTGGTCTTGATCGCTCGTAAACGTTCTTTGCTTCTCGATGTTCTGTTCTTCCAGATATAATCGTTTCTCTCCGATGTTGTTGACTCCTGATGTTCATTTCTCACAGATGCTCTTATCACCTGTCTATATATCTATTACAGGGCTACACAAACTTGGAAAGTGAAGGTTTTAATGTTGAGGATACGACAGAATTCTCTGTTGCAAAATCCCCTCTTCCGTGTGCCAGATCGTCTCGTCGTCGGAAGGTATGCTTTAATGTTTTGTTCTCATCTCTGGTTCGGTCGGTCTATAGGTAACCCCTCCTATTAAAATTTGGTCCAATGTTGTGTTGCTGCGAGTTGTCCGTGAATCTTCGACAATGCTCCCGTTTTTTAAACGTCTTTTTAGCAGTCTGTTTTAAGTGCGTTGCACACAATAAAGGGTGTCCCAAAACTGACGCAAGAAGTAATTTTTATAATACGCGAACATTTTTTAAAATACTTTCTTGATCCATAAAGTATTCAGCGCGGTGTTATGTATAAAATAGCCGTATAGAGTAATGTATAAAGTAGCATCTTAAGCTTAGCACTTAGCTTAGAAAAGTGAGTGCCTTTTCTGTCGAAAATTTCCATGATCACCTTGCCTAAATGTGACTGAATTTCATTGATACAGCGCTCAATTAGTTTAATTCAAAACTTCGCCTTTGGTTGATATTCTTGATCGCGTTTTTTTTTTTTTGAAACTTTTGAATACCCGTGTATGAAAACCTTCAACATTTCCTTATGTTTATATGCATATAGCTTGCGCAACGTCGGATTGTTTGTTCGTTTCTCTTGGAAAATTTTCACTTAAATATCTATCTAATGTTAGACCCTTTACCTTGGAAAAGACATGGGGTCCTTAAATTTCTTGTTATGCAATCACCCTGACACGTTTATGTTTTTAACGAGGGACTGTTCCTTTGTTGGGTATTATACATCTATTTCTTTACTTGAATACTGTTCTCTATTGCACATCCCTTTCTTATAACTACTTGTTCAACTAACACTTACCCCTCTGTTCTCGGCATTTGACCCTCCAAACGTCGCCCTTGTACTTTATTTTAATTCTCCACCCTGTATTTAGATCGTCCTTGGCTTTTCTTTCGGGATGAGTATCCATTTGGTGATCCTTAAGCCGTTTTTCTAGTTCCCGCACTTGGAAAATGCCACATCCATCTCAATAACTTTGTGGTGTTTTTTTTTAGATTTCTTCCTTAATGTTTTTTTTTTTTTTGTATTCTGGGACATTTTCGAAGTCTTTTTCTTCTGACAATTTTTTTTTTATCGCTTCAAGGAATTCGTTTTTCTGGGCATACTTTAGTTTTCGAAAATATGAATATTTTCTTCTCGATCGTTTTTTTTCGCCATGCCGTTTTTGTCTTTCCGCTTTTCTGTATTACCGAATAAGTTTTCTTGTAGATAGTTTTTTTGTTCAGCTTTTCAGGTGGTACTGTTGTTTTAAAACTAATGCAACCTGTTCTTCTGGTCTTTCTTGTCACTTGGAAGCCGTTTTTAACCTTTCAAAAATACTCTCTCCCGGTTAGAATGTTGTTGCTCGTTTTTTCTACTGAAAGTTGTTCTTAGTTTTGAATTTCGCGCGACCACTAAATATGATGCCCTTTGTCAACATTCGTTTGTGTCAAAAACTGAATCACATTTCTTGTCTCCATAAAGGCTTCATCGAGCTGGCGTGCACGAAACCGTCTCGAGAAGATACTCCTCGTGTCCACCGGAACTATGTCGATAATCATAATGATACTGCTCATTATAGTTACCGAAAAATCAAAGGAAACCAGCACCCGGATTCTACATGTCCAACCTCACGAAAATGGTAAGACTGTTCAAAAAATTTTCCTACAACTAATAACGAACTTCACGTCTTTGTTTGGTAAATCGACCCAGACCCGATTGACGCGAACTTGCAAAAGCTCGGACCACCCGCAGCACTTGACGACAATCTCGGACCGAAACTCGAAACATCACAGTTCGATAACCAACAGGAAGAGGAAACGAAATCTGCCGAGATAGCTTTGGACGGCCCGTGTCTTGATAAGTATTGTATCTTTGCATCGAGTGAAATCCTGAAATCCTTAGACCCTTCTGTCGACCCATGCGACGATTTTTACGGATACGCTTGGTGAGTATATGGTGAACAGATAATGGGACAGAGTGTGGTGGAATAAATTCTTCTTGGTATTAGCAACCAATGGATCAGGGACAACCCGCTGCCCGATGGAAAGTCCGTTTGGGGAACGTTTGGTAAAATGGAAATGAAAAATCAACTCATCATCAAGAACGTTCTAGGTAATTGTCAATGCCGAACCTTAGTAGAGTGTGGTGTCTTTTTTAACGTGTGTGTATTTGCATGAGATAAGGTTGTTCTTATGGGTCGATAGAAAAGGGGGGCGAGAGTCGTATTTCTGAGCTAACGTAAGGGGGAGGAGGTGGGGGGCTAATTCAAGTCGGATTAATAAAAGCTTGACTGATTAAAGCCAGAATTATGAAACGTAAAGTGGTCGTTTCCAGTTGAAAAAAAATTGTTTTATGAAAGCTAAACTGCTGAAGGTAAGGTCATCGGAAGTCAGAGCTCCTAGAAGTCAGGTTCATAGAAGTCAGAATTCTAGAAGTCAAATTTTTGTAAGTCAAACTCCTGGAAGTCAGACCTCTGGAAGCCAGCGTACTAGGAGTCGGATATCCTTAAGTTAGACTGCTGAGAGGCAGACGTTTCACATTCGCACTTCTGAGTCTCAAACGACTGGAGTTCAAACGCCTAGAAGTTAGACCTCTGGAAGCCAGCCTGCTAGGAGTCGGATATCCCTGAGTTAGACTGCTGAGAGGCAGACGTTTCACATTCGCACTTCTGAGTCTCAAACGACTGGAGGTCAAACGCCTAGAAGTTAGACCTCTGGAAGCCTGTTTTCTAGGAGTCACACATCACTTCATAAAGGACGACTCTGGAAACCGTGCTACTGGAAGTCGATTTGTCAAAAACAACCTTATAGACTAACAACATTTCCAGTGACGGCAGATCGAGTGTTGGAAAACCAATTGATTAATGATAAACTTTTAGATGCTAGCTTGATGCTACGCGACCCAATAGATCCCAATATGGGAACTACAATAATGAATATCGGATTGATTAAAGCTGAGCGTATTGAAGGTCTTGATAAAAATCAGTTTGCTAAAACTAATGGTAGTTATAACTAATGGTAGATTCATGGAAGTTCATCATGTTGAACTGATAGGTATAGTCTGCTTGATGCCGAACTGCTATAAGGCTGATTGATGAAAGCTGTATTTATACAAATTTGATTTTATAAGCCAACATGACAAATGATGGGTAAATGAAACTGCCGTTGTTCTGATGGTACCCAAATCAAAATCACGGAAGTCAAAGTCATGAAATTCAAGCTCATGGAAATCATGGATGTTAAACTCGTTGAAACTAAGCTCAAGGAAGTCAACATCATGGAAGCCAAACTAATGTAAGCTAAATTCATGGAAGCCAAACTCATTGCAATAAACTTCAAAGAAGTGGAACGCATTGAGTCAAACTCATGGAAGTTAAACTTGTGGAAGCCAAACTCTTGGAAGCCGAACTCAAGGAAAGAAACTTATGGATATGAAACTGATGACAGACAAACTTATGGAAGTGAACTTCATGGATGTCGAATGCATCAAGTAAACGCTTATGGAAGTCAAAGACATGGAATTCAAGCTCATGTAAGCCAAACTCATGGAAATCAAACTCATAGAAGGCAGAATCATTGAGTTAAACTCATGAAAGTCAAACTCGAGGAAGTCAACATCATGGAAGTCAAACTCACGGAATCCAAACTTATGGAAGTCTAACTAATGTAAGCTAAACTTATAGAAGCCAAACTCATGGAAGCCAAATTCATAGCAGCCATACCCATGGAAGCTAAACTCATGGAAGCCAAACTCATGGAAACCAAACTCATTGCAATGAACTTCAAAGAAGTCGGAAGTCAACATCATAGAAGCTAAACTCATGGAAGCCAAACTCACGGAAGCCAAACTCATGAAATCCAAATTCATGGAAGTCAAACTAATGTAAGCTAAACTTATAGAAGCTAAACTCATAGAAGCCAAACTCATAGAAACCAAATTCATGGAACGAAAACTGCTGAAAGACAGTTTGATTTATGGAAGCGGGCTCGTGGGTGTGGCAGACTCGTATAAGGGTAGTGTAAGACGGAGTAATGGATGGCAGAATAATAAAAAGCGGACTAACAGAAAGTGGGCTAATGGAAAGCGGACTAATCTAAGTGTGATGGAAGGCCGACCGATGTCTGACCAACTGATTGAAGGCCGACTAATGAAAAGTGGAGTGGTGGAAAGTGGACTAATGCAGGGTGGAGTAAAAAACGGGACTAATAGAGGGTGGGTTGATGGAGTCATAATGAACGTAATGAGTAGAACGTGGACAGATTGATGAAAATATGTATTATTGTGCATATTGCCACCTCAATGCCCGAGTTGGTAAGAACCTTACGTGTGATTGTGTAAACGTAGGTTCAATTGACGACCCTTGTTATTATGCAGTTCGGCATAATTATTGAGTGGTAGGTTGAGTCCAAAACCCAGTTGTCCGGTGAAATACCACTCCATTAAGTTATAAGCTCCGTGAAATGGAATCCTTGAACATCTTTCGGAGCTTGACTGATGGACCCAGCCGAGAAAAAAAACGTCTCAGGGCATTGATTCGGCGTTATAGGTTTGCCTTTCCTGGGAGAAGTAAAGTAAAAAGTAAAATAGAAAATATGAGACCTACTCTGAACTACATTACCACACAAACGGAAACGCTTAGAATATTAGACGTGGAACTATCCTACCGTTCAGTTCAGATTAGTTCATCATTAACTAGATAAGCGTACTTAGTTATTAGTAATCACGGTCTTGGGGTTTTTGTTTTTTGTTTGTTTGAAACTTCTACATATATAGTATAGCATAGTAGTTGAGCCATCTCAGCATTGACATGCATGTTCAATCGACATCTATACCATGCCAATGATAGGGTGATAAACCAAAGAAGAGGAGGTAGTCCATTTTTCTGGACTGAATTAGAAGTTCCACAGCTTGTTATAATTTTGCAGGGATACAGAGTTAATTTGTAGTTCAACTATGTCAATAAAGGAAACATTCCTAGTAGTATTTTTCTACCTAATACTCTGTACTTATTGCTGTACGGTGTAGAGTCTGGATTTTGATGGCCATTTAACTCGTTCGCTATTCATTCGATCTGGAAGTATAAAGAAACACTGGGCGCTATTCCTCAATGTTGCAGAAATGGTGATTGCTCTTTGACATTTCGTAGCTTCAACCAGAATTTTAGTACAGCACGTAGACTAATTGAGCTTATAGGTTCGGACTTCGGTAAAAATGTTCATTCATTATTTCTATGACTTAAGACTCAGAATCCTGTACTCCATACCCGGAAACTCCTCCTTTTCAAAATCATACTGGTTGATCATGGTACCGACTAAATTTAATTGAGTTCTATTTCTGAAGCACTTCACATTCTGGACAATCTGTGGGTGTTTCTAATTTAATGGGAACTTAAGGGACCGATCAACGATTTAAGGGTTTGAAGAGACACACAGTGTCATCCAATGGGAATTGGTATAGCAACGCTCCCCAACGAAACACTGTGGAACTTCACCCCTACTTTCTTCTAAGAGTGTCAAAATGTCGGGTGAATGTTTTTGTGTTTTTTTTTTTTTTTTTTTTTCTGGAGGAAGGTGGTAATCTTCAAAAGATACCTCTGACCGATCCAGAGGCATGCCGCACTTTTATCGACTAAAATCTCGTCCCGCCAGGCACATATTCCCGTTGATCCCCGTGGAACTTTCTTTTAGATATTTCATCGCGGGGCGGGACGGAATTTATATGTTATTCCTCTATTCACGTCGCAACTGCTGCCTCATGTCGCATAGAACATCATTTGCTACGGACCATGCCTCTTTTGAAACCCAGCATGTATTCTATTACTCCTGCTCATATATCTCTCCAAAATCGTTCGTGTGGTCCCGAATTTCACGCACTCTGTGAGTACGTGTTCCGCATTTTCTATTTTGCCTTCGCAATACAAGCAGTATGGGTGATTCCCATGCTTATACTTGTGCAAGTATTGCCGAAAGCATCCATGTCCTGATATTAGCTGAGTCAGGTGGTAATTCAGCTCGCCATGTTTTCTTTTCACCCATGTTTCTACATCAGGTATTATGGCGTGGGTCCATCTTCCTTTGGTGGAAGAATCCCGCCTTCGTTGCCATTCTCTTAGGCTTAAGAGCTCTAATTGTGACCGCATTCGCCGACGATTCTCTTGGGAGACCTCTTGCAATGCAGCGTTTTCCTTAGCTGCAATGTCAGGTGGCGTCCTGCCGGCCAAAATATTTATAGCATCTTCGGATACCCTTCGGAATGCACAGCATACTCTTAGTGATGCCAGCCTACGTGGTGAGTTCACTCCCCTCATGAACGACTTATACTGTGCGGCTCCTGCTCATATGTGAGCTGCATACATTATAATGGAGGTGTTGATACTGGTTATGAGTTTCCTTATGTGGGGCCCGGGTCTTCCAACATTGGGTAGCAGTCTCGCCAAAACTTTGCATACTCTTGCCGTTTTTTCACTCGTTTTCCTCAGGTGTTCCTTGAAGTTCAACCTGTTGTCGAGTATAACACCACGATATTTAATATAGAGACTGGATCTGATTATATGTCCTTCTATTTCCAAATCAAAGTGTTCAACTTCCTGGCGGCTGCTTATTAAAACTGCCTCCGTCTTATGTCGAGCTAGTTTCAGTCCGGCCATATCTAGCCAGCATTTAATGCTCTGGATTGCTTGGGAGCAAATATTCTCCAGGTCATCTAGATGTTTAGGTACGGCCACTAATGCCAAATCATCTGCGTACCCAATGAATGTCGAGTAAATGTGTGAGAGCGAGTGTGTATGAGACTAATGAAAATTATGTGGCTTATCTACGCAGAGAAATCCTTGGACTTTTTTGTATCGGAAGCCGAAAAGAAAGCGAAGATGTACTACCAATCTTGTTTGGATGAAGATGAACTTATGGATCAACTTGGTTCAGCACCGATGCAAGAATTTATACGCCAAGTTGGTGGATGGAATGTTACGACCCCAAAATATCGCCCGGAAAAATGGTCACTGGATTTGGCAATGAAACTGCTTCAAAACAGGTATGTGCACCTTATTGCTTAAACCCAGTGCAATTCCTTTTTATGCCTCGTGATGAGCGCTACTTACTCCTCAAGTTCACTGAAAGTTAAAATACGAAGCAAGATAGGAAAGGTCAAAGTTGACTCTATGCTCTGAAGGGGACCAGGTGTAGCCGGTCTACGTGAGCCTCAATCGGCTCCCGTAGAGTTTTGTGTAATATCTGAGAAGGTCACACGGTGCCTGGGTTAGAGAATATTTAGCTATGTACTATCTTAATTGACACAACGCCAAGAAATTGAATCTGATGAATGTTATTTGATGTTCTCCTAATGATGATGTTCACTACCTACTTAACTGACGAAACGTTGGTGGGGTAAAGCCGGCATTTTTAACGTTGGGTGGGTCTTCCCATAGCATATTGACCTCGGAAACTCTATTTCAACGTATAGCAGAGTGCGTGACACAGGTTACAGTTCAACGCGAAACACTTTTAAACTTTTAAACTTTATTTACACTATTCGACTCAACTTTATTGAATGCTCCGAGATCTGAACTGCTGTTGACAATTTGATCTAACAGGAATTTGGCGTATTCTGTCGAAATTTATGGTGTCTTAAGATTTGACAGATTTGCATATCAAAAACTGATCAATTAGGCGAAGACATGGCCGCGATCATTGACTGTTATTTGAGTCGAATTAATGGCTCATTCAACTCGCCCGCCACTCGTTCGGTCTGGCAGAATAAAGAAACACTGAGAGCTATTCTCGAATCGTCAAACATGGAGATTTCGCTCCATTTATTTCCGATTCAGCAAGACAGCTCATTAATGTTACATCCATTTCAGATACAACATGGGCGGTTTGTTCTCGTGGGCTATCGGCGAAGACGACAAGAATTCTTCACGTTACATCATCCAAATTGACCAGGGTGGATTGGCACTGCCTACGCGTGATCACTATCTGAATAAAACTGCCCATGAGAAGGTTCTCACTGCTTATCTTGACTACATGGTGAAAACGGGTGTCCTTTTAGGCGCTCGGCAGGAGGATGTCCGTCCTCAGATGGAGGAGGTGTTAGAATTGGAAACGAAGATCGCTAGTATAACAGGTATGATGCTACAAGGTTTCAATTACTCGATATCAAGCGTGTCCAACATCTGATCTCGTTTGCAGTCCCAGCTGAAGAACGCAGGAATGAGGAAGCCATGTACCACTTGATGACTCTCGCCGAGATCGATAAATTAGCTCCTTTCATGAATTTCACCCACCATTTTGCCGATGCTCTAGCCACGGTCAAGCACACCTTAACAGACCAGGAGAAAGTCGTTGTCTATGCTCCGGAATTTTTGCGGAATCTCTCTGTAATCATAAGTGAATACAAGTCCACCGAAAAGGGACGCATGTAAGTCAAGATATCGTACATCAAACAGACCCGTGCCTACATTATTCAAGTCCCGTTTCAGTGTTTTAGGCAATTACTTAGTATGGCAGGCTGTTCGGACTATGACAGGATTCCTCTCGAAGCCATTCCGTGATGCCTATAAGGGTGTTCGCAAGGCTTTGCTTGGATCTGACGGTACTGAAGAGACTTGGCGCTACTGCGTTGCCGACACAACCAATGCTCTTGGATTTGCTGTTGGCGCCATATTCGTTCGTCAAACCTTTGAAGGTGATGCAAAGCCGCGAGCTGAGAAGATGATCGAGGAAATTCGAACGGCTTTCAAAAATAATTTGCGCAACGTTAACTGGATGGATAGCCGTACTAGGCGCCTTGCCGAGGAAAAGGCCGATGCCATTACCGATATGATAGGTTTTCCGGAGTACATTCTGAATGGAGATGAATTGGATGAGAAGTATGTTGACCTCAAGATCGACCCCAAGGAGTACTTCAAGAACAACATTCGCATAAACCAATACAATCTAAAGAAGAACCTGGAAAAACTCAGCAAACCGGTTAACAAGACCACTTGGGGCATGACTCCACCGACGGTTAACGCCTACTACACGCCAACGAAGAACCAGATCGTCTTTCCGGCTGGTATCCTCCAAAATCCCTTCTATGACGTACACTATCCGAAGAGCTTGAATTATGGAGCTATGGGTGTGGTTATGGGCCATGAATTGACACACGCCTTTGACGACCAAGGAAGGGAGTACGATAAGTACGGAAACCTGAACAAATGGTGGGACCCAAAAAGCATCGAACGCTTTGTAGAACAAACCGAATGTATCATCAAGCAGTATGCTCAATATGAAGTGGTTGGAAGACGTCTCAATGGAAAGCAAACAGTTGGTAGGACCATGTCGATAGCTCACAGTGACTCATATATTTTAAATTTCTTACTTCCATCCTTCCAGGAGAAAATATCGCTGACAACGGAGGTCTGAAAGCGGCTTTCCAAGCTTTTGTAAACTCGAGGAATGAAAAGGAATCCGACTTCCTACCTCTGCCGGGATTGAAATTGACCCATCGCCAGTTATTCTTTGTATCCTTTGCACAGGTATGTACTATGTACTGTATTGGATCCTTCGTCCTGATATTTTAAAACTTGCTGGTCGATTTCTTTTTTTTAAGGTTTGGTGTTCCGCTGTAACCAAGGAGGCAGCAACGCTGCAAATTGAGAAGGATTCTCATGCACCGTCCAAATACCGCGTCATCGGCCCGCTTTCTAATTTAAAAGAGTTCGCACAGGAATTCAACTGTCCGGTAGGCTCCCGGATGAATCCTAAGAAGAAGTGTCAAGTTTGGTAAACGGATCCTGAATGAACATCAGAGACCAACCATATCCATTTCGTCTGTCCGTATCTCAATATTTTCTATTTATAGAGTTCGATGTAAGGTAGTTCGTATAAAACGCTCAATTTAGCCATCCTAATGGACGCACATTCAACGTACGCACAACATATATTAATATACACTACGTAGTTATACATTAACTGTTATATAGATCATCAATATTCAAAAATTAACCAACCGCATAGCCACATAAATTTACCCGTAAAATAATCAATAATCTTAATAATCATAAATTAATTCATCAATTTATTAATTCATTAGTCATTATTAGATAATCACCAATAATTAACCATTATTATTCAATAATCATTATTCAATAATCAATGTCAATAATCAATGTCAATAACCAATGTCAATGATCAATGTCAATAAATATGCTTGATGTAACTGACCGGAAGTGTTGGCTCGCCCAGCACCGCCGTACTGGACGGGCCGTGTAATGTAAGGCACGCACATATGTGTAAACACCTTGTAAGACAAGGTCGTATGCGCGTGCATAGCAAAGGTCCTCACTACCTAAAAGTCGATTGTAAGGAAGAAATTTTGTGTATTCTTCTCAAAGTTGCCAGGCCGACTTAGACCCCATTCCAACTCAATGTGAACTAATAAAGTTATTCATCTACATGTTCCATAAGCTTGAGTTTTATTTATAAAAGATATAATTCGGAGGTCATCCCAGCGCGGGGAGTAAAAAGAAATAGAGTACATCAAAAAAAAAAAAAAAAAAAAAAAAAATACACGACAAACCGTCGGGAATCCAAACAAAGCTTTCAGATAATGAAACCAGAGGTATGTGTAATGCCTGTGTACATGATCAACCAGAGTATTCCACATTCGGGTGGCTCAGTTTGAGATATTCCAAGTCATGAAGCAGAAGTCCATAGGATAGGGAGCATTTGTTGACGTAAGGAAGGTGGAACACTTCGTAGTTCTGTCAAAGGGTAGAAATACACGCTAGAGAATAGGATCCTACACGCTTGCTGGACATAATGGGAAAAGTCTGGAGAAGAATATATGCAGTAGATTGCTCGTCACAGCGAAGGCGTTATCGGACTATCCACATGGCCTCAGGAAGTCACGATCGACCATCAACACTCGATATTTCAACCGAAGCAATAAAAAGAGAAGAATGGCAATATAGAGCCCCGGCAACGCTGAACTTCAAAAATGCCGTTAACTCAGCCAAAAGCTTACCCAGGAGAATCCTAAATCGAGTGGATACTTCACTCTACGTCGTCATCTGCCAATTGAGAGCTGACACGCGTATAGAACATTCTAGGTTCAGCAGGAGTTCCATAAGAGTCAGTACTAGGCCACTCCTCTGGAATATTACATTCGACGCATTTTACCGATTACCTCGATTACAGGTTAGCGAGGTTCGGTCTGAAGCTCGGTTTGATTATCTCAATGTATCTATCGAACATCTCAGCATATGAGGATTGTAGACTTGAGTGAATAGTTGACATCTTGTAAGTGATTTTTCTTTTGTTGAACGAGAGATGAGAGAATCAATAAGCCCCTGATTCCTCAGATCAATTAATAAGTCGAAGTAGATTAGGAAGTCCCCTCCGATTATTATAGCTTGTACATCGACAATTATCATCATCATCAACACTGCAATCGGGCTCCGGTCTTGGCCTTATTTAGCAAGTGTCTCCGCCGGTATCCGGTCCATATCTCCGCTCCCACGCCTACAGCGACAATTATGAACGTACAGAAAAAACCATCGAAGGTTGAGGTCGAACTGAATTGTTTTACTGTCGTATGTTGGCGTTCTTTATTTTTTAATATATTTCTCCCTGGAGAGGCGAATCTATAGCGCCGAGTGGGCACCCCGAGATGCCACCAAATAACTGTTGCAGTTCTTTTTGAACAGTTGCAGGTTGTAATGCTCCGAGCTCCAAACTATGAGAGTTTGGGGGTTCTCTATACTACATGGAGAACCAACCCACAATTTCCGCCTTATTTCGACCGCTTTCAGCGTGTCATACCAACCCCTATCCCACCATTCGGTAATTCAACTGAGAATCATTGTTTTCCCAAAGGACGCATAGCTAAACTCATTATCTTATGCACATAATGCATAATTGAGTTTAGCTACCCTTTTGCCATACGGCAACTCCATTTTGCTAGCCCATGAGATTTCCACCGGAAATCACATCATGTTGGTTAGCAACAACAAGTCGAATCAAACGACGCTGTCGCATAATCATGCAACGACTGGGGTAAATCCAAATTATTCGAGTTTGGTTCACACGATAATATTAGCCTAGCCAAAGTAGCGTCATTTCGGCTTTTCTCAGACCATCCATTCGCTTGGGATCAACGATCTCATTTCACAGGTGAATAGCACCAGATACATTTTCCTCTCCTCCACGATTCTGTCTTCCTACAGTTCAATGCACTCCGAGATCACCACAGACATCGCACTGGGTCAGTGGGACACCTCGGAGACTGAATTAATACACGCACACTAAGCCGTATCAACTCTGGGTTATTGTGCTTTCCTTTTGATTTCTTCATCCTTTCTACGCCCATCGACGTCGAATGTATACGTAAGTACTCATCCACCTCGATGAGCATCGAGACTAACACAGGAGAGCGCGATTACCATTGGTTGATCGTTGTGCAAAAGAAAAAATCCCATCACCATCCCTAACTCCAGTCAGTCGCTATCCATCCGTTCACACAAAGAGTCGATAATCACCACTCAAATGATACGCAAATGGATCACAGTCGTGTGTTATTCAGTCGCTTTACAACCACCGCTGCGAGCACACACGCAGAGTCGATATTCATCCCCCGAGGTGTGCGCACAAGCAATACAAGGAGGGTATCGGTGTAATGTGAATTCGTATGTTTAGTTTTTTTTTAAACTACATTCTACCTTTATTTCCTGTCCGTGTTTCGAGAATATCATCGAAAATTGGTTTATATCAGATGTGAAAACAAGAGACTAAATAAATAGTCAATTATATGTACCATTAAGGCTCCTCGATAGTATAGTGGTTAGTATACCCGCCTGTCACGCGGGAAACAGGGGTTCGATTCCCCGTCGGGGAGCCTCTGGCGCAAGACTTATGACCTTGCCCGGAACAAACAAATCATTATGGAAAATTTAACAAGCCTCAGGACTTGTTAAGTAAGGCCAAGACCGATTCCCGGTTGTAGTGCCGATGATGATGATATGTGCCATTTATAGTGGGCAGATTCAACTTTACTTAAGGAATGTATTCTGTTAAATCGTATTCATTCGATACAAAAAATTTTGTGCTTATTTGAAATTTACTTGTGTTAAGAAACTAAACTTCATGAACTCTATTGAACATTAAATAAAAAGAACTCATTAACAACAAAACAACACCAGAGCGTTAATTATTCTTCTCTTCATTTGGTGAACAATTTGCGGCGGAACATTGTTGGGGATAAAGTGAATCGGTGCCCCTGACCGGCGCACCAACTTCTAGGCCCCACAAGACCAATCTTCGAGCGTGGGTCTAATTTGGGATTTATACAGGAGAACAAGTTGAGCCGAAGTAAAACATTTCTTGGCTCTAAAAAGATAGCTCAGTTTTCCTGAGCCTGACCTGTCGATGCTCGACACGTGTTTATGCCACGATACATTCCCACAGCCCGTGACGCCGAGCAATTTCAAGCTTTCCTCAGATTCGAGCGCCTGGCCGTTTATCATCAGCTGTGGAACCGATGATTCACTTTTCTTTGTGAATGTTGTATATTGTGTCTTCTCTGCATTGAAGTCGACGAGATTGACCTTTCCCCTCTGCGGGACTTTATCCAGATCTTGATTCACAGAGGCAATCTGTCTACATCTCAGCTGGTGCAACGTTGATGCACCAATCGGCCGAACACTCGAAAAGGAGGAAACAATCGTACTGTCATCCACAAAACTGAACACTTTGTTATCCGTTGTCTCCAACAAATCATTTATGTGAAGCAAAAACAAGGTTGGAGCTAAAATAGAACCTTGAGCCACCCCAGAATTAACTGGATACAGTTCCGAACACTAGTTGTCCACAACAACCGGGGTCGATCGATTTTCGAGGAAGCTCTTCGTCCAGGCACAAAGCTGCTGGGAAAGTCCATACGAACGAATTTTGCTCAGCAATGTTCCCCTGCCAGAGGCGGTAAAAAGTCTTGGAGATATCCAATGCGACCGCCCATGCATCATACGCAGATGTCCATATATCGGTTATAAGTGTGAAAAGGTCTCCCGTGGACCGCCTGTCACAGAATCCGTATTAACGATCATTCAGAAGTCCGTTGCACTCCAAAATACTTAATTAACTCAGTATTGATGACCTTTTCCACCGCTTTAGATAACATAGATAGTAATGCTATCGGTCGGTAATTTTGTGGGAGAGATTTTTTTCCTCTCTTGGGGTGGCTGAACTCGAGCGATTTTCCAGTAGGTAGGTCCTCCGCGCATAAGATAAGCGGAAGAGTCTGCCAAGAACCGGCGATAGTTCTGGAGCACAGTTCTTAAGGATTATTGCTGGTATACCGTCCAGGCCGGTTGCCGTCCTACAGTCCAGTTCACGTAGAATGCGTTGAATCGTACGCGGACGAAATCTCACATCCCGCATGGAAGACCGTACCGGCACGATCACAGGTGGCTCCAAAAGACTGCGATCGAGGTTTGAATTCGCGAACATATTAGCGTTATCCTCTGAATTTGTGACTAACGCCCCGCTGTGTGTCACCAACGGAGGGAAACGGGAGGAAGCGAGTTGCTGCTGACAGCTTTTGCCATTGACCAGAAGGAGCGCGAACCAGTCGTGCACTGAAGGAGTTTATTGGTCACTCTGCCGCTGTGACCTTTCTTCCTGGTATCAATCGCATGGTTGCACGCGTTTTTGATTCGTTCTGTTATCATCGGTGGGATTGGAGCGCCATTGTTTCAAAGCTCTATTTTTTGCCGCTGTAATCTGCTTGCATTTTTTATCAAACCAAGGTTTATCAGATGAACTTTGTTGGAATGTGGAATGTAGATCTCCATCCCGAGAAGAATAATCTCTGTGAGCGACTCCGCGCAAGCGTTAACATCGGAGTTTCCGAAGCACACCTCTGACCATGGAAAGGATGCGAAGAAATCTCGCAAATCGTCCCATTTAGCAGCCCTATACTTCCATACATGACGAAGCTGCCCAGGCCGGTTATTCGCTTGAAATGCAAGTGCTTGCGCAACAGATACCAAGCAGTGATCTGAGTTTCCGAGTGGCGCAGAAACTTCTACGGTATAAATACTCGGTTCGGATGTTAAAAACAGATCCAGGGTGTGCGCATAATCACCTCGGGTATCCGGCACTCGCATTGGCTCCTCCACGAGGTGAGTCAAGTTGTGGCTAACAGCAAACATCTCCGCCAACCTCCCAGCCTCGTCGGATCTGTTAGAATATACCAACCAGCCGTAATTGTACACATTAAAATCGCCAAGGACAACAATTTCAGGAGCTGGGTGGTTGATATGTATCCAGTCGACGGTATGTGAAGATGTTCGAAAAATGTCGCCGGCCGATCGTCATTCGGGGAGCGGTAAAGACAACAAAGAAATTTAACAGAATTCCTCAGCACGACCCTCAACCATATGATGTCCATGTTATTGGGTTCCATCACCTCCATCCTCTGGCAAGCCAGATCGGACCGCGCGAAGACGCAGACTCCGCCCTTAAAAGGGAATCTCGAATGTAAGTCGTATCCTGAGCAACGAAGATGTCGACTCAGTTGACGAATCGATCTGGGTCTCAGTTAGGGCAAGGATATCAAGTTTCGCTGTTTGGAAATATTGGTGGACGGCGTTTACATTGGTATTGGTGAAACCGATGCCTCTGATGTTACAAAATTCCGTTACCAGTCGAGCGTGGGCAGAGCCTCAAGAGCGAGCCCGATTATGCGATGACGAATTTCTTAAAGTTCGGTTATTTATCAAAATATCTGCATGATGTTCCCCCTGGCATAGTCCCCCCCGTAGATTTGAATGGAAAACTAGTTTACCTCCGGAATTCTTTATATCAGAAGGTACCATCATGACTTATCTCCGTGTCAATCCGGGCTTTCAACCACACATCCGAAACACCGTCGAAGATTTCTCTTGACGATATCGCGGAATGTGCAGCGTGACGGGGTGGTATCTCACCTTGGGACCGACTACCACCTAAACCAACCTTTTCTCGAACCAGTTCATCAGCCAAGCTCCGAAAGATGGCCAGTGATTTCTCCCGACCATTTCACGGAACCTATAGCTTGACGGGGTGGTATTTCACCGGGCGACCGGGCGTTAGGACTCCACCTACCACTCGGCCTTTAGTCGCCTCTTACGACAAGCCAGCCTGGCTGTGAGTATATTCTAACGCCCTACTCACAGGACTGCCTACAGTTCGAGGGGCTAAAGTACAGGCTATTTGTTAAATTTTTGTTAAAGGGGTTGACAGGAATGATCGCGACTACCGATCCTGAGTCAACCAAGAATTTTGGATAAGTAATGAAGATAAATATATGTGTGAGCGGAACTCTTGGGAGGGTAGTTAGCTGCTGCTATCACCAACTTTCCCTATCAACGACAGGGGATTTAGCTTCCCTGAGTGTTAAGTGGAACGTTGCGAATTTGCCGGGTTTTGCGCATCGGCGATCGTGGGTTAGGCGCGGGCAGTCCTAGCCGGCCTAGCTGTGAGTATGTTGTAACGCCCTACTCACAGAGCTAGATTTCTTTCCCACCATCCCTCCATTCACACTATCCTTAGATACTTCCCCTCCTTTCTTTTTCAGATATCTTGAGACCGAGCCCAACATCCTCACGGATGTGGTTGAGTCTGTTATCGCAAGATGACCTATTTAAATGCCTCTTTTATTTGTGATGTTGAACTTTGTTGTGTGCAATCGCATTTTCTGACGCATGTCGATGACGCTGTACTAAATAATGCGACACATTCTATCGAACCAGTGAAAGGACGAGGTGCTTTCAATTAATTTGTAACTATGATATATATAGCCGACAAGTGGCATTATGCCATCTATTGGATTTCTAAACGAACCAGAAGACGGAGACATTGGTGTTCTAAGAAGATTATGTTTATCTAGGTCTCCTTTTGGTCGAGTATACTTTTAATTCTTGATGATTGTGGTAAATGGGGTAATTGATAAGAAGGATTGGTTATAGGACAATCAATTTTGGTTTTGGTATGTGAACAGTTGTTATGGATCTAGAAGATGAAAATGTTTTACGACCGTCTTCATTTCGAAATAACTCACGTCGTTTCTTTGGTGAAGAATATTATTCCTTGGAAATGATTTTGTGTGCTAAGCATTTAGGTTTGTGTGATCGTTGTCCTGTAGTCGTTTTCTTGATGAGGTTGATGGCGAATGCGATGATAACTTACTGGAGGAGGATGAGGAATGTTTGAGAGATTTTGGTCTTGGATACCTCCTGCGATCTAGGATACGAGGAATACAGAGATTGCTTTTCCACTACTCCATTACACTTAACCTGCCTTCTAGAGGTTTGTTTGATCTTTACGAATTCGACCCAGTAAATCATTGAGCAGCTTACTTATAGTAGTATTAAGAAACAAACTACTGCGAAGATACTTACTCAGACCTTGCCACGTGGTGACGATCCTTTCGTATGATGAGTCTAGAGTCTGTTCACTTTATGTTATGTGGAGTGAAGTTGTTGATGTTGCATTCGATTTTTTTTTACACTAACGCGCACAAGAGGCGATTTTGAGGTACACTTATGTTTCAGAGCACAGTGAGGGTGGGAGGGGAAGTGGATAAGAAAAGGAGGTATCGATGTATATTGGTTTTAAATGCTTGGACATTACAACGACGAGGAAACACATGATCAGATAGAGCATTCGTGTTGTTTGGCAAAAGAATGACTCTCTATGTTTATTCGTGCGCCTGAAGTTGATACTATGTAATCCGATTCCGGCAGAGAGTATTTATTGTGTTGTGTTGCGTTGAGTTAAATACCCAGTCGAATATTTAAATCGTGTTGGGTTGTGTGTTTCTTGGATGGATATTCGCACTGAGAATGTCTATATCGGTGGGTGTTGTGTTGAATTAAATATCTAGAATATTTATTGTAGTGTTGAGTTAAATATTCAGTTGAATATTTAAATCGTATTGGGTTGTGTGTTTCTTGAATGGAGATTCGCACTGAGAATGTCTATATCGGTGGGTGTGTTGGAATACAGTTGGCCTCGCTCCCAGGTAGCGTGTCTCCTTGTCCTGAAAAGGATGAGGGATCTCTATAGGCCGCTCCTGAGGGGACCCGTTGCGGTCGCTGCCGTGCTTCCTCAAACCTGAGGGAAGAGCAGCGACCGATCGTCGATGAGTACCACCCTCCGCTGGCGTTGCTCGACACAGGGATCTGCAAAGGTATAGTTTGTGGATGGACCACAGCTCAACTTACCAGTCTAAAAATAAAACACGATTTTTAGGGTTTTTTCCCTTTATTTTCTTTCTGCTGGTCTCCTGGGGTACTTCCTCCAGGGACGATGAACATCAAAATACTGCGGCTCGCTCCTGGAGTACTTCCTCCAGGGACAATGAACGATAATATACTGCGGCCCGGAGATCGCGATGCATCTTCCTTTTAAATGGAAACAAATCGAGATTTGTATCTTGAAACGAACGTTTCCGATGGAAAATCTCAATTTCGATACATTGGGTGTGGTGTTGAATGTTTGTTTAAAGATAAGAATTCAGTTTTATGAATTCTCATGAAACTATGGTGCATATGAGGATGTGCATTGGATTTTGGGTTTTGTTTGTTTATGGCAAATTGAACATCTGGTTCGATTTGCCATGGGTTTGGTTTATTGAGTTTATGAGGGATTTTACCAGATTGGGATAATGTATTTCTGGATTTTGAATTTAGATTATGCCGTGGGGCAAACGCAAAGCGATAAAGGAATATTTGATTTGTTTATTGCGAATTTTTGGATTTAGTCTAATGTTTTATGTTAATCTAGGTTAAGGTGTAGGTTTATGGGATTTGGATGCATGTGTGGCGGGAAAAAGGTGGTAGGGCTTTTCAGAGCACTACCGGTGTTGTGTTAAGTTAAATATCCAGTCGAATATTTAAATCGTGTTGTGTTGTGTGTTTCTTGGGTGGAGATTCGGACGGAGAATGTCTATTTCTTTGGGTGTTGTGTTGAATTGAATATATAGAATATTTATTGTGTTGTGTTGAGTTAAATATTCAGTCGAATATTTAAATCGTGTTGGGTTGCGTGTTTCTTGGGCGGAGCTTCGGACGGAGAATGTCTATTTCGCTGGGTGTTGTGTTGAGTTAAATATTTGGAATATATATTGTGTTGTGTTGCGTTGAGTTAAATATCCTGTCGGTATATTTATTTCGTGTTGTGTTGTGTGTTTCTTGGATGGAGATTCGGACGATGAATGTCTATTTTTTTGGGTGTTGTGTTGAATTGAATATATAGAATATTTATTGTGTTGTGTTGAGTTAAATGTTCAGTCGAATATTTAAATCGTGTTGTGTTGTGTGTTTCTTGGATGGAGATTCGGACGATGAATGTCTATTTTTTTGGGTGTTGTGTTGAATTGAATATATAGAATATTTATTGTGTTGTGTTGCGTTGAGTTAAATATCCAGTCGAATATTTAAATCGTGTTGGGTAGTGTGTTTCTTGGATGGAGATTCGGAATGTCTATTACGTTGGGTGTTGTGTTGAATTAAATATCTAGTATATTTATTGTGTTGTCTTGAGTTAAATATCCAGTCGAATATTTAGATCGTGTTGGGTTGTGTGTTTCTTGCGTGTTGTGTTAAGTTAAATATCTGGAATATTTATTGTGTTGCGTTGCGTTAACTTAAATATCCAGTGGAATATTTAAATCATGTTGGATTGTGTGTTTATTGGATGGATATTCGGACTGAGAATGTCTACTTCGTTGGGCGTAGTGCTGGCTTAAGTAGACAGGGTATTTATTCTGCTATGTTGAGTAAAGTTAAATGTCCGGCAGAGAATATTTATTTCGTCTTGGGCTGTGTGTTTCTTGGATGGAGATTATTCCAACTTTTTAGATCGGGCTATCAGCCAAGCTCCGAAATATGACCCAGGATTTCTCCCGACCATTTTACGGAGCCTATGGTATGATGAAGCGGTATCATAACGCGATACCAGAGTTGGTCCCAACTCACCACCTATTCCGACTTTTTAAACCAGGCTTTCAACCGGACTCCAAAAGATGATCCAAGATATCTCCCGACGGTTCCACAAGTGCAACGCGATGTGGTGGCATCCCACGAAAGTCCCCATATATCAGCTAGTCCAACTCTTTCAACTGGACTATCACTCAAGCCCCGAACAGTGAAGGATTTCTCCCGACTACAGTGCGAAACGTATAGTACAAAGTAGCGACATCTTACCGGGTGTGTGGGTGATGGGATCCAACTCACCTTCTACGGAATTATGTATTTACTATCATAGAAGCATGGGCTCCTCGATAGTATAGTGGTTAGTATACCCGCCTGTCACCCGGGAGACCGGGGTTCGATTCCCCGTCGGGGAGCCCCTGGCGCAAGACTAATGACCTTGCCCAGAAAAAATAAATCATTATGAAAAATTTAACAAGCCTCAGGACTTGCTAAATAAGGCCAAGACCGGTTCCCGGTTGTAGTGCCGATGATGATGATGATGATCATAGAAGCATAAGCCTTGCCCATTCAAGTCGTGATATTAAAGGAAGTTGTTGAGAGTAACGCCTTACAACATACCGTACTTGATAATGGTACTTCCAGATACTCCAATATTATTTTGACGCACTACGGTGGCGAACTTGGCTTTTGGAACCATACTTTGTATTTTTGTAGTTTAAGACAGTGTAAACATTGACCGCCTTGAAAGTGTCATTCATTAACGCACTGTTAACGTAGTGTTACCCTAACATGAGTAGAACACCATGGTAAACTGCCACATAATCACAAAAGGTGTCCAGGATGGGCATCCCCGGGCCCAAATCTTCACGACAAGCAAGGCCAGTAGCAGCCCAAGTGGTGTGTAAGTCATAAGAGGCATGAGGACATATATTTTAATACTTTATTAATTTTTAACTATAATTTTATACACTGTTTGAATGAGTAGATTATAACACGAATATTATTTTATTCTACGACTTCGCTTATGAGAACAAACAAGGAAAACGAAATTTAACAACGTTAATACTTAAGTTAAAATATGTCTGCATAAAAAAAGAGAACAAAATAAAAGGTAAGAAAGGGAAAACAGAGCGAACTGAGGACTAACCTCTTACAATAATGAGCTGAACCTTTTCTTACCGATTCGGGGAGTCCTTAAGGTATACTATAGGTATAGATTTTTGATAGGATATAAGCTTCGATAAACCGTATAGAACTGTTAAGCTTTATTCTAGATTTATTTGCGTGCGTCTTTATTTTTGGTATTAGAATTCTTTTTATAACTTAGATTGCGAGTTAGTTTTATGCTGAAGGATGGAGTGGAAGCGGGGGCCGGGGCTGGGGTTGGGGTGGGGGCTGGGGCGGTAGAGGTTGGCGGTGCAGTCGAAGGACTAGCAGAGAGAACGGAAGAAGCGGAGGAAGTTGATGCACTGCTTGTTGATGTGTTTGCACTAGCAGTGGCATCTGGAGTGCTAGTAGGACTAGGAGCGGTGGTAGCAGTTTTAGACGGTGCGAAACTATTTGTTGTAGCTTCAGTCACAGAAGGCGTTACGTTCGACTTTGTATTCTCTACAGCCGACTCTTGGGCTGAATAGAGTGACGAACATGAGATACTATCGTTGATGGAACTTGTGGGGGAGTCCTTTTCCTCAGCGATACGTGGCAACAACTCTCCAGGAGGCTGAAGGCTTAACGAGAGAACGGAACCTTGCGTTGGTTTTTGTTCTTGATATTCTAGGTGTTGGCCCTCTGCTTCGTGAGATAGGTTAAAGTTTTCAATATATTTCTCCAGGGAAGAAGACCCACCTTCAACGTTCGAAGCACTCGTTGCGGTCGCGGCCACACAAGTGCTCGCCGGGGCAGATGTGCCCAAGGGTGCCAATGAGGTTTGAGAATGTGTGCTGCTGGTGGCAGGAGTGTTAGTTGCCGTACATGAATTCGAGTTGCACGCGGCACCACTTGAGTTTGTCGCTCGCCAAACGCCTACGATGGAACGGTGATTCTTAACTGCCGACGAGCAGCACAACGGGGAGATGAGGGCGCATTTACTTTCAGCACTACGGGGATGTAGGCGATCTGGAGATAGAGCTCGCCGTAACAATGGGGAACTCGGCTCAGCACTTTTAGTGCGAGCGAAACTCTTTTTTGGCGCAGTAGCTTGTCCGGTAAGTAGGTTTCCAGTTGGCACTCCACCAGGACTGTACGACTGGGTTGTGTTCGATGAGCCTGGTTGGTGGCCAACAACAGGAAATGCAAGGGGCGACGGTGAACGGGTCGGCGAGGAAGGGAGTGGCGAGGGTGATGGTGTGCGAGCTAGAGGTGATAGTGGTATGTGACCAACCGACTTTCGACGACTTGGCCCTGCAGTCGTACTAGTGTGTAAAGTTTTTGTATTGCCACAACTTCCGGTGTGCAGTTTGTGCTTGAGACCGTGCAGTGTGGATGGCCGTTGATACAACTGCGCACCAGTGGAGGCTGCAGTATTCCCGGCTCCGGCGATACTTCCATTATTGGCTGCTGAACCACCGGTGGGAGTGTTTGGAGCAGATGATGATGGTGAACTTGACTGCGATGAGTTCGATGCCGACGGGCAAAAGTGTGGATCCATAGAAGACAGGTTCATCTTTGGGTTGGACGAGTTCGGCAGCGCTGATTCGTTAGATCTGTTGTTAAATGACTGCAACGACCGCGATGGAGTTACCATAGTGGGGGAAGAAATTCCGGCAGCGATCTATAGTCGGTGGAAGGCGGGTCAGTACGGTTGATGTAAAATGGTTTTTCGTTGTAACGAGGGACGTTTTCCGAGCTATCATAAGTAATATAAGAAGCGAAAATAAGATTTTCATTGACAAGATCTCCCTTGAGTTACAGGAGGCTTCTGTCCTTCTGATAGTATATATGTCTGGCCTTGAAAACGTCCCTTGTACTAAAGTCTTCACTTACCTGCTGGATTTCTGCTGAGGCCCTCTTGCTGCTTATCCGACGAAACAATGAGGTTTTGCGTTTCTTGTCGTGCTCCTTCTTTTGCTTTTTCTGGCGATTCATGCCTTTCTTTGCGAGTTTACTCTGCAGCAAGTCCCTCTTTCTACCTCCACTTTGGATGCTAGTATGCTCGAGTGGCGTTGCACGAACGGTAACGTGCTCTCCGCCACTCAGCAGCAGTTGGAGGACTTGAGTGTGAAACAAACCTTGCACGGCCTCCCCATTAACATGAGTAATAAGATCAGCTGGACGGAGGCCTGCCTCGAAAGCAGGACTTCCCTCATCAACGGCCATTACTAGATGGTGCATGGTGTAAAAATCCGTGTCGCCGTAATACACGCGAATTGTGTGTACAGTGAATCCGAACCCTCTGGGGCCACGACGAATTATTATTGGTGGCTTGAGATTTGTTACCAACGGTGACAGCTCGCGACAAGGTGAAGTATCTCTGGAACTGGCGGTACTGGAACTTCCGCCACCCCCTACAGCGCCGCTTACGGGCGACTGTCCGCCACCGTTTAGTTGTTGTGTCAACTGAGAATCTGAAGAGAGAAGAAGTAAGACACTTTGAATAAGATATACATTTGCCCTTACCATTTGATACCATGAACGACAAGCCTAATGCTGATGCCGACTTGACTATAGACCGCGATCTGTGTTTGCTTGTGCTGGGTGATTCCTCACCTACATTGTCACCAATGAACGCTGAGTGATCCTTAGTATACTCCGAGGATGAGCCGCTCGCTTCATCCTCGATCGATATCGAAAATCTGGGTAACAGATCACGCGAGTAGATTGTCTTTCTCTTCCTATGAATCTGAGGTGAGAGATCATCACTGTCGGTCTGGGAAGACTCAGGAGTACTCCGTGCCGCCATTGAGGACACTTGATGTGTGTCTATCAATTTTCGATTCTCTGGAATGTTTGGCGACGATGTGACAATAGAATGTCGCGGAGGTAGCTTCACGACTTTACTAGTCGTGGAATTGCTGACTTTGCTTCCACCCGACGCCGATGTACTTGGGCTCTGAGTTGTTATAATGTTTTGTCCCGTCGACGGCACTGATGATGCTGTAGAGGATGTATCGACAGTGGTCGATGCTGTTGCTGTCGTAGGTTGGACCTTGGACAAGACCGATATCTGAAGAGCTTGCTGCGCTAACGATGGACTCGCAAGCGATTGCTGCCTGATATACTGGTTGATCATTTGTACCTCGTCACTACATGCAGTGTGAAATAATTCTGGCAGATAGTCAGCATCGGGAGTTGATGGCACCTTCAAACATCGAGAGGATAGCTAATATATGTGAAATGCAGAATACAATTCGTTAGACTGGTTAGTTTGGGTTACTGTGCGATATGTACATACTTTCGTAAGAACAGTGGTTGGATGGGGTAAGGTACTACAGGATTCTAAAGCCTGCTAAGTGGTACTTAAACAACTGGTGAATTGAAGAAGGATTATTATAACATGTTTGGCGCAAGGCTAATAACCTTGCCCGACAAAACATATTATTATGGGAAATTTATAAAATTTTACTTGCTAATAAGGCCAAGGCCGGATCCCGGTTATAGTGCCAATGACGACGACTTATAACATTTAACCACACAGAAGTTATGGGATTTGGGTGAATACGCTCTTGAGACAAGTTAATAGTTTAAAAGGTATTGGGGTCAGCATTCATCTAATTCGTGACGCGCTTCGACTATTAAATAAATCCATTTTGATGACACAATGCCACTGATACCAGGGATGCGAAGGAAAACATGTGACTAGGAAGCCAGATCCCACAGAAGCCCACGGTTATTATCATCCGCATGATGAAGGGGTTAACGACGTACGCAACAATCGCAATGTAAAAAACTAAGGGAAAGCAATCTCTGAGAATCATGAAGGACTGCAAGTCATAGTGAAGCGGAAATATGGAGCGTACATTCCGCTGCCAGGAGCGCAACTGGTAGTCATCTAAGACCACCACAAAATTCCTTTTCGAAAAAACTGGGAAACTAAGCCATAACCAAAGCCGTTCAGCCGATGAAACAACGAAGACTCGTCAACAGAGATGTATACGAGTTATCATTAGTGAAAACTCAAACGATCAATGATTGTATAGGATGCCCTAAAAGTAGTTTTCAACTTGTTTCGCTTCCTGTATAAACACAACGGCTGGAAGAGGCACAGGATATACGTCTATAGCTGGCCTCATCGTTGGGAGGTCGGGAGCGGAATGTGGTTGGTATATGCACGAGTTTTACAAAAACAATAATTCTATTGTTATTGCGTAGCGAAGTTTTCAAATCTGTACGTATATTAGAGACGCACCAACTACTACACTTAATAAGCCATGGTTACAGGTCATGGTTTAGATTGGTCCGACAATGGTCAACCATGGATGATTCGATCCCCGGTCGCCAGGAAACGAGGAAAACATAAAGAATGTGAGTACATCATCGATTTCTTCGTTCGCAAAAGGGTTAGTATCTTATCGGAGCGATGGAGCTTGATTATCAAATTTTTACTCGGGCTGTGGTTTTAATCATAACATGTAATTCCACTAGGATGGAATGACATCTCACAGGTCGGGTATATTTTTACCACTTGTTCCTGAAATTTTTTCAGGAAAATGGATATCTTGACGAGGTGAGATAAAATGGCCGAATGTAGCCCTGACTTTGGTACCAATGAACCTTTTCATTTGGGGCTTCTTAAAATGCAAGGTATACAACACCAGACCTCACTCTCTGGATCAATTAAAGCCAAATATCCGAGCAGAAATGACAGTGACGACGGAGAGTTGTCTCAGAAATGTTGGGGCACATTTAGAAGTGACAGGGAACATATTTTTTATGAGACAACTGCCCAAGGATCGTATTTAAATAATATGTAAATCTTGGTTCATTTAACCTATCCTCAATTAGATTAAGGAATTGTTGCTGGAAATAGAACTTTTGATACACTCTGTATAAAGGAATCGATATCATTCACCATGATTTTTGTAAGGCTATCCAGATGGTAAGGAGTTGTGCAAAATCATAGAAGCATAAGGTATATAGTAAGTATAAGAGCATTAAAGTGAAGGTATAAAGTATAATATAAGAGAACTAAAGTGAAGGTATAAAGTATAACAGGATTAAGGTAAGGGTATAAAGTATAACAGAATTCAAGTGAAGGTATAAAGTATAATAGAATTCAAGTGAAGGTATAAAATATAAGAGAATTAAAGTGAAGGTATTAAATATAAGAGAACTAAAGTGAAGGTATAAAGTATAAGAGAATTAAAGTGAAGGTATAAAGTACAAGAGAATTCAAGTGAAGGTATAAAATATAAGAGAATTAAAGTGAAGGTATAAAGTATAAAAGAAATAAAATGGGTGTATAAAGTATAAGATAATTAAAGTAAAGGTATAAAGTATAAGAGAATTAAAGTGGGTGTATAAAGTATAAGATAATTAAAGTGAAGGTATAAAATGTAAGCGAATTAAAGAGAAGGTATAAAGTGGAAGAGAATTAAAGTGAAGGTATAAAGTATAAGTGAATTCAAGTGACACAGTAATATGAGATAATGATAAAATAAGCTTCTGATTAATATCAGTTGCAATGAATAATCAGAGGACTACAATAGTGCGGTCAAATGAAGTGTTGGAGATTTGCGTATAACAGTTAAGTTTATCAATTGTATAAGATAACAGGAATCATATAAAACATATAAACAGAGATGAAATAGACTCTGGAAACTATATAAGTTGATTGAAATGACTGAGATTTGCGTATACCAATCAATTCCATCAAATGTTTAATACTACAGAAAATGTGTATAATATGGATTTGCATATAAAAGTTAATTTCGTCAGTTGTATAAGACTGAAGAAAACATAGGGAAATTTGGCATATGTTTAAGGATTTGCATGGGACAACAAATCCAGAAAATACAACATATAAGTCTATTAAAATGATAAATAATTGAAGACCACAAAAATTAGATGTCGATTGAAATGACAAAGATTTGCTTATAATAATCAGGCCCATCAGTTGAATAAGACAACAGGAAACATACAAATGGCGATATTAAAAACTGTATATAACAGTTAATTTCATCAGTTGTATAAGACTGAGGAAAACATAGGGCAATTTAAACGACAGGGATTTGTATAGGGCCAAGAAATCCAGAAAGTACAATATATAAGTCTATTAAAATGACAAATAATTACCTCAAGTAATTAAATTCATCAGTCGTATAAGACCACAAAAATTAGATGTCGATTGAAATGATAAAGGTTTGCATATAATAATGAGGCCCATCAGTTGTATAAGACGACAGGAAATAAACAAATAACGATGCTAAAAGCTTGCATATAACCGTTAATTTCATCGGTTGTATAAGACCACAAATTGCATGTCGATTGAAATGACAAAGATTTGCATATGATAATCAAGCCCATCAGTTGTATAAGACAACAGGAAACATTCAAATGGCGGTTAAAAACTTTATATAACAGTTAATTTCATCAGTTGTATAAGACTGACTCGGCTCCTCGATAGTATAGTGGTTAGTATACCCGCCTGTCAAGCGGGAGACCGGCGTTCGATTCCCCGTCGGGGAGCCTCTGGCGCAAGACTAATGACCTTGCCCGGAAAAAACAAATCATTATGGAAAATTTAACAAGCCTCAGGACTTGCTAAATAAGGCCAAGACCGGCTCCCGGTTGTAGTGCCGATGATGATGATGATGATGATGATGATAAGACTGAGGAAAACATAGGACAATTTAAACGGCAGGGATTTGTATAGGGCCAACAAATCCAGAAAATACAAAAATATAAATCTATTAAAATGACAAATAATTACCTCAAATAATTAAATTCATCAGTCGTATAAGATCACAAAAATTAGATGTCGATTGATATGATAAAGGTTTGCATATAATAAACAAACAAATAGCGATGCTAAAAGCTTGCATATAACAGTTAATTTCATCAGTTGTATAAAACCACAAATTGTATGTCGATGTCGAAATGACAAAGATTTGCATATGATAATCAAGCCCATCAGTTGTATAAGACAACAGGAAACATACAAATAGCGATGTTAAAAACTTGTATATAACAGTTAATTTCATCAGTTGTATAAGACCTCAGAAATGTTATGTCGATTGAAATGGCAAAGATTTGCAAATGATAATCAAGCCCATCAGTTGTATAAGACAACAGGAAACACAAATAGCAATGTTAAAAACGTGTATATAACAGTTAATTTCATCAGTTGTATAAGACCACAAATTGTATGTCGATTGAATGAGGAAGATTTGCATATAATACTCAGGCCCATCAGTAGTATAAGACAACAGGAAACACAAATAGCAATGTTAAAAACGTGTATATAACAGTTAATTTCATCAGTTGTATAAGCCCACAATTTGTATGTCGATTGAATGAGAAAGATTTGCATATGATACTCAGGCCCATCAGTTGTATAAGACAACAGGAAACATACAAATAGCGTCGTTAAAAACTTGTATATAACAGTTAATGTCATCAGCTGTATAAGACCTCAGAGATGTTATGTCGATTGAAATGGCAAAGATTTGCAAATGATAATCAAGCCCATCAGTTGTATAAGACAACAGGAAACACAAATAGCAATGTTAAAAACGTGTATATAACAGTTAATTTCATCAGTTGTATAAGACCACAAATTGTATGTCGATTGAATGAGGAAGATTTGCATATAATACTCAGGCCCATCAGTAGTATAAGACAACAGGAAACAAATAGCAATGTTAAAAACGTGTATATAACAGTTAATTTCATCAGTTGTATAAGACCACAAATTGTATGTCGATTGAATGAGAAAGATTTGCATATAATACTCAGGCCCATCAGTTGTATAAGACAACAGGAAACATACAAATAGCGTTGTTAAAAAAACTTGTATATAACAGTTAATTTCATCAGTTGTATAAGACCTCAGAGATGTTATGTCGATTGAAATGGCAAAGATTTGCAAATGATAATCAAGCCCATCAGTTGTATAAGACAACAGGAAACATACAAATAGCAATGCTAAAAACGCGTATACAACAGTTAATTTCATCAGTTGTATAAGATGACCGAAATATATGACAAAGACTTGCCTACAACAAATAAATTCATCAATTATTTTGAGCAACACTAACGTATAAATATGTCAATTGAAATGATTCGATTTGCGTAACACAACTGAATTAATCAGTAGTATAAGGCCACTGAAAATATCTATGTCGATTGAAATGACAACGATTAGTATGATGCAATCAAGTTTATTAGTTGTATAATACAACAGAAAACGTAAAAGTCAATTGAAAGGGCAAAGACTAGCTTTACAGCAGTATGAGACCACAGAAAATATCTAAGTTGATTGAAATGACAACGATTTGTGTGAAACAATCGAGTTTATTTGTCGAATAAGACAACAGAAAACTTATAAGTGAAGTGAAATGACAAAGACTTGCATACAACAGTGAAGCTCGTCTACTGTATAAGACAGTTTAACACATGTAAATAGTTGTATAAGACCACAGAAAACGTAGGAATCAATTGAAAGGACAAAAACTAGCCCTACAGCAGTATAAGACCACAGAAAATATTTAAGTTGATTTAAATGACAACGATTTGTGTGATACAATCGAGTTCATTAGTCGAATAAGAGAACAGAAAACTTATAAGAGAAGTGAAATGGCAAAGACTTGCATACAACTGTGAAGCTCGTCTACTGTATAAGACAGTATAACACATGTAAATAGTTGTATAAGACCACAGAAAATACGTAAAGGCTTGCGTCATCATCATCGGCACTAGAACCGGGAAAAGGCTTGCGTACGGTAATTAAATTCGTCAATTATTTCAGGCATAAACCAACTAAGTATAAGACGACAGAGAATATAAAAGTCGATGGAATTGACAACGATTTTTATGAAACAATCAAGTTTATTAGTTGTATAAGACAACAGAAAACGTAGAGGTCAGTTGAAAGGCAAAAACTAGCCCTACAGCAGTATAAGACCACAGAAAATATCTAAGTTGATTGAAATGACAACGATTTGTGTGAAACAATCAAGTTTATTTGTCGAATAAGACAAAAGAAAACCTATAAGTCAAGTGAAATGGCAAATACTTGCATACAGCAGTGAAGTTCATCTTCTGTATAAGAATGCATAAGACATGCAACTCGACTGAAATAATAAATATTTGAGTTATATAGTTGTACAAGAATACGGAAGTATTGAAGTTGAAGCCACAGAAATGAAATACGTTTTTCAAGTTGTGTAAAGTTACAGAAATCATACGATCGAGTTGAAGTGATATAGATTTGCGTAAGTAAATTACATTAATCACTAGTATCATCATTATCGGCACTACAACCGGGAACCGGTCTTGGCCTTATTTTAGCAAGTCCTGAGGCTTGTTTAATATTCCATAATGATTTGTTTTTTTCGGGCAAGGTCATTAGTCTCGCGCCAGAGGCTCCCCGACGGGGAAACGAACCCCGGTCTCCCGCGTGGTAGGTGGGTATACTAACCAGTAAACTATCGAGGAGCAATCACTAGTATAAGACCACAGAAATTATCTAAACTGATCGAAAGAGTTGCTTAGAAGTAACAAATTTATCAATATAGGGCAACAGGAAACATACAAGACTTCTACACAACAGACAAGTTCATCAATTGTATAAGACAACATAAGACACAGAATTGAATTGATGTTTTAAAGATTTGCCCAAAATTAAGATTAATACGTAGTATAACTCGACTGAAGGTGCAATGCTAATAACCTTGCCCGGAAAAACAAATTATTATGGACAATTTAACAAGTCTCGGGAAAGGACCGGATACCGGTGGAGAGACTTGCTAAATAAGGCCAAGACCGGTTCCCGGTTGTGCCGATGATGATGATAACTCGATTGAAATGACTAAGAGTTGCGTTCACGTTCACCAATAGTATAAGACAAGAGAATATTGGGTCACCCATGGTAATTGAAATACTCAAGAGTTGACAGACAATCGAAATGTGTAGATCGAGATCAGTATGCAATCATGAAGGGAATATTTAAAACAATATTAGTTTAGACCGATCTGCGGTCGATTACCAGTTGGTATAAGAAACGAACACTGTATATAATCCGAGAGCATTCTCCGACTTGTGCCAGAAATTTCTAGCTCGATAGGGAATTTTGTCTTCACGAGTATTTTATAGCATACCGTGTACCACCATATTTGGAACCTACGCTCGCGAACTGTCAACGAACCTTAGTATGACAATTTTAATTTTCCTTTGACAATTAGTCGTGAAATGAGATATCAATTTGTTAGGAAAACTTTTATACCAGCAGCAATCGCAGGCTAATATAAACGTACCTTTAATGTCGCCGTATTTACGTCTATATGGGTGTTTAATGGCATGGACACAAGAGTGACTTATGCCATTTTCTATATTTAAAATATCATTCCGTGTTTATAGAACCATAATCATGCCGATTGGTTTATACGGATGCGAAACATGGGCTCTTACAAAAGGGGAAGAAAACAAATTCCGCGTATTCGAGAATAAAGTTTTAAGGGGTATGTAGCGATCGTAAATCGTTACTCCTACCCAAATCTCCAATATAACCATTAACCTACATCCAAATTCCATATTGAGTCATATGAGCAACGAATTAAACCAAAAGTTAATTCGTCGCACATTGACTCAATTCCCAAAATCCTGACATCATGAAATGCTTAATTCAAAACGCATTTCATGATTCCCCTTCCAAGAACCTATCCAACCAAACTTCTAACCAATTCCCAGAACACAATTCCAATTGAAGCACACAAAGTCTTGTGTGTGCTTCTTGGAATTTCGACACTAAAATAGTTGACAATTCTCAACTGAAAAAACAATAAAAGGGCAGTAATTTTCGATTTCGCCATTAGTAGATCTCCAGAGGCCGAACCGCTGTCCAGTAGAATACAAATTCATAATTAGTAAAGTTCTGAAAGGCCGGACCCCTGGTCCGATACCGAGTCAAAATAACCTAAAAAGGAAAAATAAAGAAGAGACTTCAAAAAAGAAAATAGATGCCCAGTATTTCATTTGCCAACGGAACACTCTCCCCGGTGGGAAGTAACCAAACACACAACAAAGAGATCTTAACTAGATGCCGCGGACCCTAGGATGGGAATCCCCCCCCCTTGACAGATTAAGCTCCGCCATTCCCTACCAGAAGAGATCACGGAGACCGAGCCCTAACTAAGTAAGCCCACACGCACAAAAGGAGGAAGTTGCGAGGGCACACGGGTTTTCACCCCATCCACGTCACCCCAAAAGCGGCCCCGAAGAGTATCAATAAAGGGAGACGACCCACCGGTTATTGAAAGCACACAAAAGGAGCGAAACAAATTTTACTTCCCCACACAGATTGTCCTCAACAGGTATCTTTAGCGGTTTATGTGACGAGGAGGCAGGACAATGGAGGAAACTCCATAACCACGAATTGGAAGAGCTGTACCGCAAACCTACAATAGTGAGAGTAATCAAGTCGCGAAGATTAAGATGGGCCGGACACGTGGCGCGAATGGGCAACGATAGGACCGTGCATAGAATTCTTGACGGTAAACCAACGGGAAAGAGACCGACAGGACGGCCGCGAAGGAGATGGGAGAACAATGTAATGTTTGACCTTGAGGAGATAGGATCGGATGGTCAACCGTGGACGGAGAGTGCACAAGACAGGGAACAATGGCCGAGTCCAGTCGACGTGGCCCAGTCGGCGTGGTCATGAACTTCCAGGTTCCTACAGGCAAAAAATAGAATAGAATAGAAATTCTTTTGACAGAAACCAATAGGACGTGGGCTCACTAGCTTAGGGAGCACACACTCGTTAAGTGAGCGGTTTTTTGTGCCTTTGAGAATGGCATATAGAGCCCGTGTTTTTCTCTTCGAAATGACTGCGAGTTGGGCGACTGCAAATGTGCGTTTGAAGGTGCTCTCAAAGGATAATTATGATACATGGAGTATGCAGCTCAAAGCAGTTTGGCGGAAAAATGACTTGTGGAGTTACGTCTGTGGGAAGACCATAATACCAGGCGATAAGGCCAAACGTAAAATATGGGAAGTGAGTGATCAAAAGAAGAAGGCAGACCAAATTCTTCCGATTCAACAGTCCGCTTAAACAAGTTCGAGGATGCAAAACATCACGGGATGTTTAGCTGAAGTTGGAGTCTATATACGCGTCACCGCAGAGGGCGATGCTCATGAGAGGACTCATGTTTCAACGGAACGAAGATGGTCCAGATAACAAATTCGGTATGGCCAATTTATTTGTCAAGGTCGACAATGGAGAATATGGGAGTCCATATGGATGGTCTATATCATTATTATTATACGGTCTTCCGTTGAGTTTTGATAATTTCAAATATGCCACTAATTTGCCGGAACTGGAACCGTTCAAGGTAAAAATTCTTCGGGAATAGGAAGCGGGCCAGTGATCTCCGGAGGCAGTTGTCAGCTATGGCGGCTGATAGCAACGGAAAGCCCCGACGGAGTCAACCGAAACACTGGAGAAGTGATCGTGAGTGGGGAAACAACATCCTGAAGAGTTTCAAGTGCGGTGTTGTGGGCCATAAGGCAAACGTAAGTCTTGAAGGGACGACCGGCCACAACAAAAGTAGATTGAAGAGGGATGTCGCAAACCAATGAAAGTCATCAACTTCCGGGTTCCTATAGGCCAATAAACAGTAGTAGTCAGATAACAAGGATGGCTATAGCGCTGAAATATTTGAGCTGTTGTGTGCATTGGACGTCGGTTGGTGGTTCCTCATACTCGCGAGCAAATGGAATGACAGAGAGGATGAATTGCACATTGCTGAATATGACCAGGTGTTTGTTGTTTCAATCTGGTCTGACTTCCGTTTCTTTGGGCTGAAGCCGTTGACAGCATATTACATGCACATCAGATGTCCCTCAAGCAGTTTGAATGGTGGGATTCCATTTGAAAAATGGATGAAAAGTGCTGTCAAGTTTGATCACTTAATAGCATTTGGATCAACGGTTGTTGTTTTGAACAAAAGACAAACTCGCGGAGAGGTATGTATAAGGCCTGTTTGTTGGCTATCCACGGGAGAAAAAAGGATATCGCAAGTGGATAGCAACCTCAACGATACTCGTAGGCGCTCGTGATATCAAGTTTGTCAGAAATAACCCGAACAAGCCTGAAGATGTTTGTGAGAAGGCGTGTTTGTTGGATATCCACGGGAGAAACAACGATATCGCAAGTGGATACCAACCTCCACGACACTCGTAGGCGCTCGTGATGCCAATTTGTCGGAAATAACCCGAAGAAGCCTAACGATGTTTGTCAGAAGGCGTGTTTGTTGGATATCCACGGGAGAAACAACGATATCGCCAGTGGATACCAGCCTCCACGACACTCGTAGGCTCTCGCTATATCAAATTTGTCGGATATAACCCGAACAAGCCTGAAGATGTTTGTGAGAAGGCGTGGTTGTGGGATATCCATGGGAGAAAAACAATATCGCATGTGGATACCAACCTCAACGACACTCGTTTTTGCCAATTTTCCGGAAATAACGCGAAGAAGCCTGAAGGCGTAGTTGTTGGATAACCACGGGAGAAAAAACGACATCGCAAGTGGATACCAACGTCAACGACACTCGCAGAGGCTCGTGATGTCAAATTTGTCAGAAATAATCCGAAAAAGCCTGAAGATGTTTGTGAGAAGACGTGTTTGTTGGATATCCACGGGAGAAAAAAGGATATCGCAAGTGGATACCAACCTAAACATATAGTTGATGAGTTTAAGTGGATCAGGTTGAAGAGCGCACTTATGTTGAAATGTCTCCTCCGAAATAAGTTAACGATGGTGCAATAACGGGTGGACTGTTTTTGAAACCAGAATACAAAATATTGAAGCAGTCGGGGATCGTGGGAGACCGCGTTTGGTACGTATAGGATTCAGAGGGCGACTTCAAAAATTATTACATTCGGGGTCCAAAATAGATGTACAAGAGTTGTAGTCTGGTGAAAACGATGTCAAAGACGGCGTGTATGAGTACGTGTTCGCTGGTGTCGCCGAAATAAGTGTCAAAATAGCTTTAACCAGTACAGATCAAGAAAGAGACGATATAGAAGCCGAGTTTGAGGATTTAGCGAAAATGACTCGTGGGGTGTTGTTCAAACCAATAAAAAGACGAGCTTCGTTGATTGTCGATTGCTTGTTGCAAATAAATAGGATGCCGATGGGAGAATGGTACGACGCAAGGCTAGATTAGCCGCTCAGGGGTACAGTCAAGAATATGTTGTCCATTATCATCAAACATATGCTCCAGTGGCAATATTGGACATATTAAGACTCTTCTGGCATTGGATGTTACGGATCAACTCAAAATTTCTCCGTTTGAAATAGTATTGGTCTACATGGAATCCTAAGGAAAGAAGTCTATATGGAGTTGCCTGACATAACTGGTGAAATGTTGGAGACGATTCTTAGTAAGCATGCTCCTTCAAAAATTGGACTGAGGCCCTAAAGGATGCTGGATGACCTGAGAACTGGAGGAAATGTATGCAAGCTTAAAAGAGCTTTCTATGGTGTAAAGTAGGCTGTCAGACAGTGGCTTCTAGACTTAGTGAAAAGTTGTTGAGTTTTGGATTGAGAGCTACTAAAAACGAATCCTGTTTGGTCCATAGCAAAATTGGTGACGACATTCTACTTGTACTGATATACGTCGATGATATATCGGTGGCGTCGGCAGACGGGCAATATGTTAGGACATTGAAACAGACATTGCTTGAGGATTTTGAAGTTAAAGATTTTGGTCAAGCGAATTATTGTTTGGGTTTGGAAATTGAACAAAAAGGTGAAATCAAATTCAAGCAGCGCGGATATATACTTGGCATATTGCAACGATATGGAATGGAGGACTGTAATCCAATTGAGCTCCGTCCGATGTGAATGTGCGTTTTGATGACACAAGGGATGCTACGGAATCGTCAGTTGCTTGCTTCATTGATGTACTTGGCCGTGGGTAAACGACCGAACATTACAAACACTGTTCCGAGATTGACGAAGTTTAAGGTCAACCAAACAAATGTCACTGCTTAGGCACAAAAAGAGAGCTAAGATACCTGGCAGGTGTATCGGACATTGGATGTTATTTAAAAGGACTAATGAACCTCTATCCGAGTACGCAGCCTCCGACTAGGGAGGTTATATAGTATTTCGTTGATATTTGTGTCTGTTCAGCGGCGCTTCTGTCACAGAAGCAGAAGACTGTGGATTTATCGTCGACGGAGGTCGAATATATGAGCTTGGCCATCTTTCATGCAAGGACGGAAAACATTGATATGAGGTTTCATCCGAGAATTGGCAAGCGATGGAAGATTGCTGTTGGGACACCTTCCATCAGAAGGGATGAAAGCTGATGTTTTAACCAATTCATTCGCACGGACTAATAATGAGGGATGTCTCAGTGGATTTGGATTTATAGAGTAAACGAGGTGCGATGATTACCGTGCGTTCTGATAGTGTGTTAGTTAAATTACTTATACCAGCAGCAATCCACACGCTAAATAGCGAATGATATTTGAAACGCGCATGAGTCTCGAAAAGCCTTGTCTAAGTTTCTTGTTACAGTCCTAGCAAGAAGGGCACGCGAAAGACAACCATTTCAATACACAATCGTTCGAGGATTACTACGGGAATTTGGTTGGAGGATGGGTGGCAAGAGGTTAGTAGATTAGACAAGAAGCTAAAACCGAAAATAGAAAACAAAACGAGGTAAATAAAATGTGATTAGGCCTACATCAATGCTCCGTAGTTCGGGTGTTTTCAGAACCTTGGAATGGGCATCTAGAGACCCACTATCGTCCGAGTTGCTGTTCGGTCCCCAGCGCGACCACGAGTAATGTTGCTTGCGATATTGGGGCGTGTAGGAGCTGAATGACCCGAAGAGTGGTGTGTCATCAGTGTCGTCGGTTTCGTCGCCAGCTAAATCGTGGTTGTAGCGATCCATGCGTGCTGTAACGAAAGAAACAATGAGGTGAGTATAACTGCGTTTGTTTTGGGGGTAGCCAGTACTGTCAAAGTAGCTTGTGTCGTCTTCGCTGGATAGTTGCGGCACGAATTCGGCCTTTTGACGAAGCAGTGAGTTCCAGTTCAAGCCACTGAAGTAGAAATGCTCCTTAACCTCCTGTGCTCCACCAGTTCCCAGGCGATCTCGTGGATTCTGCTGTAGTAGTTGAGTTATAAGATCCTTTGATTCTGGTTGCACCGTCCAATCATCAGTGTCTGGCCATTCGATATCATCATTGACGGTGTGGGCGAACAGTTCCTCGGGTGTTTCCCCGAAAAACGGAACGCATCCGATGAGGAACTCGTACAAAATGATTCCCATGGACCACCAGTCGACTGGTTTGCCATATCCCTGTCGCAAGATCACTTCTGGTGCGATATATTCGGGTGTGCCATAAACCTGTTTGTCTGAGAATTGCCTGGTCTCGCTGTCGATGTAGCCCTCGTAAAGGTTTGTTGCTAGTGACATTAGACCCATTTTTGACAGACCGAAGTCGGTGAGCTTGATGTGGCCTAGAGCGGTGATTAGAAGATTGTCGGGCTTCAAATCCCGGTGAACAATTCCATAGCTATGCAGGTATTCAACGGCTAATACTGTTTCGGCGAAGTAAAATCTAGCCATGTCGGATGGGAGCGGTCCGATGTTCTTCAGCAACGTGGCACAGTCCCCACCTTCAACGTACTCCATCACCAAGCAGAGGTGCTTTTTTGTCTCAAAGCTGCAGTACATGCTAACGACAAAGGGGTTGTCGGCGAAACTGAGAATGTCACGCTCGGCAAACACTTGCTCGACTTGATTCCGCAGGATTAAGTTATTCTTGTTGATTTTCTTCATGGCGAAGCGTTGTCGAGTTTGTTTGTGCTTAACGAGGTACACAGCTCCGTAGGCTCCGTTTGAGATGAGCTTCACAATGTCGAAGTCGTGCTCGTTTGGTATTTGCTGGATGAATTTTGGTTGCTGCGACTGTTGCTGAGATATTGCGGTTGCGATTAAAGTCGAGTTTGGATTGGCACTCGCAATTGTCGTCACTGCTTTTGTAGGATTTTGTGCAGGTGGGGCAATCGAAGGGGTTGTTGTCGGGGCCGTGGGACCGACTGATTGGGGATTTTGTGTTTGGATCGACGGGGAAGGGTGTTTACTGATGGCCACGGGACACTCCGAAGACAGGAGACGGTTGGTTTTAGTTTTGTTGTTGTGTAGAGATTTGTGGGGATTTGCAGGATAGCTATCGGCGGCCCACTCCCGAAAGCTGTCTTTGTAGTCTTGTTGTAGTTCAGCAATTGGATCACGGTTCAGTCCAAGTTTGTGGATGATATATTGCGGGATATCGGCTTTAATGCCTTGCATAGTCTTGGCTTGGCCTTCTGCGGCTTCCAGGAGGTGGTAGAACTCCTCAGGGTCGAACTCGAGGCATTCTAGAAGCCTTGCTGGACGGGATATAATGAGCAGCAGTTTCTTTATGACACTGGTAAGTTCGACAGCCGCTTCGGGCGATTTCTCTTTCGTTTCTAATAGTAAACGTTCCAAGTTTTCGCTCATCTCGTAGAAGTAGCGGCTGGTGATGAGTTTGGCTTCGGATTTATGCAAGCAGTCCCTCGCCATTTCTAGGACTTGGTGGTGAACGAATCTGTGAGGGAATCAGTTAGCAGGTTGGAAAATGTAATGCTGGAATACTTACCTGACTATTGGTTGCGAGTCACGAAAGCTGTTGCATGCCGCGCTCTTGTTTTCATTTATAAAGTGCTTCAGACGCTCTTCCATTTGCTGTGTGGCCTTTGGGAAGCGCTCCTTGTAGAGGGTGTTCATAATCGCAATCTCATTGTCGACGATGGGCGATCGACTTGGACTTGAGAGGCTCCTGGAGCGTGGCCGGTGGAACGGTGACACCTTGTCGTCTTTATGTGAGCCACTGCTGCCTGCACTGCCAGCCGGCGTCGTCGGGTGCTCGCTTATCGAGCTCTTGTTGAAATTCTGAGGACTGCAGCACATGCTGCTGACCGACGCACTAGTGTTAGCCTTCGACATGTGACTCCCGTGTGAGGAGTTGCTTATATTAAGTGGTGTGCTGGTGCAGATGGTCATTGGAGACACATTTCCGGCAAGGCCAGGTTTAATGCCACTGTTACCCATTGAGTATGGTCTTGAGCAATGTATCGGTGTCGAATTGTGATGGTGTGAGTGGTGATGGTGGTGGTGGTGATGATGATGCGGATCCGGATGATTGCAGGGCATTGGATTCATGTCATTCGAAAACTGATGGGTGAGGATACGGAGTTCGTCTGTTGTAGGAATGTTTGGTAGTTGATGAAGTCGTTCTTGGCTAGAACACTGTGACTAAGAAATAATTTCAATGAATTTCTATTTTCAATTGACTAGGGTAATGTTGACTGTTTCTCACCGAAAGATTGGAACTGCCTGGTGTCGTGCCGTAGCCCGAGGACGGTAGAGAGGCAACAGACCAACGGCGGCCATCACCTCGGCAGCTAGCAATTCTTTTGATTGGTGCAAACGCAAACTGCATGGGGGAGTTTATTCGTGGACTATCGATCGGGCTGGCGGAGAATGGCGAGTGAGATCGCGGAGAAGTGTTACCAACCCCAGTAACTAAACTAAGACGATGGTGGGCTACGCCACTGCACATTCCTCCGCCGCTTGAACGCATCGCAACCCCATGGCACTTTCTGAAAGCTGGTGCGGACTGTTCCTTGAAGTAGTTACCAGACAATGACGGAGCTGATTTACCCAGAGACGAATTGCGCACGCGTATTAAGTTTGAAGTTTCTACAACGAAAACGTTCAATCAAAGATCTTCATTAGTTTGGTTTTTGACTAAGAGTATGATACGTACCATTTCCCGATGACCGCAAAGAATATTGATGTTGATATGAGATCTTCCTGAGGAGAGCGCTGTAGTCACGACCAGGTAAAGAAATGGAACTTCCAGACAATCCCCCCGACGATGATTTCGCCAAGTTCTTGAGGGATGATGTTAGGTCCTTTGAATTCGACGCCAAACCCTCGGCGTCGCTGCTAGTGCCTATATTTAATTTAGCCGCACCCACTCCAGACGTACCTGGGTCGGTGTTGGCTGCTCTACCACTAGCACTTCCACTACCTCCTTGTAAGGAACTCGGTGCATGTCCTAAATGCTTCTTACCGCCAGATGCCGTCGTAGTCAAACTCGTACTGGCTCCTGTCGATGTTGGAGACGGGAGGGCCTCCTGTTCAGGGTCATCGAATATCAAAACTCTCGCCGAGTACGAGGACTGCGGACGAAATCTTGGCAATGAAGAATTGAAATGTCTCCCAGTAATGGCGTTATTCGAAAATGATTTTGAACTTGAACTAGGATTGTTTCCACTGTTGCTGTTGGCACCTCCGTTGTTTGGGTGGACTGTCGTTTTTCCCGCAGGGGGAATCGGTTCACCGCCGTTGCTCATCTTGGATGTTTGCTATTCCTTTACTTCTTGGTTCGTTTCGCTGGTTTAGTCTGCCTGTGTTAAAATCGACGGAATTCTATATTGACAATTGGCTTATCTGGATACTTTTTTTCCTTAAGTATTTGTATGTCGAACAATTCAGTTGTCCAATAGCATTTCGTAATTCGTGTCTGACCAATGAGTGAGTGAGTGAGATTATTGACCCGACTTTTTCTATGGGAGAGAGAGTTTTATTTTGTACACCCGCTGAGTCCTACTTTGTGTTCGGATTCTTAAATGACTAGTTTCGAGGTTGCAAAATCTCCAGACAATGTTGAGGCTTGTAAGTGATGATGTGACGCAAGAACACTTGTACTCGCACTTGTAGGCATATCGCCCCCTTCACGGGTGTGCATTGTGGCTACAGTCTGGAGATTGTCCTAATAATTGTCTTCTTGGTGGTAACCTAAAAAGATAGAGAACAACCGCACCACCACAAGATGGCGCTGAAAAAATATCTTATGACAATGTGTTATAATATCTAGTTTTTAGTTCTTCGTAGTTCACTGCCTGGTGAACTTTAAAGATTTTTTAAAATGGTTATGAAAGGACGGGCACTAAGCATTGGAAGAAGGCCGCCCCGTGTAAACGAGTATGTAAATTTTGGCTACTTGACCTATGGAATTGGTACGTTAATTGCTCTGTGTTGCGGATTCGCTGGATGCAACCTGTGAATTCGCAATTAAACGCAGCCGTCGCAACCAAATAACAACTGTCAGCAACTAGCTGAGATGTTAGTTGTTTGGTTGTCAAGGAAACGACAAAAACAAATCATTCTTCGTAAATCCTTTTCAAGCGACACGGTTCGCATCGATTATAATCCATTATAATCGAATCAATCACGCAAATAAATTCTATTGTTGAGATAAAAAACACACCCAGTTTTATTGAAGTAGTCTGGAGGACGTTTCTTTACTGGATTGCTGCTCATTTTAGAAGGCATTCTTTTCCTTACAACCATTTCACTTTTCTCAGTGTTTCAGAACACAACGCATCCCCGACGACATTCCTCGGACGGCGGAACCTCAAAGATCTTCTTCGACGGCATTCCTCGGTCGGCAGAGATCATACATTTTGGTCCTTCGAGCCGGATCCAGTTTGTGGATCCAATTCACTGCTGGCAGTTTGCAGCATATAAAAAGGTCACGGGACACACCAGAGTCCAGACGCTAAGACCCACCGTCGACAGGAGATTGAATTTGAATAGGAAATTCGTTAAGTTAGACGAAAATGCCTGCGTCATCGAGTACCATCAAATCAAAACTGGCAAAGGCCGCATTAGCCGGACGTCGAAGTCTGACGCGAATGGAATCAGAACTCGAACGCCAAGTTGATGATCCCTGCCCCGCCGAAGATCAGAGCAATGACCAGGATCGCGGGAGTCTTGTCAAAGGCGTGTTAGAACAGCGCATAGAGGCCCAGTTCGCCGCGCATGAGAAGATGTCGTGCGCCTTCCGGAATTTAGAAAGGATAGGGCCACCAACGCTGGCCAATGTGGAAGCACGCGAGCGTAGCTCACATGAAGGATGGGAAGCCATAAGGAATCGGCACGAAGTCATACTTAGCTCAGCAGCCCCAAGGATGACCATCGCCCATCGATACTTTGACGAAGGGTTTATCAACCAGGCAGAGGAGACGTATTTGAATGAGGCCACTAAGTTCGTCGAGGTAAGCCACGCCCACAGCGCCGAACGTCCGACCACGTCCAGGGCTGCGACAGACGCCTACATTCGGCCCCATGTCAGAAAACTTCCCCCCCTACAGATGCCAACATTTTCAGGGAAATATTCGGAATGGCGACCCTTTAAAGACCTGTTCCTAGCGGTACTGGCAGACCACCCCGAACTTGTGGATGTCGAAAGGCTTTATTATTTGAAGTCCAGCCTCCGGGACGAGGCCGCAGGAGCCATTCAGAACATTCCTGTGACAGAGGAAAATTACCACCAAGCTTGGGTTAAGCTGGTGGATCATTATGATAATACTCGCGCCTTGGTTCACTCTGCCCTGCTGACGCTTCTCAACGTACCTGCCTTTGCGAAGGAATCATCCGCAGGTCTGCGCACCCTCCGCGAAACCACCGACGACGCGATTGACAGCCTGGATGCTCTTGGTCGCCCCGTAGCTACCTGGGATGATATCTTGGTCTACTTGACCACCCAGCGCGTGGACTCCCGAACGAGTCGCGATTGGCAGACCTCACAGGGCAGCACAACGGAACCACCGACCTACAAACAGCTGGACGCGTACTTAAAAACAAGGATTGAGGCGTTGGAGTTCGTGGAGCTGCCCCGAAGCACCATCGAGCACCCTCATCGACCTAAGAGCGATCACCAACCAAACATCCAAAGGACGCGTCTCTCAGTCTACACCGACTCAACCTCAGTCCAGAGCCCTCGACTCATCTGTCCATATTGCAGCTCATCTCATTGTCTAGGCTCCTGTGCAGGATTTAAAGAACTCAATCTGGACAAGCGAAAGTCAACCAGCGACGGCTGTGTTTCAACTGCATGGGATCACATTTGTTCCGCGATTGTTCCTCCACCAACCGATGTCGACAGCATCACCGCCAAGTCCAAACGTGGACACTGCCCCGAATCAACACCACTACCAGACTCCTAGAGTGTCTTCGCATACCTTAACTGCCCATCAACCGCGGGAGACCCTCCTTGCTACTTCACGTGTCATCATAAAATCAGGGGACCAACGCCGGGTAGAGACCCGTGCCCTGATGGACCCTTGTTCCGAGGTAACGTTCATCTCCGAACCTATCGCTTAGCGTCTGCGTCACCGCCGTCGGACATCGTTCATCCCAGTTCACGGAGTCGGGGGCGCCCGATGCCACACTGCGAAGGCACTCGGGGCTGGACAACCAACGCTCTGATTTTGGCCCACCTGTCCGATTACGTGCCACCCCCTCGACTACTGCCTGACGACCTCGGCGTCGCGGCAGGCCTAGACCTTGCGGACCCGGACATCCCCTCCAGGGAAAAGGTGGATGTGATCATCGGCGCCGACCTGTACCCGGCCATCATTAAGGCAGGATTAAGGAAGTCTGAACACTCGGACATCATCGCCCAGGACACCCATTTGGGGTGGATATTGACGGGTGCAGCTTCGCTCGGTCCAGACACCGCTAATAGAGAACAAATCTTGACCAGTCACGTGGCCGGTCCTCGTGGGTTGCGAATTTATAACTCCAACCCAGAGGAACTGGTCGACCATACGACGGCTGACAGATCCCCACAGGGAACAATGAGTAGACGTCGTCGACGTCGACACCGAAGAACCCGAATGCAGTACATACGTCCCGCTACCACCATGAACCACGGAACGCGCAATGCCCTTTTGGCGGGCGGCGCTCCCCAGTATCCAGGGATCGACCGAGTCCCAACCGCTGCATCCGAATGAACGCTATGGCCTCACCCGCAACCGAGCGCATCGTTCCGGCCGCTAACTTCGGACGGGGGCCAATGGACGCAGCACTCGTCATCACTAGTTGTCTCGATGGAGTGAGACCAATCACCAGCCAACACGTGGGGACTGATCGTGGGTTGCGACCTGACAACTCCAACCCAGATCACATGGCCAGCAACGATAACCGCATCCAACAACGAAGGGGGCAATCCCGTCATCACGAACACCCCGGGCGGCCCAAGACCCTTCCGTCTTCCACACTCTTCAAGGCGGGCGGCTCTTTCCCAATCGACCATCATCGACGTGAGGGTGGACTGCAGTGGACCGCTACCAGTCCACTCACGAGACCCATCGCCAAAGTTGGCATCCTTCCACTCGAGGCGGAAACCCCCAACCAAGCTTCGGACGATCATCCCCTGGAGCCAAATGATTCGCCAATGATTGGCGAAGGCGGGCGGAATGTTGCGGATTCGCTGGATGCAACCAGTGAATTCGCAATTAAACGCAGCCATCGCAACCAAATAACAACTGTCAGCAACTAGCTGAGATGTTAGTTGTTTGGATGTCAAGGAAACGACAAAAACAAATCATTCTTCGTAAATCCTTTTCAAGCGACACGCTTGGCATCGATTATAATCCATTATAATCGAATTAATCACGCAAATAAATTCTATTGTTGAGATAAAAAACACACCCAGTTTTATTGAAGTAGTCTGGAGGACGTTTCTTTACTGGATTGCTGCTCATTTCAGAAGGTTTCTTTTCCTTACAACCATTTCACTTTTCTCAGTGTTTCAGAACACAACGCTTCCCCGACGACATTCCTCGGTCGGCGGATAGTACAGACATTTTTCCCGACGATATTCCTCGGACGGCGGTACCTCAAAGATCTTCTCCGACGACATTCGTCGGTCGGCAGAGATCATACATTTCACACTGTTATAAAACAATGGTGAACTTTTTCGATTTTCCTCTGTTGCGTGTTCGTGTGCGTCGGCCCGGGTCACTACAACTCACTATCACGGGTGTCGTTTCCTACGACAGGGAGTTTCATGGGTGTCGCCTTGAGCTGCCTCGCCTAGGAGAATAGTTTATTAATGGGCAGCAGCGTGCTGAGGGCACTTTTAGGTCGCAGACAAGCCAGTCCATTACGAGTTTTGGGTTTCTATAAGAAATCCATTTTCGGCTTGGGTTGATCAGTTTTGAATGACTGGGTTCAGGTTCCAGGTTTTAAACAGCACCTTGTTTGATTTTGTGCAAAAGTCATGAACTATCAGAAAATGCTGAGTAGACTTAATGTCATTGACTTTGGTTTGTGTCACTGCTTTTAAGTTGTGACATGTGGGCAATCATTAAAACGCGAATGTTTACAAATAATTAAAACCGAAGGTAGAGCATACTCCCAAGGATTATCTTACACCAGAGTGGTAACTAAAGATTCAGAACCATCCTTCAGTTCGGCACTGTAGACGACTACGGAGGAACAATATGATTCAGGTATTTGTCCTTATAGTGGGGAACATTGTAACATCGCATGAGGTTCCGTCAACTTGGGTTTAATGAAAAGCTCTCTACAATCTTTCACGGCCAAGTTTAACGCTTGCAACATAGAGTTCAGTCCTAGCACTTCTACTTCGGGGTTAATTTCCATGTGGTGGATAACAAACTTAGGGGCTCCTCGATAGTGTAGTGGTTAGTATACCCACCTGTCACGATGGAGACCGGGGTTCGATATCCCACCGGGGAGCCTCTGGCTCAAGACTAATGACCTTGCCCGGAAAAAAACAAATCATTATGGAAAATTTAACAAGCCTCAGAACTTGCTAAATAAGGTCAAGACCGGTTCCCAGTTGTAGTGCCGACGATGATGATGATGATGATGGATAACAACTTACGCGAATTTGTTATATTAGTATTCAGAAATGGTCTAAGAAACCCTTGGCTATCTTTCGAGGATTAGCTGAAAGCTCGGTCTTAGAAATTGGAATATGTGGTGGAGTGGTTCCAACTCTGGTGTCAGGTTGTTATAGGTTTTATGAAATTGTTGGGAGAAATCCTTGACCATTTTTTTGGGACTTGGCCGATGTCCGGGTTTAAAAAGTTGGAATAGATGTTGGACTGGTCCCCCTGGAATTCAATTCTCGTATTTGCTAAGGCACTTGACAAATAGTATAATACGTGTTCTATGGGGTAGAAGAATGAGCAGTGAAACTCATAGCGGACTCAGGCACAATTCCGTCGTTAAAACATAGGCGGAACGAATCCTGCTTACCTCGCTATCACGATCGTCATTCAATTAAACTTGTTGAATAAAAGTTATTTCCTTATGACAAATGAACGAAACAGAGAATTTTTATCTGACTAATTATTGGTTTATTCATTCAACTTACCGATGGCAATTAGATGTGGAACAAAATATCGCAGAAATGTCTGCTACAGCTCCAGAGCCAGACCTTGTTCCGATTGTCTACATTTTCGATGACATGGAGTCATAATTACTCAGCCACGAGGCAAACTCGAATGATCAATTGTTAATGTTGCGGACTGCGTCTTATATATTCCTGACGCAATCTCCGCGTCCCCTTTTCGTGTTGTGGACTGTACAATTCCGGCGATAGGTGGTCAAACGATTTTCTTTCCAGATCAAAATCCGATGTATTCAAAAATATATTTACTTAACAATAATCCAATAAGTCGCTTTTAAATCAGTTCTCAGATGGTACTGGACTGAACATAACTTAATTTGATTTATATCGGGTTTTCCAATAGGGACTTGACAACTTTTTTTTTTTAAATAAAACGAAAACCATTTGAGTTATTTCAAAAACTTCATTATCGGCTTGAAGTACAATCAAAACATTTATGAATGGAATTCGACTTCGTTCATATGGCCACCGCGAAAGCGTGCGGTCACAAATTCAATTCAAAGTTGTCAAGTCCGTATTGGAAAACCCGATATTAAAACCTCTCCACTTGTACTGACAAAGTAGGAACTGCTCCAATGCCAAAATAGGAACCCAACTATTAGAATCCCAAAAAAGGAACTGAACGGAGTTCCCACAATTAAAGAACTAAACTTGCCATGCACCACTCTTTTTATAGGGTCATGGGTCTGGCTTCTGTCATTTTCTAGAAATTTCCGAACAATTCAACACGCAAGGCCGTGATATCGCCTAACAATTTAACATGCTGTGGCGGTGACGTCGTCTAACAATTCAACACATTGTGGCTTGTGGCACCGTCCAGAAATTTCCAAACAATTCAACATTCTGTGGCTGTCCCATCGTCTAACAATTCAACACGTTATGGCTTGTGGCACTGTTCAGAAATTTCCAAACAATTCAGCACGCTACGGTTGTGGCGTCGCCTAACAATTCAACATGCTGTTGTTTACGGCATTTTCCAGGAATTGATATGCTGTGACTTATGATGTCGTCCAATTCAACATTCTGTGGCTGTCCCATCGTCTAACAATTCAACACGTTATGGCTTGTGGCCCCGTGCAGAAATTTCCAAGCAATTCAGCCCGCTACGGTTGTGGCGTCGCCTAACAATTCAACACGCTGTGGCTTGTGGCACCGTTCAGAAATTTCCAAACAATTCAACATTCTGTGGCTGTGCCGTCGCCTAACAATTCAACACGTTGTGGCTTGTGGCACTGTTCAGAAATTTCCAAACAATTCAGCACGCTACGGTTGTGGCGTCGCCTAACAATTCAACATGCTGTTGTTTACGGCATTTTCCAGGAATTGATATGCTGTGACTTATGATGTCGTCCAGGAATTGAATCCTGCGTCGCTAACAGTGCTGATGCGTGCCATAATGCTGGGTGGTGTTAGGCTTACCCATATACACTTTGAACTCCAAATAACTCCAAAGGCAAAAATCTAACGGTGTCAAACCGCATTATCTTGGTAGCTAGTTGTGGTCGCCATTTCGGTAGATAATGCAGTCACGGGTTTTCTCGCACAGAAAGCCCATCGTTTTGTGGTAAGTGGCAACGTCCGGTTGAAATCGCATGTAACCAGTACCATCCAGTTTCGGTCCTTAAAACTCCCTTATCATGTCGGGGGAGGGTTCGCCATTCACGACAACTATTTGTCCGGCGGCGTTTTCGAAAAAGTATGGACCGGTGGTTACGCCAGCGCAAATCCTGTCGAGACATGGGTTTTTCAATGATCACTCTTGGATTTTCATCCATTCGTATGCAAGAATCCTGCTTGCTGAAGAATACATTCAGGTGAAAGTGAGCCTCGTCGCTGAAGACGACTTTGTACGAAGCATCCATGCATCCGTTGAGCGTACTCGTGATGCTGTAAATAGTGATCAAGCTTCAGTTTCTGCGACAACTGGGCCTTGTACGCGCGCAGGCTGAAATTCTTGGTCAGTACAAGGTTCAATTCGTGCACGACGACCAATCGATGTTTCCGAATACGCACGACAGGAACGATTTGCCTGTGCTAAGGTCGATGGAATTCACATCTATTGCTGTCACGACCCACCACGGTGGGGAACAGAAAAATTCACATGATTTCTAGACTGGGTAATTGAGAATCCCACAGCAAAGAGGCCCCCATTATAATTGCTGGAGACTTCAACGCCTGGATGAAATGGGAAATATTAGGACCAATGGTAGAAGCCAGGCAGTGTTCGATGCACTCACAGTCCTAGATGTAGTCATCATCATCATCATCATCATGGGCACTACAACCCGGATACGGTCTTGGCCTTATTTAGCAAGTCTCGAGGCTTGTTAAATTTTCCATAATAATTTATTTTTACGGGCAAGGTTATTAGCCTTGCGCCACCTAGATGTAGTACTACTTAATAATGGTGTTGAGGACACCTTCATAAACGAAAGAGGCCGGTCCAAAATCGGCATCACCTTTGCCACGCTGGCAAGAAGCATGAAGTGGCGAGTTTTGACTTACACCCATAGTAGGTTTAGTGGCGCTACTACCCCATTTATTGGCTTAATTCAAGCAAGTAACCACCAAGCTGTGATGTACCAAATATTGCCACACAGGTGATTCGTCACAAGTAGATTGACGAAGAAAACCCAGAAAAATGGGTGGAAGGAAAAATACCGCGATTATATGGTAGAACTACTCGACGAAGAGCCCGATGCGAACAGGTAGGCTGAAAAAGTCATATAGTGGCTAACTAACACATGCGATGCTAATATGCCACGATAAAGACAAGCAGCAGGGGCTATCAAACCAGATCCGAGCGGAGTGCAACAGGTTATAACGCTTGCGACATAAAGCAAGCAACCGTAACATCTTCCCACAGCAACATACGAAATTCATCAAGAATCGAAAGGAGTTGAGGAATATGATGCGTTCTATGTTCTAAGGGTTCACCCCTGAATGGCACTCAGAAATCGGCCAGGTGCGATCGGAGTGCAACAGGTTACGACGCTTGCAACAAAGAGCAAGAAACCCTAACACCTACCCACAGCTACAGGCGGAGTTCGTCAACAAACGGAAGGAGTTGAGGAATATGATCCACAAGAGTAAAAATGACGCGTTCTGCTCCCTAAGGGATGAATTAATTAATAACCCATGGGGCAGCGCCCACAGGATAGCCATGAAAAGACTACACAACAACAGTAGTAAAATGAGCAACAGTGATCTGTCCAGAATCTTTGTGGATCTCTGCCCGCAGTGTGAAGGCACGACCTCGCAAGATGAATTGAACATCAGTGAAAGGGCAATACATTCAGTAACCATCAAGGAGTTGCTTATGGCAGCAAAGGTCATCAAAAACAATAAGAACCCAGAACTGATTACAAATCCCAACGCTGTGGTGAAGATTGGGTTAACTAAAAAGCCGGAAGTCGTCAGCAGCTTCATCGCCACCAGGCTCCAAGCAGGACACTGTCCACAACGATGGAAAAAACATCGGCTTGTGCTTATACAAAAATGATTCAAGGAACCAGAAGCGCCGTCGTCCTGGACACAACAGGAAAACTGCTTGAGTGGGCAATTGCCACTCGCCTAGAACAATTCACAGAGGGTACATTGCGACTTTCTGAGCAGTTCAGGAAGGATAGATCTACCCATAAAGCCTTATCTGTAGAATGCGGCATCGCCCGCGTTAACCAGAGCACGACGGCCAAGAGGAACCACAAAATACATGGTGATACTAAATGTCAAAAAGTCGGCCAGTTGGAATCCGATACTAGAAGCATTGGGTCAAGTCTCACCCTACTTGGTGTGTATAATACCTGCAAGCTACCTCTGTAATAGAACACTGCTCCATGACACCTATGAAGGACCACAAGAATAGAAAATAACAGCGGGTGTGCCTCAAGGGTATGTACTGTGACCGCTGTTATAGAGTATCATGTATGACGGTGTGCTCAGAGTCAAGGCGTCGGAAGAAGTAAGAATCATTGAATATGGAGATTATTAGGCGATAGTGACCATAGTTAACCACCCAGATGTTCCTATACAACTCAGGGCATTAAATGCTGGGTGGATACGGCCGGACTGGAACTAGCTGCACCTAAGACGGAGGCAGTTTTACTAAGAAGCCGCAAAAAAGTGGAAGACCTTGATATAGAAATAGGACACGTCATCAGATCTATTCCCTCCTCCCTTTTTGACACATTCAAATAGGACAACTATCATTGTGATCAAAATGGCTCATATGACAGATATGAAGTTAGTGACGGATGTGAACTCTTTAAATTATCCACACAATAATTTTGACATTTCAAACTGAGGTTCGGAGCGATTTTTCTTTATATTAAACCAATATCGTAAAAGTTCCCACAGTTTTGTAGGCTGGTAACTCGACATTTTCAATTTAAAAAAACACATGTGTTAAGTTGTGTTCACTTTGACAGATCAAATTCAATCGATTTTTTGACAGATCAAACTAATGGATTTTTGACACTAAGACAACGGTCGACGAATACGAACGTTTTAAATTATACACCCAATAATTCGGCCAAACTCGTTCTGTTGACCTCAGTGGAAATAGAGCGCCACTGTTTAATGGTTCTGTTTTTGGCTGCTACAACCCGGTCTTATTTTTCGGTCTGGAATGTGAAGTTCCACCCGAGACGAATAATTCCGGCAATGAACTTTGGGCAAGTATTAACATTTGCCATTAATTTTCATCATCATCATCATCATCATCGGCACTACAACCGGGAACCGGTCTTCGCCTTATTTAGCAAGTCCTGAGGCTTGTTAAATTTTCCATAATGATTTGTTTTTTCCGGGCAAGGTCATTAGTCTTGCGCCAGAGGCTCCCCGACGGGGAATCGAACCCCGGTCTCCCGAGTGACAGGCAGGTATACTAACCACTATACTATCGAGGAGCCTGCCCTTAATTTTCGCATCCACCTCAAAACATTGGTTTTACCCTTTGATTTTAAGGCTAGTGTGCCGCTGCTCATCCCTAACATATGGGACGAAGAGGATTTGGGGTAATTGCTTATAGCCTTTGCCGATGAGTAGAAAGTAATTATGGGAAACCAGTTGGACGCTCAAGTTAACATCGGAACTTTCAAAGCAAACCTCCGACCATGGAACCTACGTGACGAATTCCCAGTTGATACGCCCGTATTTCCATACTTGGCGGGGTTGTTGCTAGGTTGGTTAGTTGTTGGAGTTGTAAATGACTTTTTTTTATTTTTTTTATTAGACTTCTCTCGGGAGAGGCGAACTGCACAATCGATATCAAACTGTGGTTCGAGATTTCCAATAGCGCAGTCGTTTGTATGGAATAAATGTTTGCCTCGGGTGACAGAAATAGATTCAGGGTGTTCGCAGAATCACTCCGGAGATCTAGCACTCACATTGGCTCCTTCACTAGCTGAGTTACACAACGTTTAGAAGAAAAAACAGGTCGTCGTTTTCGCAGCTTGTGATGAATAGCCAGATCAATAAATATAAGGAAAGCATGAATTCGGTCGGCGTCACGGTCAGTGGGAATATTTTGACTAGCTTAGTGTGTTCTGTTGGAATCTACCAACCAGTTGGAGTTGTGTACATTTAAGTCAAAAAGAACGACAATCTCAGGGCTCAAATTCGCCCAGTAACCACTATTTCAATTACTCTGTGGCGTTTCTAACTGATAGTGAGCCGTACCATAGCAATTAACATAGGAATTCCACACCAGTAAAGCGAAGTTGAGAATGACAATTAATTTCAAACAGTGGTCTGCTGTGTTGAGGCTTCGGTTCTATCTTTAAGTGATTCTAACCATCATAGTGTTGGGTCCAATCTATGAGTCGTCCAGCCTGATCGTTAGAATGTTCCAGCCAGCACCGTCCCACCTATTCCAACTTTTCAACTGATTCATCAACCTCGCCCCGAAGTTGTCACATCGTTCAATAAGTCCCGAGACTAACTCAGAGCTAGCGCCTGTACTGAAAAATCTATGACTTTTAGGAAGTACTAATCTTCAAGCGATGTGCCAAAATTGCATTTTTTTACTTCTCCCAGGAAAGGCGAACCTGTACCACTGAGTCAGCGCCCTGAGATGCTATCTTTTCTCGACCGGGTCCATCAGCCAAGCCCCAAAAGATGCTAAAGGATTTCTCCCAACCATTTCACGAAGCCTATAGCTTCATCATCATCATCGGCACTACAACCTGGATCCGGTCTTGGCCTTATTCAGCAAGTCTCTCCACCGGTATCCAGTCCTTATCCGAGACTTGTTAAATTGCCCATAATAATTTGTTTTTCCGGGCAAGGTTATTAACCTTGCGCCAGCTCAGGTGTAGGTTTATATCCAATATACAACCAACTCGTTTGCGGTCTTTAGCAATCGAAGCCTATAGCTTAATAGGGTGATATTTCACCGGGCGGCTTGGCTTTAGGACTGTTACCGCTCCGCGGACGGCGCCTTCTCGGCGACGTCTCAAATTACTTCTCTCCGTGTGGACTGTATTCCGACACCAGCCGGCCAAACGATTATTTGGCTAACGTACCGTACTTACAGAACCGGACTCTGCTCTGGACGAAGGGCGTCGTTGTCTTGCCCAGTACGATCGTTGTATTCTCCAAATAAAAAACTGCTCCTCTAGTCACTTGTTCACTTCTTATTACTTGGTATGCACTGATTTTTATTGTGGCCTTATGGAGCGCGCTACAGTACATCGTGTGCACCAAAACGATCACTTATCTCTTTACAACTCGGAGTTCCCGTGGCAACTCCCCCTGCTTTGCCCATGTGCCCGTCTTATATAGGCCCACAGCCGTCCTCTCGTTCGCTCGTTTCCCGGGTGCTGCTTTTCTTAGTGGCTTCCTGGAATCGGTGCGCGGATGATCGTTGTTTCCCAGGAACTTGTGTACTGGCGCTTGCGTTGCCTTTCCTGAGAATTCGTGGCTTGATGCATCACCAACAGTCTCCCCCGCAGTGCGAAGCACTCCCTCATGTGACGGTGATGTCATCGCTGGAACCAACACTACGACTCGGCGTGTTGATCTTCGCAGTGCTCCCCACGTCGTCCTCACGTTCAGTACTCTAATCCTTCCGCCGGATACACAGCTTGTACTTCTCCGCACGGCCAGGTACTACGGGGGAGTGAAGATTCCACAACCAGAACTACATCCCCAACTTGTGGTTCGGTGGTATCTCATCCGGAGATCCTGTGGCGTTTCTAACAGATACACACACAATATGCAAGCAAATACTGAAGAACACCGAAAGGAAATTCGAATAACCAAAGCATCAAAGCCGTATACCATAGCGATAACATAATAATTCCACATCAGTTGAGTGGACCTGAGTTCAGAAATCGAATTCGTACACGCGGCAGTGGCCTGATGTGTTGAGCATTGGTTAAATTTTTAGTGATTCTAACCGTCATAGCGTCAGTTCGAATCACACGCTCTTCACTATCGCCGCAAACGTTGTAATCCTTCTTGGCATTAGGGTTGGCAGTATTCTTTAAATCGTCTTCTCCAGGAATGGTCCGTCAGCCGCTGCGCTGTTCTCCAACTCGCCCTACCCACAAGGTCGTGGTCATCGAATTCATCGGGTGCCATCGCACCACAAGAATGCCCCAGTAGGAAATGGTTCGGCGTAGGACTTTCTTCGTCCTTCGGATCCAAGTCGAACCACTGTGGTGGCTCTGTAGTAGCCTTTCTTTTACCAGTTCCACTCTCTGCACTGCAGGTGCACTAGTTTTGACCACTTCCTTTACCACCTTGTCTGGCGGTTTTGTTTGTTTCTCTGTCTGCTGTCCCGCCGTTGGTGTTGTGTTGGCAATAAGGCCATAACTCATTTGATACCTTGCCATAAAGTCATCATCGATTTTCGGAAACTTTCCTTTCTTCTCGGTGTCCCAAAAGAATATAGCTCCATCCTTGTCTGTGTATGTCCGAACACCATTTTCAAAACCATACGTAACCCCATTCACGGATATCTGATTCTTTGGTATCCACTGACTATTGCTAACATCCCAGCGATAATATTCAGTTTCGAATTGTTCAGCATTCGTTTCGAGAGTTTTAGGAATCTATTGATTTGTTTTCGCGCACCAGCGATAGTGTTCGCTTTCGTAGAGACTCATCAGTTGATTGGCACTGTCGTCGGGTTGGCCACCACGTTCTTGCCAAGGCAGCCACTTTCTTCGATATCACACCACTTGTATTTGTACAAAGTTGTTGGATCGGTGTAAATAGCTACCCCTCACTGATGTAGGATACATTTTCAACTTTGTTTTGCCAATTTGATGTTCCCATGGAATGTATGTACGCGGAGTTGTCAATTCTTTCTTTTTTCTTCCCCTTCCAGGTCTAGCTGAAGCTCGTTTCGTTAGATGTTTAGGTTTAGGTTCACTTCTTACTGGTTCGATTTCGAAGTGACGTCTAACGAGCAATTCCGTCTCGCCTTCTTTTGTCCTCCCGTAGTTGACAAATCTCACTGGCGCGCTGTGCCTGGCCTCTCGCCCGTGCAAGACCCATCCCAAACTGGTAAGTGAAGCACCTGGTTCGGTGCTTCTCCCTTTCCTCAGCCCCGTTTTAACTATCAGGTCCAAGTTGTCCTGACCTATAAGTAATTTAGGCTCTTGCTGGGTGTAGATCAACTAGTCCCCATGTCTCGTAGGTGCTTGCATCCTTCAATCGTCTCTTTCCTCACCTCCTGCTTCGAACGTTTAAAATTGGGGATGGTCTTTCCTCGATCCAACTTCCAGTTCGGCTATGAGCTCCCTTGATTCGCACTTGGACTCTTCGCGAGTCGTTCCTCCTGATGCCCATTCCACCGACTGTCTCTAAAACGAGCGCTTCCTGTTTCCCTTTCGCACCGATCCTTTCCGAGATTGACGAGTCCAGCAACGAAATGGTGGATCCCTCATCAAGCAGACGCAATATCCGGGCCGATCTCTTAAGTCCATGAAGATCCACTGGAACCATCTTTAGGTATGATTCGGGGGTGCCCCAGGGTTCTATTTTAGCTCCAACCTTGTTTTTGCTTCACATAAATGATTTGTTGGAGACAACGGATAACAAAGTGTTCAGTTTTGCGGATGATAGTACACTTGTTTCCTCCTTTTCGAGTGATCGGCCGATTGGTGCATCAACGTCGCACCAGCTGAGATGTAGACAGATTGACTCTTTGAACCAGGATCTAGATAAAGTCCTGCAGTGGGGAAAGGCCAATCTTGTCGACTTCAACGCAACGAAGACCCAGTATACAACGTTCACAAAGAAAACTGGATCATCGGTTCCACAGCTGATGATGAGTGGCCGGGCACTCGAGGCTGAGGAAAGTTTGAAATTGCTCGGCGTCACGGTCTGTGGGAATGTATTATGGCATAAACACGTATCGGGTATCGCCAGATCAGCCTCAGGAAAACTGAGTTATCTTTTTAGAGCCAAGAAATACTTTACTCTGGCCCAACTTCTTCTCCTATATAAATCTCAAATTAGACCCGCGCTCGAATATTGCTCTCATGTTTGGAGCTCGGCTCCTAAACATACCCTCGACCTACTTGAGAGCGTACAAAGACGAGCGATCCGCCTCATCGGGGACTCGGCGCTGACGTCGGGACTACAGTCGTAATCACATCGAAGGCGCGTATCCGACCTCTGTCTGTTTTACAGATATTATCACGGGTGCTGTTCTTCGGAGATTCTTGGCATTGTTCCACGCAATTCGGTCTATATGCGCTCCACAAGACAATCCGACGGATCGCACCCGTTTGTGGTTCATCTCCCGACAGCGCGAACATCCCTGTATCAGAACTCGTTCCGTTACAGAGCGGGGAAGCTGTGGAACTCCCTTCCCACGCGAGTGTTCTCGGAGCGTTACAACCTGCAACTGTTCAAAAAGAACTGCAACAGTTATTTGATGGCATCTCGGGGCGCCCACTCGACGCTATAGGTTCGCCTCTCCCGAGAGAAGTCTAATAAAAAAAAAAAAAAAAAAGTTGGTGCTACTGAGGGTGCGCAAGGAAGTAACCACCCCTCCTTTGGTTTGCTCGGGATCGTTGTTTAATTGAGAGATGTCATGGCGTGACCTTCCTTCTCTTCTTGGCGCCATCCTCGGTGGAAATTCGTCTGGGTGGAGGGTGACGTGGTGCCCTCTAGGGGCACTTATCGCACGGCGGTGCCTTGCAATCCGACCTTCTATGTTTGGGGTGAAGGCATTTAAAGCAAAGCCTTGCCTTATTCGCCAGATCCCATTTCTCGCGAATGTTGGCTCCCTCAAACATGGGGCATCTGGAGACGTTGTGTTCTTTGAGGCATATTGGACATTCTAATTTGCCTCCGTTCCTAGGTGCGCCACTCTCTCGAACGGCATGGATTGCTCACCTTCCCGAGTTGCGACCTCCTTGGGATGATACATGTTGATGACAGCCTGAATCGGTTCGCAAGATACTTCGGGTGGAGCGAAATTACCACACATGTCTGCCTCCGGTCCCACGAAGTCGCTGAAAACTCTCAGTTTCGGCTGGTCCTCCCTTCGATGGCTGTGGGGGTATATGAACCACCTGTACTTCATGGATGACAGCATCTTGGCAGTCAGTTCCTTTATCTTCTCAGATGAGCTCAAATACTGCTCCTTGCCCAGCGCCCCGATGGTGGCCACGGAGTTCGTTACCCGATCGGTAAGGACTCCAATCTCGTTCGGGTCCTCTGTGACTCGAGGCAGCCCCTTTAATTTCATTATTTCCGCCAGGATTAACGCTCCCGGCCTCCAAAGCGAGTCTCCAGCCCCTTCATTACTTCTTGTGGGTCCTCGGCAATAAATAGGAGACTTCTAACGGCTTCTCTCGCCCTTCCTTGAAGAGCTCTCCGAAGACGTGCCAAGTTCTGCGCGTGTGTGAATCCGACGGCCGTATCTGCGAACGATCTTTTGAAAGCCAGCCACTCCTCGCTGGCACCGTTGAAATGGGGTAACTCGATCATTTGCCTCGAGGTAATTGCTCCGGGTGGTGCTCGCGAGAGCCTGGCTATAGCTTGGGCCAGATCCTGGATGTCGCTTCATTCCTCTTCGTGATGCGGCGACTGGCCCTCGTGAGTTAGCCACTCTTGCCTTTCTTCGGGCAGCCTCCTTAGATTGTCCTATGGGCCGCAAGGGCCCTGCTGGTACTCATCCTCGCTAGTCTCGCTTTGGCTAGTCTCGTCCTCGCAACTTGCTCCCACCAATTCGAGTTTCGCACGTGCCACTTTCGCCTTTGCCTCGGCGAATACTAGCTCTCGCTTGGCGACTTTCAACCTTGCCTCGATCTCGGCCCTCCTTGATGACCTTACCGAGCTGTCTCTTGAGGCTATGCCTCACGCTTCGTGCCGTGGTTCGATGTTGGTACGGGTGTCCCGCACCGTCCTCCCCGGCGACGCTAGCCCCCTGGTCGCTCTCTTGGTGGGTTGGGTGGATCCCCCACCCAGGGGTGTGGGGTTCAGAGTGACTCTCCTTCGCCTCGGCCACGTGTGCTGATTTGTTTTTGTCGTCGTTTTCTCAGCTTGTGATGAATAGCCAGATCAATAAATATAAGGAAAGCATGAATTCGGTCGCCGTCACGGTCAGTGGGAATATTTTGACTAGCTTCGTGTGTTCTGTTGGAATCTACCAACCCTTTGGAGTTGTGTACATTTAAGTCACAAAGAACGACAATCTCAGGGCTCAAATTCGCCCAGTAACCACTATTTCAATTACTCTGTGGCGTTTCTAACTGATAGTGAGCCGTACCATAGCAATTAACATAGGAATTCCACACCAGTAAAGCGTAGTTGAGAATGACAATGAATTTCAAACAGTGGTCTGCTGTGTTGAGGCTTAGGTTCTATCTTTTAGTGATTCTAACCATCATAGTGTTGGTTCCAATCTATGAGTCGTCCAGCCTGTTCGTTAGAATGTTCCAGCCAGCACCTATTCCAACTTTTCGACCGATTCATCAACCTCGCCCCGAAGTTGTCACATCGTTCAATAAGTCCCGAGACTACCTCAGAGCTAGCGTCTGTAATGAAAAATCTATGACTTTTAGGAAGTACAAATCTTCAGGTGAACGTATACCAGTGAGTCAGCGCCCTGAGATGCTATTTTTTCTATATTTTATTTATTTTTTAGTCCGACCGCCTACGCTACTGGTAGTTTTCGAAAGAGTTCTTCTTGGTTAGCTCACTAGGGTTTTTGTATTTTGCGGCAAAACTGTGAATTCTCTAACTATTGCCCTCTCCGTCTTTGATATGGAGTTGTCCATATTATTTTTCAAAAGCATATTCATTAATTTTTCGACTTCCGGCATCACATTTTTATGAGATGTTATTGTCCATCCCTTTAGATATATTTGAAGACTTTGAAGGAAGTATTCCGCGTCAGCCCACTCAGTCTACAGCCTTTGGAGTATACATTGTGAAATCTTTGGCTACCACCCTCATTTTTGTGAGATTTTCTAGTCCGACCCTCTTGACCTACTATCCTTTTCGAAGGAGATTTTACTGGTTCGTTTGTTGAGGTTACAGTCTTTGGAGGATACATTGTGAAATCTTTGCCTACCATCCTCACTTTCCTGAGATTTTTTAGTCCGACCTTCTTGACGTATTACCGTTTTCGAAGGAGATTTGATTGGTTGGTTTGCAAAGACGGCAGCGTTTAGAGGATGAACTGTTCTCGTTTTATTTTAGGAAACCCGGCGGTCACTCTTTTCGACACCCTAATCCTTTTTCAACAACCCGTTTTTTGCATTTGTCTACGATTCTCAATCTACTGTCTATATCTCTTAGATATTGTAGTGCGTCTTTTTTGATACACTAATCATCTTTGAAATCATTTTACTTCGTCAACCTATGAGAACTGCAAACTTTAGAACATACCTTTCTCTGACCCGCTTTGTGAACTTCCGAGAAGAAACTCATAATGTCCATCGCTTTTGACCCCCGAGTGTTTGCCAGTGGGGCTTACCAAGACTTCAGTCTTGAGTTATTAATCAGATTCTTTTAGCATTGTGGGTTGTCCAGACGACGAAGACCTTAGTCTTTAGTTAGAAGTCAGATCCTTTGACATTAAAGTCTTTTGTAGGTAGATGAACTATTGACTCGTGAAGGGACTGTACTTGTCCAGAAGACTAAGGACTCAGTCTTTAATTAGAAGTCAGATCCTTTGGTATTGAAGTCTTTTGTGGGTAGATGTACTCTTGACTCACTATTACTTCGTGAAAGACCTTTACTTGTCTAGAAGACTAAGACATCAGTCTTTAGTTAGATGTCATATCCTTGGAACTAAGTCTTTTGTGGGATGATGAACTTTTGACTCACTACGAGTTAGTGAATGAAATGTACTTGTCCAGAAGACTAAGAATTCAGTCTTTAGTTGGAAGTCATATCCTTTGCCATTGAAGTCAGTTTTTGGATGATGAACTCTTGAGTCAGTATTAGTTCGTGAAAGAACGTGCTTGTCCAGACGACAAAGAACTTATTCTTTAGTTAGAAGCCAGACCCTTTGGCATTGTGACTGTTGTGGGAAGATGAACTCTTGACTCGTGAAGAAACTGTACTTGTCCAGATGACAAGGGCCTCAGTGTTTAGTTAGCAGTGAGATCCTTTGGCATTAAGTCTTTTGAGAAAAGATGAACTCCTGACACACTATTAGTTCGTGAAGTAACTGAATTTGTCCAGAAGACTAAGGACTCAGCCTTGAGTTTGAAGTCGGGGCCTTTTGGCATTAAGTTTTTTGTGGGATGATGAACTCTTAACTATTGGGTTGTACCACATGAAATGTCCGATTTTCGCTCAGTCGGAAATAAGATCTCGAGTGAACATCTGTGTCACAACCTCAAATTTTCTTTTTTTTATAAAGTAAAGTAGTACGTGTGCTTGACCTGTGAGAATTTTATGGTACGTTACAAGTACAGTTTTTTTTCTTTCTAGGAATTGTTAACCATGCTGTGGCAGTTCAAATTCGAACCCTCTTCCTTAATACATTTAAAATGGGACATAATGCGTCATGGGCAATGAAAAACATTAATGGCGCATTTGAGGATGTAGCGGTAAACCAACGCAATATACGACGTTGGTTTGGAAAGTTCCGTTCGGGAGATTTCAGCTTCGAAATGAATCACGTGGGAAGCCGGAAACGTTAGTTGACGACGATGTTTTAAGAGCAACGGTGGATGCGGGTGCAACGAAATTCGTGCGGGAGATTGCACAAAGCATGGGAGTATCCTCAATGACAGTAAGTCGAGACCTTCCTCTCACAGGAAAGGTAAAGAAACTCGATAAGTGGGTACCCCATGAACTGAACGAGTCCCAAAAACTACGGCCCCTGCAAATCTGCGCATCGCTTAGATTAAGAAACCAAACAGAACCGTTTTTGCACCGGATAGTCGTGTGTGATGAAAAGTGGATTCTGTATGATAACCGTAAAAGCCCTGGGCAGTGTTTGGATGCAGATGAAAAACCAAAACACACCCCCAAGCCCGATCTTTACCCAAAAAAGGTTATGGTGACAATTTGGCGGACATTGTACGGACCAATCCACGTATCATTTCTTCAACCACAAGAAGCGATAAACGCTGCCAAATATCGACATAGTGCCAAATTGGCTGAGAAGCAACCTGCGTTAGTCAATAGGGACGGCCCAATCCTTTTGCATGACGAAAATGGTTATGGTGACAATTTGGTGGGCATCGAGAGGACCAATCCACTTTTCATTTCTCCAACCATGAGAAACGATAAACGCTATCAAATATTGTGAGGAAATCGACATACTGAGTGTATGCCAAATTGGCTGAAGAGCAGCCCGCGATAGTCAATAGGCACGGCTCAATCCTTTTGCATGACAATGCTAGACCCCATACCTCACAAGTGACGGTGCAAAAACTGTTGCAGTTGGGATTTAAAATTCTTCCGCATCCACCGTACTCTCGTGGCATTTCCCCAACGGACTGCCACCTTTTCCGCAATCTGAATTCATTTTGCCGACAGAACGTCTTCCGGAACCAAGCAGAGGTCATAAGAGCCTTTGAAGATTTCATTGCCACAAAAAGTCAGCACTTCTAGGAAAAAGGAATATTTGACCTTGTATCGTGTTGGAAGAATGTCACAGATGCCAACGGATCCTATTGCCAATATAAATTGATTGAATAAAAATTTACGGAAAAATAATATTGGCTTTTAAATTTTTACGATACACATAACCTCGGGACTGGCTTCATCACAAGCAAGAAGATTACGCCCCATGTAAAAGATGTGAAATTTATTATTGACCGAATGTCGGTGCTAAAAATACAGGGACCATGGTACAATTAAGTATTTATAAACGTACACACCCCAACAGAATCTACGGACGAAGAAACGAAGGACACATTCTACGAGACCCTAGAGGAAGTATTCGCTGGGATCTCATCATTCGATGTTAAAATCCTCCTCGGGGACCTCAATGCAAAAATTGGAAAGAAGATATCTTCCAACCAACCATAGGTAAAGAGAGCCTACACGGCGTTTCAAATGATAATGGAATTCGAATTATCACGTTCGCAGCGTCCAAAGATCTGGTAGTGAAAAAGCACAAGCAAATCCATAAAGCCACATGGATATCACCCGACGGCGTGACGCGTAACCAAATAGACAAAAGACACCGCTCGAATATCCTTGACGTAAGATCATATAGAGGAGCAGACTGCGGCTCCGATCACCTTCTAGTGATGGGCAAAATTAGATTAGAAATCAGCTCGCAGCAAACCCACATGGGCAATCACGAGAGACAAGCAAAAAGTTCGACATCGATAAACTAAAAGACCTACGCAAAAGGGCTGAATATCAAGAGGAACTAACCAATAAATTTAGCATCCTAGAGAATGGGAGCAGTGAGGAAGAGGAAACCAATAATCCGGGCACTAAATGGGCATCGATCAGAGACAATCAAACAAACAGCCCAAGAGGTATTAGGATTTAAGAAAACAACTAAGTCCAAACCTTGGTTTGACCATGAGTGCAGGGCAAAGATCCAACAACGTAAATGCCTCAGAATGATCCAGTTAGAAGCATATGATGAAGTCAACGCAGTAAGATACGCGACAATTCGGAAAGAGACAACGAGACATTTCAAACGTAAAAAAACGCGAATGGGAGAAACTCGGATCGAAAGAATCCTAGAAAATTCCAGAGCAAGAAACATCAGAGGTATGTATGCCGGCATAAACTCAATTAGAAATGGGTACCGAGGGAGAGCCAAAACAATCCGAGACACAACCGGTAGTCTGGTCACAGAAACAAACAATATCGTGACAAGATGGAAGCAGTACTTTGAAAACTTGCTCAATGTGCGCACCCATCAACCACAAATAAACGCACCAGACGTACACACAGCCGAGCCTCAGATCCCAGAGCCCTCTTTCAACGAAGTTGTAGACGCAATAAATCGATTAAAAAACAACAAGGCTCCCGGGAATCGACTGCATACCGGCAGAGCTTGTGAAGCATGGAGGAGAGGCAACCGCTCGAAAGATCCACCAACTCATCAAAACAGTATGGGAAAGTCACTCCGGAAGAATGGAAAACCTCAATAGTCGTCCCGCTTTTTCAAAAAAGGTGACAGATCTGACTGCGAAAATTACAGAGGAATATCATTGCTCCCAACCACCTACAAAATACTAACAAATGTCATACTGGCGAGAATCACACTGTACTCAGAAGACATATTGGGAGACTACCAATGCGGATTCCGTAGGAACCGGTCAACGAGCGACCAAATGTTCACAATAAGGCAACTACTGGAAAAGAAGTGGGAATACGGAGAGACTGTTCACCAACTGTTCGTTGACTTCAAAAAAGCCTACGACTCAGTAGCAAGACAAAGACTCTACCATATTGTAGTTGAGCTGGGAATCTCGAAAAATATACCGCCCTCATTCTAATCTGCAGGAACGAAAACAAAGGGCGAGTTAGAATAGAAAACCACCTCTCAGAACCATTTGAAATCCGGGACGGATTAAAACAGGGGATGGCCTGTCACCATGTCTTTTTAACCTTATCCTCGAGTATGTCATCAGAAAGGTACAAGACGACAACATGGCCGGATCATCCCTGAACGGGGTCACACAAGTGTTCGCGGATGACTTCGCCGTTCTGGGCGATAATCTAGAAACTGTAAATAACAACTGTGAAATCATCATGCAAGTGTCAGAAGAGGTGTGCCTAGAAGTAATTGAAGAAAAACAAATACATGATCACGGTGAGAGGACGTGGATCTCAGAGAACACACATAAACGTCAGAGGCAAAATATTTGAAAAAGTTAAAGAAGTCAAATATCTGGGAACGATACTGACGGCCAGTAACAAATGTCGAAGGAAATTAACAAAAGACTACACTCCGGCAACGCTAGTTGGCGCGCAGTCAGTAAACTGCTGAAATCCAAACTGCTATCACGTAACATAAAGCTCCGTGTCTATAGAACCATAGTCATGCCGATTGTTCTATACGGATGCGAAACATGGGCTCTCACAAAACGGGATGAAAACAAATTCCGCGTATTCCAGAATTAAGTTTTGAGGGGTATCTTTGGAGGTAAATATGACGAGGAGGCAGGACAATGGAGGAAACTCCATAACCACGAATTGGAAGAGCTATACCGCAAACCTACAATAGTGAGAGTAATCAAGACGCGAAGATTAAGATGGGCCGGGCACGTGGTGGGAATGGGCAAAGATAGGACCGTGCGTAGAATTCTTGACGGTAAACCAACGGGAAAGAGACAGACAGGACGGCCGCGAAGGAGATGGGAGGACAATGTTAGGTTTGACCTCGAGGAGATCGGATCGGATGGTCGAACGTGGAAGGAAAGCGCACGGGACAGGGAACTATAAATAGTATAGTATAGTTTAGATTTTTACTATAAAATCGGACATTTCATGTGGTGCAAACTCAATAGTTCGTGAAGTAAGTGAACTTGTCCAGAAGACTAAGGACCCAGTCTTGAGTTAGAAGTCAGATCCTTTGGCATTAAGTCTTTTGTGGAAAGATGATCTCTTGTGTCACTATTACTTCGTGAAAGAACTGCAAGTGTCCAGAAGACTTAGAATTCAGTGTTTAGTTAGAAGTCAGATTCTTTGGCATTAAAGTCAGTTTTGGGTTAATGAACTCTTGAGTCAGTTTTAGTTAGTGAAAGAACCCACTTATCCAGAAGACGGAACTGTACTTGTTCTGAAGATTAATGACTCAGTCTTTAGTTAGAAGTCATATCCTTTGGCATTAAGTCTTTCGTGGGAAGATGAGCTCTTGAGTCACTATTACTTCGAGAAAGAACTGTACTTGTCCAGAAGACTTAGAATTCAGTCTTTAGTTAGAAGTCAAATTCTTGGGCATTGAAGTCAGTTTTGGACGAAGAAGATTAATGACTCACTCTTTACTTAGAAGTCAAGACTAAGAATTCAGTGTTTAGTTAGAAGTCATATCCTTTGGCATTAAGTCTTTTATGGAAAGATTATCTCTTGTGTCACTATTACTTCGTGAAAGAACTGTACTTGTCCAGAAGACTTAGAATTCAGTGTTTAGTTAGAAGTCATATCCTTTGGCATTAAGTCTTTTATGGAAAGATGATCTCTTGTGTCACTATTACTTCGTGAAAGAACTGTACTTGTTCAGATGACAAAGACCTCAGCCTTTAGTTGGAAGTCAGATCCGTTGGCATTAAGTCTTTTGTGGGTTGATGAACTCTCGACTAGTTCGTGAAGGATCTGTACTTGTCCAGAAGATATTGATGTTTCATTGGCATTGATGTCGGATGATAATCTCTTGACTAGTGCATGAAGTACTTGTTCAGAAGACTAAGATCTCAGCCACTAGTTAAAAATCAGATTTTTTGCATTGAAGCTATTTTTGGGGTGATGAACTCTTACCTCACTACTTTTGCACTTGGGCTTTTAAACCTAGAGTCTTTTTTGACCATGCTAGTGATCTTCTGACCAGCAGCTGCTTTAGGTCGTTTGATGCAACCATGACATTTACCACCTGTAGTGTATTTCAAACAGGAGTCGTTGCTGTTTTAGGAGTTAGGAGTCGTTCTGTACATTCATTGGAGGACACCCGATCAATCACTTAGCTACTTCTGCGACTACAATAAACCGTGACCCCTACTGGACCCTCAGCCTCTGTAGTATCGTGACTAAACACCCGAAGATAGACATAAATCTCGATGATTCATTGGGTACAGTGCTTATCAGACGAATTGGTGTTTTAGCATCCACAGATGATTCACCACGTCGGAGATGAATTCGCCGCGGCCACAGAGAAGAAACAATCGATCTGCTTGTTTGTGGATGGTCAACGTGCTAATCAACGGCGTGCCACTCACCCGATAGCATTGTCGCGCCGAGAAGCGCTCCACGGCCGCTCGTTATATAAATAAACAGATGTCTAGGGTCCCGCGATCTTTTGATTGATTCCCACACTAAACTCACACGCAAACAACTTGATAATGATATCGATTTGAACGTTCGTCAGGCCCACCTGAAGTGGGGTGTGACACGGCGGTCCCATGAGGACGGATTCCCATCCCGATTGCGATTGCGAATTCGATTACATGACTAACGGCCGAGTGTGATGACAATGCTTTACCTGCCCTTCGCTGTTCGGTTGTTTGCTCAATGTTTATTAGTTGCTGTTGTTATGTAAATTTACCAATAAGCCACTTACCGACTTTCCGCTGGGTGGAGAGATGTTGCGATTACCTGCAATTGCAGGTGTTTCAGCTCTCTCCGTGAGAGGCTGTCGTCAGTCGTCTATTGTCGGTTGTCTGTTTTCGGTGTTCTGGTTTGTTTTCTATTTGTTGTCGTGTGCTGATGATGTGTTGTCTTCGTCCTCTGCTTGTCCACAGTTATTCCAGTAGATGGGCAATTGTCGGGTTTTGTTATTGTTGTTGCCGACGGTACTGCTGCTGCTGAGCTGTTTCTGATTGTGGATGTTTCGCTTTTCCAGTTCGTGTATTGTCAGTTTATTGGCGAAAGACTTTTTGCTTGTTTACGCATCTTTTGAGATTCACACACTGCACAGAAGAACACCATTCGCGTCGATTCGGTTTTGATAGCGACGAATCTTCACTTGAATCACTTTTATTATTATTTCTGTCGTTTTTCCCTTGTTCTGTCTAGAGGGGCTTTTGTATGTGAGCGTTTTTTTTTCTTTTTGGCATAAATATGAATTATAATTAATTATAGCATCCGAGGGTGCCAGAGGCGGTGCACAAGAGTATATAAGAAATACATTTATATGTACTCAAGGCTCTAGGAACAGTCGGAGTATCGATATATGTACATACACTAGGCAATCGAGAATGGCGAGGTCTCGTCTGCGCGGTTACGACCTTACGAGAGTTGTGCCGAGCGATCACTTATTTTGGTTTCGATATCGATATCGACTTATTAGGCAACTTTCGACGCCAGACCCGATTCACGAGCTGCCATCGAAATTCGCACGTATAAGCATTTTGCAGAAGCCAAAACCAAATAAAATGAACAAATCAAAATAGGGATGATAATAATAATAGACGAGTACCGATAAATAAACAGCGAGAAGAGTCGCGGGCGAAGAGAAAGACCCGAATTAAGTAACGGCCAGGTAACAATTGTGTCCGAGCGAGGAGTTTAATGATTCGATTTGATATCGAGCACTTCACCAGCAGGCATCAGCCACTTTCCGTTAGTAGAGGACATTTTTAGATAAGTTTTTCGATTGCTATGCAGACATGACAGCGGGAGGGGAGATGTCTTTATTGATACTTTGCAAATGGGTTTCCATCCTGCTGAGAGAACATGGACAGGTGAGATGCACTTCAGCGTCTATTCGAGCGGATTTCCGCGAATATTTAATGTCTTTCCGTCTGAAGGTCGGGCGTGAAAAATTTTGCAATCAAATTTACTTTCCTTTCTCTATTAGCGACTGTGAGTAACTTGACTGGTATTGTCATCTTATGATTGGTTCGGGTTGCGCACTGTCGCCATCTCTTTTGTGCTTGAATTGTTTTCGCCTTTCACCCAGGCGAGCTGTCGGTTCTGAGGCATTGGAGTGACGCACGGTGCCGATGAACGCAACAAACGGCTGACTCTTTCGTGCAAATGGCAGCTGAACCATTGGGCATGTTCGATTTGGAGTTGCCGACTTACGAGTGATAATTTGATGAACGGATGGACGGGGTAAAAGATTTCGTATCTGCGAGAAAGGTGGTACTTTATTCATTGACTTGTTTATTAGTTAATTGAGTAATTTATTTATTCATCAAATAATGCAATCTAAATCAATTCCAAAGTGATGCAAATGCATTGCTCCAGCTGCTAACGCGTTCGCCAATAACTTGCTGAACTGTTGTGCAACTTGTTTACTAGTTTATGAAATTATCGTGATAAATTTCGCAGAATAATTAAATACATTAGTGAGATTTCGGGGAAAAGCTAATTATTGTAGAATAGCCATATGTAATATTGAATTATATATCTAATTATGGAGAAATTATTATATGTAATATTAAATTATAGCGTGGTGGATAAAATAATAGAAACAAAGGTTTAGGTAACGATCAACAATCAGTAACTGCGTACAATTTGGTTTTTCTTCGACACCAATTCTATACCCGAACCGTACCTAATAGTACTTTGATATGGTGCAACAATTTCCTCTTATCAGTTTTTAGTTTTTGCCTAGTAGTAAACAATGCAAGCGAGAGGGGTATTTTGCCTGGAAAAAATAATAGAAACAAATCATCACCACAGTCTTCAATCGCAATTGTGAAGTAAACTACTGGTTCGTCTTTATTGACATCTTCGTAAATTTGTTAGACTTGTGTTCTAGTGTTTGTTAGAAAAAGAAAAAAGCAATAAAAATAAAATGTTGTGAAAATGGGTACATTGCACTAATTCCGATCGTGAATTGATAAAAAATGAAGTGCTCTAAGAAAAAAATGTTCACAGCTCTTTCAATTCAATTCAATTTTATTTGGTAGATAATTACATTTATGGTATATTTTACAACTAGTACTTAAGAGATTTAGGATATCAATTCCTTTACAACTATAATCTTAAATCTATGTAATGACAATAGCACAATTTTAATGAATGACAAATAATAAATTAAGGGAAAACTACAAGAAAAAACCCTTATTTGAATCTTAAGACTAATATTGCACCGGGTTCCGTTTATTTTATATAGTAATGACATCGATATAATTTTCATAGACATAGTACATATGTAGTGATTCAGGATAACGCAAGACGGGAAACGAGGGCATCGTCAGAAAAAGAACAATTGACGAAGAAGTTTCGATTGATTTTGTCAATAAGGAACTCCACCGGTTTAACGTTAGCGTTTTCATGTAGTTCATGTGTCGAATAATGCCATGGAAAATTCAGCAACATTTTCAATATTTTATTTTGACACCTTTGGAATTTTATTTTGTGTGTGCGAGCACAATTACACCATACAGGGGCCCCGTACAGGAGTATCGCTTGTAAAATGGTTTTAAATATTACAATTTTATTTTCGATGCTAAGCTTTGACTTTCTACACACTAATGGATACATAACTCTTACGACTTTGTTTATTTTGTCAATTGTGGTAGTGATGTGTTTTTGAAAGATGAGTTTTTATCTAGAATAATACCTAGATATCTACAGTCTTCGGACCAATCAATATCAACTGCACACATACTGAGTTTAGTGCCATTTGGTAGGTAGCAGCGTTTCCTACTGTTTGTTTATAACTCTAAGTAGTCCGCGAGTAAACCAATAAAACTTTGTCGTAGGAGACAGAACCACAAAAAGGCAGAAGTGAACTTGAAGGTAGCTTTATTAATTGATGTATTGATTGACAATTATTGACCGATGGTGTTTATTCAATGAATGTTGATTGTAGACTGACGAATTGGCATAACTGCCAATTCAAAAAGCGACGCTATGACATCATCGTGGTGGCAATGATGGCCAGTTGGTGCCAGCTGCTGCGCAACTGGTATACATGCGAATGTACTAGATTTCTCCAGTACATTCCAGCACATTTAATTGCCAATTCGCAACATTCCGCCCGCCTTCGCCAATCATTGGCGAATCATTTTGTTCCAGGGGACGGTGGCTAGGGGCCGGGAGTGTGCGGTCTGCTGGTGGCGGTTGGTCTTGGTCGGCTGTCCACGTTCACGTGGATGATCGGTTGAGAGGGGGGGCCGCCCGGCCTGAGGAGCGCTGGAGGCTTGAGGGTCTGGGGTGGCCCGTATGATCGATGGCGACAGGAACCTCTTTCCCATCGCTGATGTCCGTTGCCTTTTGTGGTTGTGGGACCGGCCAGTTGATCTGGGTTAGAGTTGTAAGGTCGCAACCCACGATCAATGACCACGTGATGACTGGTGATGGGTCTAGCTATGTCGAGACCGGTGGTGGTGCCATGTACTGCGCACGTTGGCGCCCGTCTGGAGTAAGCGGCCGGCGGGATGCGACCGTTGGGGGTGTGTGATGTAACGTGGAGTCGGGTGCGGTGTCTACCCTGGCACTGTCCGCGTGTCCTTTCGTAATGGCAGTCACGGGCCAAGTGCCTCCCGGGGCCGTCGCAATGCAGCCTCTGTGGATGCACAAGGGGGCCTGCTTTCTTGCTGGAGTTCGAGAGACCGCTGGTTGCTGGGGAGCGCCGCCCGCCAAGCGGGGCATTGCACGCTCCTGGTCCTGTTGTGGTGGCTACAGGTGGTAGCGGTTGGCCTGGGTAGCTTTGGACCTGGGCAGGAACTTGACCACGTGGTGTCCTGGGTGTGGTGGGATGCCTTGAAGTGTTCGAGTGGGTAAGCTCCTGGTTCCTCGATTGCCCCTTGCCCCTGCAATGGTTCAGCGGGCGGGGGGTATGTCTTGTAGTTGGGTCGCGCAAGTGGTCGGTGGCTGGTAGTTGAATGGGCTTCGTATGTGCCCACTGGGGCCGATGCCGGCGAGACGTCCTTCGGGTTCTCTGGTGGAAGCCGCGGCCGTCAGTCGGAAGGACGGCCAGTTCCTCTGGCTCGGAGTTGTAAATTCGCAACCCACGATGAATGGCCATATGATGGCTGGTGACAGGCCTTGTCACCTTTGCGCTGGATGATGTGGTGGGTGCTGCGCCTGTTAGCACCCATCCCAGTTCAGTGGCCTGCGCGACGAGGCCGGGGCGTTGGTCCTTCCTGAGACCTTCGACGATGATGTTGGGGTATATGTCTGCCCCAAGGATGATGTCCAACTTCTCGGCGGAGGCGATGTTCGGATCTGCAAGTTCCAGATCCGCTACGAACGAGAGATCCCTTGACGTTGATTGTGGTTGGTGGTGTATACACTGAGAGCCCTGACAGGATGAAGGGCCTTGGAGGCGAGGAGTGATGCTGATGGCGGCCTGAGTCCTGGTGGCATGGCCACGAGTGCCCCCAACACCGTAGGTGAGGATGAGTGAAGCTTGGCGCCGGAGGTTTAATATTCGGGCGAGTGATGCTGAAATGAAGGTGCCGCTGGAGCAGGGGTCCAGCGGAGCACGGACTTCAATCTTCTGGTTGTTCTCCGACGCCACGATGACTCTGGCTGTTGGCAGCAACGCGGAATGCTGTGAAGGGGTGCTGATTGTATGTGCGCAGGCCCCTTCATGACGGTCGATCCGGGGGGCGGATCCTTTGGCTCTTTGCGGCGGTGATGTTGTCCCGTCGATGGCGGTAGACCGGACATGCAGCAGGGTGTGATGTCTCCGCCGGCATCGACGGCACGCCTTGCTGGAGTGGCAGTCGCGTAGGCGGTGGTGACCCAAGCAATTGACGCATAATTTTCGTTCGTGTGTGAGTGATTAACGTGATCGGAATCTCTCGCAAGCGTAAATGGTGTGTGAGGCCCTGCAGAATGTGCAAGTGTCCTGTTGCTTTAAGGGCGTCGGCAGTGTTTTGTGCATCGGGACACTGGGCTGATTAGTCATTGGGCCGGCTACTGTTGCTGGAACAGTCGAATTCGTGGAAGGCATTGGCGTTGGTTCTGCCACGGATCCTAAGTGCGCCGTGCCCACTGCTTTCTCTGGAGTCCGTGTGAAGGTAGCCCGTCCCTCTGGGTCGGAGTTGTAAGTTCGCAACCCACGAGGAACGGCCATGTCATGTTGTGCCCCACAATGCATCGTCTTCGGTGGGGGCTTCGGCTGGTTGATCATCGGGACCTTGAATAGGTTGGGCTTTGGGAAGGCGGCACTCTGGTCGGCGGCCTGCTCATTCTTATCCACTGTTCTGGGGTGCGGTTCCGTTTCTGATGGCTTGATGTCGGCCATTGGTAGCTGCACTGGGGGTAGCTCGCTAGGGTGAAGGCGATTGGTGCTGTTGACCATGGTTGGGAAGGCTGACTTGAGCGCGTACTGAGCCGCGAGGAGCTTCGTCTGTTCCTCCAGGTATATTTCTTCGGTTTCGCCCAAACAATCCTCCGCGAAGTATGCGTGTTGTGGATGGTCCGGTGTCGCCGTGACGAAGATGTCGTGGTGCCGCTTGGAGAAGGCTTCCCATTCGGCGCGGAGTGCATGTTTGTCTCGATTGCTGTCGGACTTGGTTGTCTCTTTTCCTGTATGTTGAGGAAAGTGCCAGAGATGGTGGCCTGTGCCGCGAACTGAGCGGCGATGAGATCCTCAATCGTGGTCGGTTGTTGTATTGGAGCAGCTGTCAAAGACACGTTGGTTTGAACTATCGTTGTAGAAAGTTCGTCATCCTGCTTTCGTTTTGCATCAACAGCGGTTTCCATTGACTTTTTCTCCAACAAATCACCTAGCGTTTGATTTGCAATGATCATCTGACGGCCGCTGTCCTCCGATCCACGACTTAAGGAATCCTTGGAACTGTCATCTTCTTTTATGCATGTCCTTACATTTGTACTCGACTCAGGTTGGTGATAAACAGATGTATGATCTCTGCCGACCGAGGAATGTCGTCGGTCGAGATCTTTGGTGTTCCGCCGATTGAGGAATGTCATCGGGGAACCGTTGTCAAAGTTGTCGCCGTCGCCGCCGCCACCACTGCCGTTACCATTGTCGGCTCTGTTGCGCATAGTGTAGTGAGAAAACGTATGATCTCTTCCGAGCGTGGAATGTCGTCGGTCGAGATCTTTGTTGTTCCGCCGACAGAGGAATGTCGTCGGGGAACCGTTGTGTTGCCTTTTCAATGTATTTGCCATCATTCGCTGCTGTACTGAGCTTGGCTTCGGTAGATCGGTTTCTCCCTTTCCTATAGAGTGATCGGGTTTGCGATTTGTTCTTTCGGCTGGTTGTAGCGGTGCGGCATCTTCTTGGTGGTGTGTAGTCAGACGTTCTGCTTCTGAACCTGGATCAACTCCACTAACGTTGCTTTCACCCTTGGCAACTACAGTCTTCAGTTCTTCAGTTTCCAATCCATCAGATCTTTGTCCAGTTGCTGCCGACTCCTTTGCCTGTTTCATTTCCTTACTGTCGAGAAGACATGAAGTTGAGTCGTTAGCTTGTAAAATGAGATCCCATGCAATCCCCTCTAACAAGATCGGAGTAATTTCGGCACTGTTAAGCAACTCATCGGACGGGTTGTCTACCAAAGCTTCTTTGTCATTATTATCGTTAAATCCAGCAACCACTGCACCTGGTCTCTCGGCTGTCGTCTACCACATCAGAAAATTCAAATTTGTCTTTTGACTTTTGGCATTCGTCGCAATCAAATATTAAATTTAAACCTAACTCATGGATAGCACTGGCGTTTAAGCGTCGTTTTATTTGACTTACTTGGCTTGTGGGAGTGGAACACTTCGCTGAGGAGTCAACTGCAATATTCCTGGAATTCTTCTTGACCATAGCTGCATCGATTGTTCCCTTTTTCACTGTTAATAAACCGGGTTCGTCGGTACCGTCAACCGGTTCTAATGTGTTGTTTAGAACAATGTTGATGTCCTCATTAAGAGGGGATGTTTCACAGTCGTTATCCCTAGTAATTTCAGTCGTCCTTGATTTGTGTCGAGTCAGGTTGCAGTGTCTATGTGCCGCGAACTGGGCGGCGATGAGACGATCCAAATCGGCACTGGATCCGTTTCGAAGGACCAGAAAATGTTTGTTTATAACTCTAAGTAGTCCGCGAGTAAACCAATAAAACTTTGTCGTAGGAGACAGAACCACAAAAAGGCAGAAGTGAACTTGAAGGTAGCTTTATTAATTGATGTATTGATTGACAATTATTTACCGATGGTGTTTATTCGATGAATGTTGATTGTAGACTGACGAATTGGCATAGCTGCCAATTCAAAAAGCGACGCCATGACATCATCGTGCTGACAATGATGGCCAGTTGGTGCCAGCTGCTGCGCAACTGGTATACATGCGAATGTACTAGATTTCTCCAGTACATTCCAGCACATTTAATTGCCAATCCGCAACACCTACATCTCGAAAACCAGACAGCTTGTGTTTTATTAGCATTTATTTTTATTTTCCATTTCCTGTAATATACTGCTAGTTTGTCAAGAGCTGCTTGCAAAGAGTTGTAGACATTAGTGAATAAGGCACCCGAAGAGAAAATGGCCGTATCATCGGCAAACATAGCTACCTGAATGTTTTCACCTAGGCATGGTAAATCTGCGACAAACAATGTGAATAATATGGGACCAAGGACCGAGCCTTGGGGTACACCATAGTGGATTTGGTGAGTAGAGGATATGTCGGTTCCTATACTCACAACATATTTTCTCGAACGAAGAAAGCTCTGGATAATTTTGATAAGCGGCATTGGCAGCTTAAGCTTCAGTAGCTTATAAATCAAGGCATCGTGCCATACCGCATCAAAAGCTTTTTCGATGTCTAGAAGAACCAGTCCCGTTGACTCCTTGTCGATGAATTTACCAGCTATGTGGTTTTTAATGCGCAAGACTTGGTGCATTGTGCTGTGACCACCACGGAAACCGAACTGAAAGTTTGGTAAGATGTTATTGTCTTCCACAAAACGATCAATCCTTTCCTTAATGATTTTTTCTAAGAGCTTACTTAGGCAGCTAAGTAGACTAATAGGTCTGTAGCTTTCGGGGCTGTTCTTCGGTTTTCCGGGTTTCGGGATAGGTATTACCTTTGCTGTTTTCCAACACTTGTTCCTATATGTTGAGATTTCGTTTTTAATGATATTGTTTAAAACTTTAACATTAACTAGAAAACAATCGATTCTATAACGCAGCCATTTTCTTCTTTCAGAGTTTCGTAACCTAATCAGATGTAAGATATTTTCAGGAAGCGGTGCCTTATCAACTGGAGCAGTGGAACATTTAGGTATCGCAAGATCGGCCGCTCTATTGATAACAGAAACAAAATTGTTACATAGGATATCAATGTGCTCGCTGCAGGTTATAGAATTTAGGCTGGTATCACCTAGAACCAAGTTCGTGTTTATATATGATTTATAACAATTCCAGTTGGCGGCGGAATAGTTGTGGTATAAACTGGTACAATTTACAGCTACTCTATGATTCACTGTGAGGCTGATCGGAGGGTGGTCTGAACGCATTAGAGTTAATGGTGCTGTGCAGTAATTTGGAATATTAGTGATATATAGATCAAGAGTTGAGGGGTTCTTGTTAGCACTCGCTGGGATATAGGTGGGGTGAAGTGGATAAAGTATGGGAAAACTTGGGCTGGATTCAGTAACATCTAGTGTAACAAATGTTACCCCAGCAGTTTGCCCTAAGACAATTCCACGACTGATGTCTGCAGTTTAGATCACCACCAATAATTACCTTATTTCGAGTGTTGACTCTATACAATTTTTGCAGATCCCGCTTAAAGTAAGTAGATTTCTCAATGTTTCTATTTCCACCCGGGAAATAGACCGAAAAAAGACTCACCTTGGAGTTATCACTTAATGTTACATCTATACTAATTTCCTCAATTAACCTAAGGTGCAATGAAGGACGCAAGGAATGTTCTATACATTTTTTCACAACAATGGCGACACCTCCACCACTAGCATGTACCCAGTCTAGGCGATAGCAAATGTAATTTTGATGTGAGAAAGAAATGTCTTGTTTGAGCCAGGTTTCTGAAACAAGTGCAATGTCAATATTAAAATTTATCAAGAAACTAAAAAATCCATGCTTTTTGTTTTTGATGCTTCTCGCATTCCAAGTTATGATGTTAAGAGAGTTTCTTAACATGTTTTTCCGAGTATATGTACTTACGAGGGTTGTCTCTTATGTTTCGGGATTTGGCAACCCTAGTGTTGCAATCCGGCAATTGACAGCTCTGTCGTAAAGTTGGACATTTTTGAGGTTATACGCACTCAGAACGTTTTGACATACGAGCGCTATTTGTGTTGTTTACAGTAACTTAAAAGATTCATCTCGGCCCAAAAATGGAATTAAATCGTCAACATTTTCGTGCGATTATTTTTTACAACTTTCGGCGTGGATTAACTCAGCAACAGTGCACGGATGAACTTAATTCAATTTTTGGCGATGAAGCTCCATCAAGGACCAGTGTTTATCGATGGTATGGTGAATTCAATCGTGGTCGTAGTTCACTCCAAGATGAATTTCGTGAAGGTCGTCCAAAATCAGTTGTTGTTCCGAAAACCATTGATGCTGTGCGCGAACTGATATTGGAAGATCGTCATGTGACCTATCGTGAGATTGAGACAACCTTAGGCGTTAGTGGGACCAGCATACATTCAATATCGCATAAACATTTGACTGTCAAAAAAATTTGTTCGCGTTGGATCCCACACAATTTGTCAATCGCCCAAAAAAAGGCTCGTGTCAATTGGTCGAAAGAAATGCTCAAAAAATACGGTCGCGGTGCTTCGAAACACGTCTATGACATCGTGACAAGTGATGAATCGTGGATTTACGCGTATGAGCCCGAAAGTAAACAGCAGTCGACTGTCTGGGTGTTTCAAGATGAGCCAAATCCAACAAAAGCTGTTCGCGCACGAAGCACTTCCAAGCAAATGGTCGCCTGTTTTTTCAGAAAAACTGGACATGTTGCAACCGTACCACTAGAACAACGCAGAACAGTCAATTCTGAGTGGTACACAACCATTTGTTTGCCAGTTGTCTTCCAAGAAATCAGGAAAACCAACCGCCGAAGACGGATCACTCTTCACCACGACAATGCGAGCTCTCACACATCGGCTGCGACAACTGCATTTTTGAGCACCCAAAACATCGATTTGATGGGTCATCCGCCGTATAGTCCTGACTTGGCACCGAATGACTTCTTTTTATTCCCGTACGTAAAAAACAAACTGAGAGGTCAACGTTTTTCGACACCTGAAGAAGCGGTTGCTGCATTCAGAATGCATGTGTTGGAGATACCTCAATCATGTGCTTCGACAATTGGTTCAAACGCATGCAAAAGTGTATAGATCTTCATGGGGAATATTTTGAAAAACAATAAAGTGATTTTCGATGATCAATATTTGTTTTTGTTCTCTAATCCCGAAATATAAAAGGCAACCCTCGTAATAGCTAATGAAGTAATGACGTTAAATTGGTCAGCTTTAGTTTGACAAGCACTAAGCTTGGTTACAACTTCATTAAGAAGAGAGTTTATCTCGCTAAATGAGAACAGGTTATCATTAGTTAAAGTTTCTGACGGATTTTTCTTCGTGTGTGTCGTATCACTGTTGGAAGGTTGCTGGGTTTGATGGAGGCCAGAAGCCCAGGTGGGTGAAGGAAGAGAAGGTTGACGCACAGATCGAGGTGGTGGAGGAAAATTATCAATGGATAATCGGTCGGGCACTGGCTGCTGTTTGTCACTCGGAGGCTGAAGGAAGGTTGTATTTCCTGTACCACGTCCGCGTGGGGATAATTTGCGGCGAATGTCTATGTACTGCTTTCGGCTTATGCATTCTGGATCGGTGGATTTATGTGGCCCACTACAATTTGCACACTTGATGACTTCATTCGTTTTGCAGTCGGATGTTTTATAGTTTCCCGAACATATTGCACAGAAGCTATTTATATGACAATGCATCGAGCCGTGACCGTAGAGGTGGCAATTGTGACATTGTGTGACCTTACCTGGATTATGTTTTTTAAAGTCCCAGCGAACGATGGTTTTGAACAAGGTTGAGTAGTTCCGTTTTAGTTCGTTTAATTTAACAGTACCGCGTTGAATATAGACGATGTACAAGTAGTGTTTGTACAGGGCTTTTGTTGACGAATTTAATGTCATGGTTTTAACATCTAGGCACTTTAACCCGAGTGCAATTAGTTCATTTTTCACTACATCGTTGCTAATTAAGTCTAGTCCGGATAACACTACCTTTAATGGACGATTTTCCTTACGCGAGTGGGTGAAAAACTCACATTTTAACCGTAAGAGTTCGGTTCTGATTTTGTTGTATATGTCCTTTGTTGGGGCACATATTTTTTGCCCAAGCGAAATGTTTTTGATTAAGTATTTGTCTATCTTAATGTTGCTCAAAATATCACGCACTTTAGCACTAGTTGTTTTTAATACCACAATTGGCGGAACGGTTTCTTTAGGAAGTTCTGCGCACTGTTCGTCATTGGTCGGATCCATTTCAGGAGAGTCTTCCATCAGACTTTCAAGTGGTTGAAAAAAGTTAGTGTTTGAACACATTTAGATTTTTCTAGCTCTTTATTGTTCACTTTTGAAAGTTTATCGGGAGGAGTTTGGCCTCCAATAACGGGGTCGTAACGCAACCGTTTGCGCTTAATTTTGTTTAACACACGTGGCCCAGGGGCCATAATTTAACGGTTATAACACTTGTTGAAATTTTTGTATGCGAAAAACGAGGCAAAGAAAACAAGATAATGATCATTAAATTGTGAAAATTGTTGTGAAAATAACGGTTGATTAAGATAAATAGCACGAGCAAAACTGTGAGACAAGTTGTCTGTTTGAAAGTCAGCCAGGTACTGACATCGCCGTTTTGGGTGATAATCTAGAAACTGTAAGTACCAACTGTGAAATCATCATGCAAGTGGCAGAAGAGGTGTGCCTAGAAATAAATGAAGACAAAACAAAATACATGATCACGGCGAGAGCATGTGAACCTCTGGGAACACATATAAACGTCAGAGGCAAGTTATTTGAAAAAGTTAAAGAATTTAAATATCAACAATATTGACGGCCAGTAACGAAATGTCGAAGGAAATTAACAAAAGACTACACTCCGGTAACGCTGGTTGCCGTACAGTCAGTAAACTGCTGAAATCCAAACTGCTATCACGTAATATAAATCTCCGTGTCTATAGAACCATCATCATGCCGATTGCCCTATACGGATGCGAAACGTGGGCTCTCAAAAAACGGGAAGAAAACAAATTTCGCGTATTCGAGAATAAAGTTTTGATGGGTATCTTTGGCGGTAAATATGATGAGGAGGCAAGACAATGGAGGAAACTCCATTACCACGAATTGAAAGAGCTGTACCGCAAACGCAGAATAGTGAGAGTAATCAAGTCGCGAAGATGAAGATGGGCCGGACACGTGGCGCGAATGGGCAACGATAGGACCGTGTATAGAATTTTTGACGGTAAAGCAACGGGAAAGAGACCGGCAGGACGGAGATGGGAGGGCAATGTTAGGTTTGACCTTGAGGAGATCGGATCGGATTGTCGAACGTGGAATGAGAGTGCACAGGACAGGGAACAATGGCGAAGTCGAGTCGGCGCGGTCATGAACTTCCGGATTCCTACAGCTCAATAAATAGATAGAAATAGAAATTAGCAATGATGACACGCGGATTAAATAAAAGTTGTGTAACCGCTTAATAGACTAACCGCCTAATCATCATCATCATCGGCACTACAACCGGGAACCGGTCTTGGCCTTATTTAGCAAGCCCTGAGGCTTGTTGAATTTTCCATAATGATTTGTTTTTTTCTGGGCAGGGTCATTAGTCTTGCGCCAACAACCGCCTAATAGACTAATACATTATCCACGAACCGAACCGCGAGTGTCAAAGTAAACTAATTAAAGTAATAAAGAAAAAGAAAACCAACGACAAAGGGAGTTAAACAGGTGGAGTCAAGAACTCTACACCCCTGCACCCAGTGACCAGCAGCGGCGATCGAAGAAGAGGCCTTCCCAAGAACTCTAAGTAAGTCCCATTTACCCTATTTCCTTTTTAATTGTCCTTATATTTATTGTTAGCATTATACACACATGCCATACGACACTGCCGACGTCTTCAAAGGCAATTGGGGCCCAATTTACGGAACATCCGCCAAGGTGCTAAGATCGGCGAAACGTCATATATAGCGACGAAACGCAAACCTATTAAACGATACGATATTGTAAACGGTGGGCCAGAAATTTGAATAAAACTACAAATGTTATTTTGTTATAAACGTTTATTGAAATTTGAAATTTTTTGTAATAAACGTTTATTGAAATTTATATATTCAAAATGACATCGTCGAGATGTGCCACATCTTGTCGTTGGCACTGTGGGGGTAGAAGTTAGTGTGCCAGTACACGGGCACTCGGAACACTTAAATCCCCCGACACTTGTTACTCCGAACACATGTTGCCGAAAGAGAAGAAATAAAAGGCACTGGTTTAGTTGTTGTTGTGTAACTGCTTTCCTTCCTTTATTTTACACTAAGTTCTTCTTTCGCACGAAGCTATCCAGCGGAAATGCATTCGCTATTTCGCTTACATTTGTTGCCACTGGATTCACTTACAAGGTCGCTCTAAAACTATATTTACATTTATTGTTTCGTTTAGACGTACTGAACACTTAAAATTTAATTGTAATTATATTGTTACAATTGATAAACCACGAACAATTGACTAGTGCACTCCTGGTGCTAGACGTAATCGGCTTTTCTCCGCAAGTGGTAGTTATCGACTCCTTAAAAATCCGTGAAATTATGTTTTTTTTTCAGAGCGGCGGCGTGACCGAGCGCGGTTGTGGTTGAGTAATTACTGACTAGGATTAGGGATGAAGATGGGATTTTTTAATTTGCACACCAGGCAACCAATCGAGATCGTCTTTACGTTTTTGCTCTCTCATGTTCCCCGCCCGTCGAGGTGTGGTGAACAGTTCGGTTAATTTGATAGTCGACGGACAAGGGAGAATGAGAGAACCGGAATACAATGTGCAATGATCCCGGGGTGAATTTGGTTTTTGTGTGCAAGTATCAATGCAGCTCTGAGGATAACCCACTGACCTAATCCGGTGAATATGGTGATCACAGAGTGCATTGAACTGTAGGAAGACAGAATTGTGATGGAGAGGAAAATGTAGCTGTCACCTGCGAAAAAAGATCATTGATCCCCAGCGAATGTAGGACTGGGGAAAGTGAATAGGACGCCGAATTGGCTAGGGAAATCTGATAGTGGGAACTAAATTAAATACTTGATAATTTCCCCAGCGATTGCATGATTATGCAACGGCGTCGTTTGATCAGACTATGCCGTTGCCAACCGACATGAAATGTGATTTCCGGTGGAAATCTTATGGGTTAGCCAAATGGAGTTGCCGTATGGCGAAAAGGTAGCTAAACTCAATTATGCATTATCTGCATAGAATAATGAGTTTAGCTATGCATCCTTTTGGAAAACATGTTTATGCAGGTGAAATAGCTTGTAGGGGAAATAAGGGTTGATATGACATGCTGAAATAAGGTGGAAATTGTGGGTTGGTTCTCCATGTAGTATAGAGAACCCCACAGCACCCCTGCAATCGACTACGCAAACTTTGGAAAACTCGCTGACACATGCGGATTTTGGATCTTTCCTTACGGAAATTTCAATCCTCCGAATGCTCTCATCGCTTCTTCTTGAACGTGGCCGCCCGATCCCGAACTTCTTGACCCAAGCTTTGATTAAATGATAACTTACACACTCACTTGCACGGCGTAATCCGTATTCAATTCTAAATAGGCGTCCTACAGTAACGTAGGAATCGTTGGTTTTGTAAAAGTGTTTTACACAAAAAGTACGCTGTTGTCCCGTGAAGCGCTCCGTCGTGACTAAAATTGCATGAAGTGACGCACAATTCCCCGCCACTCGCGCGCCTCTCCCTCTAACGGTTTTTAAGAGATCAAGTGTTGCCATTTGCAAAAATGTATGGCCTACCCTATACTTTAATTGGTTGGGTGAAATGCGAAAATCAATTGAGCAATACAATTGCTTAAACGCCGTTGCACTCCAAGTGGGACAATTAAGTGGCGATGATTATTAAAAATGCAGTTGCCTCGCGCTAGGAAATTGGACTCAATATGGGTCAAATGTTCTGGCTCGAAGTCCAAGCGGAATAGGAAGCATCGTTTGCGTTTCTGCACCCATAATTTGGGTATATAAAGAGTGGTTGAAACGAAATAAAACTCAGAGTTAATTAATCCGCATTGGTAGTCTCCCAGTATTTCTTCTGCGTACGGTGTAATTCTCGCCAGTATAACATTTGTTAGTATTTTGTATTGTCGCGTATCTTTCTGCGTTGACTTCATCATATCTTTGTAAGCGGAACACCCTGAGGCGTTTACGTTCTTCGATCTTCGCCAAACCAAGGATTGGACTTAATAATTTTCTTAAATCTTAATGCTCTTTGGGCTGTTTGTTTGATTGTGTCACTGATCGATGTCCATTTAGTGTCCACACTATTGGCTTCCTCTTCCTCACTACTGTCATTCTCTAGGATGCTAAATCTATTCGTTAGTTCGTCTTGATATTCCGCCCTTTTACGTAGGTCTTTTAGTTTATCAATCTCGAACTTTTTGCTCGTCTCCCGTGACTGTCCGTGTGGGTTTGCTGCGAGCCGACTCCTGATTTTGTCCATCACTAGAAGATGATCGGAGTCGCAATCTGCTCCTCTATATGATATTACGTCAAGGATATTCAAGTGGTGTCTTTTGTCTATAAGGAAGTGGTCTATTTGGTTACGCGTTACGCCGTCGGGTGATATCCATGTGGCTTAATGAATTTGCTTGTGTTTGAATATCGTGCTTTTCACTACCAGACCTTTTGACGCAGCCAACGTGATAATTCGAATTCCATTATCATTTGAAATGTCGTGTAGGTTTTCTTTACCTATAGTTGGTTGGAAGTTATCTTCCTTTCCAATTTTCGCATTGAGGTCCCCGAGGAGGATTTTTAAGGTCTCGTAGAACGTGTCCTTCATTTCTTCCTCCGTGGATTCTGTTGGGGCGTGTACGTTTATAAATACATAATTGTACCATGGTCCCTGCATTTTTAGAACCGACATTTGGTCATTAATAAATTTCACATCTTTTACATGGGGCGTAATCTTCTTGCTTATGATGAAGCCGGTTCCGAGGTTTGTGTATCGGTACCTCCACAAGTCAGTGTAAATCCGTTCGTTTCGGGTTTTCTACGACCGCCTGTATCGCGCCTGGTTTGGATAACGTTCGAACATTCCACGTCCCGACGCGTATATCCCGCTTTTCCGTTTTTCCCCACGTCTTCTTTTTGCCGAGTCGGTGTTTTCTTTATGATTTGTTCTCTTATGGTAGTGTCGGCTCATCACACCTACGCCTACCGGGTTTTTCGTGAGATTGTTTTTTGTATATTGATTATTCATTTTTGTTCCCACGAGTCTTGGGGTTTCAAATAGCCCGCCATATCAGAGCCCCTTTTTGATATGGTAAGGTCTGCTTACTGCTCTGATTCGACCCGGTATCAGAGAGGCGCCGTTATAATACAGCCGGTATACCCTTGCCTTCAAACCAACCAATGGGCACGGTGACGCGTAACAGCCTGGATTAGGGGTAGATCTTTGTGTGTTACTCCTCGCTAGCCTGTCTGACATGTGTGGCCCTACTGGAAGCGTATGCTTCCGACAGCATAGCCTGAGTGATTCATTGTAGTTTATAAAATTACGAATATATACATATATATATATATATTAGCATTAAAAAAAAAATACGAAAGCGTGTGAGAGTAATTTAAGAGCTGTAAAGAGAACAATGTACAGCTTTGTGTTTCTGGGTATCATCAACGATGAATGGGCAGTGGCTATGGAGACGCGAATGTGAAAACATCTTATATAATAAATTCATTAACTAAAATAAAAGACTTTTATTTTCACACAGCTTATTACAGCTAGGATTACGTGTGTTGCGTGGGTTTATGCTAAAAAGAAAGTCGAGTTAAGAAGATTGCAACAGTCGATGGAGCCAGCGAGAAGTTGGCGAATGAAAAGAATATCGGACAGGATTCCTTTTTTTACAGTAACGTGCGCACAAAAGAGGATTCTGGAGTACCCTTAAATGTCAGAGCACAGTGCGGGCGGAAGGAGAGGAAGTGGATAAGGAAAGAAGGTATCGATTTATATTAGTCTTAAATGCCTGGACATTACAACGACGAGGAAACACATGATCAGGTTACTCATTCCACATTCGTGTGGTTCAGCTAAAGAATGACTCTCTATGTTGTGCGCCTGAAGTTGACTTTCAACGTGAACTGGAGCGCATTCTCAGATTGAGGGGTTATGTCTGACGAGGCGCACCACATTCAGCAAGTTCATTTGAGCAACGACCGTGATAATACCTATAGAAAAGAGACATGCATGATACGTTGCGTTGAATTTCGACGAATGTACGTTTTGCAAATACTGGCCAGGCTGAATTGAATGAATTATTTGTTTGAGATTTAGAAGCACCCTATCTCCCATGGGTGCAGGCGCACTCTGTCTCCCAGTTAAAGCCTGACATCTGCTGTCAGTTATGAATGTGTCATTTTGACTGAACACAATTATGTTCCTTACTTTTGGTTCTGGTTGTTGTGCTTTGGTTTACCCCTGGTTTTAAATAAAAAATACATTATTTAAAATAAAGTAACGTAAAATAAATATCAAATTATGAAGGAAGTATGTACCAGTCACGTGCACTAGATTCACTTCTTCCTCCATCATAAATTAATCGTTCCGACGTGCAATAAACAATTCCGGCGAAGCAAAGGAAACACCAACACAGGAAGTAAAACACACTGCTATACTGTTTAATCTAAGTTCCGGTTTTTTTTTTGCTTAAATCTGTCTAGTATTGTATTTATTGTTCGACGCTAACACGTTTTAGAAATGCTTATTAAAAATTACTTTCTATTTCACTCGATTAATTCAACGCACTGACACACGACTCGGTAGAAACTACTAAGTATATACGCATCCTCGGTGCACGACGAGGAGCGGGAGACCGATCGACCGGCTCGGTCTGATGATGGTAAACGACTCCGTGATTCAACCCTCGTTTGGGGTGAGTTTGGTGGTGTGGTGAAAAGGAAATGAAATTTCCTTTGACCAGTGACCAATGGAAGGCGATCTCTGGCACGCGGTGGTGTGCGTGTGTGATCGTACCCATCACCGTGTTTATCGATGCATTTAGCAAAGGATAAACGAAACTTAAAACGAGGAAAAAAGAACAAAGGGATCGAATAGATCATTGTTTACGCTGTGCATTGTGGCTATCATAGACGGCAATTCATCGGAGAAATGGTGCTGAAAACAAATAAGGGTATCATTACATTCGTGGATGAGTGGTGCGGATGCGTTAATAGATGCGTCGCCATTAGGAAAATGTGCTAATGGGTTTTAATGTTTATGGCCTCTCAGACTGCACTAGCAACCGAGTTCTTGTTTGTACTAGGAAATGCTAGAGGATTCGGTTCCGATGATAATGCTTGGGATGCGGTAATTGTTTGCCGATTGGACAAACGAATCGCGGGTCGGTTTATTGCAGCTGTATAAACAAGCTGTTCGACATAGCATTTTACGATGACAAGGGTGCCGAATGGTTTGGGATTTATGATGCCGTATTATGTGAAGAATTCTTTACAGGAAATTTGAATAACGCATTAAACGCGTGAATGTTGTGAGAATTCTCTTTAGGGATTTTCAGATAATGCGTTGGATGCATTAAATGTCCTTGAGAAAGGAAATGTTTCAGGTATGCTGGTGATTGGGATGCAAATATGGGTTGCGAATATGGGGAATTCGTAAGGTGAGCTTTATGAACCCCCACAGAACCATATACATTTGAAGCAACTGATATAATAGCTGTCTAACGGAAGGTATTTTGCAGCCATTATTTTTTCATGGCCTGTCTCGCTCTAAGTCCAATTGACGGTAACAACGCGCACTGTATGCATGTCCAACTGACTAACGGAGCTGTGCTCCACCTCCTGACTCAGGGACGTGAGGTGGGATTTTAGCGGATTTGAATGTTGTTGTCGAGTATGTCACCGAAGTGTTCCGCTGAACACTGTTCACGATGGGGGAAACAACCTGGAACACGGAGACACTGTCAAATTAAATCAACCACGGATAGTTATTTTTACTTTCTATTTTATTGGGTAACGTCTTTTTTTCGGAGAGAGTTTATTCGTTAAGTCCTCGACTATCCTCTTCGATGCTCTAAGTACCCTTCTGTCGCGTTGACGATCACCATTAGACTCCTCAATCAAATTCCAATCCCCCATCCGAAAAGGGAAATTTCCCAAAGTATTTCCGCACAGTATTTGTTAAGCAGAATTTCCCTTAGTATCTGTGAAAGGAGAATTTTTCATTATCATAATAATCATCATCATCACCATTGTGGTGGTGATCGAAATCCTGTCCTCCTTTGTCCGTTGATCGGATGCCGCCGCTTATTATCCGATCACACGCTGGTTTGTTTATCCAACACATCTGGCATGAGGAAAAGGGTCCCATGCAATTCGGATGCATAAACATCTATCTGGGATAGTGTTTGGAGTTTATGGCTCTATGGCTGCTAGTCAGCAGCGCAACGATAAGTTTTGTTTGAACAAGTGTGCCTTAGACTTACAGTCATACGCTGGGTTGGTGTTGATTTTCAATAGCAACCAGAATAGGCATCCGTTGTTCGGTTTATTTACCGGCAATATAATTCCTTGGAAACATCGTGCCGATGTTTAGGATGGGAGATTTATGACCTGTATTCTGGGATTGGTTTTGCATACGATGAATGGATGCGTTGAGTCGATATTGAAAGTTTTTGAACGTTAAGTTCCTTGTTTTTTTTGATATCGGGTTCAACATTGTTGCAGCTTCCTATGACCCTTTTTACATGTATGATCAAGAGCTTTGGGACACGTGTCTGTGGGCACGTGTAATGAATAAGGTAAGTATGTTCCTCGAAGGGTAGGAACCTTACCTGGGTGGAATTGTGCGTTCGTAGAACGCTACAGGGTGACCTCTGCTGTTGGCTGATGATGAGCTGGGCCGCTATAAGCACTTGTTGGCTGAATGAGCGAGCGAGCGGGTGAATATCGAAACAGGCGAGTGATCCGGTGCTCGGTGTGAAAGTCGTGCTTGTAAGTGAGCGAGTGGGCGGTGTTAGCGCGAACTTCCGATGGAGTTGGTACCTCTCACATTGATTGAAATGACAATCTAGGTTGAAGTACCATTAATATAATAGGTGAGCAACTAGAAACTCGGCTTTTTTGTCAAATTCAACTTTATTGGAAAATATGCTTATACAAAGATTGACTGATATTGCTTGGTGAGAAACTCCTAACTGTTCTGCAAGTTCTTCTTGAGATTGACATGGATTTTCGTCCAATAAAACTTGAAGTCCTCCGTCGTAAAATTTTTGTACTGCACCCGGACGTGGAGCGTCTTCAAGATTAAAATTTCCTTCACGAAATCTCACAAAACACTTTTTTGCTGTTGAATGACTCACGGGATGTTCACCCAAAGTTGGATTAATCAATTCTATAGCTTGAGCAGCATATTTTCATTTGAACACAGAATAGAATGTTGCTTATCGATATCCGTCTTTTATACAACTGTTCCACACGGAATGACAGCTTGTGGTTGACTAAAACTTAGTTATAAAACAGCAGTGACTATACACATACATATATCCAAAATAGCGAGCGAATTGGATAAGTTCAAGTATGTTTTCAATGCAACCAACTTCAGAGCCGAGTTTATACTTGCACACCTATTATATTGAAGGGAAGATGTATTGGTTCACTTATAATATAAAAATACACCAGAGGCAGACAATTGATGACCAACAGCGCTGGATATTGATATTGAAATAAATTACCTTTTTGTGGACGATGTACTCACGATGTCACGATGATAAAGTATGAAAAAAGAAAAAAGAAAATGAAAAAGGAATATAGCTGAAGCCTCTTCCTGTATGTTGAGATTTAAGAGGTACTAGATGAGCGGTAGTAGATCGGGATTAGTCGATTGTCCGCGAACAGGGGCCCATGCCAATAATTAGGAGAAAGCTAGAAAGATTAAACAGCTCGGAACTCTCCAAGTTCAAAAAATATCCTTAGTATATACTGAAAACAACTCGTAGCGATATATAAGAAATCCTGGAAAGAATCTGCTTTAAATAATAGTTGCGGAGCGTTGCTGAAGAACTTAAGAAATGAAAATTCATCGTCGAAAATAAAACTCCAGATTACTCCTTCTTTGTCACTTTCTGATGTTGATTTATTTATAAATTCTTCCCATTGAGCTAAGACGTTGCGAATATAAAAATATCCAGCAGTTTCCGATGTGTAAGCGTTATCTCCAGAAACATCTAATGATTCTTGTAATTATTGTACGATATTTAAGAGTTTAGTAAGGACATAATTGACACGCCCGTATCAACCGAAATCCAGCCGGCAGTTTCCAAGGCTTCCTCGCCATGGCCCAAACAAGGAAGAACATATTTATTTATATTAAGAACCATGCTTTACTCAAAACACTGGTTGAAGGCTTGATTTGAATGGGCAGGGTTTAGTGTTCTTTGATTTGGATGATGACGAATGTTTGAAATAATTTGAACGGCAATTTGCCTGTTCCTGGCACACCAACGGTTACTTTAGTCGTTCAGCCGGAGCTCCATATCAGGTCGAATGGCTTCTGTGTGGGCGTGAAGCGAATCGCATTTTTTAGAGAATTCGATGTATTGGGCGTGTTGAAAAGTACTAAAAACTAGTTCTCACTATTGTCCACTATCTGGCGAAATCATCGCAGATAACATATTCATTGCAGTGTTAAACATATGTCAGAAAATATAATTAAAACGTGTTTCAAGCAAGAGGTTACTTTTCTTTCGTTTTCTTCTCAAGTTCACAAAAAAGTCTTCCTCCAAACAGGGTGATATAAGGCTCCACACTTGTGATCCTAGAAATTGATTCTGCATTATTTTCTTCTTACCCTTTATCTTGTTCATCAATGGGGACCTTGTCGATTACCCGTCCTTGTGCATCTATTATTCCCTTAACTTTGTAACCACGTACATAAAACAATCCCTCCTTAGATAAAAAGGATTCCCGTATTTTTGATCGTGTTTGACGGTATTCAAGAAATAAACATCGGGCTCCCGCAAACTCTTCCATTCTTCCTTTATTCCGGGACTGGAAGTTGGCGATTTCTTGAGAGTTTGTGGCGTTTCTAACAGATGCACACACAATCTACGTCTTCATGATACCTCAGTCACACCTAAACTGGTTGACATCATCTGAATATGATAAGCAAGTCACACACTGCCCAATTATCCATCAAGTTGTTGCAGTATGTCTTCAGTCTGGAACTCACCCTTTTCGCACTTGACAATGTAAGAATGCCTTGCCTACGAAAACCTTAAATAAAACAACAGCACTGGTGATTTGTACAAGGATAATTTATATATTTGCACTACACCGCTAAGAAAGTGTCTAAATTTTTTGAGCACATATTCGGGTAAGATGTTCACTTATATCGTAAATGTTGTCAACTACAAGGCACGAGAAGGTCCTTAAAGAAGGCTCTACGAGATTTTCGGAGAGCAACTGTGACCATGCCTCGCGCATATTTTTTTCTGATCAGCCATCAGATGATCAAGAGTAAATCGGTTCCGTTGTGTAGAAATAAGGGAATTATCGAACCGAGGTTCATAAAAACTTGCAAAGTCCTCCTAAAATTCATAGATATTCTCGAGCAGGCATTGTTGGGCCTGGCACGTTCCAAGCTCCTCTTTTGATTTCGTATCCACATCTATGCTGCTAGTGATTTTACACTTGAAGGAATATCCTTGTTACAAAGGATTCGAATGTTCTAATAGTCACTAACGGATATGTCTAACAAGTTATCAAATAAATCGTCGCATCTGGTATCCATGCTTCGGAGATATTGAAAGGCTTCATCGATCCCATCGATGTACGGTCGGAAACTGTTCTCTGTTGCCGAGACCGTGTAGTGCGGCTCCATCGGTTCCACGATCACGTTTGGCTGAATTTGGTTGTCACTATTTTCACCGTTGAGGTACGACGAGATGACTATACTCTCGCACGGTTGGGGTATTTCATCTTCTACGAAAACCTATAATTCAAAAAGAACCACATTAAAGTTTTGCCATAAGGTCCTACAAAGAGTTTGTTAAGCCTTCTAATTCCATCTGGTGAGAGATCTTGTGGGAGTTTATGCGGCTAACGAAACCTTTAATATGAACCTCGAACCTAAATCTAAAAAGTAACTTAAGCTGGTCAAGAATGGAAGGACTGCTTCCTAGCTTCACCGAATTAGAGTCGTTTTTGAAAAAAATGGAGAAGCTCAGATGTTCCTTAGGTAAATAATTGGCGTTACAGCCGAATCGATTCCAGGTTCGGTAATTTTCCACCATTTCAAATGAATAAAAAGGAAGTTTAAGGCTCCATTGACACGCTAACACACAACCGTCTGTTGAACCCACGTACGCCCACCGTCTTCTAGAGTTACGCTTTGGAAGGCCACGCTTATAGCCACGGAAGACCTGGGCGAGGTATGTACGTTCGTTAACCATGCGGGGAATACACTCGCCACTGGGCACTACGGTAGCCACAGTATATGAGTTCACTGGAAACGATAAAGGAGGTAGATATCGTGATCCATCGGGTAGAGGTGGTTCATATAAGCCATAGGTTCCATAGACTTCGAGTTGAGGAACAACCGGACCTTACACTTGTTAGTGACTTTTTGTATGACATGTATGATGACTTTGGCTCATCCGAAATATTCCGTGGAGTGAAACAGGCCTTAAAAAGTCCTGTATCAACAGGACCTGGAAAAAAAGTGAGGCTATGATTCGAGTCTCCGTTATCGACATGAAAGATCGACATAGAAGATCGACATGGGAGATCGACCTACAGACATTTGGAGATGGCAATATACTAGTCGTATTATATGAACAATGCCACTGTATCATCTATTTAGATGTAGAACGAGAAGAGCCGAGAGGAGAAGTTGATACTTTAATGCGCACCATTAGTAACGGTGCCAGTTAATCTTTACAAATAGAAAGGATTGAATCGAGTATTAGCTCTTTCTGAGGGTTCCACCGTCTCATTACTGCTCTCTCTGAGGGATTCAACGTCCCACTACTGGACTCATGAATCGAAGATTGGTACGAAAGGCAGGTCAGAAGCATTCACCTTTGAGAAACTTGGTAGACAAAGCATCAGTAAGGGCAATTTGCAGAGAGTCTAAATGAAAATCTAGGGGAGCCGCAGGAACGACAACTGGTCGACTGAAGTAAAGGCGGTCGATATTTTGAAGGTCGCCAAACAGGAAATAAAGAAAGAAAAAACAAATACATGCGAACACCTGCGAACCGAAGATCAGCTAATTTATATCAACGAAGAGTTGAAAATATAAAAGGCACGACGAGATTAAAAACAGTATAAGTATAAGTATAAGTGTAAGTATAAGTATAAGTATAAGTATAAGTATAAGTATAAGTATAAGTATAAGTATAAGTATAAGTATAAGTATAAGTATAAGTATAAGTATAAGTATAAGTATAAGTATAAGTATAAGTATAAGTATAAGTATAAGTATAAGTATAAGTATAAGTATAAGTATAAGTATAAGTATAAGTATAAGTATAAGTATAAGTATAAGTATAAGTATAAGTATAAGTATAAGTATAAGTATAAGTATAAGTATAAGTATAAGTATAAGTATAAGTATAAGTATAAGTATAAGTATAAGTATAAGTATAAGTATAAGTATAAGTATAAGTATAAGTATAAGTATAAGTATAAGTATAAGTATAAGTATAAGTATAAGTATAAGTATAAGTATAAGTATAAGTATAAGTATAAGTATAAGTATAAGTATAAGTATAAGTATAAGTATAAGTATAAGTATAAGTATAAGTATAAGTATAAGTATAAGTATAAGTATAAGTATAAGTATAAGTATAAGTATAAGTATAAGTATAAGTATAAGTATAAGTATAAGTATAAGTATAAGTATAAGTATAAGTATAAGTATAAGTATAAGTATAAGTATAAGTATAAGTATAAGTATAAGTATAAGTATAAGTATAAGTATAAGTATAAGTATAAGTATAAGTATAAGTATAAGTATAAGTATAAGTATAAGTATAAGTATAAGTATAAGTATAAGTATAAGTATAAGTATAAGTATAAGTATAAGTATAAGTATAAGTATAAGTATAAGTATAAGTATAAGTATAAGTATAAGTATAAGTATAAGTATAAGTATAAGTATAAGTATAAGTATAAGTATAAGTATAAGTATAAGTATAAGTATAAGTATAAGTATAAGTATAAGTATAAGTATAAGTATAAGTATAAGTATAAGTATAAGTATAAGTATAAGTATAAGTATAAGTATAAGTATAAGTATAAGTATAAGTATAAGTATAAGTATAAGTATAAGTATAAGTATAAGTATAAGTATAAGTATAAGTATAAGTATAAGTATAAGTATAAGTATAAGTATAAGTATAAGTATAAGTATAAGTATAAGTATAAGTATAAGTATAAGTATAAGTATAAGTATAAGTATAAGTATAAGTATAAGTATAAGTATAAGTATAAGTATAAGTATAAGTATAAGTATAAGTATAAGTATAAGTATAAGTATAAGTATAAGTATAAGTATAAGTATAAGTATAAGTATAAGTATAAGTATAAGTATAAGTATAAGTATAAGTATAAGTATAAGTATAAGTATAAGTATAAGTATAAGTATAAGTATAAGTATAAGTATAAGTATAAGTATAAGTATAAGTATAAGTATAAGTATAAGTATAAGTATAAGTATAAGTATAAGTATAAGTATAAGTATAAGTATAAGTATAAGTATAAGTATAAGTATAAGTATAAGTATAAGTATAAGTATAAGTATAAGTATAAGTATAAGTATAAGTATAAGTATAAGTATAAGTATAAGTATAAGTATAAGTATAAGTATAAGTATAAGTATAAGTATAAGTATAAGTATAAGTATAAGTATAAGTATAAGTATAAGTATAAGTATAAGTATAAGTATAAGTATAAGTATAAGTATAAGTATAAGTATAAGTATAAGTATAAGTATAAGTATAAGTATAAGTATAAGTATAAGTATAAGTATAAGTATAAGTATAAGTATAAGTATAAGTATAAGTATAAGTATAAGTATAAGTATAAATATAAGTATAAGTATAAGGATAAGTATAAGTATGAGTATAAGTATAAGTATAAGTATAAATATAAGCAGCATGCCTCCGGGACGAGAAAGCAAAAGACAGTTCATCATCAACCAATATAGGTATATAAATAAGAGTTCCGTAATGTTAGGAAAGTTACACATCAAATCATGTCTCGCCGGGGTTGTCCTCTAAAGCGTTGGTGTCGGCCATGTTGAAGGGTCAGGTGTTCTTCCCGAAGGAGAGTAGTTTAGTGTGGCTACCACCCCATTTATTGGCTTAATTCAAGCAATATAAGTACTTATAAGCTAAAGTGTAGAAAACGATAAAGTATAAGATAGCACGGGAGTTATCGCACCGCCTTCGAAAATGATAGGTCACGCACCATCTAGCCATGGTTGCGGACACGCCACTGCCAAGAAATACTTAGTGTAAAAGAGCGCACCCTGGACTAGTTGGAATCATTTAAATCTGATTACATTGGATCATCGAAGACTTTGGGAAGATACATGTAGATTCAAGTAGCATCGGGCATTACTTATATTTTCGTCCCTTTCTTCGCCCTACATTTTCAGTCAGATTCCCGATACAATACAACCATGAGATTTACGAGCGCCATCAAAGCATTGATCATGACACATTTTAGACTCAGTATCTGAGGTAACTGATGAGGAACCAGTTCAGGAAGGGTTTATGGTGGCTGCTTGTGGGGAATATGTCCTCGACCAGGTCAGAAAAAGCAATGGTAGACGATCGATGACAAAGCCATGAGATCGGGACCTTGGGAAAGACGGGTATTGAAGGCCTAAACCCTTTGGGTACTCTTTTCACAAATTATATATAAATGTGAACACGCTCGAAAAGTTTTATGGTCTGGCGAACGATATGAGGAAACATTGTAATAGGAGATACTCATTTCAGGCGGTTGGAAAAATCATAGACAAGTTGTTGTATAGCTAGTGTATAGGATCAGGAAACGCAGAAGTTGAAGGCTCTGAAATTAACCCTTAACTAAGACTCCCTTCAATACGTACGTTCAATTGATGCTGTGCGTCATTTATGTTCAAGTCCGGCCCAATGATGTCGGCAGGTGTAGAGTTAACAATGATGGTACCCAATTGGTATTCAGCACCAACTGAAAGGTTCGACGAGTTTATGACCTTTTCGCAGAGGTCCGTGTCTTCTGTGAAGACATCCTCCAAGTGAATCGGATCACTGATATCGTACTGTGGCAAGTGACTGTCGTTTGAAGCCGAAGGCGAAGAAAGGAATTTAGAATGTCCATCCGTCGTCTTTGTAGCTTTTGGTATAATAATGTTCTGCTGCACATCGAGGTCATCCAGCATCAGTTCGTCCGTCAAGTCAAGAGGTGAGCAGGGTGCCAGTTCGTAGTCATTATGGTTACCTCCATTGGTCACTGTTTTCTCTTGGCTTATGGAAACAGATCGACTTTTCATGGTTTTGCGATTTCGTATACGTTTTCGGTCACATTTCTTCGGGTCAATCCCTAGCTCCCAATAACCGCCCTTACCTTTCTCGTACTTGCTTCGATCGATCTTCCGGAAACAGTGATGTAGCGAAAGATTGTGTCGTATAGAGTTCTAGATAAGATAATGTAAATCGGAGAGGGAACTTTTAACTGCTTACAGGACTTACGTTCCATTTTTTACGAACTCGGAAGAAGGCGAACTTCGATTCAATCCAAGAGCATATTTGCTGTAGGGTCATCCTACCGTTTTCCAACATTGCCATTCCGATGATGTGAGAGTAATTGAAGGGTGGCTTTTCCCCGGCGTTTGTTTGGTATGCTTCAGCTGCGAGATCGTATTGGTTCATGTCCCTGGAAGGATAAATGTTGTCAAGAGGGTGGAAAGTGTTTAATTATAGGGTGCACTTACTTCTTAACTTTATCCAAAAAGGTCGCGTACCTTTCTAGAGGCGTTGGCTTCTTTTGCTGACTAGCGACGGAGGTCTCTTCAGTCGACTTACCATTTGATTTATTATTGGCTTCTGTGTGGCTCTTTGGATCCTGGTTATCGTCATCGATAGTTGGCCAGGTAAGCGATTGATTTCGCAGTTCGGTTAACCATGTTAGATTGGTCAGCTCTTGTTCGGATTCATCACTACAGCTAGATGCTACGTCACTAACAACGTTGTGTACTGACAGAGAACATTCCACGGAGTTCTCTGATAATACTGACGGCGTGGGACCTGAAACCGAGTCGTGGTTAAGTCATATAACGGCGATTTTGGAAACTAAAAGGGTCACGATGGGAGGTGAAAGAGACTTCCAGTGACCTGAAGACAGTTGGCCGTCAACAACTTAAGAGGAAGAGGCACAAAAAGAAATTATAGTTCTAGAGGTTACAAGGGTATTGTTTTATTTCTTTCATCCACACGGTGGAATGACACACATTTAAGGGACTCATGAGTTTGGTTTTATAAAAATATGTTTTTTTTTTATTTGAATAAATTAAGACTCCAGAACTCGCTACCTTTTAATGTGAATGGGACTCCATTTTATGGCGCTTTAAAAATTAGCACAGCTACTAAAGAGCTGTGATATACTGTTGCGGGTTCGCAAGTTACAGGTGGAGAATTCTAGTACTGGCAATGCATCGGTTTTTTTAAGCGCCACACGGTTTCGAATTCTCAATTCTATTTTTATTCGATAGCTCGACAGCAGTTCTTCTACACTTCTTCATAGCTTATCTTGGACAGTGGACGCAGGTTTTATAATAGTAATTCTCGCAATAGGTACTCCAAACATTAGTTTAGTCTCGAGTTACCTTTTGTGTAAATTTGCTCACATTGCAGTTATTGCAATTCGTTTCTGGTAGATCTGGTTGTTCGGTTGTTGCGTTCATTATCTCGCCACAAAGGATAAGTGTTGTTCGTTAACTTAAACCAACCAGGAGAGGGGATTTATTCAAACTTCAATGAAATATAATCGCATCTCTAACATTTGTTCGGTCTTTTGAGCCGGATCGTTATCGTTTAAATCGTGCGCGATAAATTGAACCGGTTATGGAAAAAGGAGTGAAAGTGCGACTGCGAGAGCTCATCAGTGGGTAAAGTTCCAAATATCAACGGTGTTGACGACGCATGGCGTTCTCTTTCGTGCGTGGGTATGTCGGAGCCTAGATCGTAGCTCAGACGTCCGTCGGTCAGTTGCGTCGTTTATGAAGACTCTGGGCACTTTCACCGACGGTTTCTCAACAAGTGGTCTCAGTGGTGAAGATTGAGGAGCATGTCACCACCCAATTCTCGGCGCAAGACTAAATGTTTCGCGCGTCCCTAGATCTCCGGGAAAATGGTTGACCACAATAGAGGCTCTCAAGCGGAGCTTTCGCCTGGGAAGGTCTGTTAGAGACCAAAACCAACCCGTTCTCTCTCCTGAATAACTATAAGAAGCGATAACAATTTAAAAAAAAAAAGTAACACCGAAAGTAGAAATGAAAAAAAAATTTAATCATAAATTAAAAAGTTAGTCGATGAAGAAACGCAAAATAAAAATAAAATATAGTAGGGTGGCGAAATAAAACAATTCAGATGCAAAATAACAAATATAGAAATATAGTGTCATACACTAGTTGTCTGAGGGTTCAAGAACTCAACGCCCCCAGCACCCAGAACAGCGGAGAAGCCAACAGCCAACCACTGAAAGATAATAGAATAATTATAACTGTAAGCACCTGTCGCTTATCTATTATTACTTAACAAACATTTTGTGCATAACAGGTCTTCTCGGGCGGCACGAAGAAATCGTGCAAATGGCAACCCTTGAACATCATAATCATAAGTATTTCGCGAACGATTTCGACCACCAGGCCGACGAAAAGTACCTCGATGAGCAGGCGAAGCCCGTCGATGTTCAATACGCGCATAAATCAGACTTGCCGGGACTATCTACAGCTTCCGCAACAATTCCGACCAACGCTAATGTTAATCGCATCGCATCTAGTGAGCTGCCTTCAGTCTAGCTACAAGCGTTCTTGCTGCAGCAGGTGACTAAAGAACTGCCAAAATCTGGCAGTTAATCACCTACAAGGAACCAACCAGAAGACTGTCAAGGAGCCGTCCACCTCTAGTTCGAAGTCGTTTGCGGAGCTGACGTGCATCTCCATGTACACCGTATCACGTATTGCTATCGTTGAAGCAACAGGCAACATGGGTCTCACAATCCATCTCCGCCTGCGAACGTTTCGGTCGCTCACACTTGCCCGGTAAAAGTCCTTTGCAGATAAGAAGAGCCTGTGCTACAACAGTTTAGATTGACAGCGGATGCTCAACTGCGGTTCTAGCAAGGTCAAAAGAGACATCACACCTTGCTGCACGTTTGGACAACCAACATTAACAGGCCGTCCTCATTATCATCTCCAAGAGTAAGTATAGGACCAGTCTCTCTAATCGCATCTAGCCAAGGGGTCTGCTCACACACGGTCGACGCCGCTCCTCAACCATCGTTACTGCTGGCAACCGCTCGCATAATCGTTGAATCGGAACTGCAACGGAAGGTTGAAGTTCGTGCTCTGGTGGACCCGAGTTCTAGGGCCACCTTTATATCGGAAGCACGCACTCGGCAGTTTCACTTCGGCGCAAAGCATCGTCTGTTCCTGTCTACACTGTCGAAGGTACTCGCTGCCTTACTGCGAAGGCACAAGCAACGATCACCATAGCTCCCCGCCTCCACAGTTCCCAACGTTGGACATTGAAAGCATTCATCTTACAACGTCTATCGGGGTACGTACCACCATCACAAACGATGGTACGGGATCTCTCGTTTGGGGCGGATTTTGATCTTGCAGATACGAATATCGACTCTGGCGGTAAGGTGGACATCATCATCCGAGCAGACCTTTACCCCGGGCCCATATCCTCGAAAGGTTGAGGAAAAACGACAGCTCCGACCTCATCGGGCAGGCTATTCACTTGGGATGGGTACTAACAGGCACAGCACCCTCCATATCATCCAGTGTCGGTGTGACATACAGTGAAACAAGGCGAAACGAAAATGCACAAGGGCCTGTTTGGTTGACTTTGAAAACGCTTTCGACACCGTATGGTTAGAGGGGCTTGTATATAAGTTATCAAATCCAGGTATGGCCGAATATGTATTATACATTATCTACGATATGATAATGGGTAAACAATTTGTTTGAGCACAGTGCGAGAGGATGTGATCTGCACACACAGAAAAACACCCGCCCATAGTAAACCCGGACTTTGTGTCACTTCCTCACTCTGACCACTCCGTCGCTCCAAAAAAAGTGATTGTAATATAGGTATTAAGGAGTGAGTAATGTGGTTATTCCAACAGATTACGTATACGCAATCGTAGTGAAAAAGACAGTAGGAAAAAACAGTATCGAAAAACAATCATCAGCGCGATGTGCCGGAGCATTAATGTAGCAATAACAGCTTATTAAGAACTTAGTCCTTCCCTAGAAAAAGTTCAAATCCGATTGAAAACTGCATTAAAAAAATCGTCAGCACGGTATGCCGGAGCATTAATGTAGCAATCACAGCTTACTAAGAACTTAGTCCTTCCCTAGAAAAAGTTCAAATCCGACTGAAAACAGTATCAAGAAAAAAAATCATCAGCGCGGTATGCCGGAGCATTAATGTAGCAATCAGAGCTTATTCACAACCTAGTCTTGCAGCACAACATGAGCTCGGTCGATTTGCCGCCAGCAATTGCAGAGTCAATTGCACACAAATCAAATATTATAATCGCGGTCGAGAATGGAGTTGATCGATCGCGATAATAAGAATATGGGTGTGAAGGAGAGACATCAAAATTCTATGTTTTGTCTAACCTCACACCGATCCGCACACACACACACACACACCAAAGGTTTGCATCGGCCATGGCGTTGGTGCGTCTCAAGAGAACAAAGAAGTGTGCCGATTCACGACGGCTTATGATATCGGAGATAAGTAGCAGTTACAGCCCCAGTGTTCACAGTCTGTGAGTCTACTAAGTTCACTCCCCTACTTCGACATTATATGGGAGCCAAGTATCATCCAATCCTGGATCCTCCCGGTCATCAATCTTATCTATAGTGATTCCCAATACAATACTATCATTCCCGACATCAGCATCATCTTCCCCAACCGCACCCCAACTTCTCGTCCACTTGACCTGTTTTCGAACCCCTTTTACTCACCCCAATAAAGACTTCTCATCAAACCATAGTTTTACAGAATGTCTTTACGCATTTTTTTAACTTTGCGATAAAAATATAAATGAAAAAATATCCGATAAGTATCCAATCTGATTTGGTCATTTCCATTCAGCAGGAAGATCTAGCAACTGTCTCCAAATTCTCTTCATAAAATTCAATAAAAACTTGAACATGTCCCGTCAAAAGTTGCTCCTTACGGATAATGCGTTCATTATATGAGGTATCACGTCTTCAGCTAAGCAGAGCTGACCACGATAAGTGTTTTTGCCCCTAAGTTGCTACCTGCTCCATCTTACTTCATGATTTGTTATAATCTTCCTCTTAGCATCTTACTATTACTCGAATATATGAGGCCTTCACTTAAAGACTTGAGCAGTTCTGTAACAATCGCATTCTTTACCTTTCCATATATATGCTCTATCTGAAACAAACCCATTCTCCAGCATCAGGCATTATTCTTCTCCTATCTTTAATGTTCACCGTGACGACAATTTTAATTGACACAGTGATAATTCCTCCTGCCGTGATGTAATCCTAGCCATTTGAAACCGCATAGATGAGTCTTAGTGGTTTTATATCGATATGCGGCGAAGTGAAGAGTGTAATTCGAACTTACGCAACGAACAAGTTAGAACCATAGCATCTACGCATCAGACCACGGCCGCGTATACGTGAGGATCGATGTCTTAACTCGCTACGTAAGCCTGCTTGCTATGTTAATGTTCCGGCCTACGCCGCTGATGTTTTTCGCGATTCTGTTTTATTACTGCGTTCTTCACTGTGGTTGCGTATGTGGAATTTGTTGGAATCGTCACAGTTTGATAAAACGATTTTTTTTATGGCAAATCTTTAAATGAGAATAGAATTAAAAACCTAATTAAGGATGGCTATGTGTACACGATGACATTTCACCAGCAAGCTGTGTGACTGCTACGTTAACTTTTCTGGTAAATTTTGGACGGTAATCGTTCTTCAGACGAAGTAAAAAGCGTGAGGGTTTTGCATGGTTATACATTTCTTTAGAAGTTCAATTTTCTAGCATTTAAGACCAATTGGTATCGGTACCTCCTTTCCTTATTTTCTTCATGTTTAGATGATGGATCATATAATGGTTGTCCAACCTTCATTGCTAGATTATGCAATGGGAGCTGGGTAATCTTGATGAACTATTGATTATTCTGATTTGAAGACGTGTTGTGAGAGGAAGGTCTTGTATAATGGTATAATCTCGGGTTTATTATTCAATTAAAAGTTTGAGGTTCAACGACTTTGTACCATGGGAGGAAATTCTCTGCCTTAACCTTAGCGATCTTACCCATAATAGACCCGACATTCCACTTATGTCCGCGGTTTTTCGAATAATTGTAGACAAATGGCACTGTAATAACAGGCCGGTCGCTTATGCCGGGAAAGTGCGCCTCTGGTTCAAGTGTAAGTACCGCCTACAACAAGTGACAATTAGGGACCAATTAATCCGTGCAGGACATCTGGTATCAAAAATGGTCAACCCATATACAAGTAGCGCTTCTTGGTTTAGGCTTAACATTATTTTTTAAATAAAAGGAACAGTAGAGTGAGTTTGGCACGAAGACTTCGACTTAAGAGTAAGGCATACAATTTAGATTTAAGTAAAAAAATGAATGTGGCACGGTTTTTTTAATGTTCACTTTTTATGTCAATCTTTTGGTTTCCAATGGAACTACGACTGATGGAGGATACGGTAAGCAACGCCTTATAGCAACAAGTCTAAATGTAAGATGTCGAATCGCGAAAAGCCTAACTGTTAGATGAGGCATCTATAGAGAAAGCAACTGCAAAAAACCAACTTCGAATCTCGATGGTATATTCAAAGAAGAAGTTTTAGGAACGCCTATTTATAATCCCTCGCTCGCTTTATTTCCCTCATACATGGTCCTTAAGTATAATAAATCTTTTGAAGTGGCATGATGTTCTTCGAGGGAGTAACAATAAAGGTTATTATTTGTGGGAACCACCGATGGCTGTGCAAGTGTATGCATGGACTGTATATCATATTAGTGACATGAAATAGAAGGCATGTAAGAATAATGCGATTGTTACTTCTTTGTTCCATAGCAGAGCTGGTGTTGCTAGTATTACTGCAGCTGCTGGTAACTGGGATGCTGTTGGTGTTATTACTTGTGGTACTTTTCGTTGTATTTGGCTGCGGAATGTTAAAGAAGTTGAAAACATATTTAACAGTATCTTCATCCAGAATCCGTTGTTCATCGTCCACGGTTAACGTCACCGGATTTTCCTGCAAGTAAACAATGAACAATCTACATTAAACAAAATTCATTAAACCATAAATCAGTGAAAAATTATTCTTTATAAACAAAGTCTAGAGAGGTTTTATTTAAAAGGTTGTTGAGCAAGACAGGTATGCAGATGGCTTGTTATGTCTCTTGTATGGAGAGTGCTTCAGATGCTGGCAATATAGACGCCGATAGGGTGTGGATATCTTTTCCAGCAATATCTTGCCTAAAAATCCTTATTACCCTAATATATTGAAAAAAAATACGTCTACGTACTATGGCAGGAGGAATATCATGCAAATGTTTTTCCTTGTGAGTAGGGGGTTAGAATATAGTCACAGCTAGGCGGTCTTGTCGTAAGAGGCGGCTAAAGGCCGCCCGGTGAAATACCACCCCATCAGCTATAAGCTCAGTGAAATGATCGGGAGAAATCCCCGACCATCTTTCGGAGCTTGGCTGATGGGGCGGTTCGAGAAATGATTGGTTTAGGTGGTAGTCTTGTGGGGAGGAAGTATTGTACCTGACACGGGCACACGGTTCACTTCCTCCTCCATCCAATTGTCACTAAGGTTACAAAAATGTTCCGCCAAACACTGAAAGAACACTGTTCACAAACGCGGAAGGATGAACGAAAACATCCCGGAAACTGCAGCACAGGAGAGTAAAAAAAATAAAACGCACTGTCTATGGTTTATTAATTAAAAAGTTTATTGCAGATAATGGATAATTACTTTAAGGTTGATTAAATGCAAAACATGAATTAAAAGTCATTTGTTTTTGTTACTTGTTAATTAAAAGGTTTGTTGAAGTTAACCGATAGTTACTTCGTGGTTGATTAAATGCAAAACATGAATAAAAATTCACTTAAATTAAAGCGCGCTTTCCCGACTCGACTTCGGATATATGCGTCCCCGCGTCGTCACGGGGAGCAGGAGATAGCACCACCGTGGTTGTCGGCGGATGTAATTGGACTCTAACGATATCCTCTCTAATAAGGATATCGTTTTTTACCTACCACCAGGAAAACGTAAAGTCTCTCTTGGTGGTATAGGAAACCAGATCTTGTAATACAGTTCATGGTGGTATGTGTGGGATCGTTGAGATCACTATTCACACGTGCAGTGGAACAGCGAAACAGGGAGGCGGCAAAGACAAAAGGAAAGGCGACCAAATGGTTCGCTCTTTAATGAAGGTCATGTTTATACGATGCCTCGTCGCTATTTTCGACGTTAGGAGAAAAAGGTGCTAAAAGCAAATTGAATGTTTATGGCATCTCTGGCTGCAATAGAAACCGGGTTCATATTTGCATTAGGAAATGCTGGAGAATTTGGTTTCAGCGTCTATTGCGCTAATTATATGCAGCTGCTTGGGTTGTTTGTTGGTAAGACAAACAAAAAAGGTTGCCAGGCAATGTGTATGTATGGTATATGGCGCGGCTAGGAAAATACACGGCGCGATATTTATGGAATTTGTCTGGTACCGAATTGGTTCAGAATACCAAATAAGCAAACAAAGAAATCTTATGAAAAATTGTATGCGAAGGGATGCATGAAGGTAAGTTTTCTTTATAGGGATTTTAGGGTTATAATAATTGGGTCTGTTTGATGCGTGAAGCATCTAAGATGCTAATGCGAATTGCATTAGCGAAAGCTGGTGCAGACCCGGGTTATGGTTATGGGGTTTTTTTCAGGAAGGCGAGCCGTGGGATCTGGCGGAATCGCCACAGTCTGTCCCAAGGTGAGATACCACCCCGTCAAGCTGTGCATTCCGCGATACCGGCGGGAGAAGTTTTCGACTATGTTTCGGATGTATGACTGATGGCCCGGACTGACACGGAGATGATGGTACCTTCTGAGATAAAGAATTACGGAGGTAAACTAGTTCCCATTCGAATCTCCGGGGGGCACTATGTCAGGGAGAACATCATGCAAATATTATGATAAATAACCAAACTTTAGGAAATTCGTGATCGCATAATTGGGCTCTCTCTCGGGGCTCTGTCGACGTTAGAGTGATAACGGTATTTTGTAACATCAGGGGCATCGGTTTCACCAATACGAATGTAAGCGCCGTCCACCAGATTTTGAAACAGCGAAACCTGATATCCTTTTCCTAACCGAGACCCAGGTCGATTCGCCAACGGATTCGACATATTTTCATTGCTCAGGATACGAGTTACATTCGAGATTCCGTTTTAAGGGTGGATTCTGCGTGTTCAGGCTGTCCGGAGGCTAGTCAGAGGATGAAGGCGATGGAACCCTATAACATGGACATCATGGTTGAGGGTCGTGTTCAGAAACTCTCTTAAGCTTCTTTGTTGCCTTTACTGTTCCTCGAATGACGATCGACCAGCGATACTTTTCGAACATCTATCACGTACCGTCGACTAGACACAGATCAATCACCCGGCTTCTGAAATTGTCGTCGTCGGCGATTTTAATGTGCACAATTCCGGCTGGTTGGTGCATCCTAACAGAACCGACGAGGCTGGGAGGCTGGCGGAGATGTTCGCTGCTAGCCACAATTTGACTAATCTCGTGGAGGAAGCTACGCGAGTGCCGGATAACCTAGGTGATTATGCGAACACCCTGAATCTGTTTTTCACATCCGAACCGAGCATTTATATCGTGGAGATTGCTGCACCACTGGGGAACTTAGATCTGCTTGGTATTGGTCGTGCAACCACTTGCATTTCAAACGAATAACCGACCTAAGCAGCATCGCCATATAAGGAGGTATGGTGCTGCTAACTGGAACGATTGCGAGATTTCTTCGCATCCTTTTCTTGGTCGGAGGTGTGATTTGGAGACCCCGAAGTTAACGCATGCGCGGATTCGGTCACAGCGATTTTCTTCTCGGGATGGAGATCTACATTCCACATTCCATCAAACGAAGTTCATCCGATAAATCTTGGTTTGATAAAAAGTGCGAATCGATTGCAGCGACAAAAAAAGAGTTTTTAAACAGTGGTACTCCCCTGTCACCGAGGTTAATAGAACTAAGTTCATTAGAATCAGAAATGTGCGCACCTGATCGATTGATACCGCGAAGAAGGCTTACAACGACATAGTGACCAATAAATTCCTTCAGTACACAACTGGTTCGCGTCTCTTCTGGTCAATGGCAAGGGCTATCAGCAGTAATTTCGCTTCCTCCGCATTTCCTCTGTTAGTGACGGGCAGCGGCACATTGGTCAGAAATTGAAAAGATAAAGCAAATGTGTTCCAAATTTATTTTCGGCGAATTCAAACCTCGATGGCGGTCTTTTAGAGCCACCTGTGATGGCGCCGGTGCGGTCTTCGATGCGGGATGTGAGCTTCCGCCCACGTACTATTCAACGCATTCTACGTGGGCTGGACTGTAGGAAGGCAACCGACTCGGACGGAATCCCAACAATAGTCCTTAAGAACTGTTCACCAGAACTATCGCCGGTTCTTCATCATCATCGGCACTACAACCGGAGACCGGTCTTGGTATTATTTAGCAAGTCCTGAGGCTTGTTAAATTTTCGATAATGATTTGTTTTTTCCTGGCAAAGTCATTAGTCTTGCGCCAGAGGCTTGTTTATGCACGAGGGACCTTTCCTACTTGCTGGAAAGTCGCTCGAGTTCAGCCAAACCCAAAGAGGGGAAAAAAGTGTCTCCCACAAAATTACCGTCCGATAGCATTACTGTCTATGTTATCTAAGGTGATGGAAAAAATCATTAATAGCGAGTTAATTAAGTATTTGGAGTGCAACGGACTTCTGAATGATCGTCAATACGGATTCCGTCGCAGGCGGTCCTCGGGAGACCTTTTGACCCTTATAACCGATATTGGGACATCTGCGATTGACCGGCATGGTGAGTCAAGAGCGGTCGCATTGGATATCTCCAAGGCTTTTGACCGCGTCTGGAACGGGGCATTGCTGAGTAAACTTCGTTCATATGGACTTTCCCCACACCTTCGCGACTGGACGAGGAGCTTCCTCGAGAATCGATCGATCCGGGGTGTTGTGGACGGCGAGTGTTCGGATCTTTTTTTTATTTTTTTTTATTAGACTTCTCTCGGGAGAGGCGAACCTATAGCGTCGAGTGGGCGCCCCGAGATGCCATCAAATAACTGTTGCAGTTCTTTTTGAACAGTTGCAGGTTGTAACGCTCCGGGAACACTCGCGTGGGAAGGCAGTTCCACAGCTTCCCCGCTCTGTAACGGAACGAGTTCTGATACAGGGATGTTCGCGCCGTCGGGAGATGAACCACAAACGGGTGCGATCCGTCGGATTGTCTTGTGGAGCGCATATAAACCGAATTGCGTGGAACAATGCCAAGAATCTCCGAAGAACAGCACCCGTGATAATATCTGTAAAACAGACAGAGGTCGGCTACGCGCCTTCGATGTGATAGCGACTGTAGTCCCAACGTCAGCGCCGAGTCCCCGATCAGGCGGATCGCTCGTCTCTGTACGCTCTCAAGTAGGCCGAGGGTATGTTTAGGAGCCGAGCTCCAAACATGAGAGCAATATTCGAGCGCGGGTCTAATTTGGCATTTATATAGGAGAAGAAGTTGGGCCGGAGTAAAATATTTCCTGGCTCTAAAAAGATAGCTCAGTTTTCCTGAGGCTGATCTGGCGATACCCGATACGTGTTTATGCCATGATACATTCCCACAGACCGTGACGCCGAGCAATCTCAAACTTTCCCCAGCCTCGAGGGCCCGGCCATTCATCATTAGCTGTGGAACCGATGATCCACTTTTCTTTGTGAATGTTGTATACTGGGTCTTCGTTGCATTGAAGTCGACAAGATTGGCCTTTCCCCACTGCAGGACTTTATCTAGATCCTGATTCAGAGAGCCAATCTGTCTGCATCTCAGCTGGTACGACGTAGATGCACCAATCGGCCGATCACTCGAAAAGGAGGAAACAAGTGTACTATCATCCGCAAAACTGAACACTGTTATCCGTTGTCTCCAACAAATCATTTATGTGAAGCAAGAATAAGGTTGGAGCTAAAATCGAACCTTTGGGCACCCCCGAATTAACAGGATACAGATCCGAACACTCGCCGTCCACAACAACCCGGATCGATCGATTCTCAAGGAAGCTCTTCGTCCAGTCGCAAAGCTATTGGAAAAGTCCATATGAACGAAGTTTGCTCAGCAATGCTCCGTGCCAGACGCGGTCAAAAGCCTTGGAGATATCCAATGCGACCGCCCTTGATTCACCATGCTGTTCAATCGCAGATGTCCATATATCGGTTATAAGTGTCAAAAGGTCTCCTGTGAACCGCCTGCGACGGAATCCGTATTGACGATCATTCAGAAGTCCGTTGCACTCCAAATACTTAACCATCTCTGTATTGATGACTTTTTCCATTACCTTAGATAAAATAGACAGTAATGCTATCGGACGGTAATTTTGTGGGAGACACTTTTTTCCCGTCTTTGGGATTGGCTGAACCCGAGCGACTTTCCAACATGCAGGAAAGGTCCTCCGTGCATAAGATAAGCGGAAGAGTCTGCCAAGAACCGGCGATAGTTCTGGAGCACAGTTCTTAAGGACTATGGCTGGTATTTCGTCCGGGCCGGTTGCCTTCCTACAATCCAGTCACATAGAATGCGTTGAATAGTGCACGGACGAAATCTCACATCCCGCATGGAAGACTGTACCGGCGAGATCACAGGTGGCTCCAAAAGGCCGGGATCGAGGTTTGAATTCGCCGAAAATAAATTTGCGAACACATTAGCTTTATCCTTTGAATTCATGACTAACGTCCCGCTGTCTGTCACCAACGGAGTGAAAGAGGAGGATGCAAAGTTACCGCTGACAGCCCTTGCCATTGATCAGAAAGAGCGCGAACCAGTTGGGCACCGAAGGAGCTTATTGATCACCCTGTCGTTGTGAGCCTTCTTCGCGGTATCATTCGCCTGGTTGCACGCGTTTCTGATTCTAACAAAATTCGTGCTGTTAACATCGGTGGGATTGGAGCGCCATTGTTTAAAAGCTTTACTTTTTGCCGCTGTAATCAGCTCGCATTTTTTATCAAACCAAGGTTTATCAGACGAACTTCGTTTGATGGAATGTGGAATATACATCTCCATCCCCAGAAGAATAATCTCTGATACCGACTCCGCGCAAGCGTTAACATCGGAGTTTCCGAAGCACACTTCCGACCATGGAAAGGATGCGAAAAAAATCTCTCATATCGTCCCAGTTAGCAGCCACATACTTCCATACATGGCGAAGTTGCCTAGGCCGGTTATTCGCTTGATATGCAAATGCTTGTGCGACAGATACCAAGCAGTGATCTGAGTTTCCCAGTGGCGCCTCTACGGTATAAATACTCGGTTCGGATGTCAAAAACAGATCCAGGGTGTTCGCATAATCGCCTCGGACATCCGGCACTCGCGTTGGCTCCCCCACGAGTTGAGTCAAGTTGTGGCTTACATCAAACATCTCCGCCAGCCTCCCAACCTCGTCGGTTCTGTTAGAATGTAACAACCAGTCGGAATTGTGCACATTAAAATCGCCAAGGGCAACAATTTCAGAAGCTGGGTGGTTGATCCATATCCAGTCGACGGTATATGAAATATGTTCGAAAAATGTCGCCGGTCGATCGTCATTTGGGGAGCGGTAAAGACAACAAAGGAATTTAACGGAATTCTTCAGCACGACCCTCAACCATATGATGTCCATATTATTGGGTTCCAACGCCTCCATCCTCTGGCAAGCCAGATTGGACCGCGCGAAAATGCAGACTCCGCCCTTAAAACGGAATCTCGAATGAAAGTCGTATCCTGAGCAACGAAGATATGTCGAATCAGTTGACGAATCGACCTGCGTCTCTGTATACTGTTAATTCCGGGGTGCCTCAAGGTTTTATTTCGGGTTTACGTAAATGATTTGTTGGGATCAACGGGTAACTAAGTGTTGAGTTTCGCGGATGATAGTACGCTTGTTTCCTCTTTTTCGAGTGATCGACCGATTAGCGCATCAACGTCGCACCAGCTGATATGTAGTCAGATCGACTCTCTGAATCGGGATCTGGATAAGGTCCTGCAGTAGGGAAAAGCTAATTTCGTCGACCTCAATGCAAAGAAGGCACAGTATACATCATTCAGAAAGAAAAGTGGATCATCGGTTCCACAGCTGATGATGAATGGCCGGGCCCTCGAATCTGGGGAAAGCATGAAATTGGTCGGCGCCACGGTCTGTGGGAATATATCGTGGCATAAACGTGTGTCGAACATCGCCAGGTTCGTGTCAGGAAAACTGAGCTATCTTTTTAGAGTCAAGAAATATTTTACTCCGGCCCAACTTCTTCTTCTGTATAAATCCCAAATTAGACCCGGGCTCGAATATTGTTCTCGTGTTTGGAGTTCGGCTCCCAAACATATCCTCGACCTACTTGAGAGCATACAGAGACGAGCGATCTGCCTGATCGGGGACACGGCGCTGACGTCGGGACTACAGTCGTTATTACATCGAAGGCGCGTAGCCGACCTCTGTCTGTTTTACAGATATTATCACAGGTACTGTTCTTCGGGGGTGCGTGGTATTATTTGGCGGAGTTGGGTCTATATTCGCTCCACAAGACAATCCGACGGATCGCACCAATTTGCGGTTCATCTCCTGACGGCGCGAACATCCCTGCATCAGAACTCGTTCCGGAGCGTTACAACCTGGAACTGTTCAAAAGGAACTGCAACGGTTATTTGGTGGCATCTCGGGGCGCGTCGGTGCTATACGTTCGCCTTTCCCGACAAAAGTACATTTAAAAAAAAAAAAAAAAACTGAATTGTAAATGACTCGGCACCGCGTAATCGCGTCCGCCCGCGAAACACTGTCAACGTTCAACTAGTAACAACATTTTGTAACATCAAATCAAGGTTCAACTAGTAACGGCATTTTGTAACATTCATTCACCAATGCGAATGTAAACGCCATTCACCAATATTTGCAAACAGAGAAACCTGATATCCTAGCTCTAACCGAGACCCAGGTGTACTCATCAACTGACTCGACATATCTTTGTCCAGGATACGACTTTCATTCGCGGTTTCGTTTTAAGGGTGGAGTCAGCATCTTTACCCGATCCAATTTATCTAACCAAAGGGAAGAAGCATTCGAACCCAATAACTTGGACATAATTTGTATGAAAATCGTGTTGTAGGGTTCTGTGAAATTTTTGTTGTTGCCTCTACCACACTCCAAATGACGATCGACTAGGGACACTTTTCGACCATGTTTGACATGGCGTCGACTTGATACTAATGAACCACCTGACTTCCGAACTTGTCCTTTTTTTTATGTACACAACTCTCTAACAAACATCATATCCCGCAACATGCTCCACTACACGTTCCATACTTTACACAACATGCTCCTCAAATCCATTTTCCCCGTAATCCACAAGTCCCAAATGTGTCTTAAGGATGTCTCCAACTGATTAGTACATTCTAACAGAACCGACGAGTCCGGGGGCTGGCTGAAACGTGCCCTGTTAGCCGCAATTTGACTCAACTCGTAGAGGAACGTACGCGAGTGCCGGGTGACTGATGTGATTTTGCGAATACCCTGAATCTGATTCTAACATCCGAGCTGGGCCTTTATGCGGTGGAAACAACTGCGCCATTGCGAAACTCAGATCATCTTGGTATCAGTGGTGCAACCACTTGGATTTCAAACGAATAACTGACCTAAGGTGCCTCAGCAAGTATGGAAATATGGGACTGCTAACTGGGACGATTTGCGGGGTTTGTTTGCATCCTTTCTGTGGTCATAGGTGTGCTGTGGAAACTCCGATGTTAATGCAAGCGCGAAATTAGTCACAGAGGTTATTCTTCTCCGGATGGAACTTTACATTCCACATTCCATCAAACGAAATTCACCTGATAAGCCTTGGGTATTTCCAAGGCTTTTGACCGCGTCTTGCACGGAGCATTGCTGAGCAAGCTTCGTTCATACGAACTTTCCCAGCAGCTTTGTTGGTATTTGGTATGCAATGGACTCCATGATCATCAATATGGATTACGTAGCAGGCGGTCCACAGGAAACCTTTTCACCCTTGTAACTGATATCTGGACATCTGCAATTGAAAAACATGGTGTATCAAGGGCAATCACATTGGATATTTCCAAGGCCTTTGACCGCGTCTGGTACGGGGCGTTGATAAGCAAGTTTCGTTCATACGAACTTTCCCAGCAGTTTTGCGACTGGGTGAAGAACTTCCTCGAGAATCGATTGATACGGGTTGTTGTAGACGGTATGTCTTCAAACCTGATTAATGCCGGGGTGCCTCAGGGTTCTATTTTGGTTCCAACCTTGTTTTTGCCTTACATTAATGATTTATTGGGATCAACAGATAATAAGATATTCAGTTTTGCTTGTTTCCTCATTTTCGAATGATCGGCCGATTAGTCCATCAATGTCATATCAACGGAGTTGTAGCCAGATCGACTCTCTGAATCGGGATCTGGATAACGTCCTACACAGGCGAATGGCCAATTTCGTCGATTTCAATGCAACGTCGACTTCAATGCAACATGCACAAGGAAAAATGTTGTCTTCATTGCAACGTTGACGTCAATGCACCGTCGAGTTCAGTTCTTTTTACACTAACCCGCACACAAAACGGGATTTTTGAGTACCCTTAAATGTCAGAGCGCAGTGCGATCGGAAGGAGAGGGAGTTCATAAGGAAAGGAGGTATCGAAGTACATTGGTCTTCAATGCTTGAACAATACAACGGTGAAGAAACACATTATCAGATAGAGCATTCCACATTCGTGTGGTTCGCCTAAAGAATGACTCTCTATGCCTATTTGTGCGCCCGAAATTGACTTTCAACGTGGATTGATGTGCATTCTCAGATTGACGGGTATCGCGGAAAATGTCTGAAGAAGCGGAACACATTCAGCAAGTTTAGTTGAACAACGACCGATATAATAGATAGAATAAAGATATGCATGATGCCTTGCGCCTATGTTCTAACGACGGAATTGATCGACTTACGGCTGGGACCCCAATTGGTTTCACTGCCCCTTTTTGCATCCTATCGAGCAAGTGTAGTTCAGTATTGAATGCGGCTGACCAAATATGGGAGTCGAACCCGATTTTGAGACGAATGTACGCCTTGTACATAGTGGCCAGGTTAGATGGAGTGTGAAGTATCTTTTGCATCTCTTAAGGAACCCCATACATTTGGCTGTATTAAGCATAACCTGCTGATTGGTGATGTCATTCGAAGAGTTTGGTCGAGAATGTTCGTATGAGTATGAGAAACGCAACGTGTTATCATCAGCAAACGAGTGAATTGGGTTGTGGGTAATGGACAAGAGATCATTTATAAAGATGAGGAAGATAGTGGATGAGAGTACAGAACCTTGGAGAACACCTGCATTAATTTGATGGGAGACAGATTTGACACCGTTAAGAACCATTTAGATTGAACGGCCAGAAAGATAGTCCTTTATCCATTGTATCAGGGAATTGTCCACTCCATAGGAATGTAATTTTGATAAAAGGTCTGGATGCCAAACTTTGTCGAAGGGTTTGAAATATCCAATGCGACTATCTTGCTTTCACCGAGGTAGTGGATAGAATGGCTCCACTTTTCGGTAACATACGTCAAGCCGTATTGGCGGTCTTTGTGGAGGCCATTTGATTCCAGATGACGGTTGATAAGTGATTCCATTGCCATCGAGAGAATAGAAGTTAGTGCTATGGGTCGATAAGAAGAGAGGGACGATTTATCGCCCTTTTTGGGAATTGGCTTAATGTTCGCTGACTTCCACCTATTTGGGTAACGGCCAATAGAATAGGACAATTGGAGAGTTTTCGCAGTGCTTTGGTCAGTGAAGAGGAACATGCCTTCAAGATAATTGGGGGATTTGTTGCGTTTATTTCCTTGAGTGAGCAGCGAACAATACGCGTTCGGAAGTGAATCTGGCTCATGGTGTGCTCCTTATGCTCAAGTTGGGGCAGAACTGCTTTGGTATCATGCAGCGTTGAGTTGGCTGCCAAATGTGCAGGAAGTAGATTCGGTTTCTTTATTGCACTGATCTGTCATCGACTAGGCTGTCATCGACTGGTCTGCCATCGACTGGTCTGTCATCGACTGATCTGTCATCGACTGGTCTGTCATCGACTTGTCTGTCGTCGACTTGTCTGTCATCGACTGGTCTGTCATCGACTATTAGCAAAGGAATGGATGAGGAGACCGAGTTTTCGATGTTTTTCACGAATGCCCAGAAGTGTCTACTACCTGTAGGAGGGAGGGTACAGCGTTTGCGACGATAGTGAAGAACATGTGATTCGAACCGACGCTATGACGGTTAGAATCAATAAAATATTGAATCAATGCTCAACACATCAGGCCACTGCCGCGTGTACAAATTCGGTTTCTAAACTGAAGTATACTCAACTTATGTGGAATTGCTATGTTATTTTGCTTGGTATACGGCTGATTATTATTATTATTTATTGGCCTGTCGGAACCCGGAAGTTCATGACCTCACCGACTCGGCTCCGCCATTGTTCCCTGTCCTGTGCGCTCTCCTTCCACGTTCGATCATCCGATCCGATCTCCTCGAGGTCCAATTTAACATTGTCCTCCCATCTCCGTCGCGGCCGTCCTGTCGGTCTCTTCCCTGTTAGTTTACCGTCAAGAATTCTATGCACGGTCCTATCATCGCCCATTCGCGCTACGTGTCCGGCCCATCTTAATCTTCGCGACTTGATCACTCTCACTATTGTAGGTTTGCGGTATAGCTCTTCCAATTCGTGGTTGTGGAGTTTCCTCCATTGTCCTAACTCCTCGTCATATTTACCTCCAAATATACCCCTTAAAACTTTATTCTCGAATACGCGGAATTTGTTCTCTTTCCGTTTTGTGAGAGCCCATGTTTCGCATCCGGAACTCGTAAATAGCGTGAACAAAGTTCGAAAGACGGCAAAAGGGGAATTGCTGCTAGAACTGAAACGCCGACTAGATGCCACCACTGAGACCCTGAAAGCAAAAGTGCAGGAATTATTAAAGAAAGATGCTAATGTGAAAATAGTGTCACAGGAAATCTCGGTCGAGTGTCGTGATTTAGAGTGTGGAGGAAATCCTGTGGAGGAAATCGTGATAGCGATCGCTATAGACTTCCCTGCACTGAACGCAATCCCAAAGGAAGCGGTAAAGGGTTTAAGAAGAAAACCAGCTGGCACGCAGGCTGCCATGATCCACTTACCAAGAGAAAAGGCTCGCAGGTTGCTGGCTACAGATTTCCTACGGGTCGGATGGGTGACATGCAGACTACGACAGCACATCACACCCACACCATGTTCAAGATGTTGACAATACGAACATGAAATCCTGCAAATCCGAAGAAGATCGTTTGGAAAACTGTTGGAAATGCGGTGGAAAAGTCCACAAAGCGATGAGCTGTAATGGACAACCCAAATGCATGTTCTGCGAATCAGGGTGCGACGGCGGTAACGAACACTCAACTGGGAGTTACAAATGCCGAGCATTTAAAAACGCGATGTCCAATCTTCTCAATAAAAATGGACACATTTAATTGCATTCAAATCAACCTAAACCGTTGTGGAGTCGCACAAGATCTCCTTTCCCAAACGGTTCAGGAATATGGTGCCGACGCGGTACTCATCAATGAGCAGTACATGGGAAGAAATCAGCAGTGGAACCTCGTCTACCTGGACAACTGGAAATTCCCCCATCGAACACAGAAGTGTCCAGCGGCTGGAAGGATTCGCTTATGCTAAGATTAGAGGAATTCATTTCTACTGCTGTTACGCTCCGCCAAGGCGGGAAATAGAAGAATTCAAATGCTTTTTGGACAGGGGAACGCAAGAAGCTAGAGCTAAGCGCCCTCTTATAATTGCTGAAGATTTCAACGCTTGTGCGGTAGAATGGGGGAGCACCAGGACCAATAATAGAGGCCAGGCACTACTAAGCCTTCGCAGCTCTAGATGTGGTGGTACTTAATGATGGTGCTGATGACACCTTCATAAACGATAGAGGGCGGTCAAAAATCGGCATCACATTTGCCAGCTCCATGCTGACAAGTTCTGGACACCTGCACTCATAGTGCAATATTACCACGCAGGGGATTCATCACTGGCAGATGATTGGCCAAGAAATCCCAGAAAAATGGGTGGAAAGAGAAGGACCTCGCTGCGGAACTGCTCGATTATATATTGGAAGATCAAATCGAACAATTCGACGCAGAGCCTGAAGCGAACAGGTAGGCTGGAAAAGTCATGAAGTAGCTAACTAACGCTTGTGATGTTTCTATGCCACGACAAAGACAACCAGCAGGGGCAATCAAACCAGTGTATTGGTGGAACCTAGAAATCGCCCAGGTGCGAGCGGAGTGCAACAAGTTAAGACGCTTGCAACAAAGAGCAAGAAACCGTAACATCTACCCACTGTTGCATGCGGAATTCGTTAACAAACGGAAGGAGTTCTGCTCCCTAAGAGATGAATTAAATAACAACCCATGGGGCAGCGCTTACAGGGTAGTCATGAAAAGACTACACATAACAGTAGTCAAATACAAAAAAGTAAAACTGGCCAGAGTAGTTGCTGTCCTCTTCCGGCAGTGTAATGAGGTGTGGAGAGTGCAAGAGGAGTGGAGAATCACTGAAGGAGAGATTCCTCCCGTGACCACCGAAGAGGTGCTGTTGGCTGCAAGAGTTGTCAAAAAAAAGACAAGACCCCGGGACTGGATGGTAGCCCTAACGCAGTAGTGAAGACTGCTTTAACAAAAAAGCCGAAAGTCTTTAGCAATCTCGTCACAATCTGCCCCCAAACAAGACACTTTCCTCAACGATGGAAAAACCAGTGACTTGTGTTTATACCAAAAGAAGTTAAGAATCCAGAAGCGCCGTCATCCTACTGACCGCTGTGCATGCTGGACAAAACAGGGAAACTGCTTGAGCGAGTAATTGTCACTCGCCTTGAGTACTTCACTGAGGGGATATCGGGGAAAGGTAGATCAACCGGTAAGGCACTATCTGGGGTGTGCGACATCACTCGGTAGGAAAACATATTGCGCGGTGGTGACACTAGATGTTAAAAATGCATTTAACTCGGTGAACTGGAATTGGATTCTAGAAGCGTTGGGCGATTTACAAGTCTCACCCTACTTGGTACGTATACTATAAAACTATCTCTCGGACAGAAGACTGCTTTATGACGGACCACAGGAATATAAAATAACAGCGGGTGTACCTCAGGGATCTGTATTAGGACCGCTGTTATGGAATATCATGTATGATGGTGTGCTCAGGGTCAATGTACCAGAAGGGGTTAGAATTATTGGGCGAGAGTGGCCGTAGCTAAACATCTAGATGAGCTGGAGAATATTTGCTCCCAAGAAATCCAGAGCATTAAATGCTGGCTAGATATGGCCGGACTGAAACTAGCTGGACATAAGACGGAGACAGTTTTAATAAGCAACGGCAAGAAAGTTGAAGACCTTGAATTGAAAATAGAAGGACAAACAATCAGATCCAGTCCCTATATTAAATATCTTGGTGTTATACTCGACAACAGGTTGTGCTTCAAGGAACACCTGAGGAAAACGAGTGAAAAAACGGCAAAAGTATGAAGAGTTTTGGTGGGACTGCTACCCAATGTTGGTGGACCCGGTCCCACATAAGGAAACTGATAACCAGTGTCAACACCTCCATTATAATGTATGCAGCTCACGTATGTGCAGGAGCCGCACAGTATAAGTCGTACATGAGGGGAGTGAAGTCAGCACATAGGCTGGCATCGCTAAGAGTATGCTGCGCATTCCCAACGGTATCCGACGATGCTATAAAAGTCTTGGCTTAAGGCCTAACTAAGGAAACGCTGCATTGTATGAGGGCTCACAAGAGAATCTACGGCGTATGCAGTCACAGTTAGAGCTCTCAATCCTAAGAGAATGGCAACGAAGGTGGGATTCTTCCACCAAAGGAAGATGGACCCATACCATGATACCTGATGTAGAAACATGGGTGAAAAGAAAACATGGCGAGCTGAACTACCACTCGACTCAGCTGATATCTGGACATGGATGCCTTCGGCAATACTTGCACAAATACAAGCATGTCAATCACCCATACTGCTTGTATTACGACGGCACAATACAAAATGCGGAACACGTACTCTAAGAGTGCGTGAGATTCGAGACTGCACGAACAATTTTGGAGAGACATATAAGTCCTACAGTTACTCCGGCAGGAGTAATAGAATACATGCTAAGTCCAAAACAAGCATGGTCTGTATTCTATGTGACATGATGCAGCAGTTGCGACGCGACGAGCGGAGTAACAGGTAAACTCCGTCCCGCCCCGCGATGGAATATATAAAAGAAAGTTCTGTGGAGATCAACGGGAATATGTGCCTGGTGAGAGGTGGTTTTAGTAGGTAAAAATCCGGCATGCCTCTGGAGAGATCTTTTGAAGATTTCCGCCTGCCTACCGAAAAATAAAAAGACTACGATGTGGAAAGAACAGAGGCACTAAGTTATAACCGGGTATAGTAAAATCAGAAATATCTGTATCAATTATTACCTAGAGTGTAAGAAAGACAATGCGACATTCACAAGGACAAATGTTGTTTTCAATGCAACGAAGAGTTCAGTTCAGTTTTCCGTTTAGTTTAGTTTAGTGAGGGCAGAACCCTCATTTATTTGGCTTAATACAAGCATTAAATATAATATAGGATATATGACCACAACTGATGATGGGTATGTGGGGGTTTAGGTGTTGATGTGCCTGACACGGACACTGGCTTTCACCTATCCCCAACGAATATTTGTTTACACCGTCCACAATCATTAGAAAATAATAACGAACACTGGAGCATCTTTGTTTAACAGTTTTCTTTATTGAAGCTATAACAATTGTTCACAATCCTAACTTTGTTTAAAATTACAGAAGTCAATATTAATAAGGTCACTCGTACTTTCTAAAGTTTATGTTTGTTACATTCTGCGCATCGATGATGAACTATTTCCTTTTGCTAAGGTATATACTTAGTCTCGCACTTTACAATCGCACTTCTAAGGGATTCTTTTAACTTCCAACAAATAGTACTTCAAAATTAGTTTAAGAACGCCACAGAACTCCGACACCGTTCGATTAAGACTCGATCGTCAATTCGGGTGATAAAATCTGACTCAACGATGCAACTCACATCCATCAGATTCAATGGCTGCGAATTGCATCGAAAGGGGAGGATTCTAAATGCGTCCGTATAGGACAAGTACGATGCACTGCGATGAGGACGATGATCGGCGGACACCTGATTAAACAAATCTACGATCATCGGGGGCTGCAGCCATGTACCCATACATCGTTGATGATGTATGCCAGGGATCGAAATAGATTTTTGTTTCAAAGGAAACAAAATGCTATTTCACAGATCAAATGGTGGCACACATGATATACATGATGTGCCTATGATACAAAGGGATCGTCATGGTGTTTGCTTAAGATTCCTTGGAAACACCGATGTAGGCAATATTCAATCTAGCCGTATGGCTCCAGTGCACAAGGAGACAAATTATATTGTTGGCACAAGTCAGCAGAAACCTCGTCGACGGCGGCAAAGAGTCAGGTTGAATGGCCCTATGTTTGAATTAATATCCGGGTGAGTAACGAACACAGTGAGATACTGTATGTTTAATTTAGATTTCAGGCGGGTCGTCATAGGCATGGCATGGGTAAGGTTACCTAAACAATGATCATATCCATGTCCAAATTCATGATCGGTTGATAGCCGATAACGGGGAATTGTCTCAACTATCGCGGACGTAAGGGTATAGGCGCGATATACAATCGTGAACTGTGGAAAGAATATCGGCTACAGCTATGTCAACAATACGCTGGCCACCGTTTGTTTATCGTAATTGAAGACAGGCTGAGCCGATAGGAGATGAACTGGTTCATGGAATATGCACCAGGGAAATTCAAAATGTATGGATGTCGTCGGGTAGGTTTTCCTTTCAGGTTTGATGCTGCAGGGGAGCTTACGCTGCCCCTAATTGCAGGTAAGTACTATGACTTTGCATGGAAAGAGGAAGGTGGTTAATTTAAGAGGATGGGCGGCTCTTTGGGAATGTATTAAAGAACCGCCACAGGTGGCCAGGCCCTTGAAGAAAATAAACTTTGTTCGTCGTGACGATCTATGGGACTGTATCGTGGCATGAACACATAGCGATCATCACCAGGTCCGCCTTTAGAAAATTGAGTAATTTTTTTGAGCCAAAAAATATTTGACTTAATTTCTTCTTCCCTCCAACTTTTTCTTCTCTACAAATCTCAAATGAAACACGGTCACGAATATTGGTCTCGAATTGGGAGCTATGCTCCTCGACCTACTTGAGAGCATATAGAGACGGACGATCCGCCTGATCGACGACACAGCGCTGACATCGCAACTACAGTCGCTATCACATCGAAGACGCCAGCTGACCTCTGTCTGTTTTACAGATATTACCACGGGTACTGTTTTTCGGAGGTTCGTGGTATTATTCCGCCAAATTCGGTTCATTTGCGCTTCACAAGACAATCCGACGCATCTCACCAAGTTGCGGTTCATCTCCCGACGGGACGCACTCCACTGTACCAAAAGTCGTTTCGCTATAGAACAGGAAGGCTGTGGAACTCTTTCCTGGCGCGAGTGTTCGGCGCGTCACAATAGTTCTTTGTCGGATTTGAATGTTGTTGTCGAAGTGTTCCGCCGTACACTGTCCACACACCAAAAGGAACACCTGGACCGCAGGGCGAATTCAATTGCACAAATAAAACACGAAAAGAATTGTCTATAGGTATAGCCTTTCCTCAGAGAAGTATATTAAAAAAAATTATATAAATATATATATACATACACATATACCTATACATATACATACACATATATATACTATACATATTGGCGCAAGGCTAATAATCTTGCTCGGAAAATCAAATTATTATGGACAATTTAACAAGTCTCGGATAGGTATTGGATACCGGTGGAGAGACTTGATAAATAAGGCCCAGACCGGATCCGGGTGGTAGTGCGGATGATGATGATGATGATGATATATATATATATACTGTATTACATGTACGCATATCAATTGCGTCTCTTGGGCGAGTGTAGTTAGAGGATTTTTGATGCAAATCACATTGAGGTTCTTCGTCAACCTCGTCCCATTTTTGTATCGTTTTAAAACTGCCATCAATTTTAAAGACAACAAAAAGTGTCTATAAATTAAGAATAAACTGTAATTCTAATTTAGTTTAACGATGTTAACGAGCAGTCTCACATTAAGTCCCATCGTTAAATTACCAATTGTGATAATTTTATCGCTTAATGTAACTTTTTTTTTACTTCCCAAGTTTAAACATTCACTGCTACTACCACTAAATACACTGCGTCGGTTTAGTATCGACCCAATCAAACTTCACAACCTGGGCAAGATAATATCTCTCTCACATGGTAAATCTACCTTCCATACTACATAGACCGAAGAGTCTCGGGACTCTTCAATAGGTGGCACCACTAGAAAATGAACACGCCTCATTGCGAGAGGAGCATCTATCACTAGTTTATGTATATGTAGTTTCGCGACATTTCGTTTATTCGTTTACAAACTACAGTCGTTTGAGTGACGCTACTTTCGTCTTCGTAAAAAAATGGAAAAACAGGAATAATGCGATGGGAAAAACTTTTAAACAATGCTTGTAGAAATGTTATCCCACATCTGGTCCTTCCAGAACAACAGATTATCGGTGGCTTACTGAATTTGAAATGGGTCGTACAAGCACCGAAGACGCACCTCCCCCAGAAAGGCCAAATGAGACTACGAATGCGGAAATCGTAAAGCAGGTGGATCGAATCGTTTTGAGTGATCGTAAAGTGAATTTGCACGAGTTACCTGAGACCATAGGCATCTCAAAAGAACAGGCGGATATATTTTACACGATCTTTTGGAGATGAAAAAACTATCGGCGCAATGGATGCCACGTTACCTGGCCGTCTCCCAAAAACAGCAGCGCTTTGATGATTCGACGGCCGGTTTCGGCGTTGTTGCAGCGTAATCTAGCGGATTTTATCGACGTTTTCGGGCGATGGATGAAACGTGGGTTCATTACCATATGCCTGAGTCCAATCAGCAGTCTGCAGAGTGACTGGAAATCCACTCTAGCCGACCAAAGCAGCCAAAAGACCAACGCTCGGCCGGGGTGGTTATGGAGTTTTTTTGGGATGCGTATGGTATAATCTTCATCGATTACCTGCAGAAGAGAAGAACAATCACAGGAGAGTATTATGCACGATTATTGGACAAACTGAACAACGAAATAAAGAAAAACGGTGCCGTATGGCGAAGACAAAAGTTCGGTGCCATAACCGTCACACACGCCCTTGAAAGCAATGGCCAAATTGGACCAATAACGATTGGAGTAGGTTGTTCACCCACCGCATTCTCCAGCCTTGGCCCCCGGCGACTATTATCTGTTCCCAAACCCCAGGCGGTGGCTCCAGGGAAGGAGATTCAGATCGAATCAGAAAGTATTCGCGGAGACCTAGGCGTATTTCGAAGGTTTGGACATTTCGTACTACAGAAAGGGCATCGAAAGGTTAAAAAATCGCTATACCAAGTGTATCCCCTAGAAGGCAACTATGTTGAGGAATAAATATAACTCGCCCAAAAAAGCTTGTTTCCATTAAAAATCGCGATACTTAAGCCTATGTAGTATATGCCCAAACAATTAGAATGCGCTCATACGAGAAAAAAACATCTTTAAGCAATAAGTTATAAGCCGGCGCACAAATTCTACTCGTTAACGGGGGGCATCTAGAAAGTTCCAAGGTCAGTTGAAAAGGACCATAAAAAACACCATAAGGATTACCAGAAGTTCATAAAAGATGTGAAAAGACGCGTTGAACTATAAGGGGATTATCGGGTTGTCTTGATATTTTGTAGGTTGCTTTTATATCTTGCGCCTGCTTCGACGAACAACCTCTCTGAAACAGTGTGGCGCCTATACAGTAATATATTACATTGGAACATTTGCCGATTCCACAAATTTTAGTTAGATCTTGTGATTTGAATTCCATCTCTGTGGTGCCATTCGAGTTTTTGATGGACATGCAGCTGCTTTGTAAGTCAATGATTCCTTTCATTATTCGTGCTGTAATTGCCACGTTGTTCGCAGTTCTAAGATGCGCAGAACGCGTGAATTATAAAAATAAGTCAGTTCTAATTCGCGAAAAAGGAGGAATGTTGTCGAGACTGCCTGTCTACCCTATGAGGCGCGGGTGTCCATCAAAAAATTAAAAGCCACGTGATATTACAATAGACTGTAGATAAACAATTTTATCACGGAAGTGTTCTGACGGTTAAAAATGTCAATAGTTCGTCAGCTTATTGTTCACTTTGTCACCAGCATTGTACGTTTCGAAAACACACGAAGACGACGGTTGGGGTGTGGCCACACACGGCTTTGTTCGCGTTCCTATTGCCACTAAAAACAATGTTTACTTAAATTGGTTTTGCACAACGCTATGATGGGTCTTGTTTAGTCCGACCATTCCTGGTACCATAAATGATTCACTGTCTAAAATTAACATGGCGGATGGCCGATGATGAGTTTTGCCAAGTTTTTCTGTTTTCCGACTTGGCCTTTCTAGATGTACGCAGCTCTTAGCCTTGAGAAGGTTCGAATTTACATTTTAGATAAACTGAGGGTCGTCTTCAAAAGACGGGCGAATAAAGAACCCACACACATACGCATCCCTGCGACCACGCATGCACTTGGCACAAAGAGATAAAAAAATCCTGCTGGTATCGATTATGATTTTTTTTGTTAACTGATTTTTTAACTTACCGATGCGTTATTGGAGTCAGTTATATAAGCCGACTGCATTTTAAATCACATTCAAGCAAAACATTTAGAATTTATTTGCTCCTATTTCACAACTTGATCACACTTTTCACACTCGCGAAAATTCTTCTATTCCGTAATTGGTTCACTTGCAAATTTGGTCGTCCGCTGGCGGCCCTCGAATCCTCATGGCCATACCTCGAACGCCCTTCTAAAGGAGTTCTACGTTGCGACCCTTGTGGGTCAAAATTCTGCTGTTATTTTATTTGAAAATAAAATCGCTCTCTACAAGAAAAGGAACCTAGTTATTTATGTATTGAGACAAGATTGTTTGAAACGTCCTAAATTGACGAGTCACGACTTTAATCGATTGAAAATTCGTCGGCTGAATTGCACACTAGATCAGATGCTGGGGGTATATAACTAAACGCTGGACACCGTTATATAACGAAAACTCATTCGCGAACTGATCGATCAGAGGGGCAAACGATACCTGTATCCACTTTATTTAAATGAACGACTATTTGTTTAATAGAAAACTTATATGGAATATAAATATGATCGTCACGGGTGGCTTTAGCTACAAGGGCTGTCCACTCACTCGTCCGGTGTCGGTCCAAGAGTCTATATGGCGAGGTTTTCCTTTAGTGGAAAGATATGGTTTCTCCACTTAAGGATACTTTATAGTGTTGTAACTATACCGCTAATATGTGTTTGTAGTCAGAGTGGTAATTTGCTTTGTTTGAATGTGTAAATCACCCTACTGTCATAGTTCACATCAAGTACCGCGTAGGGTCATAGTCAGCAGGTGGAATACACGTGAAACAAGTTCATTTCAATACTTGCGGTAGTGTCCTGTGAGAATGCTGTGTTTTCACCCCTTCGTTCGTTGGTCAATTGGAGGACATACACCCGAAAACAATTAATTCACAGGATAGGGTGCGTGTCTCGTTGTTGCCTTATGACGATTTTTCTTTATCGTTTTTTTCTCTTAAGTTTTGTGGTTGTTTTCTTTTGTCTGTTTTGTATTAGCTGGAGTTTTGTTGCTGTAGGCGTGCTGGTTTTTTTTTTGTTCATTTCCAGGTAATTTGGACCGTTGTGAAGTAAATTGGTGATGTACGTGAAATCAATTAGTGCGACTAAGGAATATCGCTTGTGAAATTGAGGAAAGTAGTTTCTGTTTCTCTGTCAATTGTGTTGTCCCCTGCTGTTGTTCTATATTTCTAACGGCACCTTTACTCAATGAAGATGATCGCTGGAAAGGGGTCAGTGGAATAGGAGAGACGAAAATGAAGAAACTGTTGAGAATGCCTAAGGATTGTGGCATCGGCAGCTCTGTGGAGAAATACACATGTGCGTCCCTCGGATGAAGAGAACTTGTTTCCGATACGATCTTAATATCAGTCTAAGTGTTGTCATTAAAAAAACAACAGCAGCTTCATGCGGAGATACAAATCGAGAAGAATTTCGTACGTCTTCTCCTGATTTTGTTTTGAAATAAGGGGTTTCGTGATAACTTTAAATGGTAATGCATGATTTGGGAGGAAGAAGAAGGGGGGGGGGGGGGGGGTAATTGGAGAGAGCCATGCATACAGAGAGTGAGCAAGAGAAAGCACAGTGCATGTAGAAAAAGCTGGAGCCGGGTGAAGGGGGGTGGGGGCAAATTCGATTCGGAACTTTTCCGTTGCCTGAGCCCTCAAAGATTTGATGAACATTGAGGGGCACATCTAGTGTGGTAGTTTTGAAAAATCATTCATACCAAAGAATTTCATCAAGGCGGAGTTTACGTCTTTGTTGCAGAGTTCCCTACAATATTTGTTTATAACACACCGAAGTATGCCAGACCTTACAATTTTAAAACGATCAGACTTTTCTGTCTACTTCTTTAAATAGACGAATTAGTAGCCACATCAGTAATCATATACCATCTCATAACACATCAGTAATGATATGTGTCCGTCCGTATTAGAGAGCCTCATCAAGGCAGAGTTCTCACCCCAAAAGCTTCAGACTCTATATCTCTATAATTCAGAAGAACTCAAATGTGTCCAACTACAGGAGTTACTCAAAACCAGACCTTGCTTAAACCTATTTACGTGCAAACTTTTTAAGTCAAAACCTCCTTACCGACTCATCTGTCACGGCACATGAAAAGCTCTTACTTATAAGGTACAGGTTTTTAAAAACTAAGTCAAAAACTTTAAGAACAATGGTGCGGAAAGATGGCGAAGAGATCTACTCCCCGTTGGAGATGATATTGAGGAAGGTAAGGAATGATTTACTAACTAGGATATTAGAGAGACGGCCATTCCACCAGCACACTGGATTCGTTCTTCGTCATCCACTGAAGGAAATACTCAATCGAAGTCTCTACGCTCTTTGCATGTTGTATCGTTTTGGTCAACGCCGTCAAGGGAAGACTGTGGGTCTTTATCCTTGAAGGTATAATATATGCATATGTGTCTTTGTTGTGACACTTTTGAAAACATCGAAAAAAATGTTTTCGGCATATAGCTATTCTATTTATTGGCCTGTACGAACCCGGCAGTTCATGATCTCACCGACTCGACTCCGCCATTGTCCCCTGTCCCGTGCGCCCTCCTTCCATGTTCGACCATCCGATAAAGCATATTATACCTTCAAGAATAATACTATTTTAATGGTGGATTTCAAAGGCATTCGAACACCAACCAGCTTTCTAAAGAGTAGCTGACTGATGCCGCGAGAAAAGGGCGGCTTATGTCGGACGGAGATTATTATTTATTATTTTCATACCAAAAAATTATTCCACATAGACACCTTTTACACAAATATGTTCTTAAAATTCTAAAACATTTCATCATCATCATCATCATCGGCACTACAACCGGGATCCGGTCTTGGCCTTGTTTAACAAGTCTGAGGCTTGTTAAATTTTCCATAATAATTTGTTTTTTCCGGGCAAGGTTATTAGCCTTGCGCCGCCTGTTCTAAAACATTTATTGCAATACTTTTCATTTCACAGAATCCCGAAAATCGCAGTTTTTTGAGACAGTCTCTAGTTGTACCCTTTAATGAATCCACTGACGCCGCTGGTATTCCAATTATAATTTTGAAAAAAAAACTTCATTTCCACCTGATAAAACATTCTAAAATTTCCACTCTCCTGTTCCATTGATCAATTTCTCTTCTTGGAACTCAGTGAATAAGCAACCAATTCTCAAAAAGCCCGGTGACTCTATGAACCCCCTCACAAGCTTCACACTCCACACAAATCTCCGAACCCATCGCCCATCAAAAGAGGCCATAATTTCAGGTGTCCCACGATGTGCAGTTACCACGTGAAACGTGGTCCATATGCTCCGTGCGTCACACGGTAGATAGTCCTCAAATCAAAACTCTCTGGCGATCCATTTGCTCGGAAAACACAATTGGCCAAGCATAGCATCACCGTATGCTGGCATCCTTCAAAATCCTACGCGATAAAAGCGTAATAGAAAAGGCATCAAAGGTAAACAAATTTTATGACCCCTTTGCGGTGGCACCGACCGGGTGTTCCTGCATGGAAATATTGCCTAAAGGAACAACATTAAAAATCTATTTAGAGTGAGTTGGCAATGTTTTTTTATTTTATTTTTATTTTTATTTCATTTTACTTCTCCCAGGAAAGGCGAACCTACAGCGCTGAGTCAGCGCCCTGAGATGCTATTTTTTCTCGACCGGGTCTATCAGCCAAGCTCGGAAAGATGATCAAGCCTATTGTTTAATGGCGTGGTATTTCAACGGGCGGCTGGGGTTTAGGACCCAACCTACCACTCAGTAATTGTGCCGAATTGCACAATAGCAAGAGTTGTCAGTTGAACCTACGTTTGTACAATCAAACGCAAGACACTCCTTACCAATTCAACAATTGAGGCGGCGGCACACAACCCACAAATAACAAACAAACCGTCTTCATATCTGAGAATAACAATCCCATCGGTTGTAAATCTATTAATACTACTCACTGGTCTGTAGGAAACTGAAATTTCATGACTTCGCTAACTCGGCTATGCCACCGTTCCCTACTCTGTGTATTTTTCTTCCACGTTTCATGATATAATTTCTTTAATGTCACGCTTTATATTATCCTCCCATTCCCGTTGCAGCCTTCATTCTGGTGCCTTCCCTGTTGTTCTTCCGTCAAGGATTCTACGGACTGTTCTTTTGTTACCAATTTTCGCTGCGTGGACGGCCCATCTTATTCTTCGCGAAAAGAAATCACTCTGTGGAACAACGCCAGAGACTGAAAATTAAACAAGATCTCTACCACTCCACCTAACCTGCCCAAAATCTACAAGACTAGTACTATATTCGTCCTGAAATGGAATTCAAGTCTTATATTTGTTCAGGCGCATCCCAAATTGCGCTACAGGTGCTCGATTGAACCCAAAAACGAGCAGTGAATCTTCTTGTTCTTGGCAGACTCTTCTGCTTATCTTATGCACGGAGGACCTTTCCTGCCTGCTGGAAAATCGCTCGAGTTCAGCCAATCCCAAAGACGGCAAAAAAGTGTCTTCCACAAAATTACCGTCCGATAGCATTACTGTCTATTTTATCTAAGGTAATGGAAAAAGTCATCAATACAGAGTTACTTAAGTATTTGGAGTGCAACGAACTTCTGAATTACCGTCAATACGGATTCCGTGGCAGGCGGTCCACGGGAGACTTTTTGACACTTATAACCGATATATGGACATCTGCGATTGAACGGCATGGTGAGTCAAGGGCAGTCGCATTGGATATCTCCAAGGCTTTTGACCGTGTCTGGCATGGGGCATTGCTGAGTAAACTTCGTTCATATGGACTTTCCCAGCAGTTTTGTGACTGGACGAAGAGCTTCGAGGAAGAAATCGATCGATCCGGGTTGTTGTGGACGGCGAGTGTTCGGATCTATATCCTGTTAATTCCGGGGTGCCTCAAGCTTTTGTTTTGGTTCCAACCTTGTTTTTGCTTCGCATAAATGATTTGTTGGAGACAACGAATAACAAAGTGTTCCGTTTTGCGGATGATAGTACGCTTGTTTCCTCTTTTTCGAGTGCTCCTCGGACTGGTGCATCAACGCCGCATCAGCTGAGATGTAGATAGATTGACCCCCAGAATCGGGATCCGGATAAGGTCCTGCAGTGGGGAAAGGTCAATCTCGTCGAAAAAAAAAAAACTCCGCGAAGCTTGGCAAATGCATTCCAGTTCTTCAAAGATTTCTTCTAAACTTGATAAATACATTTCACGTGTTCAAATTTAGTGAATACATTCCACCTTTCCAAACTCGATGAATACATTTCAACTCTTCAAACTTTGAATACATTATATTTCTCTAAACTTGATGAATATATTCCACTTCTCCAATATTTTCCAAACCGAGTAAATGCATCCCACCCTTCGAAACTTGGTGAATACATTCCACTTTTCCAAATTCGGTGAATACATTCCAGTTCTCCAAAGACTTTCCCATTATACCCAGCAATCGAAGAGTGTCAATTTGAGACGTACAGATACACACAGAGTATCGTTCTTTAGCCGAACCGCACGAACGCTCTATCTGGTCAAGTGTGTTCCCATCATTGTAATGCCCAAGTACTCAAGACCAACGTTCATCGATGCTTTCTATCCTTATATTTGCCACCTTTCTTTTACTCGCCTTCCCCTGAAATTTAAGTGTCTCTTTAAATCTCAGTAGCGCACATCATCATCATCATCATCGGCACTAAAACCGGGATCCAGTCTTGGCCTTATTTAACAATTCTCTCCACCGGCCCCGATTTCGAGCCGATATCATCCAGTTTGGCACTCCCAAACTCTCGGCGTCCTGGTCTACGCCATCCCTCTATCTCAGACAAGGTCTCCTTCCACACATCCTGCCACAATGGACTTTCCGGGCAGGCTCCTCTTCCTCAGTAGTGCGCGCCTCTGCGAAAAATGATGTGTTATGTGGAACAGTGTAACACATCCGACGAGACAATCTGAGTAACAGATTAAGTTCATCCCACATGCGAAAGAACATCTAACCTTGTTTAGCCTTGCGCGTGTTCTAAAACATTTGGTGCAATACTTTTCATTTCACAGAATCCCGAAAATCGCAGTTTTTTGAGACAGTCTCTAGTATTCCAATTATAATTTTGAAAAAAAAACTTCATTTCCACCTGATAAAACATTCTAAAATGTCCACTCTCCTGTTCCATTGATCAATTTCTCTTCTTGGAACTCAGTGAATAAGCAACCAATTCTCAAAAAGCCCGGTGACTCTATGAACCCCCTCACAAGCTTCACACTCCACACAAATCTCCGAACCCATCGCCCATCAAAAGAGGCCATAATTTCAGGTGTCCCACGATGTGCAGTTACCACGTGAAACGTGGTCCATATGCTCCGTGCGTCACACGGTAGATAGTCCTCAAATCAAAACTCTCTGGCGATCCATTTGCTCGGAAAACACAATTGGCCAAGCATAGCATCACCGTATGCTGGCATCCTTCAAAATCCTACGCGATAAAAGCGTAATAGAAAAGGCATCAAAGGTAAACAAATTTTATGACCCCTTTGCGGTGGCACCGACCGGGTGTTCCTGCATGGAAATATTGCCTAAAGGAACAACATTAAAAATCTATTTAGAGTGAGTTGGCAATGTTTTTTTATTTTATTTTTATTTTTATTTCATTTTACTTCTCCCAGGAAAGGCGAACCTACAGCGCTGAGTCAGCGCCCTGAGATGCTATTTTTTCTCGACCGGGTCTATCAGCCAAGCTCGGAAAGATGATCAAGCCTATTGTTTAATGGCGTGGTATTTCAACGGGCGGCTGGGGTTTAGGACCCTTTATATTATCCTCCCATTCCCGTTGCAGCCTTCATTCTGGTGCCTTCCCTGTTGTTCTTCCGTCAAGGATTCTACGGACTGTTCTTTTGTTACCAATTTTCGCTGCGTGGACGGCCCATCTTATTCTTCGCGAAAAGAAATCACTCTGTGGAACAACGCCAGAGACTGAAAATTAAACAAGATCTCTACCACTCCACCTAACCTGCCCAAAATCTACAAGACTAGTACTATATTCGTCCTGAAATGGAATTCAAGTCTTATATTTGTTCAGGCGCATCCCAAATTGCGCTACAGGTGCTCGATTGAACCCAAAAACGAGCAGTGAATCTTCTTGTTCTTGGCAGACTCTTCTGCTTATCTTATGCACGGAGGACCTTTCCTGCCTGCTGGAAAATCGCTCGAGTTCAGCCAATCCCAAAGACGGCAAAAAAGTGTCTTCCACAAAATTACCGTCCGATAGCATTACTGTCTATTTTATCTAAGGTAATGGAAAAAGTCATCAATACAGAGTTACTTAAGTATTTGGAGTGCAACGAACTTCTGAATTACCGTCAATACGGATTCCGTGGCAGGCGATCCACGGGAGACTTTTTGACACTTATAACCGATATATGGACATCTGCGATTGAACGGCATGGTGAGTCAAGGGCAGTCGCATTGGATATCTCCAAGGCTTTTGTCCGTGTCTGGCATGGGGCATTGCTGAGTAAACTTCGTTCATATGGACTTTCCCAGCAGTTTTGTGACTGGACGAAGAGCTTCGAGGAAGAAATCGATCGATCCGGGTTGTTGTGGACGGCGAGTGTTCGGATCTATATCCTGTTAATTCCGGGGTGCCTCAAGCTTTTGTTTTGGTTCCAACCTTGTTTTTGCTTCGCATAAATGATGTGTTTGAAACAACGAATAACAAAGTGTTCCGTTTTGCGGATGATAGTACGCTTGTTTCCTCTTTTTCGAGTGCTCCTCGGACTGGTGCATCAACGCCGCATCAGCTGAGATGTAGATAGATTGACCCCCAGAATCGGGATCCGGATAAGGTCCTGCAGTGGGGAAAGGCCAATCTCGTCGAAAAAAAAAAAAAACTCCGCGAAGCTTGGCAAATGCATTCCAGTTCTTCAAAGATTTCTTCTAAACTTGATAAATACATTTCACGTGTTCAAATTTAGTGAATACATTCCACCTTTCCAAACTCGATGAATATGTAGTGCTCTGAAAAGCCCTACCACCTTTTTTCCTCCATTTCCACATCCAAATCCCAGCTATTTTACTACAAAACTCAAAATCCGTTCAAAACCCGAAAAAACCCAAACATAAACCAAAATTCGCAATAAACGAATCAAACATTCGTTTATCGCTTATTAGCTGCTTCCACGGCATAGTTAAATCCAAAATCTTAAATTAAAATCAAATTCCCAATAAACGAATCTAATATTCGTTTATTGTTCTATATTCGCCCCACGGCATCATCTAAATTCAAAAACCAGAGATACGTTATCTCAATTTGGTAAAATCCATCAAAGTGAACAAACAAAAACCCGAATTCATTTACATATCCACATCTGCACAATAGTTTCATAGGAATTCAGGAAACTGAATCCTTATCTTAAATAAACACTGAGCATCTCACTCAGGATTCCAAAATCGGGATTTTTGCAGGAAATTGTGTATTTTCGAGATACAAATTTCGATTTGTTTCTCTTTATAAGGGTGATGAATTTCAGATTCGGGGATCAGTCTCAATTGGCGTTCTAGATGTAAGGACGCCAGAAAGTAAATTAATAAAATAAATTTAAAATAAAATAAAAAGTATTTTATTGGGCCTGGCCGATTCTTCCTACTCGACGACCGGTAGCTGCTCTTCCCTCGAGGTTCGAGGAAGCACGGCGGCACCGCAACGGGTCCCCTCGGGAGCGGTCTTTAAGAGATCTTACGTCCTTTTCAGGATAAGAAGACACGCTACCTGAGAGAGGGACCACAGCAAATACATTTCAACTCTTCAAACTTTGAATACATTATATTTCTCTAAACTTGATGAATATATTCCACTTCTCCAATATTTTCCAAACCGAGTAAATGCATCCCACCCTTCGAAACTTGGTGAATACATTCCACTTTTCCAAATTCGGTGAATACATTCCAGTTCTCCAAAGACTTTCCCATTATACCCAGCAATCGAAGAGTGTCAACTTGAGACGTACAGATACACACAGAGTATCGTTCTTTAGCCGAACCGCACGAACGCTCTATCTGGTCAAGTGTGTTCCCATCATTGTAATGCCCAAGTACTCAAGACCAACGTTCATCGATGCTTTCTATCCTTATATTTGCCACCTTTCTTTTACTCGCCTTCCCCTGAAATTTAAGTGTCTCTTTAAATCTCAGTAGCGCACATCATCATCATCATCATCGGCACTAAAACCGGGATCCAGTCTTGGCCTTATTTAACAATTCTCTCCACCGGCCCCGATTTCGAGCCGATATCATCCAGTTTGGCACTCCCAAACTCTCGGCGTCCTGGTCTACGCCATCCCTCTATCTCAGACAAGGTCTCCTTCCACACATCCTGCCACAATGGACTTTCCGGGCAGGCTCCTCTTCCTCAGTAGTGCGCGCCTCTGCGAAAAATGATGTGTTATGTGGAACAGTGTAACACATCCGACGAGACAATCTGAGTAACAGATTAAGTTCATCCCACATGCGAAAGAACATCTAACCGAAAAGTTTTATTGGAAACATTAGAGGTGTGCACTGGCGGGAGGTGGTTTTAGTCGGTGAAAGTCTGTCAGGCATCTGGATCGGCCCACTTCAAAATACACAGTTCCCTTCTACAGTGTCACCGCTGCGGAGACGTTGTTTTCAGACTTCGAAATGACTTCTTATGGAATACCTTCTAACTCCTCGAATACACTCTTCTGAATATTATCCAAAGTGTCAAAGTGACACTTTTTTACGTGGTTTTGATAAAAGGACGCAATGGGGACTGAAATCTGACGAACAGGGGGGTTGAAGAAGCACATGAGTACTATTTCTTGCTGGAAATTTGTTGATGGAGATCGCCGTGTGGCAGAGTGTGTTATACTGGAGCAGCACTTATCATGGAGTAGCACCTACTTCACTTCAGATGCTGTTAATGGTCACATAGAAACTGCAGCAATTTCAAAATAGTGCCGAGTCAAGGATACGATTCGACCTATGTGTGAAGAGGGCGGCGTCAGCCTTGTAGTCCAAGCACAGTGTTGCCAGATCCACAGCATAGGATCATGTGGTAGAAAAGGTTAGTGTGAAAGTCCCGAACAACCTTCACGAAGTATGAAAAGACGCTGCCAAAGAATCGACATTCGCTGGTGAGTGAAACGGGATCTTCAAGTGCTTCTGGGAAAAATTAAGAACAGCCTCGGAGAAAGCGACAATAAACGCTCGCCATAGATATCGTTTGATAATGTTGATTAACTAGTTTCCACGTTAAGTGGAAAAAAATTAGTCTTCAATCCGAGAACTGTAATTCACTATACATCAATTCTTGTCCGGTCATAAAAATGCTTACGAAAACAAAATGGGCGTTTCATTTTCGCAGTGAAAATCCTTGGTGTTGGTTGCGATGGCATGCGAAGGTTTTGTGGTATAATGGACGTCCAGAAAATCTTCCACAAACAATTTTCTTATGTTTCAACTGATAATATTTTTTGGGTGTCGTAAACAGTGCCGTGTCCACTAGTTGTCATCAAACATTATCATTTATCGTCGACTCCTGGACCTAAAGTGGACCTTCTACATTCTCATATTCGGTTGCAGTTAATGTGAACTGCCACACGGTTACATTTTGGACAATGTTATTTTGGACATTTCTTCCCCAAAAACGTCTCAATAACTTTTCATCCGTCAGGACATCGAATATGGGTTCCATGGACTTCTGAATCATTCGATTCAAAGTAGACCTATAACTATGCCATCGATTAGAGCTCTGACGTTGTGGATACAGGGTGGATAATAATTTGAAGTGAAGTGATTTTTCGTTTATTTTGTATCCCGAAAATTTTTTCTAACCAGTTTTTGAATTTGGTATCATGTAAAAAGCTCCTCAATAGTATACTGGTTAGTATACCCGCCTGTCACGCGGGAGACCGGGGTTCGATTCCCCGTCGGGGAGCCTCTGGCGCAAGACTAATGACCTTGCCCGGAAAAAACAAATCATTATGGAAAATTTAACAAGCCTCAGGATTTGCTAAATAAGGCCAATACCGGTTCCAGGTTGTGGTGCCGATGATGATGATCATGTAAAAAGGGCTCCTCGATAGTATAGTGGTTAGTATACCCGCCTGTCACGCGGGAGACCGGGGTTCGATTCCCCGTCGGGGAGTCCCTGGCGCAAGACTAATGACCTTGCCCGGAAAAAACAAATCATTATGGAAAATTTAACAAGCCTCAGGACTTGCTAAATAAGGCCAAGACCGGTTCCCGGTTGTAGTGCCGATGATGATGATGATGATCATATAAAAGTCCTTGACAGGGGGACCAATGTAATGAGCTCGTTTTGCGTTTCTCATCATTTGTCAAATTGTTTCGGTCTGAATAGCAGGTATTTCCCTCCGGGTATTGTATTTCAAAGCGTCCAGGGCCGGTGATTTGTTGACAGAAACTTTGGGCTTCAAGTCGTTCCACAGGAGGAATTCAGGAGGCGTTAAGTTTAACTTATACGATCGCGGAGACCAGACGAAATCACAATTTTTCGACAGTAGGTGACCGAGGTAGAAAGGAATTACAAAGAGAACTTGGCTCGGGTTGTGCGAGCTGTGGCACCGTCGTGTTGGAATCAAAAGTTGTTCGTGTTCTTATTAGTCGAAATTATCGTCATCTTAATGGTGAAGTTGGTTAGGAGGTTGTATCATAAGGAGGTCCGACTAATGTCTAACTGATGTCGGCATAATGAAAAAGTTGTCCCTGCCCTTATCAGTCAGATTTATCACCACTTAAATGGTGGGCCTTGTGTCATGAGGAGGTCCAACTAATGAGTTTTGCTATTGAGGCATGATTCATAAACGGTAGGTTGGGTACCAACTAGTTGAAATATCATCTCATTACACTACAGACTCCGTGAAATGTTTGGTAGAATTCCTTCACCATCTTTTGGATTTTGGCTGATGGACCCAGTCGTGTAAAAATATCCTCTCAGGGCACCGATTCAGTGCTATAGGTTCGTCTTTCTTGTGAGAAGTAAAATAATAAAAAAAAAAAAAAAATTGTTTTCTTCTTTTGAAATTTTAAGACGTGGCATTACTATTTGAAAATGATCTCATACAAATGACCATAGTGGTTGTTTTGGGGCAAGTGCATTCTGGACGCCAAGTTGTAGGCCATTTTTTGGTCAATCAAGGTCGTAAGTAAATAACATCGTTTTAAAAATATTGGGTTGTACCGCATGAAATGATTTTATAGTAAAAATTTAAAAGCCAATATTATTTTTCCGTAAACTTTTATTGAATCAAAATAGGATCCGTTGGCATCAATGACATTCTTCCAATGTGATACAAGGTCAAATATTCCTTTTTCGTATAAGTGCTGACTTTTTGAGGCAATGTAATCTTCAAGGGCTTTTCTGACCTCTGCTCGGTTCCGGAAGACCTCCTGCGATCCAGGTTGCTGAAAAGATAGTAGTCCGTTGGGGAAATGTCAGGAGAGTGCGGTGGATGCGGAAGAATTTCAAATCCCAACTCCAATAGTTTTTGCACCATTACTTGTGAGGTATGGGGCCTAGCATCGTCATAGAAAAGGATCGTACCGTGCGTATTGACCAAACGCAGGTTGCTTTTCAGCCAATTTGACATGCATCGACAATGCGACATATGTCGATTTCCTCACGATATTTGATAGGGTTTACCGTTTCTCCTGATTGAAGAAATGAAAAGTGGATTGGTCGTTCCGATGTCCACCAAATTGTCACTATAACCTTTTTTGTGTGAAGATCTGGCTTGGGGATGTGTTTTGGTTTTTCACCTGCATCCAACCACTGCCCAGGTCTTTGACGGTTATCATACAGAATCCAATTTTCATCACAGGTGACTATCCGGTGCAAAAACGGTTCAGTTTGGTTTCTTAATCTAAGCGATGCGCAGATTTCTAGGTGCCGTCGTTTTCGGGACTCGTTCAGTTCATGGGGTACCCACTTATCGAGTTTCTTTACCTTTCCTATGATGGAAAGGTGTCGATTATTGTCATTGGGGATACTCTCATGCTTTGTGCAATCTCCCGCACCGATTTCGTTAGGTCCGCACCCACCGTTGCTATTAAAACATCGTCGTCAACTAACGTTTCCGGCTTCCCACGTGGTTCATTTTCGAGGCTGAAATCTCCCGAACAGAACTTTCCACACCAACGTCGTATAGTGCGTTCGTTTACCGCTACATCATGAAATGAGTCATTAATGTTTTTCATTGCCAATGACGCATTATGTCTCATTTTAAATTCATAAAGGAAGAGGGTTCGAATTTGAACTGCCGACAGAATGGTAAACAATTCTTAGAAAAAAAATAACTGTACTTGTAACGAACCCTAAAATTCTCACACCTAAAGCACACATACCACTTTACTTTATAAAAAAAAGACAATTTAACGTTCTGGCACAGATGTTCACTCGAGAATTTTTTATTCCTGACTGAGCGAACATTGGACATTTCATGTGGTACAAACCCAATAAAGACGTGGCGTGACTATTTGTATTGTAAATGATCTCGTACAAATGATCACCGTGGTTAATTTTGAACAAGTGCATTCTGGACGTCAAATTTCGGGGCACTTTATTGGGCAATTTCATCAATATTTTCAAACTAAAAAATCACTGATTATGGTACGGTAACGACCTCCATTGATCGTACTGTAAGCTGCGGCACCGTTTTGGAAGAAATACGGTCCGATATGGCCAGCACTGTGTAAACTACTAGTCTGAAAATCGTGAAGTCATCTATAAGTTCCTTGAATCGACGAGTGATTTGCTACTTGGATAATTTAGTATCCTACCTCAGGCGTGAATCTTTTCATGACGCTAGATAGTGAGCGAAGTAACTGGCCAGTTGTCAGTTTTGTCGATAAACCTTCAGCAAATTCTATCTAAAAATGAAGGCGTCTATAAGTTCCGTGAATCGACGAGTGATATTTAAAGTCAATCTGGATAATTTGGTAGAGTTGTTCAAGCGTGAGTCTATTCGTGATGCCAGAGTATACTAATTAATGTCAAACAGTGAATGCATAAATCTTCAATAAATCCTGTCTTAAAAACACCCTGTATCTGATCTGTTCTGACCACAGGTTATTCGATTGGTGAAGGTCTAAGAATTAACAAAGCATAATAGGTTTGACATCCATAAAGTAAGTGCGAAAAGATGTCTAAAATTCCCACAGCCGAACAGTTTTCCTACCGACACTTTGCATTTCATTGAAAATTATCCAAATTTCTTGGACAGTGTGGTAACATGTGATGAGCCTTGATCTTTCATTCCCGATGCAGAAACTAAGCATCTAAGCAATCTATGCATTGCAGGGGTATAGCGTTGCGACGATAGTAATGAAGGTGTGTGGCGGTTCCGCCAAACCCCACGGCCCACTTACCTGAAAAACCCCCATAACTACATCCCAATCGGCATAAGTTTTCGCTAATGCAAGCGCATTAGCACCTTAAGTGCTTTACGCATCTAGGTTATCAAATTTATAATCTAAAAGTCCCTATAAAAGAAAACTTACCTTTCATGCATCTCTTCGCATATAATTTCCTGTAAGATTTCTTTTCTACCATTTCAGGAATTGCAAAACCTATTCGGTACCTTCGGTTCCGAGGAAAATTTTAACTTTCCCCCACCTGCACCGCAATCTACACCCAGCATACCTGAAACATTTCCTTTTACAGGGACATTTAATGCATACAACGCATTAGCTAAAATTCCTAAAAATAATTCTTTAATGTGCATCTGCACCATGAATACCAAATCATTCGGCACCCTTTGTTATCATTTAAAATGCTATGTCGGACAGCTTGTTTTTACAGCTGCAATAAACCGACCCGCGATTCGTTTGTCCAATTGAAAAACAATTCCCGCATCTCAATCATTATCATCGGAATCGAGTCCTCTAGCATTTTCTAGTATAAACAAGAACTCGGTTCCTATACCAGTCGGAGATGCCATAAACCATATTTCTACGCATGTAAACATGCATAAGATCCAACTCATCGTTTGTTTCCTCACTAACAAACAATCTTAAATTTCTTTTTCTGCGCAACTAATTACCCTGCATATACAAATGCAGGCAAGAGATTCGTTTCTGCCACCAATCCCATTAGCACCTTTTTCCCAACGTCTATTATAGCGACGATGCAGAGCGTAAATATGACCCTCATTACCGAACGAAGCATTTAGTCGCTTCTTTCTTTGTGTTTGCCGAATGCTTGCTTCGTTGTTCCATTGCCTTCGAGCACGTGTAAACAACGATCACACACACCACCATGATCTCCATTACGAGATTTCCACCAAGAGAGACTTTACGTTTCTCTGGTGTTAAGTAAATACATATCCTTAGTGGAGAGGATATTCACCACCACCGAATCGAGGGGAAACAAGAGCCAGATTCCAACCATCGATTGAGTCAAATTTCATCCGCCGACCGAGCCGGTCGTGCCACCCCCGCTCCCCGGTGCACATGGGGACGTAAATATTCTAAGTCGAGTGGAGTAAGCGCGCGCATTTAATTTAAAAGTAATTTTTGTTTTAGTGCGTCCGTTTCATCATAATAGTTTGTGCATACGTTTCGTCGTCAGTGTAATCAAAATCGGTCTCCCGTAAGCTAATTAAGTGTAGTACGATTTGTCCCCTTAATTCTTAATAAATGACTTGTGTTGTGAATAAATCCAATAAAAGTTAAAAAAATAAATTACAAACCAGACTAGTGTTTCTTTTGATTCCTCTTGCGTCGATCGTTTCTGGGTGACAATTTCCGGCGAACAATTGCCAGCTGAACTCGTAAGTAGTGGGTTGGTGGTAGAATCAGCGCCCATGCCGGCGCACATACTATCTACCCCACAGGTGTGATTCGAACCACCGCTTTGACGGTTAGAATCACTAAAAAATGAACCAACGCTGCACACATCAGGCCACTGTCGCGTGTAAATTTCGATTTCGAAACTCCGGTATACTGGGGAGTGTGGAATTTCTATGTTATTGCTTGGTATACGGATGATGCTTTTATTTCAGTGTTGTTCGTCACTATTTGCTTGTGTACTGTGTGTGTATCTGTTAGAGACCCCACAAGGGCACAACTTCGCCGAAAATCAAAATCTCAAATGAGTATTTGCAAATTTAGAGGGATCGATTTCTTTGAAGTTCATTGGATTATGTACCTCTACTGACGTTCAAACTATTCATCGACATTACTATCTTAAGGTACAAATCCGTGAAAAAATAAGGAAAAAAAAGTCTAAAATGATGAAGAAATGAGGTATGGGCTCGTCATTATGACGAACTTTGTCTGTCACGACTTCTCTAGTTATATATAACATCATCATCATCGGCACTACAACCGGGATCCGGTATTGGCGTTATTTAGCAAGTCCTCCACTGGTATCTGGTCCATATCCGAGACTTGTTAAATTGTCCATAATAATTTGTTTTTCCGGGCAAGGTTATTAGCCTTGCGCCATATGTATAACATCCCAGTGTTAAATCATCGGGCTTTTTCGTCTGACTTGGCACCACGTGACTTTTATTTGTTTCCAAAACCTGCATTAAAAGAGATTTCCGACAGTTGAACGTGTGAAAAGAGAGGCATGCGTCATAAAAGAGCTTTAGAAAAAGACATTTTCCCGCGATACTCGTCAATCTGTGAATGCACATCAGTTAACGTTGAAAGTGGACTTCATGTGCACAAATAAACATAGAGAGTCATTCTTTAGCCGAACCACACGAATGTGGAATGTTCTGCTTGATCATGTGTCTCCAGACATTCAAGATCAATATACATCGACACATCTTTTCCTTACCCACTTCCTCTCCATCCGCTCGCACTGTGCTCTGATATTTAATGGTACTTCAAAATCCCCTTTTGTTCGCGCGTTAGTGTAAAAAAAAAAAGGAGCACCCCTTCGCACGATAAAAACGCACATGCTGCGTTGTAGGGTTAGAAGAGTGGTACATATTGAATAGAATAACAGCGAAGTGTATATGCTTTTAAAATATAACGTTTTAGTATTGTTGTTTTCATATTGTATTATTATATAACTCTGGCGCAAGACTAATGACCTTGCCCGAAAAAAAAAAAACAAATCATTATGGAAAATTTAATAAGCCCCAGGACTTGCCAAATAAGGCCAGGACCGGTTCCCGGTTGTAGTGCCGATGATGATGATTATTATTATATAACAGTCGTTTTTTTAGCAACAGTAGTTATTAGTGTTATTATAGCAACAGTCGTTTTTTTTCCGGATTGACTGTTTGGCTGCTAATCGGTTACTATTTAGCCTTTTTCAATACATTTCGTGCGTGCTGGTTATATTTTAGCACTCCGTAATACTTTCATAAAGATCCCTCCATTGTTTTGTGTGGGCTTTGGGTTCTGGTATTATAATGCATCCAAGTTGCATCTGTGGGGGTTCTCTATACCACATGGAGAACCAACCCACAACGCCAACCAATCTTGACCGCTAATAGCGCGTCACCTCAAGCCAACTCCCCATTCAAACCTGAAATATACATACACTCGCAACCATGCAAGCCTGCAAGCGCATCCTATTCCCCATGCAAAATCCGCAATAGCATACATCCCAAACCTTGCAATAAAACACATCCCAAAACTCCCAACAGAATACAATTCAACAGAATATATTCTAATCATCCCCGCATACATTTTCCCAAAATCGCATCGGTCAATTCTCTACTTAATTCATATTCCCTCCTTGCGACCAAGCAATCCTAATTTCCCCGAAATTCATATGCCGTAATAAAACGCATATTTAAATCTACAACGGACATTAACCATCTCCCTCCAACTATACCAAGCCGCATACATTTCCCCGAAATTACTTCGGTTAATATCTTATCTGAACGATATTCCTTGCTTGCACCCAAGCAACTTCGGTACCCGGTATACACAACCAATGAATCCAACTCAGCTTATACGGCGAGGATTCGCTGGAACTAAATTCTTATGCAGGCATAGCAAGACTTATCGAAATTCTTAGTAAGTGGCAGTGAGTTTATTTTAGCTATGCCTCCACTGCCACGACGCGATGAACTTTTCCTTTCATTAGTCGTCATCCAAATACCCACGCGCGCACATCAGGAGTCCCCCGATAAACGCCACGTCCACACGGGGGCACGCACGCCCCCGTGTGGAAAGTAAGGTCGAGCCGCACCGCGTCAGTCCGCTGCGTGAGTCCCAACCTAAGTCGAGCTTCAACCGCCACCGAGGGCACACACTTTTAGTCGCTTCGCAACCACCGCCGCGCCCACACGCACCCAGCGTCGTCGTGCCGCCACCGCGGTCGGCCGCGACTTCCCATTTAGTTAGCGTAATACCCACGGTCCAACGTTGCAAAGGGTGATTGCATTTAAACGGGATTAGAGAGAAATAGAAGAGAAAACATTCGGCCGCAGTTCGTGAATAGAAACTAACAACTTATGGGAAATCCTAATTTTGTTCAAAGACCAGTATTCGGTACAATCGTACCAGTTAAGTGCTTGCCAGTGAAATGGATATGTTTAATTTATAGTGTACAAATTTCACACTAACGATATTCGTCTCGCCTCGTATAATAAAAGATCCTTACGGCTAATTCGGTGTGTTTCATTTTTTTCTTGCGTCTGTGGACAGTGCGCTGATGGACAACTCTCTAGTGGGACGATAGTTAACTGGTGCCATACGTTGGCGCACCGACATCGGTCCCCCACACATCCATTGTCACATAAAAATTTGCTAGGACGCGAATTAATAGGGACAAACACTGTTTACGCGATTCCTATTTTGATCGACCGTGAGTAAACGCCAACTTTTAAAGCATCATCATAACTAAATGTTTGTGTATAATATTATAATCTTCCTCCGGGTTCGCCAACCTTTTTGGAACGTCCAATCTTTTCGGAACAGGGGCGCAAACATTTTTATAAACGTCGCGAGCGCAACAATATGTTACGACACAAAGTGTTTATTGTTAAATTTCACTTGTGGAGCTCTGGCGCCCGTGAGTGCGGAGTTGGCCATCCCTGATCTACACCGTAAAAGGTGTTATTAGTAAGAACATTAAAATGTACACACTAAAAATAAAGTGGGCAGCGATTGGAACGCGCACTCCTATGATAGTCACTAATTTAGCGAACAGCCCTTATACTTACGCTTCCCTACATTTTCTTCAACTTAGCTCTTCAATCCCAATCGTCTTCAATTGGAATTACATCAGATCAAAAATTACTCTTACTCGCGTGTCCTTTTCGCAGAAACTCGTATGTGTATTAGAACCTAGAACAAGTTATCGTACGGCACCCAAGAATCGTCGTTAATACTTTCAAACGTTTTGAAACTTCTGTGTGATTGCCCCCGAAGAGTTTTGGATATTCAGCTAGCGTCTGACACGAGTAACGCCATCTGTTGGAAACGTGAAAACTTACCCAAGGCGCTAATAGATTCTGATCAGAAACAGCCGGTTAAGCAACGTATTATTTATAATTATAAGTAGCTATTTTTTTGACGCAAAACTCCCTGACCGCGTTCTGATAAATGTTAGATGAACATCCTTATTTCAAAAAACTTTTACCAAACCCTTCTTTAATGTTAAACACTCAAAATCGGTACTCTAAAACCGCAACGTACTCTATGCCCCCTCAGAAGACAAACACATACACACCAAACGGACTCACAATCAAAAGGACAAAGCAAAGAAACAAAAAAAAAAAAGAAGGAATTTTAACTTTCCGATAATCACAGGTTGATTATTGGACAGCAGGTGCAATGTCCATCCCAGCGGTGGAAAAAGCACACGAGCAATAGAAGGGAAGCAGCGAATAAGAAACACACACAAACCGCGACTCAGGGGTGCCGATGAAAAGCGCTCATGCACGACCAACCACCACTTAGGCGAGACAATGTCCTTCATGTATCACGGCAATTTATGTTTCAGGCAGTGACCAGGCGGCACGCCACACAAACACCCCCAACGATGTACGCTGTGTGCTGATGCCCGTTCCTCCCATTGGCCAGTGGCCAATCGGCGTGTTGACTGGCGAGGGAACACAACTGGACACTCGACTGTGGGAACGGATTCGAGTCAATTAGGTGAGGGTGTCCGAGCGAAAAGGATCAAATTTTTGAAACATAACGCAAAAATAAAAACGATAATTCTGTTTAGTTTTGTTTTTAAATGTTTGTTTAATTTTTACAATGGTTATCTTATGTACGTAGTATGGCTAAGACGAGTTGTAAGTTTTGTTAATTTTCTTTCTTTTCTCCTCCTTCTCTTCACTCTTTTTTGTGTGTTTTAGTCTATTCTTAGAATTTAACGGTTGCTAAGGATATCACGGTCGCAGAAGCTACAGCGGTTAAGAAGAACAAATATTTTACTTGGCACAGAACGAATAAAATTTAAATTAATTGCTTAGTGGTAAGTTAATCGAATAACGTTTTTAAGTACATAACCTTGTCCCGAATGCGATTGACTGGAAAATAACTAAGAGAAGTCTTAACTATAATTTAATTCAAAAACAAAAAAACAAAAAACAAACAAAAACAAAAGAAATTGAAAAAAAAAACGAAAACCACCGGAAATTAGGATGTGTCCCCGAGTCCCATTTCTTTCTGCCTTCTCCCCCGTGCAACGTTCAACTTAGTTTCGGTATATGAATTTGCAATAAATAAATAAATAAATAAATAAATAATAACTTAGAGGAAAATATAACACAAAAAGAACAACAACGTGGAAGATGCAAATAAGGAAACGTGTCAAGATGTAAATTAAATAATTTTTCTATATATTAAATTTTCTGCTCCGTCCTTTTACTCCAGATTCCCGTGCGGGTACATCTCTTCTGCCCAAAAGTAGGCTGCAAAACAGCGAAGCATACTAAACCCCTTCCGAAGGAGACGATAGAATCCCTTTTCCCTAAACCTGCTTCTGTGTTCATTTTCGCGGCCAATACAACTTTTTCTAATTTCTAATTATCCTTCTATAAGCGTCAGCACTCGGACTTGTTCTTTATCGGAAGGTCTCCTTCGCAGGACTTTAAATTATAGAACTAAAAAAAAATTCTATGGGCACTTTTATGTGTCATGGGCACTGAATTAAAACGAGTCGAAGCCGGACATGTCGCTATCCTGTAAGAAGAAAAGAATGAGTATCAAGGATGTGATCCTGCAATTAATTTACCCGGTCTGGTTTGTAGAGATGCGTGTGGGGTAGCAAGAATGTTGATCCTATGTCCCTCTCGGCCATGGTGTGGGCATCCTGGAAAGCGAACACGCAGTCAATTTAAAAAAAAAAAAAAAAGAAAAGGACATCACAATTCTAACTTACGTCGTTTATGTTGCTCTGCGACAGTTGTCTTTCGTAAATACTACGAAGGGACTTGGTTGGCGCTTGTATGGTCGTCTCGTCAAAGGATCTAACTTCCGCGGCTCTGGAAAGGATAAAATAAAGACAAGAAAGAGGGTCGAGATGAACGAGAAGCGAACCATGGAAATTAAAGAGAAAATTATACTATTGACTTTAATTTTCGTTCCCTGGGGAGATAACCTCTAGGAGTCCTGTTGGTTGTCTTATATTTTTAAGCCACAGGAAGCATCCGGAATCTAAGATAATTGCACATAAACATAAAAGTTCACAAGCTTTCCAGGCTCAAGGCAATTGGGAACTTCGGTGAGAAGATCACACGAAAGGAGGATATAAAAGGTTGTGTTGGGAGTGAAAAGACGAACAAGGTCCTTAATAGTGAAAAACAAAGGATGAACAATGAAAGTCGTAAATGAAAAGATGTAGGAATACCAGTAAGTTGAAGAGGCAGAGTCTGAGCAGGTCCTTTCTTACAATTATAAGTCACGAACCACAACATTTAACAGGTTCTTTTTTACTAACGTGCGTACAAAAGGGGATTTAGGAGTACCCTTAAATGTCAGGAGGTTAAATGTGTTAAATGTGAGCGAACGTTTTAGTGTTAGTGAGGTCAGAATACTCATTTATTTTAATACAAGCGATTTGAGTAATGAAAAACAAACAACAAAAAAAATGTGTATATATAGGGTGGCGCAAAAGTAATCACCGTATCGGAAGATGTTATAATTTTTGCAAATGGCGTCGTACGTCAATCATATTTGACATTCGTGAACTAGACAGCTGTAGTCATCTCTTAACTTAACAGAAAAAATTGTAAAGGTCCAAATAAAGATCTCCATCACACAAAATCATTTTTTTATTTAGTAAAAAAGTAATTCAAAAACAAAATGGATGATTCATTTTGCGCCATCCTATATACACTTAACTACAATACCAAGTTAAAAACTAAGGTATACGGGTATTATAAGGATAAGGGTGTATGCACGTGTGTGTCTGTATGAATTGTGGTGTAGGCTACAAGGAGCAAGTAAGGAGACGGGTCTGGGCGCAGGAAAGATGACGTTGAAATCAAAGGAAGTAGGGTAAGAGTTGACGTTGCGTAGCATACGTGAGATTGGTTCGTTAAGGCCATACGAGGTGTGATGGGTTGGTAGAAAAAATATACCGGAGTTTCGTAGGTTACGTAGGTGTGGAATAGGATAGGATAGCTTCTGTGAAAACGTAGTTAAGCGATATTTGTTGACATTACGCTCCAGACAATTCTTCTGGCACCATAAGGAAAAGTTTTCAAGGACTATCTGGAGAAGGAAAGAATCAAGCGGAGAATACATTGCTTAGAAGAATTTGGTATCGTCGACGTAAATGGAGATACAGGAATGCTTGATAATCATATCCATGTCGTTTACTGTTAATATGAACAAAAGCGGGCCCAACCGTCTGCCCTGTGGGACTCCAGAGGTGGCACGAAAAGGATTTGAGAGAACGGATCTGGAACGCACTCTGTAGAGCCAGTTATGACGACATCCACCTTCTTAATACGGGTTCCAGGCCCAAGTTGGATAATTTGAAAAGTATCAGTCTGTGCGAAATTTTATCGAAGGCTTTAGTAAAATCCGTAGTAACAACGTCGACTTCGTTGCCGTTCTCTAGGGCTAGGAGTGTTTGGGAAGTAAATTCGACTAAGTTAGTGGTGGTAGATTTCCCACCAAGAAAGCCGTGTTGCCTGGATGAAATTAGGGATTTGCAGTGGAAGCATAACCTTTGGTAGAGAATGCTTTCAAAAACTTTTGGGATGTGGGAGAGTTTGGCGATGGGGCGATAGTTTGAAATATCGCCTTTGGGCCTCTTTTAATAAATGATGTTTTCCAAATATTGGGGAACTCACCTTGGGAGAGCGACAGATTGAAAATAGTCGAAACAGTGGAAGACAGAACGGAGGAGCATTTTTTTATGAATATAGTGGGGAGACCATCAGGCCCGGGGCTGAACTCATCCTTGAGCTGGGTTAGTTTGTTGTCAATCGGGTTTATCAATAAATTGAGAAAGAAATGGACCATGGGAGAAATTTGGTAAGTAATTGAAATAGGTGAGGTTGGGAACGAAAGAGTCGTCTGTGAAGGATTGTCTGAAAAATGAGGCGAAGAGGTTTGCAATGACATGTGAATCTGTTGAGGTTTCCAAGTTAAAGAGAGGGAGGTGGGATAATCATCGGATTTACGTTTGTGATTGATAAATTGGAAAAACGTTTTTGGGTAATTTATTAGGTTAGCCCGTGTTTTTGTTAGGTATTTTTGGTAAAGGTCATCGTAGGATGCGTTGAAATGAAGATAAGTGGTAGGTGGAGTAGTCGCAGGCGGAGCGGTTACGGATGAAGGAAGCCAACAGCTTGTTCCGTTTATTACATAACGAACCAAGCTTGCGATTAAACCAAGGAGATGAGGAGGTAGGATTTTTGCGCCTGGAATAGGGAACGCAAATGGAAATAGATTTAAAGATTTCTGTGTAAAGATTGGTGGTAGCGTCTTCTACAGTCAAATGTTCAAAATTGAATGAAACTTAGTTGAGGTAATCGTTAATAAGGTGAAAGTTGGCTTTGTGATTGAAGAGGAGTCTCAAAACAAGCCAAGAGTTCTCGATAGAAAATTTCGCTAGCTCAGAATTTGAGTAAAAAGATTAAGAAAAAAACGTCCTCACCCAAAAATGTTTTTGTAAGGAGTTATTGAACGACCTTCGTAATTATTTTGAAACATGGATTGAAAATGTGTCTCACAGCAGCCGGAGTTCTCAATACAATATTTCGTTTGCTCAAAACTTGAGCGAAAAAATTAAATAAAAAACGTCATCTAAGCATTTTTTCTAAGGACTTATTGAACGATCCTCGTTATTACTATGAAGTATGGATTCCGTTCGTAGCTTGCAGGAAGTATCTTAAAAAAGTCTGGGTTCTCGGTAGAACATTTCGCTAGCTCAGAATTTGAGTAAAAAGATTAAGAAAAAAACGTCCTAACCTAAAACAAAAATGTTTTCATAAGTAGTTATTGTTTCTGTAAGGAGTTATTGAACGATCTTCGTAATTATTTCGAAGCATGGATTGAAAATGAGTCTCATAGCAGCCGGAATTTTCAATACAATGTTTCTCTAGTTTAGAACTTGGGCGAAAATATAAATAAAAAACGTCCTCCTCTAAACACCTTTTTCTAAGGACTTATTGAAAGATCCTCGTAATTACTATGAAGATTCCGTTCGTAGCTTGCAGGAAGAGTCTTTAAAAAGTCTGAGTTTTCGATAGAACATTTTGCTAGCTCAGAATTTGTGTGAAGAAATCAAAGTAAGAATGTTCTCATCCAAAAATGAGCTCAGTGAATTGATAAAAGGAACCCAGATAGTTAGAGTAGTCTAGGGGAGAATGCGCTTTTAGGAAAATGTTCCACAAATTATTCTTCTTGTTTGGAAGGGTACAGAATTTACGGTTATACCAAGGGGGCGATGAAACCGATATCCTGAGTCGGAAATATGGAACATATAGGGAAGTGGCGTTGTAGATTTCTCTGTAGAGAGAGGTCTATCGTCGAAGCAGAGCGATTTTGCAAAGATACTCATTTATGAGGCGGAAGTTGGTTTTGCGGAAGTTATAAGAAAAGTAGTTGGTGGTGGGGAGGTGCGGGCTGAGCAGTCATGGTATAGGGATACGAGAAGCGGGGGGTGGCGATTGTCAATAGCTGAGTGGATGGGGGGACTGGGGGGCAACTGAGGAATTGGAATTCGAATTGGGTCCGTCGTAAACACAAGGTGGGGTTGCCTGCCCAGTTGGTTTGGGACATTGCCCACTTGACAAAGGCTTGATTCGGTGAGACTGTTTATAAAGAGACATTCAATTCCAGCTATCTCGTGTTGGTATGACTCTATGGTTTGGAAAGTCGGTATATAAAAGCAAATTACGTATAAGGACTTTAAGCGATATTGCAGCCTTAATGGCAGAGTTGGTAAGGAGGTTTTACCTTGCGTTTGATTGTGCAAAAATCTAGGTTCAGCTGGCGAGTTTTTCTATTGTGCAGTTCAGCACAACTACTGAGTGGTAGGTAGGGTCCCAAAGCACAGCCGACAGGTGAAATACCAGCTCATTACGCTATAGGCTTCGTGAAATGCTTGGGAGAAAGCCTTGAGCATCTTTCGGAGCATGGCTGACGGATCCGGTCGAGAAATAATAGCATTCCAGGGCGCTGCCCCAGTGCTATAGGTTCGCCTCTCCTGGGAGATGTAAATAATAAAAAAAGACATTCAACTTTTATTGCAACATAGTTGAGGTTGGGAGAAGAAGAGATGGCAATAAGGGAAGAGGCAAGTCTATTTTGGATGGCATGAACTTCCGGGTTCTTACAGGTCAATAAATAATAATAAATAATAATAAAAAATGCAGTACACCATGGCAGGGGGAGTCATGACAGGGTCGAGGAACAGCGTCGTCACGAAAAACGTTGAAGTATTTAAGGGTACTCCAAAATCCCGTTTTGTGCGCGCTTTAGTGTAAAAAAAATTAGGCCAAAAAGTGGGTTTCTGAAGATGAACGGACTTCGGAAAAAACAAAGCCGGTTAAAATCAACCGGCAAGGTGATGACAAGGGTATACACGTGGAGTCGTTTGCATTAATTACTTGCGAAAAGGAAAATAAGAATTGGAGAGTATTATGCATTATTACTGTATGGCTTCAGCGAAAAGATCAAGAAAAATGTCTTCATCTGAAAATTTTCTTCTAAGGACTTGTTAAACGTCTCCCATATTACCGTAGGTCTTTTTGGTGATTGGTACCGACAACGGTGCTAAAGGTGATTTCATATACTTTTATAGTATTGTTGTAATGTGCTAGCTAATTTATGAACGGTATAGTGTTCCGTGAGGACATTTTCTTAAATTGTTTTTATAAGACCTTCTTGAACGACCCACATATTATTTTACATTGTTTGGGTGATTGGAATTTAATGGACAAATATGTCAAGTATATATATATATATATATATATATATATATATATATATATATATATATATATATATATATATATATATATATATTTATATATATATAGTACTAGTATTGTTACCACGTGATTGTTGATTCATGGGTGGCGTCGTGTTCCGTGCAGAACATTTTTTCAATACAGGATTTAGTTAACGCGGTAAATTTCGAAGACAGACGAAAAATAAAAAAAAATTGAATTTTTGAAGGCGAACGGGCACCGAAGGAGGCGAAAACGATGAAATCGCCCGACAAAGACTTGGAAAAACGAAAAAAAAAATCTGAAGTGTTGTATGAGTGGTTGTTGCACGGATTATTATTATTTTTAGAGTATATTAGCGGGGGCGTAGTCGAGTTAATGAGGTCAAGAAGTTTCGTGTTCCTGTAGTGGTGGATGGAGGGGAAATATGTTGGGTTTCAGAGTGAGAATGATATGTTGAGGTTTCAAATAAGGACGACATGCTTTTAAACTTATATAAAATACAAATCACTTCACATAAAGGCAGAACTCTTTATTTTGGGCCCCCCACAATAGCGTGCGAATGCAAGTTCAATTTAGGAATGTGGGCGTAGGTTGGTCAATGAATTTCGTATGTCTTTCTTTAAAGTAGTAGTGAATTACGGAGCCTGATAGGAGTTTTGGGAAGTCTTTACCTTATACTTTCTGTACAGTGTAATGTCGTCGCCCGCGTCATCGATCGGTAGGCCGATTTTGATGGACTAAACTGATCAAATTTTTAGCACACTTTTTGGGTAGCAAATCGGTATTGAATTATCTTGGGTTTTTCATTAGTTCGGAAACTTTTGAAACACTCTGTTTTATATGAAACTTACAGTTCATTTTGTTGTATGGTGTCCAACCAAGCGTCCATTGAATCGATGAATCTGAAAATACGGAAAATGCAGTAAAGATTATATAATAGTTCAGCTGGCGATTGAAAAGTAGGGTAAGACGTAAGACTAAAAATAAAGTGAGTCAAAACTTATAATAAACTGAATACATAAATAAAAGATTGTTACGAGATATACATGTCCTAAAGAGTGCTGTCTGCTGAGATAAAACTTGACACCATTTTACAGGAAAAAAAAATTGGAGCTTTCATTTCGTTAGGGAAATCGGATAAGGTGCCGAAGCGTGGAGGAAAAGTACGCAGTACGAGGAACAGTGTTGCAGCCAAAGTAGTGAACTATTCACTAGTTTTAGCTTCCTACAGACCAATAAATAGTAGTAGTAGTGTGCTTAGGTCGTCGAATACATTAATAAGTAATACAACTGTAAATGATACCCCTTGAGGTTTTTTTCGGCGTTTTAATTCATACTACGCCGTTATAGTTATATTGCACTTCTTTGCGCCGTTAAGTACCTCCCATTCCAAGATACTAGGGATATTTTCACACCTAACTTCCAGGTATTGTAACTCAGGAACTGCTCATTCGAATTGGCCCCGCCTCACGTTTATTCTCTACTACAGCGCGACTCATGTGTTTCATATATTGTTAGTTGTCTTTCGAAGTTTTTGAATACAGTACAACCTCCGTGAACTACCCGAGCGCGCCACTGTGCTTTATTAAAGGGTGAGTAATATCTGGATAATTAAAGGATAAATTAGATAGAAAAAGTCAATTACTAAAATCCCCGAATGTATTTTCCTCAACCTTCCTCAACATTCCACATTCGTGTGGTTCGGCTGAAGAATGACTCTATATATTTATTTGTGCGCCTGAAGTCCACTTTCAACGTTAACTGATGCGCATTTTAAGATTGGGAAAATTTCTGAAGGGGCGGAACACATTCAGCAAGTTCAGTTGAGCAACGACCGTGATAATACATATAGAGAAGAGATAGGCATGATACGTTGCACCTGTGTTCTAACGACGGAATTGGTCGATTTACGGCTGAGTCCCCAATAAGTTTTACTGCTCGCGCTTGCACCCTGACGAGCACGTGTAGATGCGCCTGACCAAATATGGGTGTTGAACTCCATTTTTGGACGAATATACGCCTTGTAAATAGTGGCCAGGTTGTATGGAGTGAAGTATCTTTTGCATCTCTTAAGGATCCCCATTTTGCTGCACTTTTCGCAGCTACAAATATGTGGTCATTCCACTTAAGAGTCGAATTAATTCGAGTGCCGAGGATTGATAGTTCCTTGGCTTTGTCGATGGCAGTGCCGTTCATAGACAGTATATTTACTTTGGGGCTCGCGTTTGACGACAAGAGACAGCACTGAGTTTTTAGGGCATTGAATTCTACTTGGTTAGATAATCCCCACTGACATATCTTGTTGAGGTCGGAATTCAACGTATCAAGCTTAACCTGCTGGCTGGTAGTGACGTTCGAAATGTTTAGACGGCAGTGTTCGTATGAGTATGAGAATCATAACGTGCTATCGTCAGCAAACGACTGAACTGGGTTGTGAGTAATTGACAAGAGATCATTTATAAAGATCTGGAAGAGAGTGAGTGAGAGTACAGAACCTTGGGGAACACCTGTATTAATTTGATAGGAGGCAGAGTTGACACTGTAGGGAACGAGATCGTGGCGTCAGCATGGGCGCAGGGTTCTACCTCGTCCTCACAAATTGTCTGGCTATAAAACCCTGAGCAACGCTGAACACCGAACGAAAACAGCACGTCACCAGTGATCAGTAAAACACATTATAAATACCCAGGAACTGCGGAAAATTAAACACACTGACTGAGTTTGTTATTATTACGTTTTTTATTTCACAACGGACTTAATATTAATATTAAATTGATTTTTATAAATTTAATACAAGATGATACACTTCTTTCTCAACACGACCTCGTGGTGACTACGCTTCTCCGCCGCACGACGGAGAGCGGGAGCGGCACCACCGTGGTGGTCGGCGGATGTAATTTGACTCAGCGAAAAACGGCTCGTGCAGAGCCGACTCGCTAATGGGGTGAGTTTGTAGTGTGGTGGTAGATGTCCTCTCCACTAAGGATATCGTTTTTACCTACCACCAGAGAAACGTAAAGAATCTCTTGGTGGAATAGAAAATCAGATCCCGCAATGGAGATCATGGTGGTATAGCGTTTGAAATAATAGTGAAGAAGATCGTGTGATTCGAGCTGACGCTATGACAGCTTGAATCACGAAAAAAATTGAACCTAAGCGTTACCCATCAGGCTACTGGCCGTGTTTAGAATTTGATTTTTAAACTCGACTATACTCCACTGATGTGAATTGTTATGTTATCGCTAGGTATACGGTTCTGATGTATTTTCTTATTCGATTGTCGTTCGGTGTCCTTCACTATTTTGCTTGTGAATTGTGTGTATCTGTTAGAGATGCCACAGTGGTGTGTGATCGCTCAGATCTCTGGTGTTTACTCATGCGCGAAGGCAATGTAAAAACAAAGCAGGCAGGCGGCAAGGACAAAGGAATCGGGGCGAACATGGTTTATGATGTGCATCGCGGCTAAATAAATAGACGACGATGCATCGAAGAGATGTGCTAAAAGCAAATATGGGACGAGGGCATCATAAAAGTTTTAGACGAGTGATGCCCTTGTGTAAATAGGCGAATAGCCATTGGGAAAAGGTGCTAATGAGTTGGTGGACGAAACGAATCCCTTGCTTGCATTTGTATATGCAGGGAAACTCCTTTGTGGGAAACGGATTCTATATTTGCATTGTTTATGCTTTGAATTCAATCCGGCGGCTATGCGCGAAGTCGATGATTGTTTGGAGATTCAAACAAAGGAGCATTTCTGGGTAAAGTGCTTGCAGCTGTATCGATAGTTGCAAGTCATTGCAAGGCAGATTAGATGGTTATACAATGACGGTTTGTATATACCATCTGTGTCAATAGTACATGGCAGCTATGGCGACGCAAGTGTCGAACTCTAGCGTGAAAATCTACGCTAATTGGGAATTCGGTTCTTGGTCGCTAATGCAGACATGCATTGATACATGTATGAATGCCCTTGTGGGAGAAATTCTTACAGGAAATTTGTATGCGAAGGGACTTTTAGATTATAAATTTGATAACTTAGATGCGTAAAGCATTTAAGGTGCTAATGCGCTTGCATTACCGAAAACTTATGCCGATTGGGGTGTAGTTATGGGGGTTTTTCAGGTAAGTGGGCCGTGGGGTTTGGCGGAATCGCCACAACACTATCAAGAACCACTGGAATTGAAAGATAGCCTCTTATCCATTGGATCAGGGAATTGTCCACTCCATAGGAATTCAATTTGGACAAAAGGGCTGGGAGCCAAACTAGGTCGAAGGCTATTGAAATGCTTGCTTTCACCGAGGTAGTGGATGGAATAGCTCCACTTTTCGGTAAAGTACGCCATCAAATCTCCTGTGGACCGGTTTCTACGAAAGCCATATTGTGGTCATTGAGGAGGTCATTTGATTCCAGATATTTCGAAATTTGACGGTTGATAAGTAATTCCATTACCTTCGAGAGAATAGAAGTTAGTGCTATGGGTCGAGAAGAAGAAAGGGATAATATGTCACCCTTTTTGGGAATTGGCTGAATGTTCGCTGACTTCCATCTATTTGGGAAACGCCAGTAGAATAAGACGAATGGAAGAGTTTCCGCAGTGGTTTAGCGAGTGAAGAAGAATATCTTTTGGAAAGAATTGGGGGAATGCCATTCGGACTAGCGGATTTGTTTGCGTTTAGCTCTTTGAGTGCGCGACCTAATAAAGGGTGATTTTATAGAGGTTTGACTTTCAATTTAGCAACACTGTTTCCACTGGCAGTTAATTTGACAATTGACGGGAGATTAGCATTAAGTATCCTTTGCCATTTGAAGGAATGCGCCGCATAATTTGGTTGAATAGCTACGTCAGCACATAAAAATGCCAGAGCTGGAGTGAAGAAAATCCAGAAACAATTATTGAGGCATGCAAAATGTGCTCTATGGACTGGTGTAGACATGGGCCCCTATTTCTTCTAAGATGGTGTAGGTCAGAACGTTACTACCAATGGAGAGCACTAAAAGTGATCGATTATGGATTTTTTCGTGCCTCAATTGATTGGCGTCTTTTACAATCCTATACCATATTTGTGGAACTGTAGGGATGTTGAGTATCCGGAAGATTTTGCGAGAAGAAGCCCTGTATTGTCGGGTTGCTGCCGCTCCGTCTTGGGGGCTAGTCTCGTGTCCGGGCGGCTGCTTGTACAGCTGGAAGACCAGGTCTGCTTCGGTCATCCACGTCAAAGTGGCCCTTTTGGCAAGACCTTTGTGCAGTTCGTAATAGTTAATGACATAGAGAAAACGGCAGAGCTCCGTTGAAGTCGTCAACTGTGGGCATTTGGTGATGACGTTCACCATCGCTGGAGGCAGTTGGCCGACGGCGCATTTTTCTGCGTTGATGCACTGCCCTGCTTCTCGTAGAGTGTTCAATAGTTGGCGAGACGTGTCAAGTGTTGGTCGACGACGTCGTCAATGTAACGGCTCACGAACCGCATCTTGCGCAGTACGTGGTTGAGGCCACGTTGCATTAATTGGGTTTGCGTTCCTTAGACCTAAGGATGTACCCACAAACTCGAAGACTTCGAAGGGCGTCGTGACGGCTGTTCTTTCGAGTTCCTCCTCGGCGATTGGCGCCTAGTAGAAAGCTTTGCGAAGGTCAACCATCGAGAAGTTTGTTTCGCGAGTGGGAACGGATCGCAGTTCGCTATGATGCAGGCGTTGAGGCGGCGGTAGCCGTCCGCTATCCGCCATGAACCACCTTGTTTGCGGATCATAGGGAGTGGGCTGGAGGAGCGCCGAACGATGCTCTTTTTGAGGAGGTCCGAGAAGGTTACTATGGCTACGGGGAGCTTATCGCCGCTCAGTATGCACGCACTCGAAGACAGGTACACCTCTGGTGGAGATGGTGTGTTCTACCTTCATTCCCGGAATCTGGTCTGCACCCACGTTGGAGATGAAAACGTCTTGGACGTCGACGCAAGTAGTCAGTGTTGTGTTGTCTCAGTACGTGAGTGCAGCGCTTCCGGGGCGATGGTTCCATGCGATGTTACCGCGACGAATGGGTCGATCAGGCGCCTATTCCTGACATCGACCACGAACCGGTGTTTCCCAACGAAGTCCGCCTTCAGTATGCTATGGGGAACGTCGGCGATGATGAAGTGTCGCAGCAGAGTCAGATCCTGTGTTTGTTGTTGATATCTGTAGATGGCTATGGGCGTCCAATCTGATGCATATAGAATCCAGTCCATTCACTGCAGATTTTGAGTCCGGGTGATTGTCCATTTGGACATCCATGAACAGGGTATGGGGCCTCTTCTCGTCCGAGTACGGCGATTGCGTGTATGTGGTGATCCGCGCTGAGCCGCTACATATTCATACCATGATTTGTATGTGTTTTCACTTTAAAGTTCTATATGTCTTAAAAACACTCTATGTACTGTTTTATACCAGGGGCACTATTTGTATCTTGAGTCTTGGCAGCACTGAGCATTCGCCGGTGCAACCTGACGTTATATATATATGAGCTTATATCTGACAATATAAATAGTGTATCTGAGAGCCACGGTGTTTTAAAACCGAGATTTTTTAAATTTTGTTCACTGTAAAATTATATTTCGCAAAACTTCCAAAAAGTAGGGACTTTCATGGTTTAAGGAGAAATTCTGGGCCTCATTTTTCCAAGATGGTTGATAATTCACTTCTAACTAATGAAGATCTTAGAAAGACGGCTTTATCCAAAAACAATTATGTTTTAATGTCATCTCGTGTCAATACCCACGATTTTCCACCAAAGCCTACTTCTACTGCTATTTCTGCCTCTATTCTATTTCTGCTATAAAAAGGACTTAATGACGCTCATGGCGATTACTTACTTGTCCCCTTCCTTGTAAGTATTGTATTGGAGATGCTGAGTGGAGTATGTGGACCTCCGGGATTGACGGTCAGTCGATGGCTTCGGTGTATGGCTGCTGCTCTTACTCACCGAAGGGTTAGAACCTAGAACGTTGCCAACTGTTGCTGAAACTTCGAAACCCGCTGACACCAGGGCTCCTGTGGAGGTGCTGCGCATTGGCCCACGACTGGAATTTCCGTTCAGAATACCTTTCCCACAAACATGCTGACTCTGCAATTTATCAAAGGATACACGTGAATCCTGTCCGATGGCCCCTCGTGTCCGATGGCTCTGTTGCATTACCCTCTCGCTGTTTCGCCGGAAGGTCGATGCCTTCGACTCGAAGTCAGGGTTATGGCCTTTGGTCGAAGGATCGTAGTCATGCGATGGTTGGTCGAACGGTTCCGGTGGAGGGGGCGGCGGATGCGCCAGGATCGCATGATGGTATTTGGCTCTTGGTATCATAACAGTTAGCGATCGATCGTTTTGTTCGGAGTAGTTGACACGGTGATCGATATCGGACAAGGCAGATGAAGACCTAACCCTTTGGTTGATGTTTCCGTATGACATTGGCTGTTGTTGTTGTTGCGGGGCTTTGGTCTTTATGTGACTGTGCTTTCTGGTCTCCTTCTGCCATGTATTCAGAGGTTTACAATAAGGAACTGGGAAATGGGGTTTCAATAAAGGACTTACTTTGAGTGCATACGGTGTCGAATTGTGGCTTGCTTCGCTGCTGGAGTCCTTGATCATAGCTCGTTTATCGATGGTCAGGCTCTTGTTTGAGAGGCGTGAGTTAGCCGGCGGTATGATATGCATTCCAGACATGAGTGAATGTATGTTGTTGTTCCTTCGCTGGCGAATGCAAGTGACCAGGATGCAAAATAGTAAGAGCATAAAGAGGATCGTTCCGATGGCGATGAGGGCAATCAAGAGGATCTTTAAATTCAATTGGCATGACGCACCCGCATACCAATGGAAGCACTCGCAAACCGGCGGTATGTCCTTCTCGACTTGTATGCATTTACCGTGGTAGTGACACTTTTCGCAGCCAATTAACTCAGCTGAACAAATGCGTCCTGGATAGATTGTGTTCTCCGAGAGGTCGGCGTATCCTTCTTGGCAGCTGCACGTGTATGTTCCTTGGAGGTTGAAACATCTCGAACTTTCTGAACAGTCATGGAATTGACTGTGTGCGCATTCATCGAAATCTAACAAATTCGTGTTAGTGAAGACTTAGCGTGGAACGATCGGGAGAGAATACTTACCGGCAATAAGGAGGGAGTCAACACCAGACTTGGTGGTAAAGACGTCGGTTCCGCCTAAGCTGAAATTGTTTTGCCGGAGGTACTTTTTGAAGACGTCGACCAACCGCTTTCCATCGCTGTTGTCCGAGAGCTGCAGATGGGGATGCGGTCATTTTCATTAGAGAAAACGTGGACAGTATGAATGGAAAGGAAAACGGGAAAGAGTAAGAAAGAGAGAGGGAGGTGGGGGAAGAAGGAAGAAGAAAGAAAGAGTGAGACAGTGAGAGAGTGGGAGCGAGAGAGAGATAGACAGATAGAGAGAGGGAGACAGGGGGAGGAGAGGGGGGAGATAGAGAGGGAGAGAGAGTGAAAGAGAGCGGGTGAGATAGAGACGGAGATAAGGAGAAAGACTAGCTATCTAGATAAATAACTGAATAATTAGATAGATTTATGGACAGGTAGGTAGGGAGATATATAGATAGGGAGAGACCCACGCATTGATGATCAGATAGGACGATAGATAGACCGATTAGAAAAATAAAAAGTAGAAACAGAGAGCGGAGGGTGGGGGGGGTAGATGGATGGATGACTAAATAAGTAGATTAATAGAGATGTATAGATTGAGAGAAGGAGAGAGGGAGAGAACAATCGGAAGTTGAGGGTGAGAGTGAAGAGTGAGAAAGATAGAGATATGGGGGGCGGGGGTGAGGAGTAATTTGGAACGCATGGTGAAGTTGAAAGATGGAATGAGAAATAGAAAGGAACAAAAACTTCCAGGGAGACGGAGGTATATAAAAAGACTAAGCAATAAAAGCGGTAGACGGAAATGACAAAACAGAGGAAGGAATCTCCTTCCTAGACGAGTAACCCAACAATTTTACCTGGATGAGGAAGTTCCCCAAAATGCCATCTCCAGACTTTGTGGCATCAAACGAGGCGACATGGACTCCATGGTATACATCGCGTAAATCAGATTGCATCACCATTCGATCGACGGCATGATGCAGCACATCCTCCAGCTGCTTGAATTCTCCACTCTCCGTTAGGTGGTATTGATCCTTGAAGTGAAGAGCTTGTTTGCTCACCCTGTAGATTGGAATCTGCATAGCATACGTGTAGGTGGCTATAAAAATTAGTAGAAAAAAAAAATTGAGTATTATAGAATCAATGAAGAACAGGCAGACTTACGTCTACAAGGCCGATCGGGGAACATCCGGGCGAATCCGGGACGGCAGACGCACATCATTTGATTGTCAATGTACTGGCATATTTCGTTGCGGGAGGCTTTGCAGGATGGTCGACATGTTGCTGAGGCGGCTCCGAGGCCGTATTCGGTGTCCTTGACTCTGGGCGGGGTGGCTATGAGAACACCACCCAGGAGGACGTGATTTACTTCGTTCACCTCGCCTTCTTCGTCCCTGGCGGGCAGGTCGAATGTTATGTTGTCGTCATAGTCGAGTTCGATGGAGTTCTCGTTGTGAGTGGCCTCGTCAGTGTCGGCGATTATCGACGGATTTATGCTGAAAATACCGCCGTGATTTTTCTTGTCGCTCATTACGACGAAGATGCTGTTGTTGTCGACATCTAGGGATGAGTTTGTCGTCGGCGGGGCGGTGGGCGGTGGTGGAGAGCTGGGGGGCGATGTGGGGGATGTTGAGTCCCTGTCGTCGAATAGCGAAGGCAGAGGATAGGGGGAGTGAATAATCTGTGTTGTTGTGGTGGTGTCGAGTTGGATTATCTGAGTCGGCTGCAGGAGAGTGTGTGTCTCAGTAACCGTGTCGATGAGGGTAGACGTTTTGGTCTTTGTGAGCGTGAAGATTTGGGTGGATGGTATACCTAAGCTTGTCAGGACACTGGTTTTGGTCGTGGTGACTGTGAGTATTTGGGTGTTGGTTATGTATTTTGTGGGTATAATTATTCGGCTCTTAATACGTGTACGGGCCGTTACGTGCTTGGGAGGGGGCTGGAATTGTGTTGTACTGGTTGCCGGTGGAGTTTCCGTTGCTATTTGGTTCGAAGATGCTTGATAGGCGAGGTCTGTTTCGGATGATTCGATATATATGTCATTGCCGCCAAACTGGGTGTTTGAGGGGGGAAGCTGCATCGGGGTTACAGGGGTATGTGGCCTATTGGCGGTTTTGGTCGGTGATATGGTTGATGTATTGGCTACTTTCGTTGGAGCTATGCTGATGGTTGCCTCAGATGTGATGGGTATCGAAGGATTATCAGTCTTTTGGGGCGGCTTTGGTTTGGTTGAAAGGGCGGCCTTTGAATGGGTCTTCTTTGTCTTCGATCGTAAAGTGCTGGTGAATTTGTGTGTTGAGTAGGTGGGACGTATTGAAGAAGGCGTTGTAGTGCTGGGTGGATTTATGGCCTTTATTGGGGTGTGGGTATGTCCATTGGGGGGCAGGGGAGGCAAGAGGCCCAGCACGTTTTCTGTCTGAGGCATAGGCGGTTTCATATTCACGGGGGGTTGGGTAACGGACGGGTGGACTGTCGTGTTCGGAGTGCTGACCGGCTTGCGGTTATTCACGAAGTTGAAGTTGTGCGGATTTGCACTTTCAAAAGTGTTAAAGATTTCCCCGGAGTCATTGGCATTCGGTGCGGTGATATTTGTGTGGTGCAGTGTTTCCATCTTGTTAAGTTCGATGGACGGCGTTGTGGGCGTTGTTGACGGGGGTAATATGGATATAATCTTGCGAGATGCAGTTTCTATTTGGTTGGGACCAAGCCTATCGTGTGCGGATGAGTTTTGCGGTTCGCGTTGGAGTTTGAAGCCCTCGCCGACGTTGATTAGAATGTTTTGGGTCTTAACCTGCTCTGGTGGTTTAGTGTTGCTTTTGATTTTAGTGAATGGTCTTCCCGGATGGGGTTGAGGTGGCACTGGACGTTGGATTTCGTACAGCTCACCCATGTTGTTGACAGCCTTAACACTGGCTGGGTCGAGGAATGATTGCTTACCGATCAAACCTAAACTGATGTTGTGACGTGCGGGCGGCTTTGTCGGACTTTTGGTAATGGCTGCACTTTGTTGTTTCGCACTTGTGGAGGGAATTGGGATCGGTCGAGCGTTGGTTGATCGTGTGCTGTTTGTGCGGTTGGACCCTGTGTCTGCCAACTTTTTGTGGGCAGACTGTTGTACGTTTACGGAGTGGGCCGTCTTTTGATCTTCATTTGCATTCTGCTTATATTTGACATCGTCGTCCTTTCGGATGACGGTTGACTGAGGTCTCTGAGAAAACTCACCGGAGAGATCTTCCTCACTGTAGGTTGGAGGTTGTGTCGGTGGAGAGTAGTTGACCGTTTTATTGGTAGAAAATATATGCAGCCGTGTTTCCTGTGGTGGTCGGGTAGGGTATTTGGGAGAGAACTTTTGTCGGATGGTAAAAGGCAGTTGGTTGCCGGTGAACTTTGGATTTCCTGGCAAACCAACAAACTGAGGAATGGATAGGTCACCAGATATGGGAATAGGGTGTCTGCCAGGCGGTTTAGGTTTGCGATCAAACTCGGTGTAGAAGGGAAGCCCCGGCTGGTTTTCTAGGAACGGCAGAAGGGGTTTTTGAATTGTTTTCTCGTTGTAGGAGGGCCCCGGGAAGGTTTGCGTGACCATATTTTGTGATGTGAGGTTCACTTGGATATCGGAATCCGTGATGGGAATGGTGACATGCGGCATGAGGAATTTAGTTGGGTCGGGTTTTTGTATGTGACCTCTCACTGGCGTGGAGTGTGGGAAGTCAGTATCCTTGTTGAACGTTATTGGTGGCACGTTGATATCAACATTGTGACTCAGAACGTTTGTGTCGAGGTTGACCTGTTGGTTAGATAAGATCGGCTTACGGGCCGGTCGCCCCTGAGAGACGGAGCCGGTTACAATGGCGTTGGGGTAAGTCGTGGGTTCATTATAGTATTGGTCGTTCTTATGCAGTTCGACGGCGCTCTCGACGACCAGAATTGATGCGGCGTTGTCCCGCGGAATGACAATGTTTGTAATTTGTGAGGGTTGAATGTTGACCAGCATCGGCTTGTCTGAGCCAATGACCTTTTTGATGAGGGTTTTGTAAGTGGTGTTGCCGAGAACATTGGTGGCTGCGATTCGATTAGACTCCGTTGCTGGCAGATCGGTACTGTAGACTTCGGGTATCCGTTGGATTTCGAGAATTTCGTTGTTTCGCAAATCCTTGGTTCGGTCAAACTCGTTGGGCTTTGGTGGCGTTGGCTGCTGGTCGTAGTCGTGTGGGGTGTATGGAATGTAATTTGGCTTTTGAAGGTGTGTCGGAGGATTTTTACTATTGGCTGGGTAATCTAAGTTATGGGGTGGTCGCACAAAGCTGGGATGTTGGAGATGATGGGGCACTTGCAAGGGTATCCTTTGAACGGGTATGTGATGTTGCTGTTGTGAGTGCGACTGTTGTATTTGGTATAAATGTCCCGCGGCGAACGGAACACGATTTGTCGACGGAAAACCATGAAGCGATAGCTTTTTCATGTTGTGCGGTTGGTATTGCATTGGCAGGGGACTTCGAGGGGGCGGTTTGAGGATCCCGTCAAAGTTTATTTGCTTGTCATAGCTGGGGTCGAGCGGTATAGGATTTGGGGCTAGTTTGATTTGTTTAGGAAACTGTTGGTATTGCAGTTGATATGAAATGGGTGCTAATGGTGGGGGCTGCAAGATGGCGTTGTTTCCACTGTCGGGCACTAACGGTTGAATGCCATTCGGTTTACCTACGATTACATCAGAATTTGCGGTTATAACTTCTCCGGGACTAATGGGGATGCCTCCGTTTAGAAGAGGTGTTTCGTAGGTCGGTTTGCCGGGGTTTGGATCGGTTGGAACGTGGCTTTTGTTATGGTCGAGCAGCCAGTCGGTCTCTGGCGACGCAATATGGAGGCTTTGTGGAATGATATTACCAATCGTCTTGAGGTGCTCGTAGCCTTCGTAGGGAGTCTTGGCGGGAACATTTTGGACGGGTATATAAATGGGACCGCCATGACCTTGCGATCCATCGATGGCTGATATGTTTTTAGCTGAGTGCTTGCTTTCCCCACTCGTAAGAGTTCCGTTCTTGGTTGAGCCAGCTCCGAAGTTGGTTTGAAGCAAATCGGCCATGGCATTGAATACTGGTCCCAGAGCTTGGAGTCGGTTGAAATTTAGAGATTCGATTAACTGGTTGACGGATGGAAACTCTCCGGTGTTGGCAATCTTGGTGTGGTTCTGAATGACCGGGGCTGGCACGGATTCCGCGGCGACGTAGTGGTCTTCGATTTGTTCCTCGTTTTCTGAGCTAGCCACCTCGGGTTCGAGCACTTCGTTGGATGTCTCAATCGCTGGCGGAGTTATTATGTTGGAGGTTGATGTAGGAAGGAGTGAACTTTCAGCCTTTATTGAAGCGTCTTTTTCGAGGACCCCCGGCGATTGCGTGACTTGTACCTGGTCAGTCGCAGTGGGTGTTGGAGGGAGTATATACATTGCAGTCACTTCCAAGGGGTGTCCAACTGGTAGGGTGACGGTTGTTATGTAGCTGTTGTGGTTCTTGGTATTTTTCAGTTCCGTCGCGAATTTAACCAGGACATCAGAATCAATCAGAAAACTGGGAATCGATTCTGTTATAACGTTCTCAATCACACGCGTGTGATAACTGACAACTGTCGGGCTTGCAGAGTTTCCGAGGCTGTTTTTGAGCGTTGTAAAGTAGCTGAACGTTGTAAGAAAGGTCTTAGTGGCGTAGATATGCATGTCAGCGACTGACGATGCGTTGCTGGCGACATTCGTTTCCAATTCGGTTTTCTTCTTTGTTTTGGTGACTTTGAGGTCGTTTTTCAAGTAGGACAGCAACTTATCTTGGATTCCTTGGAGAGTGCTCACAGTAATATTTCTGTGTGGCTTCGCTTGGGGACGCTTGTTGCTATCTATGACTGCTGCCGGCTTAGGCTTTGGCTTGGGGTCCAAAGAGCTTTCTGTCTTGGTATCTTCCTCCGGTTCGAAGTTGGTGTAGGTGGTTATAATATTTGTACTTCGGGGCGGCAACGACTCGGTAACAATCACTTGGGTGAGAACGTTTGAGGTGCTAATGATTTTTTCAATTTCTGATTCCTTTTTGGTCTTTGTCAGGACTATCCTACTTAAGTAAGTGTGTGTTTCGAGAACGGGCGTGGCTTCCTCCGAAGGCTGCAAGTATGATATATAATCATCCGGACCAGTTATGGTGTTGGTTAATGTGTGCTGCGAGGACATCACCAATGGCAGGTCACCATCGTAGATTGTGTTGTAATATGTATACGTGGTATAAAAGACGCCGACTGCCAACTCAGGTGTCTACCAAAAAAATTGCTTACTTACAGGAAAATATGTGAAGCAGTACTCACCCTGGAAAGCGTAACACTGACCGCTTCAGTGGGCTTGATTTTAAAGTAGTTCCTTTCCTCAGTCGCTGTGTTTGTGACGATCTTTTCGCGGCTTTCGATAGTCGTCGCGCCATCTTCCTGCAGATATGTCGTTCGGTAGGTATACGTTGTAAGGCATGTTTTCGTGATGAAGTAATTTGAATTGATCGGAATTGTGTAGTTCTCCTAAATAACGAAGCTTTTCATCTATCAAATTCATAAAACTCAAGTAAAGGGGGAGGCTATACCTGCAAGTTCGAAGGCATGACCAAGACCATTTGATCCTTCAATGTACTCGGCGCTAAAGTCAACGGCTTCTGAGTTAGACTCGGTAATATCCTTAAGATATTTGGCTTAAGGGAGGGTTTGGCATTTTTATCGCCCGCTATGATAACTTCAACACCATTCGACATTACTCGAGTGGCTAGATTGTATCTAGCTTCATCGCCAGTATCAGTGGTATTGCCAAACTCCTCGGCGCTACCTGCAGCACGTATCTGAGTATCCTCGGGCTCTATCAACGGGCCAATATCGAATGTACCGAAGTGAAAAAATCGCCCGCTATCTGTGGAGTCGGTTTTTCTAATGGGTGAAATGTTTATTCCAAGCTTGGCCTGTTCGCTACTGAGCTTATCGCGTATGTTTTGTGTGTGACCGTGATGGTGACTTGTATCAATATTGACGTCTGGTTGCATGGGTGGTACAGATAGACATAGTTGGTTAGGTTCAGCTGGTGCACCTTCATTGGTGTTAGTAGTCTGTTTTCCTTACCATAAACCACTTCAAAGACTGGCTATGTACAACGTTGAAGAAGGAGTCGGAAGGAATTGGCTTGATGCCTCCAAGAAAGACAGAAGCAGGAAGGAAGAATGGGCAGCAAATGCCACTGTAAGAGCCTTCACCTTAAAAATTCTAATTCTGTTTATTGAGGGACATTTTATTTAGTTGTGAGAATTTCTATTTTTCTAGATTCAGGTGCGGCTACATTTATCAAAGAACAGCGTTGACAAGGAAGTACAGATGGATCAAACGCTCGCCTATGCTGGTCGCTGATGTGACTTAGTTTAGGATTTGTTGAATGAGGGAGTTTTTTTTTTTGGCTAAGAAGGCAGCTCCTGATATAAAACTATTTGTGGTAGCGACGTGTCGCGTCGAAGAGTGGCGTGCAAAAGCTAAACTAAAGAGGAAACATTTCAACACAAGCTTAATGAACGACGGGATGGAGAGAGCACCGCAGCTTACATAAGGAGATTTGCGTGGTGAGTTATTCAAGAGAGATACTGATGAAGATCGACATGCCAGTGTGTTTTTAAATACATTAGGACTAATATATATTTTCAGGTCAGCTAAAGTATACAGTTCACTCTTGGAACAGGAGTCGTGGAATGTCACCATTATAAGACACCATCATCGTTGACCCTTCGAGCTGGATCTTAGAAACTGAAAGGATAGCTATCATCAGATCGAACTGCTGCGCCCAGCCGGAGAAACGTCACCTTGTGGTAGATCGCAGCATTCCAGTCGGTTGTCATATGGAAGTGGAGAAGGTAAGTTCTGAGCCTATAATTCCGAGGAGATCGGTCAGCGTAAAGTATGGATACTGAGCGCAACTCCATTGACAGAAACAAAAACAAATTCTTGTCATATTGCAAGAGCAGCCCCAAATATAGATGGAGCGTCTCATATTGATGTCAATGTACCTTGGGGTTTAGGGAAGTCTAGATGGGATTTTAACACCACATATCCTAGGAACGCCTAACACTGTATTGACAATAAAAAGGCTGCAATTAGAGCTACATATGTTGGCCAGATCACCGTGGGCATATATTGATGTCGTTGTTTCCTTAAATATGGGAAGAATACCAACCTTCATTAATTTAAATTAATCTAATAAAGGCTGTGTGGCGATTCAAACAAACGCACACGCAATCGCAGTGAAGAACACTGCATCGAAAGAAAGTCGAGAAAAAATTCATAAGCGCCGCATACCAGAGCATTAACGTAGTATTCACTGTTAAACTATCTTCGCGTAAACGCGGTCGTAGTCAAATACATTGTTACTTTTGGTCTCACTTTTTATACCGGGGGTTCGAATTACGTTATACACTGCCTTTGCAAAATGCTATATAGATGTTTGCGACTAAAGGTGCACTGCATCACAAGCTAGGGAACAATGTACTGCGACATATCGGATAAACGTCTAACTTCCTTGAAATAGTGAACGAACTACAGCCCTTGAGCTTTAAGTATACTTATCCATTTCGTAGTTCGGAAAATATGGATCTGTCATTTTGACACCTGTCAAACATCCAATGTCATCCGATTTGTGATTTCTTGAGTTTAAGTTTTGCCATTTTAGAATATGGAACCGAACAGGGTGTTTACAAAATGGTGACTTCACCATAGCTACGTTTTCTGCTTTACGAGTAGGTTATGGTTGGTATAACAATTCATAAATTAGCACCGAGATCATGTGATTTGACGTTGTTGGTCTTTGTTTCTGTGGACCACTGAAAGATCATGTTTACGTGGACAATCTTCAAACACTTGAGCAGTTGAAAATCAAGGTTTGTCAAGTCATGGCTGAGACACCAGCTGAAGTATGGAGAAAAGTCATCAAAAATTACCTCAAAAAGATTCGGTCGAGCAATCCTGATAGATATTTAAATTATGATTTAAGACGTTTATTACCAAAGTCCGGGCAATAAAATAAAAGGAGAATTTAACCGAAATCGTAGTTCTTTGAATGTTTCTTTTTCATTTCATTTTCCGAAGCTTAAAGTGGATCAGCTTGTATTTCTTTAGGGAATTGTGACAGCTCAAATCTCTGTCGATTCATCTGCGAGGTCTAAGGATTATCGCAGTTCCAATAAATGGAGGAGATACGTTATGGGCTCCCCAAGTAGTCTAAAAACGACATAACTTAGGGTTTGACAGAAATCACATTAATGACAGAGTATCCTTAAGTTTGAGTACGTCAGATTGATGACAGAGTATCCATAAGTATGGATGGAAGAAAGAACGCAAGAGAGCTGTAGTCTCTAGATTCAGTTGTAATAGAATAAAAACAGAGCTTCAAGTCACAAGGGTTTTAATGTGGCGAGATCTGTGGATTACTATAATTTCAAGGATCAAATAAGCTCCCATATTCCTTGGAATACTGAAAATTAAAATCCTTAGGTTCCGGTGATATTTATAGAGAGCTGCAGTGAATCGGATTTGTGAAAATATACTCTCAATACACAAAGAGAAGATCTAGTAATTGTTGCAATGACAAAGTTGGTAAGAAGCTTGTGTCATACATTTGATTGTGTGTGCGTAGGTTCAGCCGACAAGTCTTGCTATTTTGGCAGGCAATTGAGTAGCCATGGTTTCGACCTCATATTCTGGAATGAGCTTCACAATGATCGGTGTTGATACAGACACTGCAACGGAATGTTCGCCTCAATCTTTAGATGTGTGGTTAGAACGACAGCCACATCAAAAAGTGACGCAGTTCGTTCAAAATTTAATTGCAAGATACTGACGACCATTAAAATTTATACTCATGGTCCTATTGAATTATCCTCACCGGTGGTTCACGTACGAATAACCATACGAAAACCCGCCAACAATCTTAAATGTGATATGCGTATGTAGGTTATTACATAGTCTGCTCACTGATCTCTATGTAAGTCGTCTAAAATGTTGCATAATACCCCATTCCTTATGTGCTCTATAAGTCATCTAAAGGACTGTGTCAAAGGCGATTTTAGGTAGAGAGGTTATTACATAGTTTGCCCACTGATCTTTATGTCAGTCGTCTAATAAGTAGCATAATACCCCGTTCCTTATGTGCTCTATAAGTCATCTAAAGGACTGAGTCAAAGGCCATTCTACTTTTTGCCCTAAATTTCGTTCAGCATACCTATATGAATCTTTAGATCAGCATACCTATAGGAATCTTTAGATCCCCTAACAGATTGTCTAGAAAACTTTATAGATTATTCTACTGGTCATACTATAAGATTGGCAACTAAATAATTACCGATTTTTATCGATCAATAAAACACATTTTTTTAAATGCAATGAATAAACTTTAATCAATGATATACTTGGGTGAACTAAAAAGTTTCCGACCTCAAGGTGAAGATAGCAGCACTCGTCATTAAAAGCTAGTGAATGTAGTTGTGCATCTTTTGACAGTTATTCACCAAAATTTCAGCCATTTCGGAGGCATAGTTTTTATTTGACAGTCGTTTCAGTGAGTCGATGTGAGTGTTTTTGTGAAAATGGACAAACTTGAGTATCGAGCTGTCATTAAATGTTTGTTTTTGAAAGGCAATACGCCTACGCAAACCAAAGGTGAGTTAGACTCTGTGTATGAGAACTCTGCACCATAATTTACCACAGTGAAATTTTGGGCAGCTGAATTTAAACGTGGCCGTGAGAGCTTGGGAGACGATGAACGTTCGGGAAGCCCAAAAACTGCAACAACTGACGATTACATCGCTAAAGTTCACCAAATGGTGCTAGACGACCGCCGAATTGAAGTGAGAGAGATGGCAGAGGTTATGAAAAATGTCAAAAAAAACGTGTTTTTCACATATTAAATCAAAATTTAAGCATGAGAAAGCTGTCCGCGCATTGGGTGCCGCGTTTGCTCACGTTAGACCAAAAACGTGTTCGAATGAACATTTCCCACGCGCTCTGTTGGCGCAGTTCAGGTATAATAAAACCGCGTTTTAGCACCAATTAATTACTGTCGATGAAACTTGGATACACCATTATACGCCCGAAACAAAAATACAGTCAAAATAGTGGACTGCAAAGGGGGAATCGGCTCCAAAAAAACCAAAAAACATCGGCTCACTCAAACGACTGTCAAATAAAAACTACTCGTCCAAAATGGCTGAAGTAACTTGATGAGTAACTGTCAAAAGATGCACAACTACATTCACTAGCTTTGACGAGTGGCGATTTCTTCAAGTTGAGATCGGAAACTTTTCAGCCCACCCTCGTATTTTCCAATTTGTTCGATAACGTTTGCCATTTTTCTGGCAACTTCATACTTCTACGTTTATAGAACTTCTCTTCTTTATCGGCAAATAACTGAATCAAATGCGATTTCGTAGCGTCATCATCATTGAAACTTCTACCAGAGAGAGTTTTGCAAAGATCGAAACAAATGGTAATCTGATGGAGCAAGTTCAGGGTTATATGGATGATGTAACATCAATTCCCAACCAAGCTCCGATAATTTTTGCCGAGAGACCAAAGATGTAGGTGGCCTAGCGTTGTCCTGGTGAAAAATGACATTTCGATAGAGCAACTCTGGGCGTTTTTGGTTGATCGTTGTATTCAATCTGTCCACTTGTTGGCAGTACACATCCGAATGGATAGTTTGAACCCTTGCTTAAAATGCACCACACCTTTCCAATCCCACCAAATTGAGAGCAAAAACTTCTTTGGTGGATATTAGCTTGTGAGGTGGATTGTGCTGGTTCATCAAGCCTGAATCATGATCGTTTACGATTGCCGTTACTGAAAACAACCCATTTTTTATCGCCAGGGATGATTTGTTTCAAAAAAGAGTCGGATTCATTGCGTCTAAAATGCAAATCGCAAGCGTTGATACTCTTCGTTAAATGAATTTCTTCAAATCATCTGGAACCCAAACATCAGGCGTTTTAACGAGTTGCATACGTTTTAAATGTTTCTCAATCGCTGTATGTTACACATTTACCTTTTTTGCTATCTCTCGTAAAGAGATATGGCGATCCGACACGATTATGGGTTTAGTTTGATTATCATCAAGCTCGCCTGGTCGACCTGATCGTTGTTCATCTTTCAGCGAAAAATCTCCGGAACGAAATTTGTCAAGCCAATTCCGGCACTCTTTTTTTTTTAAGGCTTCTTCACCATACACATCACGTAACTTTTTAGCATCTTGCGCTGCGTTCTTTCCTTTACGGAAATAAAAAAGTAAAATATGACAAAAATGCTCGTTTTTGCACTCCATATTAAAACGGACGCAAAACTAATACCTTTTCACGAAAATACGCGCAATTTTCTTCTAAAGCAAAGTAAGACTGACAGCTAACAAATGCCAAAAGGAAAAAAGTATGTCATAGATAGAAGCCGTTATAAAATGTGGCCAAAGACATCTATGTATGAAATCGGCAATGACTTAGTTGCCAGCCTGATACAAGCTATTTTTAGATCGCCCCACCGATTGCGTTAAAAGTAGTTGTCTAAACCTTCTGGTTCTTATGCGGGTAATCTTAAATTATGAATATATTGATAGATGGTCTAGGAAAGGCTGATTGGTAATAGTCTTAAATCTGTGGTAAACCAACGCGCTTCATCTTACCGACTTCAATTTTGCAACAGTTTGTATTATGGAAGCAGGTGAGGATGTTCCACCTTGACTTTCCGTAGCGCTTTTGAACTCGTATTTTGTATTCTACATGCTAAATTTTCTCTGGTAGATGTGTGTTAATTCATGTTTTACAATTCACTTCTAGATATCCAGTTCATTCATAGATTATTGGAGCCTGGTTTTATCACAAGATGTACTAATTTGTTTATAATATACCTAAAAAAATGGGTTGCCCTATAGTTAAACAACAGCTTAAACTAGAATTAATACTTCTGGTCAATCTAGGGTTCAATCTGCAGATCAATCAATAGGTCAATCATCAGACCAATCTATAACTCATTCTGCAACTCAATTTAGAGCTTAATCTAAAGTTGAATGTAGAGTTATCTATCTATCGTCTCCATATACAGCTCAATCTACAGATCACTGCACAATTCAATCTACATATTAAACGGTAGTTCAATCTATAGTTCAATTGGCAATTCAACCTCGATCTACAGGTCAAGATGCAACTCAGTTACAGCTCATTTTACTGTTCAATCGGCAGTTTCTTTTGCAGCTTAATCCATAGCTCAATTTAAAGCTCAATCCACAACACAATTTCCAAAATGAACTTCGCAATCGATAGCTCGTTTTACAGATCAATCTGTAGCTAAATCCCGAATTCAATCTCAATCGAAGGCTTAATTTTCAGCTCCACCAAGAGTTGAATCCATAGTTCATTCTACAGTTCAATCTTCAGTTCTGTCTGCAGCTTAATCCACAGCTAAACCTACATCTGATCTAGATATCATCAACCATTGATTATCGTGGTCTGTTTTTATTTTCGCATGTATAAAATATCATCTACAACTGAAATCGATTTGCAAACACGTTAGTTGTGGTTCTTTGCATCCTTTGACCTGTTTTCACCTACATAGCTGTACCATTGGTATAATATGTTCTTTGGAGTAGTGCAGTTTACAGGTCAAGCAACAGCTGTGTCTACAACTCAAACAATAGCTCATCATACAGCTCAATAAATAGCTGCCTGTCCCTTTTCTGTAAGTAGTATCACTGTCGTTCAACTGAACTTGCTGAATGTGTTCCGCCCCTTCAGACATTTTCCCGCGATACCTGTCGATTTGAGAATGCGCATCAATTCACGTTGAAAGTCAACTTCAGGCGCACAACAACTTAGAGAGTCATTCTTTAGCCGAACCGCACGAATGTGGAATGCTCTACCTGATCATCTGTTTCCTCGTCGTTGTGGTGTCCATGCATTTCAGACCAATGTACTTCGATACCTCCTTTCCTTATCCACTTCCTCCTCTTCTGCTCGCACTGTGCTCTGACATTTAAGGCTACTTCAATATCCACTTTCGTGTGCGCGTCAGCGTAAAAAAAGCTCCATCTACTTTTTAATCTACAGCCGTATACTTAGATTGCGCTGGCGATATAGTAGCTTGAGTTGTAGATACAGCTGCAGATTGAGTTGGAAATTGATTATAAATTGATTGAGCTCTGGAATGAGCCATAAATTGAGCTGTAAATTAAGCTCTAGATTGAGTTGTAAATATACCTCTAACTCGAGCTGTAGATACAGCTGCATATTGAGATATAAATTAAGTTTTGGATTAAATTCTAAATTAAGCTTTAGATTGAGTTATATATTTAGATATCGACTTATCTAAAGACACAACTGCAGATTGGACTGAAGATTGAGAAATTGGACTGGAAATCGAACCGAAGATTGAGTTGTTGATTTAATTATGGATTGATCCATAGATTAAGCTCCAGAATGAGCATTTAATTAGGCTGTAAATCGGGCTGTAAATGAAGTTTTATACTGAGTTCTAGATTAAGCTATAAATTGAAATGTAGATTTATCTGTAGCTTAAGCTCTAGATCCATATGGGACAGGAAATTGAGATGAAAGTAAGTTATAGATTGAGTAGTCCATTTAGCTCTAGAATGATACGAAAATTGAGTTGTAAATTGAGCTGTAAATTGAACTATAGATTGAGTTATAGATTGACCTGTAAATTGTCCTGAACATTGATCAGTAATTTAAGCTGTAATTTAACCTATAGAAAGACCAATTTTTTTTACGTCTACTATAAAGAAAATATTCTGTGAGCTATAGATTTTATGGATTGAATCAATTTACGTCAATAGTCGTCTAAAAGGCGACTCAAAGTTGCCGTGCCAACTTGTAAGCTATTAGCAGCACCACCTAATGATAATTTTCTAGATTACGAGTATTTTCCCAGTCGTTTCAGAGGTTCTTCCGTAACAGCGAACACATAGGGCAAAGTCTCTGATTGCTTTCAACCCGGCAAAAGCCAGGAGTTTCCTTGTCCTTGTTCAATCCAAGTTGACATGCAGTCTCCACGTGACACCACTGGATAGCTACTTTGCCACACACCAAGTACTGAATCAATGCACGCAGCGACATCCTGAGAAAGGTTGGCGCAAGGCTTATAACCGTGCCCGTAAAAACAAATTATTATGGAAAATTTAACAAGCCTCGGATATGGACCGGATACACGACGACCACGGAAACGAAAATCGCTAAACGAATTAAGAATTTTCTCCTGGAACGTCCGCTCACTATACAGAGCTCGAGCTGCACAGCAGCTAGCCGAGGCCCTGTCCGAATATAAGGCTGACATAACAGCATTAAAAGAAATAAGATGGACGGGGAGTGTTGTTGTTCAAAGAAAAGAGTATGATAATTAAACACCATGTGCTCGGGGTAGGCTTTCTAGTCAGCCAAAAACTGAAGCCTGCCATTATCGGCTTTAATTCAATAAACGAAAGGCCATGCACTCTTTGTGTGCGAGGCAAGTTTAAGAACATACGCCTCATAAACGTTCACGGACCTACAGAGGAGTCCCCTGACGACGAAAAAGAAGAATACTACGAGAACGTCGAACGGGCCAACAATGCCCACCCAAGATACAATGTGAAAATCGTTCTTGGTGATTTGAATGCCAAAATTGGTCGGGAGCCGGTTTTCAGACACTACGCAGGTTCCCATAGTTTGCATGAGAACACTTATGACAATGGACTACGAGTCAACGAACTGGCAGCATCAAACAACTTGATCGTTACGTATCGGGTTTCCGCGTAAAGATATCCACAAAGCCACCGGGGTATAACCTGATGGAGCCACTCGCAACCAAACTGACCACGTGTTGATAGATCGCCGCCACTCTTCGAGCCTGATGACGGTACGAACGTATTGAGGTGCCAACATCGACTCGGATCACTATCTTGTTGGTACAGTTTTTCGAGCGGGGATTGCGTTACGGACACGTATTGCATCCGCGGATCAGGTTCGAATCAACACGGCTGCCTTACGCAATGAGAATACCAGTAACACCTTTGGTCATGCGTTAAGACTCGCCCTCGGAGAGCTCGACGGTGGGAGAGAAAGTCCTGGGACCAGAATGCCGGGCGTAGAAGAGAAATGGACACGCCTTAAGAATATTGTCATTGGTACAGCCAACTCCATTTTAGGCAGTAGTCGTAGAGATCGGAGCGCCTGGTTTGGTGATGTGTGCACACTACCGACCGAACGTAAAATAACGGGCAATGCAGCAGTCTCATAGGACGCGGTTACGCGAGGTGAAATACAAAGAGCTCAGAAGATCAGAAAAAAGACTTCACAGACAAAAGAAAAGTGCCTGGGAAAAAAACCTTGTCTGTGAAATAGAGAAAAGTAGAGAGCGAGGTCCGCACCAGGCACGGAAGTTCTACCAAATAATCTATGACGCTGTGCACCCCACGCAGCACTTACTGCAAGGATAAAGAGGGTAATCTGATCAGCGATCCTGAAGGCATTCTGGAGCGATGCGAAGTGCACTTCAATGAATTGCTAAATGGTCAGCTCACAGAAGAATTGGAGGCTCCACCAATGTAAGATCAGGACCAAATGCTGCCGTCACCAAGCATTGAGGAGACATTAAAAGCCATAAGACAGCTCAAGTCAAATAAAGCCCCTGGAGCTGATGGTATACCAGCTGAGCTGATCAAACAAGGAGGGACAGCGTTACATCACGCAATTCATGAGATCGTGGTGCACGTATGGGAGCAAGAGGAGATGCCGGAAGATTGGCGTTGTGGTATAATTTTCCCCATACATAAGAAGGGAGATATCACACTGTGCAGCAACTATATGGGTATAACATTGCTGAGTACCACCTATAAGATACTCTTCACTATCCTACAAGATCGGATAGCCCCATTCGCTAGAGTCATCATTGGTCAATATCAGTGTGGCTTCATCCCAATCAAATCAGCGATTGATCAGATGTTCATCCTTCGGCAGGCGATGGAAAAATGTCTGGAATTTAAGATTTCATTATATCATTTATTTATAGACTTTAAGGCCGCCTACGACAGCATAGCCAGGGTAGAACTATATAATGCCATGAGAGAGTTCGGCACTCCAAACAAACTGATACGACTTTGTAGGTTCCTCCAATCGCAATGGACATATACGCAGTCCTGTTTAACAACGCTCTGAACAACGCACACTCAAGGGGACGGTCTGGCCTGCCTCCTCTGCAACCTGGCGTTGGAGAAAGCAACCCGGTACTCTGGCGTTATAACTAGAGGGACTATTGTCACCAAGTCCAGCCAGATCCTTGCCTACGCAGATGACATCGTCATCATTGGTAGATCCGATTCGTCTGTACAGAGTTCCTTCACCCAGATCGAGCAGGCGGCACAAAAACTGGGACTGCACATTGATCATCATCATCGGCCTACAACCGGGATCCGGTCTTGGCCTTATTTAACAAATCTCCTCACCGGTCCCGATTTCGAGCCGATGTCATCCAGTTTGGCACTCCCAGGATCTGCGCGCCCTGGTCTACGCCATCCCTCCATCGCAGACAAGGGTCTCCTTCCACACATCCTGCCACAAAGGACTTTCCGGGCAGGCTCCTCTTTGCTCATTCGAACTAGGTGTCCCGCCCTCCACAGTTTACCGAGCTTGATTTTTCTTACAACATTAGCTTCAAGGTAGATTGCGTACAACTCACGGTTGTTGCGTCTCCGGAATCGTCCTTCCTCACATACGGGGCCAACAATTCTCCTTAAGACCTTCCTCTCGAACGCGGCTAATGAGGGGAAAACTAAGTACATGGTGGCAACTTCTTCGAAGAGAAGACCTAACCTTGTCCAAACTATCAGGGGAGTGGAGCACGAATTTGAAGTAGTGCAAGCCTTTAACTACTTTGGGTCAATAGTATCTGCCGACAACAATATGGAAGAAGAAATACGCGAACGGCTGGTCAAATTCAACAAAGCCTACTATGGTTTATCAAGGCTCTTTAAATCCCGAAATTTATCCAGAACATCCAAGCTACTACTGTACAAGACCATGGTCTTACCAATACTCATGTATGGATCCGAGACTTATTTCGTCGCTCAATTTACAACTCAGTCTACAACTCAATGTGTTGTTCTATTGCTCAATCGGCGGCCTTGTCTCCAGTTCTAGATTTGGCTATGGATTGAGATGTAGATGTGTCGGTGGGTTAAGCTGTGGATATAGCCGCGAATAGGAGGCTGGAAATTGTGTATATTCAGCTGTAGCTTGAGTTGAAGATTGAGCTGTAAATTAAGCTATACATTCAATATTTGATCGAGTTCTAGATTTAGCTACAGATTGATTTATCTTTAGTTCTAGATAAAACTCCAGATCAATCTGGAAATTGAGCCGTAGGTTGAGATATCAATTTAACTGTAGATTGAGTTGAAGATTGAGCTGTAAATTGAGCTACACATTCAATTTTTGATTATGTTGTAGATTTGACTACAGATTGATTTATCTTTAGCTCTAGACACAACTGCAGATTGATCTGGAAATTAAGCTGTAGCTTGGGATATCGATTTAGCTGTAGCTTGAGTTGAAGATTGAGCTGTAAATTGAGCTACACATTCAATATTTGATTAAGTCATAGATTTGGCTACATATTGATTAATCTTTAGCTCTAGACACAATTGCAGATTTATCTGGAAATTGAGCTGTAGGTTGAGATATCAATTTAACTGTAGCTTGAGTTGAAGATTGAGCTGTAAATTGAGCTGTAAATCGAGCTATACATCCATTTTTTGATTAAGTTGTAGATTTGGCTACAGATTAATTTATCATTAGCTCTAGACACAACTGCAGATTGATCTGGAAATTGAGCTGTAGCTTGAGATATCGATTTAGCTGTAGCTTGAGTTGAAGATTGAGCTGTAAATTGAGCTGTAAATTGAGCTATGCATTCACTTTGTGTTTAAGTTGTAGATTTGGCTACAGATTGATTTATCTTTAGCTCTAGACACAACTGCACATTGATCTGGAAATTAAGCTGTAGCTCGAGATATCGATTTAGCTGTAGCTTGAGTTGAAAATTGAGCTGTAAATTGAGCTATGCATTCACTTTGTGTTTAAGTTGTAGATTTGGCTACAGATTGATTTATCTTTAGCTCTAGACACAACTGCAGATTGATCTGGAAATTAAGCTGTAGCTTGGGATATCGATTTAGCTGTAGCTTGAGTTGAAGATTGAGCTGTAAATTGAGCTACACATTCAATATTTGATTAAGTCATAGATTTGGCTACATATTGATTAATCTTTAGCTCTAGACACAATTGCAGATTTATCTGGAAATTGAGCTGTAGGTTGAGATATCAATTTAACTGTAGCTTGAGTTGAAGATTGAGCTGTAAATTGAGCTGTAAATCGAGCTATACATTCAATTTTTGATTAAGTTGTAGATTTGGCTACAGATTAATTTATCATTAGCTCTAGACACAACTGCAGATTGATCTGGAAATTGAGCTGTAGCTTGAGATATCGATTTAGCTGTAGCTTGAGTTGAAGATTGAGCTGTAAATTGAGCTGTAAATTGAGCTATGCATTCACTTTGTGTTTAAGTTGTAGATTTGGCTACAGATTGATTTATCTTTAGCTCTAGACACAACTGCACATTGATCTGGAAATTAAGCTGTAGCTCGAGATATCGATTTAGCTGTAGCTTGAGTTGAAAATTGAGCTGTAAATTGAGCTATGCATTCACTTTGTGATTAAGTTGTAGATTTGGCTACAGATTGATTTATCTTTAGCTCTAGATACAACTGCAGATTAATCTGGAAATTGAGCTGTAGCTTGAGATATCGATTTAACTGTAGCTTGAGTTGAAGATGTAAATTGAGCTGTAAATTGAGCTATACATTCAATTTTTGATTAAGTTGTGTATTTGGCTACAGATTAATTTATCATTAGCTCCAGACACAACTGCAGATTGATCTGGAAATTGAGCTGTAGTTCGAGTTGTGGATTTAGCTGTACATTGAGCTCTCGAAGGGTCCATAAATTGACCTGTAAATTAAGCTTTTGATTAATTCTGGATTTAGCTACAAATTGAATTCTAAATTTAGATGTAGCTTGAGCTAAAGATACAGCTGCCGATTGAGCTGGATACTGGAGTGTAGATTGAGTTGTTGATTGTTTGATCCATTCGCTGAGCTGTAGAATAAGCCATAAATTGGGCTGTAAATTGTGCCATAAATTGAGCTCTACATTGAGCTCTACATTGAGCTGTGAATTGCGCCATAAAATATGTTGCAGAGTAAGCTGTAGATTTAGCAGTAGCTTAACCTATTGCATATAGATTTAATCTATAAGTCAATTTACGTCAATACTAGTGTAAAAGGCATCTAGAAGTTGTGTCACGTACCGCCGTGTAGATCAACTATCAGGACATCCTAATAGTCATTTTGTAGATTTTTCCACTGGTCGTTTTAGGGGTAAGTGGTGATTTTACAGATTATTTTAGGTTTTGTCTTAAAGTTGATTACCTGATGCTCGTATATTCGTATCATAGATTAGTTTAGATTTTGTTCAACTAATCGTTCTACAAAAAGACCTTTAGGTTTTCCTGTAGAGCATCGCTTATGATGTGTCACAGGGGGACCGCCAGTTGTCATTGAATTTGTCTTACTAGTCGCTCAATGCATTCTATTATGCTACAGAGACGGGTCTAGATCAACCTACAGATCAATCCTGTTGTATTATAGACACTTAATGTCAACCCTTAAGACGTCCTCTTGGCATCATCTGCCGGCGTTTCTACAGATGGCCATAAATCTTTACCAGGTTATCCTGTGATCTGCTTAGAGGTTATTGGAAAAGATTGACTTACATGCTATTTGTTTTGTTGTTTTTTTTAAGTTGACTTACAGGAGTACTTCACATCTATTAGGACAGCCAGCCCCCATGAGATTGCCTTGGCTGTCCAATAAGATTTCTTACAGACACTTTATAGCGCTTTGCGATGGTAGTGAAGGGGGTGGGATTCGAACCCACTATGTGATGGTAAGAATCAATAAGAGATGTAACCAAAGCTCACTGCCAGATTTGTGGATATAATTTGGTATCCTTAACTACTCTTTACTGAGGTGGGAATACTATGATAATTGCTACGGTATATGGCTTTGATGGTTTATTTCTTCTATTTTCTCGTGGTGCTGTTCTTCACTAGGGTTTGTGTAGGGTGTGTATCAATTAATGTTATGGCTCAGTGAAAGATCGAAAATATATTTTTTTATGATGAGCGTGACTATTTCTACTTGTGTATTCAGACTTTATTCGGGAATATGAAACTTGCGATCTATATATTATATAGTAGTTCGATCTATAATGAACAAAAAGCATAGTTTAAAAATGACTTGGGTTATTTATACTAATATGTTATCGCTGTGATTGGTGGGGATTCTGATTGTGGTGCCCGTTCCTAAGGCACGCATCCTCCTTTGTTCGTTGTGTGTCGTATGTGTTATCGCTACTGATTTTGGTGCCCGTTCCTAAGGCAGGACATCATCCTTTGTTCGTTCTGCGTCGCATATGTTATCGCGTTGTGTGACGCACTTTTTTAGATCTGATACCGAAAGTTGCCTTAACTTATCGGTTGGAAACATCCCCTGTCTCATTTGCTATTCTCTTATAGTCGTACAGGGTGATTTATATAATCTTCCTGCTTTAGGCCTTCCCTTTAGATTTTCTTGTACTACAAGCTTTGTTGTACAGGGTGCGTTATATGCAATTCGTTTTTTATCTAATCATGTAGGGGTCCTTCATGTCTTATTATTGATTCATGGCATCCGCTAGGTTGAGTTGCACGCCATTCTTGAAAGCGATTCCCATATAGAAAGTTCTTCTTTAACAAGAGCAAAACCTAAAAGCATCTTTCATCTCCCCAATGGATCTTCGATGATGGACGTACAGGTCGATTTACAAGGTTTCTTTTAGTATGAACAATTGGCCAACCTACGTACCTTAGTTCAGTATGTGTGAATGTCTGACAACTCGTTCATCATATCGTTATTTTAGTAATGTTATAGGTTTCACAGTTATCCGCTTGCACTGTGCTCTGACATTTAAGGGTACTTCAAAATCCTCTTTTGCGCGCGCGTTAGTTTAAAAAAAAAAAAAATCTTACATCTTATTCGTATCTTGAGTTGTCCTATAGCAGTACTTCAGGTTATCCTGAAGATTACCTTATAAAAATTTTTGGCGTGTATTAATGGATGTTACACAAGCCGTATATAAGAAGTTCTAAGGGTTCCCGTGGCTTGTAGAACTGGTCTACTGACAGCCGGATAAGTCACCAATTCTTATAGATTGCACTACAGATCAGTCTATAGGAGGCATGCCAGGTCGTTCTATAAGCTGCCTTAAAGGTGTTTGTACAGCTTGTTCTGTTTATCCTATTGCATGCCATTCTTATTGCAAAACGTCCCACGTGATGCCTCACAGATTAATATAGCGCCAGTTCCATAGGTGCCGTTATGGAAATTGGTACGGGTCGACGTATAGATCGACTTACACACTTTCTTGGCTAAATGCGTCATTCCAATAGGTTCTCCAGGATATCTTCCAGTATGTTCTACAGATCGTTCTACAAATTATGCGTCGATCCACTGAACAGTTTGTAACAGGGTTTTCACGTCATATCATTGGACTTCTTAGAGTTGGTTCTACGATCGTTTTACTAGTCATTCTTTAGAACATTTCATGGAATGCGCTACAAGGTGCTTCACAGGTTATTATACCAGCGCTCAGGTTGGATCATAATTCAGTTCACGTGTTCTTATAGAATATCCTTTTGGTCGGCGTATATAAAGCTATAAATCCTACAGATATCTAACAGCTCTTTCTATAGATTGTGGGTCGTCGTAGTCAGTAAAGAGTATTTCATGTCAACTTATATGATCTCTAACAGGTCGCTATATAGTGGCCGTCTGACAGGTCATTTATCGAAACGTCGTATGATATTGTCTATCGAGTTTTAAACTCGTCAGTATAATGTCCTTTCTTTATTTAATAAAGGGACAATATAAAAGCAATTCTTCGTTTTCTTTAAAGGATATCTTTGTAGACTGAAATACAATGTTTCTTGACCTAAAAGGTTTCTTGTAGGATGCCCCTCTGGTCAGCCTATATTCCTCGTCTTTATACACCCTACAGATCTATAGCGTTTAGCAAGTATAGTGAAGAACGTGATTTGAACGCATGGAGAATCGACTGAGAATCGAAGCATTGAAGCATCAGACTAACGGCCGCGTGTACCAAATCGATTTTTCAATTTGAGTACACTCAACCGATGTGGATTTGCTATGTTATTGCTTGGTAAACGGCTGATGCTTTTTGCTTATTCGATTTTATTTCTGTGCTTTTCGCTATTGGCTTGTATAGTGTATCTGTTAGAAACGCCACTGGCCTCTTATAGCTCGCTGTACAGATGGTCCTACTAGTGTAGGTGTTAGAAGTTGTTTTCCAGGTTGACTTACATTATTCGTATCTTGGGTTGTCTTCTGGCAGTACTTCAGGTCATACTACCGGCTGTCTTATAGGTCATTCTTTAGTGTGTATTACTGATTGTTTTACAAGTGTTAAATAAGCAATTCTATAGCTACCACTGCGAATCTTCTTACAGGTTGTAGCGTAGTAGGTAGTCCTAAATGTTCTCTTATAGAATGCTCCACTGGTCAGCCTACAGGAGGTGCTCCAGGACATCCTATAATATGTTACATGGTCATTTATTCTACAGTACATCCTATATTACAGGCTTTTATTCAACGGATTTCACGGGATCTGGTATAGGGCATCTCTGAAAATTCTCCAGCGGATCTTTCTGCAAGACGTTGAATAGGTCAGCCCACACATTTTCTTATAGGACGATCGATTGGTCAGTCCACGAGAGATATTCCAGTGCGTCCTATAGGTTGTGTTACAGATCGTTCTACAATATTTTCTACTGTTATCTTATATTACAAGCCATCCCCAAAGTATGCTACTGGATGTTTTACAAGCCGTATCTACAGGTACCCTTGCGAATCTTTTTATAGGTCGTGGAACAGGTCACATTGGACGCCCTACTACTTATCCTAAAGATGTATTCCAGGACACCCTACAAGATGTGTTGCATGTTGTCCTACAGCTCGTTCTACTGGTCATTCTAAACTGAAGACCATTCTTCAAGGTACATCATTGGATCTCGTCCAGGCTGTCTCTATAGGTTCCTCTGCAGAGCCTTTTATTTGCCTTCGAATAGGTCGGCATAGACATTTTCTTATAGGACATTCTACTGCCCAGGCTACGGGATGTGCTCCAAGTGCTTTCTTCAGAAAAAGAACATCATTGTGTTTGAAAGCATTGAATTCTATACAGCTAGATGATACCCATTGATATGTGAGGTTGAGGTTAGATGTCAACGAGCTTAGTTTAGACTGGTGGGAAATCGGAAGGGCTAGATCGGGCTTTCTCGAAGTATTAAGAGACATGATGTCATCAACAAAGGAGTCGACGGGTATCGTACAACAAATTCTTGTTGTGAATAAGAAATAGAGCGAACGATAGTACGACGCCATGTGGAACACCATCATTAATCTTATAGAATGAGAATTTAACGTTCTAAAAAACTTCTGAAATGGGCAATTGGAGAGATTCCCTTTTATCCATTGAATGAAGGGCTCATGGAAGTTGATGCTATGGGTCTCTAGGGTGCCATTTAGGAATCGGTTGTATATTGAAATGGTTTAGCAGCGGTTTACGGGGTGAGGAAAAAAACCACTTCAAAGTCATAGGAGGAATGCCTTCCGGACTAGTGGACGCATGTGTATTGAGTTCTTTGAGTGCAAGAGTATAAATTCAAAAATGCTTTTGGTTCGTAGACATTCAAAGTCATGTAGAAGTAATGAGGAATCTTCGTGTTTGGCAAGTGACGCGAAGTTAAGGCACTTCTACCCATGGCCTGTATTCCATATTCACATATTCTCGCTCAATTAGTGGATGAAACACTTTGCACCTGGAGTGTCGAAAGATACTTGGCAAGGAATTGAATGAGTTCTGTGGTAGCCATGACTACGTACAATGTGTATAAGGATGACGTAGTAGTGAGAAGACCGTAGTAAAAACGGCATCATTGAGAAGGTATAAATAGGTTACTCCATACTTGGACATTTGGACTCGCAGAAGGTGCTTTCGTCATCACATAGCGGTGACAGTTGCAAGGTAAATGGCGGTACAATAGATATCAGGGAATGACGATCAGACTTAAGTCGTCCTAACAAACGGGATGAATGGTAGATGGGCATATAAAGTATTTCTAATGCTGATCAGATCAGGGAGAATTTAGTGATTTTGTTGTAATACCAACGTGTACTTAGGGTCTCAGAGCACGTCGAATGGAAGAGGACATTGAGATCATGAAAGATATTAATCGAGTCATTGGGAAGGAAAATCAAAAGTCACTGTATAACTCGGCCTCGCGGTATCTTCAGAAGATTACACATGCTTTGGCGCAACAATAAAAAAATGAATTAAGTATTGAAATGTGGAAGACTGTTCTAACATATCTTTTTTTTATTTGCTTGTTTATTGTTTATTTTGGTTTTGTTACTTTATTATACGATGATTGACATCAGGATAAGAGTGGTTACATGATAGACGCGGAAAAGAAACAAAGAAACCAGAAAATATATATTCTTTTAAATTGTATTTTGTTAGACACCTTCTAACTACTCACGGGTACTTTAGTCATACATAAGTATACCGTACATATATTATTTTTATTTTAATTATTATACAATAACAATAGCAATAAGAATAAAAATAATATATAAAAAGAAAAAAGAAATTAAGTTTAAAAGAAAGGCAAACAAAAATTGTATTATACATTTCAGGCAGCTGCCTGTGAAACGCTCTAGGGTAAGTGTTTCTGGTATTGCACATTAACACACGTTAGAGTATATACAAATAATATTTTTAGTTTTCTTTTTATTCAATAGTCAAATTTCAAAAAGAATATATTCTTTCAACAATATAAAATTAATTCTTAGTAATTAATAAAAATAAAAAAGAAAATATAATAATAATAATAGTAATAATAGTTATAAAAAAAAACAAAAAAAAAAAAACGCACGTTGTTATGCGGTGCCATGGTTACCACAGCGGCCTTGAAAAATATAAGTACACAGTAACAGTCAGTGTTGCCGCTGTGGTAAAATACGGTACTACATAAAAATTAGAGTAAAACAAAAAATTACAAAGGAAAAATAGAACTAAAATCGTTAAAAAGAGAAGAAAAACAAACTGAAAATTATAATTAAAATTATATTTACAACAACACGAACTTGTATGTTCCTTATTATTTTTTTGTTTTCGTATTTTATTTTTCATCAGTTTTTTGTTTTTGTTTTTGTTTTTGTTTTTTGTAGGTAGTAGTTTGTATTGCGTCGGTCGGTTCTTACATATAATACAGCTTCCTTAACTAAGCTTAATAGACTATTCCCTAAATCCGAAAGCGCGTCCCACACACTTGGTACAAAAACAGTAAACAGTATAAACAGTAAGCGGAAGAACTCGTACACTATCTTGGGACTCCACTGTACAGTGCGCTCAGCGCTGCTTGCTATCAGCTTTGCTTTTCTGAAATTTAAAAAACTTTTGATGGGATTTTGGGTTTTTGTTAAAAAAAAAAAAACATTTTTGTCAGCTTTTTGATTGTTTTGAGTATTTTGTTATTTTTCTTTTATTAATTTGTTATGATTGTGTTTGGTTGTAAGGGTTGTGCAATTTACGGGATCGAATTTTGCCAAAACTTATACCAGTCATCGTTTCTTCAATTGAAATAATTTTAAGTTTTATTCATAATACAATGTTGTTTACTTTTGAGTCATCACTCAACGTTATGTTTAAAAATGAGTGAGAATACAAATTACCCAAGAGAGTTGCTTGTGATCAAAATCTCCCGAAATAATTCTGTATATCCTGTTATTCATATTATAAATTCCCGGCTATAGAATCGGACAAGTGAGTATAAGAATGACTCAAAGACCGATATGTCACTCATATCCTTTGTTTTAGTGGGTGTAACCACATGCGTGATACATGGAATCACGCAGAGTGATGATTTATCTGAAACTTTACACAATAACTGAACATAGGATTGGCTTGAGGGACCATTTATCGCTCATGTCCTTTGTTCTGACGAATAAAGTGATTGTGGAATTAGTGACAAGTGGAATCACTTAGGTAACTATTTTATCTGCAACTTTATTTATTCGAGGCTGAAGGGCACCATAACTTAGTATGGGTATTTTCAGCTCTATATTGGGTATTTTTTCGTGTAGAATTAGAATTGAGACAAATTACCGAAGTGTGATTCATATCGGAGGCTTTGATGGTATTTGAGTGTCGCCACTCATGGCTTAAATAACCGAGTTACAGAAAATACAATTAAGCAACGTAAATAACTCGTACCAGGCAGTTGGACTCAATATGGGTCATGCGTTCGGGGTCATGCCAAGTGTGGAAGAATAGAGTGCTACGTCTACAATTCTATCCCAAAAATTTTGGAGTAGTTGCAAATGGAATGGAATTAGAATTAATCCAACAGAGAAAAGGTTGCAGCCCCGCAAAGGTACAGTGGGCCTTTTCTCTGAGTAGAAAGTAAGAGTCATTAAATAAAGTGGTGACGATAAAATAAGTTTACTATTAATTCTCGCTGAACTAACTTTTTATAAAGGAAGCACGGTTGACCGTCGTAAGAAAAGTTGGTAGCAGCGGTGGGATATTCATAGATCCCACTACCAACCTTAAAAAAAACAGAATAAACAACAGCATACCTGGGTCCGAGACAACACCAATCCACTCAAATATCAGCCTTTTTATATATTCCAAAATAAAGAACAGAACAAGTGAGTATTAAAATGACACAAATGGACAAGCTATCATTCATATAATTTATTCTGGATTGAGTAGCAGAGTTAGGGATTATTAAAATCAATCAGAAGGAGATTTTGTTAACCGCTTTTTTTTTTATTTCAGATTAAACAACACCACAAAGTGTGAGTTAATAATCATTGGAATGTTTCAATTGGTCACTTTGTCATCTATTTTATTTGGTCCAAGTAAAAGAACTCAACAAATAAGTGGAGGAATGACTCAACGGTCATCTTATTACCCATATAGTTCATTCTAGATTAAATAACCGATTAAATAACCGGAATAGTGATCATTGGAATGTCTCAACTGGACGTTTGGTCAGCGACTTTATTTAGTCCAGGCAAAAGAACTCAACAAATGAGTGGAGGAATGACTCAAGGGGCATATTTTTACTCACATACTTCATTCCAGATTAAATAACCGAGCTAGTGATCATTGGAATGTCTCAACTGGACGTTTGGTCAGCAACTTTATTTAGTCCAGGCAAAAGAACCCAACTAATGAGTGGAGGAATGACTCAAGGGACATCTTATTACTCATATACTTCCTCCTAGATTAAATAACCGAGCTAGTGATCATTGGAATGTCTCAATTAGACGTTTGGTCAGCGACTTTATTTAGTCCAGGCAAAATAACTCAACAAATGAGTGGAGGAGCGACTCAAGGGACATCTTATTAGTCATATACTTCATTCTAGATTAAATAACCGGGATAGTGATCATTGGAATGTCTCAACTGGACGTTTGGTCAGCGACTTTATTTAGTCCAGGCAAAAGAACTCAACAAATGAGTGGACGAATGACTCAAGGGACATCTTATTACTCACATACGTCATGCTAGATTAAATAACCGAGCTAGTAATCATTGGAATGTCTCAATTGGACGTTTGGTCAGCGACTTTATTTAGTCCAAGGAAAAGAACCCAACAAATGAGTGGAGGAATGACTCAGGTGTACATCTTTTCTCTCAATTTTTTGAATCCGGGTTATATAACCGAATTAGTGGTTACTGGAATCTCTTAGTTGGACATTTTGCCAGCCGCTTTATTTGTCCCAGGCTAAAGAACTCAATAAATGAGTGGAGGAATGATTCAAGGTGTAATCTTATCACTCATATCCTTCATTCTAGGTTGAATAATCGAGCTAATTATACATGGAATCACTCAATTGGACAATTTGTCAGCCACTTTATTTACACCACACTAAAGAACAAAATAAGAGAGTGTGCGAATGACTCAGTGGTACATTTTGTCATTCATACTAGTTACATAGATAAAAGTGATTATTTGAATCACTCAGGTGGATATTTTATTTATAAGTCGTTTTATCTGTTCCAGCAAGTGAGTCTAGAGATGACTTCGAAGGGCATCTTCTAACTCATACCTTCTAACCCTAATTATGCATCACTGAATTAGTGATAATTAGAATCACTCACATGGGACTTTTCTGTCATTCTATTTATTCTGGAGTAAGGTATAGAACAAGCGAGTGTAAAAATGGCCTAAAGGGGCAACTTATCACTCATATCCTTTATTCTGCGCTGAATAGCCGGAATCAGTCAGAGGGCGATTTATTTTATTCCAGATTGACGAACACGACAAGTGAGAGTAGGAGTAATGTATCATTCATATCTTTTGATGTAGATTGAATAAACGAGTTAATGAAAATTGGAATCACTCAGCTGACACTTTAAGATATCAGCCAGTTCAAAAAATGAGTGTAAATAGAAATGTATGTCCCTCTGGGTCATTCCTGTTATCACTCCTATTCTTTAGTCTGGAAATCCTTCACATCACTTATGTCCTTTATTTCAGTCAGAGGGCGATTTATTTTATTCCAGATTAAAGAACGCAGCAAGTGAGAATCTTATGACTCAGACATTCCTGTTATCACTCGTATTTTTTAGTCTGGAAATGCTTTATTTCAGTCAGAGGGTGATTTATTTTATTCCAGATTAAGAAACACAGCAAGTGAGAATAGGACTAACTGATGACTCAGACATCCCTGTTATCACTCGTATTCTTTAGTGTGGAAATGCTTCAAAGGGATATCACATCATTCAAGTCCTTTATTTCGAATGGTGTATTTGAGTTTATGATAATAGGAATCACTTAGGTGACCATGGGTCAATCATTTATTCCATCTTAATGAACACAAGTGAGTGAAGGAATGACTCAGAAGACACCTCATTACTCAAATTTGGGTTGTACAACCAGGCAAATGATAATTAGAATCACTCAGTTGAACTTTTTGTCGACCAAATTATTTAATCCAATCGAATGAAAGTAAGAAGGGTGTACAGAAATGACTTAACCACATAACTGATAATAGGAATGACTCAGGTGGACATTGTGTCACTCATAACTGTTATTCCGGATTCTATAACTGCATAACTGATAATAGGAACGACTCAGGTGGATATTATGTCACTCATATACTGGAGACATAGCATAGAAAATTGGAACAATGTCAACGTCGAACTCAAGAGAGTATTACATTGTTCACGAGATTTGTAGCTGTAAGACCGTGTATCTGAGTATGGAAACGCCTAAGGAGGGCGGACCGTCACAATAGGTGTTACCTATTCTGAGTGGTATCAGTGCGTATGAGAATTTCTCAGATGAACAGTTCTCATGCATTCCGTTGGCCACTGGCGTTTATATATTGGATCATTATATAAGAGGTGACCGTGGAGAAGTCGGTGTCTTAACACAAGGGAAATGCGTCATTTTATTTTACATCACAGAATCAAAGTGGTGAGAACAGGAATTACTCAGAATAAGAATCACTCAGAAGGCTTTCATTGAGAAGAAAAGACAGAGATTACTGCACACTCAGATAAGGGCTCATTCAGAACAGGAATCACTCAAAACAGGGATCCCTCACAAGTCATTCAGAACAAGAGTCACCCAGAATACAAATAACTCTGATTGGGAGTCCCTGAGAACAAGCGTCACTGAAGTTAATTTTCTTGTATAGAAAACGGAGAATCTTGAGACAACCGTCTGGCGAGACGTATTATTTCAGGAGTGCATTTTGTCGCCCATCAGTTTTTATACACTCTTGAGTGATTTGAGGATGCGAGGGAACCTCGCGCTGTCAGAAAATTGGCATCTTAAGGAAGACCAGTTTTTCTGCTGAGAAACGTACTTCGCCTCTTGTATATGGCGTCAAGTCCGACAGTCATGCTCTTTGTCACTTTGGCTCGATTGGCAGTTCTTAGATCTAGAGCTTGGAATGTTTGGACGAATATCTTAGACCTTGAAGCGGATTTCCTTGGACATGCGTCAGGAGCTTCAAGTTTCATAGGCTTGCAACAGAGATGGACTATTTTGGATTCGATTGACTGACAACGTATATAAAAGCCCCCCAGGGATACACTTGGCCATCTAAGACCACAAAAAGAAAGGGAAGGGAAACTACATTTTCCTTACAAGAGTGTAACGGTCATGTTCTTGGAGGTCGATTTAGCGCATAAACTTGTATTTCCGCCAGTTTTATAAAGGAAATGATCCTATGTGGCAAAACGTAGAGGTCCTCAGGAATTCCACTTAGTACCCGTACTATTCCCTCAATGGCATATAAGGGAAACAATCTTACAGAAACTGTGTCTCGTTTTGAAGAATCTCCTAGACCGGGTTGCCAAGAGCTTGGAATCGTTTAAGGCCTCGTACTAACAAAGCAACCTAGACCGATGAGTCTGCACAACATCACAATCGCAATATGTACTAAGTTTATGGTTTGATTTAGTTATACAATCGATTGATCCTTACCTTACAGTGATATCCCGGATGTGGAGTGTTACTTTTGGGATGCTTTGGTTGTTGTTTTGTGAAGTTAAAAAAGGAATACACTCTTTGTCGTGTACATAGGTCAAAACTTGATTCTCTACCTCGTCGTAGATGGCGTTGGTTGCAGTGTTGGTGTCGGTGTGGGTGTTGGCTCTGGCGTAAGAGTTAGGACGTGGGTGAGAAGGATAAGGTTGGTGGTCGTAAGACTCTGTGTGACTATTTCGGTTTTGTTACGGACAAGTGAGGAGGTTTGTATGACGTGCTCATTGTCGTGAATCCTTTCGACGACATACGTGTAGGTTTTCGGTAGGATGTGTGTTTGCAGGATTGTCGACGTTTGCAGTTGGGTTGAGGTTTCTATTGTGGTGAGAAGTGTTGGGGAAAGTTCAGCACTAGATGACGATGATGATGATGATGGCACGGTAGATGAGGATGGATAGGGCGGTGTATTGGCTGTTGTGGTCGACAGGGCTCTCCTGCGAACGAGTACGACACGATATGGCTTGCGTTGCTCGGGTTGTGTGGTATTGAGTGGTCTCCTTCGGATTAGGATTTTCTTGACTGTTCTCTTTGATGAATTGGCGGTTGCTGTGCGTTTGGATCGTTTGATGGTTCGACTGTCGGATAGTGATTCCCCGAAGAGAGCGCACCGTTCACCTTTGACCTTAAACTGAATTGGGGACGGCTCAGTAAGGTCAATTAGACTAAAAAATATTTTTCTGATGAGTCGTTTGGATCTATAGACTGTGAAAAGGGTGCCGATTGGGGTTTGGTATTATCTGGCTTTTTGCTGTTCTTGTCGGAAGCGATGGTGTAGATTGTGGGACGAGTCTTGTGATGTGGACCATCGATGTGTGCCGAGGTCTTTGCGTACCACAAGTTGACATCACCGACGATACTTTCGAGGCTCTGCGTTTCGGCAGACAAGTGATTATTGTTCATGTTGTGACTAGAAGTTATGTCGAAAGTGGCGGGGAGAAGATATTCCTGTATTTCACTACCGTCGGATGTGTAGTAGTCGTCTGTATCGGGTGAGTCAGACTTGTATATTCTTTGTGGACGACTAACGTGGCGCTTGCGGAGGGATGAGTCGCCACCGACTTGGACGGTCGAAAGGACGGTGCTGAATTCACCCGGTCGCCGGCCGGAGACGTATAGGGTGATCACACTTGTTTCTAGAGAAGGTGAAGCGTTGTGCTGTTTCTTCGGCTTACGCCCGTTCTTGCGACTTCCGGACTTTGACTTTTCGGTTTTGTGAATGGGGCTTTGGGTAGTTACGGGTTCTTCCTGGGGTACCGGGTAGTCCTCGGCGACCCCCTCGTTATAGTCGTTATACTTTTGAATAGCATTGTTATCTATGTCCTGGATATTGTCGGGAAGGAGAAGTTGTGGGGCAATGGAGTTTTGTATCGGCAGGACGGGTTGGGGCTGCCCTTGGAGTGGCTGCTGCCCTTGCAATTGCTGCTGCAACAGTAACGGCAGTAGCAGACTGTTGACTTGTTGTTGGGCTGGCGGGGGCCCCGCCACGGATGGGGTGACGACAATTGTGTCGGTTATATACTCAGTGGCTGTGATGATGTCAGACGTGCTATCGTAGATCGTGGTATAGATTTTACTACCGCGGAATGTGACTGGTAATACAGTTGGCATTCCGTTAACAACGGTTGTGACGTATGTGGAGGTGCGGACTTTGAACTCAGTAACTGGAGTGGCAGCAACTGCTTGCGGCACGGCTTGGGTGGCACCAAGGGCAAGGAGGGGGTTGAGGTTCGCATTGTTTAAACCGATATTTCCAAGGAGTAGTTGCGATAATAGTATGTTCGCCAGGGGTGCGTTGGCGTTGATTTGCGCTGCCATCGTAGACACAACGTTTTCCACTTGGTATGCTGTTGAGGGTATGACGTGGGCGAAAGATGTCTTCCGGCCTCGTATAACAGTTGGGGTAAATATAACAGTTGTCGTTGGGATTTCGTGCAGGACAAACTGTGTTACTTCTGTTCCACCGTTGATATTGACAGTGCTCTCTTCTCGGTTCAGGACTAAAGTGGACACGCCGTTCTGACCAATGATCGCGGTGTACTGATTGGGCACGACAACCTCGGTACTGGTGGTGGTGGTCACGATGTTCTTGTATTCGGTAATTTGGCCATTAACTACAGGGATTGTCGTTTCGGCTGGTGCGGTGTGGGTGATTGTCAGGGTGCCGTCGAAAAGGACGGGTTCCATGGTGAAGTCGTTGCGGCTTCGTCCTCGTGCGTTGGCTCTTGGCCGGCTGGTAGTCCTCGTGCGGGGACTGCTGTGGGAGGGTTCTGTAACTGTGCTACCGAATGGCTTGAATCGCGAAGACTTGGAACGTGTGGCGGCTGTTGTTGTTCGTCGATTTGTTACTCCACTCAAACTGGGCCGACGGAACGGCGATGAGGCACGGGGCGTATGCTTGGTCGTTGTGTCTTTTTCACGCAGGGTAAACTGAGGGCGATTGTTGGGGTTGGACTTGGTAGGCCTTATGGCGCGCCCTAATGGAGAAGTTTTTCCAGTGGAATGTGTAGATGTTGGTATGCCATGTGTGCGAGGGGAGAACCTTGACGTCAAACGAGATTTTAGGGTGCTGACTTCTTCGTCAGGCGAATCCGAGTCTCGTTCTTCGGAAGAAGATGTCGAAGAGGAAGGCTTCTGGGTTGATGGCCGCCGGAAGCGGTTGCGGAAGTTGATACGTGCTGCAGAGTCTGCTTCGCGCTTGGAACGTTTTTTTACAGCGGTGTGCGAGAACGTGTCTCGACGACGACGTCCCTCGTCCTGATCGTCTTCTGTGGCGATGTCTTCGTCGCTTTCGTATTCAGCGGAGTCGTTGTCTTCGGCCTCTAGATCAGAGTCGTCTTCGGACTGCTTGAGTTCCTCTTCTTGGGGTTGTTGTTCGAATAGTCGTCGTGGCGGAAAGAGGCTGTTTTGTGGACGGAGGCGGTTTTGTAGAGGAGCGAGTGGAGGCCGCTGGAAGGAACGCGGTCTCGTGCGTTGAGTGGTGGTGGTGGTCGTTGTAGTGGTCTTCGGCTTGGGAGTTAGAGGGTTTCGACGGGGAGACACTTGGTTTCGTTGACCGGGTTGGAAGGGTGGTCGATTGACTGGTGGCCTTCTGAATCGCAGTAAGGGGTTTTTATTTCTTCTTAGATTTTCGGTTGTTGCGTCAGCGTCTTCCTCACTCTCAAGTCCCTGGGTGGCGGCGTCTTCTTCGCTTTCTGGCGGTAGAGTTGTGAAGCTAGCCGTGTTGGGAGCGGGTTCAAATGCCTGCGAATTGGACGGTCTGATGCGGAGTCGTGAGTTGCCAACGTAGGCACTCGAGAACGATCGACTACTGGACGTGGATGATCTAAAACCTGTTCGTCGGCTTCCAGCGAAACCACTATACGACGAGGAGGGTCCAGAGTTTCTTGACGAATGCGGTCGGTTGCGCGATGACCCGGAGAAGGCTGATGACGAGGATGAGCCTCCGTATTGGGAAGACTTGCTTGGGCGACTGAATCGCTTGCCACCCGTAGAGCTACCGCCTCCAATACCTGAGCTTGGGTGAGCAGAGCTGGCTCTGCGTGAACTGCTGAAGCGTCCTCGAGATTCGGATTTCAGTGCCGGCGTAGCAGTGATTGTCGGGGTGACGTCGGATCTTGTTATAATGGTGGCACTGCTGGGAGTGAGGTTTTTACGTTTGGGGGCGAATTGTGGTCGGTTACGTGACGCGAATGGCCGAATGACGGGCGTGAATGTCTTTTTCTTTGATTGGAATGACAGTCGGGTTCTCTGTCGCCCGTTCTCGCCTTCTTCGCCGTTATCATCGCCTTCTTCGTCATCACCATCCTCTTCGCCGTGGTCGGTAGTGCGTTCGTGGTCCTCGTCCACGTTACCAATTGAGCTTTCGATGGGCTTCTCCGAGTTGGGAGGAACGAACATCGATGACTGTAAAGGAACGGAGGGCTGGGTTGATGTGGGGTTGATTTCCGGGCTAAAAGCAAGCGCGGGTGACCTCGTCTTCTCAACGATGAAGCTGGAGGTGGATTCTATAATTTGGGCGTAGCGATCGTCAATGATGGTGCCGATGACCTTGGACTGGTAAATTGTGCTGGTGTGATTGGAGAACTGGGTGCCTTCGATGAGGCGAACTAAGCCAGTTTTGTAGGTCCGTGTGGATTCCGTACCGCTGACGGATGGTGGAGAGGACAGAGCCTTCTTGACCTCGTCGATGTTTATAGTGGATGTTTTTGATGTAATTTCGGTTGGTGTACCGTCAATGTTTGTGGCAATGACCTCGGTTTTGAAGTAGAGCGTGCTGATGCCTTCGGCATCCACGATGGTTTTGTAATCGTAGGATATTGTGTTGGGACCGTCCGATGTGCCAAGCGGCGGAGTTACTAGCTGTGGGACAGGTTCGGAATCTGTGAGTAAATTGGATGTTACCACAGGTGTGTCGGATGTGTCATCGACTTTGGTGGGTGTTACAACATTTGACACTGTTTCGAATCTACTGTCGGTGATCGTCTGGTCTCCGGCGTAGGACGTTGTGTAATATGTGTAAGTTGTGTAGTAGGTTGTTGGTTCGTTGAGGTTTAAGGACGTTTGAAGGGCATCTTCTACCAGGGCTCCGGAGTCGATGGTGCTTAAGTGTTGCTGATCTTGAGCAGCCGTGGGACTGATTGCTTCTTCACTGGCTTCGAGGGCCGTAGGAGCCACGATATTGGACACCGTCTCCTCGCGGCTGAGGGTCGTTATCTCTCCATTTTCTTTGGCTAGTTTCGTCCAATAAGTGTAGGTTGTGAAGTAAGTGATGGGCAGGGAAACTTCGTTTAGGTTGAGGGTCTTTGTAGGCTGCAGCGTTTCAGTGACGACATTTGTAACTGTCTCCAGTCGACTGACGACATTTGTGGCATCGTTGTTGTACATTGTGGTATAGTATGTGAAGGTGGTGAAACTCGTCTGGAGGAGGAGTGTTGCTGAGGGTATAATCTCATCGGTGTTGCTCTCTAGGCTGATTTGGTCGTCGAGAATGCCGTTCTCAATGATTTGTGTGTCGGTGTTGCCGTTCAGGATAAGGGCTCGATTGTCGTTCGGTTTATTTAGCAAGGGCACGACTTTCTTTTCGGATTTCGATGAAGAACTGCTGGATAAGGACTCGAGTTCTTGTGCGCCACGAATAATGGTTTTGTACTTTGACAGATTCTTCTCCGCGGTTGTGTCGTTGTAAGCCGTCGCTGTGCGCTGGATTGTGTCATAAGTTGGGGTGGGTCGGATATCGATCACGGCATTTTCTTCATCAAGAACGGACTCGTCGATGTTGAGGTTTCTGGCGGAGGGCGCAATGGCGTCCAAGGTTTTACCTATGACGTTCGTGTGAACCTCAGTGCGACTCATCACCTCGGTTTCGCCATCGACGAATATTGTTGTGTAGTAGGTGTATGTGGTGTAATAGGTTTTAGCGACTTGGTTAGGGTCTAAAGGAGTCGTAGGTACGAGGTCGGTGTCTTTTCGTAGGATTCCGTCGATTTTTGCGAGGTCAGACTCTGGTACTGCGATGGACGTTGGCGCGACGTCCCTCGAATCGGAGTGGACTGTTGTCGGGGTGATTTCTGATGGTTCTGTCGGGTTAGCGCCGATCGTTGAAGTAATGACATTTGTGACGATCTCCTTGCGACTTGATATACTCGTTTCGGAATCGTGGAAGAACGTCGTGAGGTATGTATATGTTGTATAGAGAGTCTTGTAGATATATTCAACCTCATCTGCGGAATCGGGGGTGTCTTCGTTTTCGCTTTCATCATCGTCCTCGTCTTCTTCGTCTTCGTAGTCTATTGAGTCGGTTGCCTCGGTAACTTCGGGTTCTGTGACCTCGGTGCTCTCGTGGGTAGTCAATGTATTCGAAGCGCCATTAAAGGCCAAGTGGTTTCTGGTCTCTTCATCGGCGCTTGTTATGATCACATTACTCTCTTCCGGCTTTGAGGGTCGTTCTAGCACCGCCGTCTCGGTATTGACTGGCGGACTTACAGCTTGTGTAGGTTGAATGCAGTAGTGCTTTGTAGCTTCTGCGATATCGAAACTGGGTACAATGTTCGTTTCGATTGATGTCTCCGTCTCCTCCGGGTTGCCGCTTTGTGGAATGAAGAATGTGGTGTAGTACGTAAGAGTCTTAGGAACTTGGGTGAGGAAAACCTGTGACGTCCGGCTGCAGCCTTCGACGACTTCGTCTTCTTTTATCTCCTTAACAATCGGCTGGTAGTTGTTATTGGATTCCTTCTGGATCTCTTGTTCTTCCGGTTGCTTCGGCTCTGGCTTTATTTCGGCGTTTACCGGCTTGTCAGTCGACGGTGGCGTGCTGTGGTCTTCCAAAGATCCTTCCGTACTTGTAGTGGTTGTATCTGGTTCAGTGGAGTCAGTTATTGATACCGGTTCTGTTATTGGCGATGTTTCGGCTTCCACGTCGACCTGGTTGTCGGCCGTGGTCACATGATCATCAATGAGGGGTGTCACATCTTGAACCTGCGTCCGCGATGGCTGGATTTGTAGGGTTGATGAAGTCTCTGCCTCCGCTGAGCTTGGTGTAATGAAGTCCAGGAATGGGTCGTCTTCGAAGAAGATCGTCGTTGCCCCTCCTTGTACTTTGATATCCGGTTGGATGGGTTCTTCATTAGTCGAAGTTGTTGTCTCCACGGGCTCTGGGGTAGTCGGAACTGGTTCAGTGGGGTTGTTATCTTCTTCTGGGCTCTCGGTTGTCTTTGAGGGCTCCACACTAACTGATGCAGCATTCATTTGTGTCACTTCGCTAGCTCTCTTTGCCAGTTCTGCGCTAGCTAACATCGAATAGATTCTGAGAATGTCCTCGTTCGACGGGGTGGACAGCATAGCCTGAGGAGGCGTGGACTCTGACTGAAGTTCGGTTGTTGTCGTTGTGCTTTGGTGCGCAATATCGCTTATGGAGGGCTGTAGAATCACTTCATCGGCCTCTTTGGGGTGTTCAGATTCGCTATCAGCTTCTGCTTTGTCAACCGTAGGTGTGGTTGTCTGTTCTGTGCTTTCTTCGATACCTCCGGGTATTGTAGCACTTGGGATAAAGTCATGAGGCTTAGAATCAGCAACACTATGATCGGGCGAATCACTCGGTTTGGAAATAGCAAACACGGCTTCATCCAGTGCTGAGTCTTTGGATTTAGAATCACTGGACTCAACTCCTGGTTCGTAATTAGTGCCCGATGTCGTCGTTCTTGAGTCGATGGACGTTTCTGTGGTGACGTCAACATCCGGCCTAGCTTGTGGGTGGAAGTGGACATCCTCTATAACCTTTGTTGCCATGTCCTGGGTTACAAACGGTAACTCAGCTATGGTGGTTGCCAAGACGGGCTGAGCGAGTGTCGGTTCGATGAGGTCCTGTGTAATTGTTATGGGGACGTTGGAAACAAAGGAGGATTCCTGGCGACCTAACGTCGCTTCACCTTTAATCGAAGTCACATACGCTGGATTGACATTATTCGTTGACGTGCTGGGTGAGAATACGATCACACTGTCACCCACAATTGTCGTGAAGTCGGCGAAACCGTAGTAGGTCACTGTCAACAAAGGCCTGTGTTCCTCTTTCATGACTTGATGATATAGTAGCTTCGGCGATCGTTGCTCGGACGTTGAGACCCGAGAGCTCACTTCGAATCTATGTTCATTGTCATCGTGCCGCGGTCCAACAGAGTCTTCCGAGTAACCGCTTGGCGAAAAGACGTTTCTAACTGTGAACGTTGCTAGACCAATCGATGGGTTCACCTTATTCACTTTGATCCTGAAGGCATCGTTTGCATCTTGGCGATGGCTGGTTGTTTCAGATTTACTGACGCTATAACTTTCTTGCTTGGAAAATTTTTGTATCTGTTCCGGTTTGTCAACTTGTTCCGCATTCACAGGGAACACAACGTGTGACGGCCTCGGTAGACCTCCAATGTAATCGGTGTTTCCGACAAATGGACTTGCGTCCCGAAGAAGACCATCATCGACGTCCTGCCAATCCTTGTCCGCTACCAAATCGTTGTGACTTTGAAGTAATGATTTCGGCTGGCTCAAGTAACTGAAATACGGGGATTCTCCGATAATACTTGTATGGACTAAAGCTTCACTAGTCGTACTGGGGGCGACACCCTTCTCTTTATCATACAAAACGCGCGAACTTTTCTTGAGGAGCTGGGCGTACAAACGTCCATTGTCCAGAGTGGTTCCCAGGACCTGTGTGGCGTATTCCGTTGTGACTCCTTCTTGAATGAACGTGCGAGCAGTTGACGTGAGCAGACCGACTGCAGGCCGAACGCTCAAGAAACGACCGCGGGCTTCAGAGCGATTATCATTATTAACCAGGAGGACTGTGGTCAGGTCTATACAGTTCGGTTTTGTGAGGTGTTTAGTTTTGTCCAAATTTTACATTTTATGTACACAGTTACACATATTTACATTCAGTTGAGGTTGTTTTTAACATAATTAGAGAGTGAGAGAGAGAAAGAGGGAAGAGATGTAGTGTAAGAATACAATTACAGCGGCACGAAGTAGTGTAGAAGTAGAGGTAGAGCGGTAGCAGAAGATGTTATAGTAGATTTAGAAGTAGGACAGGAGGTTGACCGTTTAGATTTTATAGAAAAAAAGGAAGAAAACAAAAATACACAAACGTTAGAAATTTGAGAAAAATTCAGTCCACATCCTTAAAATTATTTGTACAATTAATTTTTGTTTACATTTTATTTATAACCAATGTACATGATTCTATTGTAGTAGCACACTTAGACGTACCTTCGTTTCCAAGCCTCAAAGCCGGAGTAGGTTCTACAACGTAATGCTCATCTGAAATTATAGAAGAATATTTGTTGTTTTAGTTATCAGAATAGACGAGAGAAAGAGAGAGAGAGAGTGGGAGAGCGAGAGATGGAGAGGGGGATGGATGGTGAGATGGAGAGGGGGATGGGAGGTCAGAGGAGGGGGGGGGGGGGTGAGGGAAAACGTGCGCGAGAGGCACAGATATCATGTTAGAAAGACTTGGAGACGTGGCGGAGAAAAAGAAACAGAAACTCAGACAAAACAAAACATGACGTATAAGGAAAAGTACGTAGGGAGAGAGAGGCAGAAGGAGTGAGAAAAAGGGATAAATCAACGCTGCAATGAATAAGAGGGAAGACGAGGTGAGAGGAGTGGTGGATAGAAGGCGAGTGACTCAAAGAAAGAGAGGACTGAAAAACTAAACACGCAAGACGGGAAGAACGGCTAATCAAGAGAATAAAATTACGAATAGAGCGAATAGAGAGAGGCACAGAGAGAAAAAGACAAAAAAGAGTGAAATACAGAGCTGGTACAAGGGCTGCGTTGGGCGGGTGTGTGGGTGGAAGGAATAGGAACAAGGATGGGGGGCGAGGAGGGAAGATGCCTGCAGATTCCTTGAGAGAAGCTCAAAGCGAAGAGTCATCCAAACAGATGCATGGCAGTCAGGGCTGAGCTGTTGTCTAATTCAAAATGGTAAACCTGTGGTGTACGCATCAAAAAGTCTCATTGAGACCGAGACTCGTTACGCTCAAATAGAAAAAGACCTATTAGCGATTGTTTATGCATGTGAACAATTCAGTCGATACATATATGGGCGTAAAGCTATTGTGCCTAGGGACCACAAACCGTGAGTATCCATCATGAAGAAAGAGACTAACCGAATTCACTCACATAGGTTACAGCGTATGAAACTTAAGTTAGCTATATATGAGCTTAGTGCTATGAATATGCCTGGTAAATTCATGCGTGTTGCTGATCTTTTATCGGGAAATTCAACGCATGATGAAAGTGTTGATACAGAAGGTTTTCTAAAAGAATTAATCATCATCATCATCGGCACTACAACCGGGAGCTGGTCTCGGCCTTATTTAGCAAGTCCTGAGGCTTGTTAAATTGTCCATAATGATTTGTTTTTTTGGGCAAGATCATTAAGTCTTGCGCCAGAGGCTCCCCGACGGGGAATCGAACCCCGGTCTCCCGCGTAACAGGCGGGTATACTAACCACTATACTATCGAGTTGCATAAAAAGAATTAATACACAGCATAAATATGAGCGATTCAAAGAAAAGATTATTTCAAAACAAAACAAGAGCAGATGAAACATTACAAAAGTTAATAATGGTTTATAAGAAAGGGTGGCCAATGAGCAAAAACAACCTAAGTGACGATTTGAAACCATTTTGGAAGTTTAAAGAAAATTCTTCATAATTTCTAGAGGACAATTTAACATTTTTTGATGACCGTGCCGTAGTACCTAAAGATTTGATTGAAGAGATGTTGCAAATTTTGCATGAATCGCATATGGGAATGACGCGTAGAATTAATAGGGCAAATGTGGTCATGTATTGGCATCATGTGGATGACGATATTCAAAAGTTTATTGCAAAGTGTCAAATTTGTGAGAGGTATGGACCCCAAAACAAAAAGCACATACTAAGACCTCACCCAATAACACTGTTGCCATTTCAGAAAATAGGAGTAGGTATATTCGAATTTCGTGGTAAACCCTATCTTCTAGCAATTGACTATTACTCAAAGACCAGATGTCTCAGATCAGTACCCCTAGATCAGATGCCCTAGACCAGTTGTTCTAGACTAGATGCTTTAGATTAGATACTATAAACCTCATGCTCTAGACCAGAAACTAGAGACCAGATGCTCTAGACCAGATGCTTTAGATCAGATGCTTCAGACCAGAGACCATAGACCAGATACTCCGGACTAGATGCCCAAGACTAGATGCTCTAGACTAGATGCTCTAGACCAGATGTTCTAAACCAGATGCTCGAGACTATAAGCGCTAGATTAGATGCTCTAGATCAGAGGTCACAGTGACTTGGTCTAAACCTGATGCTCTAGACCAGATATTCTAAACCAGATGCTTGAGACTATATGCTCTAGAACAGATACTCTAGATTAGACACAATAGACTAGATGCTCCGGACCAGAGGTCACAGATGACTAGCTCTAAACCTGATGCTCTAGACCAGATGCTCTAGACCAGATGTTCTAAACCAGATGCTTGAGACTATATGCTCTAGATCAGAGGTCACAGTGACTTGCTCTAAACCTGATGCTCTAGACCAGATGTTCTAAACGAGATGCTTGAGACTATATGCTCTAGATCAGATGCTCTAGATCAGATGCTCTAGATCAGATGCTCTAGATCACAGGTCACAGTGACTTGCCCTAAACCTGATGCTCTAGACCAGTTGCTCCAGACTAGATCCTCCAGACCAGATACTCTAGACTAGATGCTTCATACCAGATTCTCTAGAACAGATACTATAGACCAGATGCTCCAGACCAGATACTTTAGAACAGTGCTCCAGGCCAGATGCTCTAGACCAGATGCCCTAGGTCAGATGCTCTAGACCACTACACTAGACTAGATGCTCCAGGCCAAATGCTCCAGGCCAGATGCTCCAGACCAGATGATCTAGATTGGATGCTCTAGAGCAAATGGTCTGGATTAGATGCTCCAGGCCAGATGGCCTAGATCAGATGCTCTAGAATAGATACTATAGACTAGATGCTCCAGACCAGAGGTCACAGATGAGCTGTTCTAAACCTGATATTCTGGACCAGATGGTCTAGACCAGATGCTCTAGACCAGTTGCTCTAGACCAGATGTTCTAGATCCAATGCCCTTGATTAGATACTCTAGACTAGATACTATAGACTATATGCTCCAGACAAGAGGTCACAGATGAGTTGCTGTAAAAGTGATACTCTAGACCAAATGCTTTAGCCCACATGCTCTAAACCAGATGCTCGCGACTAAAAGCTCTAGCTCAGATATTACAGGCAATGCTCTAGATCAGATGTTCTAGGTCAGATGCTCGAGACCAGTACTCTAGACCAGATGCCCCTGGCTAGATGCTTCAGGTTAGATGCTCCAGGGTAGATGCTCCAGGCGATGCTCTTGACCAGGTGCCACTTCCTCTAGGCCGGATGCCCCAGACTAGTTGCTCCACACCAGATGCTCCAGATTATTTGGATGCACCACATGAAATCCCCGATTTTTGTTCAGGCGGAAATAAGAAGTTCTCGAGTGAACATCTGTGCCGGAACGTTAAATTTTCTTTTTTTATAAGGTAAAGTGGTACGTGTGCTTGACGTGTGAGAATTTAGGGTACGTTACAAGTACAGTTATTGCTTCTAGGAATTGTTTACCATGCTGTCGACAGTTCAAATTCGAACCCTCTTCCTTTATGAATTTAAAATGGGACATAATGCATCATTGGCAATAAAACACATCAATGACGCATTTGAGGATGTAGCGGTAAACCAACACACTATATGACGTTGATTTGGAAAGTTCCGTTCGGGAGATTTCAGCCTCGAAAATGAACCAGCTGGGAAGTCGGAAACGTTAATTGATGATGATGTTTTAAGAGCAACGGTGGATGCGGACCCAACGAAATCGGTGCAGGAGATTGCATAAAGCATGGGAGTATCATCATCATCATCGGCACTACAACCGGGAGCTGGTCTTGGCCTTATTTAGCAAGTCCTGAGGCTTGTTAAATTTTCCATAATAGGAGTATCCCCAATGACAATAAGTCGACACCTTTCTCTCATAGGAAAAGTAAAGAAACACGATAAGTGGGTACCCCATGAACTGAACGAGTCCCAAAAACGACGGCGCCTGGAAATCTGCGCATCGCTTAGATTAGGAAACCAAACTGAACCGTTTTTGCACCGGATAGTCACCTGTGATGAAAAGTGGATTCTGTATGATAACCGTAAAAGACCTGGGCAGATCTTCACCCAAAAAAGGTTATAGTGACAATTTGGTGGATATCAAAAGGGCCAATCCACTTTTCATTCCTCAATCAGGAGAAACGATAAACGCTATCAAATATTGCGAGGAAATCGACATAGTGCTAAATTGGGTGAAAAGCAAACTGCGTTTGTCAATACGCACGGCCCAATCCTTTTGCGTGACAATGCTAGACCCCATACCTAACAAGTAATGGTGCAAAAACTGTTGCAGTTGGGATTTGAAATTCTTCCGCATCCACTGTACTCTCCTGACATTTCCCCAGCGGACTAGCATATTTTCCGCAATCTGGATTCATTTTGCGGGCAGAAGGTTTTCCGGAACCGAGCAGAGGTCATAAAAGCCTTTGAAGATTTCATTGCTTCAAAAAGTCAGCACTTTAAAATGTTTACTATAAAACCAGACATTTCATGTGGTACAACCGAATAGTAAAGTCCTGTTTACTATGGGAGAGTGCGTGCTGTGTGTACAGATCATAAGTTGGGATTGTTGCGTTTAGCAACGATAGTGAAGTGGGTAATTTGAACACACGATGAAACGGGTGAGAAGCGAAGCATTGACGCATCAGACTAACGGCCGCGTGTCTCGATGTGGTGAAAAATTCCGACTATAGCTCGTCGCGGATTGCTGAGCGGTATAGTTATGTCCGCGAACTCTCGCAACCGGTCACTGAATGGGCCGTTTGCAATGGTGCACCATTACGTCAACGCATCTCCCGCCTTTGCGTTTACTGGCTTAGAGAAAGACGTTTTCGGGGCCAACAGCATGTTCCGAGCTCAGCCGTCTATCAGCCTGTAATATCTTAATAAGTCTGAACCTATTAAGGGCTCACTTACATCGGCGGCAATGAGGTGCCATTGGATGGGTCGTCGAAGACCTAGGTTGAGGATGAGCATTTTCCGTCCGTATGTTGTTATTGGGGAATTGTTCCCGGCGAACAATTGAAGCGAGTCCGGTAGCCGATTGGCAGGTGCAGCTGAGCGAGGGAGAAGGTAGATGTATGCACCAGTGTCGATCTTAAAGTCCATGTTTGAAACCCTATCGCGGATCAACAAGCGACTTAATTGGGGAGCGCCGGTCGTTTGCGCTTGGTTGACGGTCGGCAGTTCTAGTTTAAAGAACTAGAATGCGTAGGATGTGATCGCGACCAGTTGCAGGGTTGTTTGCTCTTCCTGGCCTCCGGGCCGAAACGGAAATGAAAATAACAGGTGCCAGGGAGGTTCGAATCGGCTGGCATGCGCGGTTTGCTACGCCGGTGTCGTGAATTTCCACGTGACCTATCCCTGCGTCTTTGTCGACCTACGCCCATTGTGGATTTCAGAGTCCGAACTTGAGGCACTTGAGGCGATTGGTTTGAGTGTGATTGGCTTTGGGGCTGCTGTTGATTCCACGTTCGATGGGCCGCTGAGGTCTGTGAGGGCTGTACATCCGATCGTAAACGATCTGTAGCTATTACGGCTTCAGCCAGTCTTGCGAGCTTTTCCAAATTTAAGTCCGTCTGAGTGGCAAGGATCGCTTGCACATACTCGGGTAAGGATTCCCGGAAAATTGCTCTTAGGGCTTGGTCCGTCATATCTGTGCCATCTAAAGAACGGATGTGGGCGGCATGTTGCGACGGTCTCATTCCATGTGTGTCGACTTGTCGTGGCAAGTGTCGCAGGCGGTTTTGAGGCATATCTTGAAACGCCCTCGCTACAATTTTTTTGAATGCGTCATAGGGTCATGGTGGCGGGGACTTAATTAAATGCTTTGTGTATGGGAGAAGGATTGGGTCAATGTCTCGCGTAAGCAAGAGGTATTTCGTTCGTACGTCGGTGATTCCTTCGAGTTCGAAAGTCTGCTCTACGTAACAGAACCAAAACTCGGGGTCGTCTAAGGTGAAACTTAGAAATTTTTTGTCTCGCCCATGTGAACGTCTGTTCGGGTTGGGGGCGTCGTCGACCACTGAGGGATTAGGCCGTGCTTGTTGCGCTGCCTCGGACGAAGGTCGCGTCCTAGTCGTTGGGAGCGTTGTGCTGATTATCTGTCGGTTGGTACGCAAATATTGTTTGTATAAGAAGGCTCGCGTTTGTTTTTCTCGAAGAATGTTTATTCAAGTGGAGCGCGGCGAAACGACCTGCTGCTTCCAAAGATTATTTCAAGGATGAACCTAATCACAAAAGGAGAATAATGGGGGCTTCGGGCCTTACTAAGAACGCGAAGGCGCAACGAGTGGAGAAGGTAGGGCTTAGAAGAAGAAGAAAGAAAGAAAAACCAAGAATTCTCGCGATGTGCAACTATGTCTTGCAGTTGCTTTTCTTTCGGAGTCCACTGCAAATTATTTATACGCGAAGAAAATGGTCGCGCGTGTCGTTCGAATCACGAGTGTGCTTGGGGTCTCTGAAGGAGCTTACACATTTTTGCAAATTCGGAATTATCTATATGTGTATATGTGTATGTATGATATATTTCATTTTTCATTTAAACGTGGCTCGGAAAGAATTCACTCGATTAATTAATGGCTCGGGCTGGGCTTCACAATCTGCTTTTGAACCAATTTTGACTTTGGAATAATGCCTCACGATAATTTTAAGTACTATTTTTCGGATCACAGTCACGTTAATTCTGTATATAATAAATGTATCTATATATGCGATAGCTCAAAGTAAACGCACCCGATCTAATTCTACAAGGTTTTAGTTTTTTTCCTTTTTAGAAACACTCGTGCCGACATACTTTTGCCCGTTTGTTCGAAATATCGCTGATCTTCACGCTACGAATGTTATCAATCGACTGACTAATTAAAAACTTTCCCGAAGGTAGGAAACTCACCAAGTTGTTCGTTCTTATTTCTTAAACTCACCTTTCTCTGGAATCTTCTCTGTTCCAGGGGGTGTCTCTTTTCCAGGAGTTCGCATCCTATCTTGTTCTACATTTCCATTCGTAGAGATACTGTGTGGATGCACCCACACACACAGACGCGAACGTTGCTGTCCGTGTGGCCGGAGATATGCTGAGGATCGTTAGGCTTTTCACACGTCTGCGGTGTTCCTTTGTGTAATTTACTCGCGTGTGGTTTATGGCTTTGGTGATTTCCTTGGCCGAAGTCATTATCTTCGGCTGCGATATTTTTACAAGGTTGGTATCTCCTTGTAGGAACAGTGCCGGTTCGTTTATTGTTTACATCCTGTTCCCACTATAGTCCTTTCGATAAGGGAAAACCAAATTGCGGCTGGCTCAAGAGAAGATCATAAATATTGTTTATTTCTTAGCCGTATTTTTATTTCATGGGATTTTTGATGGCTGTCGCGCCGGCCCACTTATGTTTACCCGGCTAATGGGTTGTCAAAAGACTTCGTTTTTGGTATAGTGTCTTTCAATAACCGGGCAGACATGAGGAATCGGTAGAGAAATTGGGCCCACGTGTCTCTGGATACTGTGAGTAGGGCGTTAAAATATACTCACAGCTAGGCCGGCTTGTCGTATAAGGCGACTGAAGGCCGAGTGGTTGGTGAGGTCCCAACCCCACCCCATCAAGCTTTAGGCTCCGTGAAATGGTTGGGAAACATCCCTAGCAATCTTTCGGAGCTTGGCTGATGGACCGGTTCGAGAAAAGGTTGATTTAGGAGGTAGTCGATTTCAAGGTGAGATACCACCCCGTCACGCTATACATTCCGCGACATCGTCGAGAGAAGTCTTCGACTATGTTTTGGATGTATGGCTGGTGGCCCAGACTGACACGGAGATAAGTCACGATGGTACCTTCCGAGATAAAGAATTCCGGAGGTAAACTAGTTTCCTATTCGGATCTCCGGGGGGGACTATGACAAGGGGAACATCAAGCAGATATTATGATAAGTAACCGAACTTTAAGAAATTCGTCATCCGGCAAACGAGCTCGCTCTCGAGGCTCTGTCGGCGCTCGACTGATAACTGCATTTTGTAACATCAGGGGCATCGGTTTCACCAATACGAATGTAAACGCCGTCCACCAATATTTTCAAACAGCGAAACCTGATATCCTTGCCCTAACTGAGACCTAGGTCGATTCGTCAACTGATCCGACATATCTTCGTTGGTTAGGATACGACTTAGACACGAGATTCCGCTTTAAGGGCGGGGTCTGTGTCTTCGCGCGCTCCGATCTGGGTTGCCAAAGGATGGAGGCGTTGGAACCCAATAACATGGACATGGTTGAGGGTCGTGCTGAGAAATTCTGTTAAATTTCTTTGTTGTCTTTACCGCTCCCCGAATGACGATCGACCAGCGATATTTTTCGAACATCTTTCACATACCGTTGACTGGATACAATCAACCACCCAGCTTCTGAAATTGTCTCCGTTGGCGATTTTAATATACACAACTCCGACAGGTTGGTACATTCTAACAGAACCGACGAGCCTGGGAGCCTAACGAAGATGTTCGCTGTTAGACACGATTTGACGCACTTCGTGGAGGAACCTACGCGAGTGCCGGCAGCCCGAGGTGATTATGCGAACACCCTGGATCTGTTTTTGACACTCGAACCGAGTATTTATACCGTGGAGATTGCTGCGCCACTGGGAAACTCAAATCACTGCTTGGTATTGGTCGCGCAACCATTTGCATTTCAAACGAATAACCGAGCTAAGCAGCTTCGCCGTGTATGGAGGCATGGTGCTGCTAACTGGGACGATTGCTAGATTTCTTCGCATCCTTCCCTTGGTCGGATGTGTGCTTCGGAGACTCCGATGTTAACGCTTGCGCGGAGTCGGTCACAAAGATTATTCTTCTCGGGATGGCGATCTACATTCCACATTCCAACAAACGAAGTTCGTCTGATAAACATTGGTCTGATAAAAAAATGTGAGCAGATTACAGTGAGAAAAAATTGGGTTTTTAAACAATGGCGCTCCAATCCCACCGATGTTAACAGACCGAATTTTGTTAGAATCAGAAACGCGTGCAACCGGGCGATTGATACCGCGAAGAAGGCCTATAACGACAGAGTGACCAACATACGCCTTCAGTGCCTGACTGGTTCGCACTCCTTCTGATCAATGGCAAGAGTTGTCAGCAATAACTTCGCTTCTGAATGATCGTCAATACGTATTCCGCAGTCGGTCCATGGGAGACCTTTTGACACTTATAACCGATATAGGGACATCAGCGATCGCAGGGCATGGTGAGTCAAGAGCGGTAGCATTGGATATCTCCAAGGCTTTTGACCGCGTCTGGCACGGGGAATTTCTGAGCAAATTTCGTTCATATGGACTATCCCAATAGCGTTGCGACTGGACGAGAGCTTCCCCGAAAGTCGGTCGATCCGGGTTGTAGTGTACGGCGAGTGTTCGGATGTGTATACTGTTAATTCGGGGGTGCCTCAAGGTTCTATTTTGGCTCCAACCTTGTTTTTGCTTCACACAAATGATTTGTTTGCGACAAGGGGTACAAAGGTGTTCAGCTTTGCGGACGATATTACGCTTGTTTCCTCCTCTTCGAGTGTTCGGCCGATTGGTCCATCAACGTCGCACCAGCTGAGATGTAGACTGATTGACTCTCTGAATCAGGATCTGGATAAAGTCCTGCAGAGGGGAAGAGCCAATCTTGTTGACTTCAATGCAGCGAAGACACAATATACAACATTCACAAAGAAAAGTGGATCCTCGAATCTAGGGAAAGCCTGAAATTGCGCAGCGTTACCCTCTGTGGGAATGTATCGTGGCATAAACACGTGTCGAACATCGCCAGGTCAGCTTCAGGAAAACTGAGCTATCTTTTTAGAGCCAAGAAATATTTTACTCTGGCTCAACTTCTTCTTCTGTATAAATCCCAAATTCGAGCCGCAATCGAATATTGCTCTCATGTTTGGAGCTCGGCTTCTAAGCATACCCCCGACCTACTTGAGAGCATACAGAGACGAGTGATCCGCCTGATCGGGGACTTGGCGCTGACGTCGGGACTACATTCGCTATCACATCATAGGCGCGTAGCCGACCTCTGTCTGTTTAACAGATATTATCACGGGTACTGTTCTTCGGAGATTCGTAGAATTGTTCCGCCCAATTCGGTTTATATGCGATCCATAAGACAATCCGACGGTTCATCCCGCGACGGCGCGAACATCCCTGCATCAGAACTTGTTCCGTTACAGAGCGGGAAAGCGGTGGAACTCCTTTTCCGCACGAGTGTTCCCGGTGTGTTACAACCTGCAGCTGTTCAAAGAGAACTGCGACAGTTATTCGGTGCCATCTCGGGGCACTATAGGTTCGCCTCTCCCGAAAGAAGTTTAATAAAAAAAAAAAAAAGATGGCGTAGCCGAGTCGGTGAGGTCATGAACTTCCGTATTCCTGTAGGCCAATAAATAGTAGTATAGTACGTCTGGTCCCCTACGGAAGCTCTAAGCGAAACTTGGGGTAACTATTATCATATATTATTGCCTTTCGGCTTTATTTATTTAATTTTAATTACAATCTTCATTAATTCTAATTTACCAAACAAAGACAATCTAGAAACATTTTTTTTGTATTTTTTTCTCTTTTACACCTAATTCACTAATATTATTTTTAAAACTTGTTTAATACTGCCCTAACCTAAGATAAGCTAAATATTTGTAAGCTTGCCATTGTTTTGAGGTGTCATTCACTATGCTCTTTTCCGCTGACAGGTCTTTAGCTGCCATGCAACCACTAGAACTGTTGGCGTTGTTTCCTAACTTCTCTTTGACCTCTGTGCGATATCGCCGCACTGTACCGCAGAGACTCTTCATCCGTGTATGCGACTTCCAGCTCATAATCTATCCGCTAATCTACGGTCGATCGACACACGTGGAAACTGAACGGTATTGCGGATTCATCCTGAATGAGGCTGTGGGGGTAAAAGTTGGTGTGCCAAACAGGGCACTAGTTTCACTTAACACCCCAACTCGTCCACTGAAATTCCGACGATTGTTCCACTGAATTTGGTAAAATAAAACTCCGGTTAAACTGAATGGTTTTTTTTTTTTTATTGTTAACTAGGTATTTTTGCAGTTTTGCTCTAACACTTTATTGTTTGAAGTTGACATTGAAATAAACTTTAATCTACACATGCACGTCACTCTGAATTAATTAAATTGTTTCTCCGAACGTGGTGCTTTGTTCATCTACTTGTTCCGGACACGAAAACGAAAGTTTAGATTTGACACGAAAGATAAAAATTAAACTCCACAGAGAACGTAACTCTACTTTTGACTCGGCACTGCTATAACTCGACTTATTAAGCGGCGGCGTGACTGACCGCGATGATTATTTAATAGCGACTTTTTGACCGAGCAGCGACGTGATCTGGCACTGTGAAGTATGACTAGCGACTGTTCTCGTCAGGGGTGAAATTCTGTGTTCTCTATTTTGCACACACGACAACCAAAATAGATCACGCCTCTGCTCTCTCATCGTCACGCTCGTCGAAGTGTGGTAACTTCGGTTAATTGATAATCGACGAACGTGGTAGAATGAGAGAACAGAAACACGATGTACTGTGATCTCGGGGTGGCTTGGTTGTGTGTGCTGGTATCAAATGCAGCTTCTGAGCATGACCTACTGCCCGAGTGTTACGGCTGTGGTGATCTCAGAGTGCATTGCACCGTATGGAAACAGAATTATGGAGGAGAGGAAATGTAGCCGGTGCTATTCACCTGCGAAAAGAGATCATTGATCCCAAGCAAATGGATGATCTGATGAAAATCGATAGGACGCTACATCGGCTAGGGAAATGGTACCGTGGGAAAAACGCTAAGGAATGTTGGTAATTACCCAAGCCATTGAATGATGCTGCAACCGCGTCGTTTGATTCGACTTGGTTGTTGCTAACCAACATGTATGAAGTTTCTGGTGGAAATCTCATGGTTAGAGGAATGGAGTTGCCGTATGGCAAAATGTGTAGCTAAACTAAATTATGCATTATCTGCATAGGATAATGAGTTTAGCTAAGCGTCCTTTGGGAAATATGGTATTCCAGGTGAATACATGAACGGTGGAATAGGGGATCATATGACACGCTGCAAGCGGTCGATATAAGGCGGAAATTGTGGTTGGAATTGTGGGTTGGTTCTCCATGTAATATAGAGAACCCCCACAAAGCTAATCACAGAAATGCCTCTGGTGGAACAAATCCATTGTGGCGAACTCTCTCATAAAACGTTTGGGTAATAGACCCCGAAAATGAAATCGTTGGATGAACTCACTGCTCTCGCAACATGTCCTCTGATCAATTTGATTATAAGATTATCTATCCTGTTTATGTTAGCTCCATTATGTAAAACTTCATTGGGATAATATTTTTTCTAGTCGAATTATGGAGTCCGGTATAAACCAAGGCAAGTTCTGAGGCATTGCCCTTCGAAAACCCGAATCTTTTCCAATAGATGTCGGCCTACATTGAACAAGACTGGGCATCCATAGGTGATCATTGGCCCGATGAGAGCCTTGTAGCATATGAGTTTAACTCGATTGTCAAGTTGGCTACTTTGAAATAGCTTTTTTGTCATAGCAAAAGATCTCCTTGCTTTGGCCAAATCGGTGTTTGTTAAAGTATAAGTATTGGTCTAGCAAAATGCCCAGGTATTCAACTACATTTTTAGTCTCTATTGTCTGTTAGCAAGGCCCCATGGTAACGAATTCTCGCCAATTTTTCCTTGTACCCGAAGTAGCTCGATACAACGATTTTCTAAATAGGAGAGTTTTACGTTTTTGGACATTGATTTTGAGTTTCCAATCGTCGCAGTAGCGCTGAACTTCGTTGAAGTACATCTGCAATTAGCTGTTAATGATCTCAATTTTCGGGGGTGATCTGTAGATTATAAGATCGTCTGCATATGCAATGGCTTGATGAAGAGTGCCTATTAAGTGAGCGAGTGTATATGCTGAAAAGAATCGGAGAAAGTACCGCTCCCTGTTGCAGGCCATTCTTTATTTTAAAAACAACGTTGGATGTTACGATACCGCTTTTGACAATCAATTTTCTGTCCCTTAACATCCTATGAAGAATATATAGTAGGGATTTATGAATACCTAGACTGGGTAACTGGTAAAATAGTCCTTCGATCCACACACTGTAGAAGGCCTTTCCCTTGTGAATGGACAGCCACCACTGCATTGATTCTTGTATATATTCCATTGAATATCCGACACCAGTTTGGCTGCGGCATGGGAGGTTTCGTGTCCTACCTTAAAACCAAACTGATTATTTGGAATGATGCCATTGTCCTCAACCCATTTTATTATATTCACCATTTTCTCGAACGCTTTATTAATCGATCACAGGTTCAATGGGTTTGAGCTATTCTTTCCCTTTTTCGGATAGGTTGTACGATGGCTCCTTTCCAGCGCATCGGATAGTGGGCATTATTTAAGGCGTTGTTTAACGGGATTGTGTGTATATGCATTGCCAGTGGAGGAAGATGTTTGAGTACGATGTTGGGAACTCCATCGATTCCGACTGATTTTTTGTATTTCAGCGACTCGAAGATCCCCTGGATTTCTTCCTTAGGTATTAATAGGCTATTAGACCGGTCGGTGGTGATAACGGCATTTGCCTTTATTTTTTCATTGAATTCGATAAAACTGAAATTCTCTGATCGCCACTGCGATATGTCATATTGAAGTAGTCGGTAATTTAGTAGAGCTCTATCCTCCAGGTGGCGGTCACGGCGGACGATATCATTCACGTCGTACACTTCCTGCAAGTAGTTCGACATTGATAAACTAAAAGACCTGCTCAAAAGGGCTGAATATCAAGAGGAACTTACGAATAGATTTAGCATCCTAGGGAATGGGAGTAGTGAGGAAGAGGAAACCAGTAATCTGGGCACTAAATGGACATCGATCAGAGACACAATCAAACAAACAGCCCAAAAGGTATTAGGATTTAAGAAAACAGTTAAGTCCAAATCTTGGTTTGACGAGTTCAGGGCGAAGATCGAAGAACGTAAACTCCTCAGAGTGCTCCATTTAGAAAGATATGATGAACTCAACGCAGAAAAATACGCGACGATTCGGAAAGAGACAATAAGACTCTTCAAACGCAAAAAACGCGAATGGAAGAAGACTCCGATCGAAAAAATCCTAGAAAATGCCAGAGGAAAGAACATCAGAGGTATGTATGTCGTCATAAATTCAATTAGAAATGGCTACCGACGGAGAGCCAAAATAATTCGAGACGCAAAGAAACATGGAGGAGAGGCAACCGCTCGAAAGATCCACCAGCTCATCAAAACAATATGGGATAAGGAAGTCACTCCGGAAGATTGAAAAACCTCAATAGTCGGCCCATTTTTAAAAAAGGCGACAGATCTGACTGCGAAAACTACATTAGAATATCATTGCTGTCAACCACATACAAAATACTAACAAATGTCATACTAGCGAGAATCACACCGTACGCAGAAGAAATACTGGGTGACTACCAATGCGGATTCCGTAGAAACCGGTCAACAATTGATCAAATGTTCACAATAAGGCAACTGCTGGAAAAGAAGTGGGAATACGGAGAGACGGTTCACCAACTGTTCGTGGACTTCCAAAAAGCCTACGACTCAGTCGCAAGGCAAACCCTCTACCATATTGTTGAGCTGGGACTCCCGAAAAAATATGCCGCCCTCGTTCGAATTTGCATGAACGAAAACAAAGGGCGAGCTAGAATAGAAAACCACCTCTCAGAACAATTTGAAATCCGCGACGGACTAAAACAGGGGGATGGCCTCCCACCATGTCTTTTTAATCTTGTGCTCGAGTATGTCATCAGAAGGGTACAAGACGACAACATGGCCAGATCATCCCTGAACGGCCCCACACAGGTGCTCGCATATGCGGATGACATCGCCGTTGTGGGCGATAATCTAGAAACTGTAGATAAAAACAATGAAATCATCATGCAAGCGGCACAAAATACATGATTACGGCGAGAGCAGGTGGACCACAGGGAACACATATAAACGTCAGAGGCAAGACATTTGAAAAAGTTAAAGAATTTAAACATCTAGGAACAATACTGACGGCCAGTAACGAAATACCGAAGGAAATTAACAAAAGACTACACTCCGACATCGCTAGTTGGCTCGCAGTCAGTAAATTGCTGAAATCACAACTGCTGTCACGTAACATAAAGCTCCGTGTCTGTAGAACCATAATCATGCCGATTGCTCTATACGGATGCGAAACATGGGCTCCCACAAAACGGGAAGAAAACAAATTCGGCGAATTCGAGAATAAAGTTTTAAGGGTTACCTTTGGCGGTAAATATGACCAGGAGGCAGGACAATGGAGGAAACTCCACAAGCACGAATTGGAAGAGCTATACCGCAAGACTACAATAGTGAGAGTAATCAGGTCACGAGAATTAAGATGGGCCGGACATGTGGCGAGGGTAGGCAACCATAGGACCGTGGGTAGAATTCTTGACGGTAGACCAACGGGAAAGAGACCGGCAGGACGGTCGCGACGGAGATGGGAGGACAATGTCAGGTTTGACGTTGAGGAGGTCGGATCAGCTGGTCAAGCGTGGAAGGAGAGTGCACAGGACAGGGAACGATGGCGGAGTCGAGTCGGTGAGGTCATGAACAGGGTTCCTACAGGCCAATAAATAGTAATAGTGTGGTTTAATGTGCGACCTAGCATAACGGAAAAGATTCGGATTTTGGTCCTGATGCCTCAGGACGTGCCTTAACTTACATCGGACTCCTGAGTCCGTTTCGATTAATGACCGATCAGAAGGGTTTGGAAGATGTGTTACAATTAAATGTAACAGTCAACCACACTACAGACATTCAACTCAGCGAAATAAAACACCAAGTTTTAGATGAACCTTTAAGCACACACATTAGTCCACAAAACGTACTAATTTTAGTTCGCTGTTTAAATATTTATTATAATTTATTCTATATTATCTTTATTATAATTTATTCAATACACAGGTGATATTAACACATCGCACACTTTATTCAACGACTTTTCACCCGTCTTATTGACGACGGGTAATGCACGACTCTAATGTTAATTTGCGCCCGATTATGACGAGGTTTGAATCAGACCCTCTTTATGTTGTCCGTTGAGGACAATGGTTGCGTACAGACTTTTTTATCTCTCATTCAATCATGGCGACCGAAGGATACATCCATTATTTGCACAATAGATGCTTTTCCATCACAGTCTCGCAGTACATTTTTTGTTTGTCTAACATTGAAAATGTTTACAATCTGCGAGACTTGATTGTGTGGATGCGCGCGATACAATTCCTAGAACCTTGTGTTTACACAAGTGTTCATTTATGGTGAACAGTGGCAAAGATATTTTTTAATCTCTTTGCTTCACTACCATGGAATTGTTATCAGTTTTGAGTACCACATTATTTCCTTTGTGCCGTCATCGATTTTTTCCAGATGTGATATTTGGATTACATGATCCGCCTCCGTATGCATTTAGGATTTCATGCACTCGTACAGGTACTCATTGCGTTGGTTATGTTGATTAGGGTTAATCAACATATGGGGGTTCGCATGAAGGTGAATCCTGTTAATGGTGGAGGGTGGACCCAAAAGGGCAAGTATTAGGGGGTGGTAGGCGTTGTGTGTAACAGAAGGGGTCCACGAGAAAAGTTAGATAAGTAGTCGAGATATGATGGGTCTGCGACAAAGGAGTCATTAGTGAATTTCTGTTTGAAATGAGCGCCAAAGAAAGTAGCAATAGTAAGGGGATTAGATGAGACTTAAGAGTTTAGGGTGAGCGAAGTGGGGTAACCATCGGGTTTTAATTTATGATTGACGAACTGGAAGAAGGATTTGCGGTCATTTCTCAGTTTGGTCTGAGTCTTGATCATATAGTTACTGTAAAGGGTGTTATAAAGATCCGTGAAGAGGAAGTAACATCCGAGAAAATTGGAGTAGTCGGAAATAATAGGGATTCCGTAAGACGGCTCAGAACTTGTTCCTTTTGTTACGCAGGGAGCGAAGCCTCTGATTCTACCAAGGACAGGATGCGGTTGATGTTCTTTGTCTAGAGTAGGGAGCGTACGGGGAAATATAATACATGAGATCGGTATAGAGGTCAGTAGTGGCATCGTCGACGGATAGGTGATCGTAGTTGAACGAAGGACCACCTAGGTAGACGTTGATGAGGCGAAAGTTGTCTTTATGGAAATCGTGGGCGTGAAGGTTGTTAGGGTGGACAGACGGGGGAGATCGTTCCTGGGAGGAGGTCACGGGGAGAGGGGGTGATCGTTTTCAATAGATGTAATGATTTATTCAGGTATACATTTAATGATATTCATCATCATCATCGGTACTACAACCGGGAACCGGTCTTGGCCTTATTTAGCAAGTCCTGAGGCTTGTTAATGTTTCCATCATGAAATGTCTTACTAACCACTATACTATCGAGGAGATATTACACTCTTTTTTTTACTAAGTGTATAAAAATATATAATATCATTAAATTTATACCTAAATAAATGACGAGACGGACGTGTTGATGGGGTCTGTTGTAAAAATAAGATCCAGCCTATCTATGAAATTTGGAACGTTGGTGACTTGGCAGAGACAGGAATCGGCTAGCGAATCAATGAAGAGACATTCCTCGACCGAGGTGGGATGGGAGACAAAGTGTGATTGCTCACCAGACAAGACCCAAATAAGTTGTGGAAGGTTAAAATCTCCAATTATGAAGATGTCGTCATGGGAATTGCTCAGCTCGATTACGTGGTCAATTGTGTTAAGAGAAAACTTGTAAACTTCGGCGGGCTGGGTTGGCAAAATATCGAAGCTCATGACTGATTTGTGAGGTGGAGAAAGCCATAAGAGACGAATTAAGGCGGTTATGCACAGCAAGGAGCACGCTGCGGCAAGGGAAAACGTCAGAAGAACAATTGAGATCGTCGTCGCGGAAGATGTTGAACGTGGGAGGGAACAGTTCTAGGTTATGAGTACCATGGAGTAAGTTCGTTTCGCTTAGGGCAAATATATTGACAGGAAGAGAGTGGGAGTTTTTCATAATGGAGTGCGTATTTGAGCGAAGACCTCTAACGTGGTAGATGGTGAGAGGGGTAATATCGTTCTTCGCTCTGACATTTAAGGGTACTCCAAAATCCCCTTTTGTGTGCGCGTTAGTGTAAAAAAAGAACATGGTCGGTTTTGGGCGAGGTAGGGGGAGAAGAGGATTCAGGCACGAAAAAACTTGTTAGGGTTGACTTACTACGCTGAGGAAGAGATGTGATGTTAACTTAGATGGGGCTGTCTTTAATAGCGGACTGTAGGATTTAATAAAATTAAATTGAAACATTTTATAAAATTAGATTAAAAATTTCTAAGATTTGTCACCGCAGAGTTCGCATACAAAACTCAGGAGCCACAAAAGTAGAACACAGTAGTGGGAAAATCGACTTCGAAGAAAGAAAAGTATGTCCTTCATCGTTTTCTCTATTTTCTAACTGACTTGTGACCAGAATCACCCACATTCATAACAATGCAAGGCTTAGTCATGAGATATCCATAAAGAAGCAATGGCGTTATACATTGATAGCTTCTACTCAAGTAGTGAAGAGGACACCTGAAACCAACAATATAAAGTGATAATGAAAACAAATTTACCCAAGACCTATCGGTTGTGGGTGTGGTAATCCACATTCAGGAACCATGCAGGGACGGACTTTCAGGTGAATAGAGCAGAAATCAATCACACCGCGCAATTTAGTCCCACCTTTCTGTGGTTTTTCTCCAACTTTTCTAACCTCACTGTCTTTGCTGTCCTCTCCCTACTTCATAGCCGGCATGTGTCGTCTGATACAACAACATTATCCCTATCTATGGATTCGTCCAGAGAAAAAGGCGCAAACAAAATAGTACATTCAATTTGATTTCATCTCGTTTACTTAATTTTTTCATTTTATTTTGTTTTAACCTCCCTATAATACTCCGGGCCGTGCTTTCCCAAAGCGGCGGGAGAAGAGCCCGGAGTGTCGATGAGAAAAGTGAAAAAGAAAAAGGTTAAACAACTTCAGGGGACTGTATTCTCTTTATTTTATGAAATTGAAAGGGGTGATTTGACAACCGGCCAGCGCTTTGGGCTTCGAAATTAGACTGATTTGCATACGGCCAGCGGTTCGGCCTCTGGAATGCTACTGATCCCGAAATTGAAAAGCACTGCCCTTTTATAGTTTTTGTAGTTGACTTTTGTCAACTATTTTAATGTCAAAATTCCAAGAAGCATACGCAAGACTTGGCGTGCTTCGATTGGAATTTTGTTCCGAGAATTGTTTACGGATTTTGTTGGATAGATTCTGGGAAGGGGAATCATGAAATGCGTTTTGAATTTAGCATTTCATGATGTTAGGATTTTGGGAATTGGGTCAATGTACGATGAATTAACTTTTGGTTAAATTCGTTGTACATACGACTCAATATGGGATTTGGGTGTATTATGTGGAATTGAATCAATGTGCGACAAAATGACTTTTGGTTTAATTTATCGCTCATTGATTCAATATGAAATTTGGGATTTGCGTTATGGGATTATTTGATGATATTGGGGATTTGGATAGGAGTAGCGATTTAGGATCGCTACATCCCGAACGAAAATAATTTTTTTTCGCTTTCCATAAACTCTCTCTGATGTGCATCTTACATCAGCCAAGAGACAACTGATGACTACTCAAAAAAACAAAAAGGATGTCGGGAGGCCGATTTAAACGAGACAAGGACAATTGTGCCCTTCATCCTGTCTCTGGCTTCTGGCCATTTTGCGACAACCAGAATCACCCACATCCGTGAGGATGTTGGACTTGGTCTCAAGATATCCTAAAAGAAGAAGGGGGAGGAGGATAGTGTCTACAGGGTTAGTTCAAATGGTCTCTAACTACTTGGATGGAGGGATGGTGGAATAGAAATCATACAAGACCGGTAGGTCTTGACTACGGTAGTAAACGCAGATTACGTCTTTGGCGTCTGATAATCTGCTCTTTGGTCGGTAAGCTGATGACTACCCGCGCTTTTCCCTGTATGTACACTTCCGATAATACAATTGGCATACAGTGTAATTGCAATACAGCGCGACTGTTATACAGCATAAGCGCCACACAGTGTATCCTTTATACAAAGCGGCTGCTACAGTGTAACAGTTATATGGCGCGGCCGCCACTTAGTATAACTATTATACAAGGTGCCAGTGTCATTTTGTTGTACTATCCATGTCGTCGTTTATTAGCTTAAGGTGTATTTCAGCGACCGCCACACAGCGTAACTGTCACCTACCGCAAATGTTTTAAAGCGCACCCGCTGTACAGCGTGGTCGTTGCACAATTTAACCGCTTCATGGTATAACAGGTATACAGCGAAACCGCTATAGACCCCGACTGTTGCACGCCACGAATAATATGCGGTGCAACGGTTATACTGTGTGTCTGTTATACCGGGCGAGCGGCATACCATAACTGACCTTATTACTCATCTGCAGCCCAGCTGGCGTCCGGCATACAGTTGTTGCGTGATATAACCATTATACAGTGCTGTTGATAGCCATTCTGGATGTTATACGACAAAAATGTCGCGCAACACGACGGCAACATGGCCGCCGTTTGAACGGATACTTTGTGGCGATGCCGTTACTATACACAACTGTTATACATTTTCCGAAAAGATTCAGAAAAAGAAAATGCTTTTGTGGAAGAAAAAAAAACATATAGAGGGTCTTCTGTGGAAACGCACTGTACTAAAAAATGTGATATTGAAAGACATTTTATGTAAGGACATGAGAACTTCCATTAAAAATTTCTTGCAAAAAGATCGGCAACCCCTGCTTTAGGGGGTGTACATTGTAGGAAAAACCTGATTCCCTTATATAGGACTGTAGCATTGTCTCTGTTTTGTCGTTCGCCATGTGTTTTCCCATTTTCCTTGTTTGTCCTAAACGCGTTGCTAACGGTTTCCTTCATAGTGCAAAACTCTTCATTAAGAGGAGAGAATGTCATCGGTTTTGACTTTTTCGTCTAGTCTTGACTCTAGACTCCTCGAGCCAAGTGCTAAGTCGTTGATAGTTATGTCCTCGATTAGTACACTGCAGTTATTATGTGGCGGTGTCGTTGCTGTGCGCAACTGTTATACATTTTCCAAAATGCTTGTACGAGATGATCAATTATTTTCGACTTTTAATTATTGCTTTGGGATCCTATGGCATGCGGCTCTGATGATTTATTTTTCAATGGTCGTTGTTATGGTGTAGTCTTTTACTTTGGTTTGTGTATCGTGTGTATCCATTGGCAACGGCACTGTGCCCCGTATACAGGGATTCCTCGGGATTCGATTTAGCAAGTATTCCTTGACCTATCGGTTCCAAAAGGTTTAATACCTGGCTTGCTGCACTCTACCTGGCCTTGCCCATGAGCCCGACTGCCACAGTACGAAATGATGGGTCATGAGATATCCCTCGTCGTTTAGTATTTACAATCCTTTTCTTTTCATATTTCATCTTCTTCTTTTTTTTTATTCTTCAAACATTTTACATGTGTCTTTTTGTGGACTTGACTTTCTGTTGAGAATCATCTTCAGAGTCCTGCTCAGTGGCTTTTGGTTGGCAACACCATCATCTTTGTCTATAATCCAATTGAATCCTGTTTTCTTGGTTGCTTGTTTGGCTCTCTACTTACCTTCTTTGATCTCCAATGTCTTCCAATCTTTTATTTTTCGTGTGGTTTCTCAACTTGAGTGGTTCTACTCTGATGGTTTGTTTATCCCTGACAAGGAGGTAAGATCAATTTTTTATCAGACAATTGGAATTGACGAACTTCACTGAGCACGCGTTGTGCACAGGGAGCAGCCAACCCAAATCTTAGAGGGAAAAGACTGCTTTGGACATCTTACCTTTCCTTAGTTGTCTGGCCATGTAAGTATCTGCGGCTATTCCTAGTTATAGGCAACTTTCTGAAGGTGTTCCCATTTTCTTGTTACTACCTCCTTCACTTTCTGCTCGCACAACTTCAATTTTTCCATAGCACTTATTTCGATAAATCGTTTGTCTCTTCTGTTGATGTCTTCATTTGGACTACGTTATTGATTCGAAGTTAATCAATTACCATGTAGAGTGTATTTCAAAATACTTTCCCCATGTTCCACAAAATGTTAATTCTCGAAAGTGATTAATTCTTGCGATTGACTGCTACATCAGACAAGCGAAATTACTTTCGTGTACCTGTGTCCCCTTAACGTACAATCAATGTCGCGGTTCATTAATTTTAGCTGTATTTCAGCATACTTTCCACATGTTCCACAAACTGCTAAGCCTCAACAAGAGATAACTTCTTGGGATTGATTGCTCCCATCAGACAAGCTTCCTTAATCTACAATCCAAGCCATTAATTTACCGACTTGAATTTAATCAATTTAGTCAAAATACTTTCCAGATGTTCCATAAACTGCTGAGAACCAGCCGTCAACTGATTAGGTTTTCCGATTGACCACTGTCACCAAATGAGAGGAATTACTCGCCAGCTCCTGTGGTCCATTCATTTTCAATCCACGTCACGGTATTTTACATTACCAATTCGAATTTAATTAATGATCATCGCCAATATATTGCAGCATACATTCCACACGTTCCACAAACTGCTAAACCCCAACAAGTAATTCCTTTTCCCAATTATCTGCTGGCACCAGACGGACCACACAAGCGGAATTACTCACCAGTACCTGTGTTCCCTTAATACTCAACCCCCTCGAGTGCTTTATATTCCCAATTCGAATTTAATTAATGATCATGACAAATGTATTTCAGCATACCTTCCATACGTTCCACAAGGTATTAAGCCCCATTAAACAATACGATTAGTTTCCCAAATTGGCAGCTCTCATCACACAATCGAAACTATTCGCTGCGTCTGTCGTCCCTTAATATTTGAAGCCACAGCTCCGCTGCAAGTGTCCATACACCTGACCCTCAGAATGCGGCTCACAATTCGTTTAAGGCTTTCACTTCTACTCCCATCTTGGCTCTCTTTGCAGATATACTTTACATCTGTATTTACAGTGTGTCTGTGTGCGCGCGTGCGCATGAGCTCAACTAAAAGCACACGACTGACAAGCATAACGCTATATTCGGTCTTACTGAATCCCACTACGGAGAACTACCACTCTTCACTGTACCTGTGAATGGACATAATTGCTGTTTATATAATTGCCTTAAAAAAACGAGGTAACTATCTGTTTGCGGGCTAAATGCCGATGTGGTTACTCATCCCCCCCACGGTGAACCGTAGTGCAGATTGCGGAAGACTGCTCGTTACAGTAACAGAGATATATCTGCGGTCAGGCTGTCAGCCCGCGAACCCACGAAGCAGGGCACAAGAGAAATCTGATGAAGCGGATCTTGCACCAGTCGCTTAAGCATCATGTTTATCTTAGGTGATCGAACCATTCTCCTCGCGAGCTCACCTACTAGCCAGAACTTGATCAGGTTCATCTAGGGTGCATCGCACCTATAAATAAAGGGGATATCCTGGACCCTGTCTAAGTTACTGTATCGTTTTTGGTAAATCGAGACGACTCATGTGGATCGTCACCAGCACAGCGCCAACAAGTGGTAAAGGGAGACTTTCATCGTAGATCTATCCGCAGGTGATCTACATGGGAAAAGAAAAGCCCAAGACAAAAAAGGAACAATAGATCATGTTATCTCCCGAGTGATTCGAAGCATTCATACTATAAAAGCGGATTCTGAGCTTTACGGGAATGACAATATAAACGAGACGTCGCCGGAGGGCAAGCGGAACTGACAGTAATTGAGGAAGACGATCCGACTCAATGAATTTGGGCTTTCTCACGAAGCACCGGCAAGAGGACAGAGAGGCGCTTCGTACTTCGCTAGAAGTAAATCCGGTGGAACGAGGTGCTCGTTTCGTGGTTAAATTGTTAATCTCGCCGATGGTAGAGATGATGCTAGTCTTGGCAGTTTTCTAATCGTTTCTTTTTGTATCATCAATTCAATTCTTTCCGACAAAGAGGCGGTTGGGGTCTCAGACAGACGAAACTGGGTACGGGAGAAGAAGGAAGGGAGAGGGAGTCAGTCGAGGCCTTTCGGTCTCCGGTTAACCACCATACTTGGGTTTCTTAGCCTAAAGGTCTAGTAACTGGGGATCGTTTTGTAATGTGAGTAACGAATTTATCACCTTATTATCATATTTGATTAATAGCCTTTGACTGGGTATGAGTTGTTGGCATTCCTCAAATTACGACGAATGACGAGATGTTGACGTAATGCAGGTTATTGCATCGTAGGACTAGTGTGTGTCAATAATAATGACACAAAGCCGGATGGATGGAGTTCACTGGCGGCTTTTTATTTGCGTCTCCCCCTCCTCGGTTTTACCGCAAATTAGTTAATTACAGTCTTACGTAGGAGATCTCCACTTGCACCTACATTTACCTGCAAGGTTGTAGTGTCCAATGGTTGTTTTATTTTTCATCAATTTTTCATAAACGAATTAGATGCAATCCCGCTGAAATTTTTCCCACAAGGAACATTATGGAAAATTTATATCAATCTACAGGACTTTGTCACATGCTATAGAGTATTAAAAGCACTCCCTCTTACATTGGGTGGCTAGTAACAGCAGACACACATATATCCAATGAATTCTTTGTACCTACTAAGCGAACTCTACATTATTAACTGTCAAGACATAGATAATAGTTGATCAGAAAGTTTCAAGCTATACAAAAAGAATAAAAAAATTTGCAATATTGTTCACTGGCAATCACAAAGGTAGGAGGAGAGATTATTTCTTCAGCCGAACGTCACCATTTTAAAGCAATTTAGCTTATTATACGTTTCCTCGCTGCGACAAATCTCAAGCATGGTATTCGATGAACATTTATAGTATTTAGCGACGATACTGAAGGGATTGTGATTCAAACTAACGCTATCGTGGTTATCATCACAGCAAACGACAGAAGTTATAGCTCCACACCTAGATACTCGTATATGCTGCGTGTATTATTCTCGACTACTATTTCTTGCTGTGAGAGGCGATGCTTTTTTCTATGTTCAACGGTTTTGATGAATTATTTTTCGAATTTCTTCAGGTAATGTTCTTCAGTTTGATTTACGTATCCATATCTATCTCTTAGAAACACCACGCATTCACACCTTCTTTTCACTTATCTTTTTCAAGTATTGGCATCTCACCCTTTTGTCGAAATTGCATTTTCTGGGGGTTCAATTCAAGGAGTATTCGATGACGTTACATTTACACCTAATAAGATTAATGCCGGTGTTCCTCAGGGCTCTATTCTGTCGCCCATTCTATTTCTTATTTTCATAAATGATACCTTGCCCATGACATCATCCAAAACTCACGTCAATTTTTTGTTGATGAGTGCACGTTGAGCTTCCCTTACTGCTTCGTCTATTACCCTTGGTACTCATCTACTACTTCTACCGTTTATTGGTCTATAGCAGGGGTAGCCAAACCTTTTGGAAGTAAGGACGTGATTAAAAATGTTCATGAACGTTGCGGGCCCACTAATATGCCATGACATCATATATGCTTATTGGTAAATATTACTTACTGGCGCAGTAGCTGAGGTCATTACACTTCGTACTGAACTGTTACTTCTACTATATATTGGTCTGTAAGGGGACTGGACAAACTCTTTGGAAGCAAGGGGGGAATTAAACATGTTTTCTGAACGTTGTTGGCGCAACAATATGTAATGACATCATGTATGTTTATTGTTAAATATCACTTACGGGCGCACAAGTATGGGGTTGGTCAACCCTGGTTTATAGAAAACCGAACGGTCATGACCTCCATCATTCGGCTACGCCCCCCACCCCTTTGTCATCTGATCCGATTTCCTTAATGTCACGCCACGTAATTATAGCGTTTGGGATAATAGTGAAGAACGTGTGATTCGAACTGACGCTATGACAGTTAGAGTCACCAAAAATTGAACCAAAGCGCAGCCCATCAGGCCACCGCCGTGTGTACGAATTCGATTTCTAAACTCAAGTACGTTCGACTGATGTGGATTTGTTATGTTATCGCTATGGTATACAGCTCTGATGCATTTTCTTATTCGATTTTCGTTCGGTGTTCTTCACTATTTCCTTGTGTATTGTGTGTGTATCTGTTAGAAACGCCACAGACCTCTTTCTGGTTGGTCTTTTGTCAACAATTTTATGGATGGTTCTATCGTTGCGCATTTTTGTCATATACCGGGCCCATCTTAATCATCCAATACCGCTTAGATACCTATATATCGCAGTATACATATTAACTCGGCTACTAAGAAGAGTTCAGGGATCAGCACCGTACTGGGATTTTCTTATCTTTTGATATTTTATAAAGTCACTTTATTCTTTAATGGACTCCGACAAGAGGACGGTCTGGCCTGCCTCCTCTTCAACCTGGCGTTGGAGAAAGCAATCCGTGACTCTAGCGTTACAACTAGAGGGACTATTGTCCAGCCTACGCAGATGACAACGACATCATCCGATTCGTCTGTACAGAATTCCTTCACCCAGATCGATCAGGCGGCACAAAAACTGGGACTGCACATTAATGAGGGAAAAACTAGGTACATAGTGGCAACTTCTGCGAAGAGAAGACCTAACGTTGGTCAAACTATCAGGGTAGTGGAGCACCAATTTGAAGTAGTGCAATCCTTTAACTATCTTGGGTCAATAGTATCAGCCGATAACAATATGGAAGAAGAAATATGCGGACGGCTGATCAAATCCAACAAAGCATACTATGGTCTATCAAGGCTCTTTAAATCCCGAAATTTGTCCAGAACATCCAAGCTACTATTGTACAAGACCATGGTCTTACCAGTACTCATGTATGGATCCGAGACCTGGGTGCTTAATAAAAGACACTTTGACCTCTTAGTCGCGTTCGAGAGGAAGGTCTTAAGGAGAATTGTTGGCCCCGTTTGTGAGGGAGGACGATTCCGGAGACGCTACAACCACGAGTTGTACCCGATATACCTTGAAGCTAATATTGAAGGACATCAGCTCGAAATCGGGACCGGTAATAAGGCCAAGACCGGATCCCGGTTGCAGTGCCGATGATGATGAAAGTCACTATGGCATCCATATCCTAGTCGCAGAGTTGCCCGAAGGACGGTCTTCCATCTTGACTGAAACGTTATGCAAAGAGCTATTTTCTCTTGGCTTGAATTTTTCCCGGGGACTATCTTCCTACCGTGCCGCAAAAATGCTCGTCTTCAGGGTTCTTCTCTGTTATTATATCTGCTATAAAATAATTTTGTGACCCTACTACCTTCGACATACGTCTTCTCACCCGTTGGCCTTCACCTTGGTCGGAGACGTTAAGCAATTAGCTACTTTTTCTACGGCGCCGCACATGTTTTCATCTTAATCTGAGGGCTTTTTCATGGTATAATATTTGCTTATCTTAATCTCAGAGATTTTCCGTGCTATTATATCTGCTATAAAATAACTTTATGGTTTTTCTACGTGGGCTTGAGATGTTAAGTTACGTATTTTCCTATGGCAGCCTTTATCCTGGTCTGAGATGTTAAGTAGTGAGCTATTTTCCCTTGACTTAAAATTTTCCTGGGGGCCATCTTTCCACCCCGCCCCACATGTCTTAAGGGTTCTTCTGTGCCTGCTGTAAAATAACTGTATGACTACTTCTCAAACGACGCCCTTTACCTTGGTCGGAGACGTTAAGAAATTAGCTACTTTGCTTGGAATGCATTTTTTCTACGGCGTCGCACATGTTTTCATCCTAAATTCAGAGCATTTCCGTGCTTTTATATCTGCTATAAAATAACTTTATGGCTTTTTTTCCATGTGGGGTTGAGATGTTAACTAGTGTATTTTCTTTTGGCTGCCTTTATTCTGGTCTGAGACGTTAAGTAGTGAGCTATTTTCCCTTGACTTAAAATTTTCCTGCGGGCCATCTTTCCACCCCGCCCCACATGTATTATGGGCTCTTCTGTGCCTGCTATAAAATAACTGTGTGACTCCTTCTCAAACGAGGGCCTTTACCTTGGTTGGACACGTTAAGCAATTAGCTAATTCGTTTGGCTTAAATTTTTTTCTACCGCGTCGCACATGTTTTCATCTTAATCTGAGGGATTTTTCATGGTATAATATTTGCTATAAAATAACTTTATGGCTGTTCTATGTGGGCATGGGATGTTGACTAGTGTATTTTCTTTTGGCAGCCTTCATCCTGGTCTGAGACCTTAAGCAGTGAGCTGTTTTCCCTTGACTTGAATTTTCACTGGGGGACCATCTTTTCACCGTGTCGCACATGTCTTTAGGGCTCTTCTGTGCATGCTCTAAAATAACTTTATGACTCCATCTTCTCAGACGACAGCCTTCACCCTGGTTTGAGATGTTAAACTACTACTTTCCCTCGGCTTGTATTTTTTGTCTACAGTTTCCCGAATTTCTTCGCCTTAACCCTTATGTCAATGACCAACTTTACCGACAGTAGTCAATGACCGGGTACCCGGGTACCCATTCGTCGCAATTTCACGATTGCTCGGCCTAGTAGACGAATTTCGGTCCCATGTCTTAGATCATCTCCATTCAAACGTTTCTGAATGATAATTACGAAATTTCAATGAAAAAAATATTTTTTTTTCTTTCAAATTGACATTTTAAAAAATCGTCTACTAGGCCGAGCAATCGTGAAATTGCGACGATTGGGTACCCGGGTACCCGGTCATTGACATAAGGGTTAATCTGGGAGCGTTTTTATGGCATTTTATTGCCAATAAAATATTTTTATCGTCTCTTTTATATTGTCGTAGATCTTCTAGGACAATAGTCCTAATGATAGTCTAAGACGTTTAATACTGAGTTATTTGCCCTTGCTTTGAATTGTGGAGCCATTTATTTGGTATTACATCTGCCATAAATTAACTTTATGATATACATACCACGGTCGTTGAAGGTCTCTCACCATCGTCTGACACCTTTGTGGTGAGATATCTTCCTTTGGTTTTAATTCTGAGGAGTTTTCTCTGCCCTTATATCTGCTATAAAATAATTGTGTGGTATCCCTTCCCTGATTGCAGGTAATCTCGAAAGACCCCCTACACCATACTCTGAGACCTTAAGTAGTGAGTTATTTTCCATTGGTTTCAATTCTGAGGTAATTTTGTACTGTTATATCTGCTATAAAATAATGTTATGGTCTCTCTATTTTGGTCTGAAACGTTAAGTAGTGTATTTTCCTTTGGCAGTGTCCACCCGAGTCTGAGACGTTAAGTAATGAGTCATTTTCCCATGGTTTGAACTTTGAGAGCTTTTCTATCGTATTATCTTTGTTATAAAATAAATTTATGGGTTCACTATCCAGGTCGTAGATCGTCTCAGAGGAATGCCTTTATTAGACGGTAAGTAATATATTTTCCATTGGCAGGCTTCATCCAGCTCTGAGATATTAAGTAAAGAGTCATTTTCAATAAATAATTTTCTTTTGCTTTGAAGGGCTTTTCTGTGCTATTATATTTGCTATAAAATAACTTTATGGCTTCCCTAACCAGGTCGTAGATTTTCTCCGGCAACGACATTGATGAGACTGTTTTTTCTCTGCTATGTTGTTTGCTGTAAAATAAATTTATGGCATCCTTCTCCCATTGTTAGTCTACTTGGAAGATGCCTTTCATCCTGGTCTAAAACGTTTAGTAGGGAGCTATATGACCTCGGTTTGAATTTTTCCTGTAGGACATTACATTTACCGTGTTAGACGTGCCTTCATCTTTAGCCTAAGCCTTTTCTATACGACCCTTTTTTGGTCTGACACCATTTATTGAAATCCGTTACCCTCTCTGTCTGGGACTAGTTTCGCAGGTTTGTCATTTATTTATCAAGTGACTCAATTTATGAGGAAGAATTTCTTTCATCCAAAAGGCAGTTTTTGTACAATAGACGCACACAAAAAGGATTTTGTGATTATAAAGCAGGAGGAAGAAGAAGGAGCAGATGGGGTAATTGTTTCTGTAGGATTATTGTCTCCCAACTTTATACTTTTATGAGAGGGTCCTTCTCCTGTTTGTCTTCGATAGAAACCATCCTATAATTGGGCTAATGCACTTTTAGAGTATAGAAGAGAAGGTCTTTTAGTTACAGGCTGTTTTTTTATAGAGGCCAATTTCCGCTGTGCCTTAGTATGGGAGCTGGTAAAGCAGTTATGATGTAGGTATAATTGTCGACCCTGTGCTATTATAGCAGCTGGACAATACGTTCAGTATTCCTTTTTTATATTACTTTCTAGAAAGGCGAGTCTACAGTACTGAGTCGATTTCTATAAACATTTAATAATTTCCGATTTCTGAACTTATTCAGGATGTTTCAACCTTACAGGGGTTGCCATGTCATCGGTATATATTATTTTCATAGTTCTTCTCTGTTGAGACTCTAGCTAAAGGCCATTGTATAACACATTACACCTGTGGAAAGTGTGCACAGAAACTTGTCATCTTTTCAGTGAGCTAAGGATCATTTCGAAGGCTGTCACTGTGTGTAACACTTGTCAGAGGAAAGCCTTCTTTTGGTGTGACAATAGTTTCAAACTCCTGTTGACTTCTTGGCCTTTGACGCTTTTCACGGAGGGGTTTATATAATATGTTGATTGCTTTTACGATAAAGCTATAAAGTCGTACCCGTTTATTATATGGAGGATGACATTGAGCTTGGCTTAATTGAGTTCATTAACAAAGTTGAAATTCACTTATCGTCCGTTAATTTTTAGAACATAGAGACAAGTTCCAGGTTCGGAGTTCACTTGTGGAATTTGTGGACTGAAACTTTTTTTTTGTTTTTACCTTCTTGTAAATCTGAAGCCATTTTTATACAACAGTATTCCTTTTTCTTTTATATCGAAAGAACATTGAGGTATGTATACCTTTTCGGAGCATACCGCTGATTCTAGGTTCAGAGTTCAGTTTTGGATCTTGTGGAACCTAAAACTACTGTTTTCGTCTCGCTGTAAATTTGAAGCCGCAGTATTTCTCTTTTTCTTCCCACCGGATAGAAAGTTGTGGAATACGGATTCATGTTTTGAAGGCACAACGGTGGTTCTATTAAACGTATCGAGTTTACTGCCCACTGTCGCGAATTGCATATGGAGTAAGTCAAGTGGTCAAAGGTTAGTTGCACCTGTATATACCGACTGCTATTTGGACCGCTGTTCATATTGTTTCAATTTGAAGGCAGAATTCTCATTAACCAAGAAATTTATTGGCACGTAACCTTTAGCTCCACTCTGGTTTTCAACAATAAAATTCTCAAAACAAGTTAACTATTCGCTTTCGATCAAAGTCTTTAACACAACATTTACTTATAAATCGTATAAAATAAACCAGTCTTGGGATTTTCGAGCTCCCATTTGCGCCGTCAGTTTGTCGTTATATTCTGTGCCGTTAAATACGTAATGGCCATGAAATTACCGCGTTTGTTTCAGGCGAAGCAGCTTGATATTGACAGGTGCCTAAAATGTGCATTAAGTTTTTAATAATGTGTTTTAAGGTTTGCTGGGTCCAATTTTTGTCTGTGCGTTTTAAAGCGGTTTAAAATTCATTAAATGTGATAGCAAAAGTATCATATGATGAAAACTTGGTTTTAACCGGATGACTTGGAAACTTGACGGGAATTTTATGTCCGAGATGGAAGTGTTTGACTCCAAAAAAGTTTCTATAATATTTATCGATGAGTATATACTTCAATTCAATTCAATTTTTATTTGGTAGATAATTACATTTATGGTATATTTTACAACTAGTACTTAAGAGATTTAGGATAGCAATTCCTTTACAACTATAATATTAAATCTATATAACGACAATAGCACAATTTTAATGAATAGCAAATAATAAATTAAGGGAAAACTACAATAAAAAAAAGAGTATATACTTTGTTTTACAAAATAGTAAAAATATAGAATAATATAGAATCCAACCTCTAAGTGAAGCTTAAGGTTTCCTAGAAATTTTGAAGTGTAGCCCAAAGACTGATACAATAGGATTACCGGGCGAGAGTACGTTTTTAGAGTTTCAAATTGGTTTGGTAGTATTTCAGGGTACACCTTCAAGTGAGGCTTGAAAATGTTTAAGATACTCTAGATTCCGTAACTTGCCAAGCGATTCAATCGCATTACAGCATGCCAAAGCCTTCAAATCTAGTTCATATAAATGTAGGTTCAACAGATACCTCTATTCAATTGGGGCCAATAGTAATAAAGTTATTTCTTATTCCAGCCCACGTGATCCCATGCCGGGAAGTTACAGGAATAAAAAGTAAGTTTACTGTCCAACCGCCACAATGGAACAGAGCTCTTAGTTGAACTTACGCATATCACAACCTGTTAACTCACTGAACTATAGAAGCGAGTAATAAAATGTGATAGAAGCTATAGTTGAACTTGTTAAAGTAGTTGGTGACATAAGATGGGAAAAGGTTTGGTCCACACTGTGCTTTGACATTTAAGGGTACATCAAAACCCCTTTTATGGGGCGCGTGTGTAAAACAAACTCGAACTAGAGAACGCTACCATTCGCCCACTATTTCAACGATCGTGTTAGCAATAAATCAATGTTTCATCTTTGGATGAATAAGATCAAGTGCCCTCTTTAGACTCTGATTTATACTATACCGTAGCTTTCAAAAATGGCATACGTCAAAATTTGTCAACAAGACTCTATCAATTTGATGTCGCATTGTGCCATTAGGCCCAGTATGTTCACTTTACTTTGATTGCGACTCTTAAGACCAAAAAGACTCAAAACCTTAAAAGCAGTATAACTTTGAGGGGAAAATTGAAACAACTGTGACACCAAAGTTCCCTCTCCAAATTGAAATGATTTCTTTGCCTTTCCCAGGAGTGTTAGCGTTCATTGATGTGAGTGTTGACTTCAAGACTCCAAACTAGATGGACTGGAATCAGGTCTCACACATAAGCATGTCTATAAAGATAACGCAATGCAGATCCACTTAGGAAGGTTGTACTTTGAGGGAGCGTCCTATGAATTGAATATGTAGCTATTGGCTTGAATTTAAACGACCCGATCTACATTGCCTCCGTGTCCATTTTGGAATTGGATTTATCCTGTAACAGTGGCGTTAATGAAGCCTTAGACCTGATAATTAGAACCGAATTCCTATACATTAGTATTAGGCAACGAGGCTTTGGATACTACATTCTATGTCTAATAAAACTCAATCTTTCCATTCCAATTCAGATCCACAGTTCTTTTTGGTATTACACTAGTGATGTTAATTTTACCCTTCCAAACCAGACGCTCTAGCCCTAATATTGTAGACCAGGTGTTCCAGGATATATGCTTGAGATTAGAAACTTCATGTAGAGAGATCTAGTTGTTCAAACCAAAACCGCCTGATCTAATAATTCATTACAGATTCTCCCAATTCAATGTCTCAGACTAGTCGTTCTAGAAATGATGATCCAAACTAGAGGCCTCCGAACATATGCAGTAGACCAGATGCTACAAACCACACGAAGTAGACCATATATTCCAGAGTTGATCATCGGAACAAAATGTTGCAGATCACATATTCTAGATCAGAAGTTCCAAATGTGGTGCTCCAGATCATATACTGCAGACTAGATGCTCCACACCAGATGTTCGAAATCAGATGCTCCAAATCAGGTGCTCTAGACCAGATGCTACAGACCGGATGCTCTAGAGCAGATGCTGTATACAAGATGCTCCAGACCGGACGTTCTAGACCAGATACTACACACCAGATGCTCTAGACCAGAAGCTCTAGATCAGATGCTGTAGACCAGATGTCCCAGACAAGTTGCCCTAGACCAGATGCCACAGACCAGATTTTCCATACCACACGTTCCAAACCAGATACTCCAGAGCAGGTGCTCTAGAGCGGATGGTGTACACAAGCTGCTCCAGACCGGATGTTATAGACCAGATACTACCGACCAGACACTACCGAACAGATGCTCTAGACCAAATACTTTAGACTAGATGCTCCAGACTTGATGCTCTAGACCAAATGCTTTAGACCAGATGCTCCAGACCAGATGCTCTAGACCAAATGCTCTGAAACAATTGCTCTAGATCAGATGCCCCAGACCAGATGTTCCATACCACACGTTCCAGACCAGATGCTCCAGACCAGATGCTCCAGATCAGATGCTCCAGACCAGATGCTCCAGACCAGATGATCCAGACCAGATGATCCAGATCAGTAGCTGCAGACCAGTACTCTAGACCAGATGCCCCAGCCCCCATGCTCCAGGGTAGATGCTTTAGACTAGATACTATAGACTAGGTGCTCCAGACCAGAGGTCAGTTGCTCTAGACCAGATGCTCTAAACCAAATGCTCCATGCGTTGCTCTAGATTAGATTCTCTAGACTAGATGCTCTAGACCGGATGTTCTAAGCCAGATGCTCGAGACTATATCAGAAGGTCTAGACCCAATATTACAGGCAGTGCTCTAGATCACATGCTCTTGACTAGATGCTCCAGACCGTTCTAGACCAAATGCTACAGCCCAGATGCTCTAGACCAGATGACCCAGCCCACTTGATCTAGAGTAGATGTTCCATACCACATGTTCCAGACCAAATGCTTCAGATTAGAAGCTCTATACCAGATGCTTTAGATCGGATACTCCAGACCAAATGCCCCATATCAGTTGCCCTAGACCAGATGCACTAGACCAGTTGTTCTAGACTAGATGCTTTAGATCATATACTGTAAACCTGATGCCCTAGACCAGAAACTATAGACCAGATACTCCAGACCTGACGTTCTAGACCAAATGCTACAGCTCAGATGCTCTAGACCAGATGACCCAGACCAGTTGCTCCAAACTAGATGTTCCATACCACATGTTCTAGACCAAATGCTTCAGATTATACGCTCTATACCAGATGCTTTAGATCGGATACTCCAGACCAGATGTCCCAAATCAGTAGCCCTAGACCAGATGCTCTAGACCACATGCTCTAGATTAGATGCTCCAGACCAGAGACTACAGACCAGATGCTCTAGACAAGATGTCCCAGGCCACTTGCCTTAGACCAGATGCCCCAGATCAGTTGCTCCAGACCAGATCGTCCAGACTAGATTCTCTAGACTAGATGCTTCCCACCAGATTCTCTAGAGCAGATACTATAGACCAGATGCTCTAGACCGGATGCTCTAGACCAGATGCTCTAGACCAGATGCTCTAGACCAGATGCTCTAGACCAGATGCTGTAGACCAGATGCTCTAGGCCAGATGCTCTAGATCAGATGCTCTAGATCAGATGCTTTAGACCAGTATTCTAGACCAGATGCTCTAGGCCAGATGCTCCAGACCAGATGATCTAGATCAGATGCTCTTGATCAAATGCTCTAGATTAGATGCTCCAGGCCAGATGTTCCAGGCCAGATGTTCCAGACCAGATGCTCCAGGCCAGATACTCTAGATCAGATGCTCTAGAATATATACTATAGACAGAGGTGAGCTGTTCGAAACCTGATATTCTAAACGTGATATTCTAAACATGATATTCTAGACTAGATGCTCTAGACCAAATGCTCTCGACCACATGATCTAGATTAAATGCCCTAGATTAGATGCTCTAGACTAGATACTATAGACTATATACTCCAGACTAGAGGTCACAGATGAGTTGCTGTAAAAGTGATACTCTGGACCAGATGCTCGAGACTATATGCTCTAGATCAGATACTCCGGATCAGATGTTTTAGATCAGATATTACGGCCAATGTTCTAGACCAGATGCTCTAGACCAGATGTTCTAGACCAGATGCTCTAGACCAGATGCTCTAGACCAGATGCTCTAGACCATATGCTCTAGACCAGATGCTCCAGACCAGATGTTCGAGACTATTTGGATGTACCACATGAAATCTTCGATTTTCGCTCTGTCGGAAATAAGAAGTTCTCGAGTGAACATCTGTGTCAGAACGTTAAATTTTCTTTTTTTATAAAGAAAAGTGGTACGTGTGCTTGACGTGTGAGAATTTTAGGGTTCGTTACAAGTACAGCAATTTTTTTTCTAGGAATTGTTTACCATGTAGTCGGCAGTTCAAATTCGAACCCTCTTTCTTTATGAATTTAAAATGGGACATAATGCGTAATTGACAGTGAGAAACATTAATGACGCATATGAGGATGTAGCGATAAATGAACGCACTATACGACGTTGGTTTGGAAAGTTCTGTTGGGGAGATTTCAGCCTCGAAAATGAACCACGTGAGAAGCCGGAAACGATGGTTGACGACGATGTTTTAACAGCAACGGTGGATGCGGACCCAACGAAATCGATGCAGGAGATTGCATAAAGCAAGGGAGTATCCCCAATGACAATAAGTCGACACCCCTTTGGCATCTCGGGGCGCCCCTTCGGCACTATAGGTTCGCCTCTCCCTAGAGAAGTATAATAAAAAAAAAGAACCTCTCATAGGAAAGGTAAACAAAGTCGATAAGTGGGTACCCCATCAGCTGAATGAGCCCCAAAAACTACGGTGCCTGACTAACTGCGCATCGCTTGGTTTAAGAAACTAAAGTGAACCGTTTTTGCACCGGATAGTCACCTGTGATGAAAAGTGGATACTGTATGATAATCGTAAAAGACCTAGGCAGTGGTTGGATGCAGGTGAATAATCAAAACAGACCCCGAAGCCAGATCTTCACCCATAAAAGGTTATGGTGACAATTTGGTGGACATTGAACGGACGAATCCACTGTTCATTTCTTCAACCAGGAGAAACGATAAACGCTATCAAATATTGTGATGAAATAGACATATTGCCAAATTGACTGAAAAGCAACCTGCGTTTTCCAATAGGCACGGCCTGATCCTTTTGCATGACAATGCTAGACCCCATACCTCACAAGTAACGGTGCAAAAACGGTTGCAGTTGGGATTTGAAATTCTTCCGCATCCTCCGTACTCTCCTGACATTTCCCCAGCGGATTAGCATATTTTCCGCAATCTGGATTCATTTGCCGGCAGATGGTCTTCCGGAACCGAGCAGAGGTTGTAGCGATTCTAACAGATACACACAATTCACAAGCAAAAATAGTGAAGAACACCGAACGAAAAAATCGAATAAGAAAAATACATCAGAACCGTATACCAAGCGATAAATAAAAATAATTCACACCAGTGGAATATACTCCAGTTTCGAAATCAAATTCTAAACACGGTCAGTAGCCTGGTGTGTAACGCTTAGGTAAAATTTTTTTCGTGATTCGAGCTGTCATAGCGTCAGTTCGAATTACACGATCTTCTTCACTATTATTTCAAACGCTATAAGTTCATAAAAGCCCTTGAAGATTTCATTGCCTCAAAATGTTAGCACTTCTACGAAAAAGGAATATTTGACCTTGTATCACGTTGGAAGGCTCCTCCTGTCACACGGGAGGCCGGGGTTCGATTCCCCATCGGAGAGCCTGTGGCGCAAGACTAATGACCTTGCCCGGAAAAAACAAATCATTATGGAAAAATTTAACAAGCCTCAGGACTTGCTAAATAAGGCCAAGACCGGTTCCCGGTTGTAGTGCCGATGATGATGATGATGATCACGTTGAAAGAATGTCATAGATGCCAAGGGATCCTATTTTGGTTGATCAAAAATGTATGGAAAAATAATATCGGGTTTTAAATGTTTACTATAAAATCGGACAACCCAATATATGCCATAGACTAGATACTCTAAATCTGATCCAAGTCAGATTTTCTTATTACACAAAACGCGCAGGCAAAAGGGATATTTAGACACATTTACAGTATATGCCAAACCCCAATGCGATAGCGAAATGAAGAAGGCGATAAGGAACGTAGGAATCGAGCTACATTGGTGTTCAAGGTCTGGATATTATAAAGATGAGGAAACACACCGCCAACCGATCGTCATAGGTACGTCTGAAATTAACTTTTAACGTGTTTCAATATACACACTCTGATTGATGTGTCTTGCGGGAAAACGGTAGAGTGTGTTCACCAAATTTAGTTGAACCACGGTTTATAGTAGCTACAAAACAGATATAGGCAAGATTTACTGCGCCTAGTTGATAGGAGGCAGATTATACCCCATTGAGAATTTAGTGGATCAAACAGTTAGAAAGGCAGTCTTATAGAGTCTACCACAAAGTGATTAACGTGAATTAAATATCTTCTGAAAAACAGGATTTATGCCTTTAACAAAAATACGACCTAAAACCACAATTTGGGGTAAAAACAATTAACATGCCGGGCGTCTAATCTCATCTAGTAAATGTACCTATTGTTCATCAGTTACATCACTTTTATCGGCATTAAGTGGTGTAACAAAAGCCTCGATTTTCACGTTTTACGCTGAATATTTACGAGTATCTACAATTTGGCTGCAACGACTTTCTTTCCTCTGGCTATAAGTTGCAATCCACTCTACAACAAGTCGAAAGACTCACCAAAACTTGACCATCAGTTACAGCGATGGGTTCTTACGGTAGTCTGGTAACATATTCTAGTTCTAATTCGAGCTAAAAATGATCCAGTTCAACATCAGTTTCAACAATTTATCTGGCTTTGGATTCATGAGTAGCGGTATATGAATGACTCTAAACATGATGAACCTCTTACCAAGCAGTCCCAACCCCAAAACGGTAAGAATCGCCCCTAGGTTCGACAGAGGTTGTTAAACTAACACACATCGGTTAGCCGAACTGGATTTGATGAGTCCACTGTAAGCAAATACTCCAGTTGCCACAAGCAATCTTTCGATACAGTTCTCTAAAAAACTTGTAAATTCATTCAGCTATGATAATCGTCGCTCTTGGTGGCCGCGACCCTCTTTACGAAAAGCCTAAACCACTTATTGGGAACCAATAATGGCAACCACCCGAAACAGAGTTTTTGTTTTCAAGCCTAGAAGCTACAACTTGTCTTGGGCTGTTATCGCCGTGGGATATTTTCAGTGGATAAAGTTTAGTCATCACTCAAAAATTATGCAATGAACATGAACTGAATCGTGCGTATGTAACAAGCGTTGCACCTCACTGAGGCAGCACGCGTTAATCTAGATCATGCTCTAGAATACGGACCTTAAATATGGGCACGAGTGCCTCTTCTGCCTTCCGTTGAGAGCTGCTTTAAAACCAGAAGCCACTTGCTATGGGACAGTCAACATGCCTTACATAGCTGTCACCAATCCCATAGCATCCGCGTCTTAGATACTCGATACCAGCTCTTCAGCTTCAGCTCTGGGTAATGGCTGTTCTCTCTCATTTTTAGGTCATCCGCTTTGCCGCTTATTCTCAACACAAGAATGTTGTTTATAGCTTTGCCACACGGTGCCCCTCTCGCAAGGCACGAAACACCTGCCCAACCTCAACCAGACCGGACTAGATCGAGCCTCTAGTACGGGACCCGAAGGTAACGTTCTACCAGTTACCTGTCGTACCTGGATCCGTTCACCTGTTTGAACCGCGACCATTGCAACTATTGTAACGTTGCCGCGGGAACAGACCCAGCTCCTTCATTATTGGAGATATCTTATTGTCTTGCTGTCTTCCCATCTTCTTGCCTCAGTTGCATTTTAAGTTTTGCTTTTACGTCGCAAAGTAGAGCACAGCGTGGGAAACCAGTTTGGGAGTTGGAGCGACGAGGTAATTTCCAGCAGCCAGTTGGTGCGGTACTTGTATCTTAAAAACGACAAACGACTCGTTCCGTTAGATGCGTTTCCGGTTTGCTGTTCCCATTCTGCGGAAATCAGGCTTCCACCAGCCCCTCCCGAAGTTTTAGAAGGCGATCGTAGTGATTGGCCCAGAGGCTGCATGTCGAGCCTTCAGTTGAAAGAGAAACTGTAATTTTCCGCCTACATGAGTCCATTGGTCTTCACTGGGCCTCATCCGGCTATTGGTGTCGCCAACCTGTGCCAGAGCGATTTGTTTATCAAGTGATTTGAAGCGGCTGACCTTCGCTCGATTTGCAAGACGGTGAGGGGTCTCTTTTGCATGCTATATAAGAATTTGCTTAGATCGTAGGTTTCCAATTTGAATATTGTAACGAGAGACGTTGGTCGGTCAGTAAAACACCGACTTGCGCCACTGCTCCCATGTAGTTCGCATATTAACCCACTGGCGCGAGGTATCAATTAACCATAACTATGGATCTGTGTCAACAGACGCATCGGTGTAACTCCAATTTAAATGACATCTGAAGAAGACGGGAGAAATATGAAATGATTTGCGTAGCTACAAGTCACCGCGAGATGTCGGGGCGTTTCGTTAACAAAACTCAGGTATCTGAATAGTGGGGCGTAGAGATCAGAGGGCATGCCGGCGTTTATGATGCAAGTTTAATGGGTAATTAAGTCAGTCCGAGTGACTGGGTCATTAGTAGGTTGCTCGCCTCTGCGCCACCTGCTGTCGAGCTTACCACCCGGAACTTGATCGCACAAGTTGAAGCACTGGATTGTTTGAGCCACATAACTCACTTACGGTATTCAGTTGACTGCACCTAACCATGAGCTACCAGTTTTTTGGAGTGAAATGTCTCGAGAAAGGTCGGGGCCGTCGAGTTTGAGTAATGAATATTCGGAGCTGCTCGCTGTGGCTCCCCTTGACATGAGTCGGCTTCCATTTGCCAAAATATAGCAAACACATTTGATTATGATCACCAATCATCACGGCAACAGCTGAAATGAAATTCACTAAATCCTTAACTGTGAGCCATCAGAGCACTAGAAGTCGTGCCATGTCATACAGAAGGGTAATGTGTTGTATTATGGAGAGGTAAAGTGTTATAGCGACAGCTGCTTTTATAGGACAGGAATCCTTAGGAAGGTGCACAATGTAACGTAAACGCAACATGGAGGTGTGCACTAAAATTCACTGAATGTTATATAGTAGGGTAAGCTGGTACAAGGTTGCCTTATAAATGGGGCTGCTTTTTATAGTGATGTTGAATCTCTATGATTTTTATAGGACAGGAATCTCTAGCAAAGTGTGCAATGTAAACATGAAACGCGGATGTAAACACTAGAATTCATTAAGTGTTATATAGTATGGTATTGTGGGACGAAGTTGTCTTATAAAAGAGATTGCGTTTTATAGCGACATTCAATCTCTATCCCATTGGATAGGACAGAACTCTTTAGCAAAAGGTGCCATGTTAATGCGCTACGAGGATGTGAGCATTAGAAATCACATAATATAGTAGGGTAATGTAATCCGACGTTATCTTATAAATGTAGTTATGTTTTATACGATGTTCAATCGTTTTTATATAGGGCAGCAACCCACGACAAAGTGGACCGTCACCTATAGCATGAAGACGTGGTGTTTAAAACATATAAGGGAAGGCAATCTAGGAATGTTACTCTAGTGAACAAATTTTGTGGATTTGCAACTGAAAGATAATGTCTCCTGGGCGATTTATAGGAAAAGGTTGTGCCAAGCCAACTTTCACCAAACCCAAGCGAAAAGATCGTCAATAAAAATTCCAAATAAGAATACACACAATATGTCATTTATATTGTTGCTGCGCGCATAAGCCGTTGCTTCTAAGAATACAGACGATAAGATAAAAAAAGCACTTGACAAAATATACATGGTTAGATTGTTAGTTTGCCGCTTCCGAAACCCAAACAAGAACAGAGTAAACAAATGTACACAATGTATTGGTACATTGTGATCGCGCCACCATATTTCCTTACCACAGGTACAGCAGTGAGGAATTTATCGGCCGGACGGTCATATAGGTGACGGTGCGAATGTATTAAGGGGAATTTTACGAACGCCACCGAGGGTAGAATGAAAATAAAAACGATGGGACATTCAGGCCTCTACAAGTATTCAAAATAGTGGCGAATAGACAGTGAACGTTGATCAACCATTCAGGGTGAGCTCGGGAATTAAACACGGAACGAGAGCCAAAAATCAAGCGGACGCCAAGACGGCCATTGGTTTGTTACCAAAACGATAAACACAGAAATTGTAAACGAATTAATGCCAGAAAAGTTGTTTCTTCTTTTATAAAGAACCAGAATCTGCTACCGAGTCACGAGGACGATATTCGTGGTGACTAGTGTCTTGCAAATTAGAGTCACAGGTAAAACAGTGCAAGGGTCCTGAAGACGAGAGTCATGCATATGAGAATCATGAAGACGAAAGTCATGAGGATAAGAGATGAGAGTCATGACCGCAAAATACATGAAGATGTGAGTCAAGAGGACAGGCGTCATGAGAACGGGAGTAATGAGGACGGGAGTCATGAGGACGGGAGTAACGAGGACGGGAGTTGTGGGGACCGAAGTTATGAGGATGAAAGACTTCAAGATTAGGATTACGAAGACGAGTGTCGTGTGGGTGGGATTTATGAGGACGAGAGTCATGAGGGCGAGAAGCATGAGGACGAGAGTCATGAGGACGAGAGTCATGAGGACGAGAGTCATGAGGGCGAGAGTCATGAGGACCAAAGTCATGAATACCGAAGTAATGAGGACGGGAGTCATGAGGATGGCAGTCAGGAGGACGGGAGTCATGGGGACCGAAGTTATGAGCATGAAAGACTTCAAGATTAGGATTTTGAAGACGATTGTCATGGGGGCGGGATTCATGAGGACGGGAGTCATGGGGACCGAAGTTATGAGGATGAAAGACTTCAAGATTAGGATTTTGAAGACGAGTGTCACGAGGACGGGAGTCATGAGGATGGGAGTCATGAGGACGGGAGTCATGGGGACGGGAGTTATGAGGACGGCAGTCACGAGGATGGCAGTCAGGAGAACGGGAGTCATGGGGACCGAAGTTATGAGGATAAAAGACTTCAAGATTAGGATTACGAAGACGAGTGTCATGGGGGCGGGATTTATGAGGACGAGAGTCATGGGGACGAGAGTCATGAGGACGAGAGTCTTGGGGACGAGAGTCATGAGGACTGAAGTTATGAGGATGAAAGACTTCAAGATTAGGATTTTGAAGACGAGTGTCATGGGGGCGGGATTCATGAGGACGGGTGTCATGAGGACGGGAGTCATGAGAACGGGAGTCATGAGGACGGGAGTCATGTGGATGGGAGTCATGAGGACGGGAGTCATGAGGACGAGAGTCATGAGAACGAGAGTCATGAGGACGAGAGTCATGAGGACGAGAGTCATGAGGACGAGAGTCATGAGGATGAGAGTCATGAGGACGAGAGTCATGAAGACGAGAGTCATGGGGAATAGAGTCATGGACACAAAAGTTACGAGGATGAAAGACTTCAAGATTAGGACCATGGAGACGAGAGCCACGAGGACGAGAGTCATGAAGACGAGAGTCACGGGGACAAAAGTTATGAGGATGAAAGAATTCAAGATTAGGATCATGAAGACGAGTGCCATGGGGACGGGATTTATGAGAACGAGAGTCATGAGGACGTGAGTCATGAGGACGAGAGACATGAGGACGATAGTGTTGAGGACGGGATTTATGAGGACGAGAGTCATGTGGACGAGAGTCATGAGGACGGGATTCACGAAGACAAAAGCCACTAGGACGAGAGTGACGGGGACAAAAGTTATGAGGATGAAAGAATTCAAGATTAGGATCATGAAGACGAGTGCCATGGGGACTGGATTTATTTGAACGAGAGTCATGAGGACGAGAGTCATGAGGACGAGAGTCATGAGGACGAGAGTCATGAGGACGAGAGTCATGAGGACGATAGTCATGAGGATGGGATTTATGGGGACGAGAGTCATGAGGACGGGAGTCACGAGGACGAGAGTCACGAGGGCGGGAGTCACGAGGACGAGAGTCACGAGGACGAGAGTCATGAGGACGTGAGCCACGAGGACGAGAGTCATGGGGACGAGAGTCATGAAGACGAGAGTCACGAGGGCGAGACGACAAATCATTCGTAAGAGGGTTTTTTTGAACGCAAGCTATGAAGGCAGTGAAGGTTTTGAAATTTAACTAGTTTTCAAAAGATTCTTGCATAGAAAATGAGTTAAACGGCACGACTTATAAAAAGACATTGAACATTACGAGTTCGGGATTTTAGAGCTGAAAGAATGAATACCATGCGAAAGTGCGTCACAGCGACAATTGGCAAAAAGAAAAAACGTATGTCACACAAATACGTACGGCTTTGCACCTCGGCAGCATACCTCACGAATATTGCCTCTAAGAATTCAGATGATAAAAGCGAAAAACAATTTACAAAATATATCGTTACATTGGTAGCGCGCTGCACGAGACCTTTCTTACCAAATCCCCACAGCAACAGTGCAAAAAAATTTCCCACTGTGTATTGGTACCCTGTGATCGCGCCAGCATATTTCTTTCCCACAAGCACAAAGAAGAGGAGATATTCTGGCAGAACTAAGCGTTGAGAGGATAAGTGTTTAAATATATGATTAGATATATGATTAAATATATGATGCGCCACACATTTTAAAGGAGCCCAAAAACAAACAGCTTAATATAATTAAAGAGGTTTGGTTTTGTAATAGATTGTCGTTTCCATGTTTTCTTATGAGTGGGCGAGTTCTGTGGAGTCTTATAAAATATAAACATTTTGGAAAAAGTGATTTGATAGCGGTCGAGTGTTTCCTATGGCTTAACTCGTCTGTTTAAGACCTACAATACCAATTATTCAGAGCAGGGTATTAGGCCCAGTGTAGTTATTTACTCAGGTCGAATGCAACGGTTGTCCTAATTAGGTATTTCTTAGCATTTAACATACATTAACGTCGCACAAGTAGGTCGAGGCTATCATTGACTTACTGGGGTTAAGGAAGTTTACACTGCACAGAATCGTGATACATTCTTCAAAGCCATTTACAGAATGCCGTCTATTACTCTCCGTTGATTACCAGATACTGGATTGCCATTTAATTCCTAAGATAACTTATCTAGTTCAAAAGAGTTTACAAGATTAACGCGTTGCGTATTTGTTATATTGATTTTCGAATCGGACCAGTTTGTGTACAACATTTTCCTAATTCGGTTCTCGGATTAGGTTCACACCAACCAAAATATAGTCTATATTTGATTCTTACCAGGCTGAAATTGTAGACGTTCCAGTGGATCTTTTGACTCACCTGAAAAGATAAAACAAAACAAAAACAGTCATGAGTATTTTATAAATCTAGGCAGCGGTTTGACCGGTTTGGTTGAAGAATGGTACTAGACGAGGTGTATTCTGGTTCGAGGGTATGATAAATAACAAAACACTCGACGGAAAGTTTATTTTTAGAGTCCACCTCATTAGTAAAAATGGTTAAGAGGTTGTATATGTGTGTGGTGGAGAGCACACTGGTTCAAATGACAACTTTGCCCGCTAGTTATTTATTACTGGAAAGTGGCAGCAACATAAGGTATCTGGACTTCTTCCAGGAAACGCAGGGTCTACGAAGGTCTGCTTGGTTTGGTCAGTTAACTTATGGGTTAAGCCACCTCAATCCCCTTCGGATTATCGATGTAAGCTTTTATAAATTTGATTAGTGAGGTGGTTTTGGAAGGAGGCTTGAATTCTCTTTTGTCTAGAGAGCCACATAGGCAAGTAGTGGGCGCATCTGGAGTCTTTGTTAAGATTTTGATTGTAACAAGATATTCAACCGTCGATTGACCTTGACTGAAACGTGGAAGGTATCCATGATAGGAGGGTATCAATTGACAAGGTATTTTCTGTTTAATGGATCTTGTGTCAAGCTTCTAAATTTTGCTACACGAATTCTGTATACCTGTACCGGTCTAAGCCGTCTTCGTTGACGTGTATTTTTACAACCTTCTCAATCATTCAGCCTCTTGAAAACAATCTAACTACCTCCAAAAAATAATGGTACTATGAAATTAGAGAAAACATGCGGCGTCGCGGTAGGAAAGCTCTTTCTTTGATAGACTTACTGCCTGTCCAAAAAGTATTCATGGCTTCAATTATAATATTATCCCAACTAGAACGTGAGTTAAACACCAATTACGAAACAAGGAATTTGGTTTTAAAACTAGGATTAAACAAACTGAGACCAGTCCATAGTTGTTACCTAAGACTAGACTAGATTCTAGGCAATTAAAGCGATCTATCAGAAATCTACCAGTTGACATTATGTTTCACATGACTTGCGACACTTGATCAGTCAAGCCCCAATGACAAACACTGTCATTCGTATGCATGCCTCTCACGTGTGTCTACATATTGTTACGCATTCAAACGGAGGCGCTGCCCCTTTCCATTGTCTTCATTTTGTCTCACCTAATTAAGAAACATTGCTGCAGATATTTCGACACACTCGGGGAATATCAGCTAACCAATTTAATTGTGGCGTCCAAACTAATTTCAGTTCATATCGCGGTGCAGGTCTGGTAGATGAAGTCTGCATTTTTCCTCGAGCTTCCTCTTTGGGTCGTGTGGCGTGGGAGTCTCAACAGTGTGACAAATACTGACGTAACTGGTTGTGTACTGAACGTGGGATCATAGGGTGAGAATTAGATACCACTTCGGGATTCAGTATGAAGAGAAGGGTATTGGGGTTTTACAAGACGAATTGGGATTTGATTTTTGCAAGTAATATTTCCACCTGAGCGAAGACCGTGTTTCTTGTCTACGTAAAGAGGCAATGAGTCGCATCGTATATGGTTTTTTATAATGTGCACTCTCAAATGGGATTATTACTATAGTTTAAATATCAAAAAACGGAGGACATACTCGAAAATGAGGAAATTTGAAAGAAGTACATGGTGGGGTAAAGGAAATTGTTGATTTGGAATTTCAGTCTAAAAAAAAGTAGTACAGACGTCGATCATTTTCTTGTTCCACCATCAACTACTAGACTTAAAGTTAACCTCGTGATTTACTTTGTGTCGTTTCCATAGTTTTGAGGACAACTTCAGGCAGATAGCGCCCGTTACTGTCGATATCATTCATTTGACCTTTTTCAGCATATCTATGGGGATATTGGAGACAGGCTGACAAATGTTATTTCTTAAGTGACTCAGGATCATGAGGCGATTGTTGTAAACAATTGGTTTGAGATAGCTTCATAAAAATGTCGGAGGGGGCTAAATCTAGTAACCTGGCTGACCACTGTATATTTACCCTCGAGATGATGGCATTTTAACGAAAAGTGGGACTCCACGGCGGTAAAGTGTGACTCAATGACACCAATTTGACTAAACTATTGGGAGAGCATTGGCGACTGCGGGCTAATCAGAGTCATTCTGTGAACATGTACGATCCATTTCTGTCATCTGACTTATTTCATTCAACCGATTGCGCCTTTGAAAAAATTCGCCTAATATTCCGATAGCTGTTTTATAATCACTTACATCTCAAACGAGTTGCCAAGTATGGAAATACGGCGCTACGAACTGGGGCGATTTATGGGATCATAGCATTCTTTCCGTGGTTAGTCGCTGCTTTAAAAACTCCATTGGTAACGCTTACGCAGAATCAGTCACCGAGATTATTTTTCACGACATGGAACCTCACTTTTCATATTGTGTTAAAATAAATTCATTCAATAAATTTTGGTTTGATAAAAAATGCGAACAAATTTCAAAGCCCAAAAATAGGCCCTTTTGACTACTGACACTGGAATCTTACGTAGGCCAATAGAACATATTTGTTGTAACCAAAGCGTTGATACCCCGAAGAAGGTTCACACTCACAGAATAACGAGGAACATACTTGAGTGCCCAAGCGGTTCACGTCCCTTTTGGTCAACGAAAATGGTTATAAGCAATAACTTTAGTCCCTCTTTGTTTCTTGATTAATGCAAGCAGTCGGACGCTAGCCACAAACTCAAAAGACAAAGCCAATGCTCTCGCGAATTTATTTTCCGCGGCCTCAACCCAGGATGTTGGTTTTTTATAACCAGCTGTAATTGCACCACAAAAGTGTTCAATGCCAGATGTAAAGGTCTGCCCACGTGTTGTTCAATGCATTCTTGGCGGAATTTATTATAAGAACACAACCGGGCCGGAAGGAATACCACCAGTAATACTCAAAGCTGCGCACTGGAACGATCGCCGATTTTAACCAAATTAACACATACGAGTAGAAGAAAATCGTTCTTTAGCCGAAGCACATCAATGTGCAACTCTCTCCATAATCTTGTGTTTCCTCCGGATTGTTGCAGAATGGGAAAACAGCGGGAATCCCATTCCGTGTAAGTGTTTCCGGAGCACTACGATTTGAAACTGCTCAAAAACAATCCCTAAAATTATGTAATTAGGGTGCTAACACAACGTTCTAGGTTCGCCTTTCCTGGGAAAAGTATTTTGAATATATTTGATATTTCACAATGTGGTTTTTGATCGGAATGTGGTTCAGAAACATAAATGTCCAATCTTAGGCAGTAGATTGTATAGTGGTAGACTAGAAATTTAATTATGAATTCAGGCAGGTGAACAATGGCAGTCAGTGAAAAAACTGGGAGACTGTGTCAGAATGTGGGTTTTGATCAGAATTGTCTTTCAGAGATGTTGACGTCCAAACCAGAGACAAAAGAATGTTTAGTGTTAGAAAGTTGAATAATAATGTTGTTGTGACCTCAGGCAGATGTACAACATCAGTCAGTGAAAAAACTGGGACAGTGTGTCAAAATGTGGATTTTGATCACAATTGTCTTTCAGAGATGTTAACGTCCAATACAAGACGGTAAAATGTTTAGTGTAAGGAGTTGAATAATAATTTTGTTGTGAACTCAGGCAGATGTACAATATCAGTCACCGAAAAAACTGGGAGAGCGTGTCAAAATGTGGATTTTGATCAGAATTGCCTTTCAGAGATGTTAACGTCAAAAACAAGACGGTAGACTGTTTAGTGTTAAAGAGTTGAATAATATTTTGTTGTGAACTCAGGCGGGTGTGCATTTCCAGTCAGTGAAAAAAACTGGGAGAATGTGTCAGAATGTGGATTTTCATCAGAATTGTGGTGCAGAAATATAAATGTCAAATACAATTTTGTTATGAATTCAGTCAGATGTACAATGCCAGTTAGTGAAATTACCGGGAGACTGTGTCAGAATGTAGATTTTGGTCAGAATTGTGGTTCAGAAATATAAATGTCCAATACAGGGCAGTTGGATGTATAGTGCTAGACTAACAACAGTGTTATTAATTCAGGCGGATGTATAATACCAGTCAGTGATAAAACTGAGAGAGAGTGTCCAAATGTGGATTTTGATCAGAATTGTCTTTCAGAGATGTTAACGTCAAAAACAAGACGGTATTATGTTTCGTGTTAGAGAGTTGAATAATAATTTTGTTGTGAACTCAGACTGGTGTGCATTTCCAGTCAGTGAAAAACTGAGGACTGTGTCGGAAGGTGGATTGTGATCAGAATTGTGGTTCAGAAAAATAACTGTTCAATACGAGGCAGTCGAATGTATAGCGCTAGACTAACAATATTGTTATGAATTCAGGCGGATGTATAATACCAGTCAGTGAAAAAACTGAGAGACTGTGTCAGAATGTGGATTTGGATCAGAATCGTGGTTAAGAAATATAAATGTTCAATACAAGGCAGTATAATGTATAGTGGTAGACTAACAATTTTGTATGAATTCAGGCAGGTGTGGATTTTGACCAGAATTGTCTTCCAGAGATGTCAACATCCGATACAAGACGGTAGAATGGTTAATGTTAGACAGTTGAATAATAACTATGTTGTGAACTCAGACAGATGTGCATTGCCAGTCGTGAAAAAATTGGGAGTGTGTCAGAATTACCTACTAGAAATGGAAATCTATAACGCAAGACAATAGTATGTTCAAGGACAAATGTTGGAATGATAATTTTGTTCAGAACACATGTAGATTTACAATGTCAGTCAGTCGAATAACTGCGAGAGAGTGTCAGAATGTGGAATTTGATCAGAATCTTGTCTTTCAGATGCATTAATATTCAATGCAGAAAAGTAGAATGCTGCGCGGCAGATGGTAGAATAATAAATAATAACAATGGGAATCAATGACGACAAGAGAGGATGTGTCAGAATTCTGATCAGAATTGTCTTTCAGACATGTAAATGTTCAATGCAATGGAATATTTAGTGGTAGATAGTCGAATAATAATTTACTTGTGAACTTAGTCAGATATGCAATGGTAATCAGTGTAAAAATTGGGAGAGTATTTCAAAATGCAGATTCTAATCAGAATTGTCTTTCAGAAACAGAACAGTCCAATGCAGGACAGTAAAATGTTTCGCGGCAGATAGTAGAATAACAACTTTTTTGTGAACCGATGCAGATGTGCATGGGCAATTAATGGAGAAACTGAGAGAGTGTGCCAGAAATCTGATCAGAATTGTCTTTCAGACACGTAAATGTTCGATGCAACGCAATGGAATGTTTAGTGGTATATAGTAGAATAACAATTTACTTGTGAACTCAGTCAGATACGTACATTGCCAATGAAGGACAGTAGAATTTTTACTTTCAGATGGTGGAATGACAATTTTGTTCTGAACTCATGTAGATGTACAATGCCAGTCCGTAGAAAAACTGGTAGAATGTGTCAGAATGTGGATTTTGATCAGAATTGTCTTCAAGTCATATAAATGTCGATTGAAACACACTAGAATGTTTAACGGCAAACGTTAGAATTCTAATTTTGTTCGGAATTTATTCAGATGTCCAGTGCCATTCGGCGGAAAACCGGCAAGGTTTTTCAGAATACAGATTCTGATTAGATTTTTTTTTCAGAAACGTTAGTGTCCAGTGCAAGACAGTAGAATGCACAGCAGCAGATGGTAAAATAATGGTTTTGTTGTGAACTCAGGCCGATGTTCAATGTCAGTCGATGGAAAAGCTAACAAAGTATTTCGGAATGTGGATTTTGTTCAGAATATGGTCTTTCAGATGTTAACATGCAATGCATGACAGTGATAGAGGGAAGAATGATATTTTTGGTCTTAATTCAGCCAGATGTGACAGAATGTGCCATAACATGGGTTTTGATCCGAATTGTTTTTCAGACACGTTAATGCCCAAAGCAAGACAGAATGGTTATTGGTAGACGATAGAATCACAATTTTGCTAGGAACTCAGACAGATGTTCAATGTCAGTCGTTGAAAAGGTAGCAAAATATTTTAGAATGCGGATTTTGGTTAGACTTGCTCGCGGTAGCACTACATATGTAATGTAGGAGGGCAGTTTGATAAGTCAGTGACTTTTTGAATATAAGATATTTGTTTTCGGCAAATAAACATTTTATATCTCAATATAGTCTCCTTTTAGTTCGACACATTTAGTTCAACGTTTTTCCAATTTTCTTGTTCCTTCCAAATAATAAGTTTCCCAAATAGGCGTTAGTTTCTGTGATGACCTCTTCGTTCGACCCGAATCGCCCAGCCGTTTCCCCAGGTTTGGAAACAGGAAAAAATCGCAGGGGGCTAAATCTGGAGAATAAGTTGGATGGGGTGGCAGTTCGTAGCCCAATTTATGGAATTTGCTTGCTTATGTTTAATCAGCACATGAAATTCACTTCTCTCCATTTTCGTTCAAATTCAGGAGGTTGTCTGCTTTCAATGGTTGTCAAACACAAACTCAATGATGCATCTTGCTAAAATTTTGACACAGTCCATTTATAGGGAACAGTGTTGCATTTAAAGATACTGCGTGGGAAATTAAAATAGCACTGACTTATCAAAGTGCCATCGTACTTTGGACTGGTGATTTTGTTTGGAACTATTCTATATTATCTTAAACGGAAGTGAGTGAAAAACAAAATGTACGTTTAAGACATATAAACGCGTGAAGCATGTCACAAAAGGACCAGTGGCAGATGTTGGAATGATGCTTGTGTTCTGAATTACTTTAAACTCACATAGATGTTCGATGTGACTTGACAGAAAAGTTGGCAAAGTATTGTATATAAAAAAAAAGTTAACAAACGCTTGTTAAGCTCCAAAACGCAGATTTTCAAACGGCAAAGACGTAATTTACTTTTATTACCACATCCTTGTACGCACATCTCTCCATCTTTGTAGTTACAGACCTCATCTCCATTTTTTTTGAAATTTATTATTATTATTATTTTATTATTTATTGGCCTGTAAGAACCCGGAAGTTCATGACCTCACCGACTCGGCTTCGCCATCGTTCCCTGTTATGGGCACTCTCCTTCCACGCTTGACCATTCGATCCGATCTCCTCAAGGTCAAACCTAACATTGTCCTCCCATCTCCGTCGCGGCCATCCTACCGGTCTCTTTCCCGTTGGTCTACCGTCAAGAATTCTATGCACGGTCCTATCGTTCCCCATTCGCGCCACGTGTCCGGCCCATCTTAATCTTCGCGACTTGATTACTCTCACTACTGTAGGTTTGCGATATTTTTTTTGAAATATAAAGCTATTCTATTTAGAACCCCGTTGTATAAGCCACAACCCACACAAGAAAAAACTGAAAGTTAGTCATGGGCCCGCATGAACACAAACTGGAAACCAAGAGTTTAGTTAAATACCTTGGCATCTGGCTAGATCAATGTCTGTATTTCAACAGACATGTAGAGGCTGCCTTGGCCAAAGCGAGGAAAACTTTTGCTATGACAAGGAGGCTATTTCATTGTAGCTAACTTGATAGCAGGGTAAAAGTTAAATGCTATATGGCCATAATCAGACCCATGATTATATATAGACCCAGTCTGGTTCAATATAGGTCCAAATATGATGGAAAGGATTCGGGTGTTCGAAAGAAAATGTCTTAGAACTTATCTCATATTATATCGAACTCCGAAATCTGACTACAAAAGGTATTATCCAAATGGAACCTTATATAACGAAGCCTACATAAGCAGGGTGGATAATTTTATGATCAAATTAATTAGAGCACATATTGTGACAGCAATAGTCGCGTTCAATGACCTAATTTTCGGAGCTTATTATCCAAATACCTTGTTTTATGAGAGCGCGCGTCCATTGGACCGCGAGTAAACAGTCAGTAAATCGTTTGAAAACTACTAGAGAAATGTTAACAAACGGTTTGCAAATCAAACCGCTGGAAAATACCTTTAGACTATGAGTAAATCGTTAGCAAATCGTTTGGAAACTACTAGAAAAATAATAACAAACGGTTTTCAACCCAAACCGCTACAAAAATGCCATTAGACCACGAGTAAGCCGCCAGCAAATCGTTTGGAAACTACTAGAAAACTGTTAACAAACGGTTTGCAAATTAGACCGCTAGAAAAACACCATTAGACTACGAGTAAACCGTTAGCAAATCGCTCGGAAACTACTGGAAAAATGCTAACAAAGGGTTTGCAAGTCAAACCGCTAGAAAAATGCTATTAGATCGCGAATAAACCGTCAGAAAATCCATTGGAAACCACTAGAAAAATGTTAACAAACGGTTTGCAAGTCAAACCGCTAGAAAAATTCCATTGGACCGCGAGTAAATTGCCACTAAATCGGTTGGAAACTACTAGAAAAATGACAACAAACGGTTTGCAAGTCACACCGCTAGAAAAAAAACATTAGAGTGCGAGTAAACCGTCAGCAAATCGTTTGGAAACTACTAGAAAAGTGTTAAAAAACGGTTTGCAAATTAGACCCCTAGAAAAATGCCATTAGGCCGCGAATAAACCGTCAGAAAATTCTTTGAAAACTACTAGAAAAATGTTAACAAACGGTTTGCAAGTCAACCCGCTAGAAAAGTTCCATTGGTGCGCGAGTAAATTGCGAGTAAATCGTTTGGAAACTACTAGAAAAATGTTAACAAACGGTTCGCAAATTAAACCGCTGGAAAATACCATTAGCTCATAGTCAATAGATCGTTAGTAAATCGTTTGGAAACTGCTAGAAAAATATTAACAAACGGTTTGCAAGACAAACCGCTAGAAAAATTCCATTGGACCGCCAGTAAACCGCCAGCAAATCGTTTGGAAACTACTAGAAAACTGTTAACAAATGGTTTGCAAATTAGACCACTCGAAAAATGCCATTAGACCGCGAATAAACCGTCAGAAAATTCTTTGAAAACTACTAGAAAAATGTTCACAAACGGTTTGCAAGTCAAACCGCTCGAAAAATGGTATTAGACCACCAATAAACCGTCAGCGAATCCTCTGGAAACTACTAAACTAACTACTCTAAAAATGACAACACACGGCTTGCAAGTCACAGCGCTAGAAAAGAACCATTAGATCGCGAGTAAACCGTCAGCAAATCGTTTGGGAACTACTAGAAAAATGTTAACAAACGGTTCGCAAATCAAACCGCTGGAAAATGCCATTAGACTATGAGTAAATCGTTAGTAAATCGTTTGGAAACTACTAGAAAAATGTTAACAAACGATTTGTAAGTCAAACCGCTAGAAAAATTCCATTGGACCGCGAGTAAAATGTCAATAAATCGTTTGGAAACTACTAGCCAAATGTCAACAAACTGTTTGCAAGACAAACCGCTGGAAAAATGGTATTAGACCGCCAATAAACCGTCAACGAATCCTCTGGAAACTACTAGAAAAATGACAACAAATGGTTTGCAAGTCACAGCGCTAGAAAAAAACCATTAGAGCGCAAGTAAAGCGCCAGCAAATCGTTTGGTAACTATTAGAAAAATGTTAAAAAACGGTTTGCAAATTAGACCACTAGAAAAATGCCATTAGACCGCGAATAAACCGTCATAAAATCCTTTGAAAACTACTAGAAAAATGTTAACAAACGGTTTGCAAGTCAAACCACTAGAAAAATTCCATTGGACCACGAATAAACCGTCAGCAAATCCTTTGGAAACTACTAGAAAAATGTTAACAAGCGGTTTGCAAATTAGACCGCTAGAAAAATACCATTAGACTGCGAGTAAATTGTTTAGAAACTACTAAAAAAATGTTAACAAACGGTTTGCAAATGATATCGCTGGTACATCCAGCAAGTGGCTGGTAAATTGGTAAAAAACCGCCAGACCATCGTTAACAAACCGGAGGTTTGGCATTAGGAAACACCTAGCAAACCGCTAGCAAACGGCTAAATCATTAGAAAACCGCTGGTTCGTTGTTAGTAAAAGGCTGGAAAACCGGCACAACGGAAGTCTACTGACATTGCAAATATTCGGCGTGGCATGTTACCAAAGGTGATGGCAAATATGATTGAGAGAGAATGGGTTTATGCCCCTGCTAAAGGTTTCTACAATGTTTGCCCGAACTTATTTGTCACTACTATTGGCACTGCACATTAAATGCCGATAAATGTGACACAGATAATTATGGCAGTCGTTATTTTACTATTCATCAATGTACTGCTCATTCTTGGAGGGTCGATCTTACTAGCTAGTTTATGTTAAACCTATGCCACCTTGGATATGCTCCCGGGCACCAGCTTGAAGGCCCGCTGATGGGTAGAGGTACAAGAGAATGTATGATGGATGAAGACACAACACAATGGAACAGAAAATGCTGTTGATTCTCTTTTTATTGTCCTCTATTGCGCGAACAATTCGTCCTTGTTAGGTTTACTAGGATATTTAGCACACTATCATTATGATCGACTAAAATACTGTTCACTGATACAAGGCCACAAATTATTTGGTAGAGTTCTGTTCTTCCTCATCTGGTCGAAGACAAAACACCGATAGCCTCTGCCTTTCGCCTCTAAGATGAATATGCCATTAATAAATAATTCCCCACGGCGCGGTTGGGTGATTCGCCAGATATCAGAAGTCAGTAGTTCATTTCTCACGTGTCTGCTATAAATACCTGAGATTAGAGTTTAATGAGTCTAACGAATGCCAAAGACCTTAGACATAGGTGCTGGAATGCAATTAACAGAAGCTTAGATTACTGTCATTGACGGATGAGTGGATTGAGTGGAACTTCGCTGATAAAGGGTCATTATTACCTCTAAGGCTACGGCATGCTCTCCTCTTGTCTCAGCCTTATCCTCCGTTTCCACATCAATCTGTTTATTAACAGAACTTTTATAACAGTCTTCATTCTTATAGGTAGTTGTGGGTTGTGATCTTGGTAGGCAGCATACCCCTTTTAAGGCTAGCTTAAATCACCGTCTAGTATTCTTCTATTCTTCTCTATCTTGCGCTTAAACAGTGCTACGCCAAAGTTAAGAGTACTCATGACCTCTTTTCGACGCGCCCACTTGGCTAGGGTAAAGTGAAACTGTTACGAAAGAATAATAACCACAAAACTTCGATGTAATAAAACGATGTCAACAATAAACTCGACAAGTTGGCTGGAGAAGAAATCTGTGTCTTGAATATTAAGGAATGATGCCATGCGGCGCGAAGTAGGGAAATAATTCACTTTCATTTGTAATATTCTACGCTGACGCGGGATCGATGGAATTGACCAAGTTTAGCTCTAGCGGCTCGGTCGTCAGCTATGCAAATGAAGACATTCTGTGGTAGTAGGAGAAGCTAAACATCACCAGATTAACATGTCACAGAGCTCAAGCATTGGCGTCGCCGAGCCAACCATTTAAGGTAAGCAGCTAGAAAAGTGCCCATTCAGAAGGGATCAACGAAACGTTTTCTTTTCTGACTCATTAACCAGTCACACGAGCTGACTGTTGGCCACTGTATTTAACAGTTCTGCCAAAAAAACATAGGAACAGAAAGATAACCGCCAAGTAAGACAATTGGAACCCAGAATTACGACCTCCTTGGAATATACGACTGCCATAACGGCGAGTTAAACATTCTGCAGTTCAGTGGCCAATTTGGACACGGCCGAAATGGATTTCCCAGGGTTTCCATGAGATTGTTTCTTGAGGATGACGATATGCTACTAAGCTATTCAACAATACGGTGAAACAAATGCAATTGGAATGCATTACACGCCTATTAGGTTCCACAATGGTGTGCGTGGGAATGATCTTATTTATGGCTTAGTTGAAGGACACCCAGAGGTGATTGTGGTTCAACCACCAGCAGGTCACTTAGCTGTGCCCGATGTACAAGAGAATTTCTCCTTTCGTCGGCCTCCACCTCCGGTTCGTGTGGAACTTGTGCAAATTTGCCAACGGTATACGTTAAGATGTTAAGAGTTTCTCATTTAAATAAAAATCTAACCAATCCAGTTGCCCTGGTGGCTTAGTGTATGAGACCTGTCTTTGGGTTGTTTCTCACTAAAGTCAACGCGCAGTAAAATTAAAAGACGTCTAACTAAGGAACAAGCAACTAGTGTGGCTTATAGTGAAAGTGTGATGTCTTTTTCTTTATATTTAGTTATAATTTGTTATCGAGGTTTTTTTCTCATGATATTTCTGTGTGTATTCGATTTACATATATTTCTATCTACAACCTGATACTTTTAGCCTGAGCTGGGAGCGGGAGAAAATATGTACAAAGCTGTAGGTACAAGTTTATCAACAACCGCTGGCTTGTCGTGTCTTTAGCTGCGAGCTGCTGCGCGTTTGGGATTGTGCAATCCACTTACAAGACTGGTTTTATGTACCTTAGTAACATAAATCCGATGAAAAAGAAAACATTTTCGATTTGATATCTGCTAATGACCAGCGTTTTATGTGGCTTTCAGCTTGTGTACTTTCCTTTACGGGCTTCATCAATGAGGAATTCGTCGACTGTTATCATCTTTCTCTTGGTTATTCTACAGCAATGGTAATCTAATTCTGATTACATGTATCTCATTATTTAAATGGACAACTTGAGGCCTAGCGTAACATTGAGAGTACGTCGATAATTGTATTCGATCTACTGAGAATTTTATTACTAATTACTTGGTCTAGTATTGCAAATTAACCAACTGGCGGGATATATCCGGTTGCTTGGCCATTATGAACGATAATAAGAAGAATAATCACTGAGGTGGGGTGGTCCATCTGACGATGCCATAAACTTAACTGGTGGAAACATTAAAACGAAACTTTTCCCCAATATTGACGTACGCGCCCCCACATATTAGTTTTAGAAATTTATAGGCCTTCCATTGAATTTCTCTGCCTATCGCCATGCTAATGCCTTAAATGTATTGATATTACTTGAATGCGCTGAAGTATTGTGGTACAGAGGCGCTCAATACTAGTATTGGAATATAACTAAACATTCATTACATTATTTTTGTATCTATCCCAGATGACATAACAGCAGACGCAGTAGTTTTACCAGAGGTTTTGTAACAGATTTTGTCTACCTGAAGTTCGTTGACAAGTTCTCTTTCAAAGGCTCTTAATCACAATTACTAGAACTAGAGGTTCTTTCCCATAGGTTTTTTAACAGATAATCTCTGTCAGAGTCGTTCTACTATAGGTTCTCTACCAGAAGTTCTCTGCCACCATTTTGATGTATCTACCAGACGTTCCCTATCAGAGCTTCTCTATTAAACATTCTTTACCAGAGCTTTTCTTTCAGAAGCAGAGGTTATCTACTCAAAATTCTGTACCAGAGGTTCTCTGCCAAGCGTCTTCTTCTAGAGGTTTTTTACGATTGATTCTCTACGGGTGTACTCTGTAGTCGATTTTCTACCGGAGGTACTGTTGAAAAAATTCTATATCAAACGAGTCCTACAAAAGTTTTTCTACCTGATCATCATCATCATCATCAACGGCACTACAACCGGGAGCCGGTCTTGGCCTTATTTAGCAAGTCCTGAGGCTTGTTAAATTTTCCATAATGATTTGTTTTTTCCGGTGTCATTAGGCTTGCGCCAGGGGCTCCCCGACGGGGAAACGAACCCCGGTCTCCCTCGTGACAGGAGGGTATACTAACCAGTATACTATCGAGGAGCATTTTTTCTACCTGATATCCTTCACTAAATGTTCTCCACTCGCGGTCGCTCTCAGAGATTCTTTACAAGAAGTTCTCCACCAAATACTCTCCAACAGAGTTACTTTTCTGTCAGAGGTTCTTCCTTTCAGGAGGTTCTCTACTGGAGGTTCCCTGTCAGAGATTCTCTACTACAGGATCTTTACAAGAAGATCTCAACAAAAGGTATTTTTCTATGAGAGGTTCTCTACCAGAGGTTCCTTTTCGGAGGTTCTCTACTGGAGGTTCTCTGTCAGATGGTTACTGTAAGAGATTGTTTACTAAACGTTCTCTACTAGAGGATGTTTTCAAAAAGTTCTGTACCAAACATTGGCAACCAGAGGTTCCCTACCAGTGATTTTTTTCTAGGGATTCTCTACCAGCTGTTCTGTATTAAACGTGTTCTATTAGAGGTTCTCTCTCAGAAGCATTTTTATGTCAGTGGTATCTATCAGAAGTTTCCTGATTTCACCACTTTCTGAGTTTAGTACTTCTCGAATTCACCATTTCATAAGATGATTATTTTCTAAGTTCATCATTTTTTTGATATCACCATTTCATAACTTCACCATTTCTCGGGTACGACACTTACTAAGTTAACCATTTTTTAAGTTCACTATTTCCTGATTTCATCACTTTCTAAGTTCAACATTTTCCCAATTCACCATTTCCTTAGATTAGTGTTTTCAAAGTTCACCATTTCCAGAGTTCGCCATTTCCTTAGCTCATGAATTGCCGAGTTAAATATTTCCGCAAGTGTGGCGTTTTTAAAATTAACTACTTCCTGAGGTCAGTATTTCCTGAGTTCAATATTTTCTGAATTTACCACTTTCTAATTTCAACATTTTCTAAGTTCACTAAATTTGCATCTCAACATTTCCTTAGCTCATAACTAGCTGAGTTAACTATTTATTGAATTCAACATTTTCTGGGTACGATATTTTTTGAATCCAATGTTTTCTGAGTTCAGCGTTATCTAAATTCACCCCAACCTACGTTTAACGTTATCTAAGTTCACCATTTTCATGAGTTCACCATTTGCATGTCTTCACCATTTTCATGAGTTCAACATTTGTTGAGCTCACAATTTCCTGCGTTGATTTATATTTCGTGGATTCAGTCTTCCCTAAATCCATAGCTGTGCGCAAACCTCTGAGCCCATTCTTCGCTGCGTTTATCTCGTCCGGATTGTGGGTATGTTCATGACATTTTTTGAAATTACCTTTCCTTCTGGATTTTTGTAGCACAACTATTCAGTCTCAGTCTAATATCCCCTCCATGTATCAATCACAGAATTCAAATTTTTTAAAATATCGTTCTGTTATTTGAGGGTTTTCTAAGTCTAATATTTTTGGAACAATCTTCCTGAGCTCACCATCTCCTGCGCTTATAATTTGTTGCGTCTGTGGCGGTTCTTTAAAACCTTCCTAAAGAACCATCCATTTCTTTAAAACAACCTACTTTTCCCTCACTCCATAAACCACTATACTTACCTGCATTCGAGCAGTGTAAGCTTTCTTTCAAATAACTTTCACCTGAAAGTAAAACCTCAGCAGGCATGCACATCAAACAAGTTATTTCATTCATATTACATGAACATGGACAATCGGCTCGGCTTGTCAGCAATTATAAAAGATAAATACTCGCTGGCCAGCGTAATTGTTGACACAGCTGTAGCCGGTATTTTTGCTACGCTTCATGAGTGAATATTGCCCCAATCTCAAGGTTCGCTACAGTTGCGACCAATTTCCTCTATCGGTTATCTACCGATCATGGGATTTGGGCACTAATATGATTGACGTTAGACAATCATACCCTAGATCACGCCTAACGATGCTCCGGCCTGATAAACAAACAAACACACAGTAGCATCACCGTGTTTACCCTATTAATCGACCGCTGGTCCATGGCCACCCTGGGCGAGATGTACGCTTGCACATCTGCAAGGCTAATTCCTCGCCATTATACTCATGTACCGGCACCGTCTTGTAAACAAGACCCAAATTTTCGGCTGACCTATCGTCACCAGAATGTATAGCCTACAACGGCATTATCATGAACGCCTGAGTAAACACGATGTGTATATCATCGTGACCCTTGAAATAGCGTTATTGTGTATCTTAAAGCAAAAACCTATTTCGTTCTCAGGCGCATGTCATCAAAGATTTATGGCCCTCGAAAGAGCGTTTCTGTTTATTTAAGACACAGAAACCTACTTCTCCCTACGGCGATCTTCGCTATCGCGTATCTCTATAATGCCTGCAATACATTACACCAGCCCATGTTTATTCAGGTGCATTTTCGTCGTTGCCGATATGCAGACTGAAGGGCAACGTACTTGTCCTATACGGACACATATAGAATCCTCCCACACCGATGTAATCCCCCACCGTTGAATCTGATGGATATGGATTGCATCGGCGAGTCAGATTTCAGCAGCCTTAGTGTGCGCACGCGTTCTATGAAGTCGAATTTCGTGGATTATAAATTGTATCCCCCGTCGAGAGTGTACACGCGCGAATATAAAGTCTGCCTTTAAATCTTGAATCCAGCATCAAGCTGCCTTTTGACTTGCTATCTGTTTTCGGGACGTATTACTGCTTGTGCTGTGGTATTTAATTAATAATGAGTACGCGGAACGAACAATTCCTGCATAGGCAGTGGAGTGTCGCATTTCTAACGCGGGTGGTCTGCTGTGGAAGTGAATAATAGGTACAAAGACATAGCGAAAAGGCGGTGATCGTACGTTTATTTTACAAACAAGATTAAGGAAGTGATCCAGAGAAATAATGGATACATTAAGCGCCGTCAGGAGAGTGAATTAAGTGTATGTGTTAACACCTAAAATCCAAGACTCAATTATTGTCCACGTCTAATCTATTTGTGTATTGCGGTTCTCCTGTGCATTGTGAACCAAAATATAATGACATTGGTAAATTAAGTAATAAAAGCCACAGCAATACGAGTAATTCGTAAAGAAACTAATAGGTTGAAATAAAAAGAACATTTAAGTGACAATCTAAACCGATGCGTTTTATTCGTTTGGTTTTTCTTGTGGGGCAATTTTGGCAGCAGACATCGGTGGTGTTTTTATGAAACCCGCATCCTTGCTGATGCCATCGTAAAAACTACCTACACGTCTATCATGGCCTGACTTCATCATGTACTGCTTCTACCATACCCCGTTTCCTCCAACCCTGTCTCCATCCAACTCTGTCTCCATCCAACCCTATCTCCATCCAACCCTGTCTCCATCCAACTCTGTCTCCATCCAACCCTGTCTCTACCCAATCTCGTTTCCATCCAACCATGTTTCCACCCAACGCTGTCTCCATCCAACCCTACCTCCATCCAACTCTGTCTCCATCTAACTCTGTCTCCATCCAACCCTGTCTTTAAGCAATCCTGTCTCTATCCAACCCTGTCTTTATCCAACTCTGTCTCCACCCAATCCGGTCTCCATCCAAGTGTGTCTCCATAATGCCCTGCCTCCTTAATTGCTCTGTCTTTAGAATGCTTTGTCTCCATCATGTCTAGCCTCTACCATGGGCTGCTTGCTTATCTTTACCATTCTCTGCCTTCCCCATATACTGCATCCATTGTACCTTCCTTCATCGTGTTCTCCTTCTGTCATGCCAATCCCTTGCGTCGATGGTTTCTGGTGCCTACATCTTCTCCGATGAGTCCATTACTCCTTAATTTCACCATACCTTGTATTTAGCATCCTCTTTACACTTTAAACACCGAGTCCATAACCCTGTGTTCGGATCGTCATTCCCTGTATTTCACAATCTCTTACGTTCACTATGCTCTATCTCCACAATTGCTCACGTCTGTTGTTTCCGGTGCCCAACATTGTCTGTATACATCGTCCACTGAGTCCATCATTCCGCACGTTTGTAATTCCCTGAGCCCAAGTTCATCTGCATCCATAACGAACTGTGTCCACAATCGCTTGTGTCCATCATTCCCTGTACACACAATCTCTTGCGTACCTTATCCTCAACATCAGCCATCATTTCCAGCGGCTATCGTACGCTGAGTCCACCAATTCCTACCTTCACAATTCCCTATCTACAGCACCTTCGGCATCTATCACACATTGCGTCCAAAATACCCCTCATCCAGCGTTGCCTCTGTTAATCATGACATTTTAATATTTAGTTTCCCAATCTTATTCATCACCATTACTGAGAGAGGTTCTTCATCCAACAGTTTTTCTAGGGACCTATGTATGTAACTAACATTCATTCGCGGTTCGTCAATTGTCATTGAACTCGCCGTTCTGTAAATTCACCACACTTACATACATTTTACTAAACTTAATTTCAGTTTCAGTTCTAGGTACATACCTTTGAGTTATTATACCCTGAATTCACCAATCGTGGAGCATGAGTGGGCACTAAATTCGCCATTATCTAAATTCACCTCACTTCCGTTTACTGCCTGTACTATCAAACATTCATTGAGTTCTCTAGGCACCCATCTTCTACGCAGTTTACCAAATACAGTTGGTTACTTGTCTTTGAATTCATCTCTAACTAACTTCACCATACTCCCCATAACGCCACCCATTGAGGTAAGGAGACAGTTGTCACCCTCGTTGCCAACAATCATAGGTCTTAAGTTATGATTGAATTCATCGTCTCCTGAGGTAAACATTCTGTAAGTTTGTGACGCCTTGACGATTCAAAAGCTTGACAAGTAGACCACACTTCTGTGTATTGACTTTACTATCGCTCAAGTCCACCACCTATTGAGTTTTTTAGATGGCTGTATGTGGATTCACTATTACTCAGTCCATCAATTGTGGTTCGTAAATCATCAGTGAATTCAACTCTCTGTGAGTTATCCACTTCTGTTCTACTGTTCTATTTATTGACATTACTATCCTACAGCTCCATCATTCGCTGATTTGTCTAGGCCCCTATCCTTGAATTTACTTTTTATTGAGTTTAGCAATAATGGTTCGCAATTGTTACTGAATCCACCATCTGCTGAATTCACCATTCTCCGAATTCACCATTCCCCGACTTCACCACTCCCCGAATTCACCACGCCTTCGCTGTAGTTTAGTTTAGTGCAGCTAACACCCCATTTATGGGCTTTAATCAAACAATATAAGTACTTATAAGCTAAAGTATATAAACACAGCTTGTATGGAAAAACAACTAAAACAACAAAAAATAATAATAAATATATAAATAAATCCGTTGAACACAAGTCTCAACAACTTTTCCACTCCCAAGTAATATGGTCCTAGTAATATGGTGAATAAATAGCTCTAAGTCCCCTGCAGGAAATCGCAACCGTTCTTGTGCGCCCAACGAAACATTTTTCAAAATACCCACGCAACTATGGAACTGGATTGGTAGAGACCACCGTCATTGCCCTTAGAATATCATCGCCAAGTTGAAGAACGACCCTAAAGCAACCTAGTTCAACCGCGAGGGGTCCTAATGCGACTTTGGGGGTAATAAAAGAACATTACCACAAAGTTACAATCAGTATGGATGTTCTAAAGTGGCAGACAAGATTGCCGTTCCAAAAAGGTAGATCATATTAACTTTGGAATAACAAGAGCTTCGTGCCCGTTCACCTTATGCTCATGTGACTTGCGTCGAGGGACTTACGTATAAAAGGGATGTGCCTGGATCGTCTATCCAGGCGAGATGATGCTCCGTTAAAGAGTGACTCTGAAGATAGGTTATCAAAATCAATCGCTTCGTTCCACTGAACTTTCACCACATCGTTGTAAGGATGAGTCTGACTTTGGTCGATGCCATAATACGTTACAACACGAAGAGCGTTGACCCAAGCTTACAAACAACGTACATTTACTGGACAGGTCATAAAGAGGAATGGACCATTCACCCAGGTAAATCTGTGAAAAGTTAAACATATATCAGAGGTTTAGATAACGTGCTATAAAAACCAATGACGGTGTGTTGGGTTGCTTTCGTTTTCTCCTGCTACGAACCATAAACAGGGAGAATGTATATTTTGTGGTATGCGTACTACAAAAAGTAAACTACTAGCTACGTCCCACAACACGCTTCGAACGGTATATTCGTGTAATAGTTAACTGTTCACTTCGATAGATATTCTCATATTATCGTTGAATTGTTACGTTATAACGTGATAGATTGCTCTACGACTTGACCTTTCTACAACTCGACCTTTCTAGGTCACCCCTTCGCATATGTGACCAAAATTTGTGTGGCGAATCAATAGTCTGCTTTGCATTTAGGTCAACAAGACGCAGCTTCCGACGAGAACAAACGCTTTCGATAACACATGCCAAGAGAAATATCGATAACGAGATGGATTTAGGTCGTAAGATTGTAGCGACTTCGCTATGCGCCGTTCCGACCAAGAATATAGATTTTGGAGAAAGCCTCAGAAGACGTGCGTCATTCACAGCTGCCTAGGATTTATATGGACGGTCGTGTTGCTAGGGTTGGGAACTACGGTTGGGCATTTGTGCCAATTTGGAACCAAGCTGTGTAGAGGGCGGTGAGAATGAATACCAAATGAGGAGACGCACAAAAGGCAGCCGTTCATATGCAGATTGCAAGGGTTGGGAATACAAATAAGGTTCTAGGTTGACAAACAACGGAATGTATTTATTGTACCGTGGTAAAGTTTGATACTGAGTATTGGATATAGGGTTACGGTTGACCCTAATTTATTGTATGATATTGCGAGGACAGAATAAAGATGGTAAAAGAAGCTAAGGGGACCACAAGAAGGAACGGAAAAGCCTGCCTCTACAATTGGGATAAAACGGTTGATTTCTCATACTGAGCTTTTTGTCTTGTTGATTCATTCTTAACATAAGGAAACAGGAGTTGATCTCTGCAAATCATTTCTGTCTTTTTTGTAGCGATTTCTTCATATATAGTGGCTGACAGTAGGCGGGTTTCCACCTAACAGTCTGTGGAATGTGTTTTTTACATTTAGGTCACAGGATCCATTCAAAGGGAAGATAGGGAAAAACTACAGTCTGCAGCGGATGTTTCTTATCGAACAGTCTGTGTCTCCCTTTAACAAGGAGTGGCTATAGGCTGTAGTGTTCTTTAATCTAAGAATTCGTAATCGACTGAATAAAAGGAAGCTGAAAAGCGTGTGCTCAAAAAACTGCCAGTAGACAATTTCCCACTTAACAGGCCGCGGAACGTGTTCTTTGCATTTAAAACACAACCCAGAAACGAAAGGTACACCAGACTATTTTACTCCCAGGATCCACTAAACAAATAACTGACAATAGACAATTTACCACCGATCAGTCTGTGGAACGCATCTTTATTAAAAAAAAAAAAAAACGAAATCCATTTAAAAGAAAAGTACACCAAACAATTTTAGTCCACAGATCCACTAAAAAATGGCGCAAGGCTAATAACCTTGCCCGTAAAAATAAATTATTATGGAAAATGTAACAAGCCCCGAGAGTTGCTAAATAAGGCCAAGACCGGATCCCGGTTGTGGTGCCGATGATGATGATGATGATGATGATGATGATGATGATGATGATGATGATGATGATGATGATGATGATGATGATGATGATGATGATGATCCACTGAAAAATGACGGAGAAAAGGCAATTTCCTGCCAAACAGTCTGTGGAGCGTATTTTTTATCTAACAACACATTACCCACTTTGAAGAACTTTGGGTAAAAGAGATATGTTCATGAAATTCACTAATTAAACGGTAATGTGTATAGAATTTCTCATAAAACAGATTGTGGAATGTGTCTTCGGCTCCCCTTTGTACCACAGCCTTTAATACATGCAAGAATAAACTAATGAAATATGGACAGGTAGTAGTTCTGTTGAATGCGATTTCTGTTATCCTTCATTACATATCCCTGGTTTATTCTAAACTTCTCTATCTAACATAAGTGTTCTTTGATGGAACTTAAAATATGAAATCCACAAGCAGGAAGGTGTGAATAGAGCAAACCCAATTTTCAAATTCGGAAAACTATGGTTAACTAAAAGATAGTTACGCGAATAGGTTAGACGTGTTTTCATTGTTTGATCCCTGTAGTACACCGACGGGAAAAACGGACTAAACACGGGGCTTATAACTAGGGCTTTAGGCTAAAACTTGGGCTTAGGTTGAAATTTAACTAAAGTTTTGGGCTAAGAATACAGTTTTAGACTAAGACAACATTTTTGGGTTAAAAGTGGAGTTTGAGGGCGAGAACGAAACCCATGCCTAAAGATTTAGGCCAAGATTAGGGCTTTGAGGGAAGAACCACTCCTAGAGGTAAGCTAAACGGAAAATTTTAGTCGGAGAAGTTTAGAACTAAAGTTTTACGCTGCGACTACCGTTTTAGGCTAAGACAACATTTTTGGCTGCGATTACCGTTTTAGGCTAAGACAACATGTTTGGGTTAAAAGTGGAGTTTGAGGGCGAGAACGAAGCCCATGCCTAAAGATTTAGGCCAAGATAAGGGCTTTGGGGGAAGAACCACGCCTAGAGCGAAGTTAAGCGGAAAAAGTTAGCCTGAGAGGTTTAGAAGTAAAGTTTTACGCTGCGATTACCGTTTTAGGCTAAGACAACATGTTTGGGTTAAAAGTGGAGTTTGGGGGCGAGAATGAAGCCCGTTCCTAAAGATTTAGGCTAAGATTAGGGCTTTGGGGGAAGAACCACACGTAGGGGGAAGCTAAGCGGAACATTTTAGTCTGAGAGGTTTAGAACTAAAGTTTTACGCTGCGATTACCGTTTTAGGCTAAGACAATATTTTTGGGTTAAAACTGGAGTTTGAGGGTGAGAACGAAGCCCGTTCCTAAAGATTTAGGCCAAGATTAAGGCTTTGGGGCAAGAACCACACCTAGGGCGAAGCTAAGCGGAACATTTTAGTCTTAGAGCTTTAGAACTAAGTTTTAGGCTGCGGTTACCGTTTTAGGCTAAGACAACATGTTTGGGTTAAAAGTGGAGTTTGAGGGCGAGAACGAAGCCCATGCCTAAAGATTTAGGCCAAGATTAGGGCTTTGGGGGAAGAACCACACCTAGAGCGAAGTTAAGCGGAAAAAGTTAGCCTGAGAGGTTTAGAAGTAAAGTTTTACGCTGCGATTACCGTTTTAGGCTAAGACAACATGTTTGGGTTAAAAGTGGAGTTTGAGGGCGAGAATGAAGCCCGTTCCTAAAGATTTAGGCTAAGATTAGGGCTTTGGGGGAAGAACCACACGTAGGGCGAAGCTAAGCGGAACATTTTAGTCTGAAAGGTTTAGAACTAAAGTTTTACGCTGCGATTACCGTTTTAGGCTAAGACAATATTTTTGGGTTAAAACTGGAGTTTGAGGGTGAGAACGAAGCCCGTTCCTAAAGATTTAGGCCAAGATTAAGGCTTTGGGGCAAGAACCACACCTAGGGCGAAGCTAAGCGGAACATTTTAGTCTTAGAGCTTTAGAACTAAAGTTTTAGGCTGCGGTTACCGTTTTAGGCTAAGACAACATGTTTGGGTTAAAAGTGGAGTTTGAGGGCGAGAACGAAGCCCGTGCCTAAAGATTTAGGCTAAGATTAGGGCTTTGGGACAAGAACCATACCTAGAATGAAGCTAAGAAGAGAATGGAGTATCTGACTAAAGTTCTAAGCTAAGATCAAAATCTGCAGCCAAAATTTTAGGGTGACCGCACGTCTATAACGAGAACTTTAATCCAAAACTTTCTAAGCACGGTGACAATAATTAAACTACATTTTTCGGGTCAAAACAAAAGTTTAATGCTACAAAAGAGGCCCGAGACTGAAGATTTAGGTTGACACTAGAGCCTTAAGCCAAGAACAACGTGTTGCGTTTTTGGCTAAGATCGGAATTTAAGGCTAAGAAAGAAGTCTTTCACTACAGTTTAAGACCAAGAATACAGTTTTAGGCTTAGACTATATTTTTTCGATTAAAACTATAGTTTAAAGCTAAAATTCCGGCTCGCGACTAAAAATGTAGGGTAAGATTAGAGGTCTAGGGTAGGGTTTTTAGAGTTTAGTGGGCTACCACCCCATTTAGTGGACTACCACCTAATTTATTGGCTTAATTCAAGCAATATAAGTACTAAGGCTTAAAACGAAGCTTTCTAGAGTTTTGGGGTAAGATTTGAGTTTTGACTAAGAACAGAATTTTAAACTATGAATGGAGTCTTTAACTGGAGCCTTAGGCGAAGAATACGGTTTTATGCTAAGAACAAAATTTAAAACTAATATTTCCGGGGAAAGAACGACGTCTTTAACTACAGCTTTGAATTAAGACTTGGACTCAGGTTGAGCGTAGACCTTTAGTGTGTAGACCTTTGGTGCGTAGACCTTTAGTAAAACCTTTATAAACTCCGTTCAAAAAAAAAAACTACAGTGTTAAGCTAAAAACATAGCCTTAGGTTAAGACAACATTTTTGGGTTAAAAGTGGAGTTTGAGGGCAAGAACGAAGCCCGTGCCTAAAGATGTAGGCTAAGAGTAGGGCTTTGGGGGAGAACCACATATAGAGTAGCAAAACCACCGTTTAGGGCTAAAAAAGAAGCCCGTGACTAAAGATTTACACTAACACTGGAGCTTTAGGTTTGGAAAGTTGTCTAGAGTTATGGGCTAAAATATGAATTTTGGCTAAGAATACAATTTTAGGCTAAGACTACATGTTTTGGGTCACAATCAGAGTTTAAGGGTAAGACCAACCTCTAGAGTTTTAGGCTAAGATATGAGTTTTGGGTAAGAAGACAATTTTAGACTCAGGGCGGAGTTTTAACTAGACTTTTAGATTGAGATTACAGTTTCAGGTCAAGAACACGTTTTTAGGCAAAATCTACATTTTTTTGGATTAAAGTGAGAGTTTAAGGCTAAGAACGAAACCCATGACTAAAAATGTAATCCAGCTTTAGGTTAATATCAGCGTCTGGGGTTTTGGGCTATGAATATAATTTTAGGCTAAGCCAAAAGTATTCGGCCAATGCAACTTTTTGGGTCAAAACTAGAGTTTTAGGCTAATAACAAAATCTGGAAGTACAATTATAGACTAAAAGTACAGATTTAGGGTAAGAACATCTAGAGCTTCGGGTTAGGATTTAAGGTTCTGCTAAGAATTGAATGTTAGGCGGAGTCTCTGACTAGAGTCGTATGCTGAGACTAGACTTTTAGACTAAGGCAACTTTTTGGGTCAAAACGAAGCCTGTAACTACAGCTGTAGCCTAAAACTTGTGTTTAGGCTATGTGTGGAGTTTTAGGCTATCAACGGAGTCGTTAACTATAGTTTTAGGTTGAGACTGGAATTTTCGCCTAAGAATGAGGTCTAGAAATAGATTTTAAGGCTAAGAACACAATGTTAGGTTAGGACTATTTTTTTTGTTGCCAAAACTAGACGTTAAGACTAAGATCGAAGTCCGTGTTTAAAGACTTAGTTTGAGACTAGACTTTGGGCTAATGTGGACGGACTCCTCAACTGGGGTTTTAAGCTAGAAGTATAATTTCAGGCTAAGACAAGGGTTTTAGGCCTGGGAAACTTGCTGGATCAAAACTAGAGTTTTAGGTTAACAACGAAATTTGCAACTACAGTTTTAGACTAAGACAAGACAAGAGTATTCGCCCAGGGCAGCTTTTTCGGTTAAAATTAGAGTTTTAGGGTAATAACAACATCTACAACTACAGTTCTAGACCAAGACAAGACAGGAGTATTCGGCCAGGACAACTTTTTCGGTTAAAACAAAGTTTTAGGGTAATACCAAAATATGCAACTACAGTTCCGGACTAAGAGTACAGATTTAGGATAAGAACAATGTCTAGAGCTTCGGCCTAAAATTTAAGTGTTAGCTAAGAATACAATGTTAGACTAAAAAGGGAGTTTCTGATTAGAGTTTTAACCTAAGAATACAGTTTCAGGATAGGACTACATTTTTTGGGTCAAAACTGTAGTTCTTATACATAAGCTCATGACTAAAGATTTAGGCTAAGACCAGAAGGATAAGATCTGGGTGTTGGCTAAGAACAGTATTTTAGTCTAAGAACGGAGTCTTGAACTAGAGTTTCGGGTAAAACTTGGGTTTGAATTGATTGAACACAGAGTTCAAGTCTCGTCAAGTTTTGTGCTGTGACACATTTTTTGGTTTCAGGCTGAGAGTGGGATTTCAGGCTAAGAACAGCGTCTTTAACTAGAGCTTCAGGCTGAGACTAGGGTTTTCTGATAAGAAGGAAATCTATAATCAGAGTTTAAGCCCAACATCACAGTTTAATGATGGCTAGATTATTATGGTAAGGCAACTTGCTTTGGTTGAAACTTGCGTTTTAGACTAACAAAGAATTCTGGAATTACAGTTTTAGGCTAAGAGTTGAGTTTTGGGCTAATAACAACGTCTTTAACTAAAGTTTTCGGCCAAGACTTCAGTTAGGCAATAAACGTAGAGTTTTAGGCAATAAACGGAACTTTTAACTACATTTTTAAGCTACGACTATAATTATATATATATATATATATATATATATATATATATATATATATATATAAATATATATATATATATATATATATAAATATATATATAAATATATATATATATATATATATATATATATATATATATATAATACATATATATATAATACATATACATATATGTATATTCTATAGCTTCTGGTAAAAACGAAGTCTATGGTTTAGGCTAAGAATGCGGCTTAAGGGTGACTCGATTTTTAGGTTAAGGCCATCTTTTTGGTCTAAGACGAATGCCTTAGGTGAAGATTAAGGTTTCTGGTTAAGACTAGAGTCTTACGTTAGGAACAAAATATTAGGGTAAAAATAAAGTTGTACATTGAGAACAGAGTCTAAGGCTAAAGTTGCTGCTCTTACTGCATTCAAATGCATCCGTAACATATTTGATACCTTACAGCAACATGGAATACTTTAAACTAACGTTAAACAAAAGCTTCTTCATCCATGTGCTTAATTCGTTTGGTACTATTTTATAGGTACTGATTTTGTACTCGAGTGCTCGAAGGTTGCTGCGGTACTTCCCTACGCTCTTTTCGTTTGGTAACAACTTCACCACCTAGCTTGAATTATCTCCACGCCTGAAAATTCCACAAATCGATTCATATCGTAGTCCCCTAGTAAATAACTTTGCTCAGTTGGATTTACAGCGAGTTGAAAATTCCGTTCGAGGTCGGATCAATAAGTAAGTTACTTTATAACTTTCCTGTGTCGTAACCTAGAAAATAAACGTCAACTATCGTTGTCAACAAAACCTTATCAAAAAGCAGAGAACATTATGATTCCCTTTCTTATAATTGCAGTAAAGTGACAACCTCAAAGGAGTAATTGCAATCTGTTGTTGAAATAAAATCTCCCAAAAATCTTTTGTTGTACCAAAGTCTTCTGAAGATAATTTCAGGTCCCGTACCATATCATCATTTTGAAATACGAAATTGGGCAGTATCGACTGATGGTCGCTAAGTAATAAAATAATAGTGTAAATTTAGGAGGTTGTGGACTGTGGAACAAAGTTAGGGAAGTTTTAGGTCTAGTGTAAAAATGTTGCGGTTTTGACCATAAGGTTGTTGCAACACGGTCGCGACTATATGTAAGGGGGTTCAATTCACTATTGTGATGGCTCGCTGATAAATACATTATTGACTCTTATAACTTTCTACGCATTTTGGAGTCTACCATTAATTTCCGAAGATTTCTGACGAACTGTTTTCCTTTTATTCTTTTTTAAAGCTGCTCAAAGTTTTTTTGTAATGAACCGAAAAATTGTTTTTTTGTCTGGGGAACCTGAAGACAGCCGTGCATTTTGGTAAATATTTACTCGCGATATACGTCAAGTAGTGACAACATACACGGTTAATTTAATTGTTTTGGAAGTAAAAAAAGAATACATGCACTTGTTCTTATGCACAAATGTGGGACGCTCTTTCACGCCATGCTCATACCTGTGGCTCCAACTTTCAGACGTAAAAGCCCCATGCCCATCGATATAAACCTTCCCTATCCTATCCCTTATGATTGAATTGTACTGGCTTATCATGAACACAAACTGTTAAAAGTTTGACTTTAGGCACCGGCCCAAGAAAAATCGTTTACACATTTCTTCTATAGTGGCAACGTTCATTATAGTCGTCTGATAGGGACTTTTTAACAAACGACACCAAATTAAGTGATCTTTTTAACAGGTGGCTTTATTTGGGTCTCCCTTAAATAATTGATGGCAGGACTTCGAACTAAATAGCTTTTGTTGAAGCTAGTTCTTTGTGTCAGGTGGCAACCTGATAATCGAAGGGCTTCACCATAGTCGAATATTTAGGGTAACTATTTAGGCTCCTCGATAGTATAGTGGTTAGTATACCCGCCTGTCACACGGGAGCCTCTGGCGCAAGACTAATGACCTTGCCCGGAAAAAAACAAATCATTATGGAAAATTTAACAAGCCTCAGGACTTGCTAAATACGGCCAAGACCGGTTCCCGGTTGTAATGCCGATGATGATGATGATTTAGGGGGATGCGTTTAGCTTTTTAAATTAAGAAAAAAGGTTTTTTAGTGGCAGTCTTGGTGCGAAGGAAAGGCGCCTCATAGAAAGCTGTCAATTAAATTTCCTAAGTTACTGTGTTATATTTTATTAAGTCTACGTAGAGAAATGGTTTATGAGAATGAGCTCAGCTTCCTCGGTGAAAGAGAGAAGTTTACCAGTCGCAGCCTTAGTTCGTTGGCAAAAGCGTCCCTTAGAGAGATCCTAACCAAATTTTCTAAACTTGGTATAATATTGAGTCTAACAATGGAAAAAGGTTAGGGCGATGAGCTTAGCTTCCTCGGGGAGGTAGAAAGCTCGACTAGTGTCTTCCTTGGTGTTTTGGTACGATGCCTCATGAAAAGATCAAGTGCCCAGAGTTTTGTATAATCTTTCGTCTGTGTAGGGCAATCGATTAAGGGAACTAGTTTAGGGCCATCAGCGATGGGGAAGGATTTACCAGCGGCGGGCCTGCTTCATTGGCATGGTGTCCCATAATTAGGTTGCAGGTAGCAGGAAAGTTTACTACCGCCAGTGTTACTAAGTTAGTATGGTGTCGACAACTGATGAGATGTTGTCAAACAAGAATCCTTGGGTTAGACGAGCTTCTATGATAAACAAACCTATTTGGAGCGACATAATAACATAAGGTCGTTGAGTTAAGTGGTATATGTCAATATTTTTTATGTTTTTAAATAACGGCAAAAAACAATATGTAAGGCCGTCAACTAAGGCCGTAGATGTGATTTTGGGCAACTGTTAAGAAGCAGTTATCCAAGGGCAGTAGCCTACTTGATACTCAAGTGGAATCGTCGATTGGTGGCTGCCCTTCTTCAATGAAAACTCATTTAGGGTAATGGCCAAGAGATAGCTATCCAAGAGTGATCAGTGATAGCATCTGGTCGATTGAAGCCGTGTTAACTGGCTCTATTTACATAACAAATGTGCAGTGTAATTCAGAGACCTAATACATGACGAAGGAAGCGTGTCTTCGATTAATGCCGAGTTCCGATCAATGCCAAGTGTCGAAAACCTTGCCCCTGGTTACAGTGAAACCGTCTAAATGCAAAAGGCAAAAGTTGACCGAATGTTTAGTGAAGTCTAAAACAAGTTTATCTTCTAAGTCGGTGAGTTTGCAGCATAATAATCCAATTAAATCGGTTTGGATGTACTGAATTGGTATTTGTTTTAAAAGTCTCCCCATTAAATATATATATCAAGTATTTGGGGCAAGGTGTATCGTGCTGAATGAAAGACTTTACGGAAAACCATCGATACGAAGGTAATTTTTCGTGTTAATTGGTGGCACCAGTAGTTATGAGATACTCACTACATCGGCGACCGTTAGGTCCGGTAGCCATCCGATTTATTTACAAATGCTTTCACTTCACAAGCTTCTCGTTTAATCGATGGCATTCGATAGGTGCTTTGCATAATCTGTCCGTGGGTATTTATGACAAACAAAACTAGTGTGATCTGTGCGACACACAAATCTCGTACCTTACGATGTCGCACTTTCGAACGCAACGAATAAATTTTCCATGATTCGTGATGCACCTCATCTAACTTGCAAAAACATCTTAACAAGGAAAAGGCCATATTTACCTGTTAGCTGTGTGAAGACCGCCGGTAGAACTAGTAGCACAACAATCACAAGCACCCAGGGCCTGTGAACATGCCTCCGCCCTTCCCCTCTGCCATTCCTCATGATGTATTATGAATTCTGTTGCACTTTCGGTCGCCGAACGAATGAGGATGTCGATTTGTTATTGACGTTCTTCAGTCGAGGGTGTTCGAGTTTACAAATGCGAATTTTGGGTTTTTCCTTTTCTTCCTTTCGTTTATTTTATTACCAAAAGTCACCACTTCAACGGCACACTTTCAAACAGAAGACTGTTTACACATTTTTTTTGTTATTCGTTAATTTTTCAAACTAGTAAGAACCACAAGAATCGTTCCACGAGAAAAGGTTTTCTTTCCGTTTAACTTCGAAACTCTCCTTTAGGGTTTAGTCCTTATAAAAGCGAACTTGAGAAGACCAGAAAGACAAAAAAAAAAAACAAAAAAAAAGCACAAAACAAACTTATTTCTTCGGATATCGGCAAGTGATCAATTTAGTGCACTGGGAATGGTGTGTGCGTGCGTAAGTTTGCCTGTGTAAATGTACCAAATGACGTGGTGTCTAGCTCGTAATACCACACTTAGCGAAACGTTAAAAGCGACCATTCATATGGAATGAAAGTCGTACAACTGAAGCTGAGATTTCAACAATCAATTGCTAAGACCTGTGGGGGCTAAGCACCGCGGAGCTATTCGTTTGGTGAGACTGCCACTCACCACACAGGTATTTCGTCTTCAGCCAGCCAAGAGGAGGGGAAACCAAAAGCTAAAGTGAACGAAGAAAGAAACAGCGCAACACACGTCGACCCGTGTCTCAGAGCCAACTGGCTTTTCTGCATGCCAGATACATATACCGCATAGGTAAAAGGTATTCAACTGTAATTCGAACTCTATCTAACAAGTAGTGTCTAGTGCCTAGTGCCTAGAGCCTGGTGTCGATTGGCGATCGTCGATTGTCGATTGCCTAGTGACTACCAGCTACCTAGCTATCTGTCCATTCTTCGCAGAGGTGCTTCAGTGCTGTTCGCCTTGTCTTTGCCAGGCTGCCTTACATTTGGATCTCAGCATTTTGTCCTCAGCCAGTTTCTTCTTCCTCCCTCCCTCCGCTTGTTGTCTTCCACTCGATCATGTCTCATTTCTGAACTTTAGCGAAACCAGCTTTTCAAGTTGGTACTGTCTTCGAGGTTACCTCTAACTGAATATGAATTCTTTATTTATGTCTTGTGGCTTTTCTCTAACATTTGAAGCGAAGTAATGAGAGGCATTCGCTGCGCTGATTGCTTCTAGTTACTGAGAGTGGATTGCAACGAACACCGGAGACAAAACATAGAAAATAGAATAACATCAGCAACGTGCAATGCACTCAACTCGGTACGTGCAAGAGTTTTGCTGACGTAAACCCCTTTCTGTGTCGCTGCTTCTTTTCCACGCCGAGGGCCTAATTTTTATCCGCAGCCGCACTAAACGCTGGAGATATTATCTCCTGGCAAACTTAAACAGGTCACCGTGGTTAAGTGAAATATGTAGAGTTAGAATCATTTTTCCAGCCCGCTTTGAATGGTGTTTACAACTCCTGGAGCTGTGCGGGTGGTACGATCAATGACCTAGCAATAACGGGGGGAATTAAAGTTCCCTGCTATGTTTGGAGCAATTTGCTGGTGAGTATCTAGAGCAACGATTCCTGCAGTCCAGCGGCACAGACTATGAATGGGCGCTCAATACCGTACGATTGTCTGCCGGGAAAAATCAATGGACCCGGATTGGGTGAGACTACAGGGATAAATTCGGTATTCAGGCCCAACTTATGACTCGTACTTAGGTATTTAGCGCATCGGACACCTCGGAGTTCGCACGGTTTTTGAATGGTTTTTCCATACCGTGGGATTGCCCGGTAGGTAAGATGGAGTCCGGCGGATTCTAAAGGCACAAGCTCCATTCTAAGCTTCAAAGTAGCAACTTATAGCTTGAATCTGCGAACTGGAACATCGAACACCACCGACTTCACACATATTTTGAATTATTTTTTTATACCGTGGGATTGTCTGATATAAAAAACTCAGGATTTGTCGGAATCAAACGAAATAGGTGTAACTTACACTTCTTAGATATAAATTTTAAACGGGCAGCATGTGGACCGTGATCTAGAACTTGGACTTGTTTTTATTTCGATCACACTTTGAATATTTATAATTACATTTCGTGGAGTTGTGTTTTGGAAAAGATTAGCAGGCATAACAAAAGGCAAAGGGGGGGAACACCACTTATTTGGAAAGCTTTCAGTATAAAATTCTGTGGAGTCAGAAGAAAAGCTTTGGTAAACTGGTCAATTTGTTTTTTTCTAAATCAGTAACATTCTAATTGACGTTGTGGAAAAACTAAGGAAAATAAATCCTTTAACCAACTATTGGTGACGATTTCCTGATATTACTTGCACATCTCGCCAGAAGTCGGTAAGGGATAATATCATCATCATCGTCATCATCATCATCATCATCGGCACTACAACCGGGAACCGGTCTTGGCCTTATTTAACAAGTCCTGAGGCTTGTTAAATTTTCCATAATGATTTGTTTTTTTTTTCGGGCAAGGTCATTAGTCTTTAGGGATAATATCACCTTGTGACATTTCTTTTAGTCTATGGTTATTAAAATAATATTGGGCAAATGTTTATCATATCATAGCCGGCCCAGCTCCAAGCGATTGTCCAATTTTTTGATGATATCACTGCATAAAGGGTAATATCACCTTGTGTGCCCCTAATTTCACGTAATTTTCTGAGACATACCACGAACGATAGGATACTCTGCAAATGACAGTACTAGTCTCTAACTACATGTTTTATTTTAATCTTGCGATACAAAATGGCGACACCGCAGCGCACGCAAGGAAAAACCATTTCGAACGGTCGACATGGGTGCAGCGCTGTGAGAACATGGTCTTAAAACTTGTGCAAGGTGGCCACTGCTCTGAATAGGTTCCACGTTCCACAGCAGCACGAGAATATTTGTGGATCTTAACAAATGGAGACGTCAAATTTTAATCTGTGCCAAACAACCAAAAAGTTTCTTAAAATATAGTCCAAAATCTAGTGAACATCGTAGGATGTTTTCGGAATTAATTTAAAAAAATTGCCGTTAATTTAAACTTTTTTTCTTGTTTTTTTTTCGAAAAAATCGGCTGAAAATCGATTATAAAATCTATAAAAATCAATTTATCAAAGGACGGCGACGGCCGCTAGAAAATATTATTTTAAAGTTGCAGTTAAAATTTCAAGTCAATTAGATAAAAATTGTGGGAACCACTGCTGCGTCCAGTTTGAAAAACATGGAGCCGAGATATTTGAAGTTAAGTTTTTGAGTAGTTTTTTAGTTTTAACGGTAGTAGCAGTTTTGACGGACTCCCTATAAACAGTTGTTTGCCCAGCCTTAAAATTACTTTAGAAGCGACATCAATTAGTCAAAAATAAAATCCGGAAACTGATGTGTCGGAATAATTCATATAAAGAATAATAGAGACTTCGCGCACTCGAAAAACCGCTAATCTTACTTCACGACTCATCATCCTCGGCACTACAACTGGGATCCGGTCTTGGTATAATTTAGCAAGTCTATCTGTAGTAGTCGTGGTTACTACTGGCCTCGCTCCCAGGTAGCTTGTCTCCTTGTCCTGAAAAGGATGAGGGATCTCTTTAAGACAGCTCCTGAGGGGACCTGTTGCGGTTGCCGCCGCGCTTCCTCAACCCTTGAGGGAAGAGCAGCTACCGATCGTTCTTGGGACGTCGCTTCGAGAATAGCGTCCCTGTGCCGTGGAACCTGGTGCCTTCTATTGATGCCCGTGGACGCTGTAAGGGTTAAATTTGTGGGCTTGCCACCACTCTACTCACCGGTTCCTTGTCTATGGACGGAAGTCGTCTCTGGTTCGAAATAGCCAACGTTTTGTGACGACGCACAAGTCCAAAATAATGAGAAAAATGCTTTTGGTTTAATTATAATTTTATTTAACGACTTCTTCTGGGGGTGATGCCTCCAAGGCACGAGGAATATTCGGATACTGCTCTCAGATACAGATTCAGATACAATGTGAATTGAATTGAAACTGTGAATGACTGCTCTCAGATACTAGGATACTACTGCTCCCAGATATCACTTTACTACTACTCCGATATCATTTTTCTACCGCGTCGATATCAGGATACGACTGCCCTCAGATATCACTTTGCTGTTCCTTTATAAAGGGAAACAAATCGAGATTTGTATCTCGAAGATGCACAATTTCATCCAATTTGGTACACTGAGTGAGATGCTCAATGTTTGTTTAAGATAAGAATTCAGTTTTCTGAATTATTGTGCATATGTGGATATGTAGACGAATTGGGGTTTTTGTTTGTTTAATTGATGAGGTATTTTACCAGATTGAGATAATGTATCTCTGGATTTTGAATTTAGATTATGCCGTGGGGCTAATGCAAAACGATAAACGAATATTTGATTCGTTTACTGCGAATTTTGATTTTAATTAGGATTTTAGATTAAATTATGCCGTGGGGGCAAATGCTAGCGATAAACGGATGTTTGATTCGTTTATTGCGAATTTTGGATTTAGTTTAGGTTTTTTAGGGTTTTGATTAGATTTTAGGTGTTAGTGTATTTTTGCTGGGATTAGGATGTATGAATGGGGGAAAAAGGTGGTAGGGCTTTTTAGAGCACTACATCTCCATCGGTCCTTATCCAAAACTTGTTAAATTGTCCATAATAATTTGTTTTTCCAGGCAAGGTTATTAGCCTTGTGCCTACTTCACGACTACGCTCGGAAAAACAACTTTTTGACCCACTTACAAGTTGCCCCCCCCCCCCCGCCCCCCATTCTTTAAGGAATGTAAACATTCCTTACAGAATCATTCTTGGATACTTTAAGGAATGTTTACACCAAAATCTACTTTTGTGCGCGCGTTTGAGTAAAAAAAAAATTTATTGTTGAGGATTACGTGAACTAATTCCACATTTCCCAAGTTGTTACAAACCTTGTTATATCTTAGGTTTGGTGATCCGAAGTTAATTCCACGTTCCAAAACTGTGGAAAAGTGGACTATGTTCTTAAAAGAGGAGACATGACATTAATACCACGTTCCACAAGTCGTTATGAATATAGTTATATCTGACATTTGGTGGCCTGAAGTTAACTCCATCTTCCACAAATTTGTAGAGATGTGAGATGTAGTCTTGTAAGAGGAGAGATGGAATTAATGCAACGTTCCACAAGTAGTTATGCATATAGTTATATCTGAAGTTAACTCCACGTTCCACAACCTTGTAGAAATGTGGAATATGGTTGTGGCGGTTCCGCCAAACCCCACGGTACACTTACCTAAGAAACCCCCCATAACTCCCATTCAATCTCTTAACTTCGCTAATGCAATTGCATTAGCAACTATAAATGCTGCACGAGTTATGTTTTTCGTCCCAAGATTTGAGAAAAAAAACAATTATTACTTTTCGTGGTGAGACTACGTCTTACCGTCTTTATTTTGAGTTTACTATGAACTGGTTTTGTACAAAGTCTTACAGCTATTTATATTAGGTTCTGAAAGTACTTATCTTATATTTGTTTTGTTCATCTATCAGTGATTTTCGAAATGTATTCCTTATCTGTTGGTATTGTGTTATCCTGAGACTGGATTGAATATTCTTATGGAAAACTGAGTCATGCATTATCTTTGAATATTCTTATGAGAGAGTGAGTCATGCATTATCTTTAGATTGGTTTGAATTGGTTTGAATGGAAAAGTGATTGTTAACATTGGTTTGAATGGGAAAGTGATTGTTAACATTGGTTTGGATGGGAAAGTGATTGGGGCGTTAACTCCCCCCCTGCTTAAACTACAATGTCCCCATTGTTTATTTCTTGTAATTCGTTTAGTTTTTCATTAAATAGTTTCTGGGACTTTTCCTTCATTTTTCTTAACTTGTATTCGTTGTATCTTTTACAAAGTTTATTGATTAACATTATGATAGTTACGCATGAAAATAGTATAACTATAGTTATAATTGTACTTAGAATTGGTTTTCTTTCTATTGGGATTAGTATATTTTTTAGTGTTTCAATATTTGAAAATGCTTTGTCAGAGTTGGAATATAGTATTTTATCGATTTCGATTTCGATTTTGTTGTCATTAATTACATATTCATGTATTTTTTCTTGTAGATTTATGTATTCTGTATCATCGATAGTTACATTATTTAGGAATTTGATTAGGTAGATTCCTTCATATATTTTAAAGTTAACCTTGTGTTTTCCAGTTATTACTATTGTATCGTCTGCTAATTTCACAATTTCTTCGTTTCTTTCATATGTCATGTTACATTTCGTAAAACTTTTAGTTAATAAATGTTTTGTACAATTATCGATATTTATTTTTTTACAGATAGGGTGCGTTAATTTATTGTTACATTTATCTGTCCCATACAAATGATTATTACAAATGATAGTTTCCGTCATTATTTTTGCCAAACCATGGAAAGTGTCCAGCGCTAAGTTCTTGTATCGAATACACTTATTTATTATTTTGGGGTATTTATAAATTACAAAAATTACGTTGTTCTCCCTGTAAACGAAAACGTCTGCATAAGTTAAGACATTGATTAAGGGGATCTCTGTTGTTTCGTGACTTATTAGTTCCTTGAGTTCGTGTATATCTAAGGCACCTGCGTGGTATGTTCCGGATTTTGCTGCTGCTAGTGTGTTGAGTAGAATTTCTAAAATATGGCGTGTTTCTGATAATAAAAATTCTGCATGATCATTTTGTAATGATGCTTCTTCGAGTAACTCTAGTAGTTTTTTATTTGTTAACACTTGCTTGTTGTTATTATTAACTAACTCGTTTATTGCAGTTTGTATCTGGACTAAATCCTCATGATCGGGTGTTCCAATCATCCATTTTAATGCGGAACCCATAAAGTCTAATGATCTTTTGTCTCTATGGAAATGTTGATCTTCTAATTGGGCGTATAGATTTTCTATCTGGTGTATCATGATATTTTCCTGACCTCTTATGTTTTTGTTTTTCTTTTTTATCACTTCTCTGAATGGCTTCATGATTCTGGTAATATTAAATGGGTGTATCAGAATCCCTGTGCTTTCGTAAATATATGCGTCCGCTATCCTCGTTGATACGGCTCTCTTCTCTGTTAAGGATGTTATCTGTGTTCCTCCTATGGCAAGTTTAATTGGTATTAGAACGTATACGATCTTTATGAACTTTGTCGCCTCCATTTGTGATTACTAGGGTGCCTTTATCTTCTTTGACTGTTTGTTTCGTGTAACGTGTAGTTTCTTTACCGCGACGGTTCTTTTTTACGTAGATGACTTCTCCCGGCGTATATGTTTTTTCTTTACGGTTCTTATTTTGACACTTATTTTGTTTGTCTTGTGCTTTCTTTAGTTCCGTTTGGATGTCTTTTTTTATGATGCCGAAGAATAGATTGATTGGTTTCTGGCCTGTTGTCGAATGTACTGTACAGTTATATTGTTTCACTGCGTTGAATATTTCGTCAGAGACCGTGCTCGTCTTTTCGACTGCTAAACTTCTACTGATTTCTAAGAGTGTAGAATGGGCACGTTCTGTGTTCGCATTTGTTGTTGAATGTGCTACTGGCGCAAATGAGTGTGTTATTCCTCTTTGTTTTAGTAAAAATTCTGTCTTTGTTCCTTTAAATATGGGGGCATTATCAGTCATTAAACTTTCTGTTAGTGGGAATACTTGTGATATGATCTCGTCAATAACTATGGTCGTTCCTATCTCATTTGGGACATTGCGTATGTACAGGTATTTGCTGTATGTATCTATTGTTGTAATGTATACCTTCTTTTCTAAGTAAAATGTGTCCATTTGAATATGCTTTCCTGCATTTGTAGGTATGGGTGTGGGCTTGATAATTTGTTTTGTGGGGTGTCTGTCGTATTTACACGTGTTACATATTTCACAATTTCTTACTTCTTTTTTACACATCTGCCTGAAGTTAGGCCAAAAATATTTTTCAGATAGTTCGGTGGCGTTATTTCTGTGGCTTCGGTGAGCTCTTCGGTGAACTTCCTGTATCAGTTTTAATTGTTCGTCTTCGTCTGTGATATCTATGACAGCATTAGGGGCGTGGACTATGTTCCTGCATTCTAAATTTGACTCTAATATTTCTCGTATCTCGTGCAATGTCACTTCATCGCAGTGTATCGCGTTAGTGTGGTTCGGATTTATAACCCTTTTTAAAATATTGATAATTTCGGCTAAATCACTAATCTTGATGTGTGATCTCCTAAATCCCTCAAATACACTTTTACTCTCTATGTTGTCTTCCTTTGAGAACTCGATATAAATTTGGTTCTTAAAGTGGTTTACTGGTTTATATGTGCTTTTTATTTTATAGGTTGGGGAACTTTCTACAGAGTGAATGGAGGAAGTGTTTGAATTATTGAGTTGTTGCCTGCTGAGTGCATCTGCAACAACGTTCTCCTTGCCAGGTTTATAGATTATCTTGGCTCCATATTCCTCGATCCTATTTTTCCATCTTTTAATCTTTGTATTTGTATTTTTATCGGAAATAGCATAAATTAGAGATTGGTGGTCTGTATATATTGTTAGATCCGATACGCCTTGTATATAAATTCGGAGTTTATCCAGAGCAAATATTATAGCCAACAGTTCCTTCTCGTTGGTTGCATAGTTTTGTTCCGTTTCGTTTAGGGATCTAGACACGAACGTGATAGGTTTATTTCCCTGTGACAAAACTGCACCAATCGCGATATTAGAAGCGTCAGTGGTTAATTCAAAAGGCTTTGAGTAATCGGGTTGGGATAATTCCAAACATTCTTCTAGATGCTGTTTCAATTCATTAAAAGATTCTCTTTCGTCCTCATTAAAACTAAGTTTATAGCCAGAACTTGCTTTTTTTGATACTATCTGATCTGTTTTTAATAGATTCGTGAGTGGTTTTGCTATCACCGCAAAGTTCCTAACGAATTTTCTATAAAATCCGGCTAGTCCGAGGAAAGCACGTAATTCCTTTAAGTTCGTTGGTTCGGGGTATTTCCTTATACTTTCAATCTTTTCGGGGTCCGTTTTTATTGACTTATGGCTGATTATATAGCCCAGAAACTTCACATATGACTTGAAAAAATGTGATTTCTCTTCAGAAATAGTTAAATTTGCGTTGTATAATGCATCAAAAATTTGTCGGAGATGCTCCCTATGCTCATTTTTGTCTTTAGAGTACACGATTATGTCATCGATATATATGTAACAGAATTTAGCGACAAATGGTCGTAGAATATCATCCACGCAGCGCTGAAAGATGGCGGGAGCATTCTTTAAACCAAATGCTAACCTATTATACTCATAGAGAGCTCCATTTACAGCAAAAGCCGTTTTTTCTTTGTCCTTCTCGTCTATTAGGATTTGATGGAAGCCAGATTCTAAGTCGATCGTCGAGAATATTTTAGCCTCGCCAAGATTCTGTATAGTGTGGGATATATTAGGCATAGGGTACCTGTCGCTGATTGTTTGCTCGTTTAGCTTTCTATAGTCATTCACCAGTCTGCGTTTGGGCATGCCATCTGCATTGAGGCCTTTTTTTGGTACTATCCAAACAGGTGAGCAGTATGGGGATCTGGATGGGCGAATTATATCCCGTTTTAGCAACTCTTCGATTTCTTTGTTCACGAAGTCTTGGTCAGCAATACGGTACGGGTATTGTTTGGACCAAATTGGTTCTTCCATTTTTGTTCTTATGTTTGCTACTATATTCGTGGTGTAAGGGAGGTTCCTATCTACTCGTCTATTTCTTTTCATAAACTCGTCTATTTCTTCTTTAAATTCCTGACCTTCGATTGAGTAGTTAATTTTCTGACTTATATTGTTTTCATACCCGGTTTTTAGTATCATTGTGTTAAAATCTATTGTTGCGTTTAATTCTTTTAATCCCTCTAAACCAATTAAAAGATCGAACTCTTTTAATTCCTGTAATTCAAAAAACTGTAATCTTTTACCTAATATGTGTATATATCGTTTGTTTTCTATAACACTTCTACCGTGGATCGTTTTCGAATGGATTGGCAAAATTTCTATCGGTTTGCTTAAGTCTATATTCTTAATACAATAATTTTGGGTTGCTCCCGAATCTATTAATACATTATATGTTTTATTATTTTCTGGATTTCTTAAACTTAAACTAGGCAACCCGTATCTTAGACTAAAAAAGATTCCTTAATAATGTTTGTTTGACTTACATTGTTTTTCAGGGAACTGGCTGTTGCTTCGGGTTCCACGTTGTTCATCTGTTGGGGCTGTTGGTATTGACTCCTGAATGGGTTTGCATGTCTTGTCGTGTTGTGTATAGAACTGTCTACTTCCATTGGTTCTGGTTTCGGGAAATTTGTGTACTGTTGATTCTGTTTGTATGATCCGAAATATTGGCGTGAGTTCCTTTGGGATTGTTGCCTGTTGTAACCTCTTGGATCTTGTTGGTATTTCCTGGGCTGGTATAGTCTATCCTGGTGTTGTTGACTATTTTCGGGCTGAACTTGTTTCTCTTGGTACTGTTGTCTAGTCCCGTACTCAGGTCGTTTATCCTGGTGTTGTTGTTTGTATGAGGAGTTCCACTCTCGTACTCGGAGATTTGGGGCAATGTTGTTGTACCGTGAATCGTGCTGTACTGTGAGAGCTATTCCATATGCTTCTGCTAAGGTGTTGCATTTATGTGCGTACAATGTTTGCCTGGCCGTCCCATTATTTAGTCCATTTGAAAAAATTCTTACAGCTTCTTGTTCGGCATCTCCTAGAAACGCTTTTCTGGTGTCTTCGTTTCGGTGCTGTGTTTGGATTTTTGCGATGATCAGGTTTTGGGCTCTGTTTACCTCATCGCAGTATTGGGTTAGGTTTTTGCCTCCTTGTTTTATTTGTGCCATCTCTGCCTTCAATACGTACAAAGGTCTGTTATCGTTGTATGTGAAGTCTAGACGGTCTAGGATTGCGTCGAAGTTAAATTTGGTGTTGTTATTCACTAGGGCTAGTGCCGCTTCCCCAACAATCTTGTTTCTGATGATGAGTAGGGCTTCGCAGTACTTCGTGTGTCCTTTGTGGGCCTCACATGCTTCCATTAGTGTTGTAGCTGCTTTCCTCCAAGTGGTGTATTCTCCTTCTGTTCCACTGAAACTTGGTAGTGTTTTAAATGCGTCCAGGTTGATGTCTTCCGGGCGGCTGTACCTGAATACTAAGTCTTGATGTTCCTCTAATGTTATTGTGGGTTTTATTTTGTTGATTTCCTGTGCCTGCTGGTTTATTAAACTAGCCATCATCTGGATTTGTTGTTTCATGAGGGTTAGTTCTGCCTTCATTGTGATGTTGTCTGCCTCCATGTTTGGCATTTTTTCGGTATCAGAGTCGCTGGATGTTTCTTCTGTAAGTTTTGTTAAGGGGTTAATTTTTCTCTTACCTCGTAGGTGTTTTATTTTCATCTGCTGCTTGATTTTCCTATTATTCACTGAATGATTTTATCGTCTCTTGGCTTGATTTCTCTATTATTTATTCACTGAATAATTTTATCGTCTCTTGGCTTGATTTCTCTATTATTTATTTTATCGTCCCCTTCGCTGGACGTTGTTCTTTGAAGAAGTCCTTGCACTGATTCCTTCCTGAACGCTGGGGTCTTCCTATGGATACCTTTTGGTTTTTTTTTTGAACACTCCACAGTGTTGGTCCGCCACACTCATCGAATTTTTTCGTATCAAAAAACGATTGGCAGGATCGCCAGTTATGTTTTTCGTCCCAAGATTTGAGAAAAAAAAACAATTATTACTTTTCGTGGTGAGACTACGTCTTACCGTCTTTATTTTGAGTTTACTATGAACTGGTTTTGTACAAAGTCTTACAGCTATTTATATTAGGTTCTGAAAGTACTTATCTTATATTTGTTTTGTTCATCTATCAGTGATTTTCGAAATGTATTCCTTATCTGTTGATATTGTGTTATCCTGAGACTGGATTGAATATTCTTATGGAAAACTGAGTCATGCATTATCTTTGAATATTCTTATGAGAGAGTGAGTCATGCATTATCTTTAGATTGGTTTGAATTGGTTTGAATGGAAAAGTGATTGTTAACATTGGTTTGAATGGGAAAGTGATTGTTAACATTGGTTTGAATGGGAAAGTGATTGTTAACATTGGTTTGGATGGGAAAGTGATTGGGGCGTTAACTCACGCATCGAGCTTACCGAATTTATTTATTTCAAAGCTTCTGTAAAAGAAAACTTACCATCATGCATCTCTTCGCATACAATTCTCTGTAAGAATTCTTCATTACCTTTTTAGAAATTCCACAACTCCCATTGTTTCATTGCATTGGCATCTGAAAACATTTCCTTCTCCAAGGAAATTTGATGCATACAACGCATTATCTAAAATTCCTAGAAATAATTCTTTAAAGTGCATATGGCGTCATGAATCCCAAGCCAGTCGGCACCCTTTGTCTGTGTTAAAATCCTATGTCGGACAGCTTGTTTTTACAGCTGCAATAAACCGACGCGCGATTCGTTTGTACAATCGACAAACAATCACCGCATCTTAGGCATTATCAACGAAACCAAATTTTCTAGCATTTCCTAATGCAAACACGAACCCGGTTTCTACTGCAGCCAGAGATGCCATACACATCCAATTTGCTTTTAGCACCATTTCCCGGATGACTAGCGGTTTATTTATTCAACTGCAATGCACATTTTCCCTTTCCTTGTTTCAGGTTCATTCCCATGGCCTTGTGTATGAAAAAAAACCAATGTGATCTTCACTCACACATACACATACATTGCCAAGTCTTTCTTCCTTGTTTTCACCACGGGAGAAACACTTCCTTTCTTTGGAAAACTCACCCCAAAACGATAAAATATAGTTGAGTCAATTTCCATCCGCGGACCGCCACGGTCGTTGCCGACTTCCGCTCTCCGGTGCGCACGGAGACACGAAAAATCACCGAATCGCGTGTGTGTTATAATTTTGAAACAGAAAAAGAACAATAAAATAAGTAAAAAATCATGTGTCTCATAACTCGGATTGCCCACGTACAGTGTAGTGTTTGCAACCGCCGCGCCGTGTCGAATATTATATTCGCTGCAGTCTTCGAAGATTGTGTTTTTTTTATTGACTTCATAATGTAACTTTCACGCGGTGCTACCGTAAAATAAATAAAAATAAACGAAAGAAATCCTGAGTTTTATTTTTCACTTATTGTAATGGCATGTCCTGTGACAATTGTTCGACGCTGGTGTTTCCTTTCCTGCTGCGGTGAATCATCAAGAGTTTGGCGGAACCTTGTTGAACATTGGAGTGAATGCTGGAGGAGGAAGGAAACCAAGTGCCCATGTCCGGCACCATACTTCTTCCCCACATGAACATGAAATGAATTCCGTCTTCCACAAGTTTCTATGAATATATTTATATCTTAGGTTTGGTGATCTGGGTGGTTTGAAGTCAACAACTTTGTAGAATATAGTATTATAACAAAAGACGTAAGATTAATTCCACCTTCCACAAGTCGTTATGAATACAGTTATGTCTTAGGTGTAGTCGTCTGAAGTTGATTACACGTTCCACAACTTTGTAGAAATATGGCACATGGTCCTGTTGCAAAAGATATGAAATTAACTACATGTTCCACAAGTCGTTAAGAATACAGCTATATCTTAGATTTAGTGGTCTGATGTCAATTGCATTTTCCAAAACTTCGAACGAATGAGAGATACATAACACAAAAAAAAACACGGAATCAATTCCACATTTCACAAGTCGTTATGCATATAGTTATATCTGAGGTTTGGCGGTCTGAAGTTAAGTCCACCTTCCACAACTTTGTCCAAATATGGAATATGGCTTTATAATAATTTTTTTTTTAATAACATCCTTAACATAATAGTACAATCTTAACAATTTAATTCAATACTAGGTTTAAATTGTACTTAATTTAGTTTAATTAAGTAAAACGTGTAAGGGTTTACTGGACCAGTGTTCAGTTCCCAACTCGATTTTAGTATGTTCGATTTTAACATGTTAATTCGTTTTAGCCGTCTTAATTCGTGGGTAATATCCAAGAGCTGAATAGCTTCTACGTTGGTATGATTATGTAGGCGTCTTTCGTGTTTAATCTCTAGGTTATAATAAATGACATGAAATTAATTCGATGGCATGAAATTAATCCCAAGTTCCACAAGTCGTTATGAATACAAATGGAAGCAAACATACAGGGCAAAGTCTTTGATTGCTTTCAACCCGGCGAAGGCCAGGACGATCCTTGTCCCTGTTCAATCCAAGTTGACATGCAGTCTCCACGTGACACCCCTGGATAGCTATTTTGCACCCGCCAAGTAGTGAACCAATGCATTCCAGCGACATCCTGAGAAAGGTTGGCGCAAGGCTAATAACCGTACCCGGAAAAATAAACTATTATAGCAAATTTATCAAGCCTCGGATATGGACGAGATACACGACGAAGACAACGGAAATGAAGATGGTTAAACGATATGAGAATTTTCTTATGGAGCGTCCGCTCACTATACAGACCTCGAACTGCACAGCAGCTAGCCGATGCCCTGTCCGAATATAAGGCTGACATAACAGCATTAAAAGAAATAAGATTGACGGGAAGTGGTGTTATTCAAAGAAACGAGTATGACAATTATTACAGCTGTCATGCAAAACACCGTGTGCACGGGATAGGCATTCTAGTCAGCCAAAAACTGAAACCAGCCATTATAGGCTTTAATGCAATAAACGAAAGGCTATGCACTTTTTGTGTGGGAGGCAAGTTTAAGAACATAAGCCTCATAAACGTTCACGGACATACAGAGGAGTTCCCTGACGACGAAAAAGAAGAATACTACGAGAACGTCGAACGGGCCCTCAACGCCTGCCCAAGATACCATGTGAAAATCGTTCTTGATGATTTGAATGCGAAAATAGGTCGGGGGCGGGTTTTCAGACACTACGCAGGTTTCCGTAGATTACATGAGAACACTAATGACAATGGACTACGAGTCATCGAACTGGTAGCATCAAAGAACTTGGTCGTTGCGAGTACCAGGTTTCCGCGTAAAGATATCCGCAAACCCACCTGGGTATCACCTGATGGAGCCACTCGCAACCAAATTGACCACGTGTTGATAGATCACCGCCAACGGTCCCAACGTCGAAACGGATCACTCTCTTGTTGGTACAATTTTTCGAGCGCGGATTGCCTTACGGAGACGTATTGCATCTGCGAATCAGGTTCGAATCAACACGGCTGCCTTACGCAATGACAATAGCAGTAACAGCTTTGGCCATGCTCTAAGACTCGCCCTCGAAGAGCTCGACGGAGAGAGAGTAAGTCCTGGGGCCTAATTGGCGGGCGTAGAGAAGAAATGGACACGCCTTAAGAATATTGTCATTAGTACAGCCAACTCCATCTTAGGCAGTATTCGTAGAGATCGGAGCGACTGGTTTGATGATGAGTGCAAACTAGCAACTGAACGTAAGAGTGCTGCATACCGGGCAATGCAGCAGTCTCATAGGACGCAGGTACGCGAGGAGAAATACAAAGAGCTCAGAAGATCTGAAAAAAGACTTCACAGACAAAAGAAGAGTGCCTGCGAAAAAAATCTAGTCTGTGCAACAGAGTAAGGTAGAGAGCGAGATCCGCACCAGGTGCGGAAGTTCTACCAAATAATCCGCAGTACGACGCGGTACACACCACGCTGCACTTACTGCAAGGATAAAGAGGGTAATCTGATCACCGATCCTGAAGACATTCTGGAGCGATGGGAACTGCACTTCAATGAATTGCTAAATGGTCACCTGACAGAAGAATTAGACTCTCCACCAATGCGTAATCAAAACCAAATGCTACCGCCATCAAACATTGAGGAAACATTAAAAGCCATAAGACAGCTCAAATCAAATAAAGCCCCTGGAGCTGATGGCATATCAGCTGAGCTGTTCACATGAGGAGGGAAAGCGTTACATCACGCAATTCATGAGATCGTGGTGCACGTATGGGAGCAAGAGGAGATGCCGGAAGATTGGCGTGGGGGAATAATTTTCCCCATACACAAGAAGGGAGATATCACAGTGTGCAGCAAATATATGGGTATAACATTGCTCAGTACAGCCTATAAGATACTCTGCACTATCCTACAAAATCGGAGAGCCCCATCCGCTAAAGTCATCATTGGTCAATATCAGTGTGGCTTCATCATAGGCAAATCAGCGATTGATCAGATATTCAGGCAGGCGATGGAAAAATGTCAGGAATTCAAGATTCCATTATACTCGTATCATCTATTCATAGACTTTAAGGCCGCCTACAACAGAACTATATAAAGCCATGAGAGAGTTCGGCATCCCAAACAAATTGATACGACTTTGTAGGTTGACCATGACCAATGTAACTAGTCAAGTAAAAATGGCGGGATTGCTGTCCAAATGGACTCCGACAAGGGGACGGTGTGGCCTGCCTCCTCTTCAACCTGGCGTTGGAGAAAGCAATCCGTGACTCTGGCGTTACAACAAGAGGGATTATTGTCACCAAGTCCAGCCAGATACTTGCCTACGTAGATGACAACGACATCATCGGTAGATCCGATTCGGTTATACAGAACTTCTGCACCCAGATCGATCAGGCGGCACAAAAACTGGGACTGCACATTAATGGGGGAAAAACTAAGTACATGGTGGCAACTTCTGCGAAGAGAAGACCTAACGTTGGTCAAACTATCAGGGTAGTGGAGCACGAATTTAAAGTAGTGCAATCCTTTAACTACCTTGGGTCAATAGTATCAGCCGATAACAATATGGAAGAAGAAATACGCGAACGGCTGATCAAATCCAACAAAGCATACTATGGTCCATCAAGGCTCTTTAAATCCCGAAATTTATGCAAAACATCCAAGCTACTATTGTACAAGACCATGGTCTTACCAGTACTCATATATGGATCCGAGATCTGGGTGCTAAATAAAAGGCACTCTGAACTGCATTCGAGAGGAAGGTCTTAAGGAGAATTGTTAGCTCTGTATGTGAGGGAGGACGTTTCAGGAGACGGTACAACCATGAGCTAATGTTGTAAGAAAAATCAAGCTCGGTAGACTCCGGTGGGCGGGACACTTAATTCGAATGAACGAAGAGAAGCCTGCCCGGAAAGTCCCTTGTGAGAGGAGGTATGAAGGAGACAATGCGGCAGGGCTTGTCTGCGATGGAGGGATGGCGTAGACCAGGACGCCCAGAGTTTGGGAGTGCCAAACAGGATGACATCGGCTCAAAATCGGGACCGGTGAAAAGATTTGTTAAATAAGACCACGACCGGATCCCGGTTGTAGTGCTGATGATGATGATGATGAAATTAATTCCACGTTCCACATGTCATTTTGAATATAGTTACATCGGAGGTTTGGTGGTCTGAAGTTAATTACGTGTTCCACTACTTTGTCCAACAGTGGGATATGACTGTGGGGAAGAAGTATGGTGCGCCGTCGTACGGCGCTGATTCCCTACTTCCTCCAGCATAAATTGATAGTTCCGTCGATTGTTACGCCGAACACTAAGAGGAATCTGTCCGCAGGTAATTGTCACCAGAAACAAGCGAAAACGCACGGATGGTAGTCCCAGGAATAAAACGCACTGAATACCATTTTATTGTTTTTTTATTGTAATAAAAGGTTCTTTCATTTATCCTTTGAGATTTTAATATATTAAAAGAGAGTGACAATACACAAAAACATCTTTGCACTTAACAACGGCGCACTTGAATTTGTTTTCTTATTCGATTGTTCTATACTCCACATACGATTGGCACTGAATACGTTTTCGGTTATACATTGTTCTATTCTACGTTTGACTGTATTTTTACTTTAACGCACTGTATTCCAAGCGACTCGGGGTTGCTGATCCGCGACTACAAGGGTGTACGCGTCCCCTGGCACTATACGGGGAGCGGGTTTCGCACCGTCCGACCGGCTCGGTCGGGTGATGAAAAACGACTCAGCGATATAAATTCGCTGGCTAAGGTTTTTCGGTCAGTGAAACTGGCTCTCTTAATTTAAGGATGCCTTTTCTATTCCAAGAGAAACGTAAAGTCTCTCTTTGGGGGAAGGTAACCAGATTTCATAGACAAGATCTGTAATGGTACACATGTATGTGTGAACATTGGTTCTTTCATGGGACAAAACCATGAGAACGAATCTGGAAACAAAGAAAGGGAATAATGTGCATCAATGAGATGTGAGTTGGGCTAAGTAAACAAGCCGAATCTCATTGGGTGCTAATTGGTTTTCTGTTTGTTTATGCCGCTAGGTCATGAAAAACAGATCCAGAAATATGTAGGACAACGAGACCGTATTGATCATTGTCTATGGTGTGAATTCCGGCTGTATTGATAGCCGCAATGCGTCATGAACATGGTGCTAGTTGGTTTTAGCTTATTTGATGAGAATTGGTGTTTATGGCATCGCTGCCAAGGGTAAGTATACAATTCCTATTTGCTTTTGCCTATGCCATAGCATTTAATTTATGCCTTAAGACGCAAGGTGCGTATATTTGCTTTTGTCCCTTGCGTATAGGTCGCCAGCCAATGTGTATGTAAAGAAATTTATTATACACATGGTGAGGCGGGGAATAGGCGACGCAATGTTTATGATCCCTGTTATGATGGTTACATTATATGTAAACCAAATTGTTTCGTTTTCAGGAATTTGACTATGGAAAATGCGTATGTAAGATTGGGATTTGCCTGGCAAGCGAAGGTGCCGAATTGGGCTTGGGATTTATGATGTTTGGAACAGAATTCTTATAGGGAATGTTGAATTAGAATAAAAGAATGAAGGTAAGAATTCTCCTCCAGGAGCTTTTAGCTAAATACATTTGGTAAATTTGTTGCGTGAACAATATACAGGTGCTAATGCGATTGCATTAGCAGAAACTTATGAAAGCTGGGTTGTAGTTATGCGGGTTCTTCGGGTAAGTAGAGAGTAGGGTTTGGCGGAACCGCCACATGACCTTATAAGAAAAGACATGAAATTAATTCCTCGTCCCATAAGTCGTTTTGAGTGTAGTTATATCTTGCGTTTTGTGGCCTGGAAATAATTTCACGTTCCACAATTTTGCAAAAAATGTGGAATGTAGTCTTATAAGAAAAAACATGAAATTAATTCCACGTTCCACAATTTTGTAGAAATGTGGAATGTAGTCTTATAAGAAACACATGAAATTAATTCCACGTCCAACGAGTCGTAATGAATATATCTTAGGTGTAGTGGTCTGAAGTTAACTCTAGGTTCCACAGCTTTGGCCAAACGTGGAATATGGCTTTATAAGAAAAGACATGAAATTAATTCCACGCCCCACAAGTCATTAGGAATAAAGTTGAAATTAATTCAATGGCATGAAATTATATTCAGGTTCCCCATATCGTTTTGAATATAGTTACATCGGAGGTTTGGTGGTCTGAAGTTAATTACATGTTCCACTTCATTGTCCGGCAGTGGAATATGACCTCATAAGAAAAGACATGAAATTAATTCCACGTCACATAAGTCATTAGGAATAAAGTTGAAATTAATTCAATGGGATGAAATTAATTCTACCTTCCACAATTCGATATAAATATAGTTATGATAGTTATACTACTTATAGTATGCTGTTCTGAAGTTAGCACCACGTTCCACAAATTTGTAGAAATGTCGGATGTGGTGTTTTAAGAAATGACATGCAATTAATTCAATGACCTGAAATTAATTCCTGGTTCCCCAAGTTATTATGAATGTACTTATATTTTAGGTTTGGTGGTCTGCAGTCAACAACTTTGTAAAAATGTGAAATATAGTCTTATAAGAAAAGACGTAGGATTAATTCCACCTTCCACATGTTGTTATGAATACAGTTATATCTTAGGTGTAGTGGTCTAAAGTTGATTGCAGTTCCACAACTTTGTAGAAATATGGCATATGGTCTTGTTACAAAAGGCATTAAATTAATTACTTGTCCCACAAGTCGTTATGAATACAGCCACAATATATCTTATATTTAGTGGCCTGAAGTTAACTGCACTTTCCACAACTTCGGAGGAATGAGAGATATATAACACAAAAAAAAAACCGAGTCAATTCCACATTTTAAGTTAAGTCCATGTTTTAGAACTTTGTAAAAATATGGGATATGGTGGTATAAGAAAAGACATGAAATTAGTTCCACTTTCCATAAGCCGTTAAGAATATAGTTATATCTTACGTTTGGCAAAATGAAATTCACTTCACGTTCCACAACTTTCTAGAAATATGCCACACTCTCTTATACGAAAAGGCATATAATTAATTCTAGTCATTATGAATACAGTTATCCCTTACGCTTGGCGGTCTGAAATTAACTATAAGTTCGGCAATTTTGTAAAAATGTGGAATATGGTTTTATAAGAAAAAAACATGCAATTAATTCCACGTTCCACAAGTCGCTTTGAATACAGTTGTATCTTACGTTTGGTGGTCGAAAGTTAATTGCACATGTCACATCTTTATGATCTTATAAGAAAATATCTTAAGCTAATTCCACGTTCCACAAGACGGCAAGGGAGGATATTCGATAAGTGTGGACCATAGAAAACTAGTTCGATATATTATATTTGATCGAATTATGAAACGCAGGTTTGTGACTCACGCATGATCACATGGAATAAATTGGGCGTTCCATAACTTCAAAGACTAGAATTAAGGTTCCGATAATTCCCTAAGGCTTTCACTGAGCTTAGTAAATAAATAATTAAGATCAAGAAAAATGTGGAACATTCACTTAAAATCCACATATACAGACAAACATTAGAAAATAAATCGCCGTTTGCGGGAACCTCTCAAAACATGTGCATGGAGATCACCACCACGAATAGAGTCCACTTTACGCAAATATATGACACTGTCATAAAACCCACAAATAAAGAAACCGACATTTAATAAAATACAAATAAACAACTACGTGAAATTGTAACTCATGTACAATTGATACCTGTCATTAAACACATGTTCCATAAATCTACGAGAACAAGATCTCACAATCCACATGAACTCAGAATCCCATTCCCATTAATTTTATTTTCTCCCAGTGTACTAGCACGTTGAATGTGGTAACGAATCCCTGATAATGACTCACAGAAGACGCAGATTGACTACATCATTACCTGGAAATGAAAATTGCAATGGCAGGAACAATGCTGACCACAAAGTAGGAAGAGGATCGGTAATATTCGTTTACAATTTACTTCTAAGGACTGAAAACTGTCAGGTCAGTGAAAAGTATATCCACAGTGATCACCAAACCATAACTGCCGGATCAAGCGGAGGGAACCAGAGATATCGTAGCTTCGAGCATAGAGGGCCATCATGTTCGACGAAAGTGTTTTTGAAGAAATAATCAGAGCTTGCAATGCAATAACCAAGGAGCGTTAAACGGTCGGTACACGGTCGAGTGTGAAAACCGCGCAAACATTTTACGAAAATGGGCATGGAATTGAACCTGGCACCAACCGCCCGGATAGAGATTTTGAAGAAGGATTTGAAGTTGGACGCTTTTGAAACTGCACACAGAAGTGGTAGGTTGGATTCAAATATCCAGGCGTCCTGTAAAAGAGCTTCTCATAACTAAACGGTCGGTACACGGTCGAGTGTTAAAACCGCGCAAACATTTTATGAAAATGGGTATGGAATTGAACCTGGCACCAACCGCCCGGATAGAGATTTTGAAGAAGGATTTAAAATTGGACGCATTTAAAACTGCACACAGAAGTGGTAGGTTGGATTCAAATATCCAGATGTCTTGTAAAATAACTTCCCATTACGTTTAGGCTCCATTGAACACTCAGGGAATGTCTTTGACTATTTTTCGAAGCCCGGCTAATGGACCAGTCGAAAAAGGTGTAACAGGTGCAAGATTGGACCGAACTCTGGGAGATACCAACACATTAGACTACAGATGCTCCACAATATGATCGGGAAGAGCTTTTGACTAATCCTAGATCCAGTTGACACAAGAACTGAAGCCGCCTGACTATTTGCAGCATCGCCAGTCTGCTCAATGGGTGCATGAAGTGGTCGCAATTTTAATGTAAATTCATCTTAAGCCACAAGTTCCGTTTCCACATCTGTGAATTCGTTAATGAGCAGAATTAAGACGCCCATCACAAAGAATCACTGGTGGTAGCAGTTTTGGGCGGGCAGATCGCCCTTCTTCAAAGACAATGCCAACGAGCAGTTGTCGGGAACGGCGAAAGCCACTGTGATACGATAAGGAAGTTTTTATGGCCGAAAGTGGATGGTATGGATCTAGACACGTGGTTTCAAAAGGTCGTTATTCTTGTCAAACAGCGCACGAAACGTCGCACGAGAAGTTTCATAGGCACATTATCTTCTGAATCGACGATCACAACTGGATTCCAAAATGATGACATTTCGTCCTATTCGATTTTTCCCATTTGAAGCCAAACGAAATGGGTAAGCCCAACACCAACCAAGAGATGAAGGCAGCTATCATCGCTTGCATCAATACCATGGATGGGCAATTGTGATGCCAGGCTATCGAAAATGTAGATAAGCAGAGAGGTGGCAAACATGGATAGATCTTAATGGAACAATCTTTATATCGTGAGGAAGAGTAACTTGCTGATTTGAATTGGACGGTCTTAAGGGCAAATTGTTCTAAGGATGATGGAGATGGGAGATTGTCCTTATTTCTATAAACGACATTCTATTCATCACGCACAACCCAATTCACTCGTTTGCTGGTGACAGCATGTTGGGTTTCGTGTATTCACACGAACATACCCAGCCCATGCCTTCAAGTCCTATCATTCCCTCTAAAATAGTTCGAACAGAGATCCGATTGGATGGTGATTTTACCTTCGGAATTCTTTATTACAGGAGGTACCATTTTGCCATTCATTGGACCAGACCACTCGGCAAGGTCCCATGCATAGTCGAAAACGTTTTCCGATCATATCGCGGAACCTGTAGCTTCATATGGTGGTATCTCTCAGAGTTGGGACCAACCTTTCACCTATTTCAACTTTTTCGACCGGTCTGTTAACCGGCTTCCGAAAAATGGCCAAAGTCCTCTCCTGATCCTTCAAAGGCGCCTAAGCATAATGAGGTGACTTCTTGCCGGGTGGCTAGGAGGTTGAACGCAATCTAACACCTCTCCCTGCACCAATACATAAAGCAGTTTCGGCTGGATTGTTCTTAGGTCACAGCACTTCTGACAAGAGCGCATAAGGAATTGCACTCGAATGTGACAATCAATTACTCACCCACAAACGCTGGGCAGCAGCCACAAAATAATAACTCAAATAAATATAACACTGTATTTAATCGGCAAACCCTCCTACAGGGTGCTCAATATGCACTGAGGTAGCTATTGGAAAGTACGATCACTCATAAAGAAAGATTTTACCCCCAAAAAATACCGAGGATGCCGCGTAGCTCTACCATGATTGTTACCTAGGCCACAGTGTGCACACAAAAGTAGGTGATATGAACATATTTAGCAGCCTTACCTAAGACACGTGAACTTATTCCCTCGGGATCTCTAGTTTAACCGAATTCCTTTGTACTCGTCGAGTATACGAATAACCTTGACCCAAGTGGACTCTGGCGATGAGCTAATCTCAGTTCTGGTTGTATGGACCTACACAACTACTTGTGAAAGAAAGTGTTCGGGGAGCCTGCGGCAAGAATTCTGGTCAAGGAAAAGTGAAAGCTTGCATGCAGCCAATCTCAAAACAAATGCGACTCCAAAAGACGACGAAGGTGTTAATTAAGTTTAATGCGAAATACCATTTCCGCATCGACGGGAGATTTCTCAGCGTCACCGCAGGTGAAATCACCAGTCCGTGGCTTGATGATGGCAGCACCACACCACCGGTACGTGCCTTTTTGGCTGCGGTCGAAATTGTGCTTTTTGCTTAATTTAATTTACAAAATCAGAGAATAAAAAACATTCCGCCCGTCGCAACGGATGCGCGGCATCAAGCGCAACTTTCATTGACACTGGAATGCGGCACGGTCACATGTTTGGCCCTCGTTAGCTCGAAACTCGTAAATTCCTCCCGATGAGCTCAAGCTCACATACCTTTGGACCGTGAACAGGTAGGCTCGGGTTCTGGTTTTTCTATTGCGCATCGTTTTCACATCTCGCTGTGGTGGTAAGGTGTCGCGTTCAAATTGGTGATTTACTTGCCAAACCTATCACCGAACTTTGTTATTAGTCGGGGCAGATTTCTCCTTAGCTATTCTTCCAAGCCAAACTTGACGGTTTGGCTCAGAGCCACAAAAGAGAAGATTGCCATTGATTGTCTTCATTAGTATTCCATTTGATTGCAGTAGATCGCTGCGGGGTTCGAAGTAGCGTCTGTGAGGTTCTCCGGACTGTTCGCACACCGTTGGGAGGTCTGACACTGATGCTATACGCAGAAGTTCGAATCAGACAAAATAGAAAGCCCAATCTTGTAGGGACGCCTCCGTTGCCCATGAATCGCACGTTTGCCGACACGTGTTACGAATTGCAACTTTACAGCAACGAAATAGGCCTCTAATGTAATACAGGTAATGAGGCAGTGCAGTACGTTCCACTTCTGACGTTCTAGTTCTGATGCCTCGGTAAAAATAAGCACACTTCTGACCATACTCGGTCGGTTGACATACGGTGGTCATCCCGCGTGGGACTCGTGTCGGGAATACGTAATGAGTAAGCTGTGCGACATTGAATAGGGAATCCAGGGAGATAGCGATTGTCTTAAGCCTTGTCCGTGGCTCCCTTAGAATATTAATGACAGAGGAATATTGCCGTCCTGGCAAGACATGCACAAATTCACTGGATTCTAGATTGAAGTCACTGATCTGGAGGGCTCCGCGGCCAGCGTTCAACTGATGCGCGTGTTTTGCCTTCGTAATTAGATCGGCCTGCCGAATCACATCGTTGAAACTGAGTGAGGGTCATGACCGACCTCCGTCTGTCCAAATAGCATGAACTACATGGACAATTGTATGGCTTATTCGGCTCGGCAGCACATGTTTGGTAATAGCCTTCTGTATTTCTTTTTCTCTTGCTTGGTGGTTTAGTTGGATCCTAATTATTGTGGTCTGCTGGATAGGAACAAATGTAGCCTGGGTCGCGGTGATAATTAACTAAACATATGTACTTTAGGAATGTTTAAAACGAATGCAAGGTTTTTGTAGTTCGTCTATAAGAAATAAAAACAGGAGTACTGCTGCTACTAAAAACTTAATTGTATAAAATTAATTACGTAAAAATAATTGTATAATTGAATATATATAATTAATCATATTTTATATTTAATTAATAGACAAATTAATTACATAAAAAAATATAATCTAACTACCACTGGAAATAACATGTAACCAAATAAGACTACCAAATTTTAAATAATTTTGTTTCGTAAGTCATTGGACTCGTAATTGGGGCACCGACTTAGAAGAGGAATTGACAACTTAATTTTCCAAAAAAAAAAAAAAAGAATTAGAATTTAAGAGATGTTCAAAACAAAAGTGATTAATTGATTACATTATAACAAGGCCAGTGCATATAAATATATTCGTTCCCCTGAAATTAAATGAGAACTTTAATATTGAGCCAGAATAAAAAAGGATTAGAACTACAAGATCTTCAACCTTTAACGAATTTACAAGAGAGGCAATTACTGATATTTATCAACTTCATGTAAAAGTGGCGCCGTTATGTTGTATTTATCAATAGGTGTCAGTCCCAACTGCGAAAGTGTCACCGCTTGTACCAAGAAAACGTAATTTCACACACAAAAAGGTTTTCCAACGCCACGAAAGAAGGGGTTGTCTTCATTGGTTTGTGACGGGCGATGAGACATGGAGTGGATGACAATCCAAAACATAAAAGTTTAGTGGGGTAAGCCTGGGTGTGTAACAACATCAACCTCAGAACCGAATATTCATGGCTCAAAGTTCATGCTTTAGATCAGGTGGCATCAACCCTGAGTTGTTTTACCAACAACGTAATGAAACCTTCCCGACAACTCGTTACCGATCTCAGTTGATGCTTTTGAAGAGAAATGGCCACAATACCAAGATTGTTTAGTGAGGGTAGAACCCTCATTTATTAGGCTTAATCCAAGCATAAATTAATATAATACCTCACAGACTAACTTAAAATCCAAAGTAGTAATTCAAAAATAATTAAAAAACGAAAAAAGGAGAAAAAAGCAGGAAGGTAAAGAGGATGGGCGGTAGGGGAGGTAGGGGAGGTAGGGAGCTGGGGAAGAGCGAGTGTAGGTGCGGGTGGCAAATGCGGCAGCTGTGAGACAGCGACAGTGAACGTCATGTGTAGCCCGTACAGGTAGGGTGGCAGGGTTAGTGAGCTGGGGGGGAGAGGTTGAAATTGTGGGTGGGGGTGGGAAGGTGTAGGGGGCAATTAGTTTGAGAGCGGGAGAGGAGAGGTAGGATTGCAGGGTAGAGGGGTTGTTGGGAGGAGGGGGCGGGGTTAGGATGGGTATCTTCTGAGACGTCGTTTGTGAGCGGGAGTGGAAGGTTGAAATCGAAGGAGGTGGGGAAAGAGTTGGCCCGCCGTAGCATACGCGAGATGGGTTCGTTAGCGCCAGGGTTACGTACGTTACGGGGGTTTGCGTGAAATGTTAGTGGAGAGCAGGCTTGGCCAATTGATTGAGCCTGACAGAAGACGATGGACAAAGATGATGTCGGTATGGATTCTGCGCTCTTCAAGTGTTTTAAGATTGATTAAAGGGAGCCAGCTTGTGTATGGTGGTAGTGTCGGTGGATTTTCTGAGTTTAATCCACGGAAGCCAAAGCGCAAGAAACGACGTTGAGCACTCTCAATCCTACGAATGTGAGACAATTGACACGGAGACCAGACCTGAGTAGCATATTCGAGTAGTGGGCTGAAAAAGGTTATGTAGAGTGATTGGGTGACGTAGGGGCTTAGGAATTCCTTCGACCAGCGTTTGACATAGCCAAGGGCGGCGTTGGCCTTAAGGATTATGTCATCAAGATGTGCGGTGCATTTGAGCTACTTGTCGCATAGGACGCCCAGGTCGCGAAACGGTTCAACCGATGTTATCGGTTGGTGCAGTAAGAGATAGGAGCGTGGCTGGGTGGGGGAGTGCTTCCGAGAGAAGGTGATTGTGTGACATTTGGCGATATTCAGTTCAAGGCAATTATTTTGGCACCAAGTCGAAGAGCTGTCAAGATTCGATTGGAGAAGTAAGGAGTCTAGGGGTGAGCGGATTGTCTTTGAAATGTTGGTATCATCCGCGTAAAGCGAGATGAAGGAGTGATTGATGCTAGATCCTATGTCGTTACAACCGGGAGCCGGTCTTGGCCTTATTTAGCAAGCCCTGAGGCTTGTTAAATTTTCCATAATGATATTGTTTTTTCCGGGCAAGGTCATTAGTCTTGCGTCAGAGGCACCCCGACGGTGTATCGAACCCGGGCCTCCCGCGTGACAGGCGGGTATACTAACCACTATACTATCGAGGAGCCATGTCATTAATTGTTAGGATAAATAGGAGGGGGCCGAGATGACTGCCCTGGGGGACACCCGAAGTTGGAAAGAAAGGATCGGAGAGGGTGGATCTAAATCGCACGCGGCAGGTTCGATAATTGAGATAGGATAAGATCCACTTAATCAGCAGGGGTTCAAAACCGAGGGAAGATAACTTAAAGAGAATGAGGTTGTGGGAGATATTGTCGAAGGTCCTGCTAAAGTCGGTAGTGATTACATTGACGTCATCGCCGTTTTCTAGGGCAAGGAGTATGTGGGATGTAAATTCAACAAGGTTGGTAGTAGTGGACCTGCCGGAGAGGAAGCCGTGCTGGTTGGGAGAGATGATGGGTGTGCAGCGAAAACATAACGCATCATATAGAAGACCTTCGAACAGTTTAGGAATGTGCGAGAGCTTAGCAATGGGGCCATAATTGGCCCTTTTGTATGTATGGGGGTTATGTAAGAGGATTTCCAAATGTCAGGGAATAGACCTTATGCAAGGGATAGATTGAAGATTGAAGCGAGCGGGAGAGAGAGAGAGAGTGAGGAGGAACATTTTTTTAAGAGGATAGCAGGGAGTCCGTCTGGGCCGGGACTGAAATCGTCATTCAGTTGTTCAAGTTTTTCTATAATGTGTAGTGGGATGAGAGGGCCGAGGGAGAATTCAGACAGGCCAGTGAAGTAAGAGGGCTTAGGCTCAAAAGAGTCGTCCGTGAAGGATAGTTTGAAGAAGGACGCGAACAGATTGGCTATGGTGTGGGAGTCAGTTATAGTAGTTGAGCCGTAGAAAAGAGAGTTGGGATAGGCATCAGATTTGTGTTTGTAGTTGATAAAGTGGAAGAAAGATTGGGGGTCGTTGATCACGTTGAATTGAGTTTTAGTCAGGTAATTGTGGTAGAGGGAGTTGTAAAGGTCGGTGAATTAATAAAAGTAACCAAGATAGTTGGAGTAGTCCAGGGGAGAACGCGTATTTAGGAAAGTGTTCCACAACTTATTCCTCTTGTTACGAAGGGTGCGGAGTTTGCGGTTATACCAAGGGGACGATGAGAACGATAACCTGTGTCGGGAATATGGGACATATATAATAGGTTCTAGGCTATTGATACTGGGGTTGAGGTTACTTTCGGTGAGAGCGTATATATCAAAGGAAAGGGAGTTAATATTTTGTAAGATTGAATAGGTTTTGGACCGTAGTCCTCTGACATTCTGATAGTAAAGGGTTAGGGGGAGAGTATTGGGAGACCCCATAGAGAGTGGGATGGACAGCCAATTGGGGCCGAAAAAACTTATTTTTGATGGGTTTGCTCCGTCGGGGACCAGATGCCATTTTCGTGCAAATGTATTGTCGAAAAGTCCAGAGGGCGTTTGTTACTTTAAGAGGGGGAATATTGAAGTTTTTATAGAGTTTTATGTACAGATTACGAACACTAGGAAAATCAGTGGGAAGTCCCTCCTGTTGAATGGAAACCTTAGCGCTCGTTTTGCTTTCATAGCAGTTTTGCCTTCAGATAGATGCGGGCGTTGTCGTAAGCCCGACTATTTTGAAGCTTCGAGATGGCATAGCGGCATTCAGATGACTTGAGGGTTTGTTGTGTGATCTTGATGGGGGGCGGTGGGTGGGGATCAAAAGCTAGAGGGCGTGGTGGGCGTGTGGGGGAAGTGGGGTGAGGGGGGGGGGGTGAGAGATTCAATCTTGAGCAAGGTTCAGAGGACAAATGGGCTGTGCTTTCTTCAACTAGGTGATCCTGGATAATTTGAGAGATGAAGGGGCCAATGGAGAATTCGGGCAGGTCTTTAAAGTAAAAGGGGTTAGGCTCGAAAGGGTTGTCCGTGAAGGATTTTTTAAAGAAAGAAGCGAAAAGATTGGTCGTAGTTTGTGGGTCGGTTGAAGTAATCATGTCATAGGAAAGGGAGTTGGGATGGGCGTCAAATTTACGCTTATAGTTAATAAAGTGGAACAAAGATTTGGGGCATTTATCAGGTTGTTTCGTGTTTTTGTGAGATAATTTTAGTTGTTTAAATTAATAATTGTATATTTTACAAATAACGTATAAAGACTTAGTGCGCTGGTCGATTTTTATTGCGACATAGACGAGATTCGGAGAGGAAGAGATGGCAACTAGAGATGAGGCGAGTCTGTTTTGAATGGCAAGCAGCACTCCACGGCATGGGGAATCGGGACCTTGTCGATTCGCAGTTCGTTTCGGTGGACAAGTGGGGCGTTTCTCGAATGGGGGGGGGGGGGGGGGGGGGGGGGTTTGAGAGCGTGTGATCTGTGGAAGTTGAAATATTTCGTCCCGGTTTTTAGGTCGAAAATGGGGAAGGGGTTAGAAATAGGGGCACGGTGTCGCGTTGGACGAGCAGTTTTCTTATGATTAAGAGGGACTTCTTTACAGGCGGACGAGCAGGAGAGCTTAGAGTGAAAGGTGCTAAAGCGTTTGGAATTAGGGAGAGGAGTTAGATTATGTTTGTGCAAGGTGAGTTAGGTAAAGTAGAGTGGGAAGGGGGTGCGGCCACGTTATGTTGTTCGTCGTACAAAGTCGTCTCACAGCACGGAGAGGGGTGGAGGTTGGCTATTTCCAATTGCAAGGATTAGATAGTGCCGACAAGCTGGCCTAGAATGGACCGGGAAGCCACGAGCTCGCATACTTCAGTGTCGTGTTTGTGTAGGATAAGCTCAAAATAGGGTTTGGTTTGCCAAACGGTCGACGTTTTGGTTGTTGATTGCAAGCATTTGTCGACGTTTGTGTGGAAGGAGTTGGTTAACTCCTGTGTGAGTGAATTGAGGGGTTCGTTAACTGAAGGGGTAACCTGGTTGACGACCGACTTGTTGCTGTCTCTAATGAGGGACTTGATGTGAGATAGTCATTTGGTAGAGAGATTCGAGGCCGTCGATGCATTTGATACTGCTCTCTAGATATAAAATTTTATCAGTGATTAATTTCAGGTTACAGTGAGAACTATCGTTAGCCTCGCTCAGGCATTTGATAGATAGGAGGACATGAGAGAGTGAGATATAGATACACTCATCGCAAAAGAACAGGAGATTGTCAGGGAATTCCTTCGCGAAGTGGGTATCTCGCTTATTCAGTCCCACGCAGGAGGCGTGGAAAGATTTGCCACAGATACTTTTACAGCTGACATAATCGACATTAGCATACGTGTGTGTATCTGTTAGAAATGCCAAAGACATACGTGTCACCGGGAGATGAACCGCAAATTAGTGGATGCGTCGGATTGTCTTGTGGGGCGCAAGTAAACCGAATTCCACAGAATCATACCGTCATGTCATATTTCAACATCAGTCCGGGCCATTAGCCAAACATCTAAAATATAGCAGAAGATTTGTTATATATTTTTTAACAATTTAATATAGTATTGAATGAGAGGGGTAAGTACAGTGAAAATTATTGGACAATATAATTTAAATATAGTGAGGTTAATGGACTTACTTGGGCGGACCGTGGAGCGGTCTACGTTGCTGGTCCCTGGTGTGCAAGTTGCAGGGGGCGTTGAGTCTTGTGCCCCCTGTTCAGCTGGCTGTTTGTTGATGATGGTTGGTATCCTTGGTGAGAAATGATTATTGATTGTTTGGTCCTCTTTGACCTTTGTTGTCGAGTGAGTACAGTAAGTCTGAACAGGTAAGATTGATGATATTACAGCAGCTCTTGAATTATTATTTAACTCTTTTTCCTTAATTTATTGTTGTTCTATATTGTTTGTTGTTTGTTTCCATTCGATGTGGATTTTACAACTAAATATCCAGATGTCTATTTCTCGAATTCAGAGAAAATATTAATATTTAATATATTTGTATTTTTCTAATGTATATCCATTGAAAATTTTACGACGATTCATTCTATTTTAATTTTTTGCCGTTGACGTTTCTATTTTTTCTTCAGCGTCAACGCCAACGCATTTGTTTTTTAATTATTTTTACTACCAAGTAGAATTTGCATAAAGTAGTTTATGCAAATTAGCTACTTGACGATTTTTCTTTCCTTTACAGGCAGAGAGGGGGAATCTATGGAAATTAGTGGGTGTTGGGCGAGGACACGGACGCGAGGTCCGTAACAGATTTCTCCCGACTACTCGTATATAGTGGAACATACAGCGTGACCAGGTGGTATCTCACCTTGGGACCGACTTACCACCTAAACCAACGTTTTCACGAATCGGTCCATAAGCCAAGCTCCGAAAGATGGCCAAGGATTTCTGCCGACCATTTCACGGAGCGCATAGCTTGATGGACTGGGGTTTCGCCGCCCGGCAGGGCGTCGGGACCCCACCTACCACTCGGCCTTTAGTCGCCTCTTACGACAAGCTGGACTAGCTGTGAGTATATTCTAACGCTTTACTCACAGGACACTTAATGCTATACGAGGGTGGGGTGAAAAGTTCCCGACTTGGCCCACAGAGGGCACCAGCAGGCCTAATCACTGTCTCATTAGCTTTTGTATACATTTTCAGGTCGATTGCTCTGTTGGTATACATTTGAGAGCCTATTGAACAAGACGCCTCGAATTGAAAAATATACGACCTCACTTCAGGTCGTTATGCTGTAACTTTTTTATAAAATCGTTTGAAACGATCTATCACTGTAAGAATATATGAGTATTCTCTCGATGGCGGAAGTGGTCCGACTATGTCAACGTGGACATGAGCGAAGTGTGCCTCGAGAAGCTTGAAATGTTCCGGTTGCAACACTTTAGCCTGCTGGCACTGTATACAAGTTCGAGCCCAATTTGTACAGTTTTTAAGATCTTTGTGACCAGAGAAATTTAAGTTGGACAGCTGCAGCTCGTCTGCTTGGATGAAAAGAGTTATGATAAATTTCGAAAACTGTTTTTGAATATAAGGATGAGCGATTCCGATGGAAGCACCACACCAAATATCATCCTGTGAATCGTTAAAAGGGAATTTACGTAAATCAGAATATGGCTTCGCTTGTACTAAAGAATCCAGTTGACTACCTTCCTACCGTGCCTGTGCCAAATCGGCTTTGTTGTTGGGAGCTCGGAGTTGAATACAGTTAATTCGAGAAAATGGATAGGTTGCGGGGCTCTGCGTTCTGAGAACTACCCAATGATATCAAGATGTCGTTCTTGACGTGCCGATGTCCTTCCTGCTTTTTCCGAACGGCGTAGACCAATGGTTTGTGGTCTGTCTTAATAGTAAGATATTTTCAATCATGTGCCAGAAATATTAGTTGTATTAGAGAGAAGTCCTTTATTTTTCCAGTAGATGGCTATAGTAATCTATATCTAGCCTTGTTAAAGTGCGACCCGGTTGCGCTAGATACCATTAGAAAGGTATAGTTTCGTAGTAAAACTAAAACCACAGGAACACTTTGTTTGTCGCGTATTAGCACTAATTGCGTTTTAATTACCTGCGGTGCATAAATACACGATACACAGCGTTCGGTTTTGTTTGGTTTAACGATTGCATTCACTTCACTTTCGTCTTCAGCGGTCGATGGGCAATTTTGTGGTTACACAACACACTTCTAATATATACCCACACACTTGATGTTGAGAGAAACACACTTTGTTTTAGTTTATTATAAACTTTTTATTCAATTAACTTTATTACTACAACGTCACAAATACGACCCAAATAAACCACTCCACATTTCCTTATCGCAAGACTGCTTTCTTCCAAGCAACTCACTTTTTTTGTAATTACCACACGACCGTCGCCGTCAACAATTATCACTCAACCCTCTTTCCGATCGTTCGATCCGAGGAAACCTTTTTACGTTAACCTAAGGCCACGTGTTATTTCCTCTTTTCGCTGATCTCACATAAAATCCTTTGTATTAAGATCTGTATTGTGAGCCAGCGTACCTTTTGTTTGATCCTTCGGTAATTTACCTTGGGTCGATAATTGTCAAGAAACCGTTAAACATTACTTGGAATTTCCGGTAATCTTGAGACTTGGTAATTACCATGGGTTTCCTGAGTTATTATATTTTACTAGACAACAGAGCGAAAGATGTTTTTGTATATCTTCATGGCATTGTTGTCCAGCGAATCCACTCATGGGCGCCGTTCTTTGTTCCGTTTAGATGTTTCATAAAATGGGATTAAAGGAAACGATGCCGCCATAGAGTTTTCTTCTCAGACGTACGTCGAGACTCTATGGTTTTATTCTTTAGCAATGCCGCTGAAGAATTTTTTCTTAGTGGATTGATTAATTTAACATTAATCGATACGAAGGGCATTCACATCTAACGGGCCTTGCCCAGTATGTATGTTCGAGTGCTTGTTTCTGGTAAGTATTAATTGTTTAGATTGCCCCGCAGATAAACTTTGCACAAAAAACCGTTTGGAACCACTTCAAAAAGGCTGGATACAAAAAGAAGGTCGATGTATGGGCGCCACACGAGTTAAGACAAAAAAAACCTAGTGGACCGAATTTCCTTCTACGAATCGCTGCTGAATCGCAACTAATTTAAGCATTTTTGACTAGCCTGTAGGTTAGAATCTAACAATATGAAATGGAAATCAAAAATGTTGCAAAAATGAATCGCTGCTGAATCGCAACAAAATCGACCCATCAGCCATACATCCAAAACAGAGTCTAAGTTTTCTCCCGAAGGTATCGCGGGATGTACTGCGTGACGGGCTGGTATCTCACCTTGGGACCGAGTTACCACCTAAACCAACGTTTTCACGAATCGGTCTATAAGCCAAGCTCCGAAATATGGCCAAGGATTTCTGCCGACCATTTCACGGAGCGCATAGCTTGATGGACTGGTATTTCACCGCGCGGCAGGGCGTCGGGACCCCACCAACCAGTCGGCCTTTAGTCGCCTCTTACGACAAGCTGGGCTAGCTCTGAGTATATTCTAACGCCTTACTCACAGGACACTTAATGCTATACGAGGGTGGGGTGAAAAGCTCCCGACCTGAACTACAGATGGCACCAGCAGGTCTAATTACTGTCTCATTAGCTTGCTTATACATTTTCAGGTCGATTGCTCTGTTAGTATACATTTGAGAGCCTATTGAACAAGACGCCTCGAAGTGAAAAATAAACGACCTCACTTCAGGTCGTTATGCTGTAACTTTTTTATAAAATTATTTTCACAAAAACGGTTTTGGAGACTTACTCTACACACTATAACCTATCAAAAAAAAATCGAATTTCCTATAATTTCTAGAGAGAACCTCGCCGTGCATCAATATATTTATATACATAAAATTAATGCCTAGACTACTAAACCATGAACTCAAATATTGTACATTAAAACTATTATATGTATATTAAAAGAGGTGAATTAAATTACAATAAAACTGAAGTTATATACACAACTTTCAATGCAACCTAGCGGAAAGGATTTTTTTTTTACGCTCATTCGGTGTCGGACAATCTTAATCTTCCCGACTTGATTACTCTCACTATTGTAGGTTTGCGGTAAAGCTCTTCCAATCCGTAATTGCGGAGTTTCCTCCATTTTCCTGCCTCCTCGTCATATTTACCTCCAAAAATGCACCTTAAAACTTTATTCTCGAATACGCAGAATTTGTTTTCTTCCCCTTTTGTGAGACCCCATGTTTCGCATCCGTATAGAGCAATAAGCATGATGATGGTTCTATAGACACGAAGGTTTATGTTACGTGACAGCAGTTTTGAATTCAGCAGTTTACTGACTGTGAAATCATCATGCAAGCAGCAGAAGAGGTGGGCCTAGAAATAACCGAAGACAAAACGAAATACATGATTACGACGAGAGCAGGTGGAACTCAGAGAACACATATAAACGTCACCGGCAAGATATTTGAAAATGTCAAAGAATTTAAATATCTGGGAACGATACTAACGACCAGAAACGAAACGTCAAAGGAAATTAACAAAAGACTACATGTCGGCAACGCTAGTTGGCATGCAGTCAGTAAACTATTAAAATCCAAACTGCTATCACGTAATATAAAGTTCCGTGTCTATAGAACCATAATCATGCCGATTGCTCTATACGGATGCGAAACATGGGCTCTCACAAAACGGGAAGAAAACAAATTCCGCGTATTCGAGAATAAAGTTTTAAGGGGTATATTTGGCGGTAAATATGACGAGGAGTCAGGACAATGGAGGAAACTCCACAACCACGAATTGGAAGAGCTATACCGCAAACTTACAATAGTGAGAGTAATCAAGTCGCGAAGATTAAGATGGGCCGGACACGTGGCGTGAATGGGCAAAGATAGGACCGTGCGTAGAATTCTTGACGTAAACCAACGGGAAAGAGACCGACAGGACGGCCGCGACGGAGATGGGAGGACAATGTTAGATTGGACCTCGAGGAGATCGGATCGGATGATCGAACGTGGAAGGAGAGCGCACAGGACAAGGAACAATGGCGGAGTCGAGTCGGTGAGGTTGTGGGGGGTTACTTCTACCCCCACAAGGTCATGAACTTTCGGGTTCCTACAGGCCAGTAAATAATAATAATTTACTGACTGCGTGCTAACCAGCGATGCTGTGTGCTAACTGCTTTGTTAATATCCTTCGACATTTCGTTACTGGCCGTCAGTTTCGTTCCCAGATATTTAAATTCTTTAACTCATTCAAATGTATGAGCGTTTTTTTTTTAACACTAATTTTAAATGGAAAAATAAAAAACATCTTATTCGAAGTATTGGCCATTGCTTTCTACACATTTCGACCACCTTTCCGGCAATTTGTGGATACCACGCCAATAAAACCGGTCGTCTGTTGAGGCAAACCATTCGGAGACCCAATTTTCGACTTCTTCGTAGGAATTGAAATGCTGCTCAGCCAATGCGTGTCCCATCGATGAAAACAAATGGTAGTCGGAAGGAGCCAAGTCTGGTGAATACAGAGGGTGGGGTAACACTTCCCAGCCGAGAGCTTTTATTCTTTCTTTGACGGGTTTTGCTGTATGACTCGGAGCATTATCATGCAATAAAATTACCTTTCCGTGTCTTGTGGCCCATTCTGGTCGATTTTCGATCAATACATGGTTCAAAATAATCATTTGTTGTCGGTAGCGTTGCGCATTAACAGTTTCGCCAGGTTTTAGAAGTTCATGATACACCACCCATTTCTGGTCCCGCCAAACAGAGAGCATTGTCTTTTTTCCGAACCGATCACGCTTTGCAGTTGATGTTGACGCTTCTCCTGGATGTACCCATGATGTTTTGCGTTTAGGATTTTTTAAACAAATCCATTTTTCATCACCAATCACAATTTGATGGAATACTGACTTCATTTCGTGTCGTAGAAGCAATGTTTCACATGTGGTGTTTCGGTTTTCCATCTTCCTGTCATTCAATTCATGTGGCACCCAGTTTCCACACTTTTGGATCTTTCCCATAGCTTTTAAACGGTCAGAAATTGTGTGTTGTGCAACATTTAACATTCGTGCCATTTGTTTTTGACTTAAAGTGTAATCTTGATCCAATATTGCTTGCAATTCGGCGTCTTCAAAATTGTTTGGTGGTCTGCCACGTTCTTTATTTCGCACATCAAAATCATTATCTCTGAACCGCTTAAACCATCTTTTGCATGTTGCTTCCGATAGAGCATGATCACCATAAGCCTCGACGAGCATTCGATGCGACTCTGCAGCACTTTTCTTCAAATGCAAACAAAAAATTAATGCTTTCCGCAAATCATCATTTTCCGGTACAAAATTCGACATTTTTAACAGGATTAAAAAAATGATGTTGTTTGTACAATGACTTGATGCATACTAAATATGTTTGACAAATGTCATAGCAACCAAATAAAAAAAAAATAAGGGCTCGTTCACAACAAACGGTCCCTATCGATACATTTGTATCTTGACGCTCAGTTCACACCGGTGCAACTGGTATGTGTTCCATGTGTTCCTGAGGTCCACCTGCTCTCGCCGTAATAATGTATTTTGTTTTGTCTTCATTTATTTCTAGGCCCACCTGCCGCTTGCATGCTGATTTCACTGTTTTTACTTACAGTTTCTAGATTATCCTCCAGAACGGCGATGTCATCCGCATATGCGAGCACTTGTGTGACCCCGTTCAGGGATGATCCGGCCATGTTGTCTGTCGTCTTGTACCTTTCTGATGACATATTCGAGGACAACGTTAAAGAGACATAGTTAGAGGCCATCGCCCTGTGTTAGTCCGTCTCGGCTTTCAAATGGTTCTGAGAAGTGGTTTTCTATTCTAACTCGCCCTTGATTTTCGTTCATGCAGATTTGAATGAGGGCGACATATTTTTTCGGGATTCCCAGCTCAACTACAATATGGTAGAGTCTTTGTCTTGCGACTGAGTCGTAGGCTTTTTTGAAGTCCACGAACAGTTGGTGAACCGTCTCTCCGTATTCCCACTACTTTTCCAGCTGTTGCCTTACTGTGAACATTTGAACGCTTGTTGACCGGTTCCTACGGAATCCGCGTTGGTAGTCTCCTAGTATTTCTTCTGCGTACGGTGTGATTCTCGGCAGTATGATATTTGGTAATATTTGTATGTGGTTGTGTGGGGGGCGATGTATGTTGCGCCGGCGAACGACGCTGGTTCACTTCGCTCCTCCAACGTCACTTTATAAATCTCCAACAAGAAACACCGCCAGCCGGGTGGAGGACAAAACACTGAGCAACAACGCCACAGGGTTAACCGAGAATCAAGCTCCAAAGCACGAAGCGGACACCACACAGGAATCAAACACGACATTATAGTTATTGGTATATTTTGTATTTGTTGCAGGTTCTAATGCACTAAACTGTTTCTTGATTATGCACTAAGCAAAGTTTCCGCTAACGACCACACGATTCGTTAATTCACACTACCGTTATTAAGGACGAACTTGACTTCAAAATGACTAACCCCGTCTCGTTAACGATTACTCGCGGTTGAATTTCGCGGCCCCGTGAGCACCGGGGAGCGGGAGTGACATGACCACGACCTGCTCGGTCGGCGGATGTAAAAGATCTCAGCGATATTCGTTCGCTGTCAAAAGAAATTCGGCTAGTGACACTGGCCTCTTAAATTAAGGATGCATTTCGTATTCCAAGAGAGAACCTCTTTGGAGGTAACCAACCAGCTCTCATAGAGAAGTTCATCAAGGTACACATGTATGTGTGTACCTTGGTTCTTTCATGAGACAAAGCCATGAAAACGAATCTGAAACAAAGAAAGGGCACAATGTGCATCCATGAGATGTGAGTTTGGCTAAGCAAACAAGCCGAATCTCATCGGGTGCTAATTGGGTTTCTGTTTGTTCATGCCGCTAGTCATGAGAAGCAGATTCAGAAATGTGTAGGACAACGAGACCGTATAGATCATTGTCTAGAAATGTGCATTGCAGCTGTATTGATAGACCGCAATGCTGGTGGACATGGTGCTAATTGGTTTTAGCGTATTCGCAGGGAATTGGTGTTCATAGCATCGCTGCCAAGGGTAAGTATACGATTCCTATTTGCATTTGCCTATGCTGTAGGATTTAATTGATGCCTAAGACGCAAGATGCGTATATTTGCTTTTGTCCCTTGGGTTTGGTTCGCCAGCCAATATGTATGTAAAGGAATTTATTATACATATGGTGAGGCTGAATAGGCGACGCAATGTTTATGATCCCCATTATGATGGTTACATTGTATGTAAACCAATTTTTTTTGTTTTCGGCAATTCGACTAGGGATGCGTGTGTAAGATTGAGATTTGCCTGCCAACCGAAGGTGCCGAATTGGGCCTGGGATTAATGAAGTTTGGAACAGAATTCTTATAGGGAATTTTGAATTCGAATAAATGAATGATAGGTAAGAATTCTCTTCCAGGAGCTTTTAGCTAACTACACTTGGTAAATTTGTTGCGTGAAGCATTTACAGGTGCTAATGCGATCGCATTAGCAGAAACTAGTGAAAGGTGGGTTGTAGTTATGGGGGGTTCCTCGGGTAAGTAGACAGTGGGGTTTGGCGGAACCGCCATTTTTGGGAGAAATGATAATCCTCTGTAGTTTTCGCAGTCACATCTGTCGCCGTTTTCGAAAATGGGGACAACTATTGAGGTTTTCCATTCTTCCGGAATGACTTCCTTATCCCATATTGTTTTGATGAACTGGTGGATCTTTCGAGCGGTTGCCTCCCCTCCACGCCTTGTTGTTTTCGATTTATTGCGTCTACTACTTCGTTGAAAGAGGGCTCTGGGATCTGATGGTCGGCTGTATGTACGTCTGGTGGGTTTATTTGTGGTTTATAGGTGCGTACATAGAGCAGGTTTTCAAAGTAATGCTTCCATCTTGTCACGATATTGTTTGTTTCTGTGACCAGACAGCCGTTTGCGTCTCGAATTATTTTGGCTCTCCTCTGTAGCCGTTTCTAATTGAGTTTGTGCCGGCATACATACCTCGGATGTCCTTTGCTCTGGAATTTTCTAGGATTTTTTCGATCCGAGTTTTCTCCCATTCGTGTCTTTTGTGTTTGAAGAGTCTCATTGTTTCTTTCCGCATTGTCGCGTATCTTTCTGCGTTGACTTCATCATATATTTGTAAGTGGATCACTCTGAGGCGTTTATGTTCTTCGATCTTCGTCCTGCACTCATCGCCAAACCAAGGTTTGGACTTAATTGTTTTCTTAAATTCTAATGCCGTTTGCGCTGTTTGTTTGATTGTGTCTCTGATCGATGTCCATTTAGTGTCCACACGATTTGCTTCGTCTTCCTCACTGCTTCCATTCTCTAGGATGCTAAATCTCTTCGTTAGTTCCTCTTGATATTCAGCCCTTTTGCGCAGGTCTTTTAGTTTCTCCATGTCGAACTTTTTGCTCGTCTCCCGCGACTGCCCATGTGCGATTGCTGCGAGGCGACTCCTGACGCCAATAAACTAAGCTAAAATTAATAAACAGAATTTATTTTTAGTTGAAAGCATTTTTTATTGAGGTTGGCCGATTCCTAGCCCCATATTTAACAACCGGTCGTTACTCTTTCCGGAGGCCCCGGAAGCACGGTGGCGACCGCAACGAGCCTTCTCAAGAGCGATCTTGAAAGATCGCTCGTCCTTTTAAGGACAAGGAGACACGCTCCCTAAGTGAAAAGCTGTGGCATTTCCACCAAACGCCACTGCTTAGCTTTCCATTTATTAAGCTGTAAACCCATAAAAACAAGTATTATGGCCGTTCCATTTGAACTGTTTAACTCCAATCCCCGTGCTTCCTCGCCACGACCGAGGGAAAAGCGTGGACGCTATTTTAACGAGATGTCTTAACACTTAATAGTAGTTTTTAATTACAGATTTAGCGGCACCATAAGCGAGGGAGTAAGATAAAAATGGTCTGTAAAAATGAGTTAATGGCCGATAAACTGATTGTATAGTTAGTATTGTATTTTCAGATTTTTCACATAAATAAAAATATAATCAACATAAAACAGTTTTGTTTAGTTAAAACAATATATAACCACAAGTATTTGTATATGAGAGGAGAACTAATTATAACAAACTAAATTGATTTCTTTTTGTGGACAGACACAAAACGTGCGCACCCTCCTCTGGTTGAAATTCTACCCTTCTCTACGCAAGTACAAACTTTCTCTTTTTCATTTTCTTCTTCGAGAAGTTTCATTCTCATGAACGAAGTCAAACTGCTACCATTAGCTTGATTATAGGTTTTTCGCTTGTGCGACAATAATATTTTATTTTGTTGGATTTCTTTTCAGAATCGTCATATGGGGTATTTAATATATTTACTTGGTGACGATTCTGGGTTCATCATATTAAGCAAACGCTATTGCAGCTGCTATGTACATAGGATAACGATTTTTTGGAAATCGTTTAGGAAAGTGTGATGATGGATGGGATATGTATATTGGGATATGGGGTATGTATATTGGGAAAAATGCTCGATTTGATGTCAGAATCGCCACTTTGAGTATTTACTATATTTACTTGGTGACGATTCTGGGGTCGTTGTATTAAGCAACCGCTATGTATTATTATTCTGGCGCAAGACTAATGACCTTGCCCGAAAAAAAAAAACAAATCATTATGGAAAATTTAACAAGCCTCAGGACTTGCTAAATAAGGCCAAGACCGGTTCCCGGTTGTAGTGCCGACTATGATGATGATGATGTATTATCATATGGGAAATCGTTTGGATTAAATGGGGTGATAATGAGATATGTATTATGTATTATTATATGAGAAATCGTTTGGATTAATTGGGCTTTATGAGAAAACGTATATTATATGGGAAATGTGTATATTATATGGGAAATGGGTTTTGATTAATTGTGTGATGATGGGTTATGTATATTGGGATTGTGGGGGGATGGTAGAGCTTCCGGAGCACTACAGAACGCCATTACTTACCTTGCTATTAACTATGCAAAAACTTCCACCTAAAACACGTAAACACATAGTTTTCGCTAATGCAATTGCATTTGCAACTATAAACATTTCCCCCAGGGGCATGCTTGCATACAACGCAGCATGTTCCTGAAATTCAATTCGGCTACGACATCATGTAACCGATAAAATCGTTACTGGTACCCCGAACTTATCCATGCATATAAATAACAACGATTTTTCCTCACACGTGCATGGCAAGTCATGGCGACAGACATTTCCCCCAAGGGCATGATCGCATGAAACGCATCATGTACCTAAAAAGCAATTCGGTTGCAACGCCAAGCAACCGATATAAACTCAAATCATATCGGCGTCCATATCCCCTGTCGAATTCTACGGCACACAAGCAGGAGATATTCTTTCCTTCCCTTTCTGCGGCAAGCACATCGGTCGCTAAACCGATCGACAAGACGCAGTAGCATATCTCACCACTGGCTGCGAAGGAAATCGAATTCTGGCTAATGTAAATACACATACTAGAGTTCGACCCTTTCAAGACGCCACCGACTGGTGCATGATCAGCATAAGTGCTGTACGCGGTCGCTGATCATGTAAACACCAGTTCATGATTATTGCCCAGCTGTAGCCACTCCGCATAACGTTTCCCTTTTAGGAAATTCGGATATCCATGGTTCGCATGCTGGGCGATACATGGCATGGGTACCAATTGCGATCATCGTGTGTGTGTTCCACGCCCTGTACCGTGACCAATGTGTGGAGAATCATCCCCTATTGGTCACTAAAACGAGGAATGAAATTTGGTATTCGTTCGTTTCGAAGGCATTCACCAATCTCAGGTTAGATTCCATGGAGGCAAGTCGTGCCCTCCACGTAAGCGATTGAATCGAGTCGCAATCCAACCACGAGTCGTATAACAACCACCGTAGCGCGCGCATCGCGGTACTATTGAAGGAGTCATTGCTGTTGTGTTTCAATCCTGGTCGTGAGCGCATATTGTTCTTTCTATGAAGAATCAAGTTTCCTCCGCGGAGTCATATACATTGTTAAGTTTGGTGCCTCAAACCAACTATAACGAACCTTTTCTTCAGTTATAACATTCAAACCGTGTTAAGACCACATAACGAACCTTTTCTTCAGTTATAATATTCAAACCGTGTTAAGTTTAGTTCTTTAAATCAACTATAACGAACCTTTTCTTCTGTTGAACAATCCATACAGTGCCGAGTTTAGTTCATTAAGCCAAACTTTAACAAACCTTGTCTATCGTTATAAAAGGCAAAGGTTGTGGAGTTCAAAACATTAAACCAAACTATAATAAACCTTTTCCTTTGTGGCAAAAAGCAAACAGTACCGAATTTAAATGTTTAAAATTTAAGTTATACCGTAACTGTATATCAAGACCAAGCTTACTATATAAATAAATAAAGACAAAAGAGAAGAGGGTAGTTGAGTGTTAGTGTTCTAAAGTGACAGAACTGATGGGGATATGAGTAGAACCGGTGCCAAGGACGGCACACATACGTCTTACCCCCATAAGGCTACAACAATGTGGCGACGGCGATCAGCTTGGTATGGCCTATTACTGTGATAGGCAGATGTTTTGCCGACGCCGATAAAGTCGATCTAATCCGCGTCTACCCGATACTTAGTACATAGAATGTATCTGATACACCATTCAAATATCACCCTAGACCAATAGCAACCTCCCGGTTAATTTGAATAAAAATAACTTTAAAACTTCGTTTTTCATTTTTTATTAGACATTTATATTTATTTAAATACACTTATAACTTAACACAGAGATTTTGTTGTTTATTTATTTCGCTTTTTTCTATTTTGATCTTTCTTAATTTTTTTTTAATTCTTTTTTTTCTTTGGATTGATTCTTAACATCTTCAGTACTTTTGGTTGACATCTAGAATCGTAGCTGTGGCCTATGATTTATGAATAGACTTCTATAAATGACATATTTTCCTTGTTTTTGTTTTACTCGTACAAATTTAAAATTTAATATAATTCGTAATACATTGGTGTTTCACTTTACTAACGTTATCGATTTGGCTTTTCAATTTTCAATCATGGTTTTATATTTATTTTGTTATTCTCTAATTGATCTTGCTATTCTTTTGGTTTGTGTTTTGTTTTTTGTTCTTTCGATTTTTATTGTTTTGTTTTAATGCATATTAAAATTTGTTTAGAAATAAAACAAACGTTTTCTTTGACTGCACAACATGTTATCGAATGTAATACTCTCAACGTGTGTGCATCTTAATGAAATTTGTTGTATTGATTTATTTAATATGAAACAACACGCACTCGTAGATTTTTATTATTGACTTTGAATTTCCATTTAATTTACGTCTACTTCCGAATAATTCTCTAATTGATCATCACATATAGAAATACATTGCAAAGAATACTTTAAACATTAAATATTTTTATTTAATTTTATTCAAGTTTTCTGTTTGTCTTAAGTTTTTATAACATTTATAAAATAAAAAGAAAAAAGTGTATATATGCGTATAACATATATATGTATATATATATATATATATATATATATATATATATATATATATATATATATATATATATGTATGTATATATATATATATATCCCTCGTAGAGGTTTGATTTATGTAGTTCTTTTTTTAATGTTATGTCGCTTTATTTACATAATTTAAATTTTACTTTAATAATTTAAATTTAGTAACTGTTCTTGTTTATATTACACATTTAATAAAATACGAATCCTTGCAGGCTCAATTGACAGTGGCTTGTAGCATTTGTCGGTGCAGCGAGAACCTCTCCACAAAATGACGATTTTTTACCAAATCTCACACAATGTCTTTGTAGATTTCATTTAGTGAGGTGTGAACTGTTCATGCTGCAGGTTTTTTTTTTTTTTTTTTTTTTTTTTTGTATATAGATAAATACGCTAAATATTTAAGTTTCTACTTTAAGTAATTGAACTGATTGGATTACACATTAGTAAACGAGCACCAATAACTAGCTGGAGTATGTTTTGTTTTTCTGTTTCCTTGTTAAGTATAGACAACTTGTGCCCTGATATATTTGGCAATATGATTTGTTTTTTTTTTTTTTTTTTAATTTCTCTTTTCTTCTAACTAAGTGAATGGAACTCTTACTCGAAGGCTGAGCTCCCACAAGTTGTGGAAACACTATGCTTGATTTAGAGATGTACCTTAAATTAAGACAATTTACGGACCCTCTTGGTTGCACTCTGCCAGGGATGATATGGGTGTAATGATAATACCTGTCATGGGTCCAAAATATTTTTAATGATCGGGTGTACTAGACAAGATTCAAATACAACGTTACTCATTGTAAATGCATGGCGGAGCAAAATGGGAGTGGCTATAAGTCCTCGGTATGAATAATATTCGGAACGCGGAGCCATAAGATTACTGATCCGATTGACTTTAGAAAATGTGTGAACATAAAGAGAAGCTAACTGACAGAGTTGGACAATTTTTGCTGCTACTTGTGCTCAAGGTTGCACTGTGGTGTGTGGCTATCATGAGGTGTTTAATCAGCCAATTTTTAGTCTCTAATTAGAGAAACACAATATATCAATATTTTGAGAGAGTTGACAGGCTACTTCGTCGGCAGAAAGTGATACGTATTTTATAGCTCTGTAGAAAGTTAAGTTGGTTTCGGGCTACCAGAAGGTAGACATTTAAGCCCATCGTTTTTTCCTTTAATATTGGATATTAATGACTTGGGACGCTGTGCATCTTTTTATTTTGTAGCTTACGGTAATAGATTCTGTGGGGTGTCAGAAGGTAGACACTTAGATCCAGTCTTTTTTCTCTTTTATAATGGTTATTAATGATTGCGGATCTCTTTACTTACTTGCAGATTACGGCAATTGATACTTTTCCAAGACGAGTTTTGCAGCTAGACTCAGGAGCCGATTGCTAGCTCGACTTCGGCCAACTCACTGGACTGTCTTTTACGCTGTCATTGACTGACGCGATTTCAAATATTCTGTTAACAGTGAATGGTGTAGGTGATTGGGAATGTGTGCCTCAGTTTCAGCATGAAGTACGAAGTTTTAAGACGATTTAGTTTACCAGCACTGAGAGTTCATCATCATCATCATCATCGTCGGCACTACAACCGACATACACACAGAGTATGCAAGTAAAAAATGTGCAGGCGTACAAGCAGCCCTACTTGGTATATTGCCAAATATCTACGGACCAGGATATAGTAAGAAAATTATCCTGTCAAGGATGGTCACACCAGCCTTAGCCTATACCGCGTTATTGTTAACAGAAGCACTACAAGCAGAACAGCTGAAAAGAATGGTGAGAGCAGTGCTCAGACTTGATGTATTGAGGATCATATGCGGCGTCAGGAGGAATACCGACGAAGCAGCCGGATTATTCCCCACAGACATTCTAGCTGAGGACATGATTCGGATCTATAAAAGAAGAGTCACAGGGGATAAAGTGACTAGTGGAATGGCGACGATAAAACTAGAAGAGAGAGAAGACTATAGGGCACGCCAGATGAAACACAAGCTTAAAACAGACCTTTAAACTCATCCCATTCATAGAAATTTGGATAGAGATCGTAACAACTGCCTTATATGCTAACAAGTTCCTCAGGACAAGTTCATCAAGAAATGAGCCTAGTGCCTCATGACATGTGATTCATGATAAGTCAATCGGGATACGTACAGTATAATAAGAGTATCATGACAAGTTCCGCATAACCTGATCCGGGCAACTGTTCTGCCCTCTGTGTATCAAAGCAAGTGCCTCATGAGCAGTGGCCCGTGACAAGTGCCTCGGGACAAGTACTTTACAACAAGTGCGTCGTAACACATGTATTGTGACAAGACCTTCCACCAAAGGAGGATGAACCCACACCATGATACCTGATGTAGAAACATGGGTGAAAAGAAAACATGGCGAGCTGAATTACCACCTGACTCAGCTAATATCAGGACATGAATCTGTAGCGTTTCTAACAGAGGCGCACATAGTACACAAGCAAATAGTGAAGAACATCGAACGAAAATCGAATAAGAAAATGCATCAGACCCGTAAACCATAGCGATAACATAACAAAATCCACATCAATCGAATGTACTTGAGTTTAGAAATCGAATTCGTACACACGGCGGTGGCCTGGTGGGTTGCGCTTTGGTTCAATTTTTGGTGATTCTAACTGTCATAGCGTCAGTTCGAATCACACGTTCTTCACTATCATTCCAAACGCTATAGATCCTTTCGGGAATACTTGCACAAGTATAAGCATATGAATCACCCATACTGCTTGAATTGTGAAGGCAAAATAGAAAATGCGGAACACGTACTCACAGAGTGCGTGAGATTCGAGACCGCACGAACGATTTTGGAGAGACACACGAGACGGACAGTTACTCCGGGAGGAGTAATAGAATACATGCTAAGTTCAAAACAGGCATCGTCCGTAGCAAATGATGTTCTATGAGACATGATGCAGCGGAGTAACAGGTAAACTCCGTCCCGCCCCGCTATGGAATATATAAAAGAAAGTTCCGCGGGGATCAACGGGAATATGCGCCTGGCGAAAGGTGGTTTTAGTCGGTAAAAGTCTGGGATGTCTCTGGATCGGTCAGATGTATCTTTTGAAGATTTCCACCTTCGTACCGAAATAAAGACTTTTATGACAAGTTTTTCATGGCACATTTAGCACCATTGCTTTTTGACAAATGCCTCGTTGTCGTCCCTCTTTACCAGTCTATCATAGCTTTGTATCATCATAAGAGTGGCATGATAAGTGCTTTATTATAAGTGCGTTAGGACAAGTACGTCATGACTTGCGTCTCGTGACAAGTGTTTTTGATGTGTGCCTCGTGATAAGTCCATCATGGTGGGGACTCCGTAACGAGTACCTTATAACAAGTGCTTTATGACAGGTATGCTACGACCGACGCGCCATAACAACACCCCCATGACAAGTTCATCATTAAAGAGGCCCAGTAATAAGTACCTTATGACAAGTTCCTTATGGCAGGTGCCCCATGACAAGCGTCCCACGACAGGCGCGTCATGACAAGTCCATCATTTTAGAGGCCCCAAAATAAATTCGTTATGATAAGTTCCTTATGATAAGTGCCTCATGACGTGCGACTCATGACAAGTGTTTTATGACAAGAGCGCCATTGCAATCACCCACGAAAAATCCATCATTATAGGGGCCCCGTAATAAGTATCTTATGGTAAGGCCCTGTGCTTCTAACACCGTGAAAAGTGCCTTATGGGAAGTGTCATGTAATAAATGTCTCATGACAGGTGCCTTGTGACAAATCTTTCAAGACACATGCCTCGTGACAAGTACCCACGATAAGTGCCTCATGACAAGTGTGTTATGACAAATGTCTTATGACAAGTGTCTTATAACAAGTGTCTTATGACAAGTGTCTCATGACAACTGTCTTATGACAAGTGTCTTATGACAAGTGTCTTATGACCAGTATCTTATGACAAGTGTCTCATGACAACTGTCTTATGACAAGTGTCTTATGACAAGTGTCTTATGACCAGTGTCTTATGACAAGTGTCTTATGACAAGTGTCTTATCACAAGTGTCTTGTGACCAGTGTCTTATGACCAGTGTCTTAGGACAAGTGTTTTTTGACAAGTGGCTTATGACAAGTGTTTTATGACAAGTGCCTCATGACAGGTGTCTTATGACAAGCGTCTTATGACGAGCGTCTTATGACGAGCGGCTTGTGACAAGCGTCTTATGACGAGCGTCTTATGACAAGTGTCTTATGACAAGTGTCTTATGACAAGTGTCTTATAACAAGTGTCTTATGACAAGTGTCTTATGACAAGTGTCTTATGACAAGTGTCTTATGACAAGTGTCTTATGACAAGTGTCTTATGACAAGTGTCTTATGACCAGTGTCTTATGACGAGTGTTTTTTGACAAGTGGCTTATGACAAGTGTTTTATGACAAGTGCCTCATGACAAGTGTCTTATGACAAGCGTCTTATGACGAGCGTCTTATGACGAGCGTCTTATGACAAGTGTCTTATGACAAGTGTCTTATAACACGTGTCTTATGACAAGTGTCTTATGACAAGTGCCTTATGGGAAGTGTCATATAATAAATGTCTCATGACGGGTGCCTTGTGACAAATCTTTCAGGACATATTCCTCGTGACAAGTGCCCATGATAAGTGCCTCATGACAAGTGTCTTATGACAAATGTCTTATGACAAGTGTCTTATAACAAGTGTCTTATGACAAGTGTCTCATGACAACTGTCTTATGACAAGTGTCTTATGACAAGTGTCTTATGACAAGTGTCTTATGACAATTGTCTTATGACAAGTGTCTTATGACCAGTGTCTTATGACAAGTGGCTTATGACAAGTGTTTTATGACAAGTGCCCCATGACAGGTGTCTTAAGACAAGCGTCTTATGACGAGCATCTTATGACAAGCGTCTTATGACGAGCGTCTTATGACAAGTGCCTTATGACAAGTGTCTTATGACAAGTGTCTTATGGCCAGTGTCTTATGACAGGTGTCTTATGACAAGTGTCTTATGACAAGTGTCTTATGACAAGTGTCTTATGACAAGTGTTTTTTGACAAGTGCCTCATGACAAGTGTCTTATGACAAGCGTCTTGTGACGACCGTCTTATGACAAGTGTCTTATGACAAGTGTCTTATGACAAGTGTCTTATGACCAGTGTCTTATGACAAGTGTCTTATGACAAGTGTTTTTTGACAAGTGGCTTATGACAAGTGTTTTATGACAAGTGCCTCATGACAAGTGTCTTATGACAAGCGTCTTATGACAAGCGTCTTATGACGAGCGTCTTATGACAACTGTCTTATGACAAGTGTCTTATGACAAGTGTCTTATAACACGTGTCTTATGACAAGTGTCTTATGACAAGTGTCTTATGACAAGTGTCTTATGACAAGTGTCTTATGGCCAGTGTCTTATGACAAGTGTCTTGTGACAAGTGTTTTGTGACAAGTGGCTTATGACAAGTGTTTTATGACAAGTGCCTCATGACAAGTGTCTTATGGCAAGTGTCTTATGACAAGTGTCTTTTGACAAGTGGCATATGACACGTGCCTGATGAAAAGTGCGTTAAGTGCCCCACGACAAGTCCATCATTATAAAGGTCCCGTTACAAGTATCTAATGGCAAGTGCCTCATGACAAGGCCTCATGACAAGTGCCCCATGGCAAGTGCCCCATGACAAGTGTCCTATGACATGTGTCTCATAACCTACGCCTCATGACAAGTGGCTTATGATACGTGCCTGATGATAAATGCGTTATGACAAGTCCCTCATGATAAGTCCATCGGTACAGAGCTTCTGTTACAAGTATCTCATGGCAAGTGCTTCGTGATCAGCATCCCATGACGATTGCCTTATAGGAAGTGCCTCATGACAAGTACCTTATGACAAATACCTTATGACAAATACCTTATGACAAATACCTTATGACAAATACCTTATGACAAGTACCTTATGACAATACCTTATGACAAGTGCCTTTGACCAAACCCTCATGATTGCGCCTTTTAACCAGTGGTTTATAGGTTGAGTATCACGATGTGTTCCATGGCCTTATGGAAACTGCGTTATGACAAGGGCCTTATGACAAGTGCCTCAAAACATAAAGGTAATAAAAAAATAGGTGAATCACATTGAATTCATGGGAAATTTTCTTCCTAAATCGGGACATAATATTATTTAACAGTAAAGCCACATTTTTTTAGAAACGAAATAGATTCCTCCTTAGGAAGGAAGATAAATGAGCCACTGAGTCACTGTATTCAATTTGAAAACAAAATTTTTCAATAGTGAGGGTGTGTTTTCCAGGACGTTTTTCAGAGTGTGTTTCTCTTCGTCTATTGAGCAATTACGATAAAATTTTTCGCGTGGGAAATCCGGGTTTTTCAAGTGGGAACAAACTCCCTGCCACGGGAAACTACATTTTTCCGCGAGCAACCACACTTTACAACGGAAACAGCGCTTTTTTTTATTGAGAAACCATATACTATCATAGGAAAGCTAGGTTTTTGAAAACGAGAACAACATTCTTTCATGGGAAATTTTTTCTTCTGCTGGAAATCATATTTTCCGATAGAAAACTCGTTTTAGGTGACTGAGAATCCATCCTTTTAAATAAAGGAAGTCCCTATCTTGAATTGAGAAGGTCAGTTTATTAGAAGGAACACAATATTCTTAGATGAGAAACCCTCTTCTTCTATTGGGAAATCACTGTTTTCCTTCCTTAAATAGCTACACACATTCCTTCATCGGAAACTACATTCTGCAACGGAAACCCCTCTTCTTCTATTGGGAAACCATATACTTCCACAGCAAAGCCCTGTCCTTGAAAATAAAAACTACATTTTGGGAAAATTGTTCCTATGTTGGGAAATCATATTTCTCCATGGAAAAGTCATTTTCTGTTAGTGACAATCCATCTTCGTGGAAAAAAATGGAGTTTCGATGTTTTATAGAAAAGCCCAGTTTTTCTGAAAGGAAATAGATCCTTACATGGGAAATTCTTTTCTTGTATTGTAAAATCACCGTCTTTATAAGAAATTCCCGAAATGGGAACGGACACTCTCCCGGTGGAAACTACGTTCTACGAAGGAAACCTCTCTTATCATATTAGAGAACTCTACATTTCCATTAGAAAGTCGTGTCCTTGAAAAGGGAAATGATGGGAAATTTTTTCTTATATTGGGAAATTATATTTTTCCACAGTTTCCCCTCATTTTCTATCTGTGTTCTGTTTCAAAATGAGTGCCGTTCTTCCGTAGAGAAACCCTGTTCTTCGTTGATTGTTCGTGGGAAGGCGCGTTGTCCCAAGGGGAATGATGTTGTTTCGTACGAAAATGTTTTTTTTTCTATAGGAACATCCTTTTCCATTTAAAGTGGGGATAAAGCTGAAAATAATTCCGGAAGAAGAAGACAACACTTTGATCAGATGCAAGTAAGATGTCCTTAAATCGGAAAACATCATATGATTTCATAAAGACAGAGTAACTTGGTGCATTGACATGGACTGCAACGTATGAGATGGTTTTCAAGTTGAGTTTCGCATCGGGATTTTTTCAATACCCTAGAATCCGATGCTATAGAAACACTTCAGGTACTAATTAATATAGTCATGGATTAGAAAACAGTAGCGATTAGTGAGTTTTTGGAAAGTACTCACAGTAGAAACTTATGGCTGAAATGAATGATTATGAGGAATTGTTTTCGACATTCGTGTCGTTCGTCTGAAGAAAGAGTCCCTCTTGTTGATGAGTATAAATCGGCGCTTTCGTGAATTTTGACAAATAAGTAGAACGTTAAAGTCTTTATAGCAAAATTGAAAATGATCTACACACTCAAAAATGTTAGTATGTTGCAAGACAAAGTGAAAAATCGAAAACTCTGGTTTCTCTTTGCACAGGGACGGAACCCTACAGATAATTATACTCTTTAAAAACCAGACTTAGTAGCGACTAGCAAATTTTTGGAATGCATGAATGAAGTCGTAACAGTAACTTCTTAAAATAGGGTCCCTCACATACCTGAGATGGGAGGTTATGAGGAACTGTGTGGCGTTTGTGTACTTCGGCTGAAGAAACGGTCGCACTTCTTACTCAGTATAAATTGATGGTTTCATGAGTTTTGACAAATTTATATGAACGTGAATGCCTTCATAGCGAAGTTGAGTATAATCTAACAGTTAATAATGTTAGTATGTTGTAAGTTACAACTGAGACATCAAGTGTGTGGAAGTGGGCGCTCACTCCCAATTTTGCCCTACCCTAGCAGGATCAGAGGATGGGTCTTCAGAAAAAGAAACAAAAACCATTATTCAATGACACTTATGATATGTTAAAGGATAATACATAGTGTGTACCTGACCATGGAATGCCCAAGAGAGTCTGAATACCTGCCTCCAAATTCCGCCTAAGCCTTCTTATTCGTAGTTTGTTGGAAGTCGTTAAATTTCGAATTGAACTCTGAACTAGTTCGCGTTAAATTGTTTCCGGAAATGTTGGATACACTGACGCAGTGCAACTTGGCCGGCTTGGAATGTAAAGATGTCTCCATCATACGGTTATGGGCGTTGCTGATCGTCTCTAGAGGTCGGTAGTCGTACAATTTTGATCCTTCGTTGTGACTTTGCACATTGAGCAAGTGGAGTGATTCAATTGGATCGGCAGCCTTCGAGGATGATGTCGATAGTTTGTCCTTTCGACGAGGTGTGATCGTGAGAAAATCACCGTAGCATTTGTTTTGGCACGACAGTGAACTAGACGAAAGGATCGTTGGTGACAAATGACGGTTGACAGAGGCCGTGTGTACGAATGATGGATCTTGGTCGGCTTTGGTGGTGCTGGTATGACTGTCGCTCTTCAAGTTGTGAGGGGTGTTGATGTTGGAGTTCTTTAGAATTTCGACATATGAACCCGACTGTGTAATATGCGCGGGATACAATTTGGCTGATTCAATTTGATTATTTTTGGCATGGGATATGCCGGACAGATTTCTGTTGAGTGTTGCTGTGTCATGCTGATGCTGTTGGCAGTTGTGTCGTTGCTGTTGATGTACAGATGAGGATGGTGGTTTTTGCTTTGGTGGCGGGTCAAAGAGTCTGTAGTCGAACGGCATATCCAAGCTGTTGCTAGATATGTAGTTAGGTTTCAATTAAATCTATTATCCTCTGGTTTTCAAATAAGATAAAAACAACTACAGTTATACTGAATATAGTTTTTGAATTAGTAAAGTAAAAGAAGATACTCGTATAATTGTTGATCCAATTCAACTGAAACGACAATTTGGAATTTGAATATCATAGAAGAGTTTATCCGCTAACGTGCTTGCCCGACATGCATGCAACACTAGATCGGGGTGACGACTGAGATCGTTTGGCTTTTGAAGGAGAAGTGTCACTGGATTTTGTGGTTTTGAATAGTTTTTGGTTGGGCATTTCAATCTTTATATGAGTTCTGTAACTCAGCTTGTTTTATTTTAATTTATGTGACTATTGGTGATGTTGCCGAGCCAGAGAGCTCATCAACTTTTGGGTTCCCACAGCCCAATAAGGGGTAAGTATTCCTATTAGCAGTTCACGTTGCCTAAATTTAGGGGTTTTGATTATCGACAACCGCGATTTATGTTACGGGATTAATATGCTCCTCTGCAGAGATACACGGTGGGCTTTGGTCCTTTTTCTTAAATTGTTAATGAAAAGGAGTTTGAAAGATAATCTTACACATGTGGTGGGAGGAGTAGCCTTGTCGTGAAAATAGTTTCAACACCTCAGAACATATCAAATGTATTCTCAATTGGTATACACGGAATCATATCGAGGTGAGAAAACGAATTAAATATATGTTAACTTTGATCGGGTGACTTACCTTTGCGAGGTTAAATTAAGGTTGAATAATAAAGGCCACGTTCTTCAGTCGAACGACACAAGCGCGGAACGCTCTACTACGTCACTTGTGGTATATTATACGAGCATTCAAGACCAATGGGAATCTATAGCTTGTTTACCAATCCACTCTGTGTTCTTTCGCTTGCACTATATACTAAAAGGTAATGAAAAAGCCCGTTTTGTCCACAGGTTTTATAAAAAAAAATCGGCTCAAATAAATGTTTTATTTCATTAAATACATACTTGGCCCGAATTTAAGCAGAATTTATTAGATTTGCTTACGGGAAGCATACATCTATCCCGTATTCCTGTAGAGATATTCTCTAGAGCAGGGGCACCCAACACTGCGCCCGTAAGCTGTATTTAACAATAAGCTTGTATGAGGTCCAAAAAGGTTGACGACCCCTATCCTAGAGAAATAGTTCCTAGAGACACATTTATTAGGGTGGCAGTCCCTAGAGAAACACTTTCTAGGGAAAAACGTACACGACACATTTTACAGGTTGTGGACTATGAACAGAGCGACACTTATTAGGAGCCTGTTTTCCAGAAGATGTGAGACTAGTACTTTGTATAGAGGTACTTCCTGCACATGCACGTTTGGTAGAGCTGCTCTAGAATCGTATCCCAAGTACTCCAGGAAATGTCCCTGTAATAGTTACTTGTAAATAAAGTGTTCTATTAACGACATATCTCATATGTTTCTCCAGGAAGGTATATTTTTGAGTACATGTTAAACAGGTACTACCCAGAGATATCCGTTCCATAGAGCTGCTCGAAGCTAATTTTACGTCAGATAGATCACGGTAAGTTGAAAGGTATTTGTAGAAAGCTACTTCAGAAGAATCTACGCTCTGGAGACGTTTTTTTTTACACTAACGTGCGCACAAAAAGGGGTTTTGCAGTACCCTTCATGTCAGAGCACAGTGCGAGCGGATGGAGAGGAAGTGGATAAGAAAATGAGGTATTGATGTATATTGGTCCTGAGTGCCTGGACATTTCAACGATGAGGAAACACATGATCAGGTTGAGCATTCCACATTCGTGTGGTTCGGCTAAAGAATGCTCTCTATGTTGTTGTGTGCATGAAGTTGACTTTCAACGTGAACAAATGCGCATTCTCAGATTGACGGGTATCGCGGGAAAATGTCTGAAGGGACGGAACAACGACCATGGTAATATCTATAGAAAAGAGATAGGAATAATACCTTGCGCCTAAGTTCTAGTGATGGAATTAACGACCCCTCCTATTAATTCTTACTATTAGCGACATAGACTCTAGTATCAAGCACTCCTCCATCTCTCTCTACGCGGACGACACTAAACTCTTCAAGACGATCCGATCTCTTCTCGACTTCAAACTTCTCCAAATGGAACTCGAAAGTTTTCCAACTTGGTGCCAAAACAATTGCCTCGAACTAAATATTGACAAATGCCACTCAATCACTTTCTCCCGTAACCCCCCCGCTACGTTCCTATTTCCTACTCAACCAACAGCTATCACCTGTATCATCGATTCGTGACCTTGACATCTTATGTGATAGGGAGCTTAACTTCATCCCACATATGGATGACATTATCCTCTGGGCCAGCTCTGCATTTGGTTTTGTGAAACACTGGTTGAAACTATTCTCTAATCCCTACGTCTCCCGATCGCTCTACATAGCCTTTGTCCGTCCCATTTTTTAGTATGCTAGTCAGATTTGGTCTTCTTACTGCACGTCCCCTACTCGCAGGATCGAAAGCGACGTAATTTTTTGCGTTTTGCCCTCCTCCCGTTTTGGGAAAACCCCCGCTCTCTAACCTTATACACAAGCCGTCTCCATCTAATTAACCTTAACACACTTGAAGAACGCAGAATTTATGCCGGATCCTCTTCATCCACCGTCTCCTCTCTATCAATCAACTGTCCTAGCCTGCTTTCCTCCATCACATTTCATACACACCCCCGTAACCCGCGAAACCCCTTTTTCTACTTGCCCGCCCTTCAAATGTCTTGCGGCTCTAATGAACCCATTGCGCGAATGCTGCGGTGGGCTGACTTTTAACCCCCTTTCTTTGATTTCAATCTCACCTCTCCCACTTTTAAACGTCGTCTCCTCTGTTACCCTCCCTGACCAGGCCCTACTCTCCGCCTACACTATCACAATATATACATACCCGCACTCATACTCACACCCTAGCTTCCGGCCTATCATTCCCTGTCCTTCCAGGTACACTATGGTCGGCATTGATGACCTTTTCCATCACCTTAGACAACATAGACAGTAGTGCTATCGGTCGGTAATTTTGTGGGAGACGCTTTTTCACTCTCTTTGAGATTGGCTGAAATACCAGCAGGTAGTAAACGTCCTCTGGGTATAAGATAAGCGTACGCGCCTGACAAGAACCGCCAACAGTTCTGGAGTACAGTTTTAAGGACTGCTGTTGGTATTCCGTCTGGCCCGGTTGCCTTCTTACAGACCAGTCCACGTAAAATGCGTTAAATAGTACGCGGGCGGAACCTGTCATCCCGCACCGAAGACCGTACCGGCGCGATCATAGGTGGTTCCAAAAGACCGGAATCGAGGTTTGTATTCGCGGAAAATAAATTCGCGAACACATTAGCTTTATCTTTTGGATTTGTGATTAGTGTCCCGCTGCCCGTCACTGGCGGGGGAAGCTAAGTTACTGCTGGCAGTCTTTGCCATTGACCAGAAGGGACGCGAACCAGTTGGGCACTCAAGGAGTTTATTGGTCACTACGTCACTGCAAACGTTCCTCGGATCAATCGTCGGGTTGCACCCGTTTCTGATTCTAATAAAATTATTTCTGTTTACCTCGATGGGATTGGAGCGAAATTGCTTAAAAGCTCTATTTTTCCCGCTGCAATCTACTCGCATTTTTTATTAAACCAAGGCTTATCAGATGAATTTTGTTGGATGGAATGCGGAATGTGATCTCCATCCCGAGAAGACTAATTTCCGTGATTGACTCCACTCATGCGTTAACATCGGAGTCTCGAAAGCACACCTCCGACCATGGAAAAGACGAGAAGAAATCTCGCAAAGCGCCCCAGGTATCAACCCCATACATCCGTATATGGCGAAGCTTCTTAGATCGATTATTCGTTTGAAATGCAAGTGGCTGCGCGGGCAGTACCAAGCAGTGATCTGGGATTCCCAGTGGCGCAGTCACTTCCACGGTATAAATACCCGGGTCGGATGTAAAAACAGATCTGGGGTGTTCGCATAATCACCTCGGGTATCCGGCATTCGCGTAGGTTCCCCCACGAGTTGGGTCAAATTGCGCCTAACAGTGAACATCTCCGCTAGCCTCCCAGCCTCGTCGGTTCTGTTGAATGAATGAACGTACCAAGCAGCCAGTTATTTATCAGAATATCTGGATGATGTTCCCCCTGACATAGTCCCGCCCGGAGATCCGAATGGGAATCGAATCACTCGCTCCATTCCATTCAACATTGCCCTTCCTGGGCGAGTCATATTCTAATGCCGTGCGACGTTTCTACCCGCTGGAGAAAAGCTGTCGTAAAAATTCAAAACTTTGACAGGAGGACTGATTTTTTGGGGGAATATGTGGAATTATAGCATAAGATATACTTAAAATAAAGTGCCAAAACATCTAGTGACTCAATCAATTGCTATAATCACCACATGATGTCAAATTATTCGATAGCTATTTGTGCTCATGAAGCAGACCACAAAAACGCACCAGATCTATACTCACCACACTGTAGCTGTATTCACCACGCAGCATTAGAGCCTTTTTGGAGTGAACAAATACTGACAAATTCACCACACGGAAAACAAGAGTGGACCACTGCCAATGAAACAATGATGGTTCGTCTGAATTCGCACAATCGGGTTGACGGATTATGGAGCTCACGAAGATGATTGACGAACAAAGAGCAATAAATGTTTCTACAGAAGAGAAAAAAAAACCTTTAAACTCACAAAAAAGACGTCTGAACAGTTAAAACGAGGGAGAAAATCTCCACAACCGAGCAGAAGGGTGTAAAAACGCCCGTCATTGTTCCAGAGTCAAGTGAATGTAACCCATGATCTATAATCGCCCCAAGAGAAAAGATGAGCTGAATATCCGAAGGAGGCCCCAAAAAACTAAGCAGATAAAGTCAGCAGAAAAAAGAGAATCTCGCGTCCAGACGCTATCATAATGGCCAAAACTGGAGAGAAGATTCTACATGGGCTGAAAAGTCTGGGGATTTTTTAATGGGTAGCGCTACTAGAACATGACCATGATTCATTTCGAGGGGCTTAACTGTCTTTAGTTTATGTATAGAGTTTCGTGACTTTTAGTCCATTCGTTTAAAAGCTACAGTCATTTGAGTGACGCTACTTTCGCCTTCGTAAAAAAATGGAAAAACAGGAATATCGCACCTTGATCAATTATTGTTTTTTTTTTATGGGAAAAACTTCTGAACAATCATTGGGCAACAATTTATCAGTGGCTTAGTGAGTTTAAAATGGGTCGTATAAGCACCGAAAACGCACATCCCTTTGGAAGGCAGAAAGAGGCTATGAAGCGGAAATCGTAAAGCGAGTGCCTCGAATCGTTTTGAGTGGTCGTAAAGTGAAGTTGCGCTAGTTAGCTGAGGCCGTGGGCATCTCAAAAGAAGGGGCGAGATACATTTTAGACGATCTGTTGGAGATGAAAAAGTTATCGGCGGGATGGGTGTCGCGTTTGCTGACCGTCGACCAAAAACAGTAGCGCGTTGATGTTCCAACGGCCGGTTTTGGCGTTTTTGCAGCGTAATCGAACAGATTTTTTTCGACGTTTTGTGACGATGGAAGAAACGTGGGTTCATTACCATACGCCTGAGTCCAATAGGCAATCTGCAGAGTGCCTGGAAACCCACGAAAGCTGACCAAAGCTACCAAAAGACCAATGCTCACCCGGAAAGGTTATGGCCTTCGATTTTTGGGATGCACATGGTTTAATCTTCATCGATTGCTTGCAGAAGGGAAGAACAATCACAGGACAGTATTATGCAGCGTTATTGGAACAACTGAACGACGAAATAAAGAAAAAAACGGTCCCATGTGGCGGAGAAAAAACGTCTGTACCACCACGATACCGCACCATCACACACATCCTTGAAAGCGATGGCCAAGTTGGACCAATTACGATTTGAATTGGCTGCTTATCCAACGTATTCCTCAGACTTGCCCCAGGCGACTATTATCTGTTCTCAAACACCAAGTGGTGGCTCCAAGGAAAGAGATTCAGATCGAATGCGGAAGTCATCGCGGGAACCGAAGCGTATTTTGAAGGGTTGGTCGTTGCGTCCTACAGAAAGGGCATCGAAATGTTGGAACATCGCTATACCAAGTGTAGTGCTCTCGAAGGCAACTATGTTGAGGAATAAATATAGCTTTTCCCAAAAACCGCTTGTTTTCATTAAGACTGCCGGGACTTTTTAGCTTAAGAGAGCTTAAGAAATATGACACACAGGCAGCTATGATAAGTCTATCGACAGAAAAGGCTAAGATCTTTTTGGCTACTGGTAAGATGCAGACTCCGAGAATCTTCAGATACTGGCAATAAGGACACTTGGAAAAACTCTGCATATGCGCAGGGAAACATCATAAAGTAAAGAGCTACCAAGCACAACCCAAATGCATATTCTGCGATTCAGAATGCAAAGGTCGTAACGCACATCCTAAAAACAGTTACAAATGCCCATCATTCAAATAAGGGATGGCCAATCTTTACCGTGTGTAGAATTCTTGACGGTAGACCAACGGGAAAGAGACCGACCTGACGCCCGCGCCGGAGATGGGAGGACAATGTTAGGTTTGACCTTGACGAGGTCGGATCGAATGGTCAAGCGTGGAAGGAGAGCGCACAGGACAGGGAACGATGGCGGAGTCGAGTCGGTGAGGTCATGAACTTCCGGGTTCCTACAGGCCAATAAATAATAATAATAACAATCTTTAAAATAAAAATGGAGAAGTTTAAGATTACACTAATTAACTTAACCATTGACAAGCTGCACAGGATCTCCTATCCCGGGTAACTAAGGCTGCTAGAGCAAAAGCCCCTTATGATTGTAAGTAATTCAACGTCTGGGATGTACAATGGGTAGAACCAACACCAAAGGCCAAGCGCCTCTCGAAGCCCTCGTATTCCTAGATATAATGCTAGTTACTGATGATGTAGAGGGCATCTTCATAAATGAAAGAGACCGATCCAAATCGACATCACTATGTTTTTTGGACACCTACACCCACAATTACTACCAAGCCATGATGTACCCAATACTACCCATGGGAGATTCGTCACAGACAGATTGGCGAAGAAGGGTCAGAAAAATGGGTGGAAGGAAAAAGACCGCGATGGGGAGCTGTTCGATAATATGCTGAAAGATCCAATCGACCACCTCCATGTATAGTTCGATTCGACCAGGCGTCATTCTAGTTGTGGTGGTAATACGAGCAGTTTACCAGTAAAAGGATCATCATCATCATCATCGGCACTACAACCGGAAACCGGTCTTGGCCTTATTTAGCAAGTCCTGAGGCTTGTTAAAATTTCCATAATGATTTGTTTTTTCCGGACAAGGTCATTGGTCTTGCGCAAGGGGCTCCCCGGCGGGGAATCGAACCCCGGTCTTCCGCGTGACAGGCGGGTATACTAACCACTATACTATCGAGGAGCCAGTTAGAAGATGCCATGGTGTAAGTGTAGGGAGGAAGTCATGGCACCGACATGGGCGCAGGGTTCTACTTCGTCCTTACAAATATCACTATTAGTTCATCGGTTCCGCCATTAACCGATCACCGAGGATTAAGTCCAAAACGCAGCAAGACACACAGATCCCGGCCGAGAGAAATAAAACACTAGTGTTGGTTGGTGATCACCACTTTAAATTTAATTTTATTATTATAATTGGAAACACACAGCTCATTACGATGTTGAAATACAGGCGCATGACTTAAAACACGATAGACTTCAACGACGCACTCGACTAGATTCGCCTCACCGTGTGCACCGGTGAGCGGGAGATCGCGTGTGACCTGCGTGGTCAAGGGATGGAAGACGACTCAACGGTATTCAATCGTTGACAAGGGAATTCGGCCAGTGGACGGACTCTCTTAATTAAGGGGTGCGTTTTCCTATACCAAGAGAGACGTAAAGTCTCTCTTTGGAGTAACCAAACCGATCTCATTGGGGAGATCTTCACGATACACAAGTGTGTGTGTACGTCGGTTCTTTCCATGGATCAAAGCCATGATGAAGAACCTGAAACACAAAGAGAACAGGATCGTAAAGATCTTTGTTTATGTGAGAAGGTTACTGGGAAACGGATCCAGAACTATGTAGGATAAAAGAGATTTATGACCTGGGAGTTTAACTGAGTAAACATTAGATGGTAGGTGCAATTGGGATACTAGGATGATTGAATCGTTTGCGTATCGCCAGAATGCCTGTTGAAGGACAGCGGTCGTTTGTTTGTCCTTAGTGCATTGGTAAGGCATTAGTCTCAACACAGATGGTGCTAATTACATGCATCTGCGTTGGACCGTTTAACGCTGGCTATAAGAAAATATACGGCGCAGTATTTATGATCCCTGCCATGAAGGTTGCATTGTATGTAAACCGAATCATTTGTTTACGGAATTCGTCTAGTGGGAATTTGTCTGGCAACGTAGATGACGAAATTGGTTTGGAAGTCCTGGTAAGCTAATAAAGAAATCTTACAGAGAATTGGTATGCAAAGAGAATGCATGAAAGGTAAGTTTTCTTTACTGGGACTTAAAGATCATAGAATTGATCTCTTTAATGCGTGAAGCATTTTCAGGTGCCTGATGCGATTGCATTGGCGAAAACTTAACCATCTTGGGATGAGGTAATGGGGGTTTTTAGGTAGGTGTACCGTGGGGTTTGGCGGCACCGTCACATAAGCGCCCGAAACTCGTCAATATCCCTTGAGGCTGGACACAGTGGGCTTGAGTTCTGATATTCTTCTAACTGCGTTAAAAACGCATTGAGCTCTTTGTATGTGAATATCTGGGTACCGGTCCAATTTAATCGACTTCACTCCGGCCTCCTACAATACTCCAAAATTAGGAAAAGCTGGGGGATTAAAGTTCATTTCAGTTCCCTAGCTTCCCCAAAATTAGTACAGCATATCACTATACAACTTCTGACGTAGACCCCTTCTCACTGTAAACCTTCTGAAAACACCCAGGAAGGTCTGGGTAGTAAAGTCAGTGACGAGCTCGCTGTGAATTACCTTCGGTGCCATACAAAAATGGCAAAATAGATCTTTAGCGTGTTAGTATTTCTTCCCGGCCATGTCCGGCTTAGTCAACTCCTGTATGTCTGAATGGTCTAGAGATCCTTACTCGTACAGCTGGTAAGATCCCCATTAGCTGTGCCATCGGTCCGATATCTGAGGCATATGATGAATTCATGTATGTACCTTTTGACGGCGTTTGCCGAAGACCCAGTTCCGATGACGCAGGTATAGAATCATCTTCTGCACTCCACCGTGCAACGTTCCCTCATGTGTATCCCGAGATGCTGCAGTCAATGGAGAGGTCAAGCTTCAGTCAAGCTTCCCTCCAATTCGAAGAATGACATTTTTATCCACACAAAGGACTAGAGCCTTACATCCTTTTAACCTTTCGATGTCTTTCCTTACATCGTCCAGGAACAAATCTGTTTGCGCTATTCGTGAGATAGAGATTCTAGCAGCGTAGATTTTCATAGCCACACCATGATAACAGATATGGAAATATGGGTGAAAAGGAAACATGGCGAGCTGATATACCACATGACTCAGCTGATATCGCGACATGTATGCCTTCGACAGTACTTGCACAGGTGTAAACATCACAATTACCCATACTGCTTGTACTGCGAAGGTAAAATAGCAAATGTGGATTCGTGAAAGCTCCTCAAGGACCAACGGGAATACGTGCTTGTGGGAGTTAGTTTTTGTCGGTAAAAATCCGGCATGCATCGGTCCAGATGTATCTTATGAAGATTTCGCCCTCGGGTTCTAATATTCATTGCTGTTCGCATTGCATCCGCAGACGTTGTAAAGGTGTGAATAAATTATTTAGAGTGCGTACATTTTATGCAGAAAAGTATTATGAAAACTCAGATTCCAGGAAGATACTATGTATGTGGGTAGTACTTGCCCGAGAGGTGTTGGCTAGACAGATTACTATCTGAACTACGTGAGTAGACAATTCATAGATAGATTCCAGTATGTAACTTTGTTATTTGAGAATATGGCTAATACTCTTCGACGACAAGTCTCTTTCAAAAGCCAAACAAACCTAGTAGGCATCCACAAAGCAAAGACGAAACAGGGCGATCGGCTGGGTCGGACCACAAAGGACTTCAATTGAATCGATTAGACTGCCTCCAGCTAGAACTAAAAAAAAGAACTGTTTTTTTTTTTTTGCGACCCAACCGCATCGCAAGTAATTAGATGAGGTATCCAATCAAATAAGTACCACGGCAAAGAGAGTACAGCGGGCAAAGAAAAAGACACTCACTCCAAGAGAAAACAAAAAAAGGAGTATAGAAAAAATAAGAAAGAAAAATATGACAAAAGAAAAAACATCGAGATTTGAAAGTTTGGTAAACATGTAAAAAATCACTTTGGAAAGGAAAATAAATTTAACATTAAGTTTAAGATTTAGCTGAACATAATTATAATTAAAAATTTAATGTAAACACAGGTGCAGCACATTAATTTTGTCTTGCCTAGAATATGTTCTTATGATTGATTGATTGATTGATTGATTGATTGATTGATTGATTGACTGGCGCTGTCGGGAGTGAGTAGGAATAATGCTGATGGGGTTGAATTGTAATGAACTGTCCTGAATAGGGTGCTTGCTTTTCTTTCTCCACTGTCCGCTCAGAAGTGCGTAAGCTCTCGTTCGTTATATTTAAATCTTTTTTCTAATATTTTAATCAAGACGATAGACAAGGAAAATGTTCAATTTTAGTTTGTTCGTTTCGATTTAATTCACTTCAAAGTCTACCAACAAACGTAACATAACATAAAATCAAAACACAATAGAATTAACAAATACTACCGTGTTCTAACTACGGCTTAAGTAACAATAGCAACAACACAACGCAACGACAACGTAAAACTAAAACATTTGTCAAAATCACTTCATTTGGTTTTGATGAATGTTATGAACTGTGGGGTGACGGGGATGTTAAGATGAATGTAAGAAACTGAAAGGAACGGGTACTAACTTACTGTGGAGCGTTTTATTGAACACTGAGAGCCTTTCCTTGTTGGCGCCGTTGTGAGAGACCGGACTGTGGCTGTGCGCTACTTGGGAAATTATATACAAAACAACGAGAAGAACAAATAGACATATGGCGTTGTTAGAAGGGCTCATCAAAATGAATTGGGGACGTACAGCTGGCGAAGCCGGCGTCGTCTAGGTGGTTGTTGGACTCGGTGCGACTATTGTTGGCTCCTCGTTCCGCCGACATGTCACTGTCCGAATTCAGCGAATCGTATTCCTCGGACTCTGATTTGATGGTATTCGAGAGGCGCTTGTAATGCTTCTCAGTGTTAGCTGAGCTCTCGATTTCTTGGACGAAGGTGGTTGATCCGCCGCTGCTCGTACCCCTGGTGGATTGGCATACATTACGTGGGGTAGAACGTTTGACCTTTGGATTCGAGGGCCCTTCCTCTCCGCGGGAATCGTAGATCATTCCCTTGCGGGTGATGTTGCCGGATTGACTTTCGTTGTCGGGCAAGTGGAACGTGGCGTAGGGATAGATGTCTTCTGAATATTCGGGAATGCGATCCAAACCTGCTATTTGAGTTTTTAAAAATTTATCGGAAGGGGGTCGGTTACGAGATTGGTACTTACGATGCTGGTGTCGGGCGTCCTTGCCCTCGGTGGCGGGTGGTCGCATCGAGTCTATGTTGCGATTAATCAGTTGGCGGGGATCTGTGAATTGCATGCGTCATTGGAATGTTTTGAAACTCGGGCTAGCGGAGAGATGGGGGCTACACTGATATCTGTCAAATGAGGTTTACCAACTAAAGCTTAGCCAATCGAAGGAAACATTTCATCTTAACACCACGCACTTTATTCTTCCTCTCTCTCTCTCTCTCTCTCATTATTTTTCTATTTGACGGACCTTTTGGTATGATCTTGTTTGTTGCGCCCTAGACTTCGAATATCTTCGAAAACTCTCGACTTCGAATACCTTCGAAAACTCTCGAGTTCGTATACTCCCGGTTTCGAATATTTTCGAAAACACCACTTTGAATAGCTTTAAAAACTCTCGACAAACTCCTCCACCCCACCCCATGGAGGCGTCATTTGTTGAATATCTTCGAAATCATTCGACTTTGAATATCTTCGAAAGCACCGGATTTTGAATATCTTCGAAAACTCTCAACAAACTCCCGCACCCGACCTCATGGAGCCGCCATTTGTTGAATATCTTCGAAAACTCTCGACTTTGAATACCTTCGAAAACACTAAACAAACTCTTTTACCGACCTCATGCAGTCGTCATTTGTTGAATATTTTCGAAAATGTTCGATTTCGAATATCTTCCAAAACTTTCGACTTCGAATATATTCGAAAACGCTCAACTTTAAATATCTTCGAAAAGTCTCGACTTCGAATACTTTCGAAAACTCTCAAGAAACTTCCTTTCCCGACCTCATGCAGTCGGCGTTTGTTGATTATTTTCGAAAACTTTCGACTTCGAATGTCTTCGAAAACTCCCAATTTCGAATATCTTCGAAAACTCAAGAAAATCCCGTATCCGACCCCATGGAGTCGTCATTTGTTGAATATCTTTGAAATCATTCGACTTCGAATATCTTCGAAAGCACCCGACTTTGAATATATTCGAAACCACTCGACTTTAAATATCTAAAAAAGGTTTCGACCCAAAGTCTCGACTTCGAATACCTTCGAAAACTCTCAAGAAACTCCCTTTCCTGGCCTCATGTAGTCGGCGTTTGTTGATTATTTTCGAAAACGCTCGACTTTGAATATCTTCTAAAACTTTCGTCCTCGAATATCTTCGAAAATTCCCGATTTCGAATATCTTCGAAAACACTCGACTTTGAATATCTTCGCACACATTCGACTTTGAATGGCTTCGAAAACTCTCAACAAACAAACGTCCGCGACATCACGCACCCCATTTGGAACTTTTCCCTAACCCGGATACTTACAGTGCTTGAAGCAAATACAAGCTCCGACCATTGCGAGGCAAGTTCCAAAGACGGATGTGATAATGATGGCAATTAGATGCGCTTCCTTGAATAGTGATTTTGCTTGTGGCATTTCAGTGTCGTCCTCCCTTATGACCGGCGTACCAGTCAGGTACATGGTTTCGAATAAGTATTCAGAAGTTGTCGAGCCCGCGTGGTTGTGGGCAGTTATCCTTAGGTCGTACGAAGTACCTGGCTCCAGGTCACCGACGACATAACGACTTTGAGCCTCGACGCTACTGGAGACAACGATCCATTCGTTGCCGCTGTGATAACGCCTGAACTCAATGGTAAAATACAGTATAGGACATTCTTCGTCTTGCCACGAGGACAGCTCCAGCAAGGCTGACGTTACATTCGGTCGAATAAGGCTGCTCTTCCGTGGCGGAACGGGCTTGTTACCTGCAAAGCTGTTGTTAAAGTGTGCTATAAATTAGACCTGTTTCCTACCTTTTGTTTTGGCAGTTTCACTGGCGCTTGTCACTCCGGTGCCGATCTTGTTGAATGTGGTCAAAGTGAATTGATATCGTGTACCGCATAGTAGGTTATCTAGCAGGTAGGAGTTAACTCGGCGATCCAGTGGGATCTCGTCCCATTCGCCGAATTCCTTTCTGTACGTTAGGATGAAGCCCCGCAGGGGGGCACCACCAGTGTCTTCCACACGCCATTGCAGGGACACGGAATTGGCTGTGCTTCCGGTAATTGTAAGGATCGGTGCCGCTGGAGGTACTAGAGTGATAAGAGAAGATTTTAAGTCTGAGTCGATATTTAAGACTGGGATCGATTACCTTGTACAAACAGTTGGTAGACAATGTAGTCTGACCCGAAGGAGTTGCGAACCCCACAGGAATAGTTGCCCTCATGGCTGCGCTGTATGCTTCGGAGGGTGAGTGTATTGTCCACGCTGACTTCCAGGCGAAACTGCTTCTTGGAACGTGAATTCAGGATTTTCCATTCGGCGTTTGGTTTGGGGTTGCCCACGAACAGGCACGTGAGTTTCATGTCCACTTTCCAACTAACACTCAGTGTTTGGCCGAATGATGTTATGGCAGCCGGTACTGAAGAGCTGGGCGTGAGTTTGATGACTGGAGTGCTAGGTCCTTGACCGACCCTTGTGGAAGCTGTCACCCATGACTCGTAAGTTTCTCTGGTCGTTAGATCCTTGGCCTCGAAGTGACGATTATATGCTGGGAGGACTTCCTTGAGAATTTTTAATTCTTGTCCTTTGTCTAGGATGCGAATGTATACGTTGTACTTTGTCACGATTCCGTTGGGTCTTCTGGGAGGGAGCCAACTAATGATGACCGAGGTTTCACTGCTAACCACTGACTTGACCCGCTCTGGGGCGTCCGGTACTGCCTCTTCCGTGATGCAGGATACAACGGAACTTAGGGTCCCTTCGCCAGCTTTAGTGAAAGCCAACACCTGGACGCTGTAGTTTGTGAATGGCTGTAGGCCATGGAGGACGGTGTTTAGGGACGATGTGATTTTTGTCTCCCGGTTGCCGTAATCACTCTCATCATTGTACGGTTCGTAGAGCAGCTTGTAGCCCTGGATTATCCCGTGGGTGTACTTCTTTGGAGGCGCTTGCCAGGAAATTTGAATGTTCTGCGCGGTTAATGCTATGCAAGTTACACCCTGGGGAGGTGCTGATGGGACGTCTTCTAAGGTGTGACTTAGGACGGGCTCACTTGGCGGACCGTCGCCTTTGACATTGAACGCCGACACGGTAACAGCGTATTGAGTGTATTTTTCCAATCCGGTGAGCCGAAAGTCATGTAGTCCCTCACCAACGAGTATTCCTACCTTGGTGTAGTTGTACGCAGTGTCATCGTGCTTCTGAAAGCCTATGGTGTAACCAAGGAGTTCGCCGTTCCAACTTTCCCGTTCTGGTGGTCGCCATGTTATGAGGAGTTGCTGCGGACCAAGAGGTTCTGCAGTAACCGCTTGAGGCCGACCGCTTGGCACTTCCGCATCGGTTACGACCAGAAGAATGTCACTTGGGGCGCTCGTTCCGAAGTGGTTCTCGGCATAGAGACGGAAGTGGTACGCTTGAGATGGCTTGAGTGCGGTCACCTGAGCGCTGATCTTATCTCCAGGCAGGAGCTTCTGATTATTGTGTTCATTCCAAACTTCTGCGGGAGGGAAATAAAATAAAATTACTTTAGAGACTGCTATAATATCTGTGGTATTCTCTCACCTTGAGCCCTCTTGTATTGTAGAATGTAGTTTGATATCGGTTGAGGCTCATGGTAAATGTTCGCTTGATCTTGCTCGTTCGGTGACCAGGCTAAAGTCACTGTGCGACTGCCTAGTTCTACAACGTGAAGGTTTATGGGGAAGCTAGGTGGCTCTTGTACTTGAAGATGCAGTGCAGCCCTCTCGTGGCCATATGTATTGCTGGCAACACATGTGTACTCTCCGCGGTCGGACAGAATTGTCTGAAGGATACTCAACTCTGAGACCACTCCGCGACTTAGAGGAGCATCACGTATGTGGTAACGAATGTCGTAAGCAGGATCGATTGGATTCCCTTTGGCCCTCCAATAGATGTCAAGTGGTTGGTCTCCATCCGCTTCGCACCTCAACGTTACTCGATCGCCGCGTCGTGCTGTCACTTGCTTGTTCCGTATGACAACATGTGGACCCACTATTCACAAGTTCAATCTGTAGGTTGTGCAACATTCTTCGATGTAGCTACTTACCGTGTACCGTCAACTTGATGAGCATACTAAGGCCGGCTCCAATGCCGTTGCTCGCCTGACACAAGTAGCTGCCTTCGTGTTCCCGTCCGACTTTCTGGATAATCAACGACCCATTCTTGTAGCTTTCGATCATTGAGTTGCCTCCTGTGTAACTCAGCTCTCTGTATTCCGTTGATTGTTCTCCTGTCAAAGGGGAGTATTGCTTTGTTTTATAAAACCTTCAACACAGGGAGTGGATTTGTCGTTTACCTATGAGTTGTTTCCACATAATACTAGGCACAGGAAATCCATCGGCGTTACAGTTTATCATAACCCGGTTACCAAGTATGGCATTTTGGTCGGTCGGCTTAGTCACCCATTTTGGGGGAACTGTTGGAAAAATTGGGACACGTTAACACCAATCGCAGAGTTTACTGATAGTTTGACAACGCATGCAAAACACTAAAGAGACATGCGGCATGCTTGTTTGTCTTACTACAGGCGGAGGTAGAGAAAAAGTAATTCTCATGAACGTTGTTGTAGCAAAGAATTTAGGACGGTGAAAGATCAAACAACAAGGGCAAAGTTAAAGGATTCCTAATTGATCACACCACACTATACGCCGGTGGTAGGGATAATTCAAGGTGAGTAAAAAAGCTGTTTGGGAAATAATCCGAAGACTTTTGGGGTGAAGAGGTGAAGCAGTTTGAATTGGGGGGGGGGGGGGGGGGGGGGGGTGGAGTGAGAACAGGAAGTGAAGACAGAGGAACAGGAAGTGAAGACAGAGGTAGAAAGACAGATGAAAAGAGAGGTATGGTATTGTGTGTGTATCTTGTGTATTGTGTGTGTATCTGTCACACTACTCCCTCCTCAGTAACTTTGTTACGATCAGCTTCGTGTGCGAACGACGGAGCGAGGAACGAGCGAGCGAGAGATCGTCGGAGCAGGCGAGTTTGCCGGTGCTCTATGCGGAAGTCGTGATCGTGTCGTGAAGAACTGTTTTACTACGGGAAAGTGTGTGCTGTGTGTACACAGATCACGTCGTAGTCACCAATTATAGCGTTTGGGATGATAGTGAAGAACGTGTGATTTGAACTGACGCTGACAGTTAGAATCACCAAAAATTGAACCAAAGTGCAACCCATCAGGCCACCCCCGTGTGTACGAATTCGATTTCTAAACTCAAGTACATTTGACTGATGTGGATTTGTTATGTTATCTCTATGGTATACGGCTCTGATGCTTTTTCTTATTCGATTTTCGTTCTGTGTTCTTCACTATTTGCTTGTGTATTGTGTGTGTATCTGTTAGAAACGCCACAAAGTCCTTGACAGATTTGGCATATAAGATACTGCCTTGATCTGCAAGGCGAACGATAATCGAATCGATGACTTACGGAATAGATACAAATCATGTGATCACGTAGCAAGGATTCTCGGTTCGGGGCACTGAGAAACTTTGGACAGTCTATTACTAGATGGTGTTCTGTGCAAATAAAACATTTTTTTGTCAATTTTTCTCCTGCTTCATTGGGTTGGAGAGTAAGATGTACTCCGGTCTGCTGGATGCTGGAATCCTTCTCAGACACGCTTTGAGATAGCTGGACAAGTCGAAGTCTTGATTTAGATGGTGCTGATATTCATTGAATAGGAAATCTTCTATATCCTTTAAGGTGGGAAGTCTGGTCTTACAGTTTACAGCCCCGTGTGATAGGATCGAGGCCTCGAAGGATTAAATATGCCATGACCTGTTCTCCCTTTATCTTGTTTCTTTTGAGATTGGAAACTCGTCTTTTAGTGTAATGAATGCATGCTATTATAGACCTTGGAATTCCTGGGATTGTTGTTTGTTGAGGTAGAGCTAACGAAGTATCTAGTTCTATTTTAACTAGATGCCTTGGATTGTCAAACGTTCGGTCCAATGTTGACCAGGCAATTGGATAGTTGTCTCCAGTTAAATATATATCACTAATTGTTTCCAATGCTTTTCCAGTTAACTTCGATTTAAATAGAGGGAAGCGATCGATGTTGGACGTTCAACTTTTTTGCACAGTGAATCGAACTGCTCCTTGAATTCACGGTACTCCATCAGATCACCATTATATTCTCTTAAGCTGACTTCTGGAATTTTTATATTACTTCCTACCGCCCGCGTTTCTGTGGCACGTAATGCGTTCTCTCACTCTAGCGCGAGTTTGGCAATAGCGGCTAGAAGAGCTTCGGTTGTGTTTTTGTTGTACTGTTGAGTCAACTGTGGCGACTGTGGCTGCTGTGGGGGGTGATGTTGTATCCATGACCCGACATCCCTCTCGGGGAATTTTGCAAAACATACCCAAGTCCTTGAACGTACGTAAATTTGGGCAGGTTGTTGGGCAGGTCCATGGATGGATGCATAGACGATGTTACTCATGGGTATCCCTTGGTCAATTCGTGGGGCTTGGAGGTGTTGTTTGGAATCACCAACTGTGGTAAGGTTGATCGCTAAATATGAAAGAGCCAGTTGTCGTGGATTTATGCGATGGGTCCAGATGGGTATGCTTTGGTTCATATGTGGGGGTAGGAGCAGTATTGCACCAGACACGGGCGCGTAGTTCGCTTCTTCCCCAAACACTGTCACTCCGTATGAACGTTGCCGAAAGAGGAGAAATAAAAGGCACTGGGGTGTTCTTTTATAGTTAATGTTTTTTATTTGGTTTTAACCGGAATATCCTTTTAATTAGATTTGGTGGGGATACCAGTCTATTTTTGTTACAAGAAAACTTATTTTTGTAATACACTATTTGTTAGAAACTTTAGTAATTACGAAATTACTTTAGAGCGAAAATACCCAACACAACTAATTCTCAACAGCGAGTTGACTCGGAACGTGCGCCGACTCCAGTCACTTGTGCACCGTATGGTGGATGATTAGTGACTTGTTTAAATACTGATTGCCATTCGGCGAAGAATTTAATCAAAATTTAGCGCGGCTGCGTGACCTGACCGCGGTGATAAACGACAAGCGACTGACTCTAATTAGGGGTGGAATTCTGTATTCCATTTTGCACACAGGACAACCAAAACAGATCACGCCTCTGCTCTCTCATTGTCACGCCCGTCGATATATGATGTGTATCGGTTAATTGATAATTGGCGAACGTGTTAGAATGAGAGAACAGAAACACGATGTACTGTGATCTCGAGGTGGCTTTGGTTGTGTGTGCTGGTATCAACTGCAGATTCTGAGAATGACCTACTGCCCTAGTGTTGCGGCTGTGGTGATCTCAGCGTGCATTGAACCGTATGGAAACAGAATTATGGAGGAGAGGAAATGTAGCCGGTGCTATTCACCTGCGAAAAGAGATCATTGATCCCAAACAAATGGATGATCTGCAGAAAATCGATAGGACGCTACATCGGCTAGGGAAATAATACCGTGGGAAAAACGCTAAGAAATGCGGTAATTACCCAAGCCAATGAATGATGATGCAACCGCGTCGTTTGATTCGACTTGGTTGTTGCTAACCAACATGAATGGAATTTCCGGTGGAAATCTCATGGTTAGAGGGATGGAGTTGCCGTATGGCAAAAATGGTAGCTAAACTCAATTATGCATTATCTGCATAGGATAATGAGTTTAGCTATGCGTCCTTTGGAAAAACATGATATTTCAGGTGAATAGCATGAACGGTGGAATAGAGGATAATATGACACGCTGAAAGCGGTCGAAATAAAATGGACATTGTGGTTGGAATTGTGGGTTGGTTCTCCATGTAATATAGAGAACCCCCACACATAGATCGTCTTAAGTTGTTCCGGTTTCACACCTGTAGCCGTCGGTGCTTCGTAAGCATGGCTGGTGTCCTGATCAGCTAGTTCAGATGGAACATCGGGATCTTCAGCTTCAATTCTACCCCTTCTGATTTTACAGTATCGGGGAGTTCTTCTTGATAAACTCCCTAATTTTAGAAACAATTGTTTCTCCAGATTCGTATTTTGGCCTCAGTTTTTGCGCTTAGTTTTTTCATGAAGCTGTAGTAAGCCTCGGTGGAGCTCCATAGATTCTTTGCCTTATTGTACTTATAGCGTTTGCGACGAAAATGAAGAACGCGTGATTCGAACTGACGGAATGCCGGTTCGAATCAGCAAAAATGGACCAATGCTCAACACACCATTCCACTGCCGCGTGTACGAATGCGATTTCCAAACTCAAGTACACTCAACTGATGTGGAATTGTTAGGTTATCGCCATGGTATACGGCTCTGATGCGTTTTATTATTCGATTTTCTTTCGGTGTTCCTCACTATTTGCTTGTGTACTGTGTGTGTATCTGTTAGAAATATGAAAGTATTTCCCGATTACGTCTCTCTACGGACAGCTTAGTGACATTCACCCTACCTTCTTCTAGCTGGATAATAACAACTTAGAGGATATCTATAATATAATACACCCAAGTTGGTCCAAGTTTGTGTAAGCTGTTGCTTTTAACTGTATTTCTTGTTTCGTTTTGAACTAAACTTTTACTGGCAAATACTAATGTTGCACTTTACAATTTTTTCTCTGGTTCTGATTTTTTTTGTAAGATAAACTGTTACCATCAAATTATTAAAGTAAACTATTACTTTTATATCTGATAGTTTATAACCACCCTAGTGTAGCCTTACACCAGGAAACAAAACAAAGGCTTGGCAATGGTTAAAACTGTTTTGCTCGAAGGACTACTTCTAACTCAGCCTTGTTAAAGACTTCAGTGACGTGTCATAACGCTTAAGGGTTCAAAAACGGGTAAAGACCGGGTTTTTCTTTACAGCACGCGCGGGAAAAAGTAATACTGCTTAATATCAAATCAAAGTACGTCGCAAATGGAAGAAGAGAGTAAGAATATATTGCCATAAGTCTGAAGATTGTAATGAGGTGGAATCATGTGATCAGACGCAGTCTTCTACTCGTCCAGTTCTGCTTAAGAGCGCCTTGCCGTGCTTACCCGTGCGATGGAAGTTAATACTAAAAAGTGAATACAGAAAGAGATAAGCAAAATACATTTTACAAAGGAGGAATTAAGCTTAGGCATAAGTTTCCTCTGTCGTTCCTTGTTGGCTTTTGTATCGTTGATGTGCCTGATAAAATTGGTAATATAAGCACTATATATTGTGATCAAAGTGAATTAAATGCCCACATCCCTAAAGAATTCCTTAAAATTTTATCTAGAGGTGTTTGGGGTTCACGAAGAAGTTGTACGACATAATGGTCCTTTACTACGCCGTGAAGATGACTGTGAACGTGGACGGGTCCACGAGGCACTTGGTAGCAACAGTAGCGTGATGGCGCAAATTCTATCGGGGAACTGTGCTGAGCTGTATGGGACTTCTTAAGACACGTGTTTAGTAACTTGTACACTTTGTACTTGGTATACATTTCTTTACTCTATTTATACTTAAAACAATTGAGGTTTACTTCGTTTGTTGATATTGGGACTGTTATTGTTTGTGGGGCTTGTTGATTATGGCTAATAACCTTGCCCGGAATAACAAATTATTATCGAAAATTTAACAAACAGACTTGTTAAATAAGGCCAAGACCGGATGCCGGTTGTAGTGCCGATGATGGTGATGATGCTTGTTGATATTGCGACTGTTGCTGTATACCCCGCTTCTTGATATTGCGACTTTTTATTAAGTTATGTACTCTGGAATTGGTCAATAAACAACAATAAATAAATTACCCAAATAAGCAAGTCAATGACCCCTATTGAGGTCAGTTACATGATTATTGAAGTTGCTTATTGGGCAAAATATCGTGTAGTTCTCATAAACAACACGACCGATTGACTTTTTATTACCTTTTACTGTGTTCCACTTCAAGACTAGGCTACGAACTAGCACGACTTTTTTTTGACGGACCAGTAAATAAAATTAAGTTCATTGGTAGGCGGAGCAGACAAAAGGCGGGACATCACGAACCTTCGGGTTTCGTTGCTGGCCAAGGTACTGAGCCGCTTTTTTCGATTCTCTTTTTGGTACTGTGCTTTTCACCATGGTTGGGTGTACGTAATCTGTTGGAATAACTACAGCCACATGCCATAAAACCCATGTCCGAGCACTTAGATTCCATTAGAGAAAGAGCTCGCACAGATTGACTTAATAAAATCTCAAAGTAAAAACCAAAGACTAAAAGTATTCCAGTTACGAATCTTCAGAGCTACAAGCTTCTTTAACCTCTGAATACCACTACTCCAATTTAGTAGCTGGTTCAAATGGTCTTTTGAAACTGTTTCGGAGAACAAACCTTTAAAGACAAAGAAGTCGTAAGATAAAATATTGGGAATGCCAAAGTCATAATAGGAAACTGAAAATGTTACATGCTGAGTGTAGTAGGTCTTTCGCATAGATTTTTTACAAACTGAATATAAGAGACCTGCAACAGTCTAAGGCCGGCTCAAGGCACAAAACTCATAATAAACTCATAAACTTCTGACTCAGTTTCACATTATAAAGTAATACAAGATTCGAATCATACAAAGTGCAATTACAGACATCTGGAACGTAAGGGTTCGTACGTTGAGATTTTAATGGAGATAGAGTACCTGACCATTTTTCAATTGTAGAGCTTAAAGTAGCAAAGGTTTTGAAGTAAAGTTATCTTCTTCATGTAGCAATACGTCAAGATAGAATGACAAGGATTTACCCATACTGCAGTTGCAGAACTTAGAAACATCCGTATAGTCAAAGCTTTTGAAAATGGTTGAATTACTAGACAGGCTTTAACAGTTAAGTTACGTTACACAACTCGAAAGCTAACGTATTAATGTAACAATATCGCGACGTAGTATTGGCAGTCTTTTTCCTCAAAGCTAACAAATTCGTGTAACAACATCTAGACGTAGAATTGATAAGGACTTATCACAGTTACAGAACCTAGTCAAAGGTTTTGAAAATTTGTCATTAACTAGTCACGCTTCTTCCAGTTAAGTTACGTTACACAAGTTGAAAGCTAACGAATTTGTATTACAATACCTCAACGTAGAATTGAAAAGGAGTTAGCTCACGAATTGGCTTGGAAAGTTGCGTACAGTAAAGCTTTTGAAGTTAGTTGAGTTACTAGCCAAGCTTTAACAGTTAACTTACGTTACACAAGGTGAAAGCTAACGACTTTGTATGGCAATACTTCAACGTAGAATTGACAAGGATTAGCCTACAATATGGCTTAGAAAGTTGGGTATGGTCAAAGCTTTTGAAAACAGTTGAAAGGTTTTGAAAATTGGTCATTAACTAGCCACGCTTATTACAGTTAAATTACGTTACACAAGTTGAAAGCTAACGAATTTGTATAACAATACCTCAACGTAGAATTGACAAGGAGTTAGCCTACGAATTGGCTTGGAAAGTCGCGTAAAGAAAAGCTTTTGAAAATAGTTGAGTTACTAGCAGGCTTTAACAGTGAAGTTACGTTACACAAGTTGAAAGCTAACAAATTCGTGTAACATCTCGACGTAGACTTGACAAGGACTTATCACAGTTACAGAATTTGGTCAATGCTCTTGGAAGTAGTTGAATAACTACTCAGGCTTTTCATAGTTAAGTTACGTTACACAAGTTGAAAGCTAACGAATTTGTATCACAATACCTCAACGTAGAATTGACAAGGAGTTAGCATACGAATTGGCTTGGAAAGTTGCGTACAGTAAAGCTTTTGAAGATAGTTGAGTTACTAGCCAGGCTTTAACAGTTAAGTTACGTTACACAAGTTGAAAGCTAACAAATTCGTGTAACATCTCGACGTAGAATTGACAAGGACTTATCACAGTTACCGAATTTGTTCAATGCTCTTAGAAGTAGTTGAATAACTACTCAGGCTTTTCACAGTTAAGTTACGTTACACAAGTTGAAAGCTAACGAATTTGTATCACAATACCTCAACGTAGAATTGACAAGGAGTTAGCATACGAATTGGCTTGGAAAGTTGCGTACAGTAAAGCTTTTGAAGATAGTTGAGTTACTAGCCAGGCTTTAACAGTTAAGTTACGTTACACAAGTTGAAAGCTAACAAATTCGTGTAACATCTCGACGTAGAATTGACAAGGACTTATCACAGTTACAGAATTTGGTCAATGCTCTTGGAAGTAGTTGAATAACTACTCAGGCTTTTCATAGTTAAGTTACGTTACACAAGTTGAAAGCTAACGAATTTGTATCACAATACCTCAACGTAGAATTGACAAGGAGTTAGCATACGAATTGGCTTGGAAAGTCGCGTAAAGAAAAGCTTTTGAAGATAGTTGAGTTACTAGCCAGGCTTTAACAGTTAAGTTACGTTACACAAGTTGAAAGCTAACAAATTCGTGTAACATCTCGACGTAGAATTGACAAGGACTTATCACAGTTACAGAATTTGGTCAATGCTCTTGGAAGTAGTTGAATAACTACTCAGGCTTTTCACAGTTAAGTTACGTTACACAAGTTGAAAGCTAACGAATTTGTATCACAATACCTCAACGTAGAATTGACAAGGAGTTAGCCTACGAATTGGCCTGGAAAGTTGCGTACAGTAAAGCTTTTAAAGTTAGTTGAGTTACTAGTCATGCTTTAACAGTTAACTTACGTTACACAGTTAAAAGCTAACGCAACAGTTCATATCACGACGTAGTTTGGCAGACAACTTATCCAAATTCATGTTAAGTTGTACAACTTACGTCTAATGAAAGCTTCTGAAAATGGTAGAAGAATTGACCGGACTTTTTCCGAATAAGTTACGTTACACAACTTGAAAGCTAACGAATTCGTGTAGCCCACCGTAGCGTGGATGGATGACTTAACTATTGTATAGTTAAGTTACAAGAAAAAACAGCAAGGTCGTTTTTTAAAAGAGAATCAAGTATGCGCTCCCTACTTGATCACATTTTGAAGGGTTAAGTTAGAGAAAAAAAGCAAATCTAGTCTTCAAGTAAAATCTTCTCGTAGTATTAATGGAGGACTTAATTGGATTCCAAATACGAGTCCAAAACTCAAAAGCAACTGTACACACAGAAAATGCCGACTCGACAGAAAATTTTAATTACAGAATGCCAAGGATTCAAAAGCTGACATTTTGGGCCAACAAAAGTTTTAAATAATCAACAGTAGGCTACTAAAACAAAGCTTCCGACCACCTGTATGCTAACACTAGGCACTGTTAGTTAGTGTTAGTGTTTGAATTCTCAACATCTCTTGGCCAAAAAACAAAATTTATTGAGAAGTAAATCAAGAGGTTGTGTGCAAAATATCAGCAGGAGCCGCAGCAGCTTATCAAAGGGTCCAGTTAATTTTTCCTCGTCTGGTTAAAGGACATTTGAGGTAAAACTTAACAGTTGGCACAAACATTGAAGGTTTAGCGTATTTGGATATATCGTTCAATTTTTGACGAAAAACAAGGACAGTCATTTGTTAATGAATAATTTTTAAATAAATTTATCAAAAATCTCCTACGTACTTTTCCTCGAAATGTTGTTTTGAAAATACAGTAACAAATTGGAATTGGAAAGCAGAGTTAAGTCTTCTATTGGAATCGGGATAAATTCTTATATATACTAGATATTTATTTGTACAGTGGTAATAGTCAGAAAAATTGTAGAGAAGGCGCGGATTACGTGTGTTCCGAGAGTTTGTACTCAGACGAGTTAAGTTCAAGAGGTAGGAGCAATCGACCGACCCAAGGATGAGTCGATGGATAAATGTCGGCTTAGGCTCTACGCTCCTCAAAGGTTCTGAGGTCGATTAGTTTCAGGCAGTTTATATACGGGGCAGGATTAAAAGGTTTTCCATTTGGGATAGTTTCGATTCTACGGATATGAATCTGTTGATAGGGGGACCATATCTGGCAATCATATTCTGGTAGGGCTGGGACGATGGAAAGTTGGAGGGATCGGGTTGCGTAGCTGTTGGAGAATTTCTTTGCCCAGCGTTACATGAACCCGACGGCCCCAGTTGGCTTTCACAATAATCCCGTCAATATGTGAAATTAAGTTCCCTGGATTTCGTGGTCCTGAATGATTTGGACAATGGTCAGGCCTTGGTTATGAAGGAAATAGAGGCGCGGGGAATAGTTAATACGCTTTCGAGACATGGTTATAGCTTGGCACCTGGCAATATTAGGTAGAAAGGAGTTATTATCAGACCAAGCTGAGAAGTTGTCTAGGTCGGTTTGCAGCAGTGCATTATCATGTGGATACTCAATTATTTTGTATATCTTATTGTCATCAGCATAGACACCAACGGGAATGCTTGATGACCTTATCAATTGCATTGGTGGCTAGTTTAAATAGGAGAGGGCTCAGGAGTTTGATATCACGGATCTGAAGAACGGAATAAAGACTATCAGTAAGATAGGATGAGATCCAATTCACTAGTCTTGGTTCGAAGCCGAGAGTGGGTAATTCGAAGAGGATAAGGCTTTGGGAGCTTTTATAGCTTTGCTCAGATCGGTTGAGACTACGTCCACTTCTTTACTGTGCTCTACTGCTGAGAGTGTAAAGGATGCGAACTCAAGAAGGTTGATTGTGGTTGATCGGCCGTTTAGAAAACCATGTTGCTTTGGTGAGATAAATCCTTCGCAACGAAGACTAAGAGATTCGTAAAGAATGCTTTCGAAAATCTTAGGTAACTCGGAGAGTTTGGCAATGGGGCGATAGTTTGCGACATCGTTTTTGGGTCCCTTCTTGTTGATAAGTGTAGTGTACCCATCAAAACAAAAACGCATTTCATGTAATATACACAAATACGATCAATCAAAATCCATGATCACGAAGCAAAATACTGGATGACACATGCCAAAGCACTGGCGCAACAAGAAGTCAGACAAAAACGTATGACACAACAAAACTCATTACTCTGGTGTTCCGATAGATGTATGTCATGTATGGTATACGATATCGCGATGCATGACACTCACCTATTCACGTGTCATCTGACAAATGAGTCATTGTGGATTTGCTATGCCATGTGCATCAAGTGTTTTGAAATTAGGAACATAGCTTTCAGGTCATGATTGGGAAACCGAAATACGATGGCATGTGGCCTACTTGGTATCGTTATGCATCGGGAATGTTGCTGGGGGAAATAGTATTTAAGGACAGATTTTTTGAAGAATAAAGCAGGTACAAGCTGACTACTACCGAACTTGCATCTGATCTTTTTTGGCAGATATTTATGGCATTCATGTGCCGCCCTTCGACTACACTCATATTTTCTGGCAGAAACCTATGGCATTCGTGCCCTGCCAAATAGTCAAGCGGAGTTCTCTCTCGTAACACACTGTACCCTTGTTAGCACTGTTTGGATCAGCAGGATCCGGCTCAACATTACGTTTACCTTTTCAAACAGCACTTGACGCTTCACCTTTCCATCAGATTTTGTATTATTTTTCATGGCGATCTTGCATTACTTTACATAGGGATGATGAAGGGCGTTTTCCAAAGGTGCGGGAATACACCTTGAGAGAGTGAAAGATTGAAGATCGTCGAGTACAGAGAACGGATGAGCATTTCTTGAGGAAAATTGGCGGAATACCATCGGGCCCCGGTGTGAACTCGTTTTTAAGTAGGCGTAATTTAGATTCGATTAATGACGGACCAAAGGAGTTTGGGAGAAGGTGCCTAGGGGAAAAATTAGATAAGAAGTCAAAGTGTAATGGGTCTACGACGAAGCAGTCATTAGTGAATGACTGTTTGAAATGAGCGGCAAAGAGATTAGCAATAGTAATACGAGGGTTGCCTCTTATGTTTCGGGATTTGGCAACTCTAGTGTTGCAATCCGACAATTGACAACTCTGTCGTAAAGTTGGACATTTTTGAGGTTATACGCACTCAGAACGTTTTGACATACGAGCGCTATTTGTGTTGGTTACAGTAACTTAAAAGATTCATCTCGGCCCAAAAATGGAATTAAATCGTCAACATTTTCGTGCGATTATTTTTTACAACTTTCGGCGTGGATTAACTCAGCAACAGTGCATGGATGAACTTAATTCAATTTTTGGCGATGAAGCTCCATCAAGGACCAGTGTTTATCGATGGTATGGTGAATTCAATCGTGGTCGTAGTTCACTCCAAGATGAATTTCGTGAAGGTCGTCCAAAATCAGTTGTTGTTCCGAAAACCATTGATGCTCTTCGCGAACTGATATTGGAAGATCGTCATGTGACCTATCGTGAGATTGAGACAACCTTAGGCGTTAGTGGGACCAGCATACATTCAATATTGCAATAACATTTGACTGTCAAAAAAATTTGTTCGCGTTGGATCCCACACAATTTGTCAATCGCCCAAAAAAAGGCTCATGTCAGTTGGTCGAAAGAAATGCTCAAAAAATACGGTCGCGGTGCTTCGAAACACGTCTATGACATTTTGACAGGTGATGAATCGTGGATTTACGCGTATGAAAGTAAACAACAGTTGACTGTCTGGGTGTTTCAAGATGAGCCAAATCCAACAAAAGTTGTTCGCGCACGAAGCACTTCCAAGCAAATGGTCGCCTGTTTTTTCGGAAAAACTGGACATGTCGCAACCGTACCACTAGAACAACGCAAAACAGTCAATTCTAAGTGGTACACAACCATTTGTTTGCCAGTTGTCTTCCAAGAAATTAGGAAACCAACCGCCGAAGACGGATCACTCTTCACCACGACAATGCGAGCTCTCACACATCGGCTGCGACAACTGCATTTTTGAGCACCCAAAACATCGATTTGATGGGTCATCCGCCGCATAGTCCTGACTTGGCACCGATTGACTTCTTTTTATTCCCGTACGTAAAAAACAAACTGAGAGGTCAACGTTTTTCGACACCTGAAGAAGCGGTTGCTGCATTCAGAATGCATGTGTTGGAGATATCTCAATCAGAGTGGCAAAAGTGCATGCAAAAGTGTATAGATCTTCATGGGGAATATTTTGAAAAACAATAAAGTGATTTTCGATGATCAATATTTGTTTTTGTTCTCTAATCCCGAAATATAAAAGGCAACCCTCGTATTATCACGAGAACTGTTCTTCAGAAATTCGTGGTATTGTTCCGCATTATATTCGATCTACAAGGCAATCCGACGGATCGCGCCAATTTGCGGTTCATCTTCCGACGGCGCAAACATCCCTGCATCAGAACTCGTTCCGTTATAGAGTGGGAAAGCTATGGACTTATTAGTAGTATTACAATCCGCAACTATTCAAAGAGAACTGCAACTGGTATTTGGTGGCATCGCGGGGCGCTGACTCTGCGCTATAGCTTCGCCTCTTACGAAAGAAGTGTGATAACAAAAAAAAAGTTTCAATGGGCTTTTTTCATATTTGTCATTTCTTTCTCCTTTTTATTTATTTTCAGTTTGCCTTTGTTCTTATTTGAGGAATTTGATATTGTACATAATTGTTTTTGTATCCACTATTCTGTTTACAGGTTTCAATGCGCTTTTTTTCATATTTCTCATTTAGTTTGCCTTTTCTATTTGATTTAGTTTTACTTTTTGTTCTTATTTGAAGATTTTGATATTGTACGTAGTTGTTTTTGTACACATTACATTTTGATATTGTATGTACTTATTTTTGTACACATTACTCCGTGTACAAGCTTCAATGAGCTCGTTTCATATTTCTCTTTTCTTTTTTTATGGGTTTTCATTTGGTTGTTATTTTTATTTGAAGACTTTGTTTGTACATATAATTGCTTGTAAAAATAAATAAATTTACCTGTTTTAGATAGACTGCACGGAGATATTGTGGAATGACGACTATAACCGTATTGCTTGATTCTCGCGACACACCCAAGGGCGTGTTCTACAAAAAAGTAGTCATAGCCGACTGGTTAAGTCGCAAATCCCATACGGATTACTGTTTGTTATGTTGTTTTGTAAACATGGTAAAAATTGCGAACGAAAGGAATAAATATTGCTCGAATCATGCTTCCAGAAAAACACATTTGAAGTTATATCGTAACGAAGCGTGGAGGGAAAACGCACAGAACAGAGATCCGGTGGCGAGCTGAGTTTGTGAACTTTCGGGTTCTTACAGGCCAATAAGCAGAGTAGAATAGAATATAATAGAATGGTAGTCACTTCGGAACAGTGTGACGTAATTTGAAGTGGCCCAAAATTTCACACAGAAAAAATGTATACAAGTATAAAATTGTTTCCTCTTATTCTACAAGATCCGGAGTATCTTCTAAGCCAAAAAAAAAAGAGTCAGATTTCTTAAAATTCTACAGTGGTGTTACCTCTTGAGCACATTAATTATTAGACATGTTTAATTAAAGCATAATTGTTGTTCTTTCTTTGCCAATAAGTGGGCTCATAAAAAGCATGAGTTGTTGAGTACTACGTAATTTTCTTTCGAAATCCAGGTTTCCGAATGCTACACTATTTCCGGGATAGAGTGGGGATCAATTAGAATAGATAACTAAAATGTACATATCACTAAAACTAAAAATATAATATTCAAGTATTATTAATTGAACTTAGAAAATATTATTCTATATAATATTGTCATATTATATATTCTATATAATAACATTAGACTGTACTATATATTTTATAAATTTTATAAAAAGGGAACAGCTGTTGCTACGTCATTAAGTTCACACATTATTATCCTCCCCATCGATTCCCAACAACTGACGTTGTTTTCCTGTAACCAACTGTTCAATATATAGCATCCCCGTATTTCATGAATTTTTCTTACCTTACCACATCTTAAATTAATACCGGGCATGCAATTCCGGCAACCAAAATCAGTGTCATGCAATAAAATTCCACAAACATATGACAATTTATGGGTCGCCCCCGTTGAAGGCCTCCCCTTATAGGCATAAAATGTCTGCTGGATTGTATGGCTGCCTGGTTAAGTACTTGAAGTGAAATATAAAACAACAAAATCATAAAGGTGTGACATAAAACTTGTGCTGTAGGTGCATTGTTGATAAAGTGCGGATAAGACATCTCTTACACAGTGCGTTCTATGTTTTCGAGTGCACGATGTTTGAGTGCACGGTGCGCGGTGCGGTTAATAGTTGCATACGCATACATACGATATCAGTATTACCGGCTACAGATAGGACGGCGGTGTATTCGACAGAACCAGCGATGTTGGTTATGCGGCAGGTATAGTTTCCATTGTGACGTGAACTGACATTGTGTATCGACAGGATACTTGAGAACGGAGCATATTCATTAATGGTCAATGAGGGATCTAGGGAGTCACTGTTGCTGCCGCTCCCGACGTTGTTACTCTGGATCGGTACATCATCCTTGAGCCATGTGATATTGAACGGCTGGTCACCTTGACTACTGGAGCACATCAGTTGTGTGCGCATCCCTTCGGTGATCTCGTCCTCAAAGTTAAACGGTGAAATTCGCGGAGGAACTGAAGAGTTGGTAATAAAAAGCATAAGTTCTCTGTGAATCGTTTCTTACAATGAAGTATTACATATATTGTCAGCAAAGTGAACTAGTGATCGATGGAAAACCGGGTTACCCGATGTCTCATGTATACCTTTTACCTATTTATTTAACGACCTCTACTACGTTGTATTGCTCCATTTTGAGTCAGTGGTTTCCTTGTATTACGTCAAGAGGTTGTTAACTAAATTTAGCGCAGATTTGACTTATTCAGGTTTATATAAAAATTATGAACATGCATTGCCATCTTGTGGCGTATATGTCTATTGTGTATTGTCTATTGTTTGTCGGTCTCTGCATTAGTTCGTCTAATTATTATTATTATTATTATTATTTGTCATTATTTCGTTTTAGGCCGGCAGTTAAAAATTATAGACCCGTCTAGTTTGCTTTCAAAACAATAACAACATTATATACATTGTGCGTCGTGGGAACTTCCCTATTTTAAACAGTCATAAAACAAAAAGTATTGGAGATACCATATTAATTCTTTTTCCCTTTCACAGAGGTACGTTTAAAATATTTTATTTTATTTACCTCTTGAACAGCACACCTTGAAGGTGGCCAACGGTCGGATCAATACATATGGAGAAGTTTCGGTCTACTTTATTTAACATGCCTGGGACTATGCTGGCAATAATAGCACGAATATTGTTGCTCAGTTCACCCTAAGTTATTCTACCAAAAAATACACCATCAGGAAGCATACTTCACTTTCGTGAAATAAAATCACGCAAATTAAGTATTTCCACTACTGCCGGTCCGTATGGATGATATTTCATGACTTCATGAAGAATTCGTCTCACTGAGCGATCACAAATTGTAAGAGCAAATGCATGTTTCCAGCTCGGGATTCAAAACCATCTGTCTTACCCTCTCGGCTAGTGTTTTTTTATGACCTGATGGTTCTTGGTGGTTATGGTTATGTGGGGTTCTTTAGCCCACTTCCAAAGAACCTCCCATTACCATAATTTACCTGCACCTATATTAAGCAGCTTACCTGAATACGAACTGTTCCAAGCCCTCCTTCGAACGGTCATCCCTGACATATAAATTCATGACAATAATACCATCTTGCCATGACATCAAAACTATAGCATCAACCGAGCTACCTCGGTACATCCGTCATGAATCGACCGAACTATGGACGGCACACGTCCACCAAACACACGCCAACCTTTCTGTGTGTTATCGTTTCACCAATCCGTTGTCCAAGGAGACATGTCGGGCTACTTGCTGCCCTCCACATCTGCAAACCAGATTTTCAATGTGCATGCCCTACGATCTATTTTTCGAAAAAGAAAAAAGAACAAATAAACCATTATCCTAGCCCTGGCCATGGCGAGCAATCCCTTGCTGAACTAACACCACAGTGGAATCCATTTCCGTCACCTGCAATATTCCCTATAACTCTCGACATTATGGCTTTAGCCTCCATGTACGCATATTTGTTTACATACCAGCATGACCGATTATACGATCCGTTCCCGTATCGAGGAACGATCATCAGCATCGGTCATGACTAAGGATATGTTGTCCAAACAACGAGTAGCCACGATTCTCACACTGGCTATCGAATCGAAATGCTTCTGTTTACTCAATGTAAACAGAAGAAATTATCTTCGCCTGCACGGCAACATTCTCCTGTGTTAATGAACACTTAAATAAATATACACCCAAGCATCGTAGCCTCGATCATTGCAGCGAAGTTTGGTTACATGTTATCAACAGAAAAGGAAACCCTATTCATTATGATTTATGACGGCATAGTCAGCCATCGCGGCTAGTGGATGTTGACGGCAACAAACCACGGGGAGTCAAATTTCATCCGTCGAGGAGCGACATCGAGTCTCACCAGTCTGTCGTAAATTCGAAATAACGGGAGTCAGATTTTCGTGTCGAGTTCTGTTCGGTAAACATAAGTTCTGTGCGAGTGTATTTAATATCTTATAGTAATAAACTTACTTAAATAATGATTGCCGAATAAGGATGTGACGTTTTTTCATAAAGTCGTGTACCACACCGTAAATAACAAGTGCACAGTGAAAATTAAAATCGAGCCTACAGAACAAATAAAGCCACATTATTGTTTTAATTGTAACGATGTTCGTGGAAATAAAAGGAACATTAAAATAAATTCAGTGCGTTTTCTTTTACTTTGGACACGTCGATAATCTCCTGTGAACAATCCGTGGTGTTTTCGCTCAACCTGCATCCGTGCTGACGCCTCTAGCGAAAACTACCCACAGTTTCTTTTTCCACGCACTACCAGCATCCATAAATATGTCCATCATCATCGGCACTACAACCGGGATCCGGTCTTGGCCATATTTAGCAAGTCTCGCCAGCGGTATCCGGTCCTTATCCGAGACTTGTTTAATTGTCCATAATAATTTGTTTCTCCGGGCAAGGTTATTAGCCAATATGTCTACCCACTGAAAAACCGGTTTTCGATCAGGAGCATGACCTGTAGGCGCGATGTTAAATGACACGCTGGATTGCCGTGCTCGAACGGTCGTTTAAAAGTGAGCCGCTATGGAAAACGCGCTCTCCTCTTTCGTCCACTGAATGGTCGTTGCTAAACTAACCTTACAAAAAAGTTAGGATGGACCCTTTAGAATGCACATCATCCCACTCTCCAAGGATTACTGGCCATTATGTGGCGTGCGTTTTGAATAAGGAAGTTGTGGGGGTTCTCTATACTACGCTGAGAACCAACTCAGTATATCAGCTACAATTTCGCCGACAGCCGCGCATAACGCCAACCTCAGCCCCTTTCGTTGGCTAATTCCACCCGAAAGAGATATCTTTCAAAGGGTCATACACCAGGTGAGGGAACCACACCTGAATTCATTATCCTATGCAGACAATGCATCATCGAATTCAGTTTTCCATGCCATAGGCATCATTCAAATTCCCTAAAACCTAAAAACCCGATACAAGCATCTACTGCACCACTATGGAGCAACAGCCAAAATTCCCTAAATGAAAAATCGTTCGCTTGTGTGTTGCATAACATGAATTCCCAAAAACGAATTATTAACATGCAACATACATCAGGGAAACCAATCGGCACCCCTTGCCAACATACTTACACTGCCATACACGCGCGCAGCGTATTCCTATGACTTATTCAAAGTCACCCCAAGTTTTGTCCAACCGACAAAACTTGTTCGAGCATCTCGCGCCCAGTTGCCGAGAAATCAATTCCTCAGCATTGGAATATGCACGTAAGAATTCTACATTGGCCACCAGCATCTATACGACGCACAATCATCGTTGTGCGAGTATCCGATTGGCCAATGAGCCAAGTCAATCGATGGACAAACAATCTGTGCAACTGCAGCTACTCTGAATGGTGCTCTTCTCCCCATTTCCTTTTGTTCGATCTTCGTTGCCACGGCCAGGCAACACGAAACATCACGCACCCTCGCCGTGATCAATTCAGAGACATCCTCTCTGATTGGTCACCACATGAGTAACTCCACGTTGCTATCGAAAAGACTAAAACCTACCCTTAGAGGATGGCGGACTCTTGCGGATCAGTTTTTGGTGAGTCGTCTTTCAACCACCGCAGTGTGCACACCGTAGAGTCATATTTGTAAATTTCGATCGGAGTCGTTACGCAACCCCCGCCGTAGCATACACACAACACAAGTCGAGTGTAGTATCATCAAGTGTTACAGTCTTATTGTCCGTGTTACAATATATCCTTATTGTCCGCGTAATAATATGTTATTTCTCTTACATACAATGCCAGTGAATGTTGGTACTAAGTTTTAAATTAAAAATAAATATTTTGTTACATGAATGTAGGACATATAAACAATAGACAAATAATCAAATTCAATTGTCACCCACATCAAGCCAAATAAAAAGACATATCAAAAACAAAAACCTACAGTGAATTTTTATTTAAACCACTTTTACGGAGCCTTGGATATATTGGTGGAAGCGTAATCGGCGGAACTGTTGGGGGTATTAGTGAACAAGTTCCCCTGCCCCCATATCTACATATAAAACCCCTACAAAGTTCCCACGCTGCATCCTGTACAGAGGGTTTCCCAAAATTCACACAAGATCCAACCCTGTGGGGTATAGTGTAGCTAACGAAAAAAAAAGTGTTTCACAGCTGACAGTTCAGGGCTATTAGCAATGGATCGAGGAAGAATAACTTGCTTAACGCATGGGTAATTTCCTGGTCGTGTAATTTCCCATTTTGGAGATCAGAATTGCCCCCGGGATCATCCGAATTGACGCCGTTGTACTTTTCACTTCCAGATTTCTTGAAGTTTTAGACTTATGCTGACTCGTCCACGATCACCCACTCTTCGAAGTGATAAATCGCGTGAGTTAACACTTCGGACCGTTTTCGTTCAGGTTCTTTCAAGTTGACGGCAACCCGTGCCCTAAAGTAATAATTTGAGCGATTTAAGGCCGGTGAACTTTTTTCTTTGAGATATTTTAAAGTCTAGGACTTATGCTGCGGAGCACACAATCGAGGGGTTTAATGCCGTTGGACCGTTTTCGTTGGGGCTCATTAAAGTCTAAGACATGCTGACGAACCCACAATTGAGGGATTTAATGCCTTGGAAGCGTTTTCATTGGAGTTCTTTGAGGCCTAGAGATGTTGACGTGCCAACAATTGAGGGATTTAATGCCATTGGACTATTTCCGTTTGGGTTTTTCGAAGTCTAAGGCGGCCGACTCCTAGAAGTAAAAACTTGAGTTACTCAACTCAGTTAGACTGTTTACTTTCGAGTTTTTTTTAAGTCTTTTCTTTTTTCCTTGGGGTCACAGTGGGTATCTTTACTTTACCATTCGATATCGTGATACTGTCGACTATAAAGCCTTGTTAAAATCGAGGATCTCCTACCTTATCTTGCCCGAAATCGAGTAGAACCGTTTACGTTCAGTTAGCTTTCACGTCAGGATTCCTAGCGACTTCAAATTTTGTAAAGTCTTGTAAGTTGTTAGGAAAAAGTTATGAACGTTTTCCGATAATAGATAAAACAAGAACTGTTCGTAGATACGAGGGCAGGTCAATAAGTGCTTAGAAAATCTAAGAGATGGCGCTCGTAGCATCGCTAATGGTCTGTTTTTAGTAAGCTTCATTCCTCACTAGGTATCTGTCAAATACAATATATAAATACATTGTAGGTATCTGATAAATTGCGTATGGAAAAAATATCTGCAAGATAGGTGCCGCATTTGCCCTCAGCTGAGAACAAACGAGACCACGTGGTCTTTTCTAAGGCCCTTTTGGAGCGCACACGTGGCAATCCAGATGAGATGAGTAACTGTAGATGAAACATGGATACGCCACTACATTCTCGAGGAGAAAGAACAGTCAAAACCACGGATTGTTAAAGGCAAACGGACTCCAAAGAAGGCAAAGACAGTGAAATCAGCTGAAAAGGTTACGGCTACTGTGTTTTGGGATGTGTGGGGAACGAAGTATTGTGCGCCGACGTACGGCGCTGATTCACTTCTTCCTCGAAACTTCACTATAAGTTCATCGCTTCCACCATTAACCGATCACCAAGGATTAAGTCCAAAACGCAGAACAAACACAGCACAGCGAATAAAACACACCGATGGAACTCACCGAAAAATACAACGCACTGAGCACAGGTTTTGTTGTAAATCGTTTTTTTTTTTATTGTTTTGCAATATAGTTTTGACCACTACTTTTAATTAAACGCGCGCTTACTCGACTCCACGGTGTATGAATTTTGACTCGACACTAAAATAACGACTCCGGGGTATATTCGCGTCCCCGTGCGCACCGGGGAACGGGAGCGGTAGCGACCTGCTCGGTCGACGGGTGTAAAACGACTCCGCGATATTAAGTCGCTATCAATAGAAATTCGATCAGTGAAACCGGCTCTCTCAAATTAAGGTCGGTGACCGAAACGAATCCCTTGCTTGCATTTGTATATGCAGGGAAATTCGTGTGTGGCACGGAACGAAATTTGTGATTATTTATTCGTTTAGACGAGGGATCATGGTCGGGTGCCAGCTGAACAAACAAGCTGCCCGACGCTTCTTTGGCAGTTGGACAATGAATCGCCAGCCAATGTGTATGTAAGACATTGTTGTACACATGTGAGGCTGGGAATAGCCAACTGAAGGTTCAGATTCCCTGATTATGCGGTTACATTATATGTGAACCGATAAGCTTTCTTTTCAGGGATATGCTGTTTGGAACAGAATTCTTAAAAGGAATTTTGAATTCGAATAAATGGATGCAGGTAAGAATTCTCTTCCAGAAGCTTTTAGCTAAATACATTTGGTCATTTGTTGCGTTAAGCATTTACAGGTGCTAATGCGATTGCATTAGCGAAAACTTAATGAAGTTTGGGTCGTAGTTATGGGGGTACTTCGGGTAAGTAGACAGTGGGGTTTGGCGAAACCACCACAGATGCAGGTGGCGTTATCTTCATTGACTATTTGGAAAAGGGACAGACGATAACTGTACTGATAGTATGGGTCATTATTAGGTCAGGTAAATGAGAAAATAAATGGAAATCATCCTCATTTGAAGAAAAAGGTCCTTTTTCTCCAGGATAATTCACGAGTGCATATGCGTGCAGTTGCAATGGCTAAAATTTAGATATTGAAGTTTGAATCGATAGATCATCCACCGTATTCACCAGATCTGACCCCGAGTGACTTCTTTCTATTTTCAAATTTTAAAAAAATTGCTCAGCGGACAACGGTTTACATCAATTGTAAAATAAAAAAAAATCCTCCAAATTAATATAGTTTTTCTATCTTTTTCTAAAGACTTATTGACCTGGCCTCGTACATCCATTATGAAAGAAACCTTTTCCGAGGACAGCGTTTTACATAATTCTATGTACTCTCTGTTCATGTTGTGTTCCAAAAGTGATTAGAACGAGTTTGCAATGTTCAAAATAAACGAAATGCCGCTTGACAGTAAATATTTTGTTGTTGTAATTATTGTCAAAAAACAGCCCGAATGTTTAAATGGCTCACCTTGTTCATTTTTTAACGCCTCTCAAGACAGACAAATCTATAGCACACTCAGATGTCAATTTTTCTCTACCGGGTCCATTGGCCAACCTCCAAATGGGATTACTCTCAACCGTTTCGCGGAATGTATAACCTAACAAGGAGATATTTCAATCACAACAAATACTTGGTTCCATCCAAACTGCTTACAGGCATATATAAGGCATATATTCTCCCAAATTGAAATTCAAGTCCAGTGTTTGGACAGAGGGATCTACAATAACACAATACATGCAGTGAAACGCATTGGACACCTGGGTTCAAATTTTTCACTTATGTCATTGTAATGTAGGCGCAACGTATCTTGCCTGCCTTACATGTATCTCGGTCGTAACCCAATTGAACTTGAGAAATGATAATTTTGCTTCAATCGATTGATTGATAAAAAAGTTAAGTCATGAAACATTTTCTTGGGAATACTATCATGCAACAAAGGAGCAGTTATTAAGTTTATTAAGCAGTTTCACGAAAAACGTGGTAAAAGTCCACCAAAAACATTTCCGTTGATGCAGTAAATATATGGTGATGATTGATTGAGTACAGAATCTTCGCCATTGATGCATAGAATGTATAGTGGTGATCGATTGAGTACTCAACCATCCCAGTTGATGCATCAAATGTGTAGTGGTGATCGATTGAGTACAGAATCACCCCGGTTGATGCATCAAATGGATAGCGGTGATTGTTTGATAAAAGAATTATCTTGTTTGATGCAGCAAATGTGAGGTGACGATTAATTGAACAAATCATGCTGATTGATGCATCAAATGTATAGTGGTGATTGATTGAGTAGTGAATCATCCCGGTTGATCCATCAAATGGATAGTGATGATTGTTCGATATCAGAATAAACCTGATTGATGGAGTAAGTGTGATAACTGTTTGAGCATAGCAGGGACATACACGATTTTGGAAGACAGGGTGAAAGTTAGAAGATGATAATTGTGAAGAAGACACTCAATATGATTAAAAAAATACGTGATTCTATTGCAAACGGTCGCAATGCTTCACTAAAAAACGTTGAAAGAGGCTTTAAAAACAGCAGAGTAACAAACCGAACCTTTGTTCAAAATGGTTTGCACAAAACAAAGATTTGTGCAAAAATTGTTCCGCACGCTTTGGCAGATGTTCAAAATTTGACTGTGTCACTCATTCCAAAGAGCTGAATCATTCCAAGGAACCCAGCATAAATCCGAAGTTCCTGAAACTAATTATTATGGATGGCGAAACATCATGCCTTCAGTGCGGTTGAAAAACCAAACGATAAAGTGCGGAATATAATTCGAAAAAACCAGCATAAGCCAAAAAACCTAGAAAGTTCACGAATCAAAACAATGCCCATTACATTCTTCGATAGCAAAGCATTCCACAGGGAATTCGTTCCAACTGGTCGAACCACGGCTGGTGCATATTATCTCAAAGGTTTGAAGGGTCACATGATCAAAACCGTCGTATTCGAGTCAAATCTCTGAATCAGGATCTGGAAGAGGTCCTGCAGTGGGGAAAGGCCACTCTCGTCGACTTAAATGCAACAAAGACACAGTATATAACATTCACAGAGAAAAGTGGATCATCGATTCCACAGCTGATGATGAATGGCCAGGCCCTCGAATCCGGGGGAAGCTTGAAATTGCTCGGTGTCACGTTCTGTGGGAATGTAGCGTGGCATAAACACGTGGCGAACATCGCCAAGTCCGTCTCAGGAAAACTGAGTTATCTTTTTAGACCCAAGAAATATTTTACTCCGGTCCAACTTTTTCTTCCGTATAAATCCCAAATTTGACTGGCCCTCGAATATTGCTCTCATGTTCGGAGCTCTGCTCCTAAACACACCCTCGACCTACTTGAGAGCATACAGAGACGAGCGATACGCCTGATCGGGGACACAGCGCTTACGTCGGTCTCCCGTGAACATATCTGCGTTAGAATTCCTTCCGTTACGGAGCGAAAAAGCTGTGGAACTCCCTCACTGCCCGAGTGTTCCCGGAACGTTACAAACTGCAACTGTTCAAAAAGAACTGCAATGGTTATTTGGTGACACCTCAGGTTGCCGTACCGATGCTATAGTCTCTCCTGAGAGAAGTATTTAAAAAAAAAAGTATATATATATATATATATATATATATATCATCATCATCATCATCATCATCGGCACTACAACCGAGAACCGGTATTGACCTTATTTAGAAGTTCTGAGGCTTGTTAAATTTTCCATAATGATTTGTTTTTTCCGGGCAAGGTCATTAAGTCTTGCGCCAGAGGCTCCCCGATGGGGAATCGAACCCCGGTCTCCCGCGTGACAGGCGGGTATACTAACCACTATACTATCGAGGTGCCATATATATATATAAATATATATATATATATATATATATATATATATATATATATATATATATATATAATATATATATATATATATATATATATATATATATATATATATATATAAATACAGTGATCCAAAGCAGGATGATGCACCGAGTCCACGTCTCTCCCATTGTTCGTCAATTTTTGGCTCAAAATAAAGTCTAAGTGTTGAGTCATTTGCTGTTTTCGGTTGATTTGTTCCGGTGCGACTACTCGCCTTTACAGAAAATGAAATTGAAGTTGAAGGACGTTTTTTAATAACATTTCGACCACCAATATAGCTTTTACCCGAGACTTCGTTTGTTCGTCCATTGTTGGCTCGAACCCGTATCCGTGTGTTGAATGATTCTCCGTTTCCACCTGTTTTGGATCCATTTGACTTCCGTTCATTCCCAAAAATGAAATTGATGTTAAAAGAATATTTTTAAATGACATTTCGATCATCGAAACAGATAGACTAGTGGCGATTCCACAAAATGCACTACAACACGCATTTGAGTTACTATTTAATTGTTGTAACAGGTGTATTGAAACCAGAGGGGAATATTTTGGATTAAAAAACCGAAAAATATTCAGACATCTTTTTTCCATGTTGCTTTCCACGGACAGTCTTGAAACTTATTTGTCGCACCTTGTAGCTGCGCGTCAATTCATCTTAAAGGTCAACTTCAGTAGTGCGGGGAAATGGAAGCAATCATTCTTCAGCCGAACCACACAGATGTGAAACACTGCCTGATCATATGTTTCTTCATCATGATGTAGAAATATTCAAAACCAATATGCATTGGTGTTTTCTTTCCTTGTTCTCAGGCTTTTTTTCCACTTGCACATTGCCTGAAAATTTTAGGGTACTTGAAAGTCGCTTTTGTGCGCGCGGTTTCAGTACAAAAAAAATAGTACCGCATCATCTCCTTGTCCGTATATTTAAATTGGACGATTATAGGCCTATCGTGGTCTTGTCGTTAACGCCCACTTGATATTTTTCAACAATGAGGATAATGATACGACGGATACACACAGATGTCTAAGATGAAAAGCTGATTATGGGCTGTCTATGGTAAATTTTAATCTCCCTAGACCGCACAAATAAAATTCGGGGCCTCCCTAAGTGTCTAAGTTATACTGCCGTTAGATTACACAAATCGAAAGCAGCCTGAGCTACTTCGAGGGTTGTACAGTGAGCTTACCAACATGTAGCCGTAGAATTTCGGTATATTTCGATTACTGCAGTTCATTTCTAGACACTAAGAGCCCAGGCAGGTTGGAATGACATTGTTTTTCTACGGTAACGTTTGTCGGTGACTTGAACTTAGATTCCGCATACCCCGGGCTAAGCTTTCATATGAAATGATTTGGAAATTTTATTAACCTATTATAGCTTCTGGCCCCACATCGGTCATTTGGTTTTGCCGCTACCCCTTTCTTAGCTTCGCCGTTACTCGAATCAAAACAAATCCCAAGACATTCCGAAAAGGGATGAAAACAATTATCTGTTTGCTACATCCTAAATATACACACCACAATTAATCTCCGTCTTGAAATACTCTTCGCCCGGAGTCCGTTGAAATTCAATCTCTTTCCTTTTACTCCTTCCCCTTACCACCCCCCCCCCCCCCCTACTCTTCCTCCTTCGTCAATTATTCCAGTCCGGTGTGAATGTTTTAATAATCTCAAAGGACGTCTACCTGACTGATGCAGGACATAGGTAATAAGAATGAGAAAAATTTAACAGCACCGTAGTCGGTAAACATTTTAATAAAACGCCATTTTGAGTAGAAAATATCCCCCGGGATCCGTAATAGCCAGGTTGGGGCGCCAATTGCTGACTGCCCTCTTCCCAGTCTGCCTTTGCACGAACGATGGTCTTTCGTCCTCGTAAAATCATTTTGAGGTTGTGTTATTTTCTTAAAGGTGCCGTTCCTTCTCCGCATTGTGGAAGCTTATTGGTTTTTTTCCCGAACGGTTACTAGGGGCTAAGCGTGGGAAGCCATTTAACCGAATGGAGCTTTTCTTTCTTCGTTTTGCTTAAGGAATATTATTATCCTGTTGCAGGAGCGCACAGATTTAATTTAATTTTACAGTGGCTCCAAGGTCAACGAGGTAGTATGCCGGGCGAAATATGAAAATTGCCATTTGCCGTACGAGTAAGGAAGGCCCAGGTCGCAATAAGACACTAAACTGGTTTAAGGAGCCACCAGCCAGTTGGGGCCTGCAGCGATCTGAGCTGAAAATCTTAAATAGTATCTGAGTATCCATTTGAATACATTCGTGGATGCCCCGAAATGTAGACAATAAGTGAAACCGCAAAATTATAATTATTAAGACAGGAGGTTGGAAGAAAAGGACCAGACGATTTGACCCTCGATACTGCTTTTAAAATGGTGTTGCGTTAGGGGTGTGCAGTCGTTTTGTACGCATGGAGTGCAATGTAAAACGGTCCCTTAATCACAGGGCAGAACGTTTGATTCCTATCTGCGATGTAAAAACTATGCTCAGCGGCGTGGAGTCGTTTACTGTGGTAATGTAGTGTTCCAGGATATAGTCGTTTTAATAAAGTGTGTAGAGAAGGTTGAAACCTTTTTACTGTTATTGTTGGAGCGATTATACGAAGGATAAGCAGTCACGAGGTGATCCAATCTTCTCTTTTCTTCTGGTTTTGCGTGAGGAGTTGGTACGATGATCTCTCGGGAATCATAAGAAAGTGGTAAATCATAGTAACGCGAATTCGAGCTAGGAATGCACTACTCAAGAATCTAGGTATGCTTCGACCACAATGCGTTTGGTGTGTTGTGCAGCTTTTTATACAAAACACGAGCACGAAAAGGATGTGGTCAAAGCTTAGTGCGAGAACAGAGCACAAGGAAAGAAAATATAGTGGTCTAGAGTGGGGGATGTTACGATGGTGATGACATGTGTGTCAGTAGTTGGGTTATAGCGGTGCCGGCTCACTTTCTGCCCCAAAAGCTCTTTTCTGTGTGAAAGCTCTATGTGAAGGTGTAGATGTGTGTGTTGTGTGGTGAGTGTTGATAGTGGTATGTGGTTCATGGGTGGTGGGTTCTTATGTGAGGTGGAAATAGTAGTATTTAGTGTATTTCTTATGAGTATTGGTATTAATTGGGTATAGTTTGTAGTATTCTTATCGCTGGTTGTTGGTTGATGTCGTAATCGAATGGGTATGTAGTTGTTGGATTTTGTGCTTTTGATGCTATTGAAGCTTTTTGTAGGTGGTGGTGAGTATTGGGGCTTTTTGATCATGGATTTGTGTTTAGGTGGTGATATCGGGGCTGAATGGGTAGTGCTTTAGGCTTTTGTCTCGGTTGAGTATCGAGGATTTTTGCTCTATGATGATGATGAATGGGTTGTGCTTTTGGCTTTTGTCTCGGTTGTAAGCTGTTAATTGTGATGGAAATAAAAAAAAAAAACGGTGTCTTTGGTGTGCTTTTTAATCTTATTATCATTAAGCAGAGTAATATAAACGGGAATTTTGTTGTTTGTGGATTTGTATGGGAAATGGGGTGTTTTTGCTGGAACTTAAACTGACTTCCCCTAAGACGCAGACCTAAGCCAGTATTCAAACGAACAATAACAAGGAGGAGGCGGGGGCCGGGGGCTTTTTGCTATTGAACTTTTTGTTGGGGGGTGTGTGTGTGTGTGTTTTTGATAATGGATTTGTGCTTAGGAGGTGAATGGTTTTGCTGCTAGTTGACTTCACCTAAGACGCAGAGCTAAGCTAGTTGACTTCACCTAAGACGAAGACCTAAGCCATGATGATGAATGGGTTGTGCTTTAGGCTTTTGTCTCGGTTGTAAGCTGTTAATTGTGGTAGAAATAAAAAAAAACTTTGTCTGGGTTGTGCTTTTGGCTTTTGTCTCGGTTGTAAGCTGTTAATTGTGGTAGAAATAAAAAAACGTTGTCTTTGGTGTGCTTTTTAATCTTATTGTCAGAGAATTTTGTTGTTGGTGGATTTGTATGGGAAATGGGGTGTTTTTGCTGGAACTTAAACTGACTTCCCCTAAGACGCAGACCTAAGCCAGTATTCAAACGAACAATAACAAGGAGGAGGCGGGGGCCGGGGGCTTTTTGCTGTATGATGTTGATGAATGGGTTGTGCTTTTGGCTTTTGGCTGATTCTTAATATATGAGAATTTTTGATTATTCTATCAGCTGTTTGGGTTCAAGGTTAAAATTTGGGTCGTAGGTTAATTGTGTCACTTTTTTTGTTTTACGATTATATATAAAAGAAGATGTTTGAATGATGATGATAACACAGAATGATTAATGTTCTACGAGAGCAGAGATAAAGAAATTGAGTTTGAATTAAGCAAAGTAGCAAGAGATTCAATACATTTTAAAGAACATTTTAAGGAGCATAAAGTTCGGTTCAGGTTTAATGTGAAATCGTTGGGGAGATTAATCTATAATTTATTCCGAAAGAATTGTATTTGGTGCAGAGCTGTTAAATAGTCATGTTTTGGTGTGAAACTTTAAATGATGCTACCAAATTTTGTGTTTGTACTCAATCATGGCGCGAATTATCATTTGGACCTGTCACAGTAATTGGAAATATATTAAAAATTTATGCGACACCAGAAGATGGAAACCGAACACTATTAGCAAAAATGTTAAATGGTGAATCATCAAAAAAAATACAAGATTTACAAATCAGAGGTATTGAGAAAGGTCAGCACATAAAAATAGAAGCAATTGGAGGTAATATAACGGTAATGGGACAGGCTGACAGTAATTGTAGAAAAAGGTCGAGAGTAGATTACTTTCTCCCAGATTGTCCATTCGCCGATGAAAATGATTGGGAACTTGCACCACTGTTAATGGTTGATGATGAAATATACGAGGAAAACGAACAAAGGAAAAACAAAACAGTTGCTGAAAGAAAAATGAAAATAAAGTTGGAGTACATGAAAATTCGAAACGAAACAAAGCAAAATATAAATGGAGATAATATGGTTGTAGAAGAAGATTACGTGAATAAATACGAATCCGAATACTAATTGCATTTTAGTCGTTCAAGAACATTCACTGCAAACTGATCAATAATTAAAAAAGAAAAAATGTTTGCAGTACAACTCTTTTTGATAATTTTAGTTGGAGTAACTTTTGCGGCGCCAACAGCAAGGGTTCAATTAAATGATAGCAGTAGCAGTTCATCAAACCTTGAATTTGATATTATCTTACCAAATAATGATCGCATACAAATTGATTTATCATTTATACTTTTAAAACATCAGAATTATTCAGATTTAAATGCAACAACAACAACAACAACAACAACAACAACTAGTCCTACTACCGCCACTACATTATTGCCTAATACAACTAATGACAAGGAAATTACTGAAGATGTTGACACCTTTAAATATGTGAGTGTGGAGGAGGCAATAGAGGCGTTCAGGCAAGATTTAATACGAAAGGAAATGAATATTGCTGGATATATCGAAAGTCAACACATCTTTTATAGACATTTCAAATTGGAGTTTGACGGCGACAAGGAACTAAAAATCCGATGTTCTTATGATAGTAATTTTGAGAGAAGATCGTTGATAATTAAATGCTTTGAATATCGTGAATATGAATCTGAAAGAATTCTGAGCAATGGAGAAATCGAGCACATAACAAAATATGATACAGATTACAAATCAAATTACGAATTGTTAGATATGAGGAAAGCGAAACAAACATATCATATGAATATATCTTAAGAAAGCATATATATATAAATAAATAATACGAATATTACTATTGAAATAACTGTGTGTGTTTTATTTATTCAACATTAATCAAGTCTATGTATCCATCTTTTTCATTTATAATTTTACATTTAATCAATTCATTAACAAATGGTCTATATATTCTTCTTTTGTGGTTGCTCCAATTCAATAGCCCTTCTTTATTGTTAGGTAAGCGAACAAGATAGCCTACACCAAATGTTCTTGTGACAGTACACTCTACGATTAGATCCTTTGCTATTTCCATAATGCTTTGATTTGTCATATCAGCTGGCTTTTATTAATCCATGAATTATGATCATTTGAGAAACCAAGCCACTTTACATATACTTTGTTGCCTTTAGATTTCAGTACTTTTTCCACAAGGAATATATCGGGGTGGTTGGTTTTTTGTAATTCTTTTTCATAGAAACTCCCTTGAATGGGTTGACCTTGAGAATCATCAAGTAAATATGTGATAGGATTGGTTAGGTTGGTCTTTTTTATCGTGAATATTTCAGTTGTCCAATTGGGTGTGTAGCCTTTCTCGAAAGCATGTTTAAATTTGCTTATTCGAACTTTATCGCCAACTTTAAATTTAGCCTTTGGAGCGATTTTAATGTGATTGTAAGCCGATGACAATAGATCTTTAGAATTTTTTTTATTTACATCAACTGGTCGCATTTTTATTGTTCTATGTATAGAGTTATTATATTCGTGGAGCAAGCCTTTTAGGATCGGTAGCCATTTATAGTTGCCATTAAAACTGAATTCTCGCCACATTTTCTCTTTAAGCGTTCTATTGAACCGTTCAACAATTGAAGCTTTCAATATACTATACGTCGAATAATGATTAATTTTATGCGTCTTCATTAGAACCTGGAAGATTTTATTGAAAAACTCCTTGCCATCGTCAGTTTGTAGATTTTTTGGTATTCGATTGGAACTACTGAAAATTGATTTCATAGCTTCTGTTATGGATGAGGCACTTTTATTCTTCAAAGGAACTGCCCACGCATACTTTGAAAATGTATCAATTACAGTTAGTAAAAAGTTATGTCCATTGTTTTCCTTGCTATAAGGTATCATTTCTACCAAATCCGCTTGCCATGTGTCATCAAACCCCTTGATTATAACTCGCCGTCTGATAAAATGTCTTCGTGCAGGTTTATGCAATTCCTCAACAACAGTTCGTTTACTCATCGTCCGCACAATAATGAATAAAAAAGCGAAATTTGTTATCTTTTATAATTTTTTTAATTTTATTTTATTAATCTTTCATACAGTAACATCAGTTTCTTAATTTTAACCATTTTATGTTCATTCATAAAGCAAGCGCAAGTGTCTGATTTATTTTTGCAAAGATTTTCCTGAAAATGGCACGTGTTGCAGGATAAGTTCCTTAAAAATGAAATGTAATCCAGTATCTCATCATAGTGCTCATCCAGTAGAATGTGTTGTTTGCTTTGTAAAAATTTCAAAATCTCTTTAAGAATCGCAGTAGTATTTATATTGGACATGGTTTCAAATCGACTCACAACAGCATACTAGGGGTTTTTGTTCTTATAAAATGCTAATAAAGTATTTATTCGGTTCAACACCCTTTCAATTCTATGACATGAACAAGTATCGGGACCCGCTTTACATGTATTGGAAGACCAAGGGCAATTGGTGTAATGGTGTCCGTGAATAGTCTCGACGGAAGGAACGTTTTCAAATTTCCTTAGAAATCCGATACAATTTAAGATCTCTTTGTAATGTTCCTCAAGTATAGTGTTGGGTTGATTGTTTAGTAAAAAATTTAAAATTTCATCCGAGATTAAAGTTGACATGGTTTCCAATTGAATTTCTAATACGTACTAGTATAGCAACTCTTAAATTGGAGGATACTTCTTTGTTTTATGATTATATTCTGGGGTGGGCTCTTCGAGTTTCTTATCATTGCTCTTTTTAAATTTCTCAAGTATATCGAGGAAATAGTCTTTAAACTTTCTCAATAAATCAAGTGTATTAAAATTTTGATCATCAATGTACGTGCGTAATATTTCATCATTTTTTTCCAATTTTTCATCCATGACCCGAAGATAATTTTCTAATAGTTCATCAACATACTTTTTTGTTGTAGCATCATCAGCATCAGCTGGTTCTTTGATATTCTTCAAAGCTTTATGATCACCATCAAAGTACCCATTTAAGTGTAGTTTTAAGGTTTTTGCATTGATTACCTCTGTAAGAGCGTTGAAATTACTCTCAACATATTCTTGAAGTATAGATATGGATTTATTTTGAAAATCTATGGTATCGTCTATGTAGCCTTTGTTGACAGCTTGGTGTACGGCTTTAGGTATTCCGACATTATTCAAACATTTTCCTTTCATATCAAAATCACCATTAGGTAATAGTTTAAATCCTTCTCCAGGTGGTCCTCGAGGTCCAATAATTGAATTATGAGAGCGCTTGAAGCTCCTTCCGAACTTGTCAACACTCATCTTGCTTATAATTATTTACTTGTCATGTACTGATGTTAATATATAATATTTGCTTCGCGAAGTTCTTCAACAATTGAGTTTATTTCATTTTGGAGATTATTATTTCCCGCTCTTTGAGATGCAATTAAAAGTCTTAGTCTATCAACGAGCTCATTAGCGTTATCCCAATAGATATAATCAACAGGGTTATTAGAATATGAATTATCGTTGTATGCTTTTCCAATTGTCTTCTTCTTCTTAGACATTTGAAGTAAAGGTCGGATAATATGCTTATATTTGGGTCCTCTGTTACCTTTAACTTGTGAGGTACTATCGTGATTTTTCAAGTGTGCATTTGTTTTTTGTAAAATCTTAAAATATTGTTCCAAATCTTCATTGTCATATCGAGCTTTTCTAGGAATTTTCCTAAAAATTAATTCATAAAGACCATCTGTTCCATGGAAGACTTCACCATCAATAACGAAATCCTTTTGGTCATTAATTACAAAACTTGATGTACCTAATTTCGTTGAATTTGATTGTAGGTCGAAATACGGACCATAGATCTTATCACGATTCTGATCTGATGGCGAAGCTCGGTTATATGATGTACTTTGATTAAGATCATTGGAATTAGCAGGTGTTCTAAATGAAAGATCCTCGTCAGATGGTTGAAATGAGACTGATTCTGGAGACCCTTGGATTGTTTCTGGAGAACTTTGGATTGTTTCTGGAGAACTTTGGATTGTTTCTGGAGAGTCTTGGAATTGTAGTCGGCGTCGTTTGAGTTGTTGATGCTTTACTTTATCAATTATATCGGTTTCGGTATCGGCAGCATCAGTATTACAACTTTTAACATTTTTCACGAGTTCTTTTAAGGGTTCGACTATAGGCTTAAAAGTATTTTCAAATTCCATTTCCTTCGTAGTTTTTCCAGCTTTGAGAAGCATATATTTTCTTTTCAGAGCTTTTTTAGTTTGTATGAGATCCTTAAGTAAATTTTCATTAACGTCCATATTTGTATATAAAAAACAGGGCGGTTCCAAACAGGGCGATTCCAAACAGGCTGTTTCTTCAAGCAGGGCGATTCCAAACAGGCTGTCTCTTCAAACAGGGCGATTCCAAACAGGGCGATTCCAAACAGGGCGATTTCTTTAAACAGGGCGATTCCAAAACAGGCGGGTTCTTTAAACAGGGCGATTCCAAACAGGCGGTTTCTTCAAACAGAGCGGGTTCTTCAAACAAGCGGTTTCTTCAAGCAGGGCGGTTAAAACAGAGGACCGTTCCAATGTTATCGTATAAACAGCTGATTAATGACTGATCAGTTTGATATAGATACAATTTCTTTAAAAGATTTATTATATCGTCCCTTATCTATACTAGAATCTTTATTGATAACCAAGAAACCAAATACATCTTTCCAGCATTTTGCGCATAATTCTTTGAATTTATTGAAGGTCATATCGGAATTTATATGATCATTGTATATGTGCTTCAGGTTAAGTTCGTCTTGTTTAAATATAACTATATAGTTTGCATTGTCTCGAATCAAATGTTTTGGTATATGCGTATACGATTGACACAAGTAGAAACTATCCACATCGTTATGTCGTCCCATACAGAAATATTCTCGAATGTTGTTTTGTTTATCGCATGCAACATCATCAAATATAAATACTGAATTTCGTTTTGCTTCAGAAGGTGTCATAATTTCACAATTATTTGAAAATTCATTGTACTCCATACCCTTGATAGACTTTATTAACCTTCTCAAGTATGCATACTTTGGTTGATGCAAAGACTTTGAGTATATGTATAGGTTTTCAAATTTTAAGCCATTGGGATCGACAATAATGCTCAGCATGACATTAGTCTTTCCACAGCTTGATGGTCCGACAATTATTCCTCGAACACTATTTGGGAAAAATGCTCCATGTTTCCTATGTTCCTGAATTTCAGTATCAAAATTTTTAACTTTAATAATATTTTGTTGTTGTTGTTTTATGAACCGCATTTTACAACTGAATGAATCTAATCAATATAAAAGACAGTGTTTTTATAGGTGGACATTTAATCATTGATCAGCACATATACTAATAAAGTGCTATTAAAATGATAGACTACCGAGTGTATCCAGTCAGTCGAAAACAATCATTCCAAGGACACGGATTAGTGAATTCCCTAATTAATAAACTACCGATTGAGTTACATCTTCCGTCATATAATTTCTGTGGACCTGGAACTAAATTAGAAGAACGTCTTGCTAGAGGAGATCGTGGAATTAATCAATTGGATGAAGCTTGTCGCGAACACGATATTGCATACAATAATAACAAAAACTTGTCCGATCGACATATTGCTGATAAAATTCTAACGGAAAAAGCCTGGCAGAGGGTAAAGGCGAAAGACTCTTCTATATCAGAGAAATTAAATAGCCTATTGGTTACGAACGTGATGAAGGCTAAAACAACACTCGGCATGGGCTGTCAATCTAAAACATTGAAAAGACGTTCACGTTGCAAGCGAAGCGATTTATTCAAAAAAGCTATAACAGAGGCTAGAACCGCTATTAGGGAGCCAAGAGCCGAGGATCCAGACACAATCGCAGTTACAGCTTTACAAGCAGCTAAAAAGATTATCAAAAATAAAAGAAGAAACATTACAATTCCCAGAGTTATACCGCTACCGAAACGGGGAGGTTTCTTACCGCTGTTACCCATCTTAGCTGCATTATCAGCGGTTGGATCTTTATCTGGAGGAGCTGCAGGAGTAGTTAAAGCAATAAAAGAATCAAAAGTAGCCAAAGAACAGCTGGAAGAGAACAAACGACACAATCAAGCTATGGAAGGAATAAAAATTAATCAAGGCAAAGGGCTTTATCTACAACCCTATAAAAAGGGATTTGGTCTTTTCCTAAAACCTCAAGATTCAAAAAACTTTTAAATTTGCTACCCAATCGTCCTCTCACCAATATTGATATTGCTAAATTTGGAAAAATCAATATACCCAATTTTCGGGGTGTTTACATGAGAGATAAATTACCGATTAAATCACTTGACATAGAATGTGGTGTAATTAATTTAGACAATGAGAGTGGACCAGGAACCCATTGGGTAGCATATAGTAAACATAAAAATATCGTGAAATATTTCGACAGTTTCGGTAATTTAAGACCGCCTAAAGAGGTTGTAAGATATCTGGGTGAAAATATCCATTATAATTATAACAAATATCAAAATTACAATACATTTATATGTGGCCATCTCTGTTTGAAGTTTTTAATTGAAGAAAAATATAAATAAGTAGAGGAAAACTAGAGTTTGTGTTTTATTTCATTCGAAACAGTAATGTCGTTAACACTAACGTTAAGCGGAAACAAATCTACTCTCACCGCAGAGTACTTTCCTCCAATAATCCTAAATTCTGATTATGTATGCGGTTTAGTTGACTTCCAGACCTACAATTCTATACCTAATGTTGATGTATTTAATAATTTATTTCATTTTGGTGATGACGTAATAGAATTTCCTATTGGATCATATGAGATTGAAGATATAGATGACATTATTCAAGAAATTATCGAACTGTATAATGAGAACCACGATAATAAAATATCAATCAAAATACAAGCAAATAATAATACTTTAAAATGTGTAATTTATAGTACTGTAGAAATAGATTTTTCCCAACCTAACTCTATTGGATCGCTTCTGGGGTTCAGCAAGAAAAAGCTAGAAGCAAATAAAGTGCATGAATCAGATCTTTACGTTGATATAAACAGAGTAAACATTGTGCGAATTGAATGTAATTTAATTGATGAATCATATATCAATAATCAACCTGCTCATATACTACACGAATTTTCGGTTAACGTTAGTCCGGGGTATAAAATAGTTGAAGTTCCTCGCAATGTTATCTATTTACCAGTGAACGCTAAGAGGATAAGTTCTATAACATTGAATCTCTTAGATCAAAACGGAAATTTTATAAACTTTCGAGGTGAAACGGTAACAGCTCGATTACACCTTAAACGTCAGCAATGATAATATATGACAGCTCATCTCATCCCTCATATAATAAAAGCACAGGTGCTACCATTAACACTACCAATATACTCTCAACTTCTGCTAAGAGAACATCAAAACTTACTCTACAAAATCAACAATTTCTGCTATCATTGGGATACAGATTGAAAAATTAAATTAAATCTAACAAAAGATATGCTGAATATTTTCGAAGAACCAGAATTTGAGGAGAGTATCTCAAAATTGGAATATCATACATACTCGCCATACTTGAATAATTTCGAGAAAAATGACATCATTCAAATCTGTGTCCAACATCAAAATCTTAATATCTTGCCGTCAGAAAGTTACATTTATATTGAAGGTACTGTATCGAAAACTGATGGATCGGCAGTTGAGAAAACAAAACTTGTGAATAATGGAGTAGCTTTCTTATTCGACGAAATTCGTTATGAATTAAATGGTGTGGAAATTGATAGCAATCGTAATGCCGGCATCACATCAACTATTAAAAATTATATTTCTTTAAATAAAAATGAAAGTGATATGCTGTTTAATGCATCTTGGTCTCCTGATTCCTCAATCAATGTCAATGGTTTCTACTTTAATTTTTGCATACCCCTAAATAAATTATTGGGATTTGCTGAAGACTACAAAAGAGTAATTCCAAACGGACGCCATGATTTAATTCTAACACGCTCCCGTACAGATGACAATTCATTAATTTCTGACGCAGATGAAAAAGCAAGGATAAACTTGTTGAAAATACAATGGAAAATTCCTCACATTACATTGTCTGATTCTTTCAAATTAAAGCTATACAAACCTATTAATGATGGACAATCTATGAAAATTGCTTTCCGGAACTGGGATCTATATGAATATCCTGCCTTACCTAGTACTAATCATCATATTTGGAATGTGAAGACAACTTCTCAAATGGAAAAGCCGCGCTATATTATCCTTGCTCTGCAAACCAACAAACGTAATTTACTTAAAGAAAATCCAGCTAATTTTGATCATTGCAACATTACTAATGTGAAAGCCTATTTAAATTCCGATGCTTATCCATGTGAAGATTTAAATCTATCATTTGATAAAAATAACTACAGTTTACTATACAATATGTACTGTAACTTTCAAAAAACCTTCTATAATCGCCTAGTTGCTGAACCTTTATTGTCAAGAGAAGCATTCAAATCACAAGCGACAATTTTCGTAATAGATTGCAGACATCAAAGTGAAATAATAAAAAACGGACCAGTTGATATTCGTATTGAAATTAAAACATCAAAAATAATCCCTCCTAATACGTCTGCATACTGTTTGATGTTACACGATCGCATTATAAACTATAATCCATTGAGTCAAATAGTTTCTCGAGAAATGTAATCGTTACTTGTCTGTTAGCTCTCGCTGAAGAAACACATATACGCACGCACAATATAAAATGTATTTTGTTTTCGACGTTCAAGGATTCAGAGGATCAAATAATAAGTTTATTCCAAAGGAAATAGCTGTACTGCGCAATGGACATCATCAGCATTTCATCTTAAAACCACCATACAAGTTTAATCAGCTATCACCATCGCTAAGAAGGCAAGCTCAATGGCTTTATCACAATCATCATGGTTTATCCTGGAATGGAGGAGTCACAACATTTTCAGAAGTTAGAAAATATCTTCAAGATAATATACAAGATTCTATTGTTTACGTTAAAGGAATGGAAAAAACTCAATGGATGAAGGAATTACTACAGAATGAAAATGTTGAAGTAACGGACATTGAAGAAGTTGGATGTCCTAATTTAAGAGAATTGAAGCGTCTCTATCCCAATGAAATGAAATGTACAAACCACAATAAATGCTGTGCACTACAAAATGTTTTTCTGTTGGAAAAGTTCCTAAATGGAAGACGATAAAAATAAAACATGTTATTTCTTTAAAATATGAATTTGTTTTTATTTCATTTATGATTATCAAGAAATCTACGTTTTTTCTGCACTGGGTTTGTATGTTGTTTTTATTTCTACCACAATTAACAGCTTACAACCGAGACAAAAGCCAAAAGCACAACCCATTCATCAACATCATACAGCAAAAAGCCCCCGGCCCCCGCCTCCGCCTTGTTATTGTTCGTTTGAATACTGGCTTAGGTCTGCGTCTTAGGTGAAGTCAACTAGCTTAGCTCTGCGTCTTAGGTGAAGTCAACTAGCAGCAAAACCATTCACCTCCTAAGCACAAATCCATTATCAAAAACAACCCATTTCCCATACAAATCCACCAACAACAAAATTCTCTGACAATAAGATTAAAAAGCACACCAAAGACAACGTTTTTTTATTTCTACCACAATTAACAGCTTACAACCGAGACAAAAGCCAAAAGCACAACCCAGACAAAGTTTTTTTTTATTTCTACCACAATTAACAGCTTACAACCGAGACAAAAGCCTAAAGCACAACCCATTCATCATCATGGCTTAGGTCTTCGTCTTAGGTGAAGTCAACTAGCTTAGCTCTGCGTCTTAGGTGAAGTCAACTAGCAGCAAAACCATTCACCTCCTAAGCACAAATCCATTATCAAAAACACACACACACACACACCCCCCAACAAAAAGTTCAATAGCAAAAAGCCCCCGGCCCCCGCCTCCTCCTTGTTATTGTTCGTTTGAATACTGGCTTAGGTCTGCGTCTTAGGGGAAGTCAGTTTAAGTTCCAGCAAAAACACCCCATTTCCCATACAAATCCACAAACAACAAAATTCCCGTTTATATTACTCTGCTTAATGATAATAAGATTAAAAAGCACACCAAAGACACCGTTTTTTTTTTTTATTTCCATCACAATTAACAGCTTACAACCGAGACAAAAGCCAAAAGCACAACCCATTCATCATCATCATAGAGCAAAAATCCTCGATACTCAACCGAGACAAAAGCCTAAAGCACTACCCATTCAGCCCCGATATCACCACCTAAACACAAATCCATGATCAAAAAGCCCCAATACTCACCACCACCTACAAAAAGCTTCAATAGCATCAAAAGCACAAAATCCAACAACTACATACCCATTCGATTACGACATCAACCAACAACCAGCGATAAGAATACTACAAACTATACCCAATTAATACCAATACTCATAAGAAATACACTAAATACTACTATTTCCACCTCACATAAGAACCCACCACCCATGAACCACATACCACTATCAACACTCACCACACAACACACACATCTACACCTTCACATAGAGCTTTCACACAGAAAAGAGCTTTTGGGGCAGAAAGTGAGCCGGCACCGCTATAACCCTACTACTTAACAGCTTACAACCGAGACAAAAGCCTAAAGCACAACCCATTCATCATCATGGCTTAGGTCTTCGTCTTAGGTGAAGTCAACTAGCTTAGCTCTGCGTCTTAGGTGAAGTCAACTAGCAGCAAAACCATTCACCTCCTAAGCACAAATCCATTATCAAAAACACACACACACACACACCCCCCAACAAAAAGTTCAATAGCAAAAAGCCCCCGGCCCCCGCCTCCTCCTTGTTATTGTTCGTTTGAATACTGGCTTAGGTCTGCGTCTTAGGGGAAGTCAGTTTAAGTTCCAGCAAAAACACCCCATTTCCCATACAAATCCACAAACAACAAAATTCCCGTTTATATTACTCTGCTTAATGATAATAAGATTAAAAAGCACACCAAAGACACCGTTTTTTTTTTTTATTTCCATCACAATTAACAGCTTACAACCGAGACAAAAGCCAAAAGCACAACCCATTCATCATCATCATAGAGCAAAAATCCTCGATACTCAACCGAGACAAAAGCCTAAAGCACTACCCATTCAGCCCCGATATCACCACCTAAACACAAATCCATGATCAAAAAGCCCCAATACTCACCACCACCTACAAAAAGCTTCAATAGCATCAAAAGCACAAAATCCAACAACTACATACCCATTCGATTACGACATCAACCAACAACCAGCGATAAGAATACTACAAACTATACCCAATTAATACCAATACTCATAAGAAATACACTAAATACTACTATTTCCACCTCACATAAGAACCCACCACCCATGAACCACATACCACTATCAACACTCACCACACAACACACACATCTACACCTTCACATAGAGCTTTCACACAGAAAAGAGCTTTTGGGGCAGAAAGTGAGCCGGCACCGCTATAACCCTACTACTTGTGTCGTCCGGCTAGAGATCGAGTCATGAGACATTATCTCATATTAATTTATTTTAAGTGGAAAGCAAAAATAACAGAATAATTGAAGGAACCTTGGCCGCTTAAAAATGTTTTATACCCTTGTCATATTTTCTGGCATTTTTCTCTTTCAGCGGAAAATACGTCCCCATCATTTAAGACAAGTCAAAATTCGTTCGTCAAAGTAAAAGTAGGATGTCAGTCCTTTAGTCAAATGGTAAGAGGATCTTCAGTCAGTTGTGCTTTTAACTATCAAAGCCTGCGATGTACGTCAATGACTAACAAGGAACTTTCCCTGCTGGAAACCCTTGCCACTTTTTTTTTCACACATTTTAATCACATTTTCTTTTCGAAGGAATTCCTTCGACCCATCGTAGATAATTAATCATGCAAAACACTTATTCCACCATGCAAGCAAAAGTAAGAAGCAATAAAAACAAATAGTGTTAAAATAACCAATAACGGAAGCAGGGATGCTACAAGGATTCCGATAACGTTACGCCTCTTAAGCTACCCAACAAAAGAACGTAGGGAGGCTAAACAAGCGGTACACGTGTTGAATGTGACCAAGAATAACAGCTTGTCAGTCCGGCATTCGTCATATCATAAACTTGGTGCCAAAATTTGGCTCCTTTATCCTCGTTACCGACAAACGCTGTTATTCTTGGTGCTACCCGTGAACTTTAAGGTCCTTTTCATATACCGTTAACTCTTAGTTGCGATGAATGTGTTACTGTAGCAGCGTCGTTCTGCACCTGACACGTGTACACTCCACTCTGAGCTTTTGTCACCCGAGTAATACTGAGGGCGCTAGTGAAGTCATCATTTTGACGGATCGTCACGATGCCCCCAGTGTCGTCACCATTTGCATAGGCTGATTCTAAGGATCCAGAGTCGCCGATTGTCCTACCAACATTTTGATGCATACCGCTGCCATAGTCCATGTGGTTTAAAGTTGAATTTGGTCTTCCGTTGGGCAGCAGTGGCACGCCGTCCTTTAGCCAGGTGAACGACAGGGGCAAGTCGCCGGTTCCGATGACACATTGGACACTAGTTCGATCACCGACATTAAGGTCTCTCGCAAATGAAAATGGTGTAATTTTCGGAGGTACTAAAGGTACGTAGACCAAGGAAAACAGAACAACAAAAAATCAAACAATAATTTCAAAATGCAGTGCCAGTGAGGTGATAAATATCCAAGCATATGTTAGTGCAGATTAAGGTGCGGTACGGAGGTAAAGTGATTCCGTGAAAGAAAGAGAAAAAAGATAGAAACATAAAAGATATTCTTCGTCTCCATCGGCGGTATTCAACTCTTCGAATATCGGCATTTGATTGGTATGTAGTTTTTTGTTTTTTGTATTTTTTTTTTTTGATTAGTTTTATCAAATGGAATTACGCTGACTGCGCAGCTAACTTACCTAGGACTTTCACATCTACGGAACGTTGGGAGGTGTAATTGTGCTTGTTGCGAGCGATGCAGGTGTAGGTACCTTGGTCGGCGGTCTTCTGAACATTCTCTATAGTTAAGGTGCCGTTTTGTATACGTTGTCACATGTTTGTTGGCAGCTTCATGCCGTCTAAAAAAAAAAGACAAAAAAGTCAGAGCGAGGTAATAATATCTATTTGGGGAAAAAGAAATCCATTATGTTTATAATAAATAATAAAATTCAGACTTATGGGTAGTTGGAGAAGTGATTTTCTTTACTAAAACGAAAACATTCCTAGATAGTTTTGCGATTCATCAATTCAATTGTCAATTCGAGAATGAAAGATGTGAAAATCTACAGGGTGGACATTTTGTATATTTAAGAATTCTGTTTTAACAAAGGTGAAAATGTAAGCCAGGAGGCTTAAATTGTGATTGGTGTTTACGGTCCCGATACTGTCACAGTCAATTTTGCGCAATTTGGGTTTCGTCAATTCCGTTTGGTTTTCGATGGGAACGGTGCACCCCGCACCGGTAGATGCTTCGTTAAAAATTTCGACAAAACCATGGGAATGATCGAAATGGACTGCTACATTAGCAGTCGTCGCATCTTCGAGGAGCTAAAGATCGATTACTAAACGTTTTTGCACTATCTGCATACAATTTTTATTTTACAGTAACGCGCGCACAAACAGGGATTTTGAAGTTAGATTCAAAGGGTCATTCGAAATTGGGATGTCACACGAACTGTTTTGCTAAAGCTTCGCCAAACGAAACGAAATCGACCTGTAAGGGTAAATAAAAGGCACTGTGGGAAATTCGGTGGCACAATGTTTTTTTTATTTAATTGTAAAAAATATCGTCTGTGTTCTTTTCATTTATCTTTCGTTATTTTATTTCACACTAAGTTTTTCGCACGAAACTAAACTAAACGGTGTGAATGCATCCGCGATTTAAGTTATATTTGTTGCAACTGGGGTTGCTTACAAGGGGGCTCTAAAAACCGCGTTTACCGTATTAATTAAGACTCGACAAAAGACACCCGAGGAAGCCACACTCTCGACTCTAACGCTACGCGACCGATCGTCGTAGGAGTTGCACAATGACCAGGCGTGGCGCAACCTGCCGCGCTGGTGGTTGGGTAAAGACTTGGGGGTAATTGCAGGAGCGACTGGATATGTCCGCCCCCGGCGGCGGTTGAATCTCGACTGACTAATGAATGGAAAGAATCTATTCATCGCGTCGTGACGGTTGAGTCATAGGTGGAATAAACTCACTGCCACTTAGTAGGAATTTCGAGAAGAGTTGCTATGCCTGAATAGGGGATTAGTTCCGGAGAATCATTGCCGTATAGGCTGGGTTAAATTCCTCTGACGCTATGTATACGAGGAATTGGTATTGGGTAGGATGGGAGCCGAAAAGATTTTCGGGGAACTAAATGTTGCTTGCTTGCAAGCGAGGAAATAGTTTAGGCAGGACGTGAGCCGGAATGATTTTCGGGGGAAAAATTAGAATTGCTTGGTTGCAAGCAAGGAATATCATTTAGATAAGATATTAACCGAAGCGGTTTTTGGAAAAATGTATGCGGCTGGATATATTTGATGGAGATGGTGAGTATTCCGTTGTAAATTGAAATATGCGTTCATTACAGAATATGGTTTTCGGGGGAAATTAGAATTGCTTGGTCGCAAGCAAGGAATGTGGTTTAGATAAAGAATTGACCGAAGCAATTTTGGGGAAATGTATGCGGGGATGATTTAGAATATATTCTGTGGAATTGTATTCTGTTGCAGGTTTTGGAGTGGGTTTATTACAAAGTTTGGAATGTATGCTATTGCGGATTTTGCATGGGGAGTTGGGTTAAGGTGACGCGCTGTTAGCGGTCAAGGTTGGTTAGAATTGTGGGTTGGTTCTCCGTGTGGTATAGAGAACCCCCACAGACCCGTTCCCTGAAAAGATCCTGACTGTTTATGAAAAACGGGTCAGACGCGGCAATATTGTATGAATAGTATCAAGTCCAAAGCGGGGTGAAACGGCTTAAAGGGTGGCCAAACCATGTATAACGGCCAGTAAGATTTTGCTGGGCACTTGTGAGAATCATAGTAGATGATTAAATATTAAATTGTAATTTCAACTGTCGAAAAGTGTTTGAAGCTAGCTTGGACAGTCAAAGTTTTCCTACAGGAGAATTACAGTGATCCATCAGGACAACGCTAAACTAGACGTGTTTATAACGGCTGACCAGAAACTCCAGGAGCTTGATTTGCAAGTTTTGAAGCATTCACCTAATAGTCCCGGCTTAGCGTCACACCATTACCGTTTTTTTGTTTTTTAATTGGAAAACCTTCGTAGGTAGGGTCGTCTTAGGGATCCTTAAATGGTAGGGTCGTCCAACGCTTTTTAAAAGAACCTTAAAGTGCTAAAACCTGGCGCAAGGCTAATAACCTTGCCCGAAAAAACAAATTATTATGGAAAATTTAACAAGCCTCAGACTTGTTATATAAGGCCACGACCGGATCCCGGTTGTAGTGCCGGTGATGATGATGAAAAGTGCTAAAAAAAACTGAAAAAATTCATGTTGCTTCATTAACTATCCTGGATAAGGATATTTATTTTTTAAATTATTTTAACAATAGAAGTAAATAAGTAAATATTTCCCCCACTCTTCGAAAAGACACGAGTGACCCGAGATCAGAACCTGGTATCAAAAGAAGACTCCAAAAATCGCCTAATCAAGTTTTTCGCCAATAGGGATTAGGTCTTGTATTAGAGGGAAGTTGCTTTTGGAGCGGCAAGAAAATATAAAACAAAAGGGTTCATATATGACAGTTGGGCACATCTGAATTAAAGCCCCTAAATATTGGTAAAAATATTGGATTTCTTTTTCCCCAAGCGTACATAAAGAAAATATTCTAATATTTATGTGGACCCTTTATAAAAGAAATTATGAGAGTGGCTACACCCATGCCAACCTCATTATCCTGGAACATAGTCGAATATTTATCCTGACTATATCGCGGAACGTACAGCGTGATGGGGTGGCATCTCACCTTGGGCCAAACTTACCATCTACACCAACGTTTTTTCGGACCGGTCCACCAGTGATGCTCCAAAAAGAACCGAATATTTCCACTGATAATTTCACGGAGCCTATAGCTTGATGGGGTGGTATTTCATCGGGCGGTGGGACATTAGGACTCACCTAACACTCGACGTTTAGCCGCCTTCTATGACAACACGGCCTAGCCAGTAGGGCCCTTACAGGGCTTAAAGTGAATGTGGGATGCATTTTTAAGGGTATTAGTATTACGATTTAATAATGGTTTCAACCGCGCCGAAACAATGAGGTATTAACGGACAGACCACGGCCGTGTATAGACGAGGATTTATTTTTTCTTCCTACTATTTAAACTGTGGGATTGCTATGTTAATTGCTATGGTAGACGGTTCGCAGGGAACAATTTTGGAAAAAAATTGTCTTCATCTTTTGAATTCTTGGCCAATCCCCGCTGCCCATCACTAACGAAAGAAACGAGGAAGATATGAAGTTATCAGGTGTACCGGTCTGAAATGAGCGTCAGGATACATATGTATCGATAAGGAACGGTTGTTGTGAACGAGCCCTTATATTTTTTTTATTTGGTTGCTATGACATCTGTCAAACATATTTAGTATACATCCAGTCATTGTACAAACAACATCATTTTTTTAAATCCTGTACGAGGGTAGGTCAATAAGTTCTTAGAAACGCCTACTATGGCGCTCGTAGCATCGCTAATGGTCTGTTTTTAGTAAGCATCATTCCTCACTAGGTATTTGTCAATTTTCAATTTGTTTCAATGTTTAAATTTTGCATGATAAATTGAGTATGAAGATGGGTGCCCCATTTGCTCTCAGCTGAGAACTTTTGGAGCGGATGCCTCGCCACCCAGATGAATTTCTGCGCAGATTAGTAACTGTAGATGAAACATGGATACACCACTACATTCCCGAGATGAAAGTACAGTCAAAACAGTGGATTGTTAAAGGCGAACGTGCTCCAAAGAAGGCAAAGGGGATGAAATCAGCTGGAAAGGTTATGGCGAGTGTGTTTTGGGATGCACGTGGTATTATCTTCATTAACTATTTTGAAAAGGTACAGATGATAACTGGGCAGTATTATGCGTCATTATTCATCATCATGGACACTATAAGCGGGAACAGGTCTTCTCCTTATTTAGCAAGTCCCGAGGCTTGTTAAATTTTCCATAATGATTTGTTTTCCGGGCAAGGTTATTAGCCTTGCGCCAATGCTTCATTATTAGGTCAGCTAAATGAGGAAATAAAAGAACATTATAGCGTTTGCGACGATAGTGAAGAACGCGTGATTCGAACTGACACTATAACGGTTAGAATCACTAAAAAATTAACCATTGCTCAACACATCAGGCCACTGCCGCGTGTACGAATTCGATTTCTGAACTCAAGTACACTCAACTGATGTGGAATTGTTATGTTATCGCTGTGGTATATGGCTCCGATGCTTTGCTTATTCGAATTTCCTTTCGGTGAGTATTTGCTTGTATATTGTGTGCGTGTCTGTTAGATACGCCACAACATCGTCCTCATTTTCTAAAGACTTATTGATCTGTCCTCCTCTATTTGCGTGTTAGTCTGGTGTGTCGTGTCTGTCAAAAAGGTTACATTACCATAACAATTGTTCCTTAGGATTCTGTAAAAGTATCAACAACAACACAAAAATCGATTTACGTACATCCCGTAAGACAACCCGGCGTAGCTTTCCAATTTCTCAACCACGACTACATCTCACCAAGCTAGTGCCACACCAATACGATTTCTATCAAAAATATCATGACCAATGTGCCTTGGAGCTCCACGAAATAATCCAATCGAACTCAATTCAAATCTCACAAGATACTCCGATAGCGTCCAACAGCTAAAAGTAAATTTTTGGACAACAGAACAATTTACAAACCTTATAGCACATCATTTACAAATTTCTAAATAGGACAAGTATCCTTTCGAGCTCCGTGATACGTTCCATAAGACAATCCGGTATCCTCACGGATTGTGATTAATTTCTCAATGATGAGTACATCAAGTTACCAAAGCCAATGGAACATCAATATTTTTTTACCGACAATTACACTTGGCGCTCCACAAAAGTAAACTCAATTCATGTACGTTCCACAATAGAAGCCGGCTGTACTCACCTACATGAAGTTAGTCTTTCTATGGCATAACATTTTACGACAACTCATACCAGACCAGTGTGTTTTTATAGACTTTAGTGCAACATCTATTCCTTGGCGCTCTGTGAAAATATACAAAAATCAATTCACTTACGTCCCACAAAACAATTTGCAAAGACAAGTACAACTCCCTAAAAAAAATAGTGGCACACCCATTTAACAATCAATTATAAACCATCTACATTTTCATGATAACTGTTCCTTGGAAAACCGTAAGACAAAATTCAATTTACTTACGTTCCAGAAGACACTCCGGCTAACTCACTAGTCTGGGGTTAATCTTTTAATGGCAGAGAATGTACGAAAACTCTTAGCATTCAGACAACTATTCCTATTGTGGGACTAGTCGACTGTCAACGTTATCGCGCAGCTGGGTGCTCCGCGAAAGTATCCAAAGAAGTCCTATTCACTTACGTTCCACAAGACAGTGCGTTGTGGCGGAAGGTATTCTACTAACCAAATGTTATGGAAAATAATCGACCTTTCCTAATGTCTAATGTCAATAATCGACGTTTTCATCTTAGTTATCTTTTTTTTCTTTGAACATCACAAGATGAAATTCGATTCACTTACGTTCCACAAGACATTTCATCTAGCTGAATAACTCGAAGTTAATCTTGTTACACCTCGCTTTACATCCCCTCTCAAACAATTAATAATCATCCTTGCAGCCAATAATCATCAAACAATCCTCAAAGTGTTTTGCATACAATGCAATACACGCCTTTCCCACAGGCAATTAAAATTCGCATATGATCATTCCTCCATTCAGAAGCAATGCCTTCTCCACGGGCAATTAATTCATATCGCATACGTTGCGATAATTACCCATTCATACCCACCTTTCAAAGCCAAAACAATTATCATATATCAATCAAACAGTTGACCCACTCCCCAAGGCCACTGCATTCTGCTTCGTATTTCAAAAATCAAGCGAGCACCTGTCCGCGGACCTACACGGTCTCATATTTCAAATACATATTTTTTTGCCGGGAAACAAGTGTGATACAAGATATATGACACGAGCGATGTTGTCAAAGGCCACCGACTACGACGAAATAGCGAACACAGCAGTGAGGCGAAATTAATCGTACGATTTGCACAACACGGGCAATGCCCTATAATTGGTTCTTCGTATGAAACCAATTAAGTAATTGCTCAATTACTTTTTTGCATTTTCAGCAGGGCAAATTAAACGATTATTAAATATTGCGAATGGCCTATGACAGGCAAATAACCTCAGAATAGGTTACACATTCTGGGTGAGGAAAATGCATCATCTGCACTTCCTCGCCAATAATTTGGTATATAAAGGGCGGTGCAAAATGAGTTTCTTTGCAGTGTAGTGTAATAAAGAAGAAGACTGCGGCCTCGCATAAGTACAGCGGGTCTTCTTGTTTCTAGATAAAACAAATAACTGTCACGAAGGGATTGACATTCTCCTGTAAAGTTGATTACTAACAACGTGTAATTAAACGTAAAGCAAAAGTGCTAAATAAAGCGTAAAACCCAAACAAAGTAACAGTGTATCTTTTAACCATCGAGTGGACACTCCACACTCCACCAGAAGAGTTCCAGCACGCCATAAGTAACGAAAGTACCTTCAACAACCTAAATGCAACATTTTCGCGTCCAACGTAGGGATTAATAGAAGTGTAGCGTTCTACGAACGCACAATTCCGCGCAGGTAAGGTCCTACCTTCAAAGAACGTACTTACTTGAGAGCGTTGCACGCGCCCACAGACGTGTGCCCTAAAGTCCCACCATAGGACCTAGAAGAGATTATAAAAAAATCACATTCCCGATAAATAAATAGTAAATGTTAGCGTTTGGGGTTACGCTCAGGTGTTACATTTTGGCGCCCAACGTGAGGCTTAATAAAAGAAAATATAAATAATATAAACAAACCTTATTCCTGATAAATAAATATTAAATGTTAATATCAGAGATCACAACTTTGGTGTTACAATCTCTTGACGGCAGCGACTTTGCAAAAACTTCCAGCATTTTATGTAGATATCTGGAGGATGACTATTCTTTGTACTTCCGCGAAAGCATAGAAAGAAACTTGATTTACAGACGTCCCAAAAGACAATCCGACATATTTCCCAACTTTGTCAACGACGGCTACGGAACCTTATCAAAACTAGTGATACGCCAATTTATCGATTATCAACTATCGACATTATCAGTTATCGTGTTCCTTGGAGCTGCGTTGAAATAAACTCAATTCACTTAAGTCCCACAAGGCAATTCGCAACGGCGGATGCAATTTCTTTCTAAAATTAATGACACACAAATCTATCGACTATCATTTACCGACTATCGGCATGGTAACTGCTCCTTGCGATACCGCAAAGGAAAATTCAATTCATTTAGGTTCCACAAGAAACCAGCTACCGAACTCGAGGTTAATCTTTCGACGGCAGACACTTTACGAAAAGTCATGGCATTTTGGATAGATATCTGGGCGACAATTATCTCTAATACTACGGCGAAAGTATACAAAATATTTTGATTTAGTTACGTTCCATAAGATAATCTGACAGAACCCCCAATTTGTCAACGACGAATACATCACCTTATCGAAATAGATCGACTATCGACATTATCACGGTAACTACTCCTCGGAGCTCGGCGAAAGTATCCAAAGAATCTCGATTAAGTTACATTTCACAAGACAATGCGCAACGGCGAGTAGAATTGCTTACCAAAACTATTGGAAAATCTATCGAGTATCAATTATCAACATTTTTATTATAATTATCGCTTCAACATTACAAGATCAAATTCAATTCATTTATGTCTCGCAAGACAACGACACATAGAACTCCTTATCAAAACTAAAGGCAACTCTATCGAGTATCAGTTAACAAAATTTGTATTGTAATTATCGCTTCAACACTAGAAGATAAAATTCAATTCATTTACGTCCCACAAGACAACGACACATAGAACTCCTTACGAAAACAAATGGCACATCTATCGAATATTAATTATTAACTCCCGACACTTTCATGGTAACTGTTCCTTGAAAGCTGGCAAGGGAAAAATCAATTTACTTATGCTCCATAAAAGGCTATCTCAGTATGTCGAGGATAAGCTTTCGACGGCAAAGACTTTACGAAAACCAATACCTAACCAATAAATTTTATTTAGATATCTGGATGACAACTATCCCTTGTACTTCCGCGAAAGTTTATGTAGCATCTTGATTTACTTCCTTACCGACGACGGATACATCATCTTATCAATACTAGTGGCACGACAATCTATCGACAATATCATTTATCGTGCTGCTTGGAGCTGCGTGAAAGTATAATCAATTCACCTATGTCTACAAGACAATCCGACAGAAGCCTTTATCTGCAATTTCAAAAGAAGAGAAAAACGAATTCAACGAACGTTTGAAGAAATGAACGACATAAAAACGGAGTTCTACGAGAAAAATAGTAGAGGGTGATCAAATAACTGCACTCAAAACACCATTTAATTTTCATAGAGAATCGTAAAGATAAAAATTATTCACACCTTAAGTAGAAAATGCCCGATACCTTGTCACTCACAAAATGTATATATATCACTACCTCATCAAAAAGACCGCAAAATGGCGACGTGCTAATACTGAACATTGTGGAGAACCACCTTTGAATTTACAACCGTCACAAAGGTTGCCAAATGGATGCCACTTTAAAAAGGTAGCTACAATTAACCACGAATGCTGGATGCTAGGCGACAGGTAGTAAATAGTTTCTATTATCAGACTTAAGAAGCACCGAAGTGAAATGAATAGTTGACCCAGTTGAAGAAATTTCAATGAGATCCTAAAATGTCGTTCTCCTTTTTATGGCGCATCCCATCTTCGCTCGTCTTCAGATGATAGAGGAGCCAAGAGCCGACCGTGTGTTAGTGGGTAATTTCGAGTCCTCACAAAAGACTTCATCAATACGAATTTACTTTCCGAACATGAGAGGCAAACGATAAACACATTCGAAAATGATTACGCTACCTTAAAGGGGAGGCGACAGAATATCAAGAGGCTTCCTACGCAGTCATCAAATGAACAGACCTACCGAACTGGCAAAGGGTTACGACCGTCATTTTCATCCACACAATGGAAATCGTCTCTAATCGTATCAGCGTCGTTGGGTATACGAAAAGGCGAAAAACAATAAAGGTGAGTTTAAGGATCATATAGTAATAGAAATAGCTCAAGACTCTCTTCAGAGCAGTTTATCTACCAAACATAAAAGGATCGTTGGTTCGAAACATTTACCCCGACATTTAGATGTAATTGACAAATCAACATCCCTGCTGTGTTGTTGTGTTGTAGCCACCCCTTAAGACTAGTTGTTTGAAAGAATAGAACTGCTCAAGTCATCATCGGCATTAAGATGAGCGTTTACGTACCCTTCTCCAAAGTGATGCTCTCTATCGGATAACCGGCTACCGGACACTTGAGAAAAAAAGATTTCCCAGCTACAGCTGATATCTGGGGCATCGGACGGACATAAGGCATCCCTGGAACGACAATAAAATGTTCATCCTCAATGAAACGATACACTTAACAGGATATTACGGGCTACATCGTAAACTTTATCTCCTCAATGACACAATGACACAATGGCACAAAGGCACAGATGCCCAGAGACACAGATACACACAACACACAACTGAGATACACAATGGCTGTTGTGTATTCTATTATCATTTTGATTGTGCACCCCGCCAATAACTTACCATAAATATTCAAATGTGCAGCATGCGCTGATACGCCCGCCTTGGATATTGCTTTGCATTGGTATTCGCCGCCATCCTCAGACTTGACCGCCGATATGTTCACATGGCTAATAACGTCCCCAAATAGGCTAACGTACTGTCCGATCATAAAACGTTCATTCTGCAAATAGAACGATGTCCTTCTAAGAGATAATCGTTTTAGTAATTTCCTACAGACTTAATAGCGGTTAAGGATAAACGAAACGCTCCTTCCCGCCGGCACTTTACGATGTTTTATGTAGCTGTGGGTAGAGCAAGAGGAATACAAGGGGAATAGGAGCAGCGGCGGGGCAAAAGAAGAAGGAAATACAAAACCAAATTGGCGAAAACAAACCCAAAACTTCTAATTTATTCGGGTCATTGTTATCCTTGAACTACAGCTGAGGTGAGCGTCCGAGTCGAAAGCACACAAAATTGCGGTTACCAAATGACCGGCACTTATGACCACATCATCGCTCCAGTCATGTTCGATAGACCGGAAGCGGGGGGTGGCACTTGAATAACTCGTGTCATGTGCTATGTGCACGTGTGACCATCTGTGTGCAATGTCCTAGATAATAGCTTAATACCACTTTTTCGATACTCACCATTATCCTGCGCCGACGATAAAGAGAAGTACTTGACGCGATGGACACATTCTAGTGGGAGGATGGTATAGGGAGGATAATGTGGGTCGGCGGGAGAGATTCCTCTTTGTTTTGTTTTACTTTCATTTCACCTATCGCCATCGTTACCTCATACCTAATCAACCGGACGTTCCTTCACTTACATTTGGCAATTTGAATCCATCCAACTTCCACGTAATTCTTGGAGTTGGGTTCCCCGTGGCACTGCATTTCAATGACACCGTCGGTCCTGGCTGCATTGTCTGTTCGATGAATTTGTATATCAGCTGCGGTGCTACCTCTGAAAAGATGCATATGCATGAGTATACACTAAGACAACAAGACAGAGTCAACAAAGCCCACCACCCAAACGCAGCTCAGCCGTGGCCTGCGATGCATCCTGGTCGTTCTTCACGAAACACTGGTACATGCCTTTGTCCTCTTTGGTTATAGATGCAATGCGGATGTGCTCTTTAGACAGTAGACGAACTCGGGATCCTGACCGCAACGGCTGGCCATCTTTAAGCCATGTAACCGACTCTTTTGGAAAACCGTTGCAATTGCACATCTGTGGAATGTATTCATTTGCTTTTAGTTGTCGGCTCGCATTTCTCTCATCCCACCCAAGGCTACTTCTTACCAAGTCAGCGGCTTTGCCTAAATTCACCGTTTGTACTGCCGGATGGATGCTGGTCTCTAATGGGGATGTAACTGATAGTTGCACCTCAAGCGTTTCGCTCCCTTCGCTATTGGTGGCCGTGCAGAAGTACGATCCACCATTTGACTGCTCAACTGATGCTATAATAAAAGTTCCATTTCGAATCTTGGCTCGACCCGTCGAGAGGAGCGCTTCGATTGGCTCCTCATTACCATTGCGCTTCACATACCACCTAAAAATAAATTCACCATCAACATTTACTATATAATAATGAAATAAAATGTTTAGAATGTGGAAGGTATTAGGGGGATGTTTACATATTTTCATCCTCGACGATGAAAACGTAGCAGAAACTTTTGTTTGCAATTACTCACAAGTTTTAACCCTAAATTTCACGTCCGCTTGCACTTCAGGAAGTGCTCCGACCACACCGTAAAAAAAAAGGTGGAAGTTGTTACCTCTTATTATAAAATGTGTCCAATATGTATGAGCATGGTAACCGAGCTTTGGCCCCCAAGCGAGACCTTCTTTCTATTCTGTGACCACATATTGGTTTCAGGAGTAACTTTCGAACTAACGCCGGAAAAGAGCGTGATGGTACTTGTTATAGTTTCCGTGGATAGCTGTTTTTGAATGTCTTTTGAGAAGGTAACCTTGACCTGAGGTGGTAATTGGAATACTGTGCATGTACCCTACCTTAGCGACGTTCCTTGAACTGCGTTCGTTCGCTTACTAAATTCGCCCTATGTAAAGCCATAACAAGCTATGGAAAAGAATGAAATTTCCTGACTTTACAGTCTTCTCTCTATGAAGGCTGTCTAAACAGCTTGTGATATTTTCTCGAACAATTTTTTGCTTTTCGGCCAATTTGTGATTATTTATAATGGTGTTCTCCTTATACCTCTCTTTGACCTAAGATGCTTCAGTCATTTTTAGGGCTTCAATTTCTTGAACTCGTAACAACAGGCGTTTGTCCGGTTTGGTTTTTCGTTTGGATCAAATCGCTTCAGCCTTAGTTATTTATATGAAGAAATAGAAAACTCTTTGTGCCAAAATAGAAAAATCAGTCGAGGTGGGGGGAAGCCTGTATTTTATTCCACCATTACTCGACTTAACTATGGGGCTCACGTACTGCTGTGTTTTTCTTTTGGCAAACGGTTCTAAAGATCTGAAATTACTTTGCCACCCACGCAGCGATAAAAAAATTAAAATTAATCAACTCCAGGTTTTTATTAGAAGCTCGTATCGTTGTCATGGTATGGATGTCTGTTATATACAGTAATAACATTTATAGCGTTAAATCCATTCACTTTGGTGTTCCCACTTTTAGTGACATAAATAATTCCATTTCCCTCTGTTGCGTTAAGTCAAGTCCACTATCATGCCTTTGACTTTAATCGCCGCATCATTTACCGGAAAACTTTTCTCCATAACCCCTATCCACAGACATAAAACTCCTTTTGTTTTATACGTAGATTACTATTTTTGTATGCCAGTTAAAACTATAAGGTTCAAATAAGCTGAGAAATTTGTAGAAAATGTGTTCCTGCACTACCTTATCGACAGAGGAACCTGTATCTAAAATGATGGGCTTGAAAAGTTGGACCCTAAAATTAAATTCTCTGAAATGGTGCACCGTACAATAGTCCTCCCTACAATGATGGACTCTGAAATAAACCGCTCTAAAATGATGGAACTTAAAATCGTGGAAGGTAAAACAACGCACCCTTACAGGTTGAATTCTAAAATAATAAACTTTAAAATGATGCCCCTCAAATTGTTGGATTCTAAAATGAAGTTCTCTTAAATGCTGGATCCTAAAAATGTGGACCCTAAAATTGTTCACTCTAAAATGATGGACTTTAAAGTCGTGGAAGGTAAAATGGCGCACCCTCACAGGTTGGATTCTAAAATAATAAATTTTATAGTGGTGCACCTTAAATTATTGGATTCTAAAATGAAGTTCTCTTAAATGATGGATCCTAAAAATGTGGACCCTAAAATGGTGGATTCTGAAATGATGGACGCTAACATGTTGGATTCTAAGATGTTGGCCCCAAATGGCGAACTCTAAAATGATGAGTTCTAAAGTAATGGACTTCAAAATAATGTACCCTAAGGTGATGCAACCTTCGAGGATGGATCATAAAACGATGAACGCTAAAATGACGGACTATGAAATGATGAACTGGCTCCTCGATAGTATAGTGGTTAGTATACCCGCCTGTCACCCGGGAGACCGGGGTTCGATTCCCCGTCGGGGAGCCTCTGGCGCAAGACTAATGACCTTGCCCAGAAAAAATAAATCATTATGGAAAATTTAACAAGCCTTAGGACTTGCTAAATAAGGCCAAGACCGGTCCCCGGTTCTAGTGCCGATGATGATGATGATGATAAAATGATGAACTAAAAAATTATGGACCCTGAAGTACTGAACATGAAATGTTCTTAGTTGATGAGCCCACAAATGGTGGACCCTAAATAGGCGGTCTCTAAAATGAAACTCTAAAATAACATATTGTAAAACGATGATCACTAAAATGGTGGACCCTAAAGCGGTGTACTCTGAAATGAAATACTCTAGATTGTTGAGCCTTAAAATGATGGACCCTAAAATCCTGAATAATAAAATAATACATGAACTTTAAATGTTACACCTCAGAATGGAATATTATAAAATGTTGGACCCTAAAGTCATGGCTGATAGACCGGTCCGAAAAAAAATTGATTTAGGTGGTAACTCTGTTCCAAGGTGAAATACACCCCGTCACGCTGTACGTTCCGCCATATCAGTCGTAAAAATATCCGACTATGTTCCGGACGTTTGGCTGATGGCCCGGATTGAAGTTGAGATAAGACTTGATGGTACTATGTCAGGGGGAACATAATGCAAATATTTTGATAAAAAAAAACTGGAAACAGTTCATTGTCCGCCCACGAGCACTGTTAACATTTAACTGCTAACAGCATTTTGCAACATCAGAGCCATCTACTTCACCAATACGAATGAAAACGCCGTCCACCAGTACCTGCAAAGAGGGATACCTGATATCTTAGCTCTAACCGAGACCCAGGCTGACTGGTACTCGACAATTCTTTGTTGTCCAGGATACGACCCACATTCGGGGTTTCGTTTTAAGGGTAGAGTCTGCGTCTTAGCCCGATCCAACTTGACCTGTCAAAGGGAAGAAGCATTAGAACCCAATTACTTTGGGATACACCCAAATTGATGGACGGATACTATACTCTAAAAAGATGGACCTCAAATTGTTAGTCCCTAAAATGGTGGACTCTAAAGTGAACCACTCTAAAATGGTGGAACCTAAAATGATGCTAGCTAGAAAGATGGACGCTAGAATGATGCACGCTAGAATGATACACGCTAGTATGATGGCTGCTGGAATGATGCTCGCTAAAATTATACACGCTAGTATGATGGCCGCTGGAATAATGCACGCTGGAATGATGCACGCTAGAAAGATGCACGCTAGAATGGTGCACGCTAGTATGATGCATGCTAGTATGATTCACGCTATAATGATACACGCTAGAATGATTGTTTTTTTAAATATATTTCTCTTAGCAGAGGCGAACCTATAGCGCCGACACGACGCCCTGAGATACCACTAAATAAGTGTTGCAGTTCGTCTTGAACAGTTTCAGGTTGTAACGCTCCGGAAACACTCCCGCGCGGAGGGAGTTCCACATTTTTGCTGCTCTGTAACGGAACGAGTTCTGATGCAGGGATGTTCGCTTCGTCGAGAAATGAACCGCATATTGGTGCAGTCCGTCGGATTCCCTTGCGGAGCGCTTATAAACCAAATTGAGCGGAATATATATATTATATATACTACGAATCTCCGAAGAACAGTACCCGTGATAATATCTGTAAAACAGACAGAAGTCGGCCACGCGCCTTCGATGTGATAACGACTGCAGTCCCGACATCAGTGTCGTGTCCCCGATCAGGCGGATCGCTCGTCTCTGTATGCTTGCAAGTAGTTTGAGGGTATGCTTGGGTGCAGAGCTCCAAACATGAGAGTAATATTCGAGCGCCCGTCTAATTTGGGATTTATTCAGCAGAAGAAGTTGGACCAGTGTAAAATATTTCTTGGCCCTAAAAAGATGACTCAGTTTTCCTGAAGCGGACCTGGCGATGTACCACCCGTGTTTATGGCATGTTTCCCGTGGACCGCCTGCCACGGAATCGGTATTGATTATCATTCAGAAGTCCGTTGCACTCCAAATATTTAACTAACTCGGCGTTGATGACCTTTTCCATCACCTTAGACACCATAGACGATAATGCTATCGGCCGGTAATTTTGTGGGAGATACTTTCTGCCTTTTTTGGGATTGGCTGAACTCGAGCTACCTTCCAGTAGGTAGGAAATGTCCTGCATAAGATACGCGGAAGAGTCTGCCAAGAACCGACGACAGTTCTAGAGCACAGTTCTTAAGGACTATTGCTGGTGTTCCGTCTGGGCCGGTTGCCTTCCTACAGTCCAGCTCACGCAGAATGCGTTGAATAGTACGTGGGCGAAATCGCACATATCGTATCGAAGACCATACCGGCATGATATGATTACGGGTGGCTCCAAAAGACCGGCATCGAGGTTGGAATTCGCAGAAAATAAATTCGCGAGCACATTAGCTTTTTCTTTTGAATTTGTGATTAGTGTTCCGTTGCCCCTCACTAACGGGGGGAAAGAGGAGAAAACAAAGTTATTGCTGACAGCCTTGCCATTGGCCAGAAGGGACGCGAACCAGTTGGACACTCTTTCGTTGTAGGCCTTCTTCGCGGTATCAATCGCCTGATTGCACGCGTTTCTGATTCTAACAAAATTCGCTCTGTTGATCTCCGTGGGATTGGTGCGCCATTCTTTAAATACTCTATTTTTTGCCGCTGTAATCTGCACGCAGTTTTTAACAAACCAAGGTTTATCAATGAATTTCGTTTGATGGAATGCGAAATGTAAATCTCCATCCCGAGAAGAATAATTTCTGTGACCGACTCCGCGCATGCGTTAACACCGGTGTCTCGAAGCACATCTCCGACCACGGAAAGGATGCAAAGAAATCTTGCAAATCATCCCAGTTGGCAGCCCCATACCTCCATACATGGCGAAGCTGCTTAGGTCGGTTATTCGCTTGAAATGCAAGTTGTTGCGCGACCGATACCAAGCAGTGATCTGAGTTTACCAGTAGCGAACAACCTCCATGGTATAAATGCTCGGCTCGAATGTCGAAACAGATCCGGGGTGTTCGCATAATCACCTCGGGTATTCGGCACTCGCGTAGCTTCCTCCAAAAATTTAGTAAAATTGCGGCTAACAGCGAACATTTCCGCCAGTCTCCCAGCCTCGTTGGTTCTGTTGGAATGCGCCGACCGGCCGGAATTATATACATTAAAATCGCCAAAGACGTCAATTTCAGAAGCCAGGTGGTTGATCTGTATCTAGTCTACGCTACGTGAAAGATGTTCGAAAAATCATTCGGGGAGCAGTAAAGACAACAAACAAATGCACGCTAGAATGATACACGCTAGTATGATGCGCGCTAGAATAATGCATCGTAAATCGATAGACCTTAACATATTAGATCTTTAAACGTTTGTTCCTAGAAAAGTATCTTCCAAAATGGTAAGTTCCCAAATGATGCACCCAACACTAATGGTTTCTAGTACAGTGTGACTTCAAATGATAAACTCTGATATAATTGACCCACAAATTGTGAGACCTGACATGGGAAGCTTTAAATTGCCAACCTATATAAAATTGGGTCAAAAACACTACATACATACACTAAACAAATGGAATCCAAAGTCCTATGCCTAGTAGATCTAGCTGTGGTGGAATATAACATGATGAATCCTCAAATGATTGTTCGGTAACATGGAGTCCAATAAAATGACGGTCCCTAAAATGATGGACCCTATACTAATGAAGCTTTAAGAGATAAATTCTAACACGACGAGCCCTCAAATATTGAATCTGAAAACGATGACGAACCTGAAAGTTTGGAACCCATCACTCAGGACTCTTAAAGTGACCAACCATAAAATGGTGGAGCAAGGATTCTTAAGCGGCGGTAAGGTAAAACTATAGGACCTAAAACGGTGGACCCTAATACGATGAGCTATTTATTGAACAGGTTGGGTGAACAATAAAAAACAAAACGGATTTCTGTTTAAATTAAAGATTTCTATTTTATTACGTCCGAACGGCACGAAACCTGGATGCTAAGAAGAAAGAAGTGAAAGTTGACAAATGTGAGATTGGCGTTTCTTGGTGTGGATGACAGTTGTGTGCTTTAAGGGCCTGAATGCAATGAGAGGAGTGAGTGTTATAATTTAGCTTTGACTGCGTACAATTTGAATTCAATTTTTTAATTTGTTTAACACTCCCACTAAAAAGTTAACTTCGAATTGATTTCGCAGTTACGATGTTTTCTGACTGTGTTGTGAATTGCGTGATAAAATATTGTTTGAGTTGTTGCATGTGGGGACGTTTTAGTTCCTCTAGTGGAGTTTTTGTAGACCTTTGGCATCTTGTATGTTGAGCATCCTTCTTTGTTCCTCGAAAAATGCTCTCGTCAGGGGCTTGGTCATCAAATCTGCTTGCTGGTTTTTGGAGGCGACATGCTCTAAAGCAAAGATTTTGTTCTCGAAACTGTCGCGTATGAAGTGATATTTCACGTCAATATGTTTGCTCCTTTTGTGGAACTCGGGGTTTTTGATGAGCTTGATGGCGCTCATGTTGTCGATGAGGAGGGTGCTCTCCAGATCTTGGCACAGGTTGAGGTCCTCGATGAGTCTCTTCAACCAGGTGACGTCCTTCACAGCTTGAGTTGCAGCGACATATTCTGCCTCAGCGGTAGAAAGTGCCACCGTCTTCTGCTTGCTGGAACTCCATGACACGGTTGACTCACCAAACTTCAGAACAACGCCAGACGTTGATTTTCGGGTCTCGACATCTCCTGCATAGTCTGCGTCACTGTAGGCCCGGAGTTTGTTTGTCTGCTCGGCTGGAAAATAAAGACCATACCCACTTGTACCTTTCAGGTACTTGAGTATCCTCTTCACCGCACTCCAGTGGATTTTCTTCGGGTTCTCAAGATGCTGGCTGGCACTGTTGACTGCAAAGGTGATGTCTGGTCGGCTACCTACGGAGAGATACATAAGGCTTCCGACGGCTTGTCGATATGGGAATTCTGGCGCCTCCCTGTCACCATTTTTGTGCATTTCTGCACTCATTTGATGATGATGGTCTACCGGAATAGCAACAGCATTTGCGTGCTCCATGTTGAAGCGCTGCAGAATTCTCTTCCAGTAGGCCTCATGGCGGAGAAGAATTGAACCATCTGTCATCCATTCAACTTGTAGTCCAAGGTAAGTGCTCAAATTTCCAAAGGTAATATCGAAGTTCTGGCGAAGTTGGTTTATTAGTTCCTCAATCATTTTCTCATCTTTTGCAGCAATCAATCCGTCGTCGATGTGAATTGCCAGCATCAACTGATTCTCAGGATCTCCGTTGGTGAAGACACAGTGATCAGCTCTGGTTGGACGTAGTCCAGCTTTGGCCAGGGACTTCGTGAGGTGTTTGTACCAGCATCTCGACGCCTGCTTGAGTCCATACAAACTTCGGATGAGTTTGCACACTCGGCTGGTACCATCTTCATAACCTTTTGACTGCTTCATGTAGATGACTTCTTCCAGCTTTCCATAGAGAAAAGCTGTTTTAACGTCGAACTGTTTGAGGAAAAGATTTTGGGAGGCTGCAAAGGATAGAATGAGGCGAATGGAATCAAATCGGTATACGGGACTAAAGGTCTCATTATAATCGACACCAGGAGTTTGACTGAAACATCTAGCAACAAGCCTGGCCTTGTATCGTTGGATGCTACCATCAGGGAATTGTTTCACCTTGTAACACCATCGATTGTCGATCACCTTCTGATCTGGTGGTGGTTCCTCCAGAAGCCAAGTATGATTCCTCTGCAGCGAATTGATCTCCTCATCCATGGCTGCTTTCCATTTTTCAGAGTCCTCGGATTTGATGGCGTCATCGTAGCTTTCAGGATCAAGTTGGCCAGTCACTGAAATCAAACCAGAAGGATACCGAACCGGTTGGCGAATTTGGTTCCTGTTTCTCAGATTGTAGTTTTGCAGTGGTACAGGTTCTTCGAGTGGCTCTTCATCATCCGTTAGCGCATACAAGGGTTCTTCAGCTTCGCTTCCAGAATGTTCACCACCGTTCATCAAGTTCACGATCTCTGGCTCCTCATCAATTTCAGCAACTTGAGGAACACTCAAGTTCATTGTTGCTGGCTCATTGCTTGACTTGTCTGCTGAAAATCTTCTCAAGTTCATTGTTGCTCGCTCATTGCTCGACTTGTCTGCTGAAAATCTTTGTCCAGTGAATTTCACATCTCGAAAGATGTTTACCTTGTTTTCAGTAGGAAACCAGACTCGATACCCTTTCGTCGTTTCGTCGTAACCTACAAATATGCCCTTTTTGGCTTTGACATCCCATTTCTTTCTCTTTTCCTTGGGGATGTGAACGAAAACTTCCTCACCAAAAGACCTGAGTGAGGCAAGGTCTGGTTTCTTTCCCAGCCAGAGGTCGCAAGGTGTTGCTCCATTTTTGCTGCTGGTTCCAGTCCTGTTCAAGGTGTAGGCTGCGTAGAGGATTCCCTCTGCCCATAGCTTCCTTGGGAATTTTCCTGCATGAAGAATAGTCCTGGCCGATTCAATAATTGTCCTGTTCTCGCGTTCTGCTGACCCGTTTTGCTCTGGTGTGTAGGGAACCGTTATTTGGTGTATCACAACGAGATCACTGGTGATTTTCTCCACGTCCCTGTTGGCAAATTCTAAACCGTTGTCAGTCCTGGTGACTTTGATGCCTTTGTCCAGGTGTTTTTCTGCTTGGAGAAGGAATTTCTTCAGACACTGTGCTGTTTCCGACTTCGCCTTCATGAAAAACAAAGTTCTCCAGTGGCTGAAGTCATCTTTGATCAGCAAGAAATAACGAGCGCCTCCTATTGATGTGTCAGGCATTGGGCCGCACAGATCAGCATGAACAAGTCCACCAACTCGTTCGGTTTTTGAAGTACTTTTTGGAAAAGGGAGCCGGTGCATCTTGCCGAGGGTACAGTCGTCACATTTGACTTTGTCGTCCGTAAAGGGTAAGTTCATCCTCCTCAAAATCTTTCTAACCTGCTCGAAATTCTGATGAGCTAACCTTTTGTGCCAGGTGAGGAGTGTTTCTTGTTTGACCACGACGTTTGCCTGGTGCTCATTTGCCACGATTCTAAATTTCATCTCGAAAAGTTGATCAGATCTTCCTCGCACTGCAACGATATTTCCATCCTTCAATAGATGGCAAGTCCTGCTGTCTGATTTTTGAGACATGCCTTTGTCAAGGGCTGCTCCTAGGGAGAAAAGATTGAAGCCTAGATCTGGAACATGGAGGACGTTACTCAGTATTTCAGCTTCCAGATTTTTCCGTCGAAAACTTCGACCTCAATGTCTCCAGATCGCACAGCTGCGATTGTTTTGCCATCACCAATTCGAACAGATTTTGGCTGCTGAAAATGGACGAAATTTGAAAACCATTCGCGCCGATGAGACATGTGGTCCGTAGCACCAGAGTCGAGGTACCAGATGTTGGAACAATCCAGGTTGTCCGAACCGAGAGTCAAAGCACTGATCAGCGCGTTGTTTTTCCTGTTTAAGTGGCCCTCCTTTTCTGCGTTTCTCTCATTGGATGCTTTTCTCTTGAAACAGTCTTGATTCCAGTGGCCCGGCTTCTTGCAATAATGGCAGGATTTTGAGGATTTCTGCTCGAAGTTCTTTTGTCGTGATTTCCCAGCTATAAAAGCCATGTTGTCGCTTGCATTTGCAGGCTCTAGCCTGGATTCTTCGACAGAGAGTCTGGAAATAAGGTTGGTAAGATTTCTCTCATCGGGCTGTGTTGATTCCCATGCACTGATGAAATGTTTGAAGGTGGAGGGAAGAGTCATTAAAATTTTTGTGATTATCTGCTTATCAGAAATTCTCTCACCCATAACCTTTAATCGATGTGCAAGGTTTTCCAACTTGGCAACGTGTGTAGCAATGTTGTGAGCTGGGTCTTTCTGAACACTGTACCATTGTTGAAGTAGCATGTGAATGCCGGTCTCCGACTTTTGTTCATAAACAGATGAAAGTTTGTCCCACATTTCCTTGGAAGTCGTGCAGTTGATGATGTGAAGTATCGGTTCCTCGCCGACTGATGTGGCGATAGCACGATTTCTCCGCTGACGATGTCCCATGCTCCACTAGAGAGTAGAATGATGCGTACCTGGAACTTCCACGTACTCCAGTTCTCAATGCCTTTGAGTTTGGTTATCCGATTTGATTCGTTCACCATCGTGGTGTTGTAAAATTTCACTGTTGCACGAGGGTGAACTTACAACACGAGATTTTAATCGAAAAGAATTTAAACAACACAAAAATATTTATCGTTCCGCGAACCTGGGCCCATAACCTATTGAACAGGCAGGGTGAACAATAAAAAACAAAACGGATTTCTGTTTAAATTAAAGATTTCTATTTTATTACGTCCGAACGGCACGAAAGCTGGATGCTAAGAAGAAAGAAGTGAACGTTGACAAATGTGAGTTTGGCGTTTCTTGGTGTGGATGACAGTTGTGTGCCTTAAGGGCCTGGATGCAATGAGAGGAGTGTGTTATAATTTAGCTTTGACTGCGTACAATTTGAATTCAGTTTTTTAATTTGTTTAACACTATTAAATAATGAGCCATAAAACAATGGGCCCTAAGACGATGCGTCATAAAGCGATGGGTTCTTAAATGATAGACCCTAAAATGATGAACCCTGAAACGATGGGCCATAAAACGATGGGCTCTTAAATGCTAGGCCGTAAACTGATGGACGCTAAACAGATGGGGTCTAAAACGACGGGCCATAAAACAATCAGCCATTAAACAATGGGCCATAAAACAATGGGCCCTAAAACGATGGGTCATGAGACGATGGGCTCTTAAATGATGAACCCTGAAACAATCGGCCATAAAACGATGGACTCTAAAACGATGTACCCAAAAAAACTGGACTTGAAAATGGTAGAATCTAAAATAGTGGGTCTTTAAGTGGCGAGCTGTAATATGATGATCGTTTACCCAAAATTGGTTGATGCTAATATATGTACATGGTGCAATACAAAGTCATTTAGTTTAAAATGGTGTACCTTAAATTGGTGGACTTTTAAGTGTTGACCCTAAAATGCCGTTCGACCCTCAAATGGCATATCCTAGGACGATGAACCCAAAAACAATGGGTTTTACAATTATAGACCTTTAGGTGTTGGGCCCTAGAGTTCTGATCTATAACATATTGAACTCAAAAATGATTGATTGTGAGATCGTTAAACCGTGAGAGGTTCCTTCTTCAGTACAGAAGCATATAACAGAAGACACTTAAATACTGAAGCCTTAAGAGATAGACTTGAAAGAATGAACTCTAAAACGCTGAATCGTAAAATCCTATAAAATTATGGGTCCTTAGGCGCCAGACCATACAGTAGTGATCGTGGTTTCTAACTTGCTAAACTCACAAAAGATCCATTAATTAGTGGATGCTTTAATATTGGAGTACAAAATATCAGAAATGAATCCTTAAATGGTGTACACGAGGAAACCAGTGGTGATAGTTTAGCGTTTGAAATAATAGTGAAGAAGATCTTGTGATTCGAACTGACGCTATGACAGCTCGAATCACGAAAAAATTTTTACCTAAGCGTTACACATCAGGCTACTGACCGTATTTAGAATTTGATTTCCAAACTTGACTATACTCCACTGATGTGAATTATTTTTGTTTATCGCTTGGTATACGGTTCTGATGTATTTTTCTTATTCGATGTTTCGTTCGTGTTCCTCACTAGTTTTGCTTGTGAATTGTGTGTATCTGTTAGAATCGCTACAATAGAGGTAGGCGAAAATGATTGATCTATAAATAGTAGAAAGAACAGACCATAGAGTTCAGTAATTGGGGATACCAACATTTTTATACGATTTTTGCTGAGCTGATGGACCCGAAACTATTTAATTTGAATCAAAAGGCTAGCTCTGGTAGAGTTGAACCCGACAATAGAAGTCTGATGGAAGGCGGAAATCGAGACAGAGGAACGTTTGAATATTTGAATCCCTGAGTAGGGATTGACGTTGGGGATTTCAAAGATTTGAATTCTGGGATTATCGTATGAACGATCTAGTGTTTCTAAGTTTCGGTTGCGGCATGACGTAGAGGACTCAAGAAGTGGAAACTCGTAGACTGATTTCATATTAATGTCCAGCGAGAAGTTTCACACGTAAGAATCTATTCTCAATACACATGCTATTAATACGAGTATAACGTATCTTCTAAGTCATCCATGCAGGGACAAACACTCTTCCATTTAATTTCAGGATCCCTAACTTGCTACAATTTTACAGAAATAAATTGTAAGTTTATTGCCTGAATTGTCTAAGAAACTTCTCCCCGTCAGATTTACCTGCGCACATGGAATGGTGTACATATCACCTCCTTACTAAGGTGCGTGCTAGTCTTCTGAGTTGAGTCAGTGTTGTCACTTACTTGTTTCTTAATTCTTTGTACTTCATATGCATTCAGTTGCCAGATCTGCCCCTTCCTCCTTATTTATCCAATGCAGTCGGATAGTTTAATACTTTTCGCGAGTGATGATCCGTCAATACAGTTGATTTATAGAGGAAAGGAAGGAACGAGTAAAACGCTATAAGATTCAACAAAACACGTTAATAAGAGGGTAGTTCTCAAACTTGTGTCTCGAGACATCGACAAGGATATGCAAAGCTACTTTCACATTGATCTCATTGCTCAAGTGATAATCAATTTCAAAGAATACGTCAAATCAAATTTTATACAACGAAGGTTGTCTAGAAAAGGGCAGCTAAGGTTGTGACCAATGATACTCTTTGCCAAAAAAGGGACACGACAATGGGTCTTAGAAGGCAATGAAAGGGTCGGACTATGTGGTTTAGCGAAATTGTTTGATAAGCCGAGAGTGACGAATAAGTGGACTCATTGGATGAGAATTAATGATATACCCCGACAAGAACGATCAGCCAAGATGTACCTTAGAAAACAATGAGAGGGTCGGACTAGGTAATATTTAAGGAAATTTTGCGAAAAGAAAGGAATCCTTAAGTCGATGTCGGGATGTTAAAAAGGCACCACATCGGATAAGAATCACAAAATTCCTCGACAAGAATAATAGACCTACATTAAGCTTAGAAAACGTTGAAAGTGGGACCAGATAATAAATTATTATGGAAATTCTTTGATAATAAAGCTACTCTTAAATTAATGTTAGAAAATAAAAACTGGGAGCATGTTGAAGGAGAATCAACGATATACTTCGATAAGAATGACACATAAGAAGGTGCTGTGGGGAGGAGAAGTATTATGCCGGCCACAGTTCACTTCTTCCCCATCAATCACGAAACGTAAGTTCCACCGCAGCAACTGTTCATCAAAAAAGAAACACGCTCAGGGACTGCAGCACAGGAGAAGAGTCAAATGAAACACACTGATTGCCGGTACACGTTGAAAAGGTTTATTCATTTTTATTCGTATCCTTGGTTTACACAAACTAAACGTGCACTTTCCGCTCGATTAGACGGGACGTAATTAATAATTCTATGTATTACTTTTAAGCGATAACTCACGACAAATTCGATTTACCTTACACTCGACTTTTTGATGAGGGATATATGCATAGTATACCCGCCTGTCACGCGGGAGACCGGGGTTCGATTCCCCGTCGGGGAGCCTCTGGCGCAAGACTAATGACCTTGCCCGGAAAAAACAAATCATTATGGAACATTTAACAAGCCTCAGGAGTTGCTAAATAAGGCCAAGACCGGTTCCAGGTTGTAGTGCCGATGATGATGATGATGATATGCATCCCCGCGGCACCACGGAGCTGCAGGAGCTAGCACGACCTGTGCGATCGCCAGAAGAAATGAGACTCCGCGATAATCATCTCGTGCAGATCTGATTCGCTACGAGGGAAATTTTTAGGGGAATTTTCCCTGAGAGAGAAAATATTTCCCTCCACTAGGGAAAACAATTGCCTACCACCAGAGGAACGTAAAGTCTCTCTTGTGGGAACAAGAAAATCAGATCTCGTAATGTAGATCATGGTGGTGTGTGTGAGATCGATCGTTGAGATCAGATTGTTTACATATGCGCGGAGGCAATGGCAAAACAAAGCAGGCAGGCGGCAAGAAGTACATCGCGTCTAATAAATAGACGACGATACTTCGAAGAAATGTGGTAAGAGAAAAGATGAGACGAGGGCGTCATAAAAGTCTTAGATGAGTGATGCCCTTGTGTAAATATATGAATAGACATTGCGATACTCTATACAATGAAAATTGTATGTCGTATCTTGGGTCGGTGGCCAAAACGAATTGCTTGCATTTGTATATGCTGGATAAGGCGAGGGATCATGGTCGGGTATATGGCAGCTGAACAAACAAGCTGCCCGACGCTGCTTGGCAGTTGGACAACGAATCGATGTGTGTAAGACAAGTTGTACACATGTTAGGCTGGGAATAGCGAATTCAAGGCTAAGATTCCCTGACTATGTGGTTAGATTATATGTGAACCAATAAGTTTTCTTTTCAGGAATATGCTGTTTGGAACAGAATTCTTAAGAGGAATTTTGAATTCGAATAAATGTATGCAGGTAAGAATTCTCTTCCAGGAGCTTTTAGGTAAATACATTTGGTGAATTTTATTGCGTGAAGCATTTACAGGTGCTTAATGCGATTGCATTAGCAAAAAGTTGCTACAGACTGGATGGAAGTTATGGGGGTTTTTTTAAGTAAGTGAACCATGGGGTTTTGCGGATCCGCCACAGTGCTTTTGTAGGCAATGGAAGGTCGAACTATATAGTATTTACGAAATGCACTGATAAGATAGTGACGCAGAACCGAACATTGGATAAGAATCAATGACATTCCTCAACAAGAATGATACATCAAAATATATTTTACAATGCACTGAAAGGGTCGGACTAGACAATATTTAGATAAATTGTGCGATACGAAAACAAGACTTAAATCCATATCGGGGTGTAACGAGGCGTCACATTGAATGACAATCAATGATATTCCCCGACAAGAACGACACGTAAGAACGTGTTTTTGAAGACAATATAAGGGTCGGACTATAAAGTAAATACTTTGATAAAAAATGATGCTGGACCGAGACTGATCAATAAGCGGATGAAAATTAATTACGTTCTTTGACAAGACAAGAATGATGTGTAAGAACATCTCTTCGAAGGCAGAAAGGGGGTCGACCTATATAGTACTTGGTGTTAAGCAAGCGACTATTAAGTCCATGTCGAGATACACATAAGAGGCCATATTGGATAAGAACCACCGACGTACGTAAGAACATATCTTAGAAATAATTGAAGAGTATTGCAAGATATAGTAAAAATGTGATTGAGTAGTCGACAAAAGGGTCGGACTAGGTATTGCTTGGTGAAATTCTATAATAAGATGGTTGTTACACCTCGCTTTACACTCCCTCTCAAACAATCAAGATTCCATCATCTTATGATCCATCATCCTATATATATAAAAAATCATCAATTCCTATGATTCCATCTATATAAACAATCGTCAAAGTATTCTGCATACAATGCAATACTCGCCTTTCCCAGAAGCAATACAATGCATAGAATTAAAACTCGCATTCATTCTCCACGAACAATTAATTCATATCGCATACGTTCCGATAATTACCTATCCATGCCAAAGCCAATTATCATATATCAGTCATACAATTGACCCACTCCCCAAGGCCACTGCATGCTGCTTCATATTACGAAAATCCTAAACGGTCTCAGTTTACAAGTACACATGTTTACAAGTGTGATATACGATATACGAGCACAAGCCTCATTATCAAAGGTCACCGACTACGAAGTAGTTGAACGTCGGTGACATGCTGAGCTCGGCGAAAGTAGCGAACACAGCAGTGAGTCGCAATTAGTCGTATCATACGATTTGTACGTAGAGCAATGTACTGTAATTGGTTCTACCATTGCCACTACGAGTCGAATAATTGTTTAATCGATACCGATGCATTTTTGGCAAGGAAATTTAAACGATTATCGAAAATTGCAAATTGCGAGTGACAGGTAAATAACCCCCAAATAGGCTATACGCTCTGGGTGAGAAAAATGCTCCGTCTGCATTAACTCCCCAATTAAAATGGTATTTAAAGGGTAGTGCAAGTGAGTTTCTTTGCAGTGTAAAGTAAAAACAAGGAGACTGCGGTCATGCACGAGAACAGCGGGTCTTCTTGTTTTTTGTAAATAAAATAAATAACTGTCGAGAAGGGATCGACATTCCCATCTAAAGTTAAATATTGATAAAGTGTAACCGAAAAGTAGAAGAAACAAGTAAAACTGCAAGTAAAATAAAAGTGTTAATAAAAACCTAGTACCAGAACAAAGTGAAAGAGTTTTTCTTGTGACCATCGAGAGGACACCCCTCACAGGAGGCAGCAGTTTTTCCATCCATCAAGGAAAGAGTTCCAACACGTCTTGAACGCCGTAAGTAACGAAAATTTCCCTAAAACTAGATATTACATTTTGGTGCCCAACGAGGGGCCATAATAAAAATACCCTAACCAAAACACCTTCACGATAATTAAATAATAAATGTTAATATCTGGGGTTACGCTCAGGTAATACATTTTAATGACAATAAAATATTAATAAATAAAACAATATCTTGGCCATTTAGCTGCCCGATAACCTAAAATATTAAATGATAATATCAGAGGTGAAATTTTGATGTTACATTTTGGCGCCCGAACAGGGACATAACAGAGGAAATTATAACTAACAACACATTCATGATAACAAAATATTACATGTTAATGTCAGAGCTCAAGCTTTGATGTTTCATGGTGATGCCTGAGCGAGGGTGACGAACATGTCAGTCATCGGTATCAATGATCTTCGTCAAAAGAAACAGTACGAGAGAATGTGTCTCAGAAGCCAATGAAGGAGTCAGACTAAGTAATGTCCTACGAAGTTATAGCGTATTGCTACGATAGTGAAGAATGTGTGATTCGAACTGACGTTTTGACGGTTAGAATCACTAAAAATTGAACCAATGGTCAACACATCAGGCCACTGCAGCGTGTACGAATTCAATTTCTAAACTGAAGTACACTCAACTGATGTGGAATTGATATGCTTTTGCTTGGTATAGTGCTAATGCTTTTACTTTTTCGATTTTCTTTCGGTGTTATTCACTATTTGCTTGTGTATTGTGTGTGTAACTGTTAGAAACGCCACAGTGCCATCATGACTTGTCTCCGAGTCAGTCCGGGCCATCCCTCATACACCCGAAACAGAGTCTGTGGGGGCTCTCTATTTTACATGGAGAACCAACCCACAATTTCAAGAACAATTTCCGCCTTATTTCGACCGCTAACAGCGCGTCACATCAACCCCTATCCCGCTGTTCATGTTATTCACATGGGATATCATATTTCCCAAATGGACGCATAGCTGAATTCATTCTTCTATGCAGATAATGCATAATTGAATTCAGCTACCTTTTTGCCATACGGTAACTCCATTTTTGCTAGCCCATGAGATTTCCATCGGAAATCACATCATGTCAGTTAGCAACAACAAGTTGAAGCAGACGACACTGTTACATACGCATGCAACCGCTGGGGAATTTATCGAAATATCTAATTAGTTCTCATGATAAATTACTGTAGCAAATTTGCCGTCACTTCGGCTTTTCCGCAGATCATCCATTCGCTTGGGATCAATGATCTCTTTTCGCAGGTGAATAGCACCAGCCACATTTCCTCTTCTTCACAGTTCTGTCTTGCTACCATTCAATGTACTCTGAGATCACCATATTCACCGAATTAGGTCAATGGGTTCTCCTCAAAGTTACATTGATTTATGCACATACAACCAAACCCATCCCGAGATCACAGTACATCGTGTTTCTGTTCTCTCATTCTCCCATGTTCGTTGACGATCGAATTAACCAATGTATTCACCACACATCGACTGGAGTGACAATGAGAGAGCAGAAGTATGATCTCTATTGGTTGTCCGGTGCAAAAAAGTAAAGTACCCATCTTCATCCCTAATTCAGTCAGTCGCTATTCATCCACCACACCGGGCACAAGGAGTTAAAAATCGTCCCGCGGCGCGCACACACGCGTTACCACAGTTGAGTCAAAAGAGAAAAGTTCCTGCGCGACTACCAGTGTATTTTTAATGTACAGGGATTTTCCGTAATATAGTGAATCTTGTGACAATCGCAAATAATTTATTAAAGCTTACGGCAAGTTATAAAATTAAGAAACAATAAACATAAGAAAATTATTAAACTAGACAACTCCCACAGTGTGTTTGTTATTTTTGCTCTTTCCTTGGTGCTTTTACTTTGGTATTATTTATCCAGTGACGTTGGGGATATAAGTGAAACCGTGCCATACGTCGGCATTCATACTTCTACCCCCACAAGTCGAAGAATTCTCTGGAAGGAATCGCGGAATGTTCAGCGTGACGTGGTGGTACCTCACCTTGGTACCGGCTACCACCTAAACCAACCTTTCCTCGAATCGGTCCATCGCCTGAGCGAGGGTGACGAACATGTGCAGTTATTGGTATCAATGATATTCGTCAAAAGAAACAGTACGAGGAAATGTGTCTTAGAAGGCAATGAAGGAGTCAGACTAAGTAATCTCCTACGAAGTTATAGCGTATTGCTACGATAATGAAGAATGTGTGATTCGAACTGACGCTATGACGGTTAGAATCATTAAAAATTGAACCCATGCTCAACACATCAGGCCGCGGCCGCATGTACGAATTCGATTTCTAAACTCAAGTACACTCAAACTGATGTGTTGTTATGTTATGCTTTTTGCTTATTCGAATTTCCTTTCGGTGTTCTTCACTATTTGCTTCCATGTTGTGTGTGTATCTGTTAAAAACGCCACAAAGTTCTTCATCAATCAAATGGATCCCAACATATAATAGAGAACACCAGAAGACCGCTGTGGAAAGAATTTAATTATATTCTCTTTGTGGAGAAACAGAGTGCCAGACGGCAGATATCACACTGTATTTGATCCAACAATATCCTTCAATAGGAAAGTGATTTTCAAACTTCCAAACTACAAACAACATCAATCGACGTATCGACTTGCCTTAGAAGAGGTGAAGGTGCTTGGTTTGATTCACCGAAGATATTGACATAAAATTGGTGTGCGAAGCGGGGTACAACAAGCAACAAAATTAGGCTCAATCAACGTACATCAATGGAAAAACGAAGAACATACCATAGTGCAAATGGAATGGTTCGTCCTGGATAATTTGAGTCTAATTGAACGATGGGGTGCTGCTCAAGACTCCATTGTGAAAGAAAGTCGAATGAAACTCTTCAAAAACAAATTTGATATATACGCAATCCTAAAACGTCAAAAAAGAACTACGCCTGGTGAGAGACAATGTCCACCTTCAACAGAAGACAGGAGCTTGGGGCGAAAGATTTATTCGACAGTGAAGAGAAAATAGAAGTTAACATTTAGTCTTAAGTAAAATATGTAATTAACTTGTTAAATAAATGTGGATATAAAACAAAACAAAAAAACAGGAGCTTGGGGTTGGGAACAAGCCGAGGAAAAAAGATAAAGACACCATCCGGTTATAAACAAGAGCTCAAGCACGAAATCTAAAATCGGCGAAAACACGTAAGAATACGTTAGAACGATTTTAGAAATGGGCCATGAGTAAGCTAAGGAATTCAAAGATTTTTCCTGAAAAGGAATTTGAGTCCAAACACTCTTTAGGAAGGAATCAAGGAGCAAACCGAATGAAAACAATTGAGAAAGACTTCTTAAGGACAAAACCTGTCTTAGATGAAAAGAAGCACCAAAATACCTGAAACTCACTGAAATATTCATACAGAGTTTTGTTTCAAAAGAGAAATAAAGGAACGGAAATTGAATTGGATTGTAAGCAATTTCCAACTCCGAAGGGAAGTTCTATTCTCTTGGTCTCCTTCCGATGTTGCTGAAAAAATCGTTCGATACTCTGAAGATGACAACACGTATGTCTTTTTTCGGGTGAAAATATAAACTCGCACGTGTGTTCGAAAAGTGGAAATAGATCCATCTGGGGGAAAGTGGGCAACACTATCTCACCACTCAATGACGCATAATCCTACTACAACCGACGGGCGGCTGGAAATAATCTGACTGAAGTTTGAAGTAAGAACATTCTGAATCCGCAGAAGTGGGAGCGACACATGCTGTGTTGAGGCACCAGCACTGATTTGACGGGCATTAAAAAAAGGCAAGGAATCCGCAATAAATCGATTGGAATGAGATGTTTAACTTCAATAGCTCGGCTAAAGCTGATTAATGACTCTGCACTAATTGGAAGTGAGGTCAACGGTTCCAACTCGTATCCATCTCCGGGGTGGAGATTAATGGCTCTGAACTGATTGGAAGCGGGCATCAATGACTCTGCACTAACTTGTGGAATATAAATGAAGGGACTTCGCGAATGTGTACAAAGCCCCGCAAGGAGAAATTAGTTTTCTACACTAATCACATGACTGTCCGCAATTCCATCTCTGGTTGCAGACACAGCCTTTAGCATATATCATTGTTTCCTTGTCCCAGTATCATATGCCCACAAAGCTTTTGTAAGGACATATGAATGTTGATTTAGACGCCCGTTCCATGTGCGGCTCTTGCACGTCTTTAAAATGTACTCAAATGAACTTAAGATAGTATCCAAAACCTAGCAGAAGGGAGAAGTAGCCAACGAATATGACTGGGAGCGGGAGGAGGACGAGATTGAAGCGGTGCAATGGAAATGGAAGCCTAGGCATCATGACTTCATTTCATTTGTACTGTGGAACGTGTGTGGTCTACCGGGGAAGGGGAATCTTGAAATGAAACTCTGCAAAACATGTCAACGTCATGTCGTACACAAACACATATGCACATGTGAGACCATATACAAACACAAGTGTTCGCATTTATCTGACATATTTCAAAGGCTTGAAAAAGGAAGCAACAGACACGGATAATCCCCCACTTCTTTGCCACTGTAACTGCACCTTTAGAAACAATGTGCAACGGCAAAGGAGATGCTAGTCTATCCCTATTGCATGGCAAAGCTCTATACGTACTGCACCATTGTTTGCCCAGCAATCACTGCCCTCTTCTTATGTGCAAATCTATCTACGTACCAGTAGCCAAGGCAAGTAGCTATATAGCTGTATACATACAGCACAAACATGACTACGACTGGATATCCACATATCTACTTTTTACACAAATCCTATTGCCACCTCTACTCTCCATTGTCACCTACAGCTCTACGAATATGCGCTGCCAAATATCCTTTCAGTTTTGTGCTTGAAATTTAATATCTCCCCATCCATCCGTTGGCTCAATCTGCCTCCCTCTCTTGTCCGGTTCAAGGCAAACAAATCACAAAAAATTACACAAAACGAAGAAGCAGAAAAAACACACAAAAAAGGATGAAATCTAATTTAATAACTGTTATATTAAGACCGCACTAAGATAACCACCTGAACGACCTTCCTCCTTCCCCTAGCCGAGCCACCTCACGTTCGTGTGTAATATGTGGACCCCAGGACTCCTGTGGGTGACAAAAAGACCGTTGGGCCAGGATGCGGACTATGATGAAAGCGACGACAACGTCGACAACTACGACGATGTCCTTGTTATATGACATGCATGTCAATGCACTCAGCCACACGAACTACACTATCATCCGTTCTGTTCACTTATCTATCTCTCAACTCTGGCTGCTTTTTGCCGTTCCCCTTTGCCTCGTCATTCTTTCAACCCTCACCCGGCCACATTTTATTTTTCTTCATCACAGCCCGTCACTCCTTATTTCCATATTTTGTCATCCTTGCCACATGCATCCTTTTGCGGACGATGCAAATTTCCTGTTCACGGAAATAAACCAAATCTTGTGTGCAACTTTGTGTTTGGAAGCTGTTTTTTCGTCTCGTCCTTCACGCCACACTGTCAGCCATCCTCCAGAGAAATTAGATATCCAATTTAAGGAAATCCATTGCCAGCGATATCCTTGCAGCTACAATCTGCACATCACTATTTTCCCCTTCAGCGGACCGAACGCGACCGCCGGGTACGCGGATTTCCTAAAGTGAACGCGAAACAAAAGACACCGAAAAGGCAAAAAATACGAAGGAATACAAAAAACAATAACAATAACAATAAATAAATAAATAGAGTAGAATAAAACACAATATCCGAGAATATCCTTGCGTAGAAGCTCATGCACACACAGCAGGAGCTCCTCCATCGGCACGTTTTACAGCAGTTTTACAACCAATTTCACTTAAGTGCCGGTACGTGCGCAGGATAACAGACCTAAGTACCCTTTTAAGTACCTGTTTAGGGCTCGATGCTAATGAATGTACCGTTGTTAGTTCGTATTCTGCACCCTCTACCGGCCCCCGCCCGGTAGCCACTTTACATACAGGTACGTGTATTCAGGATTATGTGAGTGCAACAAAACTCATGAAAGACTATCAGCTACAAAGTGAACTTTTACACTACGTTACAAATGAAGATCCTTGCTATGCTCATCCCATTTTAACATTGAAACGGTATCCGTTTCTGTTTCGAAGTTAAACGACTAACAAAGAACTGACACAGTAACTCCTCCACTTCACACGGCGGATCCTCTATTAACGACTACAAACTCCCACAACCAAATAATTCGTGGCTTCGTTACTACACCTAACCGCCCCCTCTGCACGTCGTAGTAACCCAATACGAGAATTGTAGTAAATAAGAGATGGTAAAGTGTCGCGAGGGTGGGCTTTCAATCGGGAAGTAGTTCCACAGGCAATAAAGGACACGACAAATAATAAGTGTAAACTCCTTAGGTTACAGTTTTGTAAAAGTGTTCTGTGCAGCGTATGTAATTGTCCTGTACACTTCGCCCAATGAAATATAAGCTCACTGGTAATATATAACACAAGAACGTGTCAATAAGATACGTAAAACGTGTCCTTACTTACTTAGCAGGCGCCACGTTGGGTGGTGAACCTGCACATCAACGAACCATTCTCTTAGGTAGCCTTTAGCTAGCAGTCTCTGGTTCCGCAAATTGATTGGCGTCATACATAATCGGTGCACGCTGCCCCGGGTAGGGCCTTGCGCTCCCTCGACGGTGTGGTGTCGCAGACACTTCCAGCTGGATCGTCGTTGGTCATCAGATGTAGGCTATCTTGGTATCTATAATAGTGCGAATAGGATTGTGATGATATCTCCCAAATGTCGCAGTACAGCGCGAGTGGAAGAAGGGAGAAAGGATAAGAAATGAAAGTATCAATGTAACAAAGAAGGAAACACATAATCAGCCACATATTCGTGTGGTTCGGCTGAAGAATAAATCTTCCTAATTTAGTTCATCCGAAGTTGAATCTTCCACTTGTCTGAAATTAATTCTTAACGTGCAGATCCCGTTTCCGGGGCGTTGTGCTTCTCCAAGTTCGTTTGAGCAAGGATCGTGAGTAGGGTGTTAGAATATACTCACAGCTAGGCCAGCTTGTCGTAAGAGGCGACTAAAGGCCGAGTGGTAGCCGGGGTCCCAACGCCCTGTGCGTCCGGTGAAATACCACCTCATCAAGCTTTAGGCTCCGTGAAATGGTCGGGAGAAATCCCTGGCCGTCTTTCGGAGGTTGGCTGATGGACCGGTTCGAGAAAAGGTTGGTTAGGTGGTAGTCGGTCCCAAGGTGAGATACCACCCCGTCACGCTGTACATTCCGCCATAACGCCGAGAGAAATGTTCGACGGTGTTTCGGATGTGTGGCTGATGTCCCGGACTGACACGGAGATAAGTCATGATGATACCTTCTGATATAAAGAATTCCGGAGGTAAACTAGTCTCCCATTCGGATCTCCCTGGGGGGCTATGTCAGGGGGAACATCATGCAGATATCGTGATAAATAATGGAACTTTGAGAGGTTCGTCATCGCATAACCGGGCTAGCCCTCGAGGCTCGGCCGACGCTCGACTGATGACGGCATTTTGTAACATCAGGGGCATCGGTTTCACCAATACTAATGTAAACGCCGTCCACCAATATTTGCAAGCAACGAAACCTGATATCCTTGCCCTAACTGAGACCCAGGTCGATTCGTCAACTGATTCGACATATCTTCGTTGCTCAGGATATGACTTACATTCGAGATTCCGTTTTAAGGGCGGAGTCTGCGTATTCGCACGGTCCGATCTGGCTTGCCAGAGGATGGAGGCGTTGGAGCCCAATAATATGGACATCATATGGTTGAGGGTCGTGCTGAGGAATTCCGTTAAATTTCTTTGTTGTCTTTACCGCTCCCCGAATGACGTTCGACCGACGACATTTTTCGAACATCTTTCATATACCGTCGAGTGGATACAGATCAACCACCCAGCTTCTGAAATTATTGTCCTTAGCGATTTTAATGTGCATAATTCCGACTGGTTGTTACATTCTAACAGAACCGACGAGGCTGGGAGGCTGGCGGAGATGTTTGCTGTAAGCCACAACTTGACTCAACTCGTGGGGGAGCCAACGCGAGTACCGGATGCCCAAGGCGATTATGCGAACACCCTGGATCTGTTTTTGACATCCGAACCGAGTATTTATATCGTCGAGGTTTCTGCGCCATTGGGAAACTGAGATCACTGCTTGGTATCTGTCGCGCAAGCACTTGCACACCAAGCTAATAACCGGCCTAGGCAGCTTCGCCATGTATGGAAGTATGGGGCTGCTAACTGGGACGATCTGTGAGATTTCTTCGCATCCTTTCCTTGGTCGGAGGTGTGCTTCGGAAACTCCGATGTTAACGCTTGCGCGGAGTCGGTATCAGAGATTATTCTTCTGGGGATGGGGATGTATATTCCACATTCCATCAAACGAAGTTCGTCTGATAAACCTTGGTTTGACAAAAAATGCGAGCTGATTACAGCGGCAAAAAATAGAGCTTTTAAGCAATGGCGCTCCAATCCCACCGATGTTAACAGAACGAATTTTGTTAGAATCAGAAACGCGTGCAACCAGACGATTGATACCGCGAAGAAGGCTCACAACGACAGGGTGATCGATAAGCTCCTTCGGTGCCCAACTGGTTCGCGCTCCTTCTGGTCAATGGCAAAGGCTGTCAGCAGTAATTTTGCTTCCTCCTCTTTCACTCCGTTGGTGACAGACAGCGCGACGCTAGTCACGAATCCAAAGGATAAAGCTAATGTGTTCGCGAATTTATTTTCCGCGAATTCAAACCTCGATCCCGGCCTTTTGGAGCCACCTGTGATCTCGCCGGTACAGTCTTCCATGCGGGATGTGAGATTTCGTCCACGCACTATTCAACGCATTCTAAGTGAACTGGATTGTAGGAAGGCAACCGGCCCGGACGGAATACCATCAATAGTCCTTAAGAACTGTGCTCCAGAACTATCGCCGGTTCTTGGCAGACTCTTCCGCTTATCTTATGCACGGAGGACCTTTCCTGCCTGCTGGAAAATCGCTCGAGTTCATCCAATCCCTAAGACGGGAAAAAAGTGTCTCCCACAAAATTACCGTCCGATAGCATTACTGTCTATTTTATCTAAGGTAATGGAAAAAGTCATCAATACAGAGTTGGTTAAGTATTTGGAGTGCAACGGACTTCTGAATGATCGTCAATACGGATTCCGTGGCAGGCGGTCCACAGGAGACCTTTTGACACTTATAACCGATATATGGACATCTGCGATTGAACGGCATGGTGAGTCAAGGGCGCTCGCATTAGATATCTCGGAGGCTTTTGACCGCATCTGGCACGGGGCATTGCTGAGCAAACTTCGTTCATATGGAGTTTCCCAACAGCTTCGCGACTGGACGAGGAGCTTCCTCGAGAATCGATCGATCCGGGTTGTTGTGGACGGCGAGTGTTCGGATCTGTATCCTGTTAATTCGGGGGTGCCCCAAGGTTCTATTTTGGCTCCAACCTTGTTCTTGCTTCACATAAATGATTTGTTGGAGACAACGAATAACAGGGTGTTCAGTTTTGCGGATGATAGTACGCTTGTTTCCTCATTTTCAAGTGTTCGGCCGATTGGTGCATCTGCGTCGCATCAGCTGAGATGTAGACTGATTGACTCTCTGAATCAGGATCTAGATAGAGTCCTGCAGTGGGGAAGAGCCAATTTCGTCGACTTCAATGCAGCGAAGACACAATATACAACATACACAAAGAAAAGTGGATCATCGGTTCCACAGCTGATGTTGAATGGCCGGGCCCTCGAGGCTGGGGAAAGTTTGAAATTGCTCGGCGTCACGGTCTGTGGGAATGTATCATGGCATAAACACGTGGCGAGTATCGCCAGGTCAGCCTCAGGAAAACTGAGTCATCTTTTTAGAGCCAAGAAATACATTACTCCGGCCCAACTTCTTCTCCTATATAAATCCCAAATTAGACCCGCGCTCGAATATTGCTCTCATGTTTGGAGCTCGGCTCCTAAACATACCCTCGACCTACTTGAGAGCATACAGAGACGAGCGATACGTCTGATCGGAGATTCGGCGCTGAGGTCGGGACTACAGTCGCTATCACATCGAAGGCGCGTAGACGACCTCTGTCTGTTTTACAGATATTATCACGGGTACTGTTCTTGGTATTGTTCCACGCAATTCGGCTTATATGCGCTCCACAAGACAATCCGACGGATCGCACCCGTTCGTCGTTCATCTCCCGACGGCGCGAACATCCATACATCAGAACTCGTTCCGTTACAGAGCGGTGAAGCTGTGGAAATCCCTTCCCACGCGAGTGTTCCCGGACCGTTACAACCTGCAACTGTTCAAAAAGAACTGCAACAGTTATTTGATGACATCTCGGGACGCCCACTAGGCGCTATAGGTTCGCCTCTCCCGAGACAAATCTAATAAAATAAAAAAATAAAAAAAATAAAAAAAAACAAACGTGCAACTAAAATATCTTTGACTGTGAATGATTTATATTCCGTTTCGATAAACAGGTTTGCACACTATTTATGTTCGATTGTAAAACTTATTAATATGTTACTTCGATGAACAGTTGCACAACCAGAAAGTTTTTGATTGTGGAACTTATTGATACCCTGTTTCGATGAACAGTTCTGAAATCAAAATATCATCAATTGTGGAACTTATTTATAGATTGGCTCGACGAGTAGTTGCGCAAGCAAATAGGTTCGATTGCAGAAATTATTGATACCTTATTACAATAATAGATAAACAACTAAAATACAGAGCGCTTTTTACGCTATTTTGTTTGTCACTCATTTCTATTTGTACAAGATTTGTTGGTGGGCTTATATAGGTAGACAATGAGCGATAAAAAATTATTAAGAAGCAGCTATCGCGGCTACAACGTGTTAAAATCATTAAATTATTTTATATAAATAATTCTTCTGCTGAAAATACGCAGAGAAAGTTAAGTGACTTGAGCGACGAAGCCCTCTTCAACTTGTTAATAAACAGAACAGCCGTTATTGAAGCATCGAAAACCCCCAAATGATATATAGGAGACTATGGGGTTAGTACACGCTTTTCATGTTGTAGGGCGCGCGAGGACGGTTACCTGGTGGTAAATGAAAAGGTAAGCAGTGGCATTCGAGAGAAACGCCACAGTACAGCCCCCCCCCCCCCCCGCGAGTGACGTCGTCACGATAAAAGGTAGGGTGATGTTCGCTCTGTTAGTGGTGCGCAAAAAAAAAAGAAAAAAAGAAGGTCCCACTAAATAGGGAGTGCCATGGACCCGATTACGCCGCCGTGATGCCGACAGGGGCAAAAGATGTGCGGTACGATCCATGGTGGTATTTGGGTTAATTATGGGCCGACGAGTGGTGTTTTCCAATTTGCCGGATCCCATGTAGCTCGCTGACATTGGTTTTTCCAAAGTGTCAGGAGTTGGGGTAGCGATTTGCTGGCATTGGAACTCCAAAGTGCCAGAAGGTGGTGAATGAGTCGCTCGCTGGCATTGGTTCTCCAATGTGCCAGAATTGGATTTACTAAGTCTCATTGGCATTGGTTCTCCAATGTGCTGGTATTGAGGGTTGATAAATCTCGTTGGCATTGGTTCTCCAATGTGCCAGGCGTCGACGTGGACGACCACCAGTCGTGGTACGCTTAAAACGGTCGGGCTGAATTTATGCCTCGAGACCGCGCCCGAGAGCGGCTTCGCGTACGGGGACCGTCATTTTTATTCTGTATCCCCGCCGTAGTCGCCAACGATTGTTTTAATTCGGGCGCGGAATGCGCGGTAGCCCCAAGGCAGTTCTCCTCCGTGAAACAAGGCTTCAATCTCTCTACATTGATTGTACTTGTTTTTCCTCTAATATCCAACTCATACACCCGCTCCCTGATTCTGTTTAGAATCTTGAACGGGCCTTCGTAAAGAGGGTCGAGTGGCTTCTTCACCTTATCCACCCTGACGAAAACGTGTGTGCAACTGTGCAACGCCGGGTGCACGAAAACTCTCTTTGCACCGTGTCTGGCCACCGGTTTGGCCCTGATTTTGCGCATTAAATCGCGAAGGTAGCCCACGCTTTTTAGTTGGTCCGGTGGAGCCTCGCCATCCACGAACAGCTCGCCAGGCAACACGAGGCTTGTGCCGTATGTCAGTTCGGCAGTGGACGCGCCCAGACCCTCCTTAATACATGTCCTCTAGGCTGGCCTCAGTAGAGCGCAATCAATAGTCAAAGACAATGAAGACAACAACAACCAATTGTCTATAGCAGTTCCGCATGATATTTTAAAAATAAAATTAGAGGCCGTGGCCAACTCGCGACTTGTCGATCACGACAATATCGATTCTAAGGCGATTGATACTGAGGCCTGGCAAATCAAATATAGAGAAGAAGGCGGAGAACGCACATTCCCTCTGCAGCATGATTATAACATCGACCGTCACTCTCCACAATTGGCATCTGAGTCAAGTACAATCATGCGGTCACACTTCACCAACACCATCCAAATGCGCAAAACATCCCTAGAGAACAGTCTAACGAAGGAGAAAATCAAATCCCCGAAAATAATCCCAGAGACCCCAGGAAAGGTGTCGATGTTGAAAAATAAATTTAGCCAAGTTCAACCAAAGCAGTGAGTAGTAATTCTGAGTGCAAAACTAACCCAAAGCCAAACTTGGATGCAACCAAGTCGAGGAACGTATTCGATCGCTTGACCCCCGGATCGAAATCCAATTCAGCATCAAAAACTTCGACACCCACCTCAATGCCTGGTTCCCCGCAACCGACTCGTACATCTGCGTCAATCCGGCTAAGTGGACGAGTCAAGGAAGCTACCGAAAGACTCTCTCAGCCGAATACAACTAATGATGCAAATATCAAGAAAACAAACATAGAGCACCACCACACTAAGAATCTCAAGACCTTCAGAGGTCTTTCCTAAGCCTGGACAAGTCAGCCTTACGCAAGACATCAACCTACAATATAATTACACATTGAACTAACCAGATCACGTCGGGGTCACCAATTATGGGGTTAGTACACGCTTTTCATGTTGTAGGGTGCGCGAGGACGGTTACCTGGTGGTAAATGAAAAGGTAAGCAGTGGCATTCGAGAGAAACGCCACAAGACCACTACACTCTTGTGGAGTAGCGGCATGGTATGCCATTTGGATCATATTTTGTAGAAGATGACATTTACCGGTGACGGCTATCGAAACATGTTTAGAAATTTCTCTTTGTCTGGTTTGGCTCAATAAGGTCTATAGAACATTTGGTTCAAATAAGACGGCACCACATTTCACCCAGGTCCGACTTGGCAGATGCAAATTTTGTGAGAAATATTTCCCCGCTGAATAATGTCAAAAAGATATCGGCTTACTCCTGCGATCCTCTCATTTGAAAATTTTCTCCTATGAGGGTACTTGGAGGAAAAGGTATACATCAACAAACCAAAAATTACCTTGACTGTTAAAGACAGTTGTCGAAAGGAAGTAGCGGCCGCTTGACCAACTTCTTTTTCGATTCATATTGCTAAAGACCGCATTCCATTTAAAAGTTATTAAAAGAAAATATCGACCACGAACATAAAAAGCACCCGGTATGTTTGATTGTGGAACCTATTGATACTTTGTTTCGAGGGAATTCGTTCTAAGGTGGAACTTGTTGATATTAAGTTACGATGAACAGCAACACAATCTAAATAAGGCACTTCTTGATATTTCGTTTAAATAAACAGTTGTGCAAAAAAATTATGTTCGGTTGTGGAACTTATTGATACGTTATGCCAATGAATAATTTTGCAGCCACAATGTATTCGGGTGTGGAATATAGTACTTCGATGGGAAATTGCTAAAGCAACATATGTTCGATTGTTGGAATTTATTGATACGTTGCTACGATGAAGAGCTGTGCAACCAAAATATTTTCGACTGTGGATCTTATTTGTAACTTCTTTCGTTAGAATATGTTCTGTAGTGAAAAGGTTTGGTTTCATGTCAGAATGAAGAATTGAGCAGAATTACAAGAAAAAACTTTGATTGGTAAGTAATTATTTGACTATTGAGAATATTGTCTGTTAGTTTTAATTGCCAATTTTGCAACTAAAAGATCTCTCCGCAATTCTGAAATGTTGTTATGTATTTTATATTTGTGTTGTTCTATTACGACCCTAAACCTACATAAAAATAACCTGATTGGAAGGAAATGTACCCGATTGTGGAACGTATTGTCAGCTAACTTTGATGAAGATGAAGAGTCAGAGGAAAGTAACGTGGAGATTTACGTACATATGTTAAGATGGATGTAGAAAACTCAAATTAGCCAACTAATTAGAAATATATTTTATTGTGGGACGTATTGAAGTATGGAAGGGAAGAAGCAAGCACTCAGAAATATTTTTATACCATGTCAATGAAAGCAAAAAACTTATAGCAATATTAGTCAACTGGAAAGAGAGACATTTGATGCAATGCTCATAGCGAGTTAATAATCCCTTTGTCGGGTAGCAATAATATAAAACAAGATTTACTGACTGCCTGGTAAAAAACCTCATTGCATGCGGTCCACTCAGTAGATAATCTCCCTTCCCATATAGACTCAGAGTAGAGAAGCATAATTTGTTACTGAACGCAAAATAGCTCCAGTTACTCAGTATAGGGAGGGTACTAACCTATATTAAGAGAGGATTGGACAGGATTACCAAGGCAAGGATTTCTCCAGTAATTTTGATATTGTATCCCTTATGGCTTCGGGCTTTTGTTTTGACGTCTACAGCGCAGAACCCAACGCCGAACGCCATTGAGATGAACCTTCGAAATATGCACCAATTAACATCACCACTGCTTTTAATTTTCCATTCATTAATTTTCGCTAACTAATAGGATTTAAGCCCGCTTTACAGGGTAATCTGCAATAATAGGATCATAAAGTAAACGACGAACAGAACGGAAGGTGTATTTAGGAGAGGGAATCTGATTGTATGGGACATTAGCACATCCTCATTATGTTCTCACCTGTTTGAAGAATGTCGCTGTGGAAAAGAGGTCAAGCCAATGTATCTGCGGGGCTAAAGCCCCTAATAGACCAAGTCCAAGATCAACGCCCAGGCAGTTCTGGCACGCAACCGATTTTGTTTATAAGTCGTAATCGTTTTTTTTTTTTTTTTGCATTTTTCACTTAATTTTGGAATTAATCCTATTACATACCATATGCTGATGAACCACATCCTTACGGCAGATTAAGTTCATTCGATGCGAAAGAATCAGGATACCTTGCAATGCAACCACTTTGTCTAGCTTCTATTAACACCATTGTCCATATAATGGATTGAGTTAATCTACAGGAAAACTTCACTGCTCCCCCATGCGGAACGTGCGTGGAGGCCATTCCATGTACAATGAACGAACGATGCCCGACAAATTCAATGGCAATTAAAAAGTAGTTAAACGATAAAGTGAATTACAAGCACGAACAGAAAGGATATCAAAGGATAACAGTTGTGCTTCCAAATGAAATTCATTTACCGCGCTCACACAGGAATTTCAATTGGAAATGTATACACAAAACACACGTCGATTGTGATTCTGGGAGAGGGAAATCATGTAACGTTATTACTTGTGCTTTTCTGCTCCTTTGTGCATTTACGGCAACCTCCAGGAACTGCAATCTTCAAGAATTGGACTTTCAATCATGTTGTCCTATATTAGATCGTCCGGAATGTATTGCGTTCGGAATGTTTTGCGTTCGGAATGTATTGCGCTAACTTGGTGGGAAGGTGATATGCCGAGGAGCTGGGTCGTCCCGAAAGTGGTGCAATATTTTTCCGCAGTATTAATGGGAAGCGTGTGAAACGTTGTACAGCGTAACGGCCCGGAGGTGCAGATGACATTTGGTGGTATTAAGAATGTCAATGTCATATATTGTGTCCGCTTAAAGAGAGCAGTTTGTGGACAAAGGAAGGGTCCATTGAAATGTGGGTGCACAAAGAAAGTGATAGTACAGTGTGGGGGTCCCAAAAATGTGATAATACAGTGTGTGACTAGCGTGGCCTCAGTCAAAATTTTGATTTCTTATTGCTGTTCCTTTTACCGTAATTGTATAATTACAAGTTTATAATAAAAAATATACAAAAAGATGTTTCTTTTTACTTTTTTGGGCTTTTCCTCGAAAAAAACATCCTTACCGACTATGTACCTCAAAAACACGAGTTTTTAATAGCTTAGAGAGAGCAGTTTGCGGATAAAGGGAGGGTACATTGAAATGTGGGTGCCACAAAGAAAGTGATAGTACAGTGTGGGGGCCCCAACATTTTGATAATACAGTGTGTGACTAGCGTGGCCTCAGTCAAAATTTTGATTTCTTATTGCTGTTCCTTTTACCGTAATTGTATAATTACAAGTTTATAATAAAAAATATACAGAAAAATGTTTTTTTTTTACTTTTTTGGGCTTTTCCTCGAAAAAAACATCCTTACCGACTACGTACCTCAAAAACATGAGTTTTTAATGCAATGTCGAAATTGTCTGGACATGCAGATCCCATAAACAGAATTTCTAGTTAGTTTAGTTTCCAACATTGTCTATTTGAACCGATCCTTCAATCTTGACTGATATTTTAATCTGCAATTTTGTATACACATCATCGCCCTCCAATTCTCCCCATACGGTTTGTACTGCTTATTGTATACGAGGCACAAAAGAGAATTAACACTTTTATAGAGTAGCCTTAGAGGATTAAACCTGCCGCAGAGTGTTTTGATATTAAAACGATTTGTGGGGTTACTAACAGATACACACGACCAATAGTTAAGAACAACACCACCAAAAGCACATCCATTAAAGCCGTATACCATAGCAATAATATAGCATTTCCGCATCAGTCGAATGGACTTCAGTTTAGAAATCGAATTCGTACACGCGGCAGTGGTCTGATGCGTTGAGCGTTGGTTCTAACTATTAGTGATTCTAACCGTGATCGCGTCGGTTCGAATCACACGCTCTTCGCTATCGTCGCAAACGTCAATCAAGAAAAAGGAGCGTATTGAAAGGCGGAACAACTTCCCTCTGAAAAGATATTATTTTCTTTGCCTAAGATACATTTATTTCGTGACAGAAAAGGAACCTACACGAACCTTGAGCTCTTCAATTATAAGTCAAAGATTTACAAATTTTACATTTTATTTATACTACTTTTGCGCATGGCGATCCATGACATGTGCGATTTTCCAATCATCAGCTGCGGCATGTGCTTCTATTGTGTCGTATCTATAGTTATAGATAGTTTTTATTTGTGGATTGGTGCGTGTTCTTGGGAATCCCACGATGTTGTTTTACATGCGGCCTCTTCGGCTTATGATGTATCGTCTCGGCGTCTCTCCTGGACATGGAGTGACGCGTCGCTAACAATATTAGAGACTAAAAATAAGACATTAAACAGTCAATTTCTGTAGCTGTTTTAGGAAGTTCTTCATAGTTTATTGCCCAACCACAGAAATAAAACAGAAAACTTTCAGTAGAATCGACAAAACATTCAGTCCCGCATATGTGCCAGACTGAGGTAAATAATTTAGGAGCGAAGAGTTGCATACACCACTGTAACTGACTTGGGAAGTCCGAAAGGTCAGAAAGGCCATTCTTTTAGTAAATGAATTTAACAAACTATACGGAGAAGTTATTTTCACTGGCAAAGTCCCAAACACATGACCAGTGAATATACAACCATTCTCCGAAAAGAGCAGCCCATCATCGTTCCATAGCATTAACCACTGTTCTATCGGAGGTTATGAAGTCACTGATTGCCGTGAACTTTTCAAACAAATGGCTTCTTTAGTGGACGCCAATACGAGTTTGTAGCAACAATCATCCAGTAGTATTCGAAAAGTCGTTGAACGAACTACATCGATTGTCAAAAAAAAAATTAAAAGTATTGTTCCCGTACACACGTGTATGTGTGTGTGTGTCCTCCTCACAGAGGAAATAACATTAAGGTGCGGACGTTGATTCACGTTAATCGCAAATGAAAAAAAAAACGGTGTGAATGTATTTGAGAGTGCGTGAGTGCAGGTGTTTAATAAACATATATTTAATGGTTCGATCACGTGTGTCATCAAACAAACAACAATTTAAAATAAAAGTTAAAAAAAACTTCCCAACGCCCTGTCGCCCGGTGAAATACCACCCTGTGACGTTCTAACAGATACACACACAATGTGCAAGCAATTAGTGAAGAACACCGATACGAAATTCGAATGAGAAAAAGCATCAGCCGTATACCATAGCGATAATACGACGATTCCACATCAGTTGAATGTACTCGAGTTAAAAAATCGAATTCGTACACGCGGCAGTAACCAGATGCGCCAATGCTTCGCTTTTTACCCGTTTCATCCTATGTTCAAATCACCGCGTTCACTATCCTTGCTTATCGCAACAATCCGACGTGATCTGTATACACAACACACAATCTCCCATAGGTAAGCAGAACTTTACTACTACAATCACGACTTCCGCATAGAGCACCGGCACACTCGCCTGCTCCGATGTTCTCTCGCTCACTCGTTCCTTGCTCCGTCGTTCGCACACGAAGTTGATCGTAACAAAGTTACTGAGGAGGGAGTATTGATACAGACAGACACACACAATATGCAAGCACATAGTGAAGAACACCGTAAGGAAATTCGAATAAGAAAAAGCATCAGCCGTATACCATAGCGATAACACAGCAATTCCATATCAGTTGAATGTACTCGAGTTTAAAAATTCGAATTCGTACACGAGAACGAAGTCAAGTGTTACTAAAAATAAAACTTAATAAATAGAAATAATTAAAACTGTGTGTTTGCAATAATTTTAAATTAACAAATAAAACTGTAAACAGTTATAAAAGCTTTTTGTGTTTGATTCTTAAGGACAGTGTTCGGCGGAACACAAGCCGCAATCGCAACAAAAAAATTGTTAGGGGAAACATCATGCAGATATTATGAGAAATAATCGACATTTAAGAGGTTCGTCATCGCATAATCGGGCTCGCTCTTGAGAATCTGCCCTCGCTCGACTGGTAACGGCATTTTGTAACATCAGGGGCATCGGTTTCACCAATGCAAATGTAAACGCCGTCCACCAATATTTGCAAACAACGAAACCTGATATCCTTGCCCTAACTGAGACCCAGGTCGATTCATCAACTGGTTCGACATATCTTCGTTGCTCGGGATACGACTTACATTCGAGATTCCGTTTTAAGGGCGGAGTCTGCGTCTTCGCGAGGTCCGATCTGGCGTGCCAGAGGATGGAGGCGTTGGGACCCAATAAGATGGACACTGGTTGACAGTACCAAATTGACCACCATCCGGTGTAGACGTGTCGACAATCGACTGATGATGAACCGTTCAACGGAACGGCCTAAAAAGTGAAGTGTATGTAAAATTATTATTAAATTATTGTTAAATTATTATTTTTAAATTAAACCGCGTTGCACATCTTAAATGAGTACGGGTTGGCTTGGGACTTCTCTGAACCCAAAATAATTAAAAAATAATTAGTTGTTTGTGTATGTGCACAATATAATAAATAAAGTCTTGAACGTGATTTTCTACCTGTCACTCGCGCAACAAAAAAAAAAAACAATTTAAAAAAGTGAGGTAAATCAAATGGATGCCAAAATGGTGCTTCGGAGAAGGCAAAATACATCCTTAAATCTAAAGGCTAAACGTCTTAAAACCAATAAAACCAAGGATACAGACACGTAGAGTGTCAACAGCGACTACGATGACAACGCCCATGGTGCCCAGTACTCAGGGACTGGAAACCAATTCCAAGAACTAGCTGCCAGCGAAACAAATGCAGACGCCGGCCATCTAGTCGAGGTCCTCAACAGTGTAGTGTAACAACATACCCACGAAATGACTATGAAGAATCGTATCAAATAAATCAACTGTCCCTGTCACAATTAGCAAGTTTCACGTAATCAGCATTCGTTGTCGACAATAATTCAAGGTCGATTCTTTTCATTGAGTAAAAGAAACGAATTGGTACAGTTACGATTTGAAAGAATCATATGACACCCGCTTGCGAGCTTGCTGCTAGCAAGTGATTTACAAATTAATTGGGTCAAATCGTGTCATTGGTCTTACACTATGCGCCAAGCCATATTGAGTGAATTATCAATGAAGAATGAAATAGTTTGTTAAGCAAAATTTGCATGAGTGAATTAAGAAATTTGTAAATAATTGAGTGATTGGTTGGGAGTATAAATACCCCAGCATTTTGAAGAATAAAGCAATCAAATGCCTAATCCGTTTTTGATTCAATAACTACGGCGACTTCGCCATGAACTTTCAGCGAGCTGAGCTTTAAACAGTACAATTAGGGAAATAGAGCTTTTAGTCAAATATATCTTCAGACTGAATACTACTTGCCATACATTACATCGCCAGACAATAAAGATAAATATTACAACATACATATTGGACGGCGAATGCAATGGACAACTGAATGGCGTTACTCCGATCATTACATTACAACAGACTCATCCATGAGATTAGTCTTAAAAAACAACAACTGGATAAACAAATGGAGGAAGTTGTTGAACTAAAATACAATTTGAGCCAGAATGAGCGGAAAACGAATATGGTACAACAACAACAACAATAACAAAGCCAACAGCAACCCACGAAGACAAGGAAAACACGACAAGCTGAAGAAACTCAACAGCAGGAATCACATCAACACCAATAGCAGGAACCAAATCAGAGGCAGGAACCATCTCAACAGGTGCTAGTCAAAAAAAAAAGAGAAAGTACCAGTTACATGGAGACAAAGGATCTCATAAAGTTGGGTGAGTTGACATGCAAAACTTTTAAAACAAAACGGATAAATAATTTTAAGATAAGTTTAACATGCAATGATTTAGAAGGCTATAGCAAAATTAAATCGGCATTGGGGAAATCGAAAAGCGAGTACTACACGTACACCCCTAAATCGGAGAAAACTGTCTCCATGCTCCTCAAAGGAGTTGATCCTTCCTTTAGTCCCGAAGAGGTGCTCGAAGAACTAAAAAGCTTCGAAAACGATACCTTGAAATTTACAGGTGTGAAACCATTTGCTACAGCAAATTAAAGAAATCGCAACCGTAAGTTACCTTTCTTCATTGTGTCGCTAAGCCCCAATAGTAAAATTGATGGACTTAGATATATTAAACACATTAGTCACCAAACAATAAGTTGGGAGAGAATAAAGAAGTCAGACCGCATATTGCATTTCAGATGCGACAAATGCCTAAATAAGCATATCGTTGGGGAATGGCCATTTGGCAAAGAATAGCTTCCGGATAGAAATAAACTATCATGTGTCCCCTGTAACAACACAGGTCACCCTGCTAACTTTAGAGGTTGCCCTAAGTACCAACAACTAAAACCAAACTTGGAAGCCAGAAAGAAACAAGTTTAAGAAGAGAAACGAATGAAAAGGTGGAGAAAAAAATGCACCAATCTTAGACCAATCACGCAATATCATTAAAATGCCTGCTCCAGAGGCACAAACTGATATAACAGCTATATTAATGTCCATACAAGGACACTTTGCAGCGTTTGAAAAAACATTCGAAATGATCGAAAAAAAAACTGACAGAACAAGTGGCTGGAACGACCCTGTTACCAGATGAACCCACACTTTAATCATAATGTTCACTGCGGCTGAATTATCCCTAAAAATTATCGCTGTGAATGTTAACTAACTAATCCGCATGGAAAGAAGGAATAATCTGAGCAATCTGCTGGAAGCTGAACGCCCAAATGTGCCTTTGCCTAGCGAAACTAAGCTAAACAAAAGGCACAAATTGGGCTACACAAATTATAAAGTAATTAGAAGAAATCGTTCAAATTCCATTCAGGGGGGTGGGGTCGCTGTCTTAGTTAAAAATGGTCTACAACACAAAGTCGTTTACAGTAGAGATGTATACAAGTTCCAGGTGCAAGAAGCCTGCGTTATAGATATACCTTTGAAAAGTTAAAGGCATCTATATGCGATATTTGCTTATGCTGTGGCGGTTCCGCCAAACCCCACGGTTCGCTTGCCTAAAAAACCCTCATAACTTCCTCCCAATCTCCTAACTTCACTAATGCAATCGCATTAGCACCTTAAATGCTTCACGCATCAAAGTTATCAAATTTAAAATCTAAAAGTCCCTGTAAAAGAAAACTTACCTTTCATGCATCTCTTCGCATACAATTCCCTGTAAGATTTCTTTTTTACCTTTTCATCATCATGATCATCATCATCGGCACTACAACCGGGAACCAGCCTTGGCCTTATTTAGCAAGTGCTGAGGCTTGTTAAATTTTCCATAATGATTTGTTTTTTCCGGGCAAGGTCATTAGTCTTGCGCCAGAGGCTCCCCGACGGGGAATCGAACCCCGGTCTCCCGCGTGACAGGCGGGTATACTAACCACTATACTATCGAGGAGCCTTTCTACCTTTTCAGGGATCCCAAAACCTATTCGGTACCTTCGGTTGCCAGGCAAATTCCAACTTCCCCACGCCTACACCGCAATCTCCACCCAGCATAAACATTTCCTACTACAAGGACATTAATGCTTTCAACGCATTACATGAAAATTCCTGAAAGATTCTGTTCACACATCTAATGCATCATTAGAAGTCGCTGGAAAATAATTCGTTGGCATACATGTATTATAAGTAGGAAAACTAATCCGGCACCATTGTTTGCCAAGCAATTTTGTTCCTCGTGTGCACCCTTATCTTCCAACATGCACGTATCTTGCAGACCCTTGGTCCAAGGGACAAAAGCAATACGCGCATCTAGCGTCTAGTGCCGTAAAACTGAATTCCTACGCATGTAAACATGCATAATATCCATCGAATGAGTTGTTTTCCCACTAACAAACATTCTCCAATTCCTTTCTCTGCCGCAACGAATTTCCCTGCATATACAAATGCAAGCAAGGGATTCGTTTTGGCCACCGACCTAAAATACTATAAACAATTCTCATTGTATAAAGTATTGTAATACATTAGCACTTCTTTCGAATGGGTATTCGTATATTTACACAAGGGCATCACTCACCTAAGTCTTTTATGATGCCCTCGTCTCATCTTTTCTCTTACCACATTTCTTCGAAGTATCGTCGTCTATTTATTTAGACGCGATGCATTTCATAGACAACGAGCTTCTCGATCCCTTTGTCCTTGCCGCCTGCCTGCTTTGTTTTGCCATTGCCTCCGCGCATGAGTAAACAACACAGATCTGAAAGATCACACACATACACCATGATCTTCATTACGAGATCTGGTTTCCTATTCCACCAAGATAGACTTTACGTTTCTCTGGTGGTAAGTAAATACATATCTTTATTGCAGAGGATATCTACACCCACACCACAAACTCACCCCAAACGAAGGTTGTATCACTGAGTCTAATTGCATTCGCCGACCGCCACGCTCGTTGCCGCCCCCGCTCCTCGTCGCGCGCCGAGGATGCGTTAATCACAGAGTCGCGAGTGTCCGTGAATTTAGTTATTTTTTGTTTGTACTGGAGTGACTTAATCGAAAAGCATTGCCAGTGCTATGAGTTCAACATAAAATAAATTGCATCCAATCGCGGAATGTGTGTGTAAAGAGCTGCTCTGCTCTATGCCATTCGCGTCAGTTATTATTTGTACCTTTTATCGTTTGTTTTGTTTCACCATTTTAAATATAAATAAACACACCAATAACATTAAAACAGTGAGTTTTATTTACTTTTGTTTCCTGGTGATCGTTCGTTTGCAGGCCGCGGAACAATCGTAAATGACATCGGAACTTTAGTGACAATAGACGATGGGGATGGAAGTGAACGGAGTGCCCATGCCTGGCACAATACTTCCTCCCCACAATGCTCCCGAAGCTCCACAGTGTATACAGTTTTTCAATGAACTTCATACCCTTTTTCGAAGTCTCAAGTTAGACTCGGAAAATAATTATTTCTTTATGGCGGAGATCTCAATTCCAAGCACAATGCTTGGGGTAACCTTATCACAAACACAAGAAGCAATGCATTGTTCGACTGGTGGCAAACAAACGCTATTGAACATAAACTAGAATTGAACGCTACAAGTACTCCGTCATATCCAAGAGGAAATACCTTCTTGGATTTACTGTTGCTGGACGAGCAAATACAATTATTAGATATGGATCCAACTACTCGAAATTGTCTTCGTACAGTCGAGTACGATAACGATAATTATGGACTTGGTGCTGTAATACATGTCCCAAACGAACGCTCACTACTTGAGCAGTAACAGATACATTCTTTTAATTTCGAAAAAGCGCACTGGTCGCACTTTGATCGCATAATAAAAAAATAATTACGCTCCAATGGCATAGATCCACCAACTGACAGAAATCTTCATAATGACGAAATTGATCATTATCTTTCGACGATGAACAACATTGTTACTAATACATTGAATTATTCTATCCCAAATGTGTGGAGAGCCATACAAACCGACACAGACACTCAACGATCGACGAGCTGTATAGGCAAAAGAGTATTCTGCTCTCGAACTTAAAACAGCTCTACAGACAGATCAGCGATCCAAAAATCTTCAAAAACTGATCCGTAACAACTATAGATCAGTAATTAATGAAGACTGGAATGATATCCCATGTCTGCGAGTTCCGAGGACTCCCGAGAATTGTTGAACGCAGGACTTACTCTTTTTTTTTTTATTAGAATACTCTCGGGAGAGGCGAACCTATAGCGCCGAGTGGGCGCCCTAAGATGCGATCAAATAACTGTTGCGGTTATTTTTGAACACATTAACTCTAACGAAGAGTTCATAATAATCGAGGATCCGCAAAAAAAATCGAACTTAATTGGAGCTTGTTGCGGAGCACTGTGTAGATTCAACGAACAGGGTAATTCTGATCTTGACATGGAAAATAGGGCTCTCCAAAAACATATTTCGCTACGCAATGAACTTGGCGTCTCTCAAGTCGAAGTTTCACTATCTTTAGTGAAAATAATAGTGCGGATTTGTGGCGGTTGTTTAACACATTCCCAAAGAACCGCCCATCCTCTTTAAATCAACCACTTCCTCTTACCATACAAAGCCATGGTACTTACCTGCAATTAGGGGCAGGGTAAGCTCCCCTGCAGCATCATACCTGAAAGGAAAACCTACCCGACATTTTGAACTTTCCTTGTTCATATTCCATGAACCAGTTCATCTCTTATCGGCTCAGCATGTCTTCAATTTCGATAAACAAACGCTGGCCAGTGTATTGTTGTCAAAGCTGTAGCCGACATCCTTTCCATAGTTCACAATTGTATATCGCGCCTATACCCTTAGGTCCGCGACAGTTGAGACAATTCCCCGTTATCGGCTATCAACCGATCATGGAATTTGGGCATGGATATAATCATTGTTTAGGTAACCTTACCCATGCCATGCCTATGATGACCCGCCTGAAAACTAGATTAAACATACAGTATCTCACTGTGTTCGTTACATACCCGCACATTAATCTAAACATATAGCCATCCAGCCTGACCCCTTGCGGCCGTCGACGAGGTTTCTGCTGACTTATGTCAACAAAATAATTTTCCTCCTTGTGCACCGGAGCCATGCGGCTAGATTGGATATTGCCTACATCGGTGTTTCCAAGGAATCTTAGGCAAATACCATGACGACCCCTTTGTATCATAGGCACATCATGTACATCACGTGTGCCACCATTTGATGTGTGATATAGCGTTTTTGTTTACTTTGAAACAAAAATCTATTTCGATCCCTGGCATACATCATCAACGATGTATGGGTACATCGCCGCAGCCTCCGACGATCGTGTTTTTGTGTAATCAGGTGTTCGCCGATCATCGTCCTCATCGCAGGGCATCGTAATTGTCCTATATGGACACATATAGAATCCTCCCCTATCGATGCAATTCGCGGCCATTGAATCTGATGGATGTGAGTTGCATCGTTGAGTCAGACGTCAATCTCCATAGCGGACGGTCGCGTTCTTAAATAAATTTCAGCTTGAGTTCGATAAACCGTCAATACGAGTGGAATCCTTTTTTGTTTATCAATTCTCCATTTTTTGTTCGTACGGCGAATTGAACGGTTAATTAAGAAATGAACAGTGTCGCGATTAGTCCGATTCGACTTTACAAAGTGCTTTGACTCTTCTTTAATAAAAATATGTGCTTTTAATCACAATTAACATTCCTTACTTTAAAACAGAGAGAAAAGTTCGAACAATAAAAAACAGTGCTCAACACCAATACCAAGTGTTTTATTCCTTGCTTCTTCTTGGCGAAAGGCTGCTGCTAGCAGTGGGACGACTGCGCGCACCACGAAGGAATTTCGGACGTGTCGATAGTGGAGTATCGACAACAAAGGACTTCCAGCCGAGTTTACTGCTACCACCTTCACCAGTGCAGTTAGTGTTCTTGTGTTTTGCAACTGTGAAGTTTTTATTAAAACTGTATCCTTGATGATACCAAATAAAAACAACCCACAGATTCCCCGCTTAGAAATCTAAACACTAGCATATTTGTACACAAGGATGAACTGACGGACATTCTTAGATCGATTAAGAACAAAAAATCTTCTAGAATAGATAGTATTCCAAACATTGTTCTAAAGCATTTACCTCTTGAAGTAGTGAAGGTTTACACTATTTTGTTCAATAACGCTCTAAATAATGCATATTATCCAACCCAATGGAAATCTGCAGTAGTCCATCCCATCCCCAAAAAGGGCAAGGACAGGGGCAATCCAGCCAATCTTCGCTCGATTAGTTTGCTTCCAAACATCAGCAAGGTATTCGAGAAAATTATAAATAAAGCATTGACTAACTGGTGTGAAGAAAAATATTATAGTATTATGTATTATTATGCTACGACAAAACTTGTTTCCGACATAAAGTGGTACAAGGGGAAGCGACATTACACAGGGGCCTGTTTGGTTGACTTTAAAAAGGCTTTCGACACCGTATGGTTAGAAACGCTGGTATATAAGTTATAAAATCTAGGTATGCCAGAATATTTATTATACATTATCTACGATATGATAATGGGTAAACAATTTGTGGTGAAATGTGGAGATACAATCTCTAATAAGACTTTCCACATCAAAAACGGCCTACAACTGGGAGCCGTGAATTCTCCCATTTTATTTATCATTTACACTAGTGATCTAGTGGGTTCTCTCAACCATGCAATTGCGTATGCCGACGACATTGTGTTGTATACATCTGGAGAAAAACTTGATGTTGTGGGTTTTCTAACAGATACACACACAATACATAAGCAAATAGTGAAGAACACCGAACGAAAATCGAATAAGAAAATGTATCAGAGCCGTATACCATAGCGATAACAGAACAATTCCACATCAGTTGAGTGTACTTGAGTTTAGAAATCGAATTCGTACACCCGGCAGTGGCCTGATGTGTTGAGTATTGATTACATTTTTAGTGATTCTAACCGTCATAGCGTCAGTTCGAATCACACGTTCTTCACTATCATCGGAAACGCTATAATGTCCTCAACAGACTTCTGCAAGATGATTTTAACAAAATCAAACGTTTTTGCGACGACTGGAAATTAAAAATAAGTTTCCAAAAAACAGAGACTATCCTTTTCAGAGGGCTCGTCGATAGTTAGTATACCCGCCTGTCACGCGGGTGACCGGGGTTCAATTCCCCGTCGGGGAGCCTCTGACGCTAGACTAATGACCTTGCCCGGAGAAAACAAATCATTATGGAAAATTTAACAAGCCTCAGGACTTGCTAAATGAGCCCAAGATGATGTAGTGCCGATGATGATGATGGTGATGATGATGATGTACGTCAATAGTTCCTTTCCTTATCCACCTTCTCTCCGCCCACTCACGCTGTGCTCCAAATTCCCCGATAGTAAAAAAAAAGAAAAAATTATATCGTGGCAGAAACTAATGAATAATATCTCCTCTCCCCCAAGCTACAATGTAGGAAGAACAAAGGCAGGAGGCTTAGTTGTAATAGGTAGATTAAAATCTGGAAAACCCCTATCGGTTATTAGCTTTGATTGGCTTACTGCAACTACGAGGTTATATATACTAAGAAGCTGCACCTTAAGCCAAAAATGTTGCGAAACTCTCGGGTCATTGCAAAGGCCGGGGACCGAAAACCAAAATGGGGTCCGTAGAAAGATCGCTCTGTAAAACTACACATCACCTGTATAAATTTCATCCATTAAACATTTCTTCCACCCCCAGTCTTTCTCAACATCCCTGAGTATTTCCCATCAAAGCTGGCAAAGAAAATTCATCATGTTCTGTTGTTTTCGACAACTGCAGGGTGATTGCCCAAAACAAACCACAACTTTTATATTATGCACTTGTGGTTGAAGCATGAAAGTACCGTAACTCCATACCCAATTATGATTTTTCTAAATTAAGTATATAATTATCTCAACTTGGGATGGGGTCAGAATTAAGAGGCACACCAGGAGTAATATCTCTACCACATTCCGTTTACCCCCCTGTACTTCAGCGCGGTATCCATCCCAGTGTAGGGATGGCTTTAAGTGTTGTTTCAAACAAAAAGAAACAAGCAAAACAAAAACAAATTCAACATCAACAACAACAACAATAATGAAAACAATAAAAGGCAAATAAACGAAGCAAAGTGCACAATGCGTTTGAAAGTCAAATGCACAGCAAATGCTTTTCGTTGTTTTGAGAAGTTTTACATAGTCTCCCCCGGACTAGGTACCTCGATGGCTGGCTGCGTGGTGGCATCATTGCGTCGGTCTAGCACCAAGCGTTCTGCCGTTCGATATACCTCCGACGAAGGAAATAATTTAATTGTGGGTTTGAAATCAAACCGCAAAACACCGCATACGAGTCGAGTTCTTATATAACCGCTAGCAAACAGAGCGGCAACGCAAACACAACCCATTCCACTCACTTTTTAGCAGAGTCCTTCATAGCGGCAGTTTTACGGTCTTTGGCATCCAACATATCATACGCAAGTATACCGGAGTCCAAAAGGATGGGGGGGCACGATACCTACAGAACGCAAAGCACACATCGTATCCTTACTAACGGATGTGTTTTATTCCGCGGCAAGTCGAACGTGTACACCTACATTCGTATGCACGAGCGTATCTTAAATAAAAGGAAACCGACATCAACGATGACGACGACGACGACGACGATGACGGTGTCGACGACGGTAACAACAGCGCAACAGCGCAACAGCAACAACAGCAAATATACATGAAACTAGAAAAGAACAAAACAAAGCCCCACACGGCAAAGTGGAGCATTCCGGAGCGAACGACTAAGCGAGTGCAGTTTAACACACAATAAAAGGACATACAAGGAAAATTAATCGCTCCCAGAGGGGAACTAGTCGCATGGTAAAGGACGAAAGTGAAATTGTTGCGAAGGATGGGTGCCACGTACACGCTGGGTCTCATAAGCTATCCGCATTTTCCACAATCCCGCCTCCCTAAATAAGCCAAAATCCAATGTAATGATATTGAAAATTGTAAACACCTCCTACCCCTCCTGCAGCATCAAAGACATAAATCTGGTTGCCGGTTGTGATATTCAAATGAACGTTATTCCCGTTTCCCGTGTTCTCTTTTTACCTGATCCCTTTCTACCTTTCTACCCATATCCGTTTCACATCTCTGCCATCGGCATTGTCAAGCACGTACATCCCCTGTCGAAACTAGGGTACAATCGGAATCTAAAGGCTTTTGAAACTTTATTTATGTTGTTAGATACTTACCGGTAGCCGGGCGTGGGGTTGGCGTACGCTACACATGGCAAGACAACAGGATCACCCACGCGGACACTGATGACGACGTGCTTCTCGTTCATTATCGGTGGGACGAGCTCTCGCATTTCTGTAATAAAACAACATTTTCTTTTATGAGTACTTCAACATTCAAGTCAAGTTGCGATTCATTTCGACAGACTGCACACTTATATTCGGCGCCAATTGACTCCGTGCTTGCATACGAAACAATAGAGAAGGTAAATTCAACGGATTCAAGTGGATAGGGCATCTATCGTCGGTTACTTGTTCTCCCATACTATTGCACATGGGGGTTGGTCGTAAGAATCGTTCTTACTGCGAAACAGTCGTAGAGCGGGAAATTCCTACCTATGAACTCACCTGGTTAGGCAGATATGTTGCTGATTATGAAATTAGACGTTGTTGGCAAATATCTTCAACAGGACTCTTCATTTTATTGGGTTTTGTGGAGATACTCGTTCTGCGTGCAAACTAATGCCACGATTTCTAATCTGATTAGGAAATTTACTCCACAATCGAAGTCTTAAATCGATTGATTGCTCGGAAAAAAAAACGAGAAAAACATGATTCACCATAAGTTCGTCTGAAAACCTCACTACAGGCCAATTTCCGAACCCACTTGTTTGTTCAAATTCAGGATGACGCTTCGAAGAAAATGTATCACTCTCAAAAATATTTAAAAAGAGAAGAGATGACACACAAGAGGACAGAGACAGCGCTACTGGCTTATATATATACAGAACGTCTACACCCAGGATTGAGTCTTGTATAATTGCCTTCTTACTATCCCTCCCTTTTCTAAAATTTTACTTCTCCCGGGAAAGGTAAACCTATAGCGCTGAATCAGCGCCTTTAGATACTTTCTTTTTTCTCGACCGGGTCTATAAGCCAACCTCCGAAAGATGTTGAAGGATTCCATTTCACGGAGCTTATAACTTAATGGGGTGTTAATTCACCGGGCGGCTGGGAACTGCACTACACAATAGTAAGAGTCGTCAGTTGAACCTACGTTTGAATAATCAAACGCAAGACACAACCTCCTTACCAACTCAGCGATTGAGGCAGCATTCACTGTAGTTAGAGACCTCCTCTGTAGAAACAAGCAATGTAGATATGTCTTCCCCCTTTCAAATACCCAAGGACCGAGCTCAACATTCTCATCGATTTCAGATTCCCATGATCGCGCGGCAGCCAGAACACAGAGACACAATGAAGGACATACTAGCCCTGGACTCACAACTTGGTCTTCTTACCACCACAGCACTACAGTTCTGTTTCAGGAGCTCAAGGAAATGGTACGTCTTCGTCTTCCCTCCCTGGTTTCGAGACCACAATTTTTGGTGCAAATATTTTATTAGTGACACATCATTCCATTTCTAATAAGACCCGCCCCAAGTCAGTGTGCGTCGACTCAGCGTGCCTCGTCTCAGAATCCCTCAACACGGTGTGCCTCGACTCAGTGTGCCTCGACTCAGTGTGCCTCGTCTTAGCATCCCACAACTCAGCGTGTCTCGATTCAGTGTGTCTTAATCCAGCGTGCCAATTCGCAGCAAGATGTTGCACCAAACGTCGGATTAAACATGATAACACCATATAAGCGAAGCACGGTTAGGCCGGTTATATCGTCGAAAACCCAAAAGAGCACATGGAAAGAGTAGATTTGCACTTTGGAAGATCGGTATTGGTAAAATTGACCAAACTCAAGAGTCTTCCGCAATTCGTGGAAGACCCACTTGATATGTTTACGTTCCTTAGCCACGTGACGTACTCTGTAGCCATCACCAAGACGCCAGAAAGGGCGGAGTACCTGCACCCACCCGAAGAAGTGAAGGAAGTGATCAAGAAGACGATATCAGCTATGTGTTACAGGTGACACCATACCCACCGAGGGAAAGAGCAATAAAAGCTTACACTGTTCCGCGACTTCAAGGAGATAAAAGCAAGTATACATGTTCGGCGATTTTGCTCCCGAAATCTTCTGGGAACGGGCGAGGAACCATCGGTATAACCTGAAAGGAACCATGGTTCAGTAAGGAGGGTAGTTTATGCTTTCCAAGAAAGCGGGGCATCCCAAAACAGAGATGTTTTATATGTCGCAAGGGATGTAGGATCTTTAAATGTCCTAGGTTCAAGAAATCCGTTGTGAGTAGCAATTGGGAGCTCGCATAGAAGGTCAGGCTTCGATTCGGGTGCTTTCGTCATCGACATGACAGATCGACGTATAAATGGCCAAGAGGAAGATGTGTTCAAGACGTTATTACACTGTCTGCTACTTCGCTGAAGCTCCATCAATAACGGCGACGAAAAAAAGACGAAGTCAACACCGCGCCACGCTCCGATCGAACAGTGAATCCAGTGGGGAATCAACAAAGCTAAGGGGGGAATTTGTCACTTTTGTATGCATCATCAGCAGCAGTAAGGCCAGTCGAACTTTATGGGCCGAAAAGATCGACCCGAGTTGGTTGTTTCCTAGTTGAGGTATCCATCATCATCATCATCGGCACCACAACCGGGAACCGCTCTTGGCCTTATTTAGCAAGTGCTGAGGCTTGTTAAATTTTTCCATAATGATTTGTTTTTTCCGGGCAAGGTCATTAGTCTTGCGCCAGAGGCTCCCGACGGGGAATCGAACTCCGGTCTCCCGCGTGACAGGCGGCTATTCTAACCACTATACTATCGAGTAGCCAAGTTGAGGTATCCACCATTTCGTAAGTCAGTTCTACAATCTGCACGAACATTGGGGTAGAAGGCAGACTAATTGCGATAGTCGGTGGAGTAGGCATCAGGAAGGGTGTCTACCATATGGTCCGAATAAAAGCCAAAGGGACTCACAGGAAGGAGAAAAGACGATCGAAATAAAAACTACCGAAATAAAAACTATCGAATAAAAACTACCGAAAAAAACCAATCAAAATAAAAACGATCGAAATAATAATGATGGATAAATTAAAGATTTTCGAAGAAAAGCTAAAGAAGAAGATGACGACAAGATGAAACATTGAAAATAAACAGAGATATGAAGAAGAAGAGCCTCAAATACTCACAGGATAAGATATTTGGAAACTGACAGAAGACTGAAGAAAAGCAAACCCTCCGAATCCGTGGGCTCACGTGCAAGTTTAGGTTGAGTTGATTGGTGCGATTTTTGATTCTGAAGTTCCCTTAAATGTAGTGCGAGCAAAAAAAGAGGTGATGTTGGGGATAATGCGCCAACTGCAGCAGGTTGCCCGAAGATAGTACGCCAATGCTCGTTCGACATCAAGGTGAAATTAGAGCCATTAAAGTACAGAAGGGCCATTCGAAAAACCGTGCCTACACAAGGGCTTTGGAGGAGTTGGAAAACTCCGCAAGACGGCTGTGGACTATAAGATTCGAATCCGAGTTTTTATGGAGGAGTGAGGACAAAGTGCTGTCCAACAATTACCACTGAGCTTTTCGACACTTCGTTAACATTGAAAATAGAAAACAGGGCAAGGCCTTGAAGAAAATATACGAAGATCAAATATCCAATCTCCTGGACAAGAGATATGCTGAAGCGCCTTCAGAAATTACCTTAGGAAGAACTTTCTATCTTGCTCACCTCGCCGTAATACAACCGACTCAAAGGAAGCTGTGAATAGTGCCCGACTACGGCACAAAATTTGATAGAAAAAGTTACAACAGCGACTTTCTACCCGGTCCGGATATCGTCCAATCAGTTTTCGGGATACTGGTTTAATTGAAAAAAAAAAAACAACAGTGGCCATCGTAGTCGACATTAAAAAAATGTTTCTCTAAATCCAGATAACAAAACGGATCGCGATTGCCTGAGGTTTTTCTGGTGTAGCGGGGGTCCAAAGGGGAAACCTGAAGAATTCCGTACGGCGTCTGTAGTACTTGGGGCCACATAAACACCATCGACAACGGGGGATTCGATGGGGACCAAACGACAATGCAAGCCACACAAAAATCCCCGCTTGCACGACTTCCTGCAAAGCTTTGCAACAATAAGGGATACCAAAAACATGACAAAGGTACTGCAAAGCGTCCACGTCAAGGCCGGTTTCCCGTTAAGGAAACGAGACAGCAATATACCAGCAACACTCCAAGAATTTTAGGAGCAGTTTTAAGCAGATGTTCTGGAAATGGCAAAGGATAAAAAGACCCATCGGCTAAAATGGCTGATGACTAAAGATACACTGGCTTTCGGAGCCCTTCTGTGGATGGCTACACCTGGAAAAGGACCAGTAGGGTAATGTCTACCTTCGACTTGGTAGGACTCGCAACTCCGGTGCTCATACAAAGGAAAAAACCTGATACAGATTAACTGGCATAGCAACATCGGATGGGACGAGAAAATATCTTGGTTGAATCTCCTACTAAAGGCTCATACTAGAGCCTCATACTACAGTCTCATAATAGTAGAGTATTCTAGTAGAGTCTCCTACTAGAATCTCCTATTAAAGCTTTCTTCTCGGATCTCATAGTGCAGTCTCATACTGGAATCCCCACGAGAGCTGTGTACGTGAATCTCCTACTATATCTACTATCCGAGTCTCCTACTAGAGTCCCTTACTAGAATTTCATACTACAATCACATAATAGAGTCTCATACTGGAATCCCCTACCAGAGCTGCATACATGAATCTCATACTACAATGTACTACTCGAGTCTCCCGCTAGAGTCTCCTAGTAGAGTCCCTTACTGGAATTTAATACGAGTACTATAGTCGCATAATAGAGTCTTCTACTAGAGTCTCCCACTAGAGCTGTGTACTTGAATCTCCTACTACAATGTACTACCCGAGTATCCTACCAGAGTCCCTTACTAGAATTTCATACTACAGTCGCATAATAGAGTCTTCTAGTAGAGTCTCCTACTAGAGTCTCTTACTGAAGTTTCCGACTAGAGTCTCATACTACAGCCTAATACTGGAATCTCCTACTACCTACTAGAGCTGCATACTTGAATCTCCTACAACAATCTACTCCTCGAGTCTCCCACCAGAGTCTCCCACTAGAGTCTCTCACCAGTATCTCTTACTATAATTTCATACTACATACAGTCCCATAATAGAGTCTTCTACTAGACTCTCTTTTTAAAATTTCCTACTGAAATCTCATACTAGAATCTCCTCCTGAAGTTTCCTATTACAGTCTGCTATTAGAGTCCCCTATTAACGTTTGCTACTGGAATCTCATACTGGAATCTCATACTTGAGTCTCATACTAGAGTTTTATATTAGAGTCTCATACTAGAGTCTTCTCCTGAAGTATCCTACTAGAGTCTCATACTAGAGTCTTCTCCTGAAGTATCCTACTAGAGTCTTCTATTAGATCTCTTACTAAAGGCTTCTACTAGAATCTCTTTTTAAAATTTCCTACTGAAATCTCATACTAGAATCTCCTCCTGAAGTTTCCTATTACAGTCTGCTATTAGAGTCCCCTATTAACGTTTGCTACTGGAATCTCATACTGGAATCTCATACTTGAGTCTCATACTAGAGTTTTATATTAGAGTCTCATACTAGAGTCTTCTCCTGAAGTATCCTACTAGAGTCTCATACTAGAGTCTTCTCCTGAAGTATCCTACTAGAGTCTTCTATTAGATCTCTTACTAAAGGCTTCTACTAGAATCTCTTTTTAAAATTTCCTACTGAAATCTCATACTAGAATCTCCTCCTGAAGTTTCCTATTACAGTCTGCTATTAGAGTCCCCTATTAACGTTTGCTACTGGAATCTCATACTGGAATCTCATACTTGAGTCTCATACTAGAGTTTTATATTAGAGTCTCATACTAGAGTCTTCTCCTGAAGTATCCTACTAGAGTCTCATACTAGAGTCTTCTCCTGAAGTATCCTACTAGAGTCTTCTATTAGATCTCTTACTAAAGGCTTCTACTAGAATCTCGTACTAGAACTTCTCGCTGGAGTTTCATACTAAATTTCCCTCCTAGGGTCTCATACTGGAGACTTAGTCTAGACTATCCTACAAGATTACACTACTAGAGTTTATTGTTAGAATCGTCTACTAGAGCCTTCTACAAGAGTCTTATAATTGAGTTCCTTACTAGAGTCCCCAACTAGAATTCCATACTAGAGACTCTAATAGAGTTTTTTGTCAGAATATCTTACAAGAGTCTTTTACTAGAGTTTCCTACCAGAGTCTCCGACAGAAGTTCAATACTAGAGTCTTATAACTAAGTGTCTTACTAGAAAAGATCAAGGCTGAATAGAAGGGTGCTTGGTCCAGACATCTGAAGGAAGTGACGCTTCTCAAAGAATCGAGGATCCAACGATGCCTCACATCTACCCAAGAAAACGTCCAACCTCACACGTTCAACGAAGCCGCAGCAGTTCAATGGAGAACAACAGTGGAACCTGATAGAAGAGTAAGTGTGACCCTGATCGGTGGTAACACTGGAGAGACACCAAGGACATCAGTATCGATAAGTCGACTAGAGTCGTAAGCAGCCTTGTTGGGAAGCAGGCTAGCAGCTACGGTTAAGAAGGAAGTTCATTTGTCACGAGCTCATTCGAAAGGCTAATTGGGGACAGCACAGTAGCTAATGGTCCACATTTGAATAGGATGTTCCAGCATAGTGTGTCGGCATGTTACTACCAGGAACCACTCGGCCTGAAAGAGACCTGGAATCAGTGTATCGGCGACTAGACATTTGGAATAGACGATGTCACTATCGCAGAAAAGAGTCCTTCGCACTGAGGGGAAGATTGCTAGCAACATATCAGTCCATTTCCATGAATATGCCCACGTGATATTGTATGAAAATTTGTAGGAAGATGCTGCACTAAACAATAGCGAATAAAGTGCCAAGAAAACACTCCACCAATCAACGGATCACTTGATTCCTGGGAAGATACTACACTGCACATTCACCAACAACCCTAAAGGGACGCACGGACAGGCCGGCCATGTCGTTGAGAACCCAACAGAGGTGATGAAATTAGTAATCGCGTGCTTTTGGAGACCTGGAACATTGGTATTCGTAGAATTGCCCAACTTCAAGAATCTGCCGCAACTCACGGAAGACCGGCTTGATATATGTACCTTTTCTAGCTACGTGACGAACTCTGTTGTCGCCATCGAGGCATTTGAAAGTAGTACCTGAATTTGTGATGTCTTTAACAGACATGACACGCACGAACAGGCAATAACCATAGTAAAGAACAACACCAAATGGAAAGTCGTCGGAGCCGTAGATCATAGCAATTAACATAACCATGTACAATCGTCGAAGCCAAAGAACTGTCTGTTCTTAACACTCGAATTAACTCGATGTTTACTATTGGTGACGCATCATTCTACTACCCAGAAGAAGTCGCTACAATACTGACTGCAGATTCTCAGGATGGTGTCAGCGAAGACGTTCTGAGAATCGGCTGCTGGTGGGGTTGTGGGGGGAGGGGGGGGGGGGGGGGGGGGTGTAAATATCGGTGCCAAACACGGACTCTGATTCATTTAACATCCACCACGTCACTGGATAAATAATACAACAGGGTAATTAATTCGCCGAAGATTGTTTGTTCTTCGGTGCACTGGTTGTATGCTGATCCTTTCGACACAAGTCGAACAATGTTTTTTTCAAACTTCTTTATTAATATCTTGTAATAGTTAAGTTTACACTTGGAATTGATTACACATTGTTTATTTCTTTTGGGCTTTATTTCACAAATACACTTCTTCCTGTGTTTTGATGATAAGTCCTGCACTCCGACCAAAATACCCTTCTTTCATAGATATAATATGAATGCATTATTTTTAGAGTTAAAAAGAAAACCGAACAGCACAGCAATAGAGACTCGACTCTTTTCTTCTCGATGGGTGTTAAAATTTGACTCTGATCGCGACGACCTTTAAACGTCTGCCCCGTTGGACGGTAGAAATCTGACTCCGTAGTCTGTTGTCGTCAACATCCACTAGCCGCGATGAAGATGGATTTCCATCGGTCTGGAAGTAGCCTATCCGATTTTTTCCTTGGTGATAACCAAAGATCGATCAAACTGGAATCATTAACCGACGCATTTCCCCTGTGGCCGTAGAGGCCTGGATGAAAATCCATTTGTTGCAAGCCACGACAACACAGAACCGAAGGGTGCGCAAAAGGAAGTTCAGATACGCCGGCTGATCAAATATCGAGGCTGGCTGACTATGCCATCATAAATCATAGGGAATAGGGTTTCCTTTTCTGTTGATAATATGTAACCAAACTTCGCTGCAATGATCGAGGCTACGATGCTTGGGTGCATATTTATTTAATTGTTCATTAACACAAGAGAATGCTGCCGTGCAGGCGAAGATAATTTCTTCTGTTTACGTTGAGTAAACAGAAGCATTTCGATTCGATAGCCAACGTGAGAATCGTGGCTGCTCGTTGTTTGGACAACGTATCCTTAGTCATGACCGATGCTGGTGATCGTTCCTCGATACGGCAACGGATCGTATAATCGGTCATGCTGGTATGTCAATAAATATGCCTACATGGAGGCTAAAGCCATAATGTCGAGAGTAATAGGGAATGTTACAGGTGACGGAAATGGATTCTTCTGTGGTGTTAGTTCAGCAGGGGATTGCTCGCCATGGCCAGGGCTAGGATAAAGGTTTATAAAAATAGATCGTAGGGCATGCACATTGGAAATCTGGCTTGCAAATGTGCCAGCCAGCAAGTAGCCCGGCATATGTTCTTGGACAACGGATTGATGGGACGATAACACACAGAAAGGTTGGCGTGTGTTTGCTGGACGTGTGCCGTCCATAGTCGGTTCATGACGGATGCACCGAGGTGGCTCGGTTGATGCTATAGGTTTGATGTCATGGCAAGATGGTAATCTTGTCATGAATTTATGTTTCAGAAATAACCATTCGAAGGAGGGCTTGGAACAGCTCATATTCAGGTAAGCTGCTTAAAATAGGTGCAGGTAAATTATGATAATGGGAGGTTCTTTGGAAGTGAGTTAAAGAACCCCACAGGTTTATCTATTTTCAGGTATCCTTGACCTGCCATACATCCTTATAACGTCCAGTATATTGTTTGAAGTATGCGGATCCCCCGAAAGCCTGCTGCCCGTTTTAACGGTAAGAATTACATATTTGAAGCTGCGGGAAGCGCAGGCAAATGTATAGGGATTTTTAAAAGAACAATTACTTCACTCCATTCAGCCTGGCCACAATTTATAAAACGTATATTAATCTTCAACAGGCGTTCAATTCCCATATGTGGTTGCGTTTATATAAAACAGCGTTGCATATCCCCAATAGAATGCAACAACAAAACACAACACTGGGGTCCCCGTCGCATGACCATCATTCCTGTCGTTAGAACATTGGTACAACGTATCCTTTTTTATTATTATTTATTAGCCTGTAGGAACCCGGAAGTTCATGACCTCACTGACTCGACTCCGCCATCGTTCCCTGTCCTGTGCACTCTCCTTCCACGCCCGACCATCTGATCCGATCTCCTCAAGGTCAAACCTAACAGTGTCCTCCCATCTCCGTCGCGGCCATTCTACCGGTCTCTTTCCCGTTGGTCTACCGTCAAGAATTCTACGCACAGTCCTATCGTTGCCCAACAACGTATCTTGGGTGTATTTTATTGCGCGGTTCAAGTGAGACTGCTCATGCTATCGCCACTAAACTTGGAATGTTTACAGTAAATTCTTCCCTCTTTCAGGTGCATATCAGGTTTAATGATGCGCATTTGCATACAACGACAGCAGCATAATCACACCTCGTATTATTTTGCCAAGAGGACACTTCACCAACCTACTACCTATTCCACTCGCGCTGTCCACTGACATTTAAGAGTACTACAAATTACCCTTTTGTGCGCACGTTAGTGTAAAAAAAATATATCACACATCTGCTCATGTGTGAAAGGCAACTTCAGACATCCAGTTATGAACGATCGTTCTTTAGCCGGACCGCAAAAATGTTGACTCTGCCTACTCAAGGGTTCCGCCGTCGTATTATGTAGGCATTCAAAGCCAATGTATGATACATCGATACTCTTCGAAGTCTCTCTATCCATCTGTTTCCTTCCGCTCCAGCTGTACTTTGGTATTTGAAGTTATTCCAAAATCGTTTCATATGCGTGTACCGTATAAAGAAAAGGACGTGCAAGTAGTTGCCTGCAAATTCAAGTTTTTTCTAATTCCGAATTTCCCCAAATTTTTTTCGAAACGCCAAATTCCGCGACAAGGAACAAGCCTTTGGTGGGGCATTTCATATTTGCATCTGCATAACATTAAAACTCTGCAGACAATGATATTGCAATGCCTATAAACCTGACAGTAATAAGCAGTACTGACGGTTGACCCCTCTTCAGTTTTCCAAACACACTGTTAAGTTAAACAGTTTCCAATCAGCACACCGTCTCTGCAGTTAACCAATGCCAAGTTTGACCAAAAAGAAGCCAACGCCAAATACCAATCATTAATGGTCAAAAACCAATCTTGAGTCCACGACAAGTTGCCTAAACTTTGAATGCGTTGTAAATCCTTGTTTATAAGACACAGATAGTTAATCGGCTCAACACACATCATTCCCTTGTGGCTAATTTTATTTGGCACATTCTGCAACCGCAAACATACCCATCTACAGCGCCCGGGGTTCACTTTCCCAAATCCAATGATAAAGCACTTCAAAGCAGATTCTCGTTTCCTAGACTCGCACTGCCCCGCGTGATTACAAAACAGACAATAGCTTCACAGTTCACAAACTTCTGAAACTAATTTAGGGCTGCAATTTGCTACAATTTTCAGTAACCGAATAGTACTATTATTGGTCAACCTTCTAATTGCCACGGCCATCAATTAACGTACCAACTGCTCCACACACCTCACTACACCTGATCACTGCGACAGGCAATGAGTATTGAGTTCGTGGGTGGAACCATCAGAAATTCGCCTATTTATCTAAAATGGGCTTCTTGCGATTCGAAAATCACATCATCTCTGGAATGCCTCCACGATTTTCCCTCGCCCCTGATTCCGACTTTTAATGTCCTTCGATAAATAAGGTATTAATTTGCAATCAGAATTCGAGTGGAAATCCATGTTTCAATTTGAGTAAAACTTCGTATGAGGACAAACAAAAAAGTATTGAAAAATTTAATGATAATTCGAAGTATAGTGTGCGAGTGGAAATTAAAAGCCCACTTAAAATATTCATTCGCGTGACAGTTTCACTAAGAAGACAGGGTTAGTACCCGTACGTATGACTAATAGGTCAAGTTGAGTGACAGTCGAAAGGACAACTGGTCTTATAATTCCTGCGACCATTCGAGTGAAATGTCAAATGACCATCAGCTGATTTTTTCTTACGAATAATTTACGCAAAATGATAATTGAAGTGATTTCATAATTTAAATGACAACTTGAGTGATTTCGATCAAAGATTCAAAAAATAATTCGAGTGAAATAAGCAAAACGCAAAAACAGTAATTGTCATACTTCGTATGCCAATTGAGCCCGCACTTCGTCAGATAATTCAATTACCAATTTGGAAGACTATCCAAGCGGCAATATGAGTGACAACTCAAGCAATAATTCAAGTAACAGTCGATTTAAAAATATAAATGTCTATATAAGCCCTAATTTAAACAACAATTGGAGTGAATGCCCCACAAACAATTAGCTTGGAAATTCAGCTCCAATCAAGTGAGAATTTAATGAACTGCACAATCGACATTTTTGTCGAAATTCCAAAAATTATTCAAGCAAAAACTCCTGTGATTATTCAAGTAGCAACGATCCAATAAATCTTTTGTAATTGGAGCAACAAATGGAGTGACGATTCTTCTAATATTTCACTTTCATCTTTCTGAAACGACAGCCAGAATGTATATTCTAATAAACATCCAGCTGGCCAAAAAAACGACAACAAGTGAAATGACACTTTACTAACAATTTCATTTTCAACTAGAGTGACAATTTGTCTGTAATTCAAGGGTCACATTGAGTGAGAGTTCAAACATTGGCTCAAGACGACGTGACAACAGAAAGACAATTCAAGTACTCATTTTATATTTTGGATGAGAACTGAAATGACATTTGATCTGTCAAATCGACTAAGAATTCACACAAAAGTTTGAGTGACAATTTTAGTAATGTAGTTCTAATTAAAGTCCAAGGGAAAGTAAAATAAAGGATGGCCCATAAATCTTTATCTATGTTTTGAAACTCAGCCAAACCAAACAGTAAAACATTTGTATGGGAGATGTGCTGGGATGTGCCGGAGAAATTTAGTACATTCGCAGTATACCAGTTGCGCGGCAGCTGTCGCGGACCAGCTGGCGAGTCGTCGCTCAATTACTACCGAAGCGCGCACACCTTTACAACAACCTTTTACCTTTTTACCTTTTACCTTAAAACAATAAAACGCACTTTGATAAATAAAATAATACCTTATGCTTGAAAGTTATTCCCAGTCGTTCTTGCTGAACACCTTGACCGCGCTTTTCTCTCCCCTTTTGTGCCGAACGAGTTCGACAGCCATTGTTCGTTGTGACCATCCATCGGCGGCCAACGAAACGCGCACACCTTTACAACAATTTCTGGTCCTTCGAGCCGGATCCAATGCCACTTGGATCCACTCGTTGCCGCACAGTTCGCGACTTAAACGAAGAAGTGGTGGCATCCTTTGCCAGTAACTCTAACTGTGGACAAACCAACAGTGTATCAACGATAGCAGCATTCTGGAATAGCTCTAGCCACACGTCGATATCAGCGATCGAGAAACAAATCGCCGCGCAGTACGGCACAGAGCCAGATGACGCGCGCATTCATCAATCTGAGGAAGCGAGGGCCATCGCCGGTAAGTGCTGTGAAAAACCGCAAACACAATTTACAGGTCAAATGGGAGGAGATCCGTAGACGACACGACGACATTCTAGAGCTGGCGACGCCCGAGACTGAGAATGACCGCTACTTTACTGAGGATTTCCACGATTCGGCCAAGGGGGTCTACTCGGAGGAGATGACGAAGTTTGCCGAAGAGCTTCGTGGCCTCAACGTTGAACCCCCGACAACATCCAAGCTGCCCCAGTGCAACTGCCGACATTTTCCGGAAAGTACTCGGAATGGCGGCCATTTAAGGACCTGTTCCAGGCGGTATTGGCCGATCACCTTGATCTTAGTGATGTAGAACGACTATATTATCTAAAGTCGAGCCTCCGCGACGACGCCGTCACGGGGGAGAATTACCAGCGAGCTTGGAACAAGCTGGTGGAGTATTTCATCAACACTCGTGCATCGGTCCACTCTGCCTTGAGTACCCTCTTCCAGGTACAGGTCGTCGTAAAGGAATCTGCTGCCGGCTTGCGCCATCTCCGCGATACTACGAATGATGCAGTCGAAACCTTGGATGCGCTCGGCCGCCCCGTGACCGCCTGGGATGACATACTGGTTCACCTGACAACACAGCGCATGGACCCCCGCACCGCCAGTGACTAGCAAACGGCACAAGGCAACACCAACCAGCCACCCATGTACCACCAGCTCTATGCCTTCCTGAAGACAAGGATCGAAGCATTGGAGTTCGTCGAGCTGCCCCGGACCGCCATCGATCAACCCCAGCGTAACAGACCCGGCCAGGCGGAGCACAACTCCAAAGCGGGTCAACTGCGCTCACCGTCACTCTGGATGAACGGCCCCGAGTTCCTCAAAGGCAATACACCATGGCCGTGCACCGGAGGTGGACCTGGAATGCCGCCCCGCAACCAGCCACGTCATAAGCGCTCCAATAGAGGACAACGAGCTGCTGATGCGATACTCCCAGCTCCCGAGATTCCTCCGCGTGACGGCAAGATGCGTCAAATTTGCCCGGCGACTGCAGAAAAGAACAGTCACCCGCGAACTCTCTTACAGAGAACACCAGTTTAACAGTGCGCCAGTTAAAAAGTGAAGTGACTACATATTTAAAAAGTAAAAGTATGTCAAAAGCAATTTTTGACAACAAATACAATTCCTAAGAATTCACAAACAAAAGACAACAAGGACACACCAGTAAACTAAATATTAATGTAACAAGCGCGACAAACAATAAATATACTCGAGTTCACGCCAAAAGTTTAAATTCAATAGACATGTGGTGACCAAAATTAAAACAGTGAAGATAGTCAAAACAATGAAATTCAGAAACCAAACAAAACAAATAATAAACGTAAAAACTTAATTGTAAATACTAAGTGAATTAAAAACACATAAATTAAAATAAAACCTAAAAGCAAATGTGCATATTGCAGTGAAGTGCGAAAAATAAAATAATAATCAACTATAAGAAACATAATATATTACCTCGGTCGCAAGCGCAAAAAACAAAAATTAAAATAGATTGCTCGTTAAGCAATCTGTATTTACCAGGTGTACCGGTATAAATGCATTAAATAAAATCAAAATAAGTGCATATAAAAACAGTTGAGTGAGGTGCAAAAGTGTTCGCGACAATAAAAACAAAAACAATAAAAAGATAACACTGCGGTCGCAAACGCGAAAATTAAAACAAACAATATATTGCTTGTTAAGAAAGCAATTTTTAAATCATCGTTTGGCGCGAGTGCAAGCTTACTGACTCTTAGCAGGCGGTAGGCGAGTTCAACTCAGCTTGCAGGAGAAATCAAGTCGCCGTGGTTCAAAAGGTCGCCTTTGTTTTTTTTTAATGAAAACAAACTGGAAAGAACCAGAATGAATACGGAGGACGATAAGAACACGACAACGCACAAACGAAAAGGCGCCCCGAAAAACTCCATTGTGACGCGAAGCAAAACCGCGAAATTGACGATGGATAAAGGAGATCAACAATTGGCGGACGACAGTGAGCTCCCCTTCCCCTCCAATTTTAACATATATGGGGCAAATAATTCATTCGCTTCTCTTGCATCCTCAGAGTCTGAGGATGAAGAGGAAGAGATAAGTGAATTGGAGGCGAAACTGGCGATGGCAAGAGCCCGATTACAAGAGAGACGCCGAAAGAAAAAAATAGCGGCGCTCGAACAAGAACAAAACCAGCAACAACTACAAAAGCTAAAGCCAAAAGTCGGCCAACAGCAACAATCTCACCATCAACAGCAACATCAACTTCAACATCAGCACCATCAACAGCAACAGCAACAGCAACAATCAACACAAAAGCGATCAACGAACCAGCAAGCAACACAGCAGCAGCAAAGCAACAATAACAGCGGAAAAATAAAGATGCCACCAATCAACACCATAGATGTTGACTGTAAGGAATTGGTAAGTCTTTGTAAGCTAGCCATAGGTAACAATTTTGCAGTTAAAAGACTGACGGGTAACAGGCACGCCATTCAAACATATACGGTGGCAGACCACGACAAAATTAAAGAGGTCTTAAAAAGAGCCACCGCGGAATTTTACTCGTTCACGCCGAAACAAACGAAGAGCGTAACGGTTCTATTAAAGGGTGTCGACCCTGAAATGGAACCGGAGGCTCTGCTCGAAATGCTTCAAAACCTGAAGCACGAAGATCTCGAGTTTACCGCGGTAAAACCATTCACCACACCCAAGGCAAGAAGGGAAAACCGCAAGCTACCCTTCTTTTTGGTGCAATTAACACCCAACAGTAGGATTGGTGGTCTAAGAAAAATTTCAGTCTTGGATCATCAAATGGTCACATGGGACAAATTAAAAAAAGGCAGAGACATCCTGCAATGTCTACGTTGCCAAAGGTTTGGTCACTCGGCGGCTAACTGTGAAATGCAGCGCCGTTGCGTAAAGTGCGGAAAGGACCATAAGGCAGAAGAATGCCCTCTGGGAAAAGAACGGGTAGAAGACAAAGCCCTTCTAAAGTGCGCAGTGTGTCGGAATGAGGGACACCCCGCTAACTATCGAGGATGTCCTAAATTCCGAGAAATAATGGCAAGAAGTGTGACCCGGCAAAAAAACACAGAGCCAGCTCGTACTTCAACAATGCCCGTAACAGCGCAGCGGTCGTACGCACAAGTTGCTTCGGGTGGGAGAACACCAAATCAGGCTACATCACAGGTAGCCACAAATACTCCCACACAGACTGAAACAACACCGCAAGCGGACGTGTTCGCAATCCTGCTCAATCTGCAGAGACAGATGACACAGCTACAAAGCCAAATAAACGAGATCTACTCGCATTTGCCCAGTCTAAATAACAAGTCGATATAAACCCTCTAACCACAACATCAATAAAAGCTCTTGTCGTGAATGTAAATTCACTAATAAGAACTGAGAGAAGAGCCAATCTTTTTAACCTGTTGCAAGAGGAACAACCTGATGTACTTCTGGCGGGGGAAACAAAGTTAAACCAGAGACATAAGATAGGACATAAAAACTACGATATTATACGAAGAGATCGACCTAACTCCTCTCAAGGGGGGGGTGTCGCAATCTTTATTAGAAAAGGGATCAATCATAAAGTAATATATAGTGGAGAAGTGCGCAGGTTCCGGGTGCTGGAAGCCTGTATCGTCCGCATACCCCTTCAGCAAGGAAGGGGTTTGTATGCGATTGCGGTCTACGCACCTGAGGAGCACCAACAAAACCTATTTATAGCAGAGCTCGAGACACTCTTTCGATGCTTACAATTGCACCTGGACAAAAATTACTTTATCCTAGGGGGAGATATGAACGCCAAGCATAGAAATTGGGGAAATTATATATCTAATGCCAGAGGAAATCAGTTGGCTGGTTGGTTAGATCAGTATCATATTGAATATAGAACTGACCTGCTAGCTACGAAATATCCATCGTTCCCCAGAGGTAGATCGTTCTTAGATATCTTGCTAATCGACTCACGACTGAGATTACTTAACACCAACAGACGAAACACAAACTGTTTACGGACAATTGAATACGACAGTGACCACTGTGCATTCACGGCAGTAATAGAGCTTCCGAGCGAGCTCGCAGATCTGGAGGAATTCGTGACCCCGCAACCCTATAACTACGGGGCAATGCGATGGCCGCGGTTCGCCAGATCATTAACAAGAGAACTTCGTTCGAATGACTTTAATCTGCCAGTAAACAGAAACCTGACTAATGACGAAATCGACAAATACATTCAACAAATGGACGAGGCCGTAAAACAAACAATGGACAAAACAATTCCCAAAACAACAGTTACAGATCACATTAACATGTACAGAAACGCAACAATAAACGCACTCCACAAGAAAAAGAGCAGACTGCTATCGAAATTAAAACAATTACACAGACAGTTTACAGACAGACAAGACCAGGAGATAATATCACTGAAATCTCAATTAAAAAACCTCCAACAATTACTTAAAGCTAATTATAGATTAGCAACAAATTTGTATTGGAACAACAGAATTCGAGCTATAAAAACTAATAACCCGAATATGTTCCCACAAATAAATAAAATATTCAGGAGAAATAATCAAAACGAGATTCAGTGTCTCCAAATTCCACGTACCGAGGTAAACAAGCAGCTGCTAACCAACATTGGCATAGATACAGAGAACGCTATCCTCAATAGTGAGCTCTTCGTGATCGAAGATCCTTTGGAGAAGGCGAACGCTGTGGGAGCTGTCTTTCAGGAAATGTACAAGGTGAATGAAAGCATTCGCCGAAACAATGACCTGGAGGACAGAATTCGACTGAATCACCTGCACCTCCGGAATGAAATTTCACATTGGCAATCGGAGAATCCTGGTTTTACGGAATTCAGTGACGATAATCTGTCAATCGACATTAATGCCAATGGTGGGGCTAATAGCCTTTTAATCACAAGGGAAGGAATCCAGAGTATCTTCGACTCATTAAGAAGCAAAAAGTCAGTGGGAATAGATGGAGTACCTAACATCGTACTCAAGAACCTGCCCCCAAAGGCAATAGATATATACACGGTCCTGTTTAACAACGCGTTGAATAATGCATATTATCCCGCGCGTTGGAAAACGGCTATCATTCAGCCCATCCCAAAAAAGGGCAAAGACTGTACAAACCCAATGAACATGCGTTCGATAAGTTTACTCCCAAGCATCAGTAAAGTATTTGAAAAAATCATTAACAAAGCTCTGCTAAAATGGGTAGACGACAATAGCATTATTCCAAACAACCAGTTTGGCTTTAGGGCGGGTCATGAAACCACACATGCCGCAGCTAAACTGGTCTCCGATATACAATGGAATAAATGTAGGAACCAATGCACAGGTGCCTGTCTGATCGACCTGGAAAAAGCCTTTGATACCGTCTGGATCGAAGGGTTGTATTACAAACTGGTCAGATATGGCATACATAAGCCTTTACTATATGTACTTTACGATATGTCAAAGGACAGGAGGTTCGTGGTCAAAAGTGGTAATGTGACCTCTAATAAAACGTATAATATCAAGAATGGCTTGCAACAGGGCGCGGTACTCTCTCCGATTCTTTTTAACATTTACATTAGCGACTTATTAGATGCACTTCCGCAGGCTATTGCGTACGCAGACGATCTCATAATTTACAGAACAGCTCCGAAAGTTGCGATCATAAATAGGTTAATACAGCGAGACTTCAACAAAGTGCAGCGCTATTGCGATGACTGGAAACTTAAGATCAACTTCCAGAAATGTGAAGCCATCCTATTTAGAACTCCATTATATAAAGCCACGTACGACACAAGGAAAAACTGGCGAAAGCTAGTTATCGTGGGACCGCATGGAGATAAACTGGAAACCAAGAGTTTAGTTAAATACCTGGGCATCTGGCTAGACCAATATCTATATTTCAACAGACATGTAGAGGCTGCTTTGCTCAAAGCGAGGAAAACTTTTGCTATGACAAGGAGGCTATTTCATAGTAGCCAACTTGACAGCAGGGTAAAAGTCATATGCTACATGACGCTAATCAGGCCAATGCTCATATATGGTTGCCCAGTATGGTTCAACATAGGTCCAAATTTGATAGAAAAGATTCGGGTGTTCGAAAGAAAGTGTCTCAGAAGTTGTCTCAGATTATATCGGACACCGGAATCGGACTATAAAAAGTATTACTCAAATGAGACTTTATATAATGAAGCGTACATAAATAGGGTGGATAATTTTATGATTAAATTAATCAGAGGACATATTGCGAGAGCAATAAGCTCGTCCAATGACCTAATTTTCGGGGCCTATTATCCAAACACTCTGTACTATGAGAGCGTGCGTCGCAACGGCTTTGTTCCACCAGAGGCGTTCCTTGACTTGGATATGAAAGGGCTTATACAGGATAGATCCGGAATTCCGCTGATCTATCATGTAAGTAGATCATCTGTAGACGGGCGATTGTGCTATGACCGGGAAGTAGCGCGCACCGAAGAAGAGCTCCTGCGCTTCAGTAGGGCTATCTCCCGCAGAGACCGGGACGATAGTATTAGACAGCGTCAACAGTTCTGGTGGTTGAATGGCATATAAAGACCTGGATACCAAAGTCGGTATAGAATCACACTATCATCAGCTAGCTTACATAGACTTAGCTTTTCTAGAATTAGGGTAGTATAAGATTTAAGTTAAGTTAGGCTAAATGATTTTACATTAAAAAAAAAAAAAAAAAAAAAAAAAAAAAAAAAAAAAAAGTAGATAAGTTTAGGTAAGTTAAGTAAGTTAAATTTTAAGAAAAAAAAAAAAAAAAAAAAAAATTTACAAAGTTTTTCAAATTTTTCTTTGTCTTTCAAATAATTATAAGTTATGCCACAAAGTTCTGTCGCCGAAAGGCAAATTATACAAATATTAAGTAATGTTTAGCTTAGAGCGTCTGCGAAGGACCAGTAAGTTATTATATAAGATATTTAAGCTAGAATTTAAGCATTTTTTGTCTAGCCTTTAATTTAGAAAATAAGAATATAAAAAGAAAATAAAAAAAATGTTTAAAAAATGAAAAAAAAACTGCAGAAAAGAACCACGCCGGGGAGGAGACCGCGCCCGAGCCCCGGCCCAAACATTCCCGCCGAGTTAGCTCCCTCGCAGATGGACTCAGCACTCAAGCTCTGGGTCTCCTATGTGCAGAGAGTCCACTTCCACCGGGAGATAGCATCGCTCACCAGGAGCTCATCCGTCGCCAAGGACAGCCTGCTCATGCGCCTCAACCCGTTCCTCGACCAGAACGGCCTTCTGCGTGTCGGGGGGGGGGCTGCGCCACTCCCTACTACACCCCGACGAGAAGCACCCCCTCATCCCCCCTCCCGGATCCTTCCTCTCACTGCTCATCGCCCGAGATGCCCACGACAGGACCCCCCACGGTGGTACACAGCTGTCACTCAACCATCTACGGCAGCGATTCTGGATTCTCCGAGGACGACAACTGGTAAAGGGAGTAATCTTTCGCTGTCTCCGCTGCTGACGACACTCATCGTCCCCGACCCTTCAACTCATGGGGGTCCTGCCGGCTACCCGAGAACGACCCACCAGGCCATTCCTACACAGCGGAGTGGACTACGCCGGACCAATGGTTATCAGGTGCTCAAAAAGTGGAACCAGGAGCACATTCAAAGGATACATCGCCGTGTTTGTATGCTTCGCCCCCCTCGCGGTGCACCTGGGGGCCACCTCCGAGTACTCAACAGAGGATTTCCTCCGGGTCTACCGCCGCTTCGTGGCTCGGAGAGGAATCTGTGCAACACTGACCAGTGACTGCGGCACCAACTTCGTCGGCGCGGACAAAGAACTACAGGGGCTATTCGCCCAGGGAACAAGGCAAACGGCCGAGATTGCCGACCTCCTCGCCAATTAGGGTACCGAGTGCCGATTCAACCATCCATCAGCCCCTCACTTCGGGGGAATCTGGGAAGCTTCTGTAAAGCGGACCAAGTTCTATTTGAGGCGCGTTATCGGCGACGCAGTCCTAACCTTCGAAGAGCTCTCCACCCTGCTGGCCCAAGTGGAATCCTGCCTCAACTCGCGCCCCCTCCAGCCGCTGTGGGACGACCCGACCGGCCTGACGGCGCTCACACCCGGACACTTTCTTATTGGAGGCCCGACGTCGACCATCCCGGAGCCTTACACACTTCAACCCCCCATATCTCGGTTGTCGCTATCAAAGTTACTGCGGAATATGTACGAGCATTTCTGGTTGCGATGGTGCGCAGAGTACCTCCAGGAATTACGACACAGGCCGAAGTGGCAGAGCCGAACCCCCAACATCGCAGTGGAGCAACTCTGCGTGATCAGGACTGGGCTGGCACCCTCCTGCAAGTGGCACCTGCCGCGAATCCTTAAGGTGCACCCTGGCCGGGAGGGACTCGTAAGGGTGGCAACGCTGCGGACTGCTGCGGGGACCCTAACGAGACCCATTTCCAAACTAAGTATCCTCCCATTTGAGGAGGACAGAACATCGGACCAGCATCAATCAGCGGATGGACATCACCGGCGGCAGCCGCCGCCCCGGCCGGCATCGGGCATAATGATTCGCCAATGACTCGCGAAGGCGGGCGGAATGTTGCGGATTGGCAGTTGGATGTGCTGGAAAAATCTAGTACATTCGCAGTATACCAGTTGCGCGGCAGCTGTCACGGACCAGCTGACGTGTCGTGACCGACGATGAGGTCAGCAGCGCCCCTTTTTGAATTGGCAGCTATGCCCGAGTCGTCGCCCAACTACCAACGAAGCGCGCACACCTTTACAACAACCGTTTACCTTTTACCTTTTACCTTAAAACAATAAAACACACTTTGATAAATAAAATAATACCTTATGCTTGAAAGTTATTCCCAGTCGTTGTTGTTGAACACCTTGACCGCGCTTTTCTCTCCCCTTTTGTGCCGAACGAGTTCGACAGCCATTGTTCGTTGTGACCGTCCATCGGCGGCCAACGAAACGCGCACACCTTTACAACACTTTTACACGTGCGAAACACTACCAATGCAGATCTTGCGTTTTGTAATGTAATAGGTTGGCAAGAAAACAAATGCCCATTTTGCCTCTAGATCATTTAATCACTTCTGTCAGTGATCTTCCTCTGTTGGGACTTCTTATCTAGCACTAATACGAATGTAATCACCACTCTCCAAGCCTTACAACACTGGGTATTCTGGCCATGGAAGAGGCTCAGATTGAGATGTTGCACGAGTTGATGCGAAACTCTTGTACCATTATAAGGGCCCGGTAGAAAAGACCGATACCGCCTCGGAATGCGATGTAAGACGAGATCCATAATAGATAAGCGAAAGCGATAAGTATATGGGTTGCACCCTTATAACAGCTACACCACTCATTTCTTGCTTCGTCAGCATTCCTATGCCATTCCGATAATATAAACTCCCTACTGACAGGAAATGATTGTATAATAGTGACGTCTGAGGGCCAGAGATGCGGACAGACATAGCAGAAAAATACATTTTATGCCACGAATGTTGCACTTATCGAAGCGGAATTCTCGTGTCATTGCGGCAAACCAACTTAAAAAACCAAATATCGCCTTGGAAAAAGATGCAGTGGATGAGTGAAAGCGACATTTATAGGAGCTGTCGGCTTAGCCTCTGTAGGAACTCAGGTCGTAATGTTTCCTTTTCAAATACTGCGTCACTTTTACGACATAAACCCACTAATAATAAAAAATTTGTCGAGAGTATTGATATTCGAAGGACGCAATGGAGGTGCGACCAAATAACCAGGTCCCACAGAAGTGGATGGGGTTTTCCCGCGCTGTACTTCTACTTCTACTACCCACTCGCACTGTGCTCTGATATTTAAGGGTACTCCAAAGTCCCCCTTTGTGCGCGCGTTTGTGTAAAAGGAAAAAAAAAACATTAGATGTAATTTCTTATGGTACTGCACTAAACACATGTATTTGCACGCATGTGTGTGGGTATCTGTTTGTTGGCTTTGTACTCCACTCAAATCCGATCACAAGATCCGAGTTCGTATTTACTTAAGACGTCCACAAATATTGCACTACAGGAAGCCGATATTAAAGAGGACATCCCATTGGCGGTTGTGCTCGATGGAGCACGACGCCGGACAAAAAGTTACACTTGACATTAATGAAGTTCTCCCAAAGTACACGGTGCCCCTGACTGTCCGAAGGATCAACGCTGATACTACATACAAGGAGAAGAAAAGTTCACCTGAGGTAATGGAGAACTTAAAGTTTTGGATACCTCGACCTACTGTAAGTCAATAATCGCATCATTTAACGATATAGCAAACGTCAACTCAACTGTATTCAATTCGATTCAATGGTAAGGGCCTGTCAACCCTCTCCTTGCGAATCTGTTGCAGTGAATTTGCTGCCCAATTTAGAGAACATCAAGTATCCCTGTGTGGCGGATGGATTGATGGACGAGACTTTGATATTGTCGCGTATTTTCAACCGCCATTCAGTCACACAAGGGTTGTGAGTGGGGTCGATTGGTTTGGGGAATCCCTGCAGACACAGGGGTACCGTCATGACACAAAGATGAGCAGAATCTGTGGAATGTGGGCAAAGGACTTCTTTTGTTATTTCGTAAATCTCTGTCCAACAAAAGTGAATTTTTAAAGTGCTAACCGTGGAAGGAGGACAATTGATAGTGACGTAGTTAATCCTTGAAGCGATGTCTTACTCTACTACCTTTCTATTGAGAATGTGAAAGGGATTCTTTTCAAATTTGTCGCTTCTGGGGGTGGGATGCTATTCATAAGAGTCCCCTCTCTTCTTTAAATCGCACCGTTTCCTTTTCCTCTTCCTTTTCGTTTTTCTTTTGTTGTATTTGAAATCCTCCCTTCTGCTTTGCGAGTATCTCGTGGGACCCACATGTGTACAACAGTTGACAGCCCCATGGAAATTGGGTTGATTGCGCCCATGGAGTACAAAACAATAGGTTAATATAACTCATGTGGGGCGTATCCATTTTGCTGCTGCCATATGCGAGAAAGGTTGTGTGATCCTTTTCATTTAATTCCCCTGTCGTCGCTACCCAACCGTGTCCTTCCTTCCTTCTTTCGCTTCGGCGATTTTTAATTTTAAATTCAGCGCTTAATAATTTTACCCGCTCCTGTGAGGGATATCTGTTGGAATGTATCCGTAAATTTTAAATATTTCAAACTACAAAAAAGGCAAAAGGGGTAAATAAAATAACGGTAAAGTATTTCATTATGGACTTTTTCACCGGCTTCATAAAGAACCTGTTCAATGGGATAAAAACGATGCCAATAGGTACAAATAAAACGGAAACTCTTGCAGAACATTCGTCCTTCGATTATCCCATTCCTCCCACCCATTCCTCCCACCAGCTGTGACTATGAAGTATTCTCACTGAGGAAAGTGACTTCGACTCGACCGTTTTCAACGGTGATTTCGTACATTTCTTCTTGGCACAAGTGGATGTTATTAGTGGGATACCGTGCTTACGACTTGTAAGGACTGTGATTGATGTAGAACGAAATTTAGTCTCGCAGAGCACCACAGACGAGCCACACTAGGACATCACTTTATTAAATTTTACCTTCAATTGAATTGTATGTCAGCTACTAGAGAAGCATTGATTCCTGTTCAGGACCGTACTCGTTCTTCAGGTGATTCCTCCCCCCTGGTCGTTAACTTCCGAAGTCGACAACTTACTGCAAAGTGAAATCAAAGAGCGACGGAATACATGGACACATTGTGTGGCACACATGTCTTCGTCTGGCGCTGCAAACAACGATAGTAACCGCCTCTACCTAACTTCCTCGACTACCTGTGCATTCCGGTGATGGTCCCTTTAAGTTACTGATTATTTTCACAAGTATATTGGCTTCCTCCAACAAAACTCCGTTCAGTCAGAGTTTCCCTTTCTCACTCGGGGATAGTTTCCTGCTTCGAACAAGAATGCCGCTCAATGCCTGCATGCTTGATTTGGAGCATTGAATGCCGATGCTCCTGTTTTAAACAAAGGATGTCTTACGTAACGTGTGGATACCATCTTCTGTTTATTGTCGTCTTCTAAATACAAACTCCAGGGGGGACTTTAATAAAGGCGTCTTGGAATAACTTCTGATATGTGGCGGCAGGGGGCCTCTTAAAGACCGAACACTTCAATGCAACACAAGGTACACTTACTGTCATAAGGGGATAGATGGGGAAAGAGAGACAGATCTCCTTACAGACATCGGTACGTCTTGCATTCAGATTCTGTATGGAGAAATTTATCATCAAAAGCTCCGCCAGAATCAAGACAAATGAAAGTCACAGTGGGAGACCAAACCATTGGTCATCGTATACACGGTAACTGCTATAAAAACCAAGGCGGTATGATCCAGGGTTCCTTAAGGTGATTTGGAAGCCACTGAGATAGTCGTAGGAATGAAGCTGAAAAGTGGCATAGTTGCAAAAGCCAACCGACTTAGCATCAGCCTTTTAAGGCAGCTTTCGAAGAACAAGGCCTTGTGCGTTTGTTACGTAGCACACAAAAATCACATGATTGTAAAGGTATTGGAATATGTGATAATGAAGGCACTTTTTATAATATTATATAAGCGATCTGCACATAAGATATCTCATCCTACAATGTAAATTCCAGTCGCGCCATGGAAACAAAAACACCGGCGCATGCGTGTGTACGAGGAGGTCTCGTAATGTACCGGATCGCTACATGAATGGTCTGGTACTCACTTTTGTCGTTTGCGAATTTAAAAAGCGTTCCCACTGCGTGCCTTAGGTATTTGGTTTGTAAACCCGGGATTCTCAGTTTAATAAACTGATACGTATGTAAAAGACACTACTGGATGATGTGTATTTATTGACTCTACGAACGGGTTCCCAATTTATAAGCCGTTATCTTTTAGTGGACTATATTAATCCGGCGCTTGTTGGCGGGAAGATACCCTAAACTTTGACCAAGAGAAGAATCAAAAGACTGAAGAGAAAGACTAACTGGGCGGGCAGCCGTTACCGATGGTTTCATGCTCTTTTTACCTGTTTAACTTTATTCTATTCTTGTTAAGGGCTTTCCCTTGTTTTTACTATTTGTCTCGTTCCGTCCTCTTCTGTTCTATTCTTGGAAACTTTGTTTTTACCTTTCGTGTTGCCCCATCTTCTCCCATTCATTTTGAAGACTTTCAATAACTTTTACCTTTTACATGGAGTCGTCGCCTTCTATTCTTGGCGGAGACTTCCTATTGCTATTCCCTGTGCGTCGTCTAGCTTACTTCTGTTTTTCTTGCAGTCTTTCTATTATTTTCACATTTTGCCTAGCCCCACCTTCTTCGCTTTTAGTGGTGATTTTCTATTGCTTATGTAGCGTCCTATCGCCTTCCTTCTTCTTGGCGACTTTCGATTGCCTTTACCTTTTATATCATTTGAACTTCTATTCTTTTTGGAGATTTTCTATTGTTTTTTGCCTCTTATGTCTCCTCACCTTTTATATCTTTCCCTTTTTCTTGGAGACGTTCGATTGCACATTCCTCTGGATCGTTCCGTCATCTTTCATTCTTCTAGGGGAGTTTCGACTGCTTTTACCGTTTACATCATCTTAATTTCTTCCATGCTTCTTGGAGACTTTCTATTGTTTTTTGCCTCTTATATCTTTCCCTTCTTTTTAGAGACTTTTGATTGCTGTTACGTTTTATATCATATCAACTTCTTCCGCCTTTCTTGGACACTTTCTATTGTTTTTTTCCCTTTAGATCGTTTCGTCATCTTTCATTCTTCTTGGAGACTTTCTATTGCTTTTACCTTTTATATCATCTCAACTTCTTCCATGCTTCTGGGAGACTTTCTACTGCTTTTTCCTTTGGATCTTTCCGTAATCTTTCATTCTTCTTGGAGACTTTCTATTGCTTTTGCCTCTTACGCCATCTCATCTTTTGACATTCTTCTTGGAGACTTTCTATTGCTTTTTGCCTCTTATATCTCATCACCTTTTATATCTTTCCCTTCTTTTTAGAGACTTGATTGCTTTTACCTTTTATATCATGTCAACTTCTTCCACCTCTCTAGGAGACTTCCTACTGTTTTTTCCTTTGGATCGTTCCGTCATCTTTCGTTCTTCTTGGAGACTTTCGATTGCTTTTACCTTTTATATCATCTCAACTTCCTCCACCCTTCTTGGAGACTTTCTATTGCTTTTTCCTTTGGGTCTTTCCGTAATCTTTCATTCTTCTTGGAGACTTTCTATTGCTTTTGCCTCTTACATAATCTCATCTTTTGGCATTCTTCTTGGAGACTTTCTATGGTTTTTTGCCTCTTATATCTCCCCACCTTTTATATCTTTCCCTTCTTCTTAGAGACTTTCGATTGCTTTTACCTTTTATATCATCTCAAATTCCTCCAACTTTCTTGGAGGCTTTCTATTGTTTTTTTTCTTTGGATCGTTTCCTCATCCTTCATTCTTCTTAGATACTTTCGATTGGTTTTACCTTTTATATCATTTCAACTTCCTCCACCTTTCTTGGAGACTTTCTATTGTTTTTTTCCTTTTGGATCGTTTCCTCATCTTTCATTTTTCTTGGAGACTTTCTATTGCTTTTACCTTTCATATCATATCAACTTCTCCGATGCTTCTTGGAGAAGTTGTATTGTTTTTTCCTTTGGATCGTTCCATCATCTTTCGTTCTTCTTGGAGACTTTCTATTGCTTTTACCTTTTATATCATTTCAACTTCTTCCATGCTTCTGGGAGACTTTCTATTGCTTTTTCCTTTGGATCTTTCCGTAATCTTTCATTCTTCTTGGAGACTTTCTATTGCTTTTTGCGTCTTATATCTCATCACCTTTTATATCTTTCCGTTCTTCTTAGAGACTCGATTGCTTTTACCTTTTATATCATGTCAACTTCTTCCACCTCTTGGAGACTTTCTATTGCTTTTTGCCTCTTATATCTCATCACCTTTTATATCTTTCCGTTCTTCTTAGAGACTCGATTGCTTTTACCTTTTATATCATGTCAACTTCTTCCACCTCTCTAGGAGACTTCCTACTGTTTTTCCTTTGGATCGTTCCGTCATCTTTCGTTCTTCTTGGAGACTTTCGATTGCTTTTACCTTTTATATCATCTCAACTTCCTCCACCCTTCTTGGAGACTTTCTATTGCTTTTTCCTTTGGATCTTTCCGTAATCTTTTATTCTTCTTGGAGACTTTCTATTGCTTTTGCCTCTTACGCCATTTCATCTTTTAGCATTCTTCTTGGAGACTTTCTATTGCTTTTTGCCTTTATATCTCATCACCTTTTATATCTTTCCGTTCTTCTTAGAGACTCGATTGCTTTTACCTTTTATATCATGTCAACTTCTTCCACCTCTCTAGGAGACTTCCTACTGTTTTTCCTTTGGATCGTTCCGCATCTTTCGTTCTTCTTGGAGACTTTCGATTGCTTTTACCTTTTATATCATCTCAACTTCCTCCACCCTTCTTGGAGACTTTCTGTTGCTTTTTCCTTTGGATCTTTCCGTAATCTTTCATTCTTCTTGGAGACTTTTTATTGCTTTTGCCTCTTACATAATCTCATCTTTTGGCATTCTTCTTGGAGACTTTCTATGGTTTTTTGCCTCTGATATCTCCCCACCTTTTATATCTATCCCCTTTTTTTGGAGACGTTCGATTGCACATACCTCTGGATCGTTCTGCCATCTTTCATTCTTCTAGGAGACTTTCGACTGCTTTTACCGTTTACATCATCTTAACTTCTTCCATGCTTCTTGGAGACTTTCTATTGCTTTTTCCTCTGGGTCGTTTCGTCATCTTTCATTCATGTAGGAGACCTTCTGTTGCTTTTACCTTTTATATTATCTCAACTTCTCCTATTCTTCTTGGAGACTTTCTATTGTTTTTTGCCTCTTATATCTCATCACCTTTTATATCTTTCCCTTCTTCTTAGATACTTTCGATTGCTTTTACCTTTTATATCATTTCAATTTCCTCCACCTTTCTTGGAGACTTTCTATTGGTTTTTCCTTTTGGATCGTTTCCTCATCTTTCATTTTTCTTGGAGACTTTCTATTGCTTTTACCTTTCATATCATATCAACTTCTCCGATGCTTCTTGGAGACGTTCTATTGTTTTTTCCTTTAGATCGTTCCGTCATCTTTCGTTCTTCTTGGAGACTTTCGATTGCTTTTACCTTTTATATCATTTCAACTTCTTCCATGCTTCTCGGAGACTGTCTATTTCTTTTTCCTTTGGATCTTTCCGTAATCTTTCATTCTTCTTGGAGACTTTCTGTTGCTTTTGCTTCTTACATCATCTCATCTTTTGGCATTCTTCTAGGAGACTTTGTATGGTTTTTTGCCTCTTATATCTCCCCACCTTTTATATCTTTCCCTTTTTCTTGGAGACGTTCGATTGCACATTCCTCTGGATCGTTCCGTCATCTTTCATTCTCCTAGGAGACCTTCGATTGCATTACCTTTTACATCATCTCAACTTCTTTCATGCTTCTTGGAGACTTTCTATTGCTTTTTGCCTCTTATATCTCATCACCTTTTATATCTCTCCCTTCTTCTTAGAGGCTTTCGATTGTTTTTCCCTTTTATACCATGTCAACTTCCCCACCTCTCTAGGAGACTTTCTACTGTTTTTTCCTTTGGATCGTTTGGTCACTTCATTCTTCTTGGAGACTTTCTATTGCTTTTGCTTCTTACATCATCTCATCTTTTGGCATTCTTCTAGGAGACTTTCTATGGTTTCTTGCCTCTTATATCTCCCCACCTTTTATATCTTTCCCTTTTTCTTGGAGACGTTCGATTGCACATTCCTCTGGATCGATCCGTCATCTTTCATTCTTCTAAGAGACTTTCGACTGCTTTTACCGTTTACATCATCTTAGCTTCTTCTATGCTTCTTGGAGACTTTCTATTGCTTTTTCTTCTGGATCGTTTCGTCATCTTTCATTCATGTAGGAGACCTTCTATTGCTTTTACCTTTTATATTATCTCAAATTCTTCTATTCTTCTTGGAGATTTTCTATTGTTTTTTGCCTCTTATATCTCCTCACCTTTTATATCTTTCCCTTCTTCTTAGAGACTTTGGATTGCTTTTACCTTTTATGTCATCTCAACTTCTTCCACCCTTCTTGGAAACTGTCTATTGGTTTTTCCTTTAGATCGTTCCGTTATCTTTCGTTCTTCTTCGAGACTTTCTATTGCTTTTACCTTTTATATCATCTCAACTTCTTCCATGCTTCTTGGGGACTTTCTATTGCTTTTGCCTCTTACATCATTTCATGTTTTGGCATTCTTCTTGAAGGCTTTCTATTGGTTGTACCTTTTGGGTGTTTCCGTCGTCTTCCACTATTCTTGGAGACTTTCTTTTGCTTATACCTTTGATATGGTGAAATGTCGCTAATATTTCCCTTTGTTTATTCGTCATTATAGTCATGAATACCTGACTTGATTATTTGTTGTGATGGTGACGCGCAGCTCACAGTATTATTGGATGATATACGAAAAATGGGACAGGACCAGGGACGCCCTTGAAACCTTTTTTCTATAATACCGACCAAAAAAGAGAAAGAAGGGAATTAGGAACGGAACGATAGACGTTGGTCTTGAATACCTGTAGATTATACTCCAGACAAAACACAGGACCTAGTGTACCGCATTCGTGTAATTCGGCTGAAGAATGATTCTCAGCCGGTGGTTATCTATCCGTCTAAATGTGACCTTTAGTGTGAACCAGTTTTCGCACGCTATTGTGGGTCAATATTTGGAGAGGTATAATGTAACTTCCGTTTTATTTCAACAAAGTTTGTGGTAATATCTGTAAACAGTAACTGCACGACACTGTGCCCTCGTGTTCTATATTCAATCAAATTATAACCGAGACTAAGTGATTCAAACGGGCCGCATTAGAGACTTCTTTAAAAAACTGTTTTTCGATTGTTGGTACCACTGTCATCTATTTTGACGCTGAGCTTCTTATCAGCAGCTAAAGACCTCAAATTTTCAATGTAAAAAATATTAAGCAAAGAGTATGTTTGGAACTTTTAAGACGGCCCATGAAGTCGTTGAAAACTTGTCTCACCCGAGATGACTTGCCACGATAGTTATTGAAAAAAACATTGATTTAGTGATGAAAATGGTACATGAAAAACGTCACTTTAATTTGAGTGAGATTTCACAAGGATTGTCCTTCTCTCACGAATCAATTTGCCGAATTTTAGTTGGTAATTTTGTGCATGAACGCATCGCAGCATGGCTTGTCTCAAAAGAGCTGTGTGAGTTTTTGACAAAACACAATGCTACCAATTTGATCAAGCAAACACTGTAATTTTTTCCCTGTACCCGAAACGAATTTGAGTCTATTGAGACTATAAAAGAAAAGTTGGTGAAAGAACTGAATGCGATCTAGAAGTCTGTAAAAAATTGTATGGATAACTGCATTGTTTCTTTTGTTACACACTAGAACCCCATAACGTTGGCGTACCCCCTTTCTGGCACTGACCTAAATTCGATGGTCAACGATCTTTTTAAAGCAATTAACACAGACACCAACCAAGGCAACATATAGCATTTAGAGGAAATTCACCATTAACGCAGGGCTCCTGGTCAACTAAGAACAAGATATGTATATACGAGGGTAGGCTGAGGAGTAATGTACACGTGTAGTACTTACGAAGTAACATTCCGAGGTTGAGCGATCAGCTAGTGCCTTTCGAGAGCGGAAAGTATGACGGCGTGTTCTACTGCTTTTTCAACGCAACTTAAACAGCGTGCTATTATCGAATTTCCAACTCGACAACGATTGGATTCAAAATGATAGGCGAATCACCCAAAACCGTATCGCAAACCATATTGGAATATCCAATGATGACATGTCGGCTTTATTATTGAACAATTCAGATACCGTAAAATCCGTTCCATGCTTTCTCACAGACAAGAACAAACGGTCCTGAGAAACCTGACGTTTGGTCCGATTCCACACCCTCCTCCTTCCCCTGATCTCGCACCATGCGATTTTTATTTTTTTTTCCCTCTATTCAAGAGACTTCAAGGGTAGTCATTATACCTCGGGTGATGAGATGAGGGCCGTCAACAAATCGTCGAAAGAAGTCCAAGGAATTTTTTAGTAACGAAATAAAAAACTTGTTACACGTTGGGAAAAATGCATTGGTCTCAACGATAACTGTTGTGGATTCGCAATTGTATTACAGTAAACAGTTCTAATACGTTCGTATTTGTCAGCTGTCATTGGCCAGTTGTCATCCAACAACTGACAACGCGTTGGGGACAGAAAAGGGACACCATTTAAGCGTCAAATTTAAAAAGTCACGTCAACGGTCTTTCCGTTTAAACCCAGTACGATAATCTCATGGGATTCTTTCTGGACGCACGTTACTCTTCATTCGTTTGGACGCTGCTAGTTTGCACATTCTTCCTCAATCGCTTGGACGCTGCTGGTTTGCACGTTATTCTTTATCCGCTGGGACGCTGCTGGTTTGCACGTTATTCCTCATTCGCTTGTACGGTGCTGGATTGCACGTTATTCCTCATTCGCTTGTACGGTGCTGGTTTGCACGTTACTCCTCATTCATTTATGTAAGCTGGTGGTTTATCCATTTATCTTCATCACAGGATCGGACCCCCGAACACTCATGAAGGTTTACTTTTGGAAGGCTTAATTTCCGCCGCGTGCGAATTGCGCACAGTGACAATTTAAAAAAAAAAATGTTTGATTTTGAAGCTTAAGAATTGTACTGTAATGTAGTTTTTGCCCGATCTTGTTATTTTGTTTTAGTTCGCGCTGCACAAGCATATGTGCACTACTTTTCAGCTTATCCTCGTATTATTCCTACCTTCCAATATGTGAAAAACATGGACCTCTTTAAATGGAACCTATTTTGGAGCCGAAATAAGTGTTGATGATTAATTGCTTCGTATTCTATTATAAACCCAGTCCCGGTTATATTTTGACAGGATGTAGTTACATGTGGTCTGGATTTTCTATGGTATCAATTGCTCTATTTCACATTCTCTCGAGCACGTGCATCGATAAATTCCAGTTCAATGCTGATATACGCCTTATAAATTGTAACCGAAATGAATGGCGTGAAGCGTTTCTTGCATCTGCCATATATTTAGTCGCACTTTTCTTATCTTCAAATTAATCATCAAATGAATTCGAGAGCCATAAATTGGTTGGCTTCGACGATGTATATGTTATTCATCGACGTTCGGATTCATGTATGAAGACAACAGGGAACGCCGGGATTCAAAGATATTGAATTCTACTTGTTTAAATAATAGCAACTGGCTTCAAATTGGCTATTAAATAACGAGATTGCAATATAAAAAGCATGCATTTTCCGAATACAGAGATTCAATCATATTTAGTTAGAAGCACCAAAAACAGCACGACACTTGATCGATTGAAAACTAAAGTAATGAAACTCAAAGGAGGCGGCGGATCGGTTATAAAATAATGAGATTGCAATTTACAGCGTGGATTTGTCGAATACAAGAATTCAACTATCATATTTACTAAGGATTACCTAAACAGACACAACCTCCTTACCAACTCAGTCATTGAGGCGGTGTAAGACACAACCTGCTTACCAATGCAGCTATTTAACGGTATTGAACAAAGCCTTTTATGTGCGCCCGCTGTACATTGACATTTAACGATATTAAACGATCCTTTTTATGTGCGTCAATTATAAAAAGCAAGACCTACAGACTCACGGATTTCTTCGATATGCCATCGTAAACTTTGTTCTTTTACACCGATGTGTTCACGTATTTGTAAAGTTGTAGTGTTTCCAATACTTACATACGAACAAGCAACTGTAGTGAAGAACACAGTAAAAAAAAGAATCGATAAAACTACTCATCACAGAGCCGTAGATCAGAGCAATTAACTGAGCAAATAAGCACCCTGTATTTCTACATCCGCTCGCGATCCCCTCCGGTTGCCACTCCTTGCATGTCTTAAACATCCTCTTTTTTTTCCGGTAGCGAAAAAATGATGCCTGGAACTTTTTCCTAAAGCTCAAGTTATCAACCTACTTTGATATTCTTGCCACACTCCATGAAAAAGAAGAAACAAAGCTTCCCGAATTGTGGGAGACCAAATAATGAGTTCTTCATCACGACAACGCTTGCCTCACTCTGCATTGCCTGCCAATAGGCTTCTTGTAAGGTCTCAGGCCATCCAACGTATTCGCCTCAAGTCTTATACCATACGTCGTATTCGCCCCAAGATTTAGACCATCGGTCATATTTGCATCAAGACTTATACCATCCCTCATATTCGCCTCAAGTCGCAGACCAACCCTCGTACTCATCTGACCCGGTACCAGCTGGTCAAATCTACAGTAGAAAGGATAATATTTCACAACGTGGAATCTGTAAAAGAAAAAGCGACACGCAGCCGATACCGCTTGGTGTTTTATTCCAAGAATAGAATGCTTGGAACAGCTGGACAGTTAAAGGTGATCATGCAGCTGGTAAACTTTGTTAAAAAATAAATGAAAGCTGCTCGGTAAACTACTGAAATCTTCACCTTCACCATTACTTGGTGGTGATAAGCTTTTGTTTTGTATGGCTGTTCGTTTGGGTGATGGATGGACACACTTCCTCGAAACACTGAGTTCGAGGCATATGGAATCAACACACTTTCTATCTCTTTTTTCCGCTCTTCCTTCCCTCATTTCCTTCGCTTTTTTTCTTCCCGTCCACACTATCTTTTGGTATCACATAAATATTAATATAATCTTAAATATGTTCTCGGTGACTTCAACTCGAAAGGCACTTAAAATACTATGTTTTTGAATCATTCATAACACTCTCAAACTATTCAAAACTGTTTTAAGATCCAGTCCTAATGATTATGCAAGCTCAGGTGCCCCCCGACATGAGTAACACAATCTTTTAGACACGTGAGCACTTACTCAAGTCATTGAGAACTTAGGCTTGCCCCTATAAATCTTCCACCAGCGTGTCCTTATTGTTAAAGGCGACTGAACATAAAATCAGAAAGATTGAAGAGATTGAATTATAAAAAGGAAATCAGCAACACTTAAGTGTATTACCGGCGTCTATTTATTTCTATTAGTCCTGCCGATTGAATTATCAATTCATCGCTCAGAGTTCAGAACTATGGGAGCGAAAACGTCGTACTTATTGGTCCAGAAAAGTAGCTGGCCCGGCAAAAGCAACTGACAGGCATATGACTACCACACTGCCATCCCGAATCGATAGTAGGTCCTACTCCCTGCAGCACAATCACCACAAACTTTGTCTACTGCAGTACAGCAAAACGATCAGCGTCACATCATTGCCACCAAAGGGCTAAGGCTCTATCTCCCGTAAAGCATCCACATCATTCCAATCCCTCCACAACTAGCGGAGGCCATACGAAAAAGTAACCCGTTCAATTTACGGCTGCAAAAGGACGAACAAAACCTCTAACAAGTCTGTCGAGTGCCGACAATGCTGACGCAGTCATAAATCAAAAGGCGAAGATCAACTATGTTACGGTTACCTGCACATAAGTGAATTTCTTGCTCGCTATTCAAAGGAAGTGAGGCAAGAAGGCATCCTTCTCTGACGTGCCTCCCAGTCTAATGGCCGTGTAAATGTTGCTAGCACACACATCCGCCCAGCCACACCCACACACAGTACGCCCGTTCAAAGACATTCGTCTGACGATGAAAAATTCCGTCTTCACATACCAAATCGTCTTCTTGTTTTATAGGCCCCCGCCAAGGATTCAGCCGAGCAAATTGATATTCCAGTGAACGAGTCCTTTACATAGTTCCACCAGGAGATTGGTAATAAAAAGTGATTTCACATAAACCCGGCAGATAACGAGCAGACGCACAAAGTATGTGCACATCCGGGTCTCATTTACGGACTTGACAAATAGTCGTTAACTGAGCCGGCAGATATGTAAATTTGTCAGGCAACAGAAGAGGTCCTGGCCTTGTGCTTCCTGCACGAGCATAAACTTAAAAACACCGGCAGGAAGATATTGAAAGCCCAACGAGGCCCAACAGACTGCGGTGTCTCCGCGAATTAACTACAATCAATGTCTTCCTGTCTATTGTTGCAAAACTTTCCAAAAGGCAAACGGGTGTCCTGTGGGTAGGCATCGCGACATCATCTACACTTTATGCTTCTCCCATAAACGTCTCCCCATGTAATCTACGTTCTCCCTTTCAAAAGACAACTTCTATTAAGGCCCCTCATCGCGAAGGTAACACCGTACATGGTGAAGGAAATGACGCCGATCTTAATTGAAAAATGGGAAGGAGGACTTTTAAAGGACATCAAACAAGGATGAGGCGTATTTTTCGTACAGCTTAGGTGTTTGTAGTCTTGTTCATCTTGAATGGCTATTAAGGGAATTTTTTGTTCATCGCACCATTCGCGGGCATATTTCATATTGAATGTTCACCCACCATATCCTTGGATATGTTTTCAATTGTTTCGATGGTCTGTCGACGTCCTATCGGGTTCAAATATGGACAAGATTGATCTAAACAAAAATAATTTACTTACGAGTCAATAAAGGGTGTCCTGAAAGGACATGGATACTTTGGTCGCATTCAGCATGATAGTTTGTACAAAAACTCATCTGAGATAATGAGGCAGCCAAAGTGGTTTGAATCCTGGGTTCATATTTATGTGGTTCGGCTGCAGAACGATCTTATAGCTTCATGTGCTATTTCCTTTAACTTAGTCATAAGCTTGAAATTCATTTTAATAAGAAACTTGATCTAAATTTTATTATTATTATAATTAAATAAGAATTCAGTTAGTCTTGACATATCGAATGTACGATTACACAGGACTTGATGCAAGAATCACAATGGTTACAAGCACAGGACTTGAATTTTGGTTTTTGAGCATCTCATAAATAAATAATTAAATAAAAATGAATTCATTACCATTGGATTCCCGATTCGAAAAACGCGTGGTGCTGACGTTCCATGAGCATCCATCGTAATAATAAACAGTCTTGCACTTTAATGGCAACCACATTGACAAAAAAATATGAAATCCTTGTCCAAAACTCAGTTTAATGCATAGAGCCGAAGAGGTACATAGAGTACACGTTGAGTTGTTGATGATTTTCCACGAATCATAATAAATAACGTGTTCAGCACGCATGTGTGTCATTCGACTCAAGAACATTTACTTCGTCTAGTTCAGACGTGCCTAACAAAAAACGAGTAACGTAAAAGGCGGCAATAGTTGAATGTACAATCAACGCCATCGAAGCATGACATGACAAGAATTGAATGGTACTAAATTCGTGGATCCACCAGAGTGACATCTGGTTGGCATTCCGAAGGACGTACGATGACACAGCGTCCGATTTCATCCGCGCCCAGAACTTGGCGTGTTTACATAGAGTGCTCCAGGGAAAAGGAAAACAGGCTCTGAGAAGGATCCCATGAAAATAGGATTCCGAAGGCCAGGAGTATCGGCCTTAGCGGAATTAACGAAATTCAAGGGTCTACCATAAGTTGCGGAAGACCAAAGTGAGATATGCACGTTCTCCAGCCATGTGAGGAACTTAGTCGCCACCATCAAAGCACCAGGGAAGTTGCAGTATCTAAGCTCATTGGGAATCATGGAGGGAATCGTCTACATTACGTTAACGAACAATCAACGGCTTGAACCTTTTCAAGCAGGAAGTAAGAAAGTAAGCCATCAGCAGATGCGAACACTTGAGGATCACCAAATATCAACTCACCTACATCGAAGAAAAGCTTAAAGTACTAATAGCATACTATAACTGGGGACTTATAGCAACAAGGAAATTGAAGAAAGGAACGAGCCTTGAACCTGTCGCCAAGCGTAGAGTTTCATACTAGAGTCTCCTTCTAGAGTTTCATACTATGATCTACTACTAGCCTCTTTTTCTAGAATCTGCTACTACGGTCTCATAATAGTCTCCTACAAGAGTCTCCTACTAGAGTTTCCTATTAGAGTCTCATACTAAACTCGTATACTGAAGTCTCATAATAGAATCTCATATTCAATCCGCGTACTAGAATCTCCTACTAGAGTCTCATACTAGAGCCTCTTACCAGAGTCTTATACTGCCGTCGAATAACAGAGTCTCCAACTAGATTCTCACACTAGACTCTCATACTGGAGTCTCATACTAGAATCTCCTACTATAGTTTCCTATTACAGTTTCCTACTAGAGTTTCCTACTCTAGTTTAATACTAGGGTATTTTACTAGAATTTATTACTATAGTCTCACAATAGAGTCTTCTTCTATAGTTTCCTATTAGATTCTCATACTAGAGTCTCAGACTAGAGTCTCATACTAGAATCTCATACTACAGTCGAATAACCTAGTCTCCTATTGGAATTCCATACTATAGTCTTTTAAGAGCGTGTTATACCCAGTTTTTATACTAGAGTCTCCTTCTAGAGTTTCGTATTAGAGTATCGTATACTGAAGACTCATACAAGAGTCTCTTACCAGAGTCTAATACTACAGTCTAATAATAGTCTCCTAGTGGAATTTTATACTAGAGTCTGCCCCCAGCTCTTATACTAGAGTCTTATTATAGAGTCTCCTTCTAGAGTTTCCTATTAGAGACTCATACAAGAGCCTTGTGGCGTTGGTAATAGATACACCCACTATACACACGCAAATAGTGAAGATCACCGAACGAAAATCGAATAAGAAGAGCATCAGCCGTATACCAAGCAATAACATATCAATTCCGCATCAGTTGAAATTTACTTGAAAACAACGATTGGATTCGTACACGAATTAGAATGCAATTCGCGTACGGATTTCTAAACTATCATAGTCAACTTGTTCTCTACGTTGGGTGAAGTAAGAGCATTGGTTCAATTTTTAGTGATTCTCACCGCCATAGCGTGGGTTCGAATCACACGTTGTTCACTATCATCGCAAACGCTAGAATTGGTGACGCCGACGTGATCTCACAAATAACACACATTCTCCCATAGGTAAACAGGACTTGACTACTACGATCACGACTTCCGCGTAGAGCACCGCCACACTTGCCCGCTCTGACGTTCTCTCACTCGCTCGCTCCTCGCTCCGTCGTTCGCACATGAAGTTGATCTTAACAAAGTTACTGACGAGGGAGTAGTGTGGCGTTTCTAACAGATACACACACAATTCAGAAGAAAATAGTGAAGAACACCGAGAGAAAAACAAATAAGAAAAAGTATCAGCCGTATACCAAGTAATAACATAACAATTCCACATCAGTTGAGTGTACTTGAGTTTAGAAACCGAATTCGTACACGCGGCAGTAGCCTGATGTTTCAATGCGTCGCTTCTCACCCGTTTCATAGTATGTTCAAAACACTGGCTTTACTATGCTTGCTTAACGCAACAATCCGGCGTGATCAGTATACACAGTACACACACTTTCCCATAGTAAACTGGACTTTACTACTACGATCACGACTTCCGCATAGAGCACCGGCACACTCGCCTGCTCTGACGTCCTCTCGCTCCCTCGTTCACCCCATCGTTCGCACATGAAGTTGATCGTAACAAAGCTACTGAGGAGGGAGTAATGTGGCGTTTATAACAGATACACACACAATACACAAGCAAGTAGTGAAGAATACCAAAAGAAAATCGAATAAGAAAAAGCATGAGCCGTATACCAAGCAATAAACATAGCAATTCCACATCAGTTGAGTGTACTTGAGTTTATAAATCGAATTCGTACACGCGTCAGTGGCCTGATGTGTTGAGCATTGTTTCAATGTTTAGTGATTCTAACCGTCATAGCGTCAGTTCGAATCACACGTTCTTCACTATCATCGCAAACGCTATAGTCTCATATTAGAATCTACTACTTGAATCTTATAATTGACTCTCTTACTAAACTCCCCTACTAGTGTCTCATACTAGAAACTCTAATTGATATTCTTGTCAGAATCTCCTACAAGAGCCTTTTACTAGAGTTTCCAACTAGAGTCACATAAAAAGACACCTAAAGTGCAATACTAGAGTCTTATAACTGAGTCTTTTACTAGAAAAGATCCACGAAGAACAGAAGGGTGTCTGGGCCAGGTATGTGAAGAAATTGAGGATCCATCGATGTATATCCCCTAACCAAGAGGACGATCAACCGCACACGTTCAGCGACGCCAAGCGGTATCGACACCTCGGCTGGAGTTGTAATCGGCCTGTGCGGACCGCTACGTCAAAAACAAACCCAGGCTTGAGATATTAAAGAAATGGTATTTGTCCGACTCCAGCACGGTTCCACAGTGACTAAAATCGAATCCACGCAAGTTCAAAACTCTCCTGGCTTCCCGACGGGCGGAAATCGGAGAACTCAAAACACCACAAGGCTGGCAATAGGTATCGACAAAAAAGAACCTGTTAGACGATGCCACAAGAGCTACACCCAACGAGTTAGATAGTGCAGCACAATGGTTCAGAGTCCACACCTTATTGTATGAAGGTGAAGATGAGTAGCCAAACCGGTGTTTTGGTACAAGTACAAATATGATCGCCTGGGAGGATCGTAGCATCGAGCCAAATCTAACAGACCACGACGCTTAAATTATCTTATCTAGAGACTGATTGACCTATACCACCTTTTTTCGACTCGTCCGCCAGACAAACTCCAAAAGTGGCCAACGATTTTTCCCAACCATCTCACGGGGCCTATAGCTGGACGGAGTGATATTTCACTGGGCGACAGGGTGTTGGGACCCCACCTACCACTCGGCCTTTAGTCGCCTTTTACGAGAACCCGGCCTAGCTGTGAGTCTATTCTAAGGCCCTACTCACAGGGTTCGCCATGAGAATGTTGGGCTGGCTCGATCGAAATCAAGATCGGTCTTTTTATTCCACTCTTATATCATCATCATTATCGGCACTACAACCGGGATCCGGTCTTAGCCTTATTTAGCAAGTTTCGTGGCTTGTTAAATTTTCCATAATAATTTATTTTTACGGGGAAGGTTATTAGCCACTCTTATATAGAAGGAGGATATTCTTGAGTGTAATAGTACTAACATCCTATTCAGAGGGCCGATATGCTGGACACATTGGGAAAAGTACTAGAACGAAAAATTGTCATGTGCTTGGAGTAGCTTACAGGGTTCAGGGAAAACATATTAAGAAGTAAACGCTTATAGCGAGCCCACGCTATGAAAAGGTTAGAGCTAAAGCACCGGCGCCTTACACCACGGATGTGGGTACATGAGAATTCCTTATATCGCTACGTTAATGATCTGGTATACGGCACTTATGAATTTATAGGATTTCTTCCTTCTTTAGGGTTTGACTGTACGTTTGTCTTGGCGTAATCTGAAACTGCGAAGGCAATGTAGACGTTTGAATGTTTCATGAACTGAATAAACAAAATGTAATGGACCGAATTGCGACCTGAGAATCGTTGTTAAACGGAACGAAGTTAAGTTATTTCTGGTAATTGATGATGAAAAATATATCACATACGACAACCTTGTAAGAAAACAACTTTGGTCAAAACAGGATGATCTCACACAAAAGCTGAAAACGCTGGCCTCCATACCAAGGAAAGTGATGCTGTATATTTAAAGAGAATACAAGGGTATCATCTAATATGAACTATTATAGTCTGGCCAAATAAATGATTAGATCCTCTATAGTCAGCATTTAAATTGGCTCAAGCAAGAAAATGGGAAAAACAGGCGAAATCGTAGAACATGTAATTTGGTTCATTTAAGTCGGATCCAGCAAGAAATTATAAAAAATCGGACGGAATCGTGGGAAAGGAACCACCCATCTCAATATATTTACTTACTGAGGTCGCTGCCCATCAAGCTTAAAAACTTTGAAGAGATTTCCCCTGTGTTGGTTTCTGTTTGATTGGTTAACACATCAAAAGGTAATCTAGAGCAATGAAATCATAGTAACCAGGCGCCCACTTGCAGCAAAATGTCTATGGTGCTACAACTTCTATTAATTATTGGTCCGAGAAAAGTGCCCTGCATGGGACAAATGGTACCGCCCATGAGCAAACAAGCCTGTGACAGCAATGCCACAATATATATACATAATAGCCGATGACCCTGGTAGTTGGTGCTTCAAATTGTTTTTTTTTTTAACTTATTACATTGTAATAATAGGGAATGAATAAATGGATATAGATGTAAATAACTTTAGCACCATTGTTCACTACTCAAACTTACCTGAAAACCAAAGGTAGCAACATCTTGTGAACATCAATTGAAGTCCTTAACGATGTTTGCAAATTTACGATATTAATAGTTGAATATACAAACCGAAGGATCAAGCATTGCGTCTGTTGACTAACAAGAGCTATCCCAAAAGGATATTGTATTAGTTAAGTGGAAAATAGATAAACAATATCCAGCTGCAGCCTATTGATGGCTAGTAAAAACAAGAAAAAAAAACGATGACAGCGAGGATCACGGTATTCAATCGCCGACTTGAAGAGTGGTGTTTTGGTGTCAATCGAGTCAGAAGCCAGTTGTCGTAGACTGCAGTGGCAATAGCAGTTTAGATTAGTTTCCGTGTCAGAGCAGCGTGTTTTGGAGAAACGCGAGTTAAGAATGTAATGCCAATAGTCATGTAAATTAGTTTCCATGTCAAAAGGTCGTATTTTGGAGAGTCGAGAGCTTTGTGTCGTGGACTGCGTCCATGAAAACTCCAATAAAAAAAAAGCAAACCATTAGTTGGTTTTCAGCAACAGAAAGTTCCTACACCAAATGATTCGATCTAAGGATTTACCCGCGAACACACGCAAGCTACTAGTAAACAGAATCAGGTGATATTTTTAACAGCAAGAAGAAGGACGCAATTCCAACTGTTCAACTCTGGTGTTCAATGCACAGAAATTGGCATTTCAATTCCAACTGACTCCTAGGGGAAAGAGACCCGCTCCCACTGTGCTCTGACATTTAAGGGTACTCCAAAATACCCTTTTGTGCGCGAGTTAGTGTAAAAAATAACGGTTTTGGCAACTACTCAACCAGAAAGGAGTAGAAACAGCAGAAATTCGAGACAATACTGGGAGGGTCATTCAATAAGTTCTTAGAAACATACTTCCGATGGGCAAAGATGCGATTGCAACAGCTCAACTCCGATGCACAACAACCAGAAGCCGTCATTTCACGTCCAATGGACTCCTAGACGAAACAGGCATTTGAAAAATATTTAGCAAGAAAAGAGTAGAAACAAGGAAAGAGCCCAAACAATATCACGAGGGTCGCCCAAGAAGTTCTTAGAAAAATATTTTCCAATGCGGACGATGAGAATTTTTTTTTCACTCAGTCAGGTACAATAACGCCGCATAAGTTATTATTTTTCCGGTTCCCAAGTAATTAGTGTAGACGATTCCGCGGGCATCATAAAATAACATTGTCCTCACATTGCCGGACAATTTCATCGTATTCGCTTTTTTGATTGCTGCTATGTCTCGGGAGTGTAGTAGTTTATCTATGTTTCGCCCAAAGTTACGTACCGCCGTAGAAACTTGTGATGTCTTTAAATCACCACGTCGAGCAAAGTTTTAATGTCTGTTGGAAACGCCACACATTCGTTAGGATTCCGACGGAAAAGTGTCAAAACATCCTTAAAGTCGACCACACCATTGTGCTTGTTCTCTATTGAGAGCAAACGCGGCTCCCATTCTGACGAGATTTTATACAAATCCAATTTTTCGTGCAGTTGTCTAATGAGTAATGATACTTAATAAAAGCAAACACATTTGATAATATGAGCGCCATTTCTCGGATGTTCTAAGGACTTATTGAACGAACATCGTCACTAACTATATTATTCATAAATTGCATCGTGAAATTACTGTGGGGAAAGAAGTATGTTGCACCGGCGTACGGCGCTGATTCACTTCGCTCCCCATCATAAAACGAAAGTTCAGCCACAGCAATTGTGTCCACCAGAAAAGCAATCACTCCAAGTATAACGCGCAAGCACTGGGAGAGAAACACAAGCGAAACTCCAAAACCAACCTCGACAAAAATAACGATGAAAGAAAAGAAACACACTAATTTAGTTTATGGCTGGTGATCACCGCCTTTTTATTTCACGTAAAGGAAAACATTAATATTAACGTTCACTGAATACACAATTACGCACATAAAAGGGGACCAGGTAAGATGGGCGACAATTTTTAACTCTCGACTACACTCGACTGTTATTAACGCTCGGGGGTGTGGGCACCCCCGTGTGCGTTCTACCGGAATGAATAAAACGACGCGCACTGATCGGTAGTTGGTATAAGACTCGCGGATTCAACTCCCGTTTGGGGTGAGTTTGGTGGTGTGGTGATAGATATCCCCACTAAGGATATGTTTACTTAGACGTAAAGTCTCTCTCTGTGGGACAGAAAACCAGATCTCGTAATAAAGATCATGGTGGTACACATGTATGTGTGTACATTGGTTCATTCATGGGACAAAGCCATGAGAACGAAACTGAAACAAAGAAAGGGCATAATGTGCGTCCATGAGATGTGAGCTCGGCTAAGCAAACAAGCCGAATTTCATTAGATGCTAATTGGAATTGTTTGCTTATGTGAGAAGGTCAATGGTAAACAGATCCAGGAATATGTAAGACAAAGGGACCGTTGATGATCGTTGTCTACAATATGCATAGCTGCTGTATTGACAGCTGCAATGCATCATGAACATTGTGCTAATTGGTTTTAGCTTGTTTACAGGAAAATGTGTTTATGGCATCGCTGGTACGGGTAGGTACTCAATTCCTATTTGCATTTGGATTTAATTGATGCCTTAAGACGCAAGATGCGTATATTTGTTTTTGCCCCTTGGATATAGGTCGCCAGCCAATGTGTATGTAAGGAGATTTATTATACACATGGTGAGGCCGGGAAATAGGCGACGCAATGTTTATGATCCCTGTTATGATGGTTACATTGTATGTAAACCAAATCATTTTGTTCTCAGGAATTCGTCTAGGGGGAAATGCACTAGGTGAGATTGGGATTTGCCTGGCACCGAAGGTGCCGAATTGGTTTTGAGATTCATGATAAATTAGGAAAGAATTCTTATCGGGAATTTGTATGCGAAGAGATGCATGAAAGGTAAGGATTCTTTTACAGGGACTTTTAGATTATAAATTTGATCTATTTGATGTGTGAAGCATTTACAGGTGCTTAATGCGATTGCATTAGCAAAAACTTATGCAGATTGTGTTGTAGGGATGGGGATTCTTCAGGTAAGTAGGCAGTGGGGTTTGGCGGAACCGCCACAATAACCATTTGCTTCGATGTCTGCAGCTCCCTTTTGCTGGTGACCTCGAAAGAGGAAAGCTATACAATAAAGGAGTAATGATTTTGACCAAAAATGTGGTCGAAAGGAGACAACAAAATGTTTGATGAACAAAACTCCTTTTGGTTAATTTTTGTTAAAAAATTCCGAATAATTTTGAATATGTTATAGGAGTAGTAGTACACAAGAAGAAGGAAGGGAGGAAAAAAGACGAAGTTGTTGAAGAAAATATTGGATGTGCCAAAAGTCATTCTCATCTTGTTTTAATTTAAGTGCTGTTGTAAACGCTGGGAGCGGGGCGTGGCGTATGCCAATAGCAAATCGCGTCATTTGAAATTCAGTCGTTATGGATCACATTTCGAAAGCGAAATGCACAAAAACGATAATTCTGTCATCATTGGGCAGGCGAAATTTCCCAATCTTTACCAGATTTGTCGCATTGGAAAAGTACCAAATGTTAACTTATGGAAACATGGATAAATAAGTTTGAGGAGACTGGTTCCAGAATGGCTAAACAACGTACATAGGTCGTCAAGAAACCAGGAAAACGTGGAGAGACGCAACCAGTCACTTCGCAAGATAGCCGATTGCTCTGTTCCTAAAAGGACAAAGATCATATCGGAGCAATATATGGCGATGATTAATAATTTTTTCACTCCGGCGTTACATGATTTTGTTGGTTTTAATGATAACATGGGCCTAGAAGAATGGAGCAACATCTCGCACCAGAAACTGTCCCTGAAAAATGACATACCTCCGACTTGCCACCAATGAACTTTTTCTTTGGCGGTACTTAAAACTCAAAGTATATAGCAACAGACCTTGTCATAGGATATGGCCTTCGAGGTTTCAAATATGTTGCGCTATGTTTAGAGGAATGCTAGCAAAATAATGGAACACATTTAGAGGACACAATTTTCAAGAAATAAATTCGCACTAATTGCATTTAAGTCCTGATTCATTAAACCTATCCATGATTTTATTACGGATTTCTGTCTGCAAACAACTTATGGGAAATACCTTATCTTAAAATTCATATACGTAATGTATCTGATTAACATTCGCTGCACATCAAAAAACAGTAGTCTAGTTTAGTAGCAAAACCAGAATTGGTCCCCACCAATATATTTACTACCCATGGCCGACAATACTTCTTTTCCCCTTTGGTATGTATGTTTTACGATTCCAAACTAAGTTATAACTCGAAACTAAATTACCACAGCAGTACTCTGCTGCAATGCTAGGAACGAGATTTATGGGGCCATACCTCGGATAGTAACACTGGAACAGTGCAAATACTTACGTCATATTCATGTCCATCACTTTGCTGTGTACTGCGGACACACACTTTGAGAAGCAATCCATTCCACAAAGGTGTATCACCACAAATATGCAAATGGCATAATGGCCGCGATAAAAGCAACAAAATAATGAAACGGAAAGTTAAATCAAATTTACCTGTTAATTGAATCTTTCCCGCGTTGCTGCTAATGACAGCCTCCTGGGTTAATCGGTGATGGGTTCGACATCGGTATGTGCGATGTGCATCCAAGTGCGTAATATTGATTACAAGCAATTCCCCTGTCGGGACCATGTGGAATTTTCCATCTGCACAAGAGAAGAATATAAAATGACAACTAAAATTTCCAAATAGGACTTAGAGGTATAAAGTGGTCGGAAAGTATGCGGGAGCCTCAATATATCTTCCAGTTGATAGAATCTACAAAAGTCTATCTATGAGATTCGCCTCACATTCCTCAGGCTGTTTGTTCTTTGTAACCGGGTGTGAGTGGGCGTGGGTGGATGTGATGGGTAGATACTTTGAAATACATTTCTGCCAACCAGCTTTGCTCATTTCAATTTCATCCTTACGTGCACGTATATTGGATCGTTGTTTAAGTTTACAAAATAAAGACACAGAGAAGAAATTTCAATATCTTCAACGGCGACGGCGACGGCGACGAGGACTACGACGGCTACGACTACTTTGAAGTGGATTGAATTTTGCTGAAGTTAAACAGTCGCTTCCCGACACACAGAGAAGGATGGGTGAAGTTCATTTCATTTCAAATATCACGTGTAGTCCTTAAATATTCATCGTAATCATCACACACAGGCAGCAATTGAATTTAATATGGGGACTCGGTTCGCTGTAGTATTGGTACCCGTTGGCTCTTCGTTACAAATTTAAGCAACCCAAGATAGAATGGACTATCAAACAGAAAAAAAACCATCTGTTTCTGCTTCACTTCAATAGCCCTTAGTGTGATGCCAGGTTTCAACACAATAAAAATGCAAATGGCCCGATTCTTTCGAACCGGAAAGTATCCTTTTCACAATTTGCCTTAATGATACATCAACGCAGAGTAACTTTGATGTCTATCAAACCCGCCAGCGGTCGGCTATTGAAGGTAGTAAATGGGGAACGAGAAGAACAAGGATACGAATAGAAACCAAAAACACAAAGGGGGAAGAGAAAGCAATTTTAGGGACTTTTAGATTTCATCGAGGATGTGAACCGAACCATCACACCACAAGAGGACTACTAATAGTAATGTTGCTACCCGGCATAGAATCGCCTTCACACGTCGCCTAATAGACCCCTAACAGGGACCAATGCCTTGGGAACACAATCTAACTCCTTGTCAGAGCATTCAAAGTCACCAGTCCGTAACCTCCAGGTCCACCTAGTTAGCAATATTCTCCACTCAGTGTCAGCCCCCACCCTCCCACTGATGCCTGTTAACTTCACGGCCGAACAGGGATTTCTTTTTATCATCGCATCTGTCTACATTTCACTCCCGAAAAATGCTTAGAAAATGTATAATAATAAATAATATCAACGGCAACAGCAGAGGCAACAACAAAAAAACCGAGAGTAACAAACCAAATATGGCACAAGCTGCCGTCGCCCAAACCCCTGCTGCCACCATTACGATGTAATGGAGTCGTGGAATTAAGAAAAAGCTACTAAAATATTTCTCTAGGGATACGTATCGCAATATTCCCGTTGTTACTGTTGGCTAAAAAATTTCGGCATCGACCCCTTCTACTCTGGAGCTCATGGAATCCAGAGTCTATTCAAAAACGGAAACTTATGAATATGTTTCCCTAAAAGCAACAACAAGAGCAACAAATAAAAACGCCGAAAAAAAGTTAAGGCCATAACACAACACAATATGGAAGGATATAGGGGCTTTGGTTCCCTTTTTGTATTTTAGGTCTCAAAAAGAATCCTTTAAAGCCATTTGAAAGTTTTTGTGATGATGGCATCATCTGTATCTGAGGGTGTGTGTGAGTGTGTATGTGGCCCGACGAATGTCGCTCTAAAATGTTCATTGTTCCCTGCATGCGAGTATAACATGGGCCCATTGAAGGCAATCGCTCTGGGGTGAGGTCGATTTAATATGAAGGTACAACTTCTATTGCTCCCATAATGAAATCTTTCTTTCTTCATAGTCGTTTCGTCGTCTTCTTCTTATTATTCATGTTCTATGCCTTCTTCTTCTTCTTGCTCCCTTTGGTAATCCCCTTCCTTTCTTGTCATCTGTTTTGTCACCCAACTGCTTTTTATATATCCGGACCACCCGCAACGCACAGTATCGCACATTTACTTTTCCTACCGAGACCCTGAATACCGAACACCAGACGCCCAACGCCCAACGCCCACCGCCCTACGCCCGCCATTTACCATTCCCCACCTACCATTCACTGTTCACCGCTCGCCAGCAGCCACCCACCAGCCACATGTTCTTAGTTCACTTTAAAGAAGTCGTTAAATTGAAATTTTGGAGCCTTCGAGAATCCTGTTCAGCCCTTGATTAACACACACACACACACCCCCACGTTGTACGTGTGCACATGGTTGGCCTTCTGCCTTCGGATGTATTTTAGTTATCCCTGTTGTCGTTGTATATTGCTCCTTTTTTTGTTTTGTAAAATTCCCCATTGGAAGTTCGTTTGTTTAATTAAATCTAAAAGTGATTGTTTGACTAAATGGAATGCTGTGCCTTGGTGATCCATGGGAATACAATACAGCCTCCACGGTGCCAATCACATAAATGACAAGAAACTTTGTTGTGAGTGATATCCACGTTACCTTGAGTCTCTCCACTCACTTTATGTTGTCCTGCCTCGCAAAAGGAAAAAAGTCAACAAAAACATCCAAAAAAAAAAAAAAAAAACGCCAAATACTCTTAATGTAGAATATTACATTTAACTACCAATCCTGTAGAAAGCAGACTGGAGCCAGATCTGTGCTCCCTAATTGGATGCCACAATTTACTGTTACTTTCTGAAATTAGTTTTGAGATGTGTTGGTCTGCTCTGTTCAGAGAAAAACTCATGTGACCTAGCGGACGATAAATTGCTTGCTTACTGTCGTATATAACATACTTGCACCGACAACATCTCTGTACTGTATTCTATTTTTGGAAACTTGTAACAGTTTTGGGACAGTTTGGGACATATCCCAAATTATAATAAAGTTTTACCTTGAAAATGGCAGGTTTGCTCTCATTTTATTTTACCGTGTCTTTTCTAATCGAGTACCGTCTAGTTGAATACTAAATTTCTCGGTTACACTTGGTTTTACATGCGTTAGTGTAGCCTGTCCCAAAAAAAGGGACAAAAGGCATGCGGTGCAGTGGACGATAAATTGTTTATTGTCACATATAACCTACTTGCACCGACACCATTTCTGTACTGTATTCTATTTTTGAAAATTTGTAACAGTTTTGGGTCATTTTGGGACACTGTCCCAAATGATAACAAAATGTTACCATGAAAAATGCAGATTTACTCCCAGTTTATTTTACTGTATATTATCTAATCGAATACTGTCTAGTTGAATACTAAATTCCTTCGCCACACTTGGTTTTACACGCGCTAGTGCACCCTGTCCCAAAAAAAAACTAAAGATGACATCCGGTCTAGCGAACGATAAATTGCACGTGGCCACATATAACCTACTTGCACCGACAGCAACAGTCGGTAATTTTGTAACCGTTTTGGGACATTTTGGGACACTGTCCCAAATGATAACAAAATTTTACGTCAGGGGTGGCAGCTGTTTGGATGAGTCTTATATAATCGAATGATGTGTAATTGAATACTAAATTTCACTGTCACGCTTACTTTTACATGTGCTGACGTACCCTGTCCCAAAAAGGCACATGCAGTCTAGTGGACGATACGTTGCATATTGTGACATGTAACCTGGGACACTGTCCTAAATGATAACAAAATTTTACCTCAAGTATGGCATGTAACCTGGGACACTGTCCCAAATGATAACGAAATTTTACCTCAAGTATGGCAGCTGTTTGGTTGAGTCATATAAGATCCAAAGTCTAGTGGACGATACGTTGCATATTGTGACATGTAACCTACTTGCATTGACAGCATCTCTGCTTCATAGTATATTTTTGGAAATTTTTAGTAATTTTGGGACATTTTAGGACGCTATAATTCATTTTTATGCATAATAACACCTCTGTCTATATTGCTCGCTACCCTTTGACCGAGTAAAATCCCTGGCTTCGTTTGCATTATCTATATAATGAAAGCCCCCTTAAGATAGCTATATAAGTACTGCACCCTCTGTTAGTGGCCTCTGACTCGAAGTAATAATTGTTGATGTGGAGGACTGCGTCCTTCATGCCAAAGCAGGATCTGATCTCATTGAATCACGAAGAGGAATTGAGCTCGTCGATGATAAAGAGGAACTGAACTGTCATTCACAACCACCTCTTTTTTATAGATCCACGGGAATGGCTTCTGTTGTCTTCCAGAAATTTCCAAGCAATTCAGTGCGCTATAGTAGTTGCGTCGTCCATCAATTCAACATACTGTGGTTTGTGGCATATTGCAGAGAATATCATGATGCATCGCTAACAGTCCTGCCCGCAGTGCGTAGCACAATTTCCTGTGGTAGCTACGTTATTTATTCCTCTCTTCTCGTCCGCGTGCATTATTTGTAGATATCTTTCAGACCAAGTGTTCCGTGTTAGTGATATGCCTCTGCGACTACATGTCTCCTGAACCATTTTTTCCACGTGTGGTTCATTGCCTGCTATGCTGTCCGCATGACCTTCGTCTCTCAAGATCTCAAGAACGAGCGCTTCCTTTTAGTCTTCTTAAAAACTACAGTAGTTGGCGAATTTCATTGACATGCTGTCAGGTGCGTCGCATCCATGCGGGGCCGGTTCGAGGCTCGATCCTTTGTTTAATCTTCTCGTTACTATAAACCCGAAGTTGTCTCGCCCTACCAGTACTCTGGCTCCTCCGATAGTTCATCTAATCTGCAATACTCCGCAAGTGTCTGCTTATTTTAATCGTCTCCTTCTTTTTTTTTCAAATTGTCGATCGTTTTTACTTCAATAGACCTTCTGATCTTCCTGTATGCCGCTTTGATCTTCATTTGGACCCGTTTTTATTACTCTTCCTGACGCGCTGTCCGGCGGCTGTCTCCGAGATGAGCGCTTTTGATTCGTCTTTCACGCCAACCTTCTTGGGGATCGATGAATCTAGCAGGCATTCTTCCAGGCGGACCCTTCGTCAAAAAGAGACAGCACTCAGGTCGACCTATTGTTAAATACGCTTTTCCGTTGGTGTTAGTGCGCACCGAGGTAACAACTTCTCCTCTCGGTGTCTTTGGTTCGTCATTAGGTTCGCGACTGTTCGGTATTGCCTTCTTTCTTTCCCTGTGCCCTCTTTGATGGAGGTTCGTCGGCATGAACACTTCTTGCAGGGAGCCGCCTGGCAGCTTGACCTTCTGTGCTGGTAGCGAGGGCATCTAAGGCCGACCCTTGGGTAGCTCACATTTTCCTCTGACCCCGGTCTCCCTGAATCTGGGGCATTTGAAGACCTCATATCCTTCATGGCGAACTGTACACTCTGTTCTATCTTCGTTCTGAGATGCTTCGCTTTCTTATATGGCGTAAACCACTCTCCTTACTGAGTCGTGCTTCTCGTCAACTGGTGGTTCCTCCTCGTCTCCCTCTTCTGGTGGAGCAATGTCGCCACACGTATCTGCTTCTATCTCCATGAAGTCATTGAAAATCATAAGTTCTGGTTGTTCTTCCCATTTATGGGTGCGGTGGTACATGAACTGTATGTCATGGCCGACGGCGTCCTTATGGCTACTTCCGTCACTGCTTCGGGTGAATTCAAGCCTTTTCTGCTGCCCTGATGGTGCCGATTGAGTTCCTCACATGCCTAGCGAATGAGCAAACATCAATAGGATCTTCCGGGAGTCGCTGCAAATTCTTGAGTTTTGTCAGTTCTGACAATATGGTTTCTAAAGTGTGCCCCTAGTCTTTTACCACCTCCTTTGGATGACAGGCCATGAGTAGCAGACTTCTCACGGTCAGATCAGATGTTTTGAAGTAGGTCACTCTGGCCTTTGAGAAAGCATCCTGGATGTCATTAGTCCTTTTGCCTTCGTGATACGGCATCTCCTTCTTAATCTCAATCGGCTCCGACTGATTGATCCAAGATCCAATTAATCATGTTGACACTCTTCTTCTTCGACCTCGGCCTCTGTTTCAGAAGTTGTTTCCAATAATTCGAGCTTTCCTCATGCTACTTAGACCTTCACCTCGACGATTTTCAATTGTTTGCCTAGCAACCATCAATTTCGCCTTGATCTCTGCCCTTTTTGACGATCGAGTTGATCCAGCCTCAATTTTCTGTGATGCGTATCTTAACTCGGGAGTAGATGTTGCAAGTCGTGCATGGGCAATACAGGTTCTTCTTTGCAACGGTACGGTTCGATGGCTCCTGGTGATATATAGGTACAGGTACGTAGGACACGACAACTTTCTTGGTGGTGTTGTCGCGTGTTGATTCCCCACCTCCGGTGTCCATGGTAATAGGTGCGATGTAATCACCCACTATGCGCGTAGAAGAAGCTCCTCCTTCCGTGCATGCGGCTGGTACGGTGTGATCTCCCGCGGATTGGGTAGATGATGCTCTTAAACAGGGCGAGACAGCGTCTTCCTTGATTCAAGTGATCTGGTGACTGCCCTTTTCTAGTTTCCAGGCCCTTGACTACACTGACATTCACTGGTTACCTCTTCCCGACGTACACGGTGATCGATACGGCGCAGTAACCTAATAGACGCATTGAAGATAGTACTCCTCCTTCCATGACGGCGCCTGGTACGGCACTTCACTTAATGATGCTCCTCTAACAGGGCATGACAACGTCATCCTTGATTCAAACGATATGGTCATAGGCATCCTCTTTGTTACCAAGATCCGGATTAAAGAACCAATTTGTTGATGGTTTCCGACGCGAAGTATCAATTGTTGGTATTGCGAATGGCGTCTTCTGTAATCGTGAAGTTAAGTCCACTCTCCCTTTTCATATTCTGGACTGTATAATTCCGGTGCTAGTCTACCAAAGGATTTTCTTTCCAGATGAGAAACTTGGTGTATTTAAAAATACGAGGGTGAATCAAATATAAACGGTAATTTTACTTTTTCGCTTGGCAACAAGTTGCGCGCCAGATAATCTTGTGCGTGGCTGTTGTTTGGTTTGTGAAGAGTAGGGGAACAGGTTTGACTAGCGGTCGCGCTCCACTTTGTAGTCAGTACAGCCATGAGCAAGCAAGAGGTACATATGTTTGCTGCGCAACGGATTATTATAAAGTGTTTAACCAATGAAGGCGTTAAACCCTTGGACATTTGTTCTCGATTGAAGGTACAGTTTGGTGATGATACACTGTGGGCCAGAGAATTTGAAAGTAGACGAAAACGTATCGAAACGAAAGTCATGATGGACGCCCAAGGACAAGTCGTACAGATCACAACTTCCGTGCCGTTCGAAAGCTTACTGAAAGTGATCGCCGCTTACCTGTGGGAGAAATCTCATCAGAAGTGGGTATCAGCTATGGAAAAAGCCCCACATCGAAACAAAAGACGAGGTATGCCCGTACGAGATGTCATCCTTCTTCATGACTACGTCAGGCCTCACACCGCGTCCTTGACAAGGGATACATGCGAAGAAATGGACTGGGAAACCCTAGAATTCCCTCCATATAGCCCAGACTTGTCTCCCTGTGACTATTTTTTATTCGCACCCTTGAAGGATTCACTTGTAAAATGAAAAACATTCGAAAGTAATGAAGAAGTCAAGGAGTACGTAGTCAATTGTCTAACATCATCATCATCATCATCATCATCATCATCATCATCATCATCATCATCATCATCATCATCATCATCATCATCATCATCATCATCATCATCATCATCATCATCATCATCATCATCGGCACTACAACCGGGAACCGATCTTGGCTTTATTTAGCAAGTCCTGAGGCTTGTTAAATTTTCCATAATGATTTTTTTTTTCCGGGCAAGGTCATTAGTCTTGCGCCAGAGGCTCCCCGACGTGGAATCGAACCCCGCTCTCCCGCGTGACAGGCGGGTATCTAACCACTATACTATCGAGGAGCCCCAATTGTCTAACAGCTCGTCTTAAATCTTTTTACGAACAAGGGATATTAAACTTCCAAACCGGTGGCAAAAGTGTGTGGTTCACGCAGGACACTATATTGAATGTTGATAATAGTTAGTGTGTTAATGTTACAATGAATATTAAAAAAAAATTACCTTTTATATTTTATTCACCCTCGTACATAAAACTAGCAATAATCCGACAGATCCCTTTCAATTCGGTTCTTAACTCGAACTGAAGTAAACTTATCGAACTTGAGTTATATTGAAACTTTTCGACTTGAACTGACTCGACTGTACTTGAACAAAGACTCTTCACTTGACTAATGAAATAGAAACTGCTCAAATGCAAAAGTAGGAAGTGAACAAAGTGTTAATCCGATGGTGAGGCCTTTTGTCCCAGTATGTTCTGCTCACTAACCTTCAGCACGGAAAGATCACCATCGCAACTGTCTTTGCCTAGCCTGATCAAGCACTCTACTCTAATATTCTTCAAGAACTGTAGATATATGCTGTGTAATATATACAACATACAAAGCCACGTATTCAGCAAAAAAAGTTTTCTCCGGGCGACAAAAAACGGCGTGTTCTACGACAGAGGTGCCTATACAGCTGCACTAGGAAAACGATGACATTTAAGGTCTTTCTCGGCCTGGAAATGTAGTAGAGTAGAGAAGTAGAGGAAGTAGATCTGAACTTTACCGGATGCGGTGCAACGGGATTTTTTTTTTGTTGGTTAGAAATTTACAACGTGCGCTAGAAATATCCGCGCACTTTCGGGATGCAATTTTCAGCGGTTAAGGAGATCTGATTGCTTTCTCAGAATCTGATCCTTCAACAGCTGCTTGAGTGCAAGCAGGTCAGTGCGGGGCATCGCATCCCCATGTGATTGTTTCTTTGGTACGAGCGGTGATAGGTTTTTCGGGATTTCCTTCCAATTCACACGAATCCCTCCACCCATCTGAAATCACTTCTGCCAGCGAAAACGCGATCTTCCAGTCATCGTGACCTTGCTAAATGCCGTACGCAACTCTTCATCAGTGTTGGTAGATGTTTACCTACGTAAAACACAATATTTTATCCCATACCGTTGCAGACATTACTAATTTTTAAAGGCGACATTTCACATGCGTAGTTTATTGCGAGACTATTCCTGCGTTATCGGAAAACTTGAAATTTTCACAGAAATTGTTTTGGTGTGTGGCGGCTCTTGCGAGCGCCACTACTTACCTACTTACCTACCACCAGGTAACCCCCTTTTCATAAGCGTTCGGCTCCGATAAATCGTGTACTTACCTGCATTAGCATTTCTAACAACCACAATGTCTGCTGATACGAAAAGTGTATCAGCAATAACAGGCATTCCCCAAAATGGAGATACTTAAAATATCTAAAAGCACGACATGAAGACCAAGCGCAACGTAGTTGCAAGAAGCATGAAACTCTATGTCGTAAGCAAACATGGGACACCTGCACATCGATCTGGTTAAAACATCAACCAACGATTTGATATAGCAGAATAACCATCCAACACATTATGCGGTTGCGCAAGCCTGCGACTAATTCCCAGAATTACCAAGCAGGCGCGCAAGAAACGAAACCCACAACGCATGCCCTTAAAAGGACACATCTCTAATTGAATACAAATACAAGAGATATAACGCATGCCAGTGTAAAGATACATCAAGTCGCACGTATGGGTCTCCCGGGCGACCTCTGATATTAAATAAATATCTACGAAAAACCCACACACATAGCGCCCACCACTGTTAACATGATATTTAGATGGACACCACCAGCGGTACGGTGCACCTATGCACATGAATGCCGGCTCCTGGGGTGACTTACACGGACCAGGGCAAATGTGATGAATGTTTCCTTGGCTGTGTGAGAGTACATCACTAAGAGTAGATCTCCGCATGAGTTAGTTCGCGGAGAAATGGCTGCGCCTGTGTTGGTGGCAAATAAACCAACGCCTAAGTGCTGGAGCACAGACGGAGTAGTCAGTAGGCAATAGGAATCAAGAGCCATCGGTTTACGACAAGGGCTATCAAACAAAAACAGTACGAAGTTTTTACGGAAGAACAATCGAATCACGCATGGCGCAAAAAGTATAGGATAAACGAATACGCGCTACAACTCGTCGATTATCCCCGGCTCGTTAAACGGACGATCGAAGCAACGCGTGGTGCAGGAAATCAGGCGAACGCGTATCTAAACCCCAAAAGGAAACAAACTGACGTGATTTGTGGCAACCAATTAACTACTTTTTTGTGCGCCAATATTGAGCTACATTGTCGTGTCGACAATATAAATATGTTGTGTTTCTTGTAGGGGTTTTTATTTTCAGGAAGCGTGTCTCCTAGTCCTTAAAAGGACAAGGCGATCTCTTAAAATTTGACCGCTCCTGAAAACTTGTCCTACAAAAGGGGTCGTTGCCGTGCTTCCTCTGAGTTCAAAGGGAAGAGCAACGTCCTTTGATTCGGCCTCCGTCCTTATGTCTTCACTTGGTCTTCCGTGGGGGCCAGGTGATATTTGGATATCCGTCGTCCATAAAAAATGAAAACACGTCTTGTTTCCTTTATGAATATGATTTTATTATATTATTCAGGATTTTCCTGGGGTACTTCCTCCAGGGACTGTGAATTTAGACTGCGGCCGGGAGATAAAAAAAATTGTGGCGGGAAGGCCGAATTTGGCGAGACAGGACATATGTGTCCTGCATCTTGTCTCTGACTTCTGGTCATCTTGCGATAACCAGAATCACCCACATCCGTGAGGATGTTGGGCTCGGTCTCGCGGCATCTGAAAAGAGAAGAAAAAAGGGGGGGTATCCAAGGATAGTGTGGACAGTGTTAGTCCAAGTGTTCTCTAACTACTTTTATAGAGGGATGGTGGGAAAGAAATCTTACAAGACCGGTGGGTCTTGGGTGCGGTAGTAAACGCAGATCACGTCTTTGGCGTCTGATAATCTGCTCTTTGGTCGGTGTGTATGTTTGTGTTTGTGCCGTGTTGTACTGTGCGTTCGTGTGTTTGGTTTGTTAATTGTAGACCCTATGGGATGGGTCCAGGAATCCTCTATTATAGAGGGGACTGTTGTTGGGAAGGGTGCTTTCTTCAGTTTTGTACTGAAGAAGAAATTGTGGGGGTTTGATCCGAAGAGATCGAGAGAGAGAAGGGTCAAGAACGCAAGAGTCCCGTACAAGTAGGTTCTCGCTGTTCTGAATGTTTTCGAGGTACTTATATGCTAATTGAAGCAAGTACTCGTCGATAGGGGTAATGGAGGCGCCTTCGTATAGGTGAGAGTTGGGGTAATGACGACCGTCAAGCGGCCGGGAGATCACTTGACTATTCCTTTATAAAGGAAAAGGAATCGAAAATTGTATCCCAAAGATACACATTTTCGTGCAACAATCTCGATCTTTTGGATATTTCGAGGGAGATGTTGTATTTACATAAGATAAGAAATCAATTTCTTGAATTCTTATGAAACTATCGCGCAGATGTGTGAATGTATCTGCTTTTGACTTTTTTGTTTGTTTAACTCAATGGAATTTTTGGGATAGAGATAACGATCTCTGAATTTTGGATTTGGGTGATGCTGTGGAGCAAATGTAGAACAATAAACGAATATTGGATTCGTTTATTGTGAATTTTAATTTTAATTTTGATTTTGGAGTTAATTATGCCGTGGGGGCAAATGTTAGGCAATAACGAATGTTTGATTCGTTTATTGCGAATTTTGGTTCATGTTTGGGTTTTTGTGGGTTTTGATAGGATTTTACGTTTTTGCGTATTATTGCTGGGATTTGGATGTCGGAATGGGGGAAAAAGGTAGTAGGGCGTTTTGGAGCACTACAAATATTCTTTTGGTAACTAAATAAGAATTCGTTATGTGCCCAACCATAAGAAGTGAATAGTGTTAACAATATCAATATTAAGATACATTGCTGTGTTGGCAAATTTAAAATTTCTCTTTGTAACAATATAAATATTCAGATACATTGCTGTGTTGGCAATATAAATATTCTTTTTGTAACAATATAAATATTCTTTTGGTAACTAAATAAGAATTCGTTATGTGCCCAACCATAAGAAGTGAATAGTGTTAACAATATCAATTTTAAGCTACATTGTCGTGTCGACAATATAAATATTCTTTTGGTAACTAAATAAGAATTCGTTATGTGCCCAACCATAAGATGTGAATAGTGTTGGCAATATAAATATTCTTTTTGTATATTATATTAAGTAACACATAGTGTCGACCCTATGAATATTCCTTATATGTAATTTTAGGATACCTTAGTGTTAATAAAATAAATATCCTTTTTTTTTATGCGTTAATATTAAGAAACACATTGAGTCGACCATATAAATATTGCTTATATGTTAATGTTAGGATACCTTAGAGTTAACAAAAGAAATATCTTTTTTGTGCGTTAGTCTTAAGGTTCATTTTTGTGACAACAAAATAAACTCTACCTGTATGCTTACTCGTGAAATACCTATTGGGTTAGTAGAAATAAAGGGTAGTGGAGTGTTTTATCTGAAGACGAGGCTGAGTCGCACCTGTAGATTCACCCGACCATACGGGCTAGCAACATCAAGTAAAGATTTCCAAGGGGAGTCATATTGTTTCCCATCCACCTAAGACATCGGTGCACGATCTACGGACGGACGTGGTACAGTGTGGGGACGTCTTGATGAATCCGTGTCGGACCGACACACTATCAAGACCAAACACCAAAAATGCCCCATAGGTGCATATCACAATGTGGCGCTAATGTTAGGTATTCGCCTACGACGATGTCAGTCTTTATACCAAATAAACGAGACCTACTCGTACTTGCCCAATCTAAACAAAAAGTCAATATAAACCCTCTAACCACAACATCAATAAAAGCTCTTGTCGTGAATGTAAATTCACTAATAAGAACTGAGAGAAGAGCCAATCTTTTCAACCTGTTGCAAGTTGAACAGCCTGATGTACTTCTGGCGGGGGAAACAAAGTTAAACCAGAGACACAAGATATGGCATAAAAACTACGATATTATACGAAGAGACCGACCTAACTCCGCTCAAGGGGGGGGGGGGGGTCGCAATCTTTATTAGAAAAGGGATCCCTCATAAAGTTACATATAGTGGAGAAGTGCGCAGGTTCCGGGTGCTGGAAGCCTGTATCGTACGCATACCTCTTCAGCAAGGAAGGGGTTTGTATGCGATTGCGGTCTACGCACCTGAGGAGCACCAACATAATCTATTTATAGCAGAGCTCGAGACTCTCTTCCGATGCTTACAATTGCACCTGGGCAAAAATTATTTTATTCTAGGGGGAGATATGAACGCCAAGCATAGAAATTGGGGAAATTATATATCTAATGCCAGAGGAAATCAGTTGGCTGGCTGGTTAGATCAGTTTCATATTGAATATAGAACTGACTTGCTAGCTACCGAATATCCATATAGTTCCCTAGAGGTAGATCGTTCTTAGATATCTTGCTAATCGACTCACGACTGAGATTACTTAACACCAATAGACGAAACACAAACTGTTTACGGACAATTGAATACGATAGTGACCACTGTGCATTCACGGCAGTAATAGAGCTTCCGAACGAGCTCGCAGATCTGGAGGAATTCGTGATCCCGCAACCCTATAACTACGGGGCAATGCGATGGCCGCGGTTCACCAGATCATTAACAAGAGAACTTCGTTCGAATGACTTTAATCTGCCAGTAAACAGAAACCTGACTAATGTCGAAATCGACAGATACATTCAACAAATGGACGAAACCGTAAAACGAACAATGGACAAAACAATTCCCAAAACAACAGTTACAGAACGAAACAATAAACGCACTCCACAAGAAAAAGAGCAGACTGCTATCGAAATTAAAACAATTACACAGACAGTTTACAGACAGACACTTTGGCAATCGGAGAATCCGGGTTTTACCGAATTCAGTGAAGATAATCTGTCAATTGACATGAATGCCAATGGTGTAGTGGCTAATAGCCTTCTAATAACAAGGGAAGGAATCCAGAGTATCTTCGACTCATTAAGAAGCAAAAAGTCAGTGGGAATAGATGGAGTACCTAACATCGTACTGAAGAACCTGCCCCCAATGGCAATAGATATATACACGGTCCTGTTTAACAACGCGTTGAATAATGCATATTATCCCGCGCGTTGGAAAACGGCTATCATTCAGCCCATCGCAAAAAAGGGCAAAGACTGCACAAACCCAATGAACATGCGTTCGATAAGTTTACTCCCAAGCATCAGTAAAGTATTTGAAAAAACCATTAACAAAGCTTTGGTAAAATGTGTAGACGACAACAGCATTATTCCAAATAACCAGTTTGGCTTTAAGGCGGGTCATGAAACCACACATGCCGCAGCTAAACTGGTCTCCGACATACAATGGAATAAATGTAGGAACCAATGCACAGGGGCCTGTCTGATCGACTTGGAGAAAGCCTTTGATACCGTCTGGATCGAAGGGTTGTATTACAAACTGGTCAGACATGGCATACATAAGCCTTTATACGTACTTTACGATACGTTAAAGGAGAGGAGGTTCGTGGTCAAAAGTGATAATGTGACCTCTAATAAAACGTATAATATCAAGAATGGCTTGCAACAGGGCGCGGTACTCTCTCCGATTCTTTTTAACATTTACATTAGCGACTTATTAGAAGCACTTCCGCAGGCTATTGCGTACGCAGACGATCTCATAATTTACAGAACAGCTCCGAAAGTTGCGATCATAAATAGGTTAATACAGCGAGACTTCAACAACGTGCAGCGCTATTGCGACAACTGGAAACTTAAGATCAACTTCCAGAAATGTGAAGCCATCCTATTTAGAACTCCATTATATAAAGCCACGTACGACACAAGGAAAAACTGGCGAAAGGTAGTTATCGTGGGACCGCATGGAGATAAACTGGAAACCAAGAGTTTAGTTAAATACCTTGGCATCTGGCTAGATCAATATCTGTATTTCAACAGGCATGTAGAGGCTGCTTTGCTCAAAGCGAGGAAAACTTTTGCTATGACAAGGAGGCTATTTCACAGTAGCCAACTTGACAGCAAGGTAAAAGTTATATGCTACATGACGCTAATCAGGCCAATGCTCATATATGGTTGCCCAGTATGGTTCAACATAGGTCCAAATTTGATGGAAAAGATTCGGGTGTTCGAAAGAAAGTGTCTCAGAAGTTGTCTCAGATTATATCGGACACCGGAATCGGACTATAAAAAGTATTACTCAAATGAGACTTTATATAATGAAGCGTACATAAATAGGGTGGATAATTTTATGATTAAATTAATCAGAGGACATATTGCGAGAGCAATAAGCTCGTCCAATGACCTAATTTTCGGGGCCTATTATCCAAACACCTTGTACTATGAGAGCGTGCGTCGCAACGGCTTTGTTCCACCAGAGGCGTTCCTTGACTTGGATATGAAAGGGCTTATACAGGATAGATCCGGAATTCCGCTGATCTATCATGTAAGTAGATCATCTGCAGACGGGCGATTGTGCTACGACCGGGAAGTAACGCGCACCGAAGAAGAGCTCCTGCGCTTCAGTAGGGCTATCTCCCACAGAGACCGGGACGATAGTATTAGACAGCGTCAAGAGTTCTGGTGGTTGAATGGCATATAAAGACCTGGATACCAAAGTCGGTATAGAATCATAGTATCATCAGCTAGCTTACATAGACTTAGCTTTTCTAGAATTAGGGTAGTATAAGATTTAAGTTAAGTTAGGTTAAGTGCTTTTACATAAAAAAAAGTAGGTAAGTTAAGTAAGTTAAATTTTAAGAAAAAAAAAACAAAAAAAAATTGACGAAGTTTTTCAAATTTTTCTTTGTATTTCAACTAATTATCAGTACTGCCACAAAGTTCTGTCGCCGAAAGGCAAATTATACAAATGTTAAGTAATGTTTAGCTTAGAGCGTCTGCGAAGGACCAGTAAGTTATTATATAAGATAATTAAGCTAGAATTTAAGCATTTTTTGTCTAGCCTTTAATTTAGAAATTAAGAATATAAAAAAGAAAAATAAAAAATGTTTTAAAAATGAAAATGAAAAATGTCAGTCTTTATTGAACACGCCTCGTTAATATACAACATAAACTTTGAAATCAGCTTTAATTATAAGAGAAGTTTCACTTCTGTGAACTTACGTAGTTGATGCTCACTGAATTTTGGTATAAGTTGTCACCGAAGTGCATGCCACGGCAGTCAAAAGACAACTAATGACGTTTTATGAAAAGTTCTACATGTAATGGATCATGTGGCGGATCATGTTGTGGGGCATGTTGTGAGACATGTTATGGGACATGTTGAGGGACATCTTGTGGGGCATGTCGTGGAACATTTTGTGAAGTTTTTTCTGAAGCGTGTTTAGAGCATACTGTGACGCATATGACAATCAGTACTAGAATATTCGAGAAAGTCCGAAACAAAGTACTAGAATATTCTATAAAGTACTGGAAAACTGGAGACTATGAACATTAGAACATTCAGGGCTATGGAACGGACGGAAACGAAACACCGCATCAGAATGTGAGGAAACGGTATAAACACGTCGCACACAGATCAAGAAGTAAGAAAAAGTAAAAAGTAAGGAAAAGTAGTAAGCAGTCAAAGTCGCGATAAGTACGGAAGCGATAAGTCAAGAAATCGTTAAGTGTACGGAAAAAGTAACGGTTGTTATTAACGGACTAATAAAGTGTTACATTAATTCAAAATCAATTTAACGGCTCTTATTTATTAAAAATAATTAATCCAGCGAACCCTAAGCTCGCTACAATACATTTGGGACATATTTAGGACACCTGTGGGGGTAGAAGTAGGTGTGCCGAACATGGGCACGTGGTTCACTTGAATCCCCATCAATGTTTCGACGAATATCCACAAAAATCCAGGAAAAGGCAATCAATGAAATGCACTTGGTTTAGTTTAATTGTTTAAGTATTCTTCAATTTTCGTTTAAACTATGTTTATCTCTAATTATACACTTGTAACTTTTTGTAGTTCAGCAACAATACGATTCTTCAGCCGAGAATATTTTTCTCGTTGCGCTATAAGCAACGAATTTAAACAGCAAATTTCGCGTTCCGATTTAGCTAGTGCACTACGAAGTTCTTGATTATTAAGTATTAACTCACGATTGATGTCACGGTACGTCTCCATTCGTAAATAATGTTTTAATTGTTAATCAGATTTTCTCCAAAACTTGTGGCTCGAGCGTGTGCACCCGCGATGGTGATTGAGTAACGACTCACTTTAAAAGGTCGCGAAATTAGATTGACTCCGTGCGGCGGCGTGACCAACCGCGATGATGATTGAATAGCGACTGATTGAAAAAGGGATGAAGATGGGTAATTTAATTTTTTTTTGCACCGGACAACCAATAGAGATCATACTTCTGCTCTCTCATCACCACGCCCGTCGATGTGTGGTGAATACATCGGTTAATGCGATAGTCGACGAACATGGGAGAATGAGAGAACAGACACACGATGTACTATGATCTCGGGGAGGGCTTGGTTGTGTGTGCACGAATGTAACTTTGAGGATAACCCATTGACCTAATTCGGTGAATATGTTGATTTCAAAGTACATTGAGCCGTAGGAAGACAGAACTGTGAAGGAGAGGAAAAGTGGCCGGCGCTATTCACCTGCGAAAAGAGATCATTGATCCTAAGCGAATGGATGATCTGCGGAAAAGCCGAAGTGACGCCAAATTGGCTAGGGTAATTTATCATGAGAACTAACTAAATATTTTGATAAATTCCCCAGCGGTTGCATGAATATGCCACAGTGTCGTCTGCTTCGACTTGTTGTTGCCAACCGGCATGATGTGATTTCCGATGAAAATCTCATGGGCTAGCAAAAATGGAGTTACCGTATGGCAAAAAGGTAGCTGAATTCAAGTATGCGTAATCTGCATAGAAGAATTATTTCAGCTATGCGTCCATTTGGGAAATATGATATTCCAGGTGAATAGCATGAACGGTGGGATGGGTGTTGATGTGATGCGCTGTTAGCGGTCGAAATAAGGAGGAAATTGTGGTTGAAATTGTGGGTTGGTTCTCCATGTAATATAGAGAAGCCCCCCCCCCCCTCCCAATGACGTAGTCACGAAAGAAAGGTAGGGGTGCGAGTGAGTTTGGAGTGTAAGGTTGAAGGAGAGTTAGGTGCTTAGTGGGTTAGGGGGTTAGGTGAAGTGTCAGAAGGAGAGTCGTGTGTTTAGAATCTGGGTGGTTTGGATTGCCCCTGTAGTCGCGGTGGTAAGGCTTGGATCTGTCGTGTAGACGAGTTCTTGAGAACCATCACACACCCCCGATAAATGCTTAGGGCACCTTTGGGACATCTTTGGGGCATCGTCGGGACAGCGTTTGGACATGACTGGGACATCCTTAGGACACCTTTTGGATACCCTTTGGGTCCATGTGGGATATCTTCGCGACATTTTGAGATACTCCTGGGACATCTTTAAGACATCTTTGGTAGGTGCTTGGAACGCACTTGGGATATCTTTGAGACACCTTTGGGACACACTTGGTACATCCTTGGGACATCCTTAGGACATTGATTAAAGAGATACGTACTCTTTATACTTGGTATAAGAACTGGCCTTTATTAAATTCCCTTACTCTATTTATACTTCAAACTTATTGAGGTTAACAATAAACGATTTACTTCTAGACAAAATATGAATTGTTAGCGATTTTTTGTTCGAAACAACTTTTGCTTTTGTTTTTTTTAGCAAAATATGAATTGTTAGCATAAGGACATCAATGACACCTATTGAGGTCAGTTGAATAATTATTGAACTTGCTTATTGGGCAGAATTTAATGTGTAAAAGACCAACCTTAATGTGTAAAAAGAATAAAATTCATGGTCACAAAAAATAGAAATCAATCTCCCTCCACTTTGTTTCTCGTATGTTCTAATGATTTAATTGATCTACTTGCTCCTGAATTCCCAATAAGTTCCACTATTGGGAATTCAGGAATTCGTGTTCCTCTTGTTGTACAAGTAGTACACCTACATGTGATAGATATGATACTCAAATTCTTAATTGTGTCTGCGCACAGTATCCAGGGCTTCTAATTTTAAGGCACCCAGCAGCTGTCGATCTTGTCATCGCTATTCACCTAAAGCCCTCGATCTTATACATTACTTACTATTCCCGTTATTTATGGTGCTCCAATTTAAAACTTACCTCCTTCCAAAGATGGATAGATGTTAAAGTTGGGCTCCTGTAGCCAGGACGTTACGATCACATACTCCCTTACGAAAGATGGGATGTTACACTTGATTAGCACGTTGCCTCCAATAAAACCTCCAGGATTCTGGACTTCGGGCTCATATCGTTGGTTTACCACTGCAAATGAAATGAAACAGAAACACCACAGTTTAGTCAGCTGACATATCTTACTTATGGGTAGAACAGTTATAACTTGTGGCGATTCCAAGAGACTTACACACCTAGGAGAAGACCACAGAACCGAAATAATCGCCATTAACCTAGTACGGGATAAGTAGCGAGTTGAAATATCTACGTTTTCATAGCGTGGGTTCGAATCATATTGTTCACTACCGAGTTGGCTTGCCACTGAGGAAATTATAGAAATTATGCCGGAGGTACTCGTCAAAGGACAGTTCGGGGCTGTTATAAATAGGTTAGGAGACACGCGAGTTACAGGATTATGACTAACGCAAACCACACATGAAAAACACGAAACCCTTCACGGTCCTGACATTATTTTCACATAACATGTCATAATTTTGCAGGAACGACAAGAAAGCTTATTGCCTAATCTCCTCAAGAATATAAATTTATCGTTTGAACCATCGCACGCACAATTGCGTGCATATTGCGACCTTTTCCATTAATTGGCATTGGGGTCGGACCAATACGGGTGAAAATAGAAGAATCAGTTAAAAGGCCACATTGATTAACTTTTAGATCAGCACAAGCACTTCGTGCTCTGTTAAATGATACGAAGTTGACATGCATCACAGAGAATAATGTTATATAATGAATTATTGGGATGTGTAGTTTTATAGCACCATTTGTTAACTGTAAGTAGCACAGGAATATGCCATTCCCTATTGTTTCATTTATGAGAGTTTTAGTGTGTCGAATTCTTCACGACTGAAAAGACAAAAGGAAGTTTTTGGTTCAGTTATTGTTCACCGTTTGTCTATTTATAATTATGTTGCAATTCACTTTAACTGTTGCAATCTTGATTAAACTAAGGGACAAACAACAACACTGAACGATTCGGCTGAAGCACGTAAAACTCCACTGGTGATCGGAGCCAAATGACATCATGGGCTGGAAAATCTATCTCCGATGACAAACGACCCTTGTTGGTGCTAACTTCAAATTCGGCCGTTAAGTAGCCTTCATCTCCCGACGGCGCGAACATCCCTGTATCAGAACTCATTCCGTTACAGAGCGGGGAAGCTGTGGAACTCCCTTCCCATGCGAGTGTTCCCGGAGCGGTACACCTTGCAACTGTTCAAAAAGAACTGCAACAGTTATTTGGTGGCATCTCGGGGCGCCCACTAGTCGTTATAGGTTCGCCTCTCCCGAGGGAAGTCTAATAAAATTAAAAAAAAAATAATAATAATAATAATAAAATAAAGATTCCTACGTTACTGTACGACGCCTATTTAAATTGAATGCGGATTATACCGTGTAAGTGAGTGTCCAAGTGTTAATTTAATCAAAGATTGGGTCAAGAAGTATGAGCAAACGGGATCGACAACGAATATTAAACAAACAGGCCGGCCAGGCCCAAGAAGAAGCGATGAGAACATTCGGGAGGTTGAAATGCATCATGTGTCAGCGAGTTTTCCAAAGTTTGCGTAGTCGATTGCAGGAGTGCCAACGACGAAACGGGGCAAATCTCGACGACGTCATTTTTAAAAAATAAATGTTAATAAACGTTTATTACGTTAAATAAATGATCAACAAAATAACGTTTGTAGTTTTATTTTTATTCATGTTTCAAATGTGCAAAAATGTATCGCGCCCGTTTAGTTGCGCTCCTCGGAGTGTTCAAGCTCCATTGAATACCCAGTCCCACTTTAGTGCAGCTAGTACCATGCGATTGATCCATTTGTCCGTTAGCTCGTGATGTTCTAATGACCGTCATAATATGCTGTATTCCATAATTTTAACAGTATTTCGTAAATGTTGTTCCCCTGTCGGTGATTAAGCGCTTAAGCATCCCAAAGTATTCGCTGAACTGGTTGATCCGGTCGTGGCCTTATTTAGCAAGTCTCGAGGCTTGTTAAATTTTCCATAATAATTTATTTTTACGGGCAAGGTTGTTAGCCTTGCGCCGACTAGCAAAAATAAAATGGATTTCTTTTTCCCCAAAACGAATATGCGGGTTAGAATATTGCACAAAACTACACAAGAGTATTCATTTCATGGACTGTAGATTTCACGCTAACCAGATGAGATTGTATTACTTTCAGTTCAAAACGAGTCATCAGTCGATTCCACGCCACTCACAGGAATTGAAAATTCTCAAACCACTTTGTGGAGAATTTCGCGTAATGATCTTCCATATTTGAAGTGTAACATGTCTACTGCACCTGGAAAAAAATTAGACCCGATATCTCGATTATTATGTGTTTTATTTAAACACAAAGTTGTGATATCCCTATTGAAAAACCCGAAAGCGTAGTAGTCTTTGGTGATTTAATTTAGGGTTTTTGATGCCCGGATAGCGATTCTTTCAATCACTAACGAACCCAGCCAACTTTAAATGTACTTCATCGCTCTTAAAGGTTTTTTATCATGGAATTGTCCTTGCGTACTCACGATTGAACAGTTGTTTAAACCGGACGTTACTTTTCATGCTATAGTAATCCTATCTACCACCAGGGACATATGTATAGGAGCTTTTCTGAAAGCTTATGCATCGGCACGTTACGTCGCCCAACGTAGAGAACAAGTTGACAATGACAGTTCAGAAATTCGTACGCGAAATGCATTCTAATTCGTGTACGAATCCAATGGTTGTTTTCAAGTACACTCAACTGATGTGGAATTGCTACGTTATTGCTATGGTATACGGCTCTGACGCTTTGCTTATTCGATGTTCTTTCAGTGTTATTCCTATTTGCTGGTGTATTGTGTATGATATTAGAAACACCACAAGCCGCTTCGTACATCAATGAGTACTCGTGTAATTTCACTTTCCACTGCGGTGAATGTAATAATATTTCCCTGTCGCATGTTCTGCTTGCGAGTCCTACATCCAAACGTCAGCAGATTTTAAACTCTATAGCAAAAAAGTTTACGGGAGCTCGCGAGACTAGATCTGCTGGGGAAGTAGACACGGCTTCCACGCAACTCTGTCCCAACTTAACCCCCACCAAACGGGTCGAAGATCAAGTTGCTTCTAACTGGAAACTTAGTGTTGAGAATCACATCAATAATCTGTTTCGTAATCCTAGGGGAGATCTAGGAACTCAAATCAAGGCATCCGGGCATTCGAAGGATGCAATCGAAACTATTAACTCCTTAACAACGAATACAGATCATTTCCTCGAAAACTCTTCACCCAAGTCTTCCTTCTTCCGTGGAAAGTTGAACCCTTACTCTCTGAGCTAGTCGAAGAATGATAGAGTTGGAGAGGGTTGTCATTGACGACCAAACCGACGATATTAAAGCTATATCAATCCATGCGTCCGAAGTTCAGGATATGGTCAGTCGTCCGCTAACAACCCGTCTTTAATGGCCGAGATCGGCTTCGTGCGATGTTCTAATACCGATGCATCGACTCCTAACATACCTCTTCCGGACGCGAAGGAATCAACCTTGGGCGAGCAGTGACCACCGATCATTGTGCTCTCGACCACATCCGACCCTATACTACATCGTTTCGAGTCAACCTAGACCCTTGAGTGGGACGAGAGGCTCCATAAATAGGGAAACAATAACCGGGCCGATTTCACTATTACTGGCATCCTCAAAACCGATAACGCTTCCTGGGGCTTCTTCCTAGAGAATTTCATCACTCGCATTAAAAACATCAATAAGATCCCAAACTCGAACTCCAACTTATTTCGATTCCACATTCCATCTCCTTATGAATGGCTTCTTCTCAACCCGATTGGTGTCCCAATCAAAATGGGCAAATACATTCAAGCATCTAGCCGGAAGTTCTCAATTAAATCTACAAATTCGACTTAATCAATTTTCTCGCTTACGTGAGAGAGTCGAAATTTAACCCCCGACCGAAACGGTGATTTTTCTAATGATCTAATTAAATCATCATCATCATCCTCGCCACTACAACCGGGAACCGGTCTTGGCCTTATTTAGCAAGTCCTGAGGCTTGATAAATTTTCCATAATGATTTGTTTTTTCCGGGCAAGGTCATTAGTCTTGCGAACTAATTAAAGTAAGAGTGGAAATCAAATCGTCAAAGAAGACGGCCATCCTTAAATTATTAATTATAGAAGTGTAGTGTATTAGTAGTGGGTGTTGAGAATCCATCGCAATGTAATGTCATAAATTAAGGGGATTTAAAAAAATAAAACCAACAGTGGAGGATGCAATACATTCTGTCAAATGTCTAACCGGAATTTCTCAATAAAACAACCAACTTGAATTAATCATCGCCCCCCCCCCCCCCCCCCCCCGGTTTTTTTCCTTTTTATTTGTTTTTTCTTTATAGATTTTAACTTAGTTCTGCCCTCACCAACCCCAAAACCAAAACCAAATTTATTTTATCGCCTTCACTTGTGCCAACGATTAATCCAATCATCCATACATATTTTATTGACCGCGGCCGGGATCGATTTTAGCTCCTTCTTCGATTTGTCTTTTATGGCTTTGTTACGGACTCCGCATCCGTCTCCTCGCCCAACACACACTAATTTCCACAAATTTCCCCTCTCTGCCTGTAATGGAAAGAAAAATTTGCATAAACTACTTTATGCAAATTCTGCTTGGCAGTAAAAATAATTAAAAAAAAGCGTTCGCACTGAATAAAAAATAGAAACGTCAACGGCAAAAAATAAAAATATATCGAATTCTCATACTCATTAGAAGAACTACTGCGACTAAGTTTGTGCTTATAAAAATTACATTAAATAATAGTAGGTCTGTGAAAAAATATTTGTGGAAAGTAAAACCATTAAGTATCATCATCAACATACAGCCAGCTGAACAGGGGGAGTCAAGAACTCAACGCCCCCTGCAACCTGCACACCAGGGACCAGCAACATCGACCGCTCCACGGTCCGCTCTACAAGTAGTCACTTTACTTACCCTTCATATATTGTTAACATATTTAAATTATATTATATAACAGTTTCAATCGGTTCCTCGAAGTAGCAATTTGAGTTTGCGAAACAGGGAATGCTCACGGGGGACATATCTGGTGAATACGATGGTTGGTTGATCATTTTGGTTGTTTTTCGCCAAAAACTCACTCGCCATGATAGCTTTGTGAGATGGTGCATTGTCGTGCAGTTCTGATTTTGAAATCGTTTGAGGCAAATCATCACGTCGGAACCAAGACCGTTTGCGTTCCACATTGTTATAAAGAAATTTGACGGGCATGTTAAATGAGAAATGACACATTTGACAGAATGTACATCAAAAGTGTAGTACACTTCTCATCAATAGTTATCATTCTTTTTAGAAAAGCAACCCTTTTCTTCACGTTTCAGCAGCATATCGCTGATGTGTATACTTCTTTGTGTTCATGAGGAATCCAAATATCGTGCAAAATCCAAGACTTGTCTTTCCACAAATTCGCCCTCATTTGACGAACACTCTCTCGCAAACGCCTCATAATGCCTAAATGGTATTCCTTATTCACAGTTTGACCTTGCGGAAGAAATTCATAGTACATCACATCACGATATTCGAAGAAAACATTGAGCATGGCCTTAAGTTTTGATCAACTTTGTTGTGGTTTTATCGGTTTCGGCTCATTTTGGTAGTGCCATTTGGGTGATTGTTGACTTGCTTGACTGTCATACTCGTAGGCCCCCCATGTGCCAGTTATGATGCGTTGCATGAATGTGTCTTCAGAAACCGCTTTTCGATGCACTTTTTACAAGAAATTCAACACTGTTGGATCAAGGCTTACTGCGACGCGTCTTATCTCCCAAATATCGACCAAAATCTTACTAACTGCTTGTGTGAAATGTTTAGCTCTTGTGCTAGCTTACGAACTGACTGTGTGAAATGTTTAGCTCTTGTACTAGGTCTCTCAAGCTAAAGTGATGATTTTCAAGCACCAATTCCTTCGCCGTTCGTGGAGCGCTCACGGGAGGCCAGTCGTTACCGTCTTGACGATCACTTTTGAATATGCTTGTGTCATTTATATAGTTATGTTTTCGATAGAACTGAGTCGCCATAGCTCTTTACCAACATTTCCAACGATTCCGCTCAAGTAATTCCGTTGGAAACACATGCACACTCTTTGCTCAATAAAATTATCCATTATAAAAATCGAAAAACGTACCTGAGGTCAACCCACAAAATTAACAGTGGTAAACAAACTAATTGACAGATAGCGCTCAAACTCCACGTCATTATGTCTCACAGTGGTGCCAACCTAGTGGCAAAAAGAAATTTGTCAACTGGCTTAGGCGGGTATTTTAAAAAAGAAGTTCCGTGTAGACAATTGACAGAATGTACATCAACTGCAAAGTGGTTTTATTTTAACCTGCAAGTGTCTAGTAGTATGGGTAGACATACTGAGTTGAGTGAAAGGTTATTGCGTATTTTTTGTAAGTTTTCTAGTCTTTTATTTATATAAAGGATAGAGATCACTCAAAGATGTATTTTTCGTCTTGTTCGATGACTTTCTTGTCATCTTTCGGTGAGCTTCATAATTCTTCGTTCGCAGAAAGGCCTGTCGTTATTGGCGAACAACTGAACAAGGTGTTGAAATAATCCATTATAAAAATCGGAAAACGTACCAGAGGTCAACCAACAAAATGAGCAGCTGTAAACAAACTCATTGATAGATAACGCTCAAACTTGACGCCATTGGGTCTCACTGTGGTGCCAACTTAATGGCAGAAAGAAATTTGTCAATAGGCTTAGGCGGAAGTTTTAAATGAGAAATTCCGGGTAGGCATTTGACAGAATGTATACTGTTAATAAAGGCTCCTCGATAGTATAGTGGTTAGTATACCCGCCTTTCACTCGGGAGACCGGGGTTCGATTCCCCGTTGGGGAGCCTCTGGCGCAAGACTAATGACCTTGCCGGAAAAAACAAATCATTTTGGAAAATTTAACAATCCTCAGGACTTGCTAAATAAGGCCAAGACCGGCTCCCGGTTGTAGTGCTGATGATGATGAGGATACTGTTATTAAAGACAATACCATTGGCAACAAGACATTTAAACATAAATTTATCTCCACAATTAACCGCCCCAACTATAACTCCACTTCTTTCAAATTCCCCCCCAAGCCACCACGAAAATAAAGCCGCCTTTCCCGCCTCAGCCGGTCATCCAATCCATTTATTTCGCTCGTTTTTAGTCCCCCTTCTAAATCTCCCAACCGACCTGAGCTTAGGAACAAGTTTACTATTAACCCTCCCCGTAAAGCGTTTCCCCTAACCCAAACCCAATCCCTCACCCCATCTCAAACAAAACCCCCGTATCCCTAGGTAGTGCCCCCACGACAAACTCACTCCATCTTTCCGGCCTCAGAGCAGGAGCAAAATATCTCAAATGCAACAACTCTCACTATCTTAACCTTAAAATCTCTTCCGATTCCAGATCCCAGCACACGTCGGCCAATTAATCTGAGAGTAACATCATATAAATTCAATTTCTTCACCCTAACGCAACTTCTATCTCCACTCGCCCAGTATTTCACCCGCTTCTTCCTCCAGCGGTAAATCACTCAACAAACGTTGGACTGGTCAGATCGCTCTCCAAACAGAGCAATAAAAACACTTATGAAAATATACGTGTCTTTCTGATCTAACTCCATGACAAATCGGACGCAGTCTGCTTCGAAGAGAAAACTAAAACCAGCGTTATGGTCTCCATTCAATGAGAAGGCTTGCCCACCCATGTCCCTAGTCTTGTTGACATTTCACGAAAACCTCAGAGAACGGCAATAAAACCGACATTATCACAACCGATTTCAGTAAAGCTTTCGATAAAATCTCGCAGAAACTAATACATTTCAAATTACCCACCTTGGGTCCGAACCTGTATTGACAAAGTGAATTTCTTTATATCTGAGTAATCGGCTCTATAGAGTACGTTTCAGATTCGATCTCTAAAATGTTTTAGTCGCCACCTCATGAGTCCCTCAAGGCACTAATTTAGGTCCCCTTCTAATTATTCTAACCAAAAAGGACATTAATATTGTGACGCATATGACAATCAGTACTAGAATATTCAAGAAAGTCCGAAACAAAGTACTAGAATATTCTAGAAAGTGCTGGAAAACTGGAGACTATGAACAGTAGAACATTCAAGGCTATGGAACGGACGGAAACGAAACGCCGAATCAGAATGAGGAAACGGTATAAATACGTCGCACGAAGAAGTTAAGAAGAAGAGCAAGAAGTAAGCAGAGTCAAAGACGCGATAAGTAAGCGATAAGTCAGGAAATCGTCAAATGTACGGTAAAAGTAACGGTTGTTATTAACGGACAAATAAAGTGTCACATTAATTCAAAATCGATTTAACAGCTCTTATTTATTAAAAATAATTAATCCACCGAACCCTAAGCTCGCTACAATATATTATGATTGTCAAGCATTCCTGCATCTTTCCCTACGCCGACGATACTAAATTTTTCAAAACCATTTGTTCTATTCTTCCCCATTATTCCTCGCATGATTTAGACAAACCTATCTCGCGATGCTACGGAGCGCGAACTCTTATCTCACTTCCTTTGACTTGAACCTCCATGTCTTCATGAGCCCCTCTGAGTCCACTATCCCTCTCCACATCCCACATGCAACTTTACACCAATTTTAAACTTCCCCCTTCCTCAGCAATTTATCCATAAGTGACACGGATATTATACGAACTATCACCACAAAGACCCAAATATGAAGTTTGTTTAACGCTTGGGCTTCATGTCTAAAAAATAATGTCACTCGTACTTCAGCCGAGGGACACAAATATAAAATGCATGTTATCACAGGACATTAAATAACTAAAAAGCAAACTCTATAGTACAGCAGATGCACATGAATTGTTACATATACACACAGATGTTGGTTGCGATCTGAATCCTCACACAATACATGCGAATGTAGATGTTAGCTAAAATCCGTCTATTCTTCCAGCCTCACCAACCAGCCTGGTATAAGCAAAATATTACCTGTCTTCAGCGGAATAGAATACCAAACGTGTCATGAGTCTAAAGAATACCTCATTTGTGTGCTTGGTTCTTACTGGTCTCGACAGTTTAACGAATTGGTGTGTTAGGATGTCTGCGCGACCTAGATGTGGGACATAACGTTGTTGTTGGACCTATACGATTCTGTCTTTTATAATGGTAAGTAGAACAACTTTCAGGTATCCTAAATATATAAGACAGCCTTACTGTAAAGACTTAAACTTGCGCTGTTTGTGAAAACCAATATTTTATAGACATTCAATCCAGTCCAGTGTCCGGGGATTCTAAAAGACCTAACCACCTAGATGGCATTCCTCATTGCATAAGCCAATAGCAACTCCTCCCCCGATTATCTGTGCAGAGACTAGATGGTTTGGTAAGTAATGTCGCCCTTCAATCTTCGTTCGAGGCCCCAAACAAACACTGACAGTGAACGGCACTGTATATTAGGAGGAGTATCGACATTCATCAATAAATGAACAAACAAAGGAGTGGAACAAAAGGCACATTAACAGAACTGAGAGAAGGACAATGATGATGAGATGGTGAGTAACGGTCTGTGGGAAGCTGTGACAATCACAAATAGACTGACAACCCAACCAACCAGAGCAGCACATGGGTAGCAAAAAGGATAAGAAAAGCCACAGAGAAAATACAGAGGAAAAAATATCTATGGAAAAATATTAAGAGTTTCCATTCAGTGAAAAGTGATCAAAGGGAACAAGGTTTTTCAGGTTATGTACACAGGACGGTATCCGTGATTTCATTCGCATTCACAGCCACGTCCGCATCCGCATCCGCATCCGCATCCACAATTTATGAACGAGATCTTGTCACAAACGTTCCCCACAAGGCCACGAGTACCGATTGTTTACCCGCATTCATTCTGGGCCCATCCCTACCTGCGGATGTTTTAGATAAACCCTTACACACCCAACGTCCCCACTCAGTCACATTACGGTCGGCGTGTGGAAAAGAAGTTGACATTTGTGGCAATGTTCTGTCGTTGTCGCTATCTACCAAAACCACCCATCAACCGCCCGCCCACAGCACAATTATTTATTGGGATATCGATATGTTGAGGCGTCACACGGGGGCCCTCGTACTCATCGGTATTCGGTGAAAACTTCATGGCATCCAATGTATACCATGAACTGCACTTAAACGGGGACACGTGTCGATTGTAAATCTAATCCTCGACTCGACTGGATTGTAAACATGTGAAAATGAGGACTCTGGGGAGCTTGATGTTTTCTTTCCCCCACTAAATCGTGTTGCAGCCCTTTTTTATTGTTTGCCATCATCCTTAACGAGGCAAGACCTCCGTGTGGACGGTTAAAAGGCAATTTCGCATTAAATTGAATTACAAAACGTCAGCCGACGCGACTTACCTGCTTTAAGGATAACATCCCTGGAAACGATTGCACCGACCGTGTTGCTGGCGACACATCGATATACCGACCAATGAACATCTTGACGGAATTCCTCCACATCGAACTGGGGGAAATATAACGAGCCATTAGCCAGTATGTGACGAACCTGTAACGATACATAAAACACCTCAGTTTTTTGCATAAATTATTCACCGATGGAGTATCTTTAATTTAGAAGAAACGTCGCAACACAAACGGCAAACGACCCTTATAGTGGGGAACGGCAGTGGGGGGGATTGATGACTGTGACAGAAATACATATCATCCTTTCACCTGTCTACCCTTCTCACAATACCAGAACAGATATAAATTTACCTTCAGCCCTCAGCTTTCAGTCTTCAACCTTCAGCCTTCACCCTTCAGCCGTCTGCCATCTGGCATCGATCGAAAGAAGAAGGCACATGTTTGTTCATAATTCAAAAACCGCTCAACCGCCATGATTAAAATTCACAAGGATTCAGTAGGAAGTTTTAAGGATGTCGGTTTGGCGAGGTGTCACTTCGTATCTGCTGCTCCAGTGAGCACGTCGAGTTAAATTTAAAATATGACAAATGGCTTGCACCTCTTAAAGCAACGTTTTTCAGGTCAACGTGGAGAAGAATGATGGGCGATGCTTATAATGTCTTATCCAAGGTTACGAGCCATGTACGAGTAGCTACGTCAAATTTGCTTACTTCATTAAATCACCAGTCAGAGTCGAGGAGTAGGTGCGAAGCTTGACAAGTATATTTTACGTGACCCTCAACAACCTGATGGCATTATTACGCATAAGGAGTGGACTCAAAATACTCCCCCCCCAATAAGTAGGGAATTCTTCATGGGTGTAGTTTTTCACAGAGAGGTTCATTGGTAGGAAACTCAGAATCGGCAGCTTTCATCCGGCAAGTTTGCACCAGAGCAGAATATTTGTAAGGATAGTAAAAACTTTAATAAATTGTTTCTTTCTATCAGCTAGCTAGACTCAATAGTCGAGTGATAACTTTAACTCAACCCATCAGATATTATTATTTTGTGCAGAAAATCTTGTTCCATGTCATGACTGGAAACTTTGGGTGATATTGCTAGCCCCTTTCTATGTCTTTGGCTTAATGCAGGATTCAAGAGTGGCGTCTGATATCCAGCTTCTCGTTCCTATGCCCTGAAGACTAGTTCCCACTCTATATTAAACGCCCTTGTTAAACTACCTGGAACATCACTTCTGACTGTGGTATTCCTGTGCTTGGGAAATACCAACTTGTGTTATGTGGAGGAATCTCTGTTCATTGTCTGCTATTGTAAAGAGGTTTATTGTATTTCAGGGGCATGAGTACGTGTGTTTTCCTATTTCTGAGATACATTTGAAGTGGAACTAATAAACTCGCATCCTGCAGCGCTATTTTATACTCAATGCGTTTAATGAGTTTTTGATGTACAAATAAAAGACAGAGAAGTCTCTATTATATTTACACTCTTCTTTTAATTGTGGCATTTTATAGCTGCGCACATAATTGGAGTTGACATGTTGTACGTATTTTCCACGAAACTCAATGTTTTGTCGCTTGTTTTTAGAGTATTTAATCACCCTGCCTGGTAATTAATGCAATCTATATATTTTCAGATGTCATTTCACTTGACTAAATTGATGCCATGCTAAAACGTATATATATGTATATACATATATATATATGTATATATATATATATATATATATATATATATACATATTATTTTACGCGTGTGTTCAATACTGTAACTACGAAAATAGGTGCTACTAAACTCCCCAATCCTTCCTTCGCTTAGACCTCTTCCTATCTTTCCTGTCCTTCCTAAACTTCCAAACCTTCCTTACCTGCCTTGCCTACTTCATCTGCTCGCCATACCTCACCCACCTCCCTCACCTCCCCCACCTACCTCACCTCACCCATCTCCCTCACCTACCTCACCTACCTTACCCATCTTACCTACTTCACCTACCTCATATAGCTTACCTACCTTGCCTACCTTATCCACCTTGCCTACCTCACCTCTGCTTACCTTATCTTCTTCACCTTACTCGCCTTTCCAAACCTCTTTACCTTTCTTACTCGCTGTAACTACCTTACCCGCCTTATTTAGTTTAGCTATCCACCTTACCTTGCATATATTCATTACGTTCTCACCTTCCTTATCTTCCCTACCTTACGATAGTGTTGCGTCCTCGACTGTCCCCGGTTCAGGTAATCGGAGAAAGATGACAAATGGAAGCTAGCAAAGAAAGCGAGGCTGGGCTTCAAGTATCTTCGTTATCGATATGGACGATCGAGTTATAGAGCTCTAGCTTGTGGAATCTGTACGAGGTGGCGTCACGCCGTTATTCAGTCTGACTATCCTCTAGCAGTGATTCCTCATGGAGTGGATTCCACAGCGACCTGACTCATTCAGTTAATAAACAAGATGAGACGAGAGAGAGAGAGGGAGAGAGAGAGAGTTGGCACCTCCGTGTGCACCTTTAAAAATAGGAAGACTTGTGTGAAAATCGTGGTGGTGGATCTGTACGGACCAAAGGTATCTACTCAAGTATTAATTTTGCAGGTTGAAGCGTTTATCGTCTCATTCCTGAATTAATCCATCACCATGAAATTGTGTGTTGAAACTAGACCCTAATTTACAAACAGTCGATGAACAAATAATAAAGAAAGGGGATTCGCAGAGAGTCTAAATGAAGAAAATATGGGCCCAGTGAAAAAAGGGCCCTAGAACAAAAAACGGTCGAGAATTTACAGCTCTCTAAACAGGAGCTGAAGAAGCCAGAAAGTAGGGAAAAGTGGCCACCTGTGAGATATAGAAAAACTAACTAATTTATGAGAAAAAAGGGCAACGACTATTTGTAGAACAAGATAATTTTGGGGCTTATAGTTCCAGGAAGATTGAAGAAGGGTAAACTTTTCAAACTCAATCTTGGTTGTATCCTTCTTGGGTGCAGCCCTACGGGCACTCTTCACCGGAAATTTGTCGGCCACAGGAGGATGATAGGACGTGGAGCAGAAGCGGCCGTTTGCCGCCAAGATGAAGTTGAAGCTAACAGTGCAGCCACGCACTCCAAACAACAAAGGTCGTTAGTTATTGTGGAAAGATTATACCGAACTTGCTACTTATGATAAGAAAACGCAGAAGAGCAAAGAAAATGGGAAGACAGCCAAAAAGACAGCCTCGAAGCCAGTATCAAATTTGTTTATGGCTGAGTAAGGTAGCGACGTTGAGTTCTCTAATCCTGTACAACAAAACTAAAGGCTATTTTGAACCAAAAGGCAACAAGAAGGAGACTGCGAAATATTGGAAGCAAATTAAAAGGAATAAGACAAAGTGAAGCGCAGAGATAATATAAAATAGATAATACAAAGTATTTGTATAAAAATAATTCAAAGGGAGTAAATGCATTCGGTTCCAATTTGGTTCAAATATCACGCCATTAATCTACAAGAATTACTACTACTTATTATTCCCTAGGTCTGGCGCAAGACTAATGACCTTGCCCGAAAAAACAAATCATTATGGAAAATTTAACAAGCCTCAGGACTTGCTAAATAAGGCCAAGACCAGTTCCCGGTTGTAGTGCCGATGATGATGATGATGATTATTATTCCCTAGGAATACGAAAGTTTATGATCTCACTAACATAGCTACGCTCCCGTTCTCTATTCTGTGCACTTTCCTCCACGCTTCACTATCTGATCTTCTTCAAGTTCACAGTATATATTATCCTCCTATCTTGGTCGTAGCCTTCCTACCGGTCTTTTTCTTGTTGGTTTTCCGTCAAGAATTCTACGGACTATTCGTTATCCATTCTTACTATATGCCCGGTCCATCTTAAATTTCTTCTTAATCTACAGGCTGTGCGAAATGATTGAGAGGAAATGCTCGACCGTCTTTTGGGCCATGGCTGAAGGACACGGTCGAGAAAAAATAGCATCTCAGGGGGCTATAGGTTCATCTTTCCCAAGAGCAATGAAATAACAAAAGAAGAGGAACCGTTACAACACCAAGAGGAACGTGAAAAGTAGTGCCTGACAGATGTTCGCCACAGGAAAGGAAAAAGACGATAAAACAATTCTAAACCATTAAGTTGTAAGAAGATGAAACAGAAACGCTCTCCTAGCGCTACGTTAAAATCGAAGCCTTTTGAATGCGGCCAAGCCAATAAAATAACGATGCGTATGACAGAGCGATAGATGATGAGACAGAAGAGTAAACAATACAAAGGGAATGGCGGTGGATTTGAGTTACCCAATGCCGCTGGGCAGGACTCTGAACATGCGTTTCAACCAAAAGTTAAATCCAAGGAGACAAAACTACTGAATCTAGTAGGAAACTCATCAAGACATCATCCAATGGTCCTGTTGTTGAACTATGAGCAATGTATCACAGAAATATTTGTTACTGGGGCGGTTCGGTGGAGCATTGGCTTCTGTCAAGTTCAGGCGTCACGAGTTGACCTGGAAGCTGAGATGAAGAACCGCTTTTTGAAAAGATAGGTCAAGAAGCGGTTGCGGTAGGCACGTCTTTATCACGGAACACTTGTCCTAGAAGAAAAGTGCAATCATTGTGCTCCGGGCCAGGTTAGAACCGACGACGTCACTATGATGGAATGCTTGGCACTGCGGGTAAGGCTGTTGGCGACGCGTCATCTTAACGATCAACAGCACACCAGTTATTATTGAAAGACGTAACACCAAATAGAGCATCAATTACAAAGATAAAGGCATCCACAAAGCCTCAACTACAAGAATAAGGTGGAAGCTCCGCAGAACGCCAATTACGAGAATAAGGCGCAACGTTCCACAAAGTGCCCATTACAAGTATAATGTGCAAGCTCAACGGAACGCCAATTATAAGAAGAAGACGTGTGGCGTTTCTAACAGTTACACACATTATACAGAGGCAAATAGTGAAGAACACCGAACGAAAATCGAATAAGAAAATGCATGAGAGCCGTATACCATAGCGATAACATAACAATTTCACATCAGTTAAGTGTACTTGAGTTTAGAAATCGAATTCGTACACGCGGCAGTAGCCTGATGCTTCATTGCTTCGCTTTTCACCCGTATCACCGTATATTAAAATCACCATCTTCACTATCCTTGCATAACGCAACAACCCGACGTGATCTGTGTACACACACACACACACGCACACACACACACACACACACACACACACACACACACACACACACACTTTCCCATAGTAAACAAAACTTTACGACTGCGATCACGACCTCCGCATAGAGCACCGGCACACTCGCCTGCTCCGACGTTCTCTCGCTCCGTCCTTCGCACACGAAGTTGATTGTAACAAAGTTACTGAGGGGGGCGTTTCTAACAGATACACACACAATACACAAGCAAATAGTGAAGAACACCGAACGAAAATCGAATAAGAAAATACATTAGAGCCGTATACCATAGCGATAACATAACAATTCCACATCAGTTGAATGTACTTGAGTTTAGAAATCGAATTCGTACACGCGGCAGCGGCCTGATGTGTTCAGCATTGGTTAAATTGTTAGTGATTCTAACTGTCATAGCGTCAGTTCGAATCACACGTTCTTCACTATCATCGCAAATGCTATAGGCGCATTGGTCAATAGAGCTTTAACTACAAGAAAACGACATCCACAAACCACCAATTACAAGAATGGGGTGCAAGCTCGACAAGACGCGATTACGAGAAAAAGGCGCAACGTTCCACAAACTGCCGATTACAATAATAAGGTGCAAGCTCGACGCAACGCCAATTATAAGAAGAAAGCGCAATGCTCAATAGAGCGTCAGTTACAAGAAAGGGCATCCACAAAGCACCAATTACAAGAATAAGGTGCAAGCTCAACAGAACGCCAATTACGAGAAACGGCCGCAACATTCCACAAAGTACCGATTACAAGGATAAGATGCAAGCTCAACAGAACGGCATTTACACAAAAAAAAACGCAAAGCTTAATAGAATGTCAATTACGAGGAAAAGATGCAACGTTTCACGAGATGCCAATTACAAGGAAGAGGTGCAAACTCGACAGGACGCCAATTACGAGAAAAGAGCGCAACTTTCCACAAAGCGCCAACTACAAGGAAGAGGTGCAAGCTCAACAGACCTTCAATTACAAAAAAGGCGCCAGTTCAAGAAAGCGCCAATTACGAGGGAAAAGTTACGAGTTCTACAGGGTCGTGGTGACGGTGATGGATCCGCGGGCCAATATGAGGCGAAGAGAGTGGCGTGTGAAATAAGTTCCACATGAATGATTATGACGGACAGAGAGGTCCGTCCGATCTTAATATTTTTATATTATTTATCTCCTCAGGAAATGAGTATCTATAGCTCTGACTCGGTGCCCTATAATTTTTTCTCGACCGAATCCATCAGCCATGGTCAAGGATTTCCCCCAAACCATTTCACAGAGTCTGTCGCCTAATAGGGTCATATTTCACAGAGCGGTTGGACATTGCGAGCCTACCTATGATCGTATGTATAACATTTTGCCACGAAGTGGTGAAAAAACAGGGTTTGGGCCCACGCCAGGAAAGGGTGTAAACCCAAAGCATCACGACCGCGTGTACACTTTTCAATTCGCTATTTAAATGATTTAATGATTTCGATTCCCTCTTAGTGCTATGTCTTTAACTATAGTTGTGTGTTCGTGTAGCATCATCAGCGACATGACACAACCGCCTTACCAGCTCACCCATTGAGATAAAAAATTATTATTATTGTCCAGTAACCTAGACAATTGCTAAACAAGACAACATAGGATTATGAGCTTAATAAAATAACCAACGCACAAATTTCCCACATTCGTCGTGCCGTTAATATGTTGCGATAATTTTATAGTAAAATGAATTTAAACTTTGAAGAATGCACTTACCTTTGAGACAGATGTGATGGGGTTGTTTTCTTTGTCCAGCCACTCAACAGTTGGGATAGGATTACCGTGCGCCGTGCAATCAATTAAAATACCAATTGAGCTTGTAAATTCGACCCGGTGGGGAGGCTCAATCTGGAAGTTTGGGCCTTGACTGTCAAAGAAGGTTAAGGCAGTTGCTGTAACAAAGAGAAGGGCAGGTAGATCAATTGTTCTCTACAAAACGTTTACTATAAAACACCGTGTACTATAAAACACCGTGTATAACGCTAAGTTTATTGTAAAAGATATTTAAGATCACTGTTGTTTATTATTGGTAAATAAATATATAAATGGACCAGTGCATGTAGTGCAGACATCTTCAACTATTAAATGGTAATATGGCTTCCCTGTTGTGAACGTTATCCCAAGGAAGGTCATGAAGAGTATATAATGTTTTGTGAATCAGTGTGGAATCTGATTCGAACCCACACAAGTATAGATTAGAATTAAACCACGGCACACGCATGCACACAAAAATAACTTAACTCGGTATTTCAATTGTGTGATTGTTACATTAATGCTCTGGTAAACGACACTGATGGTTTTTCTCTTCGATTCTCTTATATGCTCTATTGTACTACTTCTAGCTGGTCTGTCGGAATCCGAAAGTTCATGTGCTACATTGCATGTGTGTAATTTGTTTCAGTGCTGTATTGTACTACTACGTAGTGGTCTGTAGGAATCCGAAAGTTTATATGCTATATACCATCTGTGTGAAGACAGCTATGAGTAGCCTATCCAGCGAAGGAGCTAATATCTTGATAGCTGTAAGTTTCTAAGAATGGGATGGGTAATCTGCAGGTTAGGAAAACACATCGTATCCAGACAATACTTCAAATGCTGAGAATATGGACAGAATTCTGCAAGTGTGAGGTAGATCGCTTGAACGCCTATCTGAAATGTGGTAAGACAAGGGCATACCGCATAGGATTGTCACGCTCAACTCAACTGCATGATGTGCAACCCAGAATGAGGCGATGGTAATATGAAGTTCCAGATGCCAAACGTTGAAAAACGCGATGTCCTCCGTCTCAAATAAATATGGATAAGTTTAAGTGCATAAAAATTAACAAACCCACTGTGAAATATTTAGTCCGTAAGAAACTAAGTGAACCGGGCGTTCAAGCAGACCTTAGGGTTGTAACAGAAAAAGCATACCAGCAGTTATAACACTAGGATAGTAACTGATACAGATTATTTTGGATTCCACAATGCCCGATTATAACTTAGTGCCTCTATTCCATGCAGTGCCATACGAAATAAAGAAGCTACCACAGTAAAGTATATGTTTCAAATCAAAAATTAACCGTTCACGTTTGTAAGCATATCATTGTCCTTCCGCCTCCTGAATGTCTACCTCTAACTTCTTTCCTTCTCCCACCCTACCACTCACCATCGTAATTGAGGTATTAACTCACATAAGTATCTTTGGTAAGTATTTATGATAATTATGTCACTTTTCGAAAGAAACTCTTCCGGAAAGGGAGGAGTAAATTGCGCATCTAACGAACTATGTTGTCATTTTCACGAGTGTACTGCTCTGATTGACTGTGAATTATAGGACCAACCAAAATTCTGTTTCTCACCATTGCCATTCCACAATATTTATGCACAAATAGCAGGGCTTTCTGTTCAATAAACTCAGAAAAAGTCTCACAATCAATTGTGTTGATTAAATTTTACGAATAGCTACCCCCTACCTAAGGTAAGGTAACTATTCGTGTCGAAGAATGAAAAAGTGTATCAATTTAAAATAAAGATACAAAGTGTATTCTTATCCAGTAAGCTTGCTCTAAGCTAATAAATGGGGTGGTAGCCCCACTAAATTTAACTTCCTTATATAGAAGTCTGAATTCGGATTGTAATACATCATTCGAGGAATCTGATACTCCATCGACTCCATTGACGTGATTCCTTGCCTTTGATCTTACACCTTGTCAAAGAAATTCGTGTAATACTTGAATTTTAAACTTTATTCAAATAAAAACTCTTTATCGGTAGCCGGGGTCCCAACGCCCTGTGCGCCCGGTGGAATACCACCCCATCAAGCTATAGGCTCCGTGAAATGGTTGGGAGAAATCCCTAGCCATCTTTCGGAGCTTGGCTGATGGACCGGTTCGAAAAAAGGTTGGTTAGGTGGTAGTCGGTCCCAAGGTGAGATACCACCCCGTCACGCTGTACATTCCGCGATATCGCCGAGAGAAATCTTCGACGGTGTTTCGGATGTGTGGCTGATGGCCCGGACTGACACGGGGATAAGTCATGATGGTACGTTCTGATATAAAGAATTCCGGAGGTAAACTAGTCTCCCATTCGGATCTCCGGGGGGGACTATGTCAGGGGGAACATCATGCAGATATCATGATAAATAATGAAACTTTGAGAGGTTCGTCGTCGCATAACCGGTCTTGCTCTCGAGGCTCGGCCCACGCTCGACTGGTGACGGTATTTTGTAACATCAGGGGCATCGGTTTCACCAATACCAATGTAAACGCCGTCCACCAATATTTACAAACAACGAAACCTGATATCCTTGCCCTAACTGAGACCCAGGTCGATTCGTCAACTGATTCGACATATCTTCGTTGCTCAGGATACGACTTACATTCGAGATTCCGTTTTAAGGGCGGAGTCTGCGTCTTCGCGCGGTCCAATCTGTCTTGCCAGAGGATGGAGGCGTTGGAACCCAATAATATGGACATCATATGGTTGAGGGTCGTGCTGAGGAATTACGTAAAATTTCTTTGTTGTCTTTACCGCTCCCCGAATGACGATCGACCGGCGACGTTTTTCGAACATCTTTCATATACCGTCGACTGGATACAGATCAACCACCCAGCTTCTGAAATTGTTGTCCTTGGTGATTTTAATGTGCATAATTCCGGCTGGTTGTTACATTCTAACAGAACCGACGAGGCTGGGAGGCTAGCGGAGATGTTTGCTGTAAGCCACAACTTGACTCAACTCGTGGGGGAGCCAACGCGAGTGCCGGATGCCCGGGGCGATTATGCGAACACCCTGGATCTGTTTTTGACATCCGAACCGAGTATTTATACCGTAGAGGTTTCTGCGCCACTGGGAAACTCAGATCACTGCTTGGTATCTGTCGCGCAGGCACTTGCATACCAAGCAAGCAACCGGCCTAGGCAGCTTCGTCATGTATGGAAGTATGGGGCCGCTAACTGGGACGATTTGCGAGACTTCTTCGCATCCTTTCCGTGGTCCGAGGTGTGCTTCGGTAACTCCAATGTTAACGCATGCGCGGAGTCGGTATCAGAGATTATTCTTCTGGGGATGGAGATGTATATTCCACATTCCATCAAACGAAGTTCGTCTGATAAACCCTGGTTTGACAAAAAGTGCGAGCTGATTACAGCGGCAAAAAATAGAGCTTTTAAGCAATGGCGCTCCAATCCCACCGATGTTAACAGAACGAATTTTGTCAGAATCAGAAACGCGTGCAACCAGGCGATTGATACCGCGAAGAAGGCTCACAACGACAGGGTGATCAATAAGCTCCTTCGGTGCCCAACTGGCTCGCGCTCCTTCTGGTCAATGGCAAAATCTGTCAGCGGTAACTTTGCATCCTCCTCTTTCCCTCCGTTGGTGACAGACAGCGGGACGTTAGTCACGAATTCAAGGGATAAAGCTAATGTATTCGCAAATTTATTTTCGGCGAATTCAAACCTCGATCCCGGCCTTTTGGACCCACCTGTGATCTCGCCGGTAGAGTCTTCCATGCGGGATGTGAGATTTCGTCCGCGCACTATTCAACGCATTCTACGTGGACTGGATTGTAGGAAGGCAACCGGCCCGGACGGAATACCAGCAATAGTCCTTAAGAACTGTGCTCCAGAACTATCGCCGGTTCTTGGCAGACTCTTCCGCTTATCTTATGCACGGAGGGCCTTTCCTGCCTGCTGGAAAATCGCTCGAGTTCAGCCAATCCCAAAGACGGGAAAAAAGTGTCTCCCACAAAATTACCGTCCGATAGCATCGCTCTCTATTTTATCTAAGGTGATGGAAAAAGTCATCAATGCTGAGTTGGTTAAGTATTTGGAGTGCAACGGACTTCTGAATGATCGTCAATACGGATTCCGTGGCAGGCGGTCCACAGGAGACCTTTTGACACTTATAACCGATATATGGACATCTGCGATTGAACGGCATGGTGAGTCAAGGGCGGTCGCATTAGATATTTCCAAGGCTTTTGACCGCGTCTGGCACGAGGCATTGCTGAGCAAACTTCGTTCATATGGACTTTCCCAACAGCTTTGCGACTGGACGAGGAGTTTCCTTGAAAATCGATCGATCCGGGTTGTTGTGGACGGCGAGTGTTCGGATCTGTATCCTGTTAATTCGGGGGTGCCCCAAGGTTCTATCTTGGCTCCAACCTTGTTCTTGCTTCACATAAATGATTTGTTGGAGACAACGGATAACAAAGTGTTCAGTTTTGCGGATGATAGTACGCTTGTTTCCTCCTTTTCGAGTGATCGGCCGATTGGTGCATCTGCGTCACACCAGCTGAGATGTAGACAGATTGATTCTCTGAATCGGGATCTGGATAAAGTCCTGCAGTAGGGAAAGGTCAATCTTGTCGACTTCAATGCAAGGAAGACTCAGTATACAGCGTTCACAAAGAAAACTGGATCATCGGTTCCACAGCTGATGATGAATGGCCGGGCCCTCGAGGCTGGGGAAAGTTTGAAATTGCTCGGCGTCACGGTCTGTGGGAATGTATCATGGCATAAACACGTGGCGAGTATCGCCAGGTCAGCCTCAGGAAAACTGAGTCATCTTTTTAGAGCCAAGAAATACATTACTCCGGCCCAACTTCTTCTCCTATATAAATCCCAAATTAGACCCGCGCTCGAATATTGCTCTCATGTTTGGAGCTCGGCTCCTAAACATACCCTCGACCTACTTGAGAGCATACAGAGACGAGCGATCCGCCTGATCGGGGACTCGGTGCTGACGTCGGGACTACAGTCGCTATCACATCGAAGGCGCGTAGCCGACCTCTGTCTGTTTTACAGATATTATCACGGGTGCTGTTCTTCGGAGATTCGTGGTATTGTTCCGCGCAATTCGGCTTATATGCGCTCCACAAGACAATCCGACGGATCGCACCCGTTTGTGGTTCATCTCCCGACGGCGCGAACATCCCTACATCAGAACTCGTTCCGCTACAGAGCGGGGAAGCTGTGGAACTCCCTTCCCATGCGAGTGTTCCCGGAACGTTACAACCTGCAACTGTTCAAAAAGAACTGCAACAGTTATTTGATGGCATCTCGGGGCGCCCACTCGGCGCTATAGGTTCGCCTCTCCCGAGAGAAGTCTAATAAAAAAAAAAAAAAAAAAAACACAAATTGGCTGACAAGAAACAAGTCGAAAACCCAACAACCAGTCGAGAAAGCCAACTGGCTCACACAACAGGACCAAAACAAAAAAAAAACCGACGCCATCAAAATTTCTAGAAAAATCGAAATAATTGATGTGGCTCCTTTGTAGTTTAGTCTCTCTTTCGCAAATTTCTCGTAAGTATTCATAGACTGCCAAGAACTACCTTTTGGTCCGGTCCAGAGGGCGAATTCTGAAATTGTATGGTGGTGTACGCCGACGTAAATTACAGCCATCCCATAAGCCTCAGGATGTCCCGACAGCAACCTATCTTAACGCGACGAAAAAACTGTACCTTGCCTGAAACTTTACCAAATTGACTCACGAGTAAATAGTCATGAAGTTCTTCCACATTATTCAGTTTGTTTGGTGAATGCATTCCACATGTCCATATATTTTCCGCGATATCTGTATATTAAAGAGTATGCAGCAGTGTACATTAAACATTAACTTCGTGCACATCGATTGATTGATCTTCAGCTGAATTAGATGAATGTGGAATATTCTGCGCATTGATGTGTTTCATATAGTCGGCAAGTGTTTCATATAATCGATTGCACATTCCGAGCATCGATACCCCCTTTCTTTATTTTCCCCTTCTTCTTCCATTACTGTGCTTTGACGTTTGAAATACTTCAAAATTCCGGATGTACACATGTTTAATGTAAGACAAAGAAAAGCAATCGTATATAAGAGCATACGCGGAAATATATCCTTTCTCAAAATTTGGAGCACTGTATGTGATGGCCACCTTCGGTTCTCCTTAGTGGTCTTGTAGAAAACCAAACAGGCACACACGACCATGCAAGCATATCGAGGAATGCTGAACTAAAAAGAGAATCGAAAAAAGAGATCCCCAGAGCTTTAACAGTGGCAATCTACAACTTAGCTAGCAAGTGCCGCGGCGGCGGTCTGATGTATTCATACCTTCGTTCTAACCTTTTCATAGCGTATGTTCGAACTATATTCCTCAATTCATCGTAAAAACGCTATTGCGGCCCTTGTTTGTGGGATTTTATAGTGAACAACCCAGTAACTAGTTCCCTGTACGAATTCTAACAAATGTATGGGTCGAAAGCGTTGTGGTATTATACTTATATTTGACATGTAACGGTGTGGTACATAATTGACGACTATAACTTGCGCCCCCCTTTCCATCTAATTAACTACGCAATTCGCCTCTTTATCCCTTAATATACACATTTCATACCAGAAAACAACATTTTCCCACACCTCAATAGCACATTTTCATTTCACATTCAATTCATATTCACAATATTTTTCCCTAACATAATCCTATCCCAAAAACGATTTTCTTTGTCAAACTTCCCATCGTACATAAGATGTACAAATCTATTCAAAAGGAATAATCATAACCCATATGGATAGAGTACATACAAACTTTTTCCACCCCTTCCATCCCCTATCTCACAATTGTCGTAATTCTTACTCTAAAGAATTACAAAATTCTCTTAGCGAGGACCAAAAATAATTTTAAAACACATAGTTTTAGGTACATTGACCCTTCCCAGCAAATTTGCCGTACCTGGCCGTTATATACTTGTACACCCGACCATTCACTGGAAGGGGGTTCAGTACAGTGAGAGCCGAAACCAAATTCCAATGAATCAATAAATGGTAAGGTGAGGGGAAATTTGTATCCTCGTATAAAAGGACGCGAATGAGTAGTTGTGACATTACCGAGACGCCGCCTTGCAGTAACAACTATTGTGTTGCTTGTTATAATTTTAATTTATGGTGTGGAGATAAAATTTCTAGTTCTGTTTACATTTCTAGTTCCCTTCTGATTTCCATTAATTTAATTTGGGATCTGCCTAGGCTCGAAACGACTCTTACACTCGACTTCTACATGTGGATATCAAGATGTGTTTGACGATGAGTAACTTAAACGCAGAGTAATTATATATACCCAGTTTGGATCATTTGCAAAATGGGTTTAGTCGGTTATTGTGCACCACCTTGCACTCTGTTGGGCCTGTGCATCATAAGGCTTTGTCGTGAAGTACCCCCGTCTTTTTCCCTATTTTGAATGCGGAGTGCACGGTGCACCCATGTCCCTCTGAATAACGGTGGAAAGTCGTAGCCACCCACACAACCCGGCTAATACCTCCTACACAATAGTGAAACGGTTTCCCTCCACGTTTTTTAAGATGTGACTGGCGGAGGCAATAGTCGGGGCGTTGCCTATTTCGCCTTGAGATAACACTGCTCTGAGTGCTTCTTTTCTCGCATCCGTGGTCAGATTAAAGAGGTTTGGTATAGTTTGGGTTGACCCACTTTGGCGGCGAAACCAACGTTCCCCTTTTGGTCTCAAATAGCTGCTGGCATTTGGCTGACCGAGCAAATTTCGAAGATATTATATGCGAATTGGCACTGGTTCACCTTTAAGATGTGTAGATTTATCCGACGACTTACTATCCGAGAACATAGATTTAGTATACTGGAGGTGTTTCTCCTCCAAAGGTTTGTTTTCGGATACGGGATCACTCGATTCATCATCAGAGGTGAGTCCCGTTGACGCGTTAACTCCCAGCTCCAGGAGAAATACGGAATATTCCCTGGCTGGGGGCATCTCCACTTGCCCAATTGTCCTTCGTGAGTACCCCGATTTGCGCATATAGTTTGCGCCTATAGTTTGGGCCTATAATTTTGGGCCTGGCCTTAAACATTTTTCATTTAGACTCTTTTAATGGCTCCTCCCGACGACAGTCTTTAATAAAAGCGAAGATTTATTCGTTACTGAAGAGAAACCTGAGTCTGACCGATCTCCTCGGAAGATTTTGCTATCGAAAAGTATGTTCGTGGGCGTATTACCAACGGTTTCCCTTCGTGAACGCCTTTAGACTTGCCTTCTTGCCTTGTTGTTGGGTTAACTGGCACCCGACGATTTTGCGCAGCCCTTCCCCTCTCTGGGTACGGTCTTCGCGTGACTGCCGAGTGCCTTCTGAACCTTCTCAAGTCGCCCTGGGTCCGGTTTCCCGCTCGGGTGCCTTATGCCAAAGCCTTCCTATGTTATTATTTCCAAAATGGAAAAACTTTCATTTATGATTGTTTGGGAAATTCCAAACAGCCTCCCGGTCAAATAGCCTTGTAATTCTGCCACAAAAAGTCGCTACCCAACTGGCCGTTATAGCATATTGCGACGATAGTGAAGAACGTGTGATTCGGACTGACGCTATGAAAGTTAGAATCACTAAAAATGTAACCAATGCTCAAAACATGAGGTCACTGCCGCTTGTCAGAATTCGATTTCTGAACTGATGAGGAATTGTTATGTTATCGCTATAGTATACGGCTCTGATTCATTTTCTTATTCGATTTTCGTTCGGTGTTCTTCACTATTTGCTTTTGTATTGAGTGTGTATCTGTTAGAAACGCTCCACCGTCTTCTGACAACCCCGGCAAGGAGTCTACTACATGGAACCTACAGAGGATTTCTTGGTGTAGTTTCCCCTGGCAGCATCCCCAACACTTTCCTTTGCCAAAAAGCGTTTGGAGGTAGTTGCCTTCTGGGCATCCACTTTATACTTTCGGTGGAACGCTTTTACCTTTAAGAGGCTAATCTCAGGGCCAGTGTCCATAATTAGGCGCGTAGTTGCATTATGGCCAATGTCCAATGGGAGCTGGACACTGGGACTTTGCTCGGCGGGTACTGAAAACAGCTTTGTTAAGATTGCGAGTTAAATGCGGCCAGGTTGTGGGTGTCCGACCCAACTGCTTGGCGTTTCCCGACTTCTGATTTTTCGCGTCTTGTCGACACCCTGGCACCTTGTAGCTGTGTGGAATACGAATTTGGCACCGTTTATCGCCCTTATCTTGGGCATGTTACTTTAGTCGGCGCTTTGTCTGTACTGTCAGAACTAGAACGGCTTCGGCTTGCCATGCGCCTACGGTGTCTTTGTCGGTTCCTCGTGCGGTTTGAGCCCTTTTCGCATTTTATTTGGCGTGTTTTACCATTTGTGACCTCCCTGCATTCGCGGTTGATCTTGCAGGTCGGTGGGGTATTACGGCGACGTACAGTACTAGGCGGTTTGGTGGGTGTACAGGTTGTGGGTTTCTTCCCATTTTTTCCTGTAACCGCACTTTTTCCACGAGTGACCATTTCGGCCACAAAACTCACAGCAACATCGGATGCTGTACCTTCTACGATTCGATGTCGTACCTTCTACGGTTTCAGAGGGTTGGACTGGTACCTAATTTACTTGATTCGGGGACTCCCTCTGCTGATGCTGTGGCATGTTTCTTGGAGGCCCGGGATTGCGCAGAGCTGGCTGTGCATCTTGTGCACATCATCATCATCATCATCGGCACTACAACCGGGATTCGGTCTTGACCTTATTTAGCAAGTCCCGAGGCTTGTTAAATTTTCCATAGTAATTTGTTTTTCCGGGCAAGGTTATTAGCCTTGCGCCGACGCATCTTGTGCACATCAATCCCCAATATCATGCCCGTATTTTCTGCAATCTGTGCAGAACGGTGTGTTCCGTCATCGTAGTCACTCGTCATAATAAATGGCCCCTTTTGCTGCAGAAACTACATGTCATTCATGCAATTAAGGGGAGTGTCTTGAACATGCGCAGCCGTATTATTATGGTATAAATCACCATCGCCCTGTTGAAGTGGTGTAGACTCGCTCGGTGGTTGAAATGAATGTGGTGGTGCGTCCGACTTCAACGGGTTTCTCACAGCCCTGTGAAGATCCGAGTAGTGTCGACCGACCTACTATGAATCTCCTCATCTATCTGAGACGTGTCGTTTACAGGTTAATGTTGCCTGTTGAACGACTCCTGTGCCTTTGGTGTTAATTCCCCGTAAGTCTGGTTTTGCTCAGTAGTTTTGTTAAAGTCAATTTATGCGTCCTCGGGATGGCAGAAAGAGTTTAGTGCATTCACGGTGTGGCATGGGCTATACGACACTCCCTGCGGTGGCCTTGGCAATCTTTGGCTCTGTGGACCGCCTTAAGGATGGCCAAACGGATGTGGAATATTCACAGGGTTATATTGGCTATACGAATCTCCTTGGGAATGATTTGGTGGACTAAGCAATGTTTGGTTCCGTGGAGTTTCCCTACTTAGAAATGCTGCAAAAGGGTTGGTACTATGCATGGTCGGTGTTGTGACCATGGTGGAATTACGACTCGGATTGAAAACTGTCTTATTGTGAGCGTAATTTTCAACCCTAGCCGTGTCTCCCATATAATTGGAATCCCTTATGCTAAGCATCTCCGTCTGTGTCCTTTCCATTCTGAGGAGCTGGGTGGTGATTTTGTGGGGGTTCTTTAAAGCTTACCTGAAGAACCTCCCATATTTGCACCCCAATCTCCGCGCATACCTGAAACATTTCCTTTCTCAAGGACATTTAATGCATCCAACGCATTATCTAAATGTCCCTAAAAAGAATTCTCCCAGCATTCACGCATTTAATGCGTTAATCAAATTCTCTGAAAGAATTCTTTAAAGTGCTTACCTCATCAGATAAAATGCAATGTCGGACAGCCTGTTTATGCAGCTGCAATAAACAGACCCACGATTCGTTTGTCCAATCGACAAACAATTACCGCATCTCAAGCATTATCATCGAAACCGAATTCTCCTGCAGTGCCTAATAGAAACAAGAACTCGGTTCCTACTGCAGTCAGAGATGTCATAAACATATAAAAACCCATTAGCACCTTTTCCTAGTAGCGATACGTCTATTAACGCAACTACACCACTCATCCATGACTGTAATGATGCACTTATTTGCTTTTAGCACAATTTCCCCGATGCATTGCCGTCTATTTATATAGCTACAACGCACATCTGAAACAATGATCTACACGATGCTGTGGGGGTTGAAAGTCACGTGTAAAATGAGATCGTTGATCCCAAGCGAATGGATGGTCTGGGGGAAGTCATAAGTGACGCTTAATCGGCTAGGGAAATATTAACGTGTGAACCAAATTCAAAGAATTTGGAATTTCCCCAGCCGATGCATGATTATGTAACCGCGTCGTTTGGTCTGGTCTTGGTTGTTGCTAACTAAAATGACTTTGAAATTTCCGGTGGAAATCTCATGGGTTAATGCAATAGTGTTGTGGCGGTTCCGCCAAATCCCACGGTTTACCTTCCTGAAAAACCCCCATAATCATCACCCAAGACGTTTAAGTCCTCGCCAATGCATTCGCATTCGGCACCTAAAAATGCTGCACGCATTTAAGAGATCAAATCTATGATCTTTAAGTCCCTGTAAAGAAAACTTACCTTCATGCATTCTCTTCGCATACCATTGCTCCTTAAGATTTCTTTATTAACTTACCAGGAATTTCTAATCAATTTCGGCATCTACGTCGCCAGTCAAATTTCCTTAGAGGAATTCCGGTAAACAAATAATTAGATTTACATACATTTGTAACCTTCATGACAGGGACCATAAATACTGCGCCGTCTATTTTCCCAGCCGCGTCATGTGCCTTTTCATACATATTGCCTGGCAACCTTTTTTGTTTGACTTATCAATAAACAACCCAAGCAGCTGCATATAATTAGCACAATAGACGCCGAAACCAAATTCTCCAGCATTTCCTAATGCAAATATGAACCCGGTTTCTACTGCAGCCAGAGATGCCATAAACATCCAATTTGCTTTTAGCACCTTTTTCTCCCAACGTCGAAAATAGCGACGAGGCATCGTGTAAACAATGACCCGCATTACCAACGGCGGATTTGGTGATTTTTCCCTATTGTCCTTGCCGCCTGCCTGCTTTCGAACACGTGCAACAACATTGAATCTGTTCGATCGCGCACATATACCACTGCACCAAAAAGATCGCATTTTCTTAGTGGTCACACCCTTAAGAGAAAAGTTTTTCTCTCTCTTCCTTTTTTTTCTTAGCGAGATCATCTCTGCATGAGATGACGATCGTGGAGTCGTATTCCAACCTTCAGGGCGGTCGGGTCACCGCCATCCACCGTACCGGCGCCGGTACGGTGTGGTATCTAATAGTCGTGTCGAAGTGCTTAATCTACATTAAAATAATGAAAACGTAAACAAGTGTCCGTGCATCATTAATATTGTAAACTCACTCAATAAAAAAACATTATCATTAATAAGTTCACCAGTGCGTTTCAATTAATTTCTCCGGTGTGTGACTTTTGCTCTTGGCGAGTATTTTACTGCGGTGTTCGGTACGGATCGTCGTTCCTTGTTGGTGTTTTCTTTCGCCAAATCGATTACTGATGGGGAGTGAAGTGAACCGTGTGCCCGTGTCCGGCACAATACTTCTCCTCCCCACAGTGTTGCCGTATGGCAAGGAAACACTGAATGCAATTGTGCATTAACCGAATAGATTAATGACTTCCGGTCGGTCTTCTTTTAGAGATTTATCTATTGCAGGTGAAATAGCCGACGGTAGGAATTGGGATTGAGTTGGCGCGCTGTTAGCGGTCGAATTTAGGTTAGGATTGTGGGCTGGTTCTCCATGTGATATAGAGAAACCCCACAATCCCTTTGTCCAATTTCGGTTCGACGTCTAATTACGTTTCTCGTGGCCTTGGTGCATGAGCAAACAAAGATCTACAAGATCGCACACATACATCACCGAAATTTAGCCAGCAGGATTTCCTTACTGGTTACTCACCACATTGAGAGAAATTTTCTCTCTTCTCCGAATCCCACCCCTAACTGAGGATTGAATGCAAGTCGGAATTATTCTGTCCACAGTGAGTCGTTTTCCATCACCCGACCGAGCCGGTCGGTTCGTCACCACCGCTACCCGTAGCGCTGCGGGTATGCGTAAGTACCAGACGTCGCGAATTAACACCCCCGAGTAGTTTTTTCACACCAATTATTAACAGAGTGTGCTGCCAAGTTAGGGCTGAGTTTTTCCGGCAAATCTATTTTCGCAAACGGCAGACAAAGAAGGAGTCTAGACATTTCCCGGAAAAATTAGTGTGTGATTAATAGTTCAGTGGATTTGTAACCATTATCAAGCTTAAAATGCCGTCTAAGTAAAATTATAACTTGTACTACCACATAACATTTAAACATACAGTTAAGACGGACTTAACATTAGAAGTGCGCTTTTAGTATTAATACAGAGAACAATAAAATAACTCATCAATCCCAACAACCTAGCGTGTTTAATCTTACTTTCTTTTCTGGTGTATGTCTTGTGGCGGAGTTTTACTCCTTGTGTGGAGAACAATTCTGGTGAGGAGAATTCTTTTGGTGTTCAGCGGAACTTCTAATTTGTGAGGACGAGGTAGAACCCTGTGCCCATGCCGGCGCCACGACTTCGCCCCCCACAATATATTCGAGGGAGTCTTCCCGAACGCCAATATATGGTTTCGAAAATGATCCTCTCTTATACAGACCATTGGTACGGGTTTCGCCAACCTCTCGATTTGGGTGGCGAATGCGCTAATGTATGGCAAATACAAGCGCGTCGGCACCTCCTTGCAGAGCACCACAGCCTATTTCATACGAGAAACGAAGCCTGTGACGTCTTCTGCATGGAATTGTCCCATTTCGGAGAGTTGTTTATACAACTCGTCATACGACTCTTGCGACAATAACGCGCTCTGGAGTCGCTACTCAAGCTCTTCGAAAGTCACAGTGCTTGCTTCCTTGATGATCTGGTAGGCTTCTCCGTCTAACCATATGGGCAACCACATCAGGAAACTCTGTTCCTCCTCCTTGGACAAGCACCTTAGGATCCATGTACAGCTGTCAATGAACATTTGTAGTTCCACAGCTGCTGTACGATCCTTTTGTCCATTAAATACCGCCAACGTTCTTTGGACTAGGTCCAGAATTTTATCAGCTCCCAACATGGTGTTTGTGGGTTTGCCTGATTTGGAAGAAGGCGCGTTTATTTCTTCCTTGGTGACCGGTATTTCGATCGAAGAATGTAGATCTTCGAGTGAAGTTTCAGGAGCGGATGGGGTCGGGTTTATTTTCGATTGCTTCCTTGTTTGCATAAAGAGGAGCACGCGGTTGAAAAAAACCGAGTCTAATTTGTCAGAGACGGTAGGCAAATGACAAAATTTAAATAGAGTTTACGATGAAACCAAGAATTCTTCTATTATAGACCAATGAAAAATGAATGCGAACGTGAAAGAGTGAAAATAAATGGATTGGCAACTAAATGTTTCTTTCAACAGAAAGAAAAATGATTATCTAATAAGACGATGATAATATACAACAACTCGTAAAAGAAACGAAAAGAACGAGGAGTGTAAACGAACAAATGATTAAGTTAAACGGAACAACGGAGAAAATGGGCACTATAATAGATAAACGATCACAGATACCTGTAAAAACTTTAAATTATGACCAAAACAAAAGGCAAGAAATAGAAAATATGGACAATCAAACAGAAAGCCCCACAACCAGAAGAGTAAGAATACGAAATTTTTAATTTTAGAATTAATTTGAAATTTTGACATGCGAACACATGTGCTTCCAAATGCCGTTCTATAAATATATGAATTTTTATTAATTATACAATGCATTCCACAAAAAAATTAAATGAATAAATAATAGAACAAACGTTTTTTCAGCGAGCTTCGGGTTCGCTGGATTAATTATTTTCATAAAATAAGAGCCGTGAAATGGATTTTCTGTTTAAAACGTTATTCGTCTCTTCATGACAACCGTTTTTGACGTTTCGCTAATCATTCAAACGTGACACTCCTGTCACTGGCGATTTGTCGTTTTTGTTTTTACTGCTCATAGTCTCCAGTTTTCCAGTACCTTGTTTTGGAGACCTGCTAGATGTCCAGCTGATTGTCATATGCGTCACAGTATTTATAATATATTTATATATAGGGTGGCGCATAATTAATCACCCTATCGGAAGATGTTATAATTTTTGCAAATGGCGTCGTACGTCGATCATATTTGAGTTTTGTGAACTAGACATCATATTTGGCATTTGTGAACTAGAAAAAATTGTAAAGGGCCAAATAAAGATTTCCATCACTCAAAATCATTTTTTTTTATCTAGTAGAAAAGTACTTCAAAAACAAAATTGGATGATTAATTTTGCGCCACCTATTGACTTATAGTTTTAGTTGTGTCTGCAAGTGATGTATACGAATCCTGGTTCTTCCCTATGAGCCCAAATTGTTGCAAATAAATTTGTTTTATTTTTGAACATTGTTCTCTATAGGTGTTTCCGTTTGTCGTTTTAATTTTATTCGTATTTAACAATTCGTACCTCCAGAACCGGACTCTGCTCTGGACGAAGAGCCTTGTAGTTTTGCCCAGTACGATTGTGTATAGTTTATTGTATGCTATTAATGTTTTTTGTTTTAAATTTATTAATTTTTAAAAAAATGTTGTTTTTATTTAAATTTTATAAAATTTTTTCCCTTTAGTTTATTACCTATTAAATTGATATGCCTTAATTTTTTTTTGTTATTAGACCTAAACCACAGCAAAACCAAGATTTATTTTCACTTGCTGTGGTTGGCGTAGGTTCGTATAGAGCCTCAGGGCTCTCCTCATTATTGGCCGTGTACCTCCGAGATTTTCAGATTCAGCGGTGCACTACCAAATAACGAGTGCCGACTGCGCCAATTTGTTGCAAATAAAAATAAAACACAATAAAATATATAAATTAAAGAGTGTGTACTCACGGTTGTGGTTCGTTGAGAAAACGATCTATATCCCTTCCTGCGGTCTTTGGCTTTTCTCACAGATTAGTGGTGGTATCAAAATGTCTCTCCTTTCACTCGGGCGGGATCCTTCTCGTCCTTACTTATGTTTTGTCTGCTTGTACGTCGGTATTAAAAAACCTTACACCCCACTGTTGTATTGACTTCTCTATACGTTTTTCGGGACTATTTGAAATGTTTTATTTTATTGGAAGAAAATTCATTTTATATCTCTCTTGGCATTACACCACCGTGGACAAGTCAATTGTATACACAATGCTGGTTTGTTTTATTTATATAGTGTAATATATAAATCTCAATTATTCTTTAATTAGGATCACAAATATAAAACCACTTAATTTCACATATGATTCTTCTCTGTTTTTCTGTTAACACTTTTTCTTTCTTTCCATATTAGTTTTCGCGCTCACACATTCGATTTTTATTTTTACGACATTCGATCTTTCACATCGACTCGATTCTTTCACTACATTACTTTATTTTTAAACCAACCACTAATTATCAAGCAGGCTTCCCGACGAATTTCAAATCACGAGACTCTGGCGATCAAAATCACCAGAGAGAAAATCGCTCATTCGCGTCCTTTTATACGAGGACACAAATTTGCCCCCATCTTACCATTTATTGATTCATTGGAATTTGGTTTCGGCTCTCACTAGCCTGAACCCCTTTCCAGTGAATCGTCAGGTGTACAACTATATAATATCCAGGTGGGGTAAATTTGCTGGGAAGGGTGAGCGTACCTAAAAATATGTGTAAACATTTTTTTCAGTCTCCGTTAAGAAAATTTTGTAATTCTCTGGGGCAAGAATTACGACCGTTGCGAGATAGGGGATGAAAAGGGTGGAAAAAGTTTGTATGTAATTTTTCCATTTGGGTTATGACCATTCCTTTTGAAAGTTTGACCATGAAAATCGTTTTCGGGATGGGATTATGTTAGGGAAAAATATTGTGAATATGAATTGAATGTAAAATGAAAATTGAGGCGTGGGAAAATGTTGTTTTCTGGTATGAAATGTGTATATTAAGGGATAAAGAGGCGAATTGCGTAATTAATTAGATGGAAAGGGGGGCGCAAGTTATAGTCGTCAATTATGTACCACACCGTTACATGTCAAATATAAGTATAATACCACAACGCTTTCGACCCATACATTTGTTAGAATTCGTACAGGGAACTAGTTACTGGGTTGTTCACTATAAAATCCCACAAACAAGGGCCGCAATAGTGTTTTTGCGATGAATTGAGGAATATAGTTCGAACATACGCTATGAAAAGGTTAGAACGAAGGTATGAATACATCAGACCGCCGCCGGCCTTATTTAAAAGAACTTGACTTAAATCTTATCTCGTCTCTGTATGCTCTCAAGAAGGTCGAGGGAATGTTTAGGAGCAGAGCTCCAAACATGACTGCAATATTCGACCGCGGGTCTAATTTAGGATTTATACAGGAGAAGAAGTTGAGCCGGAGTAAAATATTTCTTGGCTCTAAATAGATAGCTCAGTTTTCCCGAGGCGGGCCTACCGATGGTCGACACGTGTTTATGACACGATACATTCCCACAACCCGTCATGGCGAGTAAGTTAAAGTTTTCTCCAGATTCGAGTGCCTGGCCATTCACCACCAGCTGTGGAACCGATGATCCACTTTTCTTTATGAATGTTGTATAATGTGTCTTCGTTGCATTGAAGTCGATGAGATTGGCATTTCCCCACTTCAGGACCTTATCCAGTTCTAGATTCAGAGAGTCGATCTGTCTACATCTCAGCTGGTGCGCCGATCACTCGAACACAAAAAGAGGAAACAAGCGTACTATCATCCGCAAAACTGAACACCTTGTTATCCGTTGATTCCAACAAATCATTTATTTGAAGCAAAAATAAGGTTGTGGCCAAAATAGAACCTTGAAGCACCCTGGAATTAACAGGGATACAGATCCGAAGACTCGCCGTTCACAACAACCCGGGTCGATCGATTTCTTCCTCGAAGCTCTTCGTCCAGTCGCAAAGCTGCTGGGAAAGTCCATAGGTACGAAATTTGCTCAGTAATGCCCCGTGCTAGAAGCGGTCAAAAGCCTTGGAGATATGCAATGGGACCGCCCTCGACTCACCATGCCGCTCAATCACAGATATGCATATGCATATGCGTGGACCGCCTGCTACGGAATCCATATTGACGATCATTCAGAATTTCGTTGCACTCCTATACTTAATTACCTCGGCGTTGACGACCTTTTCCATCACCTTACATAACATAGATAGTAATGCTATCGGCGGTAATTTTGTGGGAAAGACTTTTTTTCCGTCTTTGGGATTGGCTGAACTCGAGCGATTTTCCAGCAGGTAGGAAAGGTTCTCCGTGCATAAGATAAGCAAAAGAGTCTGCCAAGACTTGGCGATTGCTCTGGAGCACAGTTCCTAAGGATTATTGCTGGTTTTACGTCCGTACCGGTTGCGTTCCTACAGTCCAGTTCACGTAGAATGCGTTGAATAGTACGCGGGCGAAGCCTATCATCCCGCATCGAAGACCGCACCGGCGCGACCACAGGTGGTACTGTTACGGACCTCGCGTCCATGTCCTCGTCTAACACCCACTAATTCCCTTTCGCAAATTTCCCCTCTTTGCCTATAAAGGGAAGACAAATCGTATTGTTACGGACCTCGCGTCCATGTCCTCGTCTAACACCCACTAATTCCCTTTCGCAAATTTCCCCTCTCTGCCTGTAAAGTGAAGACAAATCGTCAAGTAGCTAATTTGCATAAGCTGCTTTGTGTAAATTCCACTTGGCAGAAAAATAATAAAAAACGGCGTTGGCGCCGAATAAAAAATAAACGTCAACGGCGAAAACAAAAAAGATATTCGACATTCAACGTTAAACTAACGAACGAGAAGAACGAAAAAGAAAACGCTCTCGAATAAATTAGTGGAGATACTTCCAAGTGTGCAATATCGGAAGTGCAACCGCACCGATTCAACTGCAATTAATTATAAAATTCAGGATCAACTACTTTCAATAGAAAAGAAGGGAAGACGAAACTCAAAGCTCAACGCCCCCTACAACCTGCCAGCAACAGCTACAGCGACCGCTCCACGGTCGACCAAGATCAAATCAAGTAAGTCAATTCGCTTACCATTGTAACACATTTAATTATACTATTATATTTATTACTTTAATACAATATAATTATACTATTATAATTATATATTACTTTAACACTAAACCTACCAGAGCGGTCAAATGACCGCTTTTGAGAGCCCGAAAAATAAATGTTTTATAATTATTATATGATAATTATTTTGTGTTTATTGTTTATGCTAAATTCTGTATTAATTACAATCAACTGGAAAAGACTATAATGTTTATTTCAAAAGCGGTCATTTGACCGCCATCGGTAGAAATAAGTATATATAATATGTCGGTAGGTTTAGTGTTAATACAATATATTGAGTGTGATTAACTATATTATATCATAAATTGTGAAATTATTATACCACAGTACCAAAAGACCAGCATTGAGGTTTGAATTCACGGAAAGTCAATTCGCGAGCACATTAGCTTTATCTTTTGAATTTGTTACTAACGTCCCGCTACCCGTCATTAACGGGGAAAAAGAGGAGGAAGCCAAGTTACTGCCGACAGCCCTTGCCATAGACCAGAAGGGATGCGAATCGGTTGGGCACCGAAGGAGTTTGTTGGTCACGCTGTCGTTGTAAGCCTTCTTCGGCGTATCAATCGCCTGGTTGCACGCGTTTCTGATTCTAACAAAATTCTTTCTGTTAACCTCGGGGGCATTGGAGCGCCACTGTAATCTGCTCGCATTTTTTATCAAACCTAGGTTTATCAGATGAACTTCGTTTGATGGAATGCGGAATGTAGATCGCCATCCCTAGAACAATAATCTTTGTGACCAACTCCACGCGTGCGTTAACACCGGGGTCTCCAAAGCACACCTCCGACCAAGGAAAGGATGCGAAGAAATCTCGCAAATCACCCCAGTTAGCAGCACCATACCTCCATACATGGCGAAGCTTTTTAGGTCGGTTTTTCGTTTGAAATGCAAGTGGTTGGGCGATCAATACCAACCAGTGATCTGAGTTTCCCAGTGGCGCAGCAATCTCCACAGTATAAATACTCGGTTCGGATGTCAAAACCAAATCTAGGGTGTTCGCATAATCACCTCGGGCAGCCGGCACTCGCGTAGGTTCCTCCATGAGTTTAGTCAAATTGCGGCTAACAGGGAACATCTCCGCCAGCCTCTCAGCCTAGTCGGCTCTGTTAGAACGCTCCGCCCAGACGGAGTTGTGTATATTAAAATCGCCAAGGACTACAATTTCAGAAGCCGGATGATATATCTGCATCCAGTCGATGGTACGTGATAGATGTTCGAAAAGTTTCTCTGGTCGATCGTCATTCGGGGAGCGGTAAAGACAACAAACAAATTTAACAGAGTTCCTCAGCACAACCTTCAACCAGATGATGTCCATGTTATTGGGTTCTAACGTCTCCATTCATTGGCAAGCTAGATCGGACCGTGTGAAGACGCAGACTCGTATCCTGAGCAACGAAGATATGTCGAATCAGTTGGCGAATCGACCTGGGTTTCGGTCAGGGCAAGGATATCAGGCTTCGTTGTTTGCAAATAGCAGGTCAATTTAAAAGTTCCCGGTCTGGCACATAGATGGCGGCACTAGAATTAAATCCATATGATTTATAGTTAGCCCTAACCTTCAAAAGACGCGTGTATAAATTTGACAGATGTCGGATCATTAATTTGTGAATTATTGTATTTTGAGTGAAGCAACTTCTGTTATTGTGAAAAAAATGGATAAAAAGGAATTTCGCGTGTTGATAAAATATTGCTTTTGAAGGGAAAAAATACAGTTGAAGCAAAAACTTGGCTTGATGACGAGTTTCCAGACGCCGCCCCAGGAAAATCAACCATCAAGGATTGGTATGCTAAGTTTAGACGTGGTGAAATGAGCACCGAAGACGGTGAAAAATCCACAAAATGATTTTGAATGACCATAAATTGAAATTGAATGAAATAGCAGGCACTCTAAAGATATCAACTGAACGTGTACATCATATCATTCACCAATATTTGGGTATGAGAAAGCTCTGTGCAAAGTGGGTGCCGCGCGAGCTCACTTTTGACCAAAAACAACGACGAGTTGATGAATCGGAGCAGTGTTTGGAGATGTTCAAGCGTAATAAACCCGAGTTTTTGCGTCGATATGTGACAATGGATGGAACATGGCTCCATCATTTCACTCCGAAGTCCAATCGACAGTCATCCGAGTGGACTGCACACGATGAACCCGCCCCAAAGCGTGGAAAAACGCAACAGTCGGCTGGCAAGGTTATGGCGTCTGTATTTTGCGATGCGCGCGGAATAATTTTCATTGACTATCTTGAAAAAGGAAGGACCATCAACAGCGACTATTACACAGCGTTATTGGGCCGTTTGAAGGAGGAAATCGCCGAAAAACGACCGCATTTGAAGAAAAAGAAAGTGCTGCTTCACCAAGACAATGCACCATGTCACAAGTCAGTGAAAACGATGGCAAAAATCCATGAATTGGGCTTCGAATCGCTTCCGCATCCACCGTATTCTCCAGATCTGGCCCCCAGCGACTATTTCCTGTTCTCAGATCTCAAAAGAATGCTCGCTGGGAGGAAATTTTCGTCGAATGAAGAGGGATCGCCGAAACAGAGGCCTATTTTGAAGCAAAGGACAAATCGTGCTCCAAAAAAGGTATCGAAAAGTTGGAGGGTCGCTATAATCAGTGTACCATCCTCGAAGGGAATTATGTTGAATAAAAAAAACAAATTTTGCCAAAAAAATGTGTTTTACTATGGAAGGCCGAGGACTTTTCAATTGACCGGTTATTTGTGGACAGCGTTTACATTCGTATTGGTGAAACCGATGACCCTGATGTTACAAAATGCCGTTGTCGGCCGAACGTCGATAGAGCCTCAAGAACGAGCCGGATTTTGTGATGAAGAATTTCTTAAACTTCGGTTATTTATCAGAATATTTGCGTGAGGTTCCCTCAGACAGGGTGTTATGTCACTGGGTGACAGGGTGTTATGTCACTGGGTGCAAGGGCGTTGGGACACCACCTACCACTCGGCATTTAGTCGCCTCTTACAACAAGCCGGCTTAGCTGTGAGTATATTCTAACGCCCTACTCACAGTGCTAGGTGCCTTAAAATCCCTTGTATGCGCATGTTTCAATTAAAAAAAATATCGACACTCCTGCCCGAAACACACGACGAAAACCGTTGGTACAAACGTCATTGCCGACTGCACTGAAGCATTCAAAAATGTGTCACTAACTCTATTTACGTGAACACAAATAATACCAGCGCGATTTCGAATAATGAAAGAATAAGCTCCGTTGAATTGTATTGATTTGCTTATACTTTGAATAGAGTGCGAATGTCTGCCATACATACCACTGTTTAAAGTACATTCTACCAAAGGATACAAATCTTTGTTCATTTTTCTATATAAGCAACATACTCGAGGCATACTTTAAAAAAATTACAAAGACTGCCTGTCAAACAAACACCAAGAAAAAAAAACAATGAGAGAGTAACCCTTTTCTTCAACCGAACGACACAAATATAGATCAGACTGTTCCACACATTAATACATCACTTAGTAGCCTCAACGCAACACATACAATAAAGCAACCCTCCCGTAACTGGCGATACTCCTAGGATATCAAATGTATATAATTTATTCAGGATAAACACATTTCAAAATCTAGATATCACGCCATCAGTTTCGACAGCACTTAGCTGGAGATAGAATCTTTAAAAAGCCCTCATCGCTCGTTATGGTTCCTGTGGAACCATGTCCTCATTGACGAGCCACCATGCCATCAATGAAAAGATATAAAACCAGAAAGATACACAAAGAAGGGGGAATAAAATGATGAAAAGATGAAAATAGAGATTACAGAATCTAAATGCTGCAGGACCCCGTAATAGCGGACTTCAGGACACCCGCTAATTGATAAATTATGCACAAGTGCACTTGTTGGTCGCTGCTGTCAATTGCAATTCAGCCTTTTCCTCTTTTTTCTTTGTTTTTCCCGATGTTTGTACGCATCCAATTTAACCGGTCGTATTCCGGGGCTGTGTAGACACTGACTAGATGTGCGCGTATGTGTTTCGTATGATGTGTGTTTCACCTTTTCCGTGCAACAAACGAATGGGTGGATTTTTTTTGGTTCTTTGAGCCTCGTAGTCTAAAATATGAACCTCTCCACCCGCACATGAAATTCCTTTTATGCGCGCGTTTCATATTAATTACGATACGGAACACCTGTGCTGGAGTTTTTGTTCCCCTAACCAATATAAACAAATTCCACACTGCAATTCGCCAACTCGAAATGCTGTCGACAATTGGTTACAACTTTGTAATAAATGACCCCGGGCTGAGGTGTGGATATAATGCACCTGCACTACATTGCCAACAATGTGCATTAATCGCTGTAACTAAGAACTTTGTAAGACATATACCCAACGCATTCCTCCCGATGTGATATTTAGAAGGGAAATTTCACAAATTCCTGTTCCCTAAAATTCCTTCCACCCATCACCGTTCCATCTTCTCAAATATTCACCACTTTCGTCAATTCACCCGAGATCCTCTAGTAGGAAGGACCCAAAGGAAAGAGTAATCATATTCTGCATCTTTTCATGCACCCCGGGGCCGTATTGCTAATATTTAGATGACAAGATGTGCCCTATAGAATTCATCCGAAGACGCGGGTTGTAGATGGGGAAAAGAAATCATCACTGGGATTTTGAAGGGGTGAATAGGTGGGCTGGAGTGTTCGGGGGATGGGAACATGCCGAGGAGTGGGAATATTATAAAGCTAGATTGATGCAAGGAAGCCCGAGTGAACGTGCTATAGGAAAGCAAAAGAATACGATGCAAGATGCAATTATGTTATCCGATAGGACGAACATGCTGTGCAACCCTTCGCTGAGTCAAGTGGATTGTACTTATCTTAAAACTGGTGGCAAATCACCCGCTTACCAAACGTCGTTCACATCTTCGTCGTCGTCCTTATCGTCCTCATCGTTCTCATCGTCATCGTCACCGTCTTTGACGTCGTCATCGTCGTCATCATTTTTGTCGTTGTCGTCGTTGTCGTGCTTTTACCTCATCAAGAGGGTGATGTAAAACGTTGCAATGTACCAGAAGCCGAGAGTTGGAGTGAAAAGTGTACTCAGCTAACAACAAAGTTTGCACATATCACCCATTCCATGTTGGCATCCTTGCCATCCTTGCCACCCCTCCCATTCCCCGTCTATGGCCATTGAAATCTACACGTGTACATGTGAAGGCGGTCGCATAAGAGTAGTCATAACCGTTAAACGTTGGCTTTCTTTAGATAGGCAGCACTGGTAATGACGTTGGCGGGCTTCATTTAAATGGTTATATTTATAATGTTTCTTCTCGTTCTTTTGTACTTTATGAAAACTCCATTTTAATTGGTCTATCTTGGGTGTGCCTCGACCCCCCAAGCATGCCGTTCTATCTTCAACCACTTTTTAACCGTTCGTTACTTATCAGGATCTTATAATTTGTATAAGGATGCGCACAAAATACATGAACTTTGTGTTCGCAGCCTCCTCAGCGGATAAGGCGTAGTAAATATGTAGAATTAATTAAATTTTTAAACAGAACCGGGATTAGGAAAATTAAGAGAAAAAGGTTGTTTTACTGTAGACGGATTGCTTTGGACCATTGCAGGACTATTTAATTCAAGGAGATCAAAAGGTTGAGTACTATACTATTACTGCTATTTACTGGCCTGTAGGAATCCGGAAGTTCATGACCTCGCCGACTCAACTCTGCCATCGTTCCCTGTCCTGTGCGCTCTCCTTCCACGCTTGACCATCCGATCCGATCTCCTCAAGGTCAAAACTAACATTGTTCTCCCATCTCCGTCGCGGCCGTCCTCTCGGTCTCTTTCCCGTTGGTTTACCGTCAAGAGTTCTATACACAACCTATCGTTGCCCATTCGCGCCAGATGTCCGGTCCATCTCAATCTTCGCGACTTGATTACTCTCACTATTGTAGGTTTGCGGTATAGCTTCTCCAATTCGTGCTTGTGGAGTTTCCTCCATTTTCCTGCCTCCTCGTCATATTTACCTCCAAAGATACCCCTTAAAACTTTATTCTCGAATACGTGGAATTTGTCTTCTTCCCGTTTTGTGAGACCCCATGTTTCGCATTCGTATAGAGCAATCGGCATGATTATGGTTCTATAGACACGGAGCTTCATGTTACGTGATAGCAGTTTGGATTTCGGTAGTTTACTGACTGCGTGCCAACTAGCGTTGCCTGAGTATAGTCTTTTGTTAATTTCCTCCGACATTTCGTTACTGGCAGTTAGTATCGTTCCCAGATATTTAAATTCTTTAACTTTTTCGAATATCTTGCCTTTGACGTTTATATGTGTTCTCTGAGGTCCACCTGCTCTTGTCGTAATCATGTATTTTGTTTTGTCTTCATTTATTTCTAGGCCCACCTCTTCTGCCGCTTGCATGATGATTTCACTGTTTTTACTTACAATTTCTAGATTATCGCCCAGAACGGCGATGTCATCCGCATATGCGAGCACTTGTGTGACCCCGTGCAGGGATGATCCGGCCATGTTGTCGTCTTGTACCTTTCTGATGACATACTCGAGTACAAGGTTAAAAAGACACGGTGAGAGGCCATCCCCCTGTTTTAGTCCGTCGCGGATTTCAAATTGTTTTGGGAGGTGGTTTTCTATTCTAACTCGCTCTTTGTTTTCGTTCATGCAAATTTGAATGAGGGCGGCATATTTTTTCGGGACTCCCAGCTCAACTACAATATGGTAAAGTCTTTGCCTTGCGACTGAGTCGTAGGCTTTTTTGAAGTCAACGGTGAACCGTCTCTCCGTATTCCCACTGCTTTTCCAGCAGTTGCCTTATTGTGAACATTTGGTCGCTTGTTGACCGGTTTCTACGGAATCAGCATTGATAGTCTCCCAGTATTTCTTCTGCGTACGGTGTGATTCTCGCCAGTATGACATTTGTTAGTATTTTGTATGTGGTTGGGAGCAATGATATTCCTTTGTAGTTTTCGCAGTCAGATCTGTCGCTTTTTTTGAAAATGGGGCCAACTATTGAGGTTTTCCATTCATCCGGAGTGATTTCCTTACCCCATATTGTTTTAATCAGTTGGTGGATCTTTCGAACGGTTCCCTCTCCTTCATGCTTCACAAGCTCTGCCGGTGTGCAGTCTGGGAGCCTTGTTGTTTTTCAATCCACTTATTGCGTCTACAACTTCATTGAAAGATGGGTCTGGGATCTGAGGCTCGGCTGTATGTACGTCTGGTGCGTTTATTTGTGGTTGATGGGTGCGCACATTGAGTAGGTCTTCAAAGTACTGCTTCCATCTTGTCACGATATTGTTTGTTTCTGTGACCAGACCACCGTTTATGTCTTGAATTATTTTGGCTCTCTGATGTTCTTTGCCCTGGCATTTTCTAGTATTTGTTCTATCCCAGTCTTCTCCCATTCGCGTTTTTTGCGTTTGAAGAGTCTCATTGCCTATTTCCGAATTGTGGCGTATCTTTCTGCGTTGAGTATTAATAGGTTGAGTAGGAGGGATTCATTCACGAGACGGGCCATAGGTAGTATTAATACAATCAAGGACAATTGGTTAGCTATTTCCAACAGCACAGTTAGTCTGTTCCATCTGGAGCTAACCAACTCTCTGGGTGAACCAAAACGAGAGTGTGATGGTGCATATACGGGTTCAACTGACACTGTGCGTCGGTTAACTAACAAACATGTTCTTCATTCTTGTGCATCAATCAACCATATTTTATTACACATCTGACTAGTGTTGTTCCGAAAACAAGAGCAGCGAGAATTATAAAGAAGGTGTATCTTGATCAAATGGCAAGTGACTGATCAGATAATATTCACTTCTTTACTTCGAAAGAGCACATTTGATGTGTACTGCTTTTGCATGCTTGAGGATTCTAATTGAGTTTGAACACATGAGCTTATAACGTTGTGCGGCGATAATAAAGAATGCGAATCAAACGGTTAAAACCAAAGCAAAAGTTAGAAGCAGGGCCTCAATCAGCGTGAAGACGATGAAATACATTTCTCGACTGCTATTTATGATGTGTACGATAATTTATTTATTTTGCCGATTTTCCCTTGGTGCTATAGTCTTCATGGGCTCCTCGATAGTATAGGGGTTAGTATACCCGCCTGTCACATGGGAGACCGCTGTTCGATTCCCCATCGGCGAGCCTCTGGCGCAAGAATAATGACCTTGCCCGGAAAAAACAAATCATTATGGAAAATTTAACAAGCCTCAGGACTTGCTAAATAAGGCCAAGACCGGCTCCCGATCGTAGTGCCGATGATGATAATGATGACGATGCTATAGTCTTCATAGCAAATTGCGTGTTCGTGTCCATTTGAATTGCCGCAAAGCTTCTGAACTTTTCCCGTAGGTGCAGCACGCCTGAAGAACATGTCACTCCCTTAACGTGTATGCATAAAATTTACTTTTATTGTGAACCGATGCACACTTTATGATTTACGGGCGGAGTGGTGCGTTCACTTACTTCCAAGCTCACTCAAACCACTGCTTTTTAACCACCTGTGCGGTTCTTTTGTTTCGAAAGTGGATTTATGTTGTGAGAATGGCGGAATATGCGTTGAGGAGGCTTTGTGGCCTATGTCTATGTAAGGATAGCCACATAATATCAAACATAACGATCGCTTTCGCTTATCTATTGGGAATTTTAAATTACAATCCATTCTAGTTCATTTTGTGTCCGGATGTTGCAATTACACGAAAGTTTCGCGTAGGTTAGTGCAACATTCACGGCTTAAAGTGACACATCTCTGCTGTGCCTGTCAACATGTAAAAGTTCAAACAAGCGCTAAGCAGAACTTAGTTAATAACTGATATTGAAATTCTTGATCTCAACACGTTTGGTTATAATTTAGTGTCCCCGTTCTTCCTGAAGCATAATTTAGCCATATACATACAAAGTAACAACCGTTTTTAGCTTTTACTCCGTGAGTAGGGTGTTAGAATATACTCACAGCTCCGCCGACTTGTCGTAAAAGGCGTCTAAAGGCCGAGTGGTGAGTGGAGTCGCAACGCCTTGCCGCCAGATGAAATACCACCCCACCAACCTATAGATAAAATGATCGAGAGTAATGCTTGGCGATCTCTCGCAGCTTGGGTAATGGACCGGGACGGAAAATAGTTCCTATAGGCCACCCTGTACGTTCCACGATATCATCATCGTCATCATCATCGGCACTACAACCGGGAACCGGTCTTGGCCTTATTTAGCAAGTCCTGAGGCTTGTTAAATTTTCCATAATGATTTGTTTTTTCCGGGCAAGGTCATTAGTCTTGCGCCAGAGGCTCCCCGACGGGGAATCGAACCCCGGTCTCCCGCGTGACAGGCGAGTATACTAACCACTATACTATCGAGGAGCCCACGTTCCACGATATAGTCGGGAGATATTTCTAACTATGTTCCAAACGATTGGCTGCTGATCCGGACTGAAATTGAGATAGGATATGACGGTACCTCCTGGGATAAAGAATTTCCGGAGTAAACTATTTTCCTATACGGATCTCCAGGTTAAGAAACCGAACTGTAAATAGCTCGTCTTCACGTAGTCGGGTCCACCCGCGGAACTCTGTCAATATTCAACCGGTAACGGGATTTTGTAACATCAGAGACATCGGCTTCACCAATGCGAATGCAAACGTTGTCCACCAATATTTGCAAACAGCGAAACCTTATATCCTAGCCCTAACCGAGACCCGGTTTGATTCGTCATCTGGCTCAAGATACAACTTACTTTAGCATAACTCAGCTAACGTTCGAAGGATACGGATCGTTCTATCGTTCTATCCCGCGTCTTTCTAGTGTGTGCACCTGTGTGTGAAAGTGTGGCCGTCACTGAGAACGGCTGTATAGTCATTGAACTCGTAGCCAAAGTGTTGTGCAAGGTGCGCGTAAAAGATAAAATAAATATTAATTAAACCCAAAAATAGGGTGTAACTTGAATAAAACGACAATGCGCCAAGTGCTTGTCTAAAACTCTCGTTGAAAACATTCGTTCGCCGGTCGTCCACACAAATTTACAATATTGTCGCGTACACGTGTGTGCTGACGTGTCTACCGCTGTATATATACTGAACGGCCAATAAAAAACTGTGCGTGTGTTAATGTGTATGCGTGTGAAAGCAGATGTTCTCTGCATGCTGCTTCACAAATAAAACAATTAAATTAACGGTCGAAACAAATAATGGAAAAAAGAAAAGTAATGCTAAAAGTAATTTCAAAGAGGAGGCCCAAAGCCCAGCCAAACCTCCTTGCCAAACGGCATAAAGCTAACCCAACCAACAAAGAAAAAACTCGCAGAGAAGGAATGACCACTACTGACAAGCCACATTATTCCGGAGAAGGGAATAAATTTAAAGAACTGGCAACTGAAGACCACAAAACCAGCAATACTGAAATGAGTGACAAAGATGCCAAACGTGCTGAATTTATTGCGGAGCTATACAAAAAGAAAGAGGAGCTTTCCAAAAAGAAGAACGATTTGGATCGACAAATCAAAGAAGCCTTATCGGAAAACAATATTCAACAGCAAGAGGAGAAACAACGACAGCAGCAGAAGCAACAGCAACAGCAGCAGCAACAACTGCTGGAAAAACAACAAACAGCAGCCAGTAAGAAGGAGAAAGTGCCTCCCATCATAGTCAGTTTTATGGAAGCTAAGGACCTAATTAAATTGGGTAAGTTAACATGTAGAAATTTTAAAACGAAGAATTTAAATAATAATAAAATAAGTTTTTTATGTGATAGTTTAGATGATTATCATAAAATTAAATCTGCTCTAAGGGAAGCAAGTAGTGAGTACTTCACGTACACACCTAAATCGGAGAAAACTATCTCCATGTTACTTAAAGGAGTTGATCCTTCTTTTTCATCGGAAGAACTCCTCTCAGAACTACAAACTGTCGAAAATGACAGTTTAAAATTCATTGATGTGAAGCCATTCTCCACTTCTCTCTCCCGAAGTCGCAACCGCAAGTTGCCGTTCTTCATTGTCTCCTTAAGTCCCAACAGCAAAGTCGATGCACTTAGGAATATTAAAGTTATTTTCCACCAAACAATAATTTGGGAAAAAATACGGAAGGCTGACCGTGTGTTGCAGTGCATGCGGTGCCAACGATTCGGCCACGTTGCATCTAACTGTTGTATGGAATTTAGATGTGTAAAGTGCCAAAACAATCATACCGTAGGAGAATGCCCCTTAGGTAAAGAACAGGTTCAGGATAGAAGCAAACTATCTTGCGTCCTGTGCAAAAATACAGGCCACCCGGCCAACTTTAGAGGTTGTCCGAAATTCCAACAACTAAAAGCCAAGTTGGAATTTAAAAAAAAACAACTTGAAGAAGAGAAACGAATGAAGGTTCGTTCTTATAATAACTTCGTTGCACCTAGTGTATCATTCGCCCAAATTGCCGGTAGTCCATTAAACTCAAACTTCGCGGCACAAGGAAGTAATATCACAAAACCTTCCGCACCTAGCATATCATTTTCTCAAATGGCTAGTAATCCAATTAATACAACGGCGGCGGAACTTTCACGCAACGTCATAAAAGCGCCCGCTCCAGAGGCAAATTCAGATATAAGAGCAATCCTGTTAGCCATACAAGGACAGATTGCTGGATTTGAAAAAAAACTGACTGAACAAGCGGCCCGAATAGATATTATTTATTCGTCCTTGTTCTCAGACAACCCAATATACCACAATGAACTATCCAACTAATTTAACACTAAAAATTATTGCTGTGAATGTGAATTCACTAATCCACGTGGCAAGAAGGGATAATCTAGGTAACCTGCTGGAAGCCGAATGCCCCGATGTGCTTCTAGCTAGCGAAACCAAGCTAAACCAGAGGCACAAATTGGGCTACAAAAACTATAAAGTCATTAGACGAGATCGTCCACACGCCACACAAGGGGGTGGAGTTGCTATCTTAATTAAGAAAGGCCTTCACCACAAGGTCGTTTACAGCACAGCTGTACACAAATTTCAGCTGCTGGAAGCTTGCATAATAGATATACCTTTGAAAAGTCAAAGGCATCTATACGTGGTATCCGTGTATGCACCTGAAGCTCCTCAGTGTTCGCAATTTATCAGCGAAATGGATATCCTTTTTCGTAATCTCAAGTTAGACTCGGAAAACAATTATTTTGTTCTGGCGGGAGATTTCAACTCCAAACACAGTGCTTGGGGTGATATCACGCCGAACACAAGAGGTAATGCACTGTTCAACTGGTGGCAAACAAATGCAACAGAATATAAACTAGAATTGTACGCTACAACTACACCATCTTATCCAAGAGGAAACTCCTTTTTGGACTTACTTATGATTGACGACAGACTACAATTATTAGGCACGGACCTAAATACTCGAAATTGCCTTCGCACAATCGGGTATGATAGTGACCATTACGGCCTCGGCGCCGTTTTACATGTTCCAAACGAACATGCAATACTTGAGCAGTACGACCAGATACATTCGTTCGTTTTCCGAAAAGCACACTGGTCGCGCTTTGATCGCATAATAAAAAGAGAACTATGCTCTAATGGCATCGACCCTCCAACTAATAGGAACCTTCGAAATGAGGAAATAGATCATTATCTCTCAACGATGGACAACATTGTCATCAAAACAATGCACCGTTCCATTCCAAAAGCGGCGCACATGGAGGAGAATTTTAATAGATATAGAAACTCAACTATTGACGCCCTCTATAGACAAAAAAGCGCTCTGCTCTCCCAGCTCAAACTGCTCTACAGACAGTTCAGCGATCCTTATAGCCAAGAAATAAAGACAATTAAGTCATTGATTAAAAACGTTCAAAAGCTGATCCGTGACAACTACAGATCAATAATTAATGAAGAATGGAAACGTAAAATTCTCTCCATTAAAACCAGTGGTGGGAATATGTTTCCGCAAATAAATAAAGTATTTAGAAGAATAGATCATAATGACATTCCCTGCCTTCGAGTTCCGAAGACTCCCGAGAATTGTCAAATATTGCTGAACGCAGGACTCACCCCGGAACACATCAACTCCAACGAAGAACTAATAGTAGTCGAGGATCCGCAAGAGAAAGCGAACTCCATTGGCGCCTGTTTCGAGGCAGTACACAAAGTGAATGAATCCATTCATTCTAACCTCGATATCGAAAACAGAGCTATCCAAAACCATATTTCGCTGCACAATGAATGGCAAAGTTGGCATTCCGAAAACAAAAGTTTCACCATCTTCAGTGAAAACAATAGAGCGGATGCGCCGCTTAGAAATTTGCACACAAATATATTTGTGAATAAGAATGAACTCATGGACATCCTAAGATCCATTAAAAACAAGAAATCCTCTGGAACAGATGGTATTCCGAATACAGTTCTTAAACATCTGCCTCCGGAAGCGGTGAAAATTTACACTACCTTGTTCAATAACGCTCTAAATAATGCATACTTTCCAAGACGTTGGAAAATAGCAGTAGTCCATCCCATCCCCAAAAAGGGCAAGGACAGGAGCAATCCCGCTAACCTTCGCTCGATTAGTCTGCTTCCAAATATTAGCAAAATATTCGAGAAAATCATAAATAGGGCATTGATAAACTGGTGTGATGAAAACGACATCATTCCGAGCAACCAGTTTGGCTTTAGAGCGGGCCACGACACAGTTCATGCAGCTACAAAACTTGTTTCCGATATACAGTGGAACAAGGCAAAACGACAATGCACAGGCGTATGTTTGGTTGACTTTGAAAAGGCCTTCGATACCGTATGGTTAGAAGGACTTGTATATAAGCTATCAAATCTAGGTTTGCCCGAATATCTGTTATACATCATTTACGATATGATAATGGATAAGCAATTTGTGGTAAAATGTGGGGACAAAATCTCCAATAAAACTTTCCATATTAAAAACGGCTTACAGCAGGGAGCCGTGAATTCTCCCATTCTCTTCAATGTTTATACTAGTGATCTAGTTGGGTCTCTTAATCATGCTATTGCATACGCCGACGATATTGTAGTGTACAGATCAGAAAAAAATATCGATGCCATTAACAGACTTCTTCAAGAAGACTTCAATAAAATCAAACGCTTTTGTGACGATTGGAAATTGAAAATTAACTTCCAAAAAACAGAAACCATCCTTTTCAGAACACCTCTCTCTACAGCTTCAAGAGATACAAGGCATAATTGGAAAAACTTTTCCATTGTAGGAAGCAATAATCTTCCGCTGCAAATGAAAACTGTTGTCAGGTACCTTGGTATCTGGATGGACCAATACCTATACTTTGATAAGCACATAGCAGCTGCCCTCTCCGCAGCTAAAAGTGCATATGCAATGACAAGAAGTCTGTTTCGAAATAGTCTCCTAGATCACAAAGTTAAAATAATTTCCTATTCAGCATTTATTCGTCCAATATTAGTGTATGGTTGCCCGGTATGGTTCAACGTTTCCCCATCCTACATGGAAAAGTTTCGCATGTTCGAGAGGCAGTGCTTGCGTTCCTGCCTCGGGTTACATAGAACACCTGAGTCTCAATACAGGAAATTCTATCCTAATAAGACACTGTATGACAAATCAGGACTGAATAGGATAGACAATTTCATTATCAAAATTATTCGTGGTCACACTGCAAGGGCAATGTGCAGCGAAAATAATCTTATCTCGGGAGCATACTACCCCAATGACATATACCTGGAGAATACATTCCAAAATGGGTTTATCCCACCAGAAGCGTTCCCTCTATTGGATAGAAAAGGTCTTATCCAAAACAAGCACGGAGTCCCTATTATTTACCACGCTTTTCGTGGTGCCTGGGACAAACGGATTCTTTATAACAGTGATATATCAAATGCTGCAGTTCACTTGCGATTTAGCATGGCAATAGGCGATCGAGATAAATCTATAAATGACCGATCCCATCCCAACTGGTGGTGGATTGACAATGAAGAAAGGATTTAATATCCCCAAATATAGTAACATCTTCAGACGCTACGCCTTCCCTTCCCATTCCTCACTTCCCTTTTCATATTTATTTATTCTTCCTTTTCATTTCCATTTTTCATTTAGATTCCTTTTCGTTTTAAAATTTCTTTATGTTAACATTTTTTGTTTTTTTGTTATTAATTTTTTTATAAACTTTTTTACCATATATTATTTATAAAAAAAAAAAAAAAAAAAAAAAAAAAAAAAAAAAAACCAGAGAGAACTTCGTCTTCTAAAATATTCGGGTAATAGAAAATATATAAAAATATAAAAATATAAAAATATTATTGTACGCCGAAAGGCATTACACAAAATTGTATCGTGTAATTTAGAGTGCTCGTGTAGAGTCAGTAAATTATTTTAAGAATAAGAAAAGATTGTAAAATAGGATTTAGCATTTTAGTCCTAAGTCAACATTTGTTAAATTATTGTACAATAAATGCGTTATTCAATCAATCAAAAAACAACTTACTTTAGAGATTTCGATTTAAGGGTGAGGTTTGTGTCTTTACCCGATCCGAATTGGCTGTCTACATGGCTTGGACATCGTTTAGATGAAAATCTTGCTGAACAGTTTGTCCAAATTTATTTGTTGTCTCTACGGCTTTTTGAATAGCGTTCCACCAACGACACGTTTCGAACATCTTTCACATGCCATCGACTGAATACAAATCAACCACCTAGCTTTAGAAATTGTCGATCTTAGAGACTTTAACATACACAACTCTCTAATAAATCCCGCAGCATGCTCCACTACACATTCCGCAACATGTTCCACACTTTACCCAACACGCCCCAAATGTTCTATGACTTTTTCCACGTGCCCCACGTGTCCGCCAACGTGTTACAAGGATGTTCCAAATATGTCCCAAAGTTATCCCAAATTTATGTTCATGCGATACAGAGCACGCTCCAGATGCCCCAAAGTGTCACAAAAATGTCGCAAGGATGCCGTAAATATGTCCCAAAGTAAATTTATCCCAAAAATGTCCCGAGGTGATGTCCAAAGAATGTCCCCAAGTAATAAGTACATTCTAACAGTACTGACCAGGCTGGGAGACTACCGAAACGTTCGCTGTTAGTCACAATATGGGTCAACTAGTGGAGGAGCTCACGCGAATCCTTCAGGAATCCTTCACCCAGATCGAGCAGGCGGCACAAAAACTGGGACTGCACATTAATGAGGGAAAAACTAAGTACTTGGTGGGAACTTCTGCGAAGAGAAGATCTAACGTTGGTTAACCTATCAGGATAGTGGAGCACGAATTTGAAGTAGTGCAATCCTTTAACTACCTTGGGTCAATAGTATCAGCCGATAACAATACGGAAGAAAAAATACGCGAATGGCTGATTAAATCCAACAAAGCCTACTATAGTTTATCAAGGCTACCAAGCTACTACTGTACAAGACTATGGTCTTACCAGTACTCATGTATGGATCCGAGACCTGGGTGCTTAGGAAAAGGCACTCTGAACCCTTAGCCGCGTTCGAGAGAAAGGTCTTAAGGAGAATTGTTGGCCCCGTATGTGAGGGAGGACGATTCCGGAGACGCTACAACCATGAGTTGTACACAATCTACCTTGAAGCTAATGTTGTAAGAAAAATCAAGCTCGGTAGACTCCGGTGGGCGGGACACCTAGCTCGAATGAGCGAAGTGGAGCCTGCCCGGAAAGTCCTTTGTGGCAGGATGTATGGAAGGAGACAGCGCGGCAGACCTTGTTTGCGATGGAAGGATAGCGTAGACCAGGACGCCCAGAGCCTGGGAGTGCCAAATTGGATGACATCGGCTCGAAATCGGGACCGGTGGAGAGATTTGTTAAATAAGGCCAAGACCGGATCCCGGTTGTAGTGCCGATGATGATGACGATGATGGAGGAGCTCACGCGAATATCGGATGACCGAAGTGATTCAGCAAACATCCTGGATCTATTTCGCTCTTTCGGGCCAAGTCTTATACCGTGCAAACAGCTGCGCCATTGGAAATCTCAAATCACTGCTAGATATCTATTGCACAATTACTTACATCTCAAAGGAATAATCAACCTAAGCACTCTTGCCAAGTATGAAGGTACATGGCTGTTAACTGAGACAATTTGTGAGATTTCTTCTAATCGTTCCCGTGATCAGAGGTCTATTTCCGAAACTCGCAGTACAAGAGTCGAACAAAGAGTCGCTACTGCGGCTACGTTACAACTGATTCCTAGTACATGAGTGCATGTGTTTATGTTTATATGTACATACGCAAGCGCGTACGTTTACATTCTTTTGACGCACTGCAGCCTATGGTCAGTATACTACATTCGTCACTCGCATCAAAAACGTCAAAAAGTTCCCGAAAGCAAACTCATTCCGTTTCCACATTCCAACACCTTAAGAATGGCTCTTAACCAGTCTATGTGGAGCCGCACTAAAAATGGTCAAATATGCTGTTACTAAAGACTATATCAATGACGACAAGACATTACATTCTACCGCAATTATAATTCCACTACTACCCGTCCCAACTCTAACCATAATTCCCCCACACTCCCCGCCAAACCCTCACCAGGACAAAACCTTTTTTCCCGCCGCAGCCGCTCTTCCAATCCACCTAGTCATCGTCATCGTCATCGGCGCTACAACCGGGAGCCGGTCTTGGCCTTATTTAGCAAGTCCTCAGGCTTGTTAAATTTTCCATAATGATTTGTTTTTTCTGGTCATTAGTCTTGCGCCAGAGGCTGCCCGACGGGGAGTCGAACCCCGGTCTCCCGCGTTACAGGCGGGTATACTAACCACTATACAATCGAGGAGCCTAATCCACCTAGTATGCCGGTTTTATTCACCCCTCAAAATCTCCTAGGCGACCAAGCTTAGAAACGGAATCACTTCTAAACCCACCCGTAAATCAGCTTCCTTTAAGCCTAATTCTATCCATCGTGCAATCCCAAACAAAACTCTGGAATTCATGGCTAATGCACCCACGTCTAACTCTCTCCTTCTTTTCGATCTAAAAACAGGAGCAAAATTTCCCAACTTCATCAGCTCCCACTCTCCTAAACCTAAAATCTCTTTCCTTTCCAGACCTTACCACACGTCAGCCATTCTGAGGGCAACTCAATCTCCTCTAATTTCAACTTCTTTTTATCCTACCACAACTGCAAGTTTCACTCGCCCAGTATTCGAACCGCTTCTTCCCCCAGTGGTAAAGATCACTCAGCAAACGATAAACTCGTCAGATTGTCGCTGCACGCTCTCTAAACTGAGAAATAAAAACACCTATGAAAATATACATCTCTTCCTGCCGTATCTCCATGACAAACCGGACACAGTCTGTTTCGAAGGAAAAACTGAAACCAGGGTTATGGTCACCATTCAACAAGAAGGCTTACGCACTGATGTCCCCAGCCTTCGTAAACTTTTCCTCAGATTTTAAATCTCAACTTATCGCCAGATAAAATGTTTAAAGATCTGTAGGCTTTCGATCAATACGTTCACTCCATGAGCTAAAATCTTAAACGCAATAGAGCTGATCATAATAAACTTTTTCGATCCCGAACTCCCACCGTATCTTTCTCCCACCATAACCCCTCATAATCTCCCACTTACCTTCTATTACCAGAATAAGAGAGGTCTTCGTACTAAGAGTCGACAAATCTTCCAGACAATTCACTCCCCCCCTTTTGAGATATACGCCCTAACTGAAACCAAGCTGATCCCTAGTATTAACAATCAAGAGTTATTTACTCCCTCCTTTACTGTATATCGCGATGACGTTGCTAATCGACCTTACATTGACTCCCCTTGCAACGGTATGCTCATAGCCAGCCAAAGTAACCTTGACTCAACCCTCGTCGCTATATCCTCCTCGCCCAAGCTCAAATATATCTCCGTCAAAATAAAATTACCTCCCAAATCAATATACGTCATCTGCTTCTACATTTTGGCATCCAGGCCCACTGAATCGTATGAACTAGCAATTAAAGTTATCGACCACATTATAGAGATAAGCGACTCTCGGAACGATGTCGTTGTTTTTGACGACTTTAATCTCGCATATCTACAAAGGAATCTGTCAGTTGACCATTCCTTCTACACCACCACCCACCCCTCCAGTGACAAGGAATCCCTCTTCATCGACCACCTAACTGATTCAACCCTATACCAAGTTAGTAATGTCGCAAACCAGCTGGCCATACAACTAGACCTTATTTTACACGACGGACCCTATTAATTTCTTACCCCCCAACATCCCTTTTTTTAAATATACTTTTCTCGGGAGAGGCGAACCTATAGCGTCGTCACGGCGCCCCGAGATGCCATTAAATAGCCGTTGCAGTTCTTCTTGACCAGTCAACGCTCTGGGAACACTCGTGCGGGGAGGGAGTTCCACAGCTTTCCCGCTCTGTAACAGAACGAGTTCTGGATGTTCGCGCCGTCGGGAGATGAAGCGCAGATTGATGCGATCCGTCGGATTGTCTTGTGGAGCGCATATAAACCGGATGGTGGGGAACAATGCTCCGAATCCCCGAAGAACAGTACCCGTGATAATATCTGTGAAACAGACAGAGGTCGGATACGCGCCTTCGATGTGATTGCGACTGTAGTCCCGACGTCAACGTCAGATATCTGTAAGTCTTGTTCTGTCTGCCATCGAAAATCATCACCCGCCTCTTACCCTGTCTTTTTTCCATAAGCAGGTAGCCCACCCCACCCCGCGATGACAGATGACTTACACAAAGCGAACTTTCGTCATATTAACGATTATCTCAACAAAATCTCATTCAATTTTGATTATCTGACGGTAGAAGATGCTGCCATCAATTTTTACACCGAAATTTTAAATCAATTTCCCTTTACGTTCCCTAATCCAGGTGTAAAACTCCTACCTCCTCACCTCATTCGTTTAATCGCAAACTTCATTCGTTACGTAATAAAAGGAACAAGCTGTGGGCTACCTTCTTCCGTAATCGTTCCGTCTGCGACTACTCCAACTACCTTGGCACTTATCTCCATTTCAATGAACTCTACAATGTCGTTTACCAAAACTACCTACCAAAAAGTCAGGTCAACCTAATAACTGACCCAAAACCATTTTTCCAAATTATTAATCACAAACGTAAATCCTCAACGGATTCACATGTCATTGCGAACCTCTTCGCCTTCTTTTTCAAACAATCCTTCACAGACGACTCTTCCGTTCCCGACCTCACCTATTTCAAATACTTACCAAATTTCTCCCATGGTCCATTTCTGCCTCAACTTATTGATCCACCCATGATTGAAAACAAACTAACCCAACTTAAGGACGAATTTACATCCGGACCTGATGGTCTCCCGCTACATTTCTTAAAAAAATGCTCCTCCGTTCTCTCTCGTCTTTTTCAACTATTTTCAAACAGTCGCTATCTCAAATGGAGTTCCCCAATATGTGGAAAACCTTGTTCATCACCCCCGTGAATAAAAATGGACCCAAAAGCGACGTCTCAAACTACCGTCCCATCGCCAAACTTTGCCAGATCCCCAACGTTTTTGAAAGGATTCTGTACCAAAGGTTATGCTTCCACTGCAAATCCCTAATTTCATTATCATCATCATCATCGGCACTACAACCGGGAACCAGTCTTGGCCTTATTTAGCAAGTCCTGAGGCTTGTTAAATTTTCCATAATGATATGTTTTTTTCTGGGCAAGGTCATTAGTCTTGCGCCAGAGGCTCCCCGACGGGGAATCGAACCCGGGTATCCCGCGTGACAATCACTAATTTCACCCAGCCAGTAATTGGCAGACAGACAGCTGTACTCAACTACTGCATTTTAGTTGTGCAAAGGAAGGTTTTTTGAGAGTAACCTATGGCGGCAAATAGCGGTGGTGATATGCAGACAAGCGCGGATCTGAACCGTAATGGAAGTGATGATGGTTCTTTGGTGTTCGGACTACTCGGTGAGCAGATCGCAAAGCTAACAAAGACGATCAAGATTAACGAACAAAGGCATGTTAATAATGCCGTGCGAGAGTTCGTCGATGGGCAAAGCTAGTGATTGCTTTCAACCCGCCGAAGGCCAGGGCGATCCTTGTCCCTGTTCAATCCAAGTTAACATGCAGTCTCTACATGACACCCCTGGATAGCGGCAGAGATGTTCACTCGAGAACTTATTTCCGACTGAGCAAAAATCGGACATTTAATATGCTACAACCCAATACGTAGATCTTCCGTAGACGAGCGAGTGCGCTGCGATGGAGAAGTCGCACGCACTGAAGAAAAACTCGTGCGGTTCAATAGAGCTATTTGCCACAGAGACCGGGAAGACATTATTAAACAGCAGCAACAGTTTTGGTGGTTGAATGGCAAAAAAAGACCTCTGTACCAAAGTCGGTAAAGTAACTCCAGAGTCAGCCAGCTTACACAGATTTAGCTTTTCTAAGATTAGGGTAGAATAAGATTTACATTAAATTAAGGTTTTTAGGCAACTTAAAAAAATATTGCATGTAAGTCAAAAATGCATAAAGCCCAAAGAGTCACTATGACATTCTCTTCTAAAATTACCTAAAATGCTACCGAAACAATCGAATGGTTGAAAAACGCTTATGGTGATAATTAGTTATACAAAATACAAGTGTTTTTATATAGAAGCCAAAATACAACACATTAAGTGACAGAAGTTTTCATACATCCGTCAAAAATGCATAAACCCCAAAGAGTCACTATGACATTCTCTTCTAAAATTACCTAAAATGCTACCGAAACAATCGAATGGTTGAAAAACGCTTATGGTGATAATTAGTTATACAAAATACAAGTGTTTTTATATAAAAGCCAAAATACAACACATTAAGTGACAGAAGTTTTCATACATCCGTCAAAAATGCATAAACCCCAAAGAGTCACTATGACATTCTCTTCTAAAATTACCTAAAATGCTACCGAAACAATCGAATGGTTGAAAAACGCTTATGGTGATAATTAGTTATTCTATTCTATTCTATTTATTGACCTGTAGGAACCCGGAAGTTCATGAACTCACCGACTCGACTCCGCCATTGTTCCCTGTCCTGTGCGCTCTCCTTCCACGTTCGGCCATCCGATCCGATCTCCTCGAGGTCAAACCTGACATTGTTCTCCCATCTCCGTCGCGGCCGTCCTCTCGGTCTGTTTCCCGTTGGCTTACCGTCAAGAATTCTATGCACGGTCCTATCGTTGCCCATTCTCGCCACGTGTCCGGCCCATCTTAATCTCCACGACTTGATTACTCTCACTATTGTAAGTTTGCGGTATAGCTCTTCCAATTCGTGGTTGTAGAGTTTCCTCCATTTTACTGCCTTCTCGTCATATTTACCTCCAAAGATACCCCTTAAAACTTTATTCTCGAATACGCGGAATTTGTTTTCTTCCCGTTTTGTGAGACCCCATGTTTCGCATCCGTATAGAGCAATCAGCATGATGATGATTCTATAGACACGGAGCTTTATATTACGTGATAGCAGTTTGGATTTCAGCAGTTTACTGACTGCATGCCAACTAACGTTGCCGGAGTGTAGTCATTTGTTGATTTCCTTCGACATTTCGCTACTGGCCATCAGTATTGTTCGCAGATATTTAAATTCTTTGACATTTTCAAATATCTTGCCCCTGATGGTTATGTGTGTTGTTACGGCTCCAACGCCGTGCTTCCTCTTTCGAGGGAAGAGCGAGGAGGTTATTATATTTATTTAAGAAATAATAAAAGATCTTTTTTATTTAAATATTTATTTTATTTTATCGAACTCAGCTATCTCAAGCTGAGCTCTCTTCTTTCTACTTTTTTCATATAAATTTACTTGTTTATATAGAACTTTTTGTTCTAACTGACTGTGGCGTATAAACTGAACAAAACAATCTAGAAGTCTCTGTGACTTAGAATTTTGAATAAACTTTGAACGAAAATCAAAGTGGCCATGTTTTGAAAGGAAAAATGTGCTTGTTATGAAAAGGGGCATATTTATGAAATGTGCTGTAAGTGACTGGATATAGAATATAGTGTCTGTTTATTTATGAAATGTGCTGTATTAACTGAGAATGTAAGATATGTGAGGATGTAGTTTTAAGGGTTGTGTTTGAAAGGACATGAGTTAGTGTTAAACCGAATAAGGGTAGTATTCTGGAATACAACAGTGTTCTCCGAGGTTCACCTGCTCTCGCCGTAATCATGTACCAGGTGTACCGGTATGAAGTTTTTTTAGGTAAAACACTAATTTTAAATGGGAAAGTAAAAAACATCTTATTCGAAGTATTGGCCATTGCTTTCGAAACATTTCGACCACCTTTCTGGCAATTTGTGGATACCACGCCATAAAACCGGTCGTCTTTTGAGGCAAACCATTCGGAGACCCAATTTTCAACTTCTTCGTAGGAATTGAAATGCTGCTCAGCCAATGCGTGTCCAATCGATGAAAACAAATGGTAGTCGGAAGGTGCCAGGTCTGGTGAATATGGCGGGTGGGGTAACACTTCCCAGCCGAGAGCTTTTATTGTTTCTTTGGCGGATTTTGCTGTATGACTCGGAGCATTATCATGCAACCAAATTACCTTTCCGTGTCTTGTGTTACCTTTCTTCTGGTTGTTTTTCGATCAATACATGGTTCAAATTGATCATTTGTTGTCGGTAGCGTTGCGCATTAACAGTTTCGCCAGGTTTTAGAAGTTCAACATACACCACCCTCTTCTGGTCCAACCAAACACAGAGCATTGTCTTTTTTCCGAACCGATCAGGCTTTGCAGTCGATGTTGACGCTTCTCCTGGATGTACCCATGATTTTTTGCGTTTAGGATTTTTAAGATAAATCCATTTTTCATCACCAGTCACAATTTGATGGAATACTGACTTCCTTTCGTGTCGTAGAAGCAACGTTTCACATGTGGTGTTTCGCTTTTCCATCTGCCTGTCATTCAATTCATGTGGTACCCAGTTTCCACACTTTTGGATCTTTCCCATAGCTTTTAAACGGTCAGAAATTATTTGTTGTGCAACATTTAACATTTATGCCATTTGTTTTTGACGTAAAGTGTCATCTTGATCCAATATTGCTTGCATTTCGGCGTCTTCAAACTTTTTTGGTGGTCTTCCACGTTATTCATTTCGCACATCAAAATCATTATCTCTGAACCGCTTAAACCATCTTTTGCATGTTGCTTCCCATATAGCATGATCACCATAAGCCTCGACAAGCATTCGATGCGACTCTGCGGCACTTTTCTTCAAATGAAAACAAAAAATTAATGCTTTCCGCAAATCATCATTTTCTGGTACAAAATTCGACATTTTTAACAGGATTAAAAAAAAAAGATGTTGTTTGTACAATGACGATGCATACTAAATATGTTGACAGATGTCATACCAACCAAATAAAAAAAATATAAGGGCTCGTTCACAACAAACGTTCCCGATCGATACATTTATATCTTGACGCTCACTTCACACCGGTACACCTGGTATAATTAGTTATACAAAACACAAGTGTTTTTATCATCATCATCATCATCATCATCATCGGCACTACAACCGGGATCCGGTCTTGGCCTTATTTAACAAATCTCTCCACCGGTCCCGATTTCGAGCCGATGTCATCCAGTTTGGCACTCCCAGGCTCTGGGCGTCCTGGTCTACGCCATCCCTCCATCGCAGACAAGGTCTGCCGCGCTGTCTCCTTCCATACACCCTGCCACAAAGTACTTTCCGGGCAGGCTCCTCTTCGCTCATTCGAGCTAGGTGTCCCGCCCACCGGAGTCTACCGAGCTTGATTTTTCTTACAACATTAGCTTCAAGGTAGATTGCATACAACTCATGGTTGTAGCGTCTCCGGAATCGTCCACCCTCACATACGGGGCCAACAATTCTCCTTAAGACCTTTCTCTCGAACGCGGCTAAGAGCTCAGAGTGCCTTTTATTAAGCACCCAGGTCTCGGATCCATACATGAGTACTGGTAAGACCATGGTCTTGTACAGTAGTAGCTTGGATGTTCTGGATAAATTTCGGGATTTAAAGAGCCTTGATAGACCATAGTAGGCTTTGTTGGATTTAATCAGCCGTTCGCGTATTTCTTCTTCCATATTGTTATCGGCTGATACCATTGACCCAAGGTAGTTAAAGGATTGCACTACTTCAAATTCGTGCTCCACTACCCTGATAGTTTGACCAACGTTAGGTCTTCTCTTCGCAGAAGTTGCCACCATGTACTTGGTTTTTCCCTCATTAATGCGCAGTCCCAGTTTTTGTGCCGCCTGCTCGATCTGGGTGAAGGATTCCTGTACCGCCGATTCGGTTCTACCGATGATGTCGATGTCATCTGCGTAGGCAAGTATCTGGCTGGACTTGGTGACAATAGTCCCTCTTGTTGTAACGCCAGAGTCACGGATTGCTTTCTCCAACGCCAGGTTGAAGAGGAGGCAGGCCAGACCATCCCCTTGTCGGAGTCCATTATAGATGTTTATTGGTTTGGACAGCAATCCCGCTACTTTTACTTTACTAGTTACGTTGGTCATGGTCAACCTACAAAGTCGTATCAATTTGTTTGGAATGCCGAATTCTCTCATGGCATTATATAGTTCTACCCTGGCTATGCTGTCGTAGGCGGCCTTACAGTCTATAAACAGATGGTATAATGGAATCTTAAATTCCTGACAAGTTTTTTTATATAGAAGCCAAAATACAACACATTAAGTTAAAACAAAAAAACATCTCGAAAAACAGCGAGAACTTATTCAAGCTTCTAATAAACCCTTAAAGCATTCATTAAATTGTAGTCCGATGGTTTCTAATACCAAAGAGACTTTTAAGTAACACGCAGATGACGGCGATTGGCAGACGCACCACCGGCAACCATCACGAAGAAGACAATTAAAGCTTGACCACTTCACAACGTTCCCACTTAGGTTCCGAAATTGATTTCCTCTCCTTGATGCATATGTTTTGGCTGTTTTCCCTATTTCGCCTGTCTTGCACTTGTTTGCGTTAGAACCTTTTCAATAGATGTTACAAAGCAGGTTTCAGCTCAGGGAATGGAACTGATAAATTCAAAGGGATCCAGGTTCAGTGAGTCGATTCAATTCAAGGAAAACTGAATTTTGATGATATCTGGTCTTCGAAGGACTTCGATTACTTCAGCTCACTGGATCTTCATGGTAATGAATAGAATGATAGCAAAACGTTTGCTCTAGGTGGCAGAGTTGTTTGCAAAAACGTTCGGTCTTATAACAGGCATATTACGTCACCAATTTACGGCACGTAAGGTATACAAACGGCATCCTGGAATAGAGGGAACTATGTATTAAGCTCCCTTTCGGAGTTGCTTGCTCAAATCACTTGGATGTAAGGATATCCTTTTTATTTTGAATAGCATTGCGTTGCATAGCAATATCTTTTACCCAAATACGGAGCGCCAGAGAAAACATTCCTTTGGGACCATTCCTGACGTGTGTGGTATCTGAGGAAAATTGCACAATGAGTAAAAAAAGGACCAGAAAGGAGTACACTAGTGGTGGCCAGGAGAACGAATAAAATGATGATGAAAAAAAAAACGAAAGAAAAGGAATGCGACACATATAGAAGACGTACATGAAGGGAAAAGCAAACGAGACACGTTATGCCGCTCCCTTAGTGTCGGTAACTCTTCTATAGATTGCATAGAGTATGATCTAGATATAGAGGCATGTACTAGCTACATATCACGTGAACGACATATGCGGCTGCTGCCATTGCTGCCATTGCTTGTATTGCTGCCTGTGGTACTGGAGCTGCTTCTCCTGCAGAGCTTGGGATATGTGATTGTGTAATTTTTTGGACAAAACGTGGTTATAAAGGGCACTTTTGTTGCTTTCCTAACCATGCCGGTGTTTTTGATATACATATGCTGTACGCTTGCATACTATATATGCATTGTGGGTCTATGCTGTGCTGGCTGGACGTATGTGTATCTATAGCCGGATGCTTGTGCTATTAGCCTTTGGGATCTAAATATTTATACGCACTGCATGCTGCCAGAATGCCTTTCTACTAGACCATACCGCCAACACTACTACCTCCCTCTTCAGTGTTCTATTTTATGAGTTTATGGACAGTGTAGTCGTACATAAAGTGTGCAGCGACGAGTATCGTTGCAGTGCAGCGACGAGTTCCCTTCCTTTCCCCCTCACCTCCCTTGTCTTTCTTTGCTTTTCTTCTCTAGCTTTCTCGCTCTTTCACTCGCTCGTTCGGTCTTTGTGCGTCGATGCTTTGGGTTTGAATTTCAGGCAAAAAAGCCCAAATGTATGTGAAGTCATAGTTGCACAAAAGCCTTTATTTGTAGATGGATGCTTCACATTCAAGTTAGAGATAGATAGAGAGATATAGGACGAAAGTGCTGACTTGCTTTGATGTATTACAAATAAGCGATATTCCTGGACAGCAGACGTTCTTCCATGCCTTCTTTCCTTTCCTATACTTGTCTGTCGATCCAACTAACCGACCAACTACCTATCTATCTGCCTATCTATTTATCTATCTATCTGCCTATCTTTCGGCTTCCCTATGCCGTCACATGCAAAATCTTTCGACTGCTCTGGCAATATACTCTCGTATGTGTTGTTAGGACTATAACTCCGACTACGTATCCGACTATGGGATATGTTGTTATTTCTTTGGTACCATGTTCAAAGCTATTATTGTACAGAGCCTGGATTGTGCAACATACTGGATGGGAGATGCACACAAAAATCCATTCTTACCCCTGCCCGTCCACTTTCAGCCCATAAGGTATCTCTGGCAGCCGTAATGGGCCCAACGTACAAGTCCCAGTCCAAACCAGGTTCCGAATCCAACAAAATAAATTCTATGTGCAATGGGTGGTATGATGATATAAAATGTCTCCCTGTTCGTATATCATATACACTATGGGAATGCCCCTTGATTGCACAAAGCAAATAGGCACAGCCATCGTTATCCTCAGTTGCAGGACTTCTGGTGCTGCCGCTGCCGTTACCGCCACAGCTACCTACGGTTCCTCGTTGTACTGCATCTGTACTATGTATTCCATTGTACAGCACAGAATACACTGCAATCAACTGAAAGCAATTAGGATATTGCCAAAAACAATAGTAGCAACAACAACAGCACCAGCAACAAATCCAAACCGGAACGATATAAAGAAAGAAAGCGCCACAAACAAAAAACCAACGATATGGATTTCATTTCTCTGCCTATGATAAGTTAGGAAGACAAGTTTCATGCTGTGCGCCGAACGGCCGGTTCTATCAAGTTCCAAACGTACAACTACTAAACTATAGAACGTTTTATCTATCACACCTAAGTCCTTTTTTCTGTATTTCGTCCTTTCATCTTTTTTTTGTTCGTTTTTGTCGTCCTCTCCCAGTTTTACTCTTTTTGATTGATTGTGTCCTTCCATTTTTTTTTTTCGGAACAGTCCATCGATATATTGCGTATGTTTCAATTTAAACGAGACAACGACTGTAAGCTAATTACTCTGGCCGATGAGTTGATTGAGGACTATTAAGGACTCGTACTGAACGTATCTGTCAACTTATTCATTTCATAAGACATCTGATATTAAGTTTACTCACAAATGGACACTGGGAATGAAATAAGCTCATTTACAGACCGAAATGTACGAAATTGATAAACAAATACTACTTGACCCTTCGACCAGTCACAGAAACTGTCCACCGGGGGGCTTAAGCCTTGACATGCGAGAAGAAAAACTTTACGTCAAATGTAAAATGCCAGTAACTTAAAGATACTTTAAGTTCTCGCTGTATTAGTAGCATTTATGTTATCGATTTTGATTTGTAACTGAGAGATTTTTTATTCAGTGGATGCAATAGGTGAATTTCTTGCAAAATTGTGCCATTCGGCTCAAGAACAGTCCATAAAATTTACGATGTTTATGTTATTATTTATATATTTAGTTACTCTTCCTGTTTTAATAGGTATCATAAGCCATGTTGTTGAGCTGAACTTATTGGATCATGCGATCGGCTTTATCTGAAGTACAGAATAAGTGATCTTCACTCACGTGCATCCATATGAGAACAACTTTCCTTAAATGGAGCAGTTGACCCTAAGAGCATTCGACAGTCTTCAAGTGAAAATAAGAACTAGTTTTCTCTCTGATGGAACAATGTTATAAGATAGCCATGAGAGTCCACAAAAATACTAAATAACGGCGGGCGTGTTTCGTAACGGGAGTCTGTACTAGGACCGTTGTAGAGAAACATTATGTACGAATGAGTCCTCAGACTTAACGTGCTTCGTGAGATTTGGAATTTAACAAGAATTTAACAATTTAATAAGATTACATTTAAAATTAACTTCTTGTACGGACAGACACAGACAGTCGTTCTTTAGCCGAACAACACAAATGTGAAATGTTTTGCCTGCTTCTATATTTCCGCTTTTTTTTTCATATTGTTTTTATATATAATTCCCTGAGGAAAGGCGTGAGTTTGATGAATTAGTGATTCGCTTCTTAACCGTTTCTTCATAGGATCGTTTCCCCGACGTTACAGACGTATGAAGAGCAGTCTCCGTAGTAACATCTCTAAGAGACGAAGGTCCGCCACGCTCTTTCGATATGACCGTGACATTAGCCTAGATGTCAGTGCAGTTTTACCATGCTCGCCTCTGAAATATATTGAGTAGAGTGGGGATTTGCTTGGTAGCAAAACTCCAAACATATGACCAGTATTCGAATATGGATTGAATTTAGGATTTGTAGAATTGTGCCGAAGTAAAACACTTTTAGCCCTCAAAAGATACCTCGGTTTCTTTAAGGCGGATGTTAATCGGTGGGCTTTTTCATCGATTCTCCTAGGGGATGACATTGGGGAATCTCTGCCTTGAGCAGGTTCAGTGTACCGCGGTATCTCAAGGCTGTGCCTCTGGAGGAATCGGTAGAAAAACCACTGATTAACATTGGTGACCCCAACGTGATTTAATCAAACCTTTTATCTCTTTCTTCTGTGGCGTTCCCCTCGAACTTGATATTGCGGTTGTCCAGGTTGTCCATACCTTGGAGCAACAATCTACAGAAGGATCATTGGCCTTCCATTAAAAACTTCTTTACATAGTGAGCTCTCGCAGCTAAGACACCAACCGATAGAAATGCCGAAAAAGACGACTGGCACGGAGAAGACGCCTCAAAAGATTAATAAGGCGAAAAAGACGAGCTAGTGGCACGACAAGAAAACACAGGCAAAAGACTGGAACGAGTCATTGCAGCGCATATACAGATCCAAGAGCGCGAAAAACCATAGAAACTCTTAAGAGATGTCTACAGGCCTTGAACGGCTATGGAGAGAGTTCGATGAAACAGACACCACAATCCGTGGGTGCTACGAAGAGGAGCTGTCCCATCCATGCTTCACGATGGACAGATATGAAAACATGCAGAAGGCATACGAAAAAGCCATTAAAGACATCGCCATAAAATTCAAGGAGCTGGAATTGATTGTGAAGGAAGAACAGAAAAAAGACTCACCTAGGATGAAGAAGAGGGACAAAGACATTCCGAGATAATCAGCCAACACATACAGAAACAAAAACATGCCGTGGAAGGACTAAGGAGGGTCTGTGCTCAGATAACAAGTCGCGAGGTAGATGAAATGTAGCAAATTTTGCCAGGTGAAAAGAAGTTCGTCGAGCGATATTGGGAAGACAACCAAGCCATGCATGGCAAAATATACGAGATTTTCCTGATCCCGGTCGTGAAGGTTACGACATCGCAGAGCACTACGACCTAGAGGAAGAGGCACAATGATTCCTAACTAAACTGCACGAGATGATGTCAAGATATATCCAAGAAACTTTAAGGATGACCGAGATCGATAGTAATCTGGGACTTATTCCCCTCAATATATCTCTGCCGAAGGATTACATGAAATAGGTACAGCTCAATGAGCTATTCACCGCAGTGCATAATAGGAAAATATCGAACGCCGAGAAGATATATAGCGTTTGCGATGATAGTGAAGAACGTATGATTCGAATCGACGCTTTAACGGTTAGAACGGCTAAAAGATAGAACCAATGCTTAACACATCAGACCACTGCCGTGATTTTGAATTCGATCGTCATTCTCCACTACACTCAACTGATGTGGAATTGCTATGTTATCGCTATGGTATACGGCTCTGATGCTTTGCTTATTCGAATTTCTTTCGGTGTCCTTCGCTATTTGCTTGTATATTGCGTGTGTATCTGTTAGAAACGCCACAGATGCAATACCTTAAGGCTAGTCTCATCGCAAAAGCCGACTGATTGATTCGCCACCTCCTGTCCACAGGGGCCAACTGCGAACCAGCCAGGAATATATTAACGAGCAAATACACCACCAAACGTATCACAGCGAATGTCATACTCGGCAGTATGCTTGCACAATCAACCACATCGAGCGATAATGCCAGCTCAACCAGAGCATTAAGTGGTCTCGTCGTCAACACGAGTTCGTCGGATTCCATAATCGTGCGCGTAACTGCGAAGAAACTCGACAGATCCATCAACACACTACGAGGGGAAACTGTAAAACATTCCAGGTCGCTACCGCCATTGAGAGATCTGAGGGACTTCCTCGAGTTGAGGTTCCATGCCCTAGAGTCACCCACGGAAAGGAACAGAGCAAATGTATACACGCCAAAACGGAGCCAACATCGCGAGGTATTGGTCGCGCTTTTAGACCAATGCCATCTCTGTTCGTGATACAATGGGAGCCAAACGGAATTCGTCCCAAAAAAAAGGATGGCGTCATCATATAGAACCACCTGTGCCTACACGGCGGATATGGCTGGTGGATATGCCACTCTCGTACGTGCATCAAATGCGATAGAAGACTTTACACGCTTATTCACGCTTAGAACTGAAAGTCAACCCATAGCGACGCCAAGCAGTCAGAACACCGGTTCAGGACAGGCTAATATATTGTTCGGAACTGCAAGAATTCACCTAATTGAAATACGCAGGAAGCCGATAGAGTGACGATTCATACTGGGTTCCAACTCGCAACTGAACTTCATCACGGAACGGATGGCAAAACGGTTGGGCTTGATGAAGCTTCCGGAAAACACGAGTATCCAGGGTATTGGTCAGAAAAGACATCGATTCAGAGAAAGAGTAAATGTGGAGGTGATGTCGCCAATGATATCCCACACAGTAAGAATAGAGGCTTACATTCTCTCCAAGATTGTGTCGGACCAACCAACGGAGCCAATAAACTTGACCACTTGGACAGTGCCTAACAACATCCAGTTAGCAGACTCATCATTCAACAAGGAGCTTAATTTCTTCTGACATATTGACGACAAAGTGCTCAAGGCTAATTCTGCTTTTGGTTTTGTGAAACCCTAATCACGCAAAACAGATTCGGAAGAAAATTGTCTTTATCTTTTGAATCCGTGGCTAATGCCCCCCTGCCCGTCATTAACGGAGGAAACGAGGAGGAAGCCAAGTTAATGCTGATAGCCTTTGCCATTGATCAGAAGGAACGCGAGCCAGTTGAGCAGTCACGCAGTTTGTTGGTCATTTTGTCATTGTGAACCTTTTTCGTGGTATCAATCGCCTGGTTGCACGCGTTTCTGTTTCTGACAAAATTCATTCTATTGACCTCCGTGGGATTTATACGCCACTCTTTGAGTTTTATTTTTAACCGCTGTATCTGTTTGACTGCATATCAAACTACGCCTTATCGGATGAGTTCTGTTTGATAAAATGTGGAATCTGGCATCTGGGCTGTGGAATGTGGAGTGTGGAATGTGGAATGTGGAATGTGGAAGGTGGAATGCTGGGTGTGGAGTGTGGAATGTAGAATGTGCAATGTGGAATTCGGAATGCGGAATGTGCAATGTGCAATGTGGAATGTGGGTTGTGTGATGTGGAATGTGGAATGTGGGTTGTGTGATGTGGAATGTGGAATGTGGGCTGTGGGTTGGGGGTTGTGGGTTGTGGGTTATGGAATGCGGGGTGTAGAATGTAGAATGTAAAACTCAGTAGCGAGAAGAATAATTTCCATGACTGACTCTGTACGGGTGTTAACATCGGAGTTTCGGAAATAGACTTCTGACCATGGAAAGGATACAAAGAAATCCCGCAAACCCTCCCCGTTAGTGAGCCTGTGGCAACTCTAACAGATACACACAATTCACAAGCAAAAATAGTGAAGAACACGAACGAAAAATCGAATAAGAAAAATACATCAGAGCCGTATACCAAGCGATAACAAAAAAAAAAAAAATTCACATCAGTGGAGTATAGTCGAGTTTGGAAATCAAATTCTAAACACGGTCAGTAGCCTGATGTGTAACGCTTAGGTAAAATTTTTTCCGTGATTCAAGCTGTCATAGCGTCAGTTCGAATCACACGATATTCTTTACTATTATTTCAAACGCTATAGGCCCCTACCTCCACAGTTGGTGAAGCTGCTTAAGTTCGTTATTCGTTTAAAAGGTAAGTGGTTGAGCAACCGGTATCAAGCAGTGATCGGAGTTTCTAAATGGCGCAATCGTTTTCACAATATAAATGCCCGGCTCGGTTGTTAGAAACATATTTAGGGTGTTCGCCAAATCACCTCGGTCATCCAGCATTCGCGTATGTTCCTACACGGTCTAAGCCAAATTGCGGCTAACAGTGAACCTTTCCGGCAGCCTCCCAGCTTCAACGGTTCTGTTAGAATGTACCAACCATCCGGAGTTGTGTACGTTAAAGTCGCCAAAAAACGGCAATTCTAAAAGCTGAGCAGTTGATATATATCCAGTCGACGGTATGTGAAAGAAGGTTGGAAAGCGTTGCTGGTCGATCGTCATTCGGGAACCGGTAGAGGCAACAATGGCTGAGTTGGTAAGGAGGTTGTGTGCAAACCTAGGTTCAACTGAGGAGTCTTGCTATTGTTTCGTTAGAGCTAGAATATTAGGTTAGAGCTAGAATATCAGGTTAGAGCTAGAATATCAGGTTTCGCTGTTTGCAAACGTTGGTGGATGGCGCTTAGATTCGTATTCGTGAAACCGATGCCCCTGATGTGACATCCATCTCGCAGATGCTTTTTTCATATCCAATTTATCATGCAAAATTGAAATATACAACCAATTGAAAATTGACAGATATATAGTGAGGAATGATGCTTACTAAACAGACCATTAGCGATGCTCCGGGCGCAATTTTTTTTTTTTTTTTTTTTTTTTTATTAGACTTCTCTCGGGAGAGGCGAACCTATAGCGTCGAGTGGGCCCCCCGAGATGCCATCAAATAACTGTTGCAGTTCTTTTTGAACAGTTGCAGGTTGTAACGCTCCGGGAACACTCGCGTGGGAAGGGAGTTCCACAGCTTCCCCGCTCTGTAACGGAACGAGTTCTGATACAGGGATGTTCGCGCCGTCGGGAGATGAACCACAAACGGGTGCGATCCGTCGGACTGTCTTGTGGAGCGCATATAAACCGAATTGCGTGGAACAATGCCAAGAATCTCCGAAGAACAGCACCCGTGATAATATCTGTAAAACAGACAGAGGTCGGCCACGCGCCTTCGATGTGATAACGACTGTAGTCCCGGCGTCAGCACCGAGTCCCCGATCAGGCGGATCGCTCGTCTTTGTACGCTCTCAAGTAGGTCGAGGGTATGTTTAGGAGCCGAGCTCCAAACATGAGAGCAATATTCGAGCGCGGGTCTAATTTGAGATTTATATAGGAGAAGAAGTTGGGCCGGTGTAATGTATTTCTTGGCTCTAAAAAGATAACTCAGTTTTCCTGAGGCTGATCTGGCGATACCCGATACGTGTTTATGCCATGATACATTCCCACAGACCGTGACGCCGAGCAATTTCAAACTTTCCCCAGCCTCGAGGGCCCGGCCACTCATCATCAGCTGTGGAACCGATGATCCAGTTTTCTTTGTGAATGTTGCGTATACTGGGTCTTCGTTTCGTTGAAGTCGACAAGATTGGCCTTTCCCCACTGCAGGACTTTATCTAGATCCTGATTCAGAGAGTCAATCTGTCTACATCTCAGCTGGTGCGACGTTGATGCACCAATCGGTCGATCACTCGAAAAGGAGGAAACAAGCGTACTATCATCCGCAAAACTGAACACTTTGTTATCCGTTGTCTCCAACAAATCATTTATGTGAAGCAAGAACAAGGTTGGAGCCAAAATAGAACCCTGGGGCACCCCCGAATTAACAGGATACAGATCCGAAGACTCGCCGTCCACAACAACCCGGATCGATCGATTCTCGAGGAAGCTCCTCGTCCAGTCGCAAAGCTGTTGGGAAAGTCCATATGAACGAAGTTTGCTCAGCAATGCCCCGTGCCAGACGCGGTCAAAAGCCTTGGAGATATCCTATGCGATCGCCCTTGACTCACCATCCCGCTCAATCGCAGATGTCCATATATCGGTTATAAGTGTCAAAAGGTCTCCTGTGGACCGCCTGCCACGGAATCCGTATTGACGTATCACTGGTAGGTATTTCTAAGGACTTATTGAACTGCCCTCGTACTAACACCCAAAATTATATTAGGTAAAACTGTAATTGTTGGTACCATCAAAGTAATGAAAGGAAAAGCCGCTTCTATTCACCGCTACAATTCACACCGAAATCAGTGGGACAATTCCAAGTTTCAGAATTTGAACTGAGACAACTTCACGTTTCAGAATTTCTTCGAAACACTTGTTACGGTCCATTTCTAGAATGGCATTCAAAGCGCCCGGCGATTCAGCTTGCACCTCTTCAAACGAGTCAAAGCAGTGTCCTCGGAGCGGTTTCTTGAGTTTTGAAAACGACCAAAAGTCACACGATGCTAAGTCAGCTGAATACAGTAGTTGAGGAACAGTATTGGTCGAATTTTTAACGAAAAAATCCCGACTAATGATGATGTTTTTTCACAAAATTCAAGGTTTTTGAAACCGATCGTTATTTGGCTCTTTTCCGGCTCGAACATCATTCACAATGATGTTTACTAATCCAATTAAAATGTCAATAATTCCTGATAGGAAAGCAATGTCATTAAATATCAATAATTCCGGATAGAACGTCCCGTATTGCCAATCGACAATCTTTGAGTACCAAATCGTTAATTTCCTTGAGGTGTTGTGCATCAAGGGAGTATGAAATGTCGCATTATCGTTATGCAAATGCCACTAACTGTCTTGCCACAACCTCTTTTCGCGAATAGACTTAGGAATGGCTAAGATAAACCATGGTAGTGCCTTCTGAGATAAAGAATTCCGAAGGGGACTATGTCAGGGGGAACATCGTGCAAATATTTTGATAAATACCCGAACCTTAAGAAATTCGTCATCTCGTAATCGGGTTCGTTCTCGAAACTCTGTCGACGTTCGACTGATAACGGCATTTTGTAACATCACGGGCATCAGTTTCACCAATACGGATGTAAACGCCGTCCACCAATATTTGCAAATAGCCTAACCGATATCCTTGCCCTAACTGAGACCCAGATCGATTGGTCAACTAATTCGACATATCTTCGTTCCTCAGCATACGACTTGCATTCGAGATTCCGTTTTAAGGGCGGAGTCTGCGTCATCACGCGGTCCAATCTGGCTTGCCAGGGGACGTTAGAGCCCAATAATTTGGACATCATGTGGTTGAAGGTCGTGTTGAGGAGTTCCGTTAAATTTCTTTGTTGTCTTTACCACTTCCCGAATGACGATCGGTCGGTGACACTTTTCGAACATCTTTCACGTATCGTCGACGGGATACAGATCAAGCACCCGGCTTCTGAAATTATCGTCCTTGGCGATTTTAGCTTTCAACTCCGGGTGGTTGGTACATTCTAACAGAACAGACGAGACTGGGATGCTAGCGGAGATGTTCGCTGTTAGCCGCAATTTGACTCAACTCGTGGAGGAACTTACGTGAGTGCTGGATACCCGAAGTGATTATGCGAACATCCTGGATCTGTTTTTGACATCCGAGCCGAGCATTTATACCGTGGGAATTGCTGCGCAACTGGGAAACTCAGATCACCACTTGGTATTGGTCGCGCAGCCACTTGCATTTCAAACGAATAACCGCTCTAACAAGCTTCACCATGTATGGAGGTGTGGGGCTGCTAACTGGGACGATTTGCGAGATTTCTTCGCATCCTCCCCGTGGCCGGAAGTCTACTTCCGAATCTGGGATGTTAACGTCCGCGCGGAATCAGTCACGGAAATTACTCTTCTCGGTATTGAACTTCACATTCCACATTCCACAACCCACATTCCACATTGCACAATCGATATTCCACAGCCCAGATTCCCGATTCCACATTCCAAATGCTATCAAATTGCTTTGGAGACTCCGATGTTAATGCATGCCCGGAGTCGGTCACAGAGATTATTCTTCTCGAGATGAAGATCTACATTCCGCATTCCATCAAACGAAATTCATCTGATAAGCCTTGGTGTGATAAAAAATGTGAGCAGATTACAGCTGCAAAAATTAAAGCTTTTAAGCAATGGCGCTTTGCGACTGGACGAAGAGCTTGCTTGAAAATCGATCGATCTCGTATCCTGCTAATGCCGGGGTGGCTCAAGTTTCTATTTAGGCCCCAACCTTGTTTTTGCTTCATATGAATGATTTGTTGGAGTCAGCGGATAACAGAGTGTTCAGTTTCGCGGATAATAGTACACTTGTGTCCTCTTTTTCGAGTGACCGGCCGGCATCAACGTCGCACCAGCTGAGATGTAGCCAAATCGATTCTCTGAATTGGGGTCTAAATAAGGTCCCACAGTGGGGAAAGGCCAGTCTCGTCGACTTCAATGTAACGAAGACACAATATACAACATTCACAAAGCAAAATAGATCATCGGTTCCACAGCTGATGATGACTGGTCACGCCCTCGAATCTGGGGAAAGCTTGAAAATCCGCGACGTCACGGTCTGTGGGAATATATTGTGGCATAAACAGGTGTCAAACGTCGCCAGGTCCGCCTCTGAAAAACTGAATTATCTTTTTATAGCCAAGAAATATTTTACCAACTTTTTCTCCTGTATAAATCCCAAATTAGACCGGCGCTCGAATATTGCTCTCATGTTTGGAGCTCAGCTCCTAAATACACCCTCAACCTACTTGAGAGCATACAGAGACAGACGAGTTCACGGCACGTCTGTGGAGGACATGGCGCTGAGATTAGGACTGCAGTTGCTGTGACACCAAAGACGCGTAGCAGAACGTTGCCTGTTCTACAGGTGTTATTACGGAGACTCATCCTCGGAGATCTGTTGTATTAATCTGGGAAATACGTTTTGGGGCGAACGCCATTTCAAATATCCCAAAACTAGCGGCCATTTCAAAAAAGAAGCTTCAACTTGTGGTCTTAGCAAGAGACCTGAGGAAGTTCCTCGGATTTTGGGAAACTCTTAGAAACGACACGGTGCTGACGTCGGGACTACAGTCACTATCACATCGAAGGCGCGTAGGTAGCCTCTGTCTGTTTCACAGATTTTATCACGGGTACTGTTCTTCGGAGATTCGTGGTATTGTTCGTCGCAATTCGGTTTATACGCACTCCATGAGACAATCCGACCGATCGCACCACTTTGCGGTGCATCTCCCGACGGCGCCAACATCTCTGCATCAGAACTTTTTCCGTTACATAGAAGGAAAGCTGTGGAATACCCTCCCAGCGTGAGTGTTTCCGGAGGTTTACAACCTGCAACAGTTATTTGGTGGCATCTGTGGAATACCCTCCCTGCGCGAGTGTTTCCTGAGGTTTACAACCTGCAACAGTTATTTGGCGGCATCTCGGGGCGCCGACTTTGCGCTATAGGTTCTCCTCTCCCAAGAGAAACACAATAAAAATAAACCTGTATTACACTCATATCATCATCATCATCATCATCGGCACTACAACCGGGAACCGGTCTTGGCCTTATTTAGCAAGTCCTGAGGCTTGTTAAATTTTCCATAATGACTTATTTTTTCTGGGCAAGGTCATTAGTCTTGCGCCAGAGGCTCCCCGGCGGGGAAACGAACCCCGGTCTCCCGAATGACAGGCGGGTATACTAACCACTATACTATCGAGGAGCTCATATAATGTTTCTATATTAACAGTTTGGCCGGGCGAAAGGAAATCTTAGTTCAAAACACCACGGCAATCGGAGAAAACTGTTAGCCTTGATTTTTGAACGTGCTCTTTTTGGCTTTGGCTCAATTTTGGCACGACATTTGCTCGACCGATGTGTTGTTTCCGTGTCATATACCCATCTCCCATAGTAAGGCGTTTCACGACCGATTGATAGTCAGAAATTATAACCTTCCTGCTTTTAACGAGACCCTGTTTTTAAAGGACTTAAAGTGTTTTTGGTACCAATTGAGATTTTCCAGGTTTGAGGCCCAAACCATATTATAAAATGTTGTTGGCTGATCTTCCTCAAATGCCGACAACATCAGGTCCCTAATTGTTAATGGATAGTTTTTGAGCACCATGTCTTTGATTTATTCGGCGTGACTTTCATCGATAGAGGTTGACGGTCATCCGGGCTGCTTTTCGTCGTCAATTGGCTCTCGGCCTTCTTTGAACCGTTTACTTCACTTGTAAGAATTTCTTTCCAACAAAATCGGCTCATTGATGGCTCTCTGCAATTGCCTACATATTTCCGCGCAAAGAAACTTCATGTAACTTCTTTGGTCAACAACATCACACATTTTGTGTCGTACGAAACCAAGCACAGCTGAAACACTAATGACGTATATGATGTCAAATTTGACACAGATGCCTGTCACAGACTTACCAATTTATATATATAATACCAAAAAACATAATGGGTTACTATTGACCTTGGAAGCCATTTAGGCGGAAAAAATTATGGATTTATTTTTCCCCAACGTTTTCGGGAATTCGTTTTCTGTGAGCACAGTCCTATACCTCGGTTCTTTAGAACCACTTGTGGTAGCGCTAGTGTAAGTTTCGATGGCGGATATTATCCGGCTCCAAGAAATTAATCAGATCGGACGGAAGACCAACTATTTTTTGAATACGAGGGTAGATCAATAAGTCCTTAGAAACGCCTATGATGGCGCCCGTAGCATCGCTAATGGTCTGTTTTTAGTAAGCATCATTCCTCACTAGGTATCTGTCAATTTTCAATTTGTTTCATGTTTCAATTTGGCATGATAAATTGGATATGAAGAAAGTATCTGCGAGAGTGCCGCATTTGCTCTCAGCTGAGAACTTTTGGAGCACATGCGTCGCAACCCAGATGAGTTTCTGAGCAGATTAGTAACTGTGGATGAAACATGGATACGCCACTACACTCCCGAGACGAAAGAACAGTCAAAAGAGGGGATTATTGAAGGCGAACGAGCTCCAAAGAAGGCAAAGACGGTAAAATCAGCTGGAAAGGTTATGGCTGCTGTGGTTTGGGATGCACATGGTATTGTTTTCGTTGACTATTTGGAATCGGGGCCGGCGATAACTGGACAGTATTATGAGTCATTATTAAGTCAGCTAAATGAGAAAATAAAAGAAAATCGTCTTCATTTTCTAAAGACTTATTGACCTGTGGGGGTTCTCTATACTTATACCGCCACAGACCTGCTCTCGTAATATCCTTTATTGGATATGAATAGTACAATCTTAACAAGCTTATTCAATACTATATTTGAAGTGGACTTAATTTAGATTAGTTAAGTAAGACGTGTGCGGGCTTACTGGACCAGTATTCAGCTCCCAAATTAAGAAGACCAACTATGGTCCTTAACAATTGCACTCCAGGCTTGTCGCCGGCATTGTTAAAGACCCTTCCTACATGGCGGAAATTTGCTCCCACTGAACTGATCCCAACTAACTGCAAAAAGTGCCCCCCGAAAAACGAAGAAAAAAGTTACCAATTCCGAATAAATTAACTGGGACATATTGCCGCTGAATAGCTGAATTATAATCTTGCAACGAAATGAACGTCAAAATCTTAAATGGTTGATACTCCAGGAGTGGAGTAGAATAGGCAGGATTGATCGTCCGATGATACGCCTGACCATGAAATATATTTTCTAAACAAGGTGGATTTAGTTCCACTCAAATGTGACGATTCAATGGATGCCGAAAACAGGTGTGACCAGGGGTACAGGCAAAATCGAAATTAATTGGTTTTGAATGCGTGACCATCAAGTACGTCCTTTCTCAAACAAAAGAGGAAGATTGACACAGTTAAATGTCATGCTGCCGTGCGTGTCAAAGAAGAAAGGTAGAAAAGGAAGACTAATAACAATTTTGACTTCCTGAAGATTGTAGTCACGAGATATCAACGGTCAAAGTTAGAAAATATTCTCCTAAAAAAGTAGATTTGGGTGTTTGATTGTCCCAGTTCTGGACTGGATGGGCTTGCTCAATTCTTGCGGACTAACATCGTCTTAAACCTAATAATTAAATTCAGCATACTATTAGACCAAAAACGACCGGTGAAAAAAACAGCGGTGAACTCTGGACTCTCAGGATTTGTATTCTTAATACAGGACCGATCTGTTAACGAATTAGTGCTATTTCCAGTTCACTGAACACGTCATGTATCACTTCGGCATGAGACGTTCGTCGAAACGAACTAAGTAACTCTTTGAGTCGGAATGCGACCCGATTACCACAACGTGGGGCGTAAAACGAAATTTTACCCAATTCACATTATAATACTTTGATACAGACTGACAGAAAAAAAGTGGAAGGAATACTTGGGCACACAATAATGATACCTAGTTGGAGTTAAATAACTTCGGTGAGCCTAAGGCAGAGCACATTGAGAGTATTTTCATTTTCAAAAACGCTCAAAAACTCCCAAGCGAACAATTTCATGTACCGAAAACTGTGCAGGGCGACGTTGTGGGTAGTTCCTCGTGTCGTAAGTGGTTTAGAAAGTTTCATCCAAAATAGTTTTCATTTTAACGATGCACTACACTGTGGATGGACAGTCAAGAAAGAAGGCAGCCATATAGTGACTCCAATGAAATGTATTAGACATAGAGGAATTTAAAAGTTCATCCAAATGTGTTACATCCATCCGGTCTTCGCTGACGATAGGAAAGACGATCCTATGACGCTCACAAAGCCCTCTGATGTGATTACGATAACTTTGCGTTCGCAAACGCCATGATGGGGTGTTGTATGAGTTAAGAGGCTAGAACTGGTTGGAATTTTCGGCAGCAATAATCTGGAAGTGGGTTACTTTCCAAACATTTAATTAATTCGGAATAGATATCGTTTTGCAGCATTTTACGGGGTATTTGTAGTTCTTCGGGATCGTTTGCGTGCGAGCGGTTTTCCACCATGTAGGACGGGTTTTTAACAATACCGGCGACATATCTGGAGTGCAATTCTTAAGGGCTATCTTTGGTCTTCTGTCTGATCTGGTTCATTTCTTCCGGACTATGTAAGCAATATAATATACATGGGTGGGCTGAAAAGTTTCCGACCTCAACGTGAAGATAGCAGCACTCGTAAATAAAAGCGAGTGAATGTAGTTGTGCATCTTTTGGCAGTTACTCACCAAAATTTCGGCAGCACTTGTAAATAAAAGCGAGTGAATGTAGTTGTGCAATTTTTGGCAGTTACTCACCAAAATTTCAGCCAATTTGGAGGCGTAGTTTCTAGTTGACAGTCGTTTGAGTGAGTGGATGTGAGTATTTTTGTGAAAATGGACAAAATTGAGTATCGGGCTGTCATTAAATTTTTGTTATTAAAAGGCAATACACCTATGCAAGTCCAAGACGAGTTCGACTCTGCACCATCATTTACCACAGTGAAATTTTGGGCAGCTAAATTTAAACGTGGCCGTGAGAGCTTGGGAGACGATGAATGTTCGGGACGTCCAAAAAAGCAAAAACTGTTTTTTCGGCTGGAAAAGTAATGGCGAGTGTTTTTTGGGATAGTCATAGAGTTATCTTTATCGATTATCTTCAAAAAGGTCAAAACTTATTATGTATTATTTTTATTATTTATTATCTATTGGCCGGTAGGAATCCGGAAGTTCATGACCTCACCGACTCGACTCCCCCATCGTTTCCTGTCCTGTGCGCTCTCCTTCAACGCCTGACCAGCCGATCCGCTCTCCTCAAGGTCAAACCTAACATTATCCTCCCATCTCCGTCGCGGCCGTCCTACCGGTCTCTTTCCCGTTGGTCTGCCGTCAAGAATTCTACGCACAGTCCTATCTTTGCCCATTCGCGCTACATGTCCAGCCCATCGTAATCTTCACGACTTGATTACTCTCACTATTGTAGGTTTGCGGTATAGCTCTTCCAGTTCGTGGTTGTGGAGTTTCCTCCGTTGTCCTGACTCCTCGTCATATTTACCTCCAAAGATACCCCTCAAAATTTTATTCTCGAATACGCGGAGTTTGTTTTGGTTCCGTCTTGTGAGAGCCCATGTTTCGCATCCGTATAGAGCAATCAGCATGATGATGGTTTTATAAACAGCTTTATGTTACGTGATACCAGTTTGGATTTCAGCAGTTTACCGACTGCGTGCCAACTAGTGTTGTCGGAGTGTAGTCTTTTGTCAATTTCTTTTGACATTTCGTTACTGGCCGTCAGTATCGTTCCCAGATATTTAAATTCTTTGACATTTTCAAATATCTTGCCTCTGACGTTTATATGTGTTCCCTGAGATCCACCTGCTCTCGCCGTAATCATGTATTTTGTTTTGTCTTCATTTATTTCTAGACCCACCTCTTCTGCCACTTGCATCATGATTTCACAGGTCAAAAAGATCAAAACAGTGGACTGCAAAGGGGGAATCGGCTTCCAAAAAAAAGCAAAAAACATCGACTCACTCAAACGACTGTCAAATAAAAACTACCCGCCAAAAATGTGTGAAATTTTGATGAATAACTATCAAAATATCCACAAATACATTCACCGGCCTTTATTGACGAGTGCTGCTATCTTCAGGTTGAGGTCGGAAACTTTTCAGCCCAGCCTCGTACGTTAGCGCGACCACTGGTGGTCCTGAAATAGCATAACTCGCCGAAAAGTGAAGTCGCTCTATGCTGCGTTTAGTATACGCCTTTGAGGAGCGCAACTAGTATAACTCCCCAGTTTTTTTTTGCATGAACAAATTGACATATTTCATCCAATCAAACCGGTCACTATATATTTCTTGGCTCTAAAAATATAGCTCAGTTTTCCTAAGGCGGACCTAGCGATGTTCGACACGTGTTTATGCCACGATACATTTCTACAGACCGTGACGCCGAGAAATTTCAAGCTTTCGCCAGATTCGAGGGTCTGGCCATTCATCATCAGCTGTGTAACCGATGATACACTTTTCTTTGCGAATGCTGTATACTACCTCTTCGTTGCATTGAAGTCGACGAAATTGGCCTTTACCCACTGCAGGACTTTATCCAGAATCCGATTCAGCGTGTCAATCTATAAACATCACAGCTGGTGCGACGTTGTTGCACTGATCGGCCGATCACTCGAAAAAGAGGAAACAAGCGTACTATCATCCGCAAAACTGAACACTCTGTTATCCGTTGTCACCAAAAAATCATTTATGTGAAGCAAAAACAAGGCTGGGGCCAAAATAGAACCTTGAGGCATCCCGAATTAACAGGATACAGATCCGAACACTCGCCGTCCATAACAACCGGGATCGATCGATTTTCGAGGAAGCTTTTCGTCCAGTCGCGAAGCTGCTGGCAAAGTCCATATGAACGAGGTTTGCTCAGCCTTGGCCGTACCAAACGCGGTCGAAAGCCTTGGAGATATCCAATGCGACCGCCCTTGACTCACCATCCCGCTCAATCGCAGATGTCCATATATCGGTTATAAGTGTCAAAACGTCGGCCGTGGACCGCCTGCCACGGAATCCGTATTGACGATCATTCAGAAGTCCGTTGCACTCCAAATACTAAATTAACTCAGTATTAATGACTTTTTCCATCACCTTAGACAACATAGACATAATGCTATCGCTCGGTAATTTTGTGGGAGACACTTTTTTCCCGCCTTTGGGATTAGCTGAACTCGAGCGATTTTCCAACAGGTAAGAAAGGTCCTCCGTGCATACGATAAGTGGAAGAGTCTGCAAAGAACCGGTGATAGTTCTGGAGCACAGTTCTTAAGGACTATTGCTAGTATTCCGTCCAGGCCGATTGCCTTCCTACAGTCCAGTTCACGTAGAATGCGTTGAATAGTACGTGGGGGAAACTCCACATCACGCATCGACGACCGTACCGGGGCGATCACAGATGGATCCAAAAGACCGCGATCGAGGTTTGAATTGGCGGAAAATGAATTTGCAAACACATTGGCTTTATCTTTTGAATTTGTGACTAACGTCCCGCTGTCCGTCACCAACGGAGGGCAAGAAGAGGAAGCGAAGTTACTGCTGACAGCCCTTGCCATTGACCAGATGGAGCGCGAACCAGACGGGCACTGAAGGAGTTTATTGGTCACTCTGTCGTTGTAAGCCTTCTTCGCGGTATTAATCGCCTTGTTGCACGCGTTTCTGATTCTAAAAAAATTCGTTCTGTTAAGATCGGTTGGATTGGAGCGCCACTGTTTAAATGCTCTTTTTGAAAACAGTAGTATAACCCATGACTCAATAAGTTTGCGGTGTGACACATAGATGGCACAACTGATGACAGTCCCTTTCGATTTCTGACTAATACTAAACTGAAAAGTTTTATGACAATCTGACGTTTAGTTCTCAAATTACAATGGTTTTAGTAAAACAACTTTTGCTATTTTTAAAACAATGGATAAAAAGGAATTTCGTGTGTTGATAAAACATTGTTTTTGATAAAAAAAAACCGAGCAGTGGCTTAATAAGCGCTATACACCCACCCCTCCTCACCGGTATCTTACCACCTATCCAGTGATACTTAGAAGACCGCCGTTCAAAAACCATTTCAGATCCACTCTTGACATTTTCATATGTTATTTTTGAAAGTGTAGTGTTGCGTATTCTTGAGAATTACCTCGGACAATTCTACTACAATAACATCGACAGATAATCCACTACTAACAACTTCGGGTGGTGGGTGACAAATCAAAACATAAACAAAGATCAGAATAAACAACTGGTTTTATCATGGCGAACTTGCCGCTAATCGAGATCAAGGAGCCCAGAAGAAGACTATCAGCCACGTGCCCATATCAAAGTCGTTTGCAGCCCTGTCTCACATCTCGTTGCAAACAGCATCACAGGAATCTCTGAAGCAACATGCTCCATGAACGTTCAGCGGAGGATCACACTACATCTTCATCTGCGAAGGTTTCAAAGTGCTCACGCCCAAAAGACGAAAGTTCCTTGCAGACCAATAAAATGCGTGTTTCAACATTTTGGGACGACAACTCCTGCGCGACTGCCGTTCGACAATGTCGCGGACGACACAACTTTCTCCTTCACGTTGGAACAACCTGAATTTGAGAGTCTGCTCAACAGCCGATGCTACTCATTGCCGCTCGAGTCATTGTTAAATCGAAACTCCAACGGAAGTTTGAAGTTTGTACTCTGGTGGGCTCACGGCCCGAGGCCACCTTCATGTCTGAATCGCCCGACGGCATCATTCGTTCCAGTTTACCGTGTCGAAGGTGCTCGCTACCAAATGGCAACAGCGCGATAATAAAATAATAGGAGTCAATATCACATCCCCCAACGAGACGGTCGAGTCTTAAACATCTGTAAATCTAAAGAGTATGAATAAAATCGTCAGTAAAGATGGTCGAGTGTGTTAACAAAGAAACGAACAATCACTTCTTAACTTATGAACGTATTATTTAATTAAAATAATAAGAGTCAATATCAAATCCCCGAGGGAAGACGGTCGTGTCTTTAATATCTATACAACAAGAGACTTTGAATAATATCGTCAGTAAAGACGGTCGAGTCTGTCAACAATGAAATGAATAGTCACTCCTTAACAATTGGACGTTTTATTTAATTAAAATAATATGAGTCAATATCAAATCCCCGAAGGAAGGACTTCGTGTCTTTAATATCTATACAACAAGAGAGGTTGTATAAAATCGTCATTAAAAATTGTCGAGTATGTTACCAATGAAACGAACAGTCACTTCTTAAGAATTGGACGTATTATTTTATTTAGATAATTCGAGTCAATATCAAATCCCCGAAGGAAGACGGTCGTGTCATTAATATCTATAAAACAAAAAGGTCTGAGTAAAATCGTCAATTAAGATTATCGAATGTGTTAACAAAGAAAGGAAGAGTCACTCTTTAAGAGTTGGGTGTATTTATTAATTAATATAATGAGTCAATATTAAACCCCCGAGGGAAGCCGCTCGTGTCTTTACGATCTATGCAACAAGAGTGTCTGAATAAAATCGTGAGTAAAGATGGTTCGGTGTGTTAACAAAGAAACAAAGAGTTACTTTTAAAATGTCGGACGTGTTATTTAATTAATATAACAAGAGTCAATATCCAATACCCCAACAAGACAGTCTTTCCTTTAACATCTATAAAACAAGAAAATCTCAATAAAATCGTCAGTATAGATGGTCGGGCCTTTTAACAAAGAACCAAAGAGTCGTGTGCTTCAAAATGGGGCATATCGGAAGTCGTGCTTAATTGAAACTGTTTAAAATATTAAACCGATTTTAAATCGTGATTAACAATAACTCATTAAGGGGACATCCAGTCATCATTTTTAAAAATTTGGTTTTTGTTTTCAAATGAAAGTACAACATCTCAAAAATGTTACCCGAAAATTTAGACTGAATTCGAAGAAAACTGAATGAGACGGAGTATTTTCAAGCACCGTCCTTCCGAACCGCTTCTATCCTTATTGAGCACTTTTAACGGGTTGATCTCAAAACATCATTCAAAAAACTGATTTTTCTAGCAATTTTTTATGAAAGTACAACAGCTCAGAAATGCTCTCCTGAAATTTGCAGTCGATTCAAAGAAAATTGAATGAGATGGTGCATTTTCAATCCCCGTTCTTTCGATGGGCTTCTATCCGTATTGAAAACTTTAAACGCCTTGATCTCAAAACAATACTCAAATCCGAATTTTCTAGGACTTTATTATGAAAGTAGAATATCTCAGAAATGTTCTCCTGAAATGTTGAATCGATTCGAAGTAAATTGAATGAGATGGAGCATTTTGAAGCACAGTCCTTCCGACCGGCTCCTATCCTTCTTCAAAACTTTAAACACGTTCAAAAAATCCTTCGGACCCACTTCTATCCTTATTGAACATTTTTAACGGTTTGGCCTCAAAACGTCATTCAAAAAATCGATTTTTCTAGCAATTTGTTATGAAAGTACAACAGCTCAGAAATGCTCACCTGAAATTTGCACTCGATTCAAAGCAAATTGAATGAGATGGAGCATTTTCAATCCCCGTCCTTTCGACGGGCTTCTATCCGTATTGAAAACTTTAAACGCTTTGATCTCAAAACAATACTCAAATCCGAATTTTCTAGGACTTTATTATGAAAGTAGAATATCTCAGAAATGTTCTCCTGAAATGTTGAATCGATTCGAAGAAAATTGAATGAGATGCAGCATTTTGAAGCACTATCCTTCCGACCGGCTCCTATCCTTGTTCAAAACTTTAAACGCGTTCAAAAAATCTTTCCGACGCGCTTCTATCCTTATTGAGCACTTTTAACGGGTTGATCTCAAAACATCATTCAAAAAATCGATTTTTCTAGCAATTTTTTATGAAAGTATATCTCAGAAATGCTCACTTGAAATTTGCACTCGATTCAAAGAAAATTGAATGAGATGGAGCATTTTCAATCCCCGTCCTTTCGATGGGCTTCTATCCGTATTGAAAACTTTAAACGCGTTGATCTCAAAACAATATTCAAAAATCTATTTTTCTAGGACTTTTTTATGAAAGTACAACATCTCAGGTATGTTCTCCTGAAATGTTGAATCGATTCGAAGAAAATTGAATGAGATGGAGTATTTTGAAGCACTATCCTTCCGACCGGCTCCTATCCTTGTTCAAAACTTTAAACGCGTTCAAAAAATCTTTCCGAGGCGCTTCTATCCTTATTGAGCACTTTTAACGGGTTGATCTCAAAACATCATTCAAAAATCGATTTTTCTAGCAATTTTTTATGAAAGTACATCTCAGAAATGTTCACCTGAAATTTCGAGGCAATTCGAAGAAAATTGAATGTGATGAAACATTTTCAAGTGCTGTCCTTCCGACCGGCTTCTATCCTTATTGCACACTTTTAACGCTTTTATGTTAAAACCGCATTCAAAAAATCGATTTTTCTACACATTTTTTATGAAAGTACAACATCTCAGGTATGTTCTCCTGAAAAATTGAGTCGATTCGAAGAAAACTGAGTGAGACGGAGCAGTTTCAAGCTCGGTAGACATAATATCTCAAAAAATAAAGATCCGATCATTCTACATATTTACACACTTCATTTAGCTAAACTCTATTCGGGGAGGACGAAGGATTTTGTTTTCAATGACTAGATCTTCTTTTACAAAAAAAAAAAATTGTCGGAAATTGGGATTTTGAATTTAAAATTCTCTTAAAAATGTTTGAATCTAATTTTTTACAAAACTCTTAGTCCATTCCCGACGTAGAGAGATAAAGAACGGAATCTCTTTCCCTTTTTGATTTCAGATGATCCTGTCCACGAGAAGTGACTTTTTTCAGGGCTTGAGGAATAACTTTTATAATTATTAATATTTTTTATAAAAAGATAACCAGTTATCCCTCACTTGATAATAAACATTATGCAAAAGTTTTTAAATAACTATATTTAACCGTTTTTTCTTTCAAAAAAAAATCCAGAAACAGTTGTTTTAATGCTAATAAACATTATGTAAACAATGTTAAATAAATATATTTGCCCGTTTTTTTTTTTTTTTTAAATCAAGGAAAAACTTTTTTTTCCCCTAATGACTGCATATGCAAACAATATCTTATTCCAGTATTATTGGGTGCATTATGCTGTAAAAATTCATAAACACGCCTATTAAGCTTCCAAAGGTTACTAAAAATGATGTATAATAAAAATGATGTATTATATTTTTAATATATTTATAATAAAGGTCTTTAATTGTGTTTAATTTAACAAACAAAGTGTGTGTGGTGAGTTTCCAGTGTAATGCGGTTTCATTTAGTGTAGGAATTGCTGCTTTGTGATTATATATAAGTGCATACAGAGCAGAGACGTTACATAGTCAAGTCATGGATGTTGCACTGGTCTACGCGAAACTCTTTTTTAAATAATATCAGTATATTACCTGGGTTTTTCATTTAGTGCAAGGATTACTAGTCTCAAACGCTGCAGCATAGTTTACAGATCTTGCAATGGTCTCGTGTAATTTTTTTTTTTTTTTTTTTTTTTCTTATACAAACGCGCGCACAAAATGGGATTTTGGAGTACCCTTAAATGTCATTGCAATGGCCAGGCCTGAAAAACCAATACTGCCCCAAAATGGAATGCAAGAAGAGATCCGCCATGGATAACCGACAGCTACCAGTATAGAGATTATGCTCAGGTCTCATTTTCCCCATAACGAAAATTGCGCCACTATCACACGATAGACCTACTAATAAACTTACTTTAAAGTGTGAACAGATTTGGTTTATTGTAATAGGGCCAGAAAAAGTACAAAGGCACATAGAGTATAGAGGAGTCAATTGTGTGGCTTGGTGAATGTTTTCAATGGTCGATTTCACTAATGGGGAGCCCGCCAGGCGAGGTTATTTGCTGCTAGGCAAATTTCAAAATGTTTTTTAGATGATCCTTCTCCATTCTGATATGACGATCATCACACAAACCACCCTGTTGATGATGGCAAAAAGGATGTAATAGCGCAAAAGTAGCGGTTTCTTATTTTCACGAGTCAACCTCACTAACCCGACTAAACTACTGAATTCACTCCACAGTATTGATGCGTGAAGGACACAATAAAGTCACAAAAAACAAATTGACAACAATAAAATGACAATTGAATATTCTCCAACTCTTTTTCGTTGCGCTCTAGACACTCAGACACACATGTGTGAAGGTTCGTTATTGATCACAGACAGAATTGATCAATTTCACTACCGAAATCTAATAACAAGGCTATCGAGAAATGAACGTCCGCAGCTGGGATCATTGGTGGTTTTTGGGTGTTGTTTGTAGATTTAACTCAATCCTTTTTATTTTTCTCATCATTTTTAGTAATTCTGTGACGATTTCACATCCTCTACAATTTAGAGAGCTTGCACCTCTACAATAAAACAATAAAACTGTCAAATTTCAAGCTTTGGTATGGTCCAACGTTCAGTGCGGACCAGTAAAGACTTCCCTTCTGGACGCATCTGAAACTTCTCTCCCGGAATTCTATGTATGTCCAAACCCTTGACACCTTTGCAGTGAGGAGCAAGTTTATGAGCGTCATAGATTTCAATAGAGACTTTCAAATTGCAGATATATTTGATCACCTATATAGATTTTGATACTTTTTCTCCACTGTTAACCATACGAAGTACATATAAATGTCATCACCAAGAAGAAAGTGTTGCCAAATCCTTCACAAATAATGCTCTCGAGATCATTTGTAAAATCGTATTCTCCCTCACGTCATACTATCGTCAATAAAATATTATTCCAGCAAAGGAAGACCTACAACACCCTTGTCGTCAAATAGTTTCGAGAACATGTCGAAAAACTGACAGTCGCCACGACCTTCTTCATCACGTAACATATACTACCCATCTCACCCACTGTGCAGTCTCATGGAAACCCGTCATTTTCCAGATCAATCAACTGCCGTACATGGAATAGACGTAACCAGCTACTCATTACTTTAGAAAACCGCCGTTCGAAACTGACGACAAAATGATTGTCATTCTCCTTGGACTGTGATAAAAATGTATCTAGCCAGGACACAAACGTACTTCTAATACTTCCAAATCTGTAGAGCTCCTTTTGGAGGACCAAAAACGCCCGTACGCTTTCTCAGCGCTCAGTTTCAACAATTTAAATGGTGTCTTGAGTCCATGTGCTGCTGTTGTTTGCCTTGTGGTCCCTGCTGCTGTTAAAATCCCAATACTAGTGGTTAGGGCTGCTACAGTTTCTATGTTACTATTGCCACCACTGCTGCCAGGAATGATAATGCCACTACACGATGGTTGGTCCTCCTGCTCCACGCCGCATGATTACGTTGTTGTCTTGCTGCGTCTGTGTGATCGTTGCAGTAGTAACCAACTCCACAACACGCACCCGAGTTGCTGTTCATAAACTCTTGTATGAAAACCAGACGAACAAGCAAGTCCTGCGGGAGCGGTTACAACGTAATGGCATTTTAAAAGTGTCCCTAGAGCTGCATACTCCGTTCACACATTTCATCTGGAACACGCCGAGCATCCACTCTCTCGCCCACCCTCGCCTATCCAGCCTCATTCCCCACATCGTCCTGCACGATAATATGTTGCACAAGTCGGCCCAACAGCCCCCCTTCTAATAAGGATACAAATCTTACATGTTTATCATATCTCTGGGAGTGAGCTGTGCTCGGCAACGAGGTGGTTTCAACTTCAACTCCCTGCCTTTGATGGAGTACAGCAGCAACAAAAAAAAGGGAAAGAAAAATCAAACAAAACCAAAAAGCACTAAAAAGATGAAGAAAAAAGGACGAAATAACGGAAATAATCAAGAAAAAATGTAGAAAAAGTGCTTTTCAAATAAGCAAAAAAAAAGAGGAAAAAAAATAGAAGAGGAGTGAAGAAGAAAAAAAAGGGATAAATGGTGAGCGGCAGGGGACTGTAAGGGTCTAATGAAATTTTTCACGCTTCAAAAGAAAATGTATCCCCGTATCCTGTTTCCTTTTTTGTAAATACACAAAAGAAGAAGCACAAGGATAAAAAATTTTAAGCACACAAACAAAACAAATTTAAGCACGGCCAGGGAGGCAAGCGACAGTCGGGCATAAAATGAGATGGAACTGAACCAAACCGACGTGGGGATGCAAATATTATATATAGGCGGGAAAAAAACGTCCAAAACGATGGAAATTGTAACGAGTTCTGTGAGTGAACGAGTTATCCTCCTTTAATTGCTCAAAATTGTTATTAATCTTGTTAAGGTTTTTCGTATGTCTATACGCCTACGTCTGAGCTTGACAAATTATCTCAGCGAGTGAGCTCGTGGTAGATGCTTTCTATCCTTGCGGCACAGGAAAGACTTCCCTTTATTCAAAACACAATGAATAAGAGCTCGTGCCTTATGGTGTGGAATCATACAGGAAACTCTTGGTTAATGCTGCGAGCTAAGCGAACTCATGCCGGCGAGTGGTGCGTTGTGAGACATAAGTCCTTTGCATAAAATTAATTCAGATTGGGCAATTGAACCTCCTTAACTTTGTTTTTCTTATTTGCTTTCTTACAATTTACGAAAGAAGTCGAATGTTTCGATGAAGTGATTTGGGGATTACAATCGTTTATATTTTTGGCAGCTTGGTGTCAATATGTTCGGCATGTTGCGACGAGATCAAATTACTTCGAACGGAGAAAACCGCGACAGTTTCCTGTTTGTGGTGTAACTTCTTAGGCATTAGGCATCTGTGCGTTGGTTCTTGCAATTGGTCGCTTCTATAACGGAGGTCAAATACGAGGATTGGCTATGTATTAACTATGAACACGATGCCATCCATGAATCAACATGTGGTAACAACGTCATTAAGATATATGAAAATACCTTCGGTAACGAAGTCCATTAAATTACATTCACACAAAAAGCCTAAGGTAATACGGAGGTCGTTTTCAAATATTTAAAAAAAAAAAAAATTAATGTCCACGGAACACGATGCCATCCACAAATCAACAAGCATGTAGAAACAGTAGATATAGAAAAACTGTTGGCACAGTTGTTCATTGAACTACAATCACCCAAAAAACCTACGGTACTATGGGAGCGGTTCAAAACGTCCATAGAAAAAAAATTTCAACAAAACGTCCTTCAGGGAACACTGTTCCCTCATTGAATAAACGAACATGGGACAAAAATACCATTAAGATATACGAAAATTTCTTTGGCACCGTTGTCCATTCAATTACAATCACCAAAAGAAACCTAGAATGATACCAGGTTCGTTCAATAAATCCTTAGAAAAAAAAATTCTGATGAGGAAGTTTTCTCTTCATTTTTTCGCTGAACCAGTAACGACACGAAGAGATCGAACCCTCACTGGCGGCCCCACCATCAACGGAGGTGGCACCTGTATTCTAGTTAATAGCGAACTTCGCCATGAAGCTATTGACCTCCCACATTTCGAGTCCATAGAGGTCTCCGGCGTCGAACGGCATCTAGCTAATAACGGTAGAGTGAACATATACTCTGTATACCACTCGCAGAAAACCAATAATGGCCCCATTAATCATGGGGATATCGGCCAATTAATAACGTCCTCGGGGCATACACCCTTCATCATAGGCGGCGATTTTAACTCCAGACATCGCCACTGGAACAACTCGGTCTCTTGCCCAAATGGCACAAAATTGTACCAATGGTACACCGAAAACTCGCATGCCCTAAATTTTGAAATAGTGGCACCTATTGTTGGCACGCGAGGTAACTCAATTCTGGACATATTTTTTGTGTCCAAAAATTTACTTCCCCAAATCACTCCTCTCCAAGTATCGGCGGGTGTATCTGACCACAACGCTGTGACCACGTTCATTCGCAGCTATCGAGCATCGCAGGCTCATATCAGATACATAACCGATTATGGGCGCGCAAAGTGGGACAACTTCAATGTCACATTCAACGAAAAACTCCACCAACTCTCTCTTCCCACTGGCAGGAACCTAACGACGGTTAAGATAAATAACGCTGTTGCTCGACTACACGAGATTCTAGTTGAAACTTCGGAGACTCATGTCCCGAAGTACAAACTTGAAAAGACATCGGATTCCCCATGACGACTTCACTCTTCATCTCATTCGGGAGCGTAAAAAGCTCTGCAGAATGAGATACCGTCACCGCTTCACGCAAAGGAAGCCACTATTGCGATCCATTGTTCACAATATTGGCACACTGATAAAACAAAGAATCCAAAACAATCGCACCCGACAATTGGAAGACAAACCGAAGGGTATTCAGATGGACCAGAACATTTCTAAAAATGTTAAAAAGATATGTGGCATTTCTCGTATTACTGGGCCAATCATGCACAACGGTCTTGTTGTCAATGATGATCATCGGTACTACAACCGAGATCCGGTCTTGGCCTTATTTAGCAAGCCTCGCGACTTGTTACATTTTCCATAATAATTTGTTTTTACGGGCAAGATTATTAGCCTGTTGTCAATAATGATGCCAATAAAGCAAACATCATCGGAGAGACCTTTGAACATAATCACAAGCTCACTGTCGAGGATGGCGACCAGAACACTAATGCAGTAATTAGTTCAGGGGTTCACAATAAATTCGACAATTTTAACGAGCCAATAGTTTCCTTCAACTCAGGTAACAGAGCATACTTCGACGACACACGCGATAATAGTCACGGTTTCGTCACACCAAATACCCTACAGAACCTAATTAAATCTCGAAACCCCAAGAGGTATCGACAACATGTCCTACCACTCGTTGTGAAGGCTTTCTGCTTTATTCTTTATAAAGCTCTCAATTCTGCTCAACCACGCCTACAACGTGGGGTACTTTCCCCAAACTTGGAAGCATGCTATTGTTTGTCCAATAGCAAAAGTTGGTAAACCAACATATCACCCCTCAAGCTTTCGTCCTATTTCGCTTCTCACTTGCATCAGCAAAATATATGAAAAATGCATATACGAGAAGCTAAATAACTTTATCAGTGCCACGAATCTAATACCTGTTTTCCAGTTTGGATTCAGAAGAGCGCACAGTACCACTATGGCTCTCAACATATTTCAAAACCACGTCTGCGTGCGCCTCTTCAATAAGGAGCCCACCACTGCGGTGAGCCTGGACATCGAAAAGGCGTTTGACACGACGTGAATCGAAGGTCTCACTTCTAAATTACTGAATACTGGCCTCAGTAGAACACTGTGTAGTATCATCTACCAGTTCGTTCTAAACAGAACCTTCCAAGTTCCAGTGAATGGAAAGCTTTCCCGAACTTTCAACGCCGCTGCAGGCGTACCACAGGGCTGCATTCTAGGCCCCATCTTATTTAATATCTACACCTCAGATATTCCTCGCCCTGTGGGCGGGAGAGTTAACCAGATATGCTCTGCGGATGACGTCCTAGTATACACGTCATCCAAAAGCCCTAAACTTGCAACAAATCGATTCAACCGTCACCTAGACGAACTGTATCAGTATTACAGTCGATGGAAAATCCGACTTAACCTATCCAAAGCAGTAGCTATCATTCTAAGTAGTAAACACCCCCAACCTACTTCTCGATATTCACAGAATATTCGAATACAAATAGGAGGTTCTAAGATTAGACCACAGGACAGGATGAAATATCTTGGGATCATCTATACCGCAAAAATGAATTTCACCAAACATGTGACCCACATTCTTCAAAGGGCCTCGGTCGGTCTAAGCAACTGCACAACCTCTTGAAGTGGAGCAACAAAGTTGACACCAAAGTTAAGCTTCTCTGCTATAAGCAGCTAATCCGATCTGGAATATCGTACGCCTTTCCCATATGGTCTTGCATATCTTCGGCTCAAATGGAAAGACTTCGAGTTTTCCAAAGAAACCTCCTCAGAAGATGCATCAACCACTCTAGAAGGCCTGACGGTCACCATTACCCGAACTCTCACCTATACAAAGGTGCCTCCATTACCCCTATTGACGAGTACTTACTACAATTAGCATACAAGTACCTCGAAAGCATTCAGAACAGCGAGAACCTACTTGTACGGGAGTCTTGCGTTCTTGATCCTTCTCTCTCTCTCGATCTCTTCGGATCATCATCATCATCATCATCCACACTACAACCGGGATCCGGTCTGGGCCTTATCTAGCAAGTCTCTCCACCGGTATCCGGTCCATATCCCAGACTTGTTAAATTGTCCATAATAATTCGTTTTTTCGGGCAAGGATATTAGCCTTGTGCCAAGATCTCTTCGGATCAGACCACCACAATTTCTTCTTCAATACAAAACTGAAGAAAGCACCCTTCCCAACAACATTTCCCTCTACAATAGAGGATTCCTGGATCCATCCCGTAGGGTATACCGCTAACATACCACACGCACACACGCACGCATAGTACAAGACAGCACAAACATACACACACACCGACCAAAGCGCAGATCATCAGACGCCAAAGACGTGATCTGCGTTTACTACCACACCCAAGGCCTACCGGTCTTGTACGATTTCTTTCCCACTATCCATCCATCCAAGTAGTCACAAAACACCTGAACTAACCCTGTCCATACTATCCTTAGATACCTCCCCCCCTTTTTCTTTTTCAGATATCTCGAGACCAAGCCCAACATCTTCACGATGTGGGTGATTCTGGTTATCACAAGATGACCAGAAGCCAGAGACAAGATGAAGGACACATCTGTCCTTGTCTCGCCAAAGTCGGCCTCTCGCCACCAATTTTTTTTTTTTTTTTTTGATTCGGGACGAGTCAGTGTCAAGAGGCCGAGCCACGGCCTACTCTCTTGAAGAACCACCCCACCCCTAGCCTCGATAACATCAAAAAAATATCCCAATTTCATCAGAACCCATTCTATTAACCCAGCACACCAGGCATTTTCCAAGTCCTTTTATTCTCTCGTTTCTACCCAACCATCTACCGTCTCAAATAATTCTAGCCACTCATCACGTTCCCCCTCCTTAGAAACCCTCATCCGCACCCATCATTTCCAACCCATTTTGGCCCCGTCTTCCCTCCCTCAGTAGAAATCACACAGCTTACCTCCGAATCATCTGATTGCCGCTACGCATTGCCACTGATACAGAAAGACATTTGAAAAAATTCGTCTCTTTCCAGCGTATCTCCACGACAAATCTGATTCTGTCTGCTACGAAGGCAAAACCAAAAACAGTGTCAAACTCTCTATTCAACAAGAAGGTTTACCTACTGGCGTTCCCAGTCTCTACAAACTATTCGTAAAATTCTACGTAATTTTCAATTTCATCATCATCATCGGCACTACAACCGGGAACCGGTCTTGGCCTTATTTAGCAAGTCCTGAGGCTTGTTAAAATGTCCATAATGATTTGTTTTTTCCGGACAAGGTCATTAGTCTTGCGCCAGAGGCTCCCCGACGGGGAGTCGAACCCCGGTCTCCCGCGTGACAGGCGGGTATACTAACCACTATACTATCGAGAAGCCCAATTTTCAATTTATCCCCTCATAAAGTGTCGAATGACCTTAAAGCTTTCGGCGACTTCATTCACTCCAGAACGTTATCACATCAGCGTAGTAATGCCGACCTCAACAAGTTTTTTCGTGGTTAAACCCCTACCTCCCAAAACCGTCACTATATTAAATATCTTGGTGTTATACTCGACAACAGGTTCGCTTTCAAGGAACACCTGAGGAAAACGAGTAAAAAATGGCAAGAGTATACAAAGTTTTAGCGAGACTGCTACCCAATGTTGGAGGACCCCAGCCCCACATAAGGAAACTTATAACCAGTGTCAACACCTTCATTATAATGTATGCAGCTCACATATGGGCAGAAGCCGCACAGTATAAGTCGTACATGAGGGGAGTTAAATCAGCACATAGGCTGCAATCACTAAGAGTATGCTGTGCATTCCGAACGGTATCCGAAGATGCCATAAATGTTTTGGCCGGAAGGACACCACTTGACATTGCAACTAAAGAAAACGCTGCATTGCATAAGGTCTCCCAAGAGAATCGTCGGAGAATGCGGTCACAATTAGAGCTCTCAAGCCTAAGAGAATGGCAGCAAAGGTGGGATTCTTCCACCAAAGGAAGATGGACCCACACCATGATACCTGATACAGAAACATGGGTGAAAAGAAAACATGGCGAGCTGAATTACCATTGAGTCAGCTAATATCAGGACATGGATGCTTTCGGCAATAATTGCTCAGGTATAAACATGTGAATCACCCATACTGCTTGTATTGCGAAGGCAAAATAGAAAATGCGGAACACGTACTCACAGAGTGCGTGAGATTTGGGACCGCAACGAACGATTTTGGAGAAACATATGAGACGGACAGTTACTCCGGGAGGAGTAAGAGAATACATGCTGAATTCAAAACAGGCATAGTCCGTGGCAAATGATGTTCTATGTGACATGATGCAGCAGTTGCGACGCGACGAGAGGAGTTACATATGAATTCCGTCCCGCCCCGCGATGAAATATCTAAAAGAAAGTTCCGCGGGGATCAACGGGAATATGTGCCTGGCAGGAGATAGTTTTTGTCGGTAAAAGTCCGGCATGCCACTGGATCGGTCAGAGGTATCTTTTGAACATTTTCACCTTCCTACCGAAAACAAAAAAACAAAAAAAAAACTCCCAAAACCGACTGTATAACTCCCATTACCCTCTATTATCAAAACGTAAGAGGTCTTCGCTCAAAGGCCCAATCCATTCTGAAAGACTGCCATGCCCTGTTGACATTTTCGCTTTAAGCGAAACGAACTGAATCCCCAGCATTCATAATCTGGAACTGTTTCCTCCCAAGTTCAACATCTTCCGCGATGATCTCATCTATCTGGCCACTGACTTTTCCCCAGCCGAGGTGTGCTCATCGCTGTCCATGACAGTCTCGATTCGCCACTTACATCCTCCTTTCCTTTTCATACCTCTTCCAAGCTGGACTTTGTGACAGTCAAAATAACTCTTCCTAGAAATCGAACTTTGTCATGTGCTTCTATATCTTGCTACCCCAGCCTATCGAAGTATACGAGCTCGCTCTTAATGCTATCGACCACATAATCGAGCTGAGTAATTGTGAAGACATCATCGTCCTTGGAGATTTTGATCTTCCACAACTCAATTGGGCTTTATCTGACGATCAATTACACTTCACTACCCACCCCACCCCTGCCAAGAAATGTCTCTTCACTGATCGACTAGATGCTTCTTGCCTCTGTCAAGTCAGCAACGTTCCAATCCTCTTGGGTAGATACATTAGCCTCACGCAGCCCCCTCGTCCTTATATCTATAGTATCTATAGACTACCACCACCCACCTCTTCTCGTGTTCTTCTTTCAAGTCCACTCGCCTTCGAAGCTATCATAAGGGAGAGAAGAATCATAGCAATTAATCAAACCATTTCATAGGCTCCAACTTGCACACATTTAAGTCCGAATTCTGAAATTTTGAGATTTCCCACCGAATTATGACACTATAACCATCACACAAACAAACACATTCTCTCAAAGCGAAAGGAACCAATAGAAGTGTCATCGTTTTTGTAGTGGCTACGAAACTCCACAACCCTCCATTTCACATCCCCGTCAGCATCATTAGCAGTTTAATCGGAAACAGCGCGTATTAATATCAATCAATGAACCTCGTGTCTAACCCTTCTTCGAAAAGCAAGAGTATCACAAGCATCGCCCAACTGCAAGGCCAGTACGATGACTACGGCCATATCCGCCGCTCTACAATGTTGTGCAGACCGCAGCAAAAATACTATTACCATAACCAGATATCCAATTGCCCAACCCCGATGAGACAGTGAGATACCATAAGCACTCCAGCACTCCATGCACACCACCACTGGGAGTGGTCGTATTTGTGATATCAGCAGGAACGATGCCACCACCTGAAACCTCAGCTGAGCTGTAATCCGCTTCCATCCCATTTCGGAAATCGCAGGTTTTCCTGAAGTCACAGGCAAACGTTTTCATTCACTGCCAGGATAACACATGTCAGCATAAAATTTCACAATCACGTTCGCCAGGATATTATGAATCCCGCGTTTGTCACTCTTCGAGTGGACGACTGGACAGGTGGTTTCGATGCCTGAACGTTCGTTGCAATTGATAATCCCTAAATATCAATCTGACTCAAAGTCGGTCTCTCGTCCGTAATATCTGCGAGTTGGTAAATACGAATGTAGCCGAGCACTTCCGGATGTACGAGCAAATATCCTGATGACTTGCACCACCTGTTGATAACTCTGTAAATTACAATTCAAAATGACGTGCATTTTGACGGTATAATGTGTGGCTTCCGTTAACACCAAAAGCGCGTTGCTGGGCCATGGCGCACAAAAGGTAATTGTACCTAACAAAGGCTAACGTAATTGATCTGGACTGGGGTATGGGGCGGAAAAAAGAGATAAAGGGATAATGGAAGAGAAAGAGATAAAGGGATAATGGAGGGAGAGCAGGAAGGCGAGAATAATGTCATAAATTGCGACATTTTTAATATTCGCCTACAATATCGAGTCTTACTGCAACATAGGCGGGTAAATCGGGGGAATGGAGAATGGAAAATGGAGACGATAAGCAGAAAGGAATGTGCTCCAATATAATTTGTGCGTGAATACACGGCTTATCAAATCAACAGGGAACGAGGCAGGACATACGCTGCTGTGTCGAAATTCCAATTTTAGATTTCGGCAGTGGAATCCATGATAGGTGCTTTAACCAAAGACGAGAGGAGTAACAGATAAACTCCATCCTGCCCCGCGGTTAAATATCTATAATATATACCAAAATATCTATAAAACGATAAAAAGTTCCGCTGGAAACAATTGGAATATGTGCTGGCTTCAGCTAATACATATCCGGCATTCGTCGGAATCGATCCAGCGATGTCTTTTGAATACTTCTACCGTTCTAGAAAAAATAATAAGACAAGATTCCAACGATCCTATCACATAGACGCAAGTCGATAAATTCTCGAGGATTATTTCCAAGCTATGACAATGGAGCATTTCAAGTATGATCAGAGTTTCGAAGACTATAATTCTCCGGGAGAAGAAAAACTGCAGAAATTCATCAATGGCACTTTGGATACCAGTCTCGAGTATGTAGACCTCAATTATTTAAAGCTAACTGGCTCCTCGCTGCCTTGTTTTAAACGTAAAACGAGGAATGGCGAATTTTTAAATATTCCCATAAACATGAGGTCAAATAAAACCCACATTCAGTCCAGTGTAGTTGAAGAAACTGCACCGAATGTCTCTCGTTTCTACGCCAAATCTACCGCTAGGAATATTAACATTAGCCACCATACGATGCTTAATCTTTTCAACAGTGACACACACCTCAAGTTTTTTCTCCTACCTTCCTTGAAATCATTTCATGGCATCCTTGGAAATGATGGTTCAAAAGATCTATCTGTTGTGATTAATACAAAGGATAACTGCATGAAAGTTCTTCATAAAGTTAAAATTAAAATACATCACACTCCCTTTCCAACCGTCGTCGAGTTTAGATCGTCGCGAATTGTGTTCAGGACGTGTAACATCAGTCCTACGTTACAAAATTATATTACATCCCCTTTGTGTAATAGTGCAGTGAAAAAAACAAAAACCAAAAAAAAAAAACAGACCAGACCCTTGTGCAGTGTGCTGTGTTTATAAAACAAAAGAGTAGTGTAAAACAATTGCAACGAAATGGAATAATGGAAGATACAAATAGTGATATTCTTGCAAACACAATGAAAAGGACACTTATGAAAACAGAGGAATTTTTTCCTAGCTTACCAACAATGAACAATAAAAAAGATCCAAAATTTCCAATTATATCATCCAAGGAGAATGGTAAGCCTATTTCATCTCTAAGCCCATTTTTAATTAAAAAAGTGATAGACGATGTTAGCAAAGAGTATGAACAAATCACGGTTCTACGAGACGGACAATTATTAGTAAAAGCTAATTCTCAAAAAATCGCAGACCGTTTTCTTAAAATAACAAACTTTGGCAACGTGTGTCCCGTTTATGTAAAATTACATTAAAAATTAAATGAATGTCTCATAAACATCTCGGAAGCGGAAATAATAGCCGAAATGGGTCAACAAAAAGTCACAGATGTGTACAAATTTACCAAAGTAGATGACTGTAAAGTGCGAAGACCCTCCGGACTTATGTTATTTACTTTTAACCTATTCCAACCACCGAAGTCGGTTGACATCGGTTTTTATAAAGCTAAGGTCAGCGAATATATCCCCAACCCCATGAGATGCCGCAACTGCCAACGACTCGGCCATACCACAAAACGCTGCGCCAATACCACAATGTGCGAAAAGTGTAATCTTCCACCTCATAGCCCCGTAAATTGCAGTCGCACTATGTGCGCAAACTGCTCGCTCCCTCACTCGGCCGCGAATAAAACCTGTTCCTTGTATATCCAAGCGAAAGAAGTTTTAACAATAAAAACCACAAACAAATGTTCAATGGGCGAAGCCAAACGAATTTATAAGGAAAAAAATATCCACAAACCTGATCAACTTTCAGGAAGCTTTGCAGATACACTAAAATCGAGCCAATTACAAGGACCCTCAACGGAACAAAACAAACAAAAAACTACACCCAAGGAATCCCTTCCAATCAGCTCCTCCTCATCTGCTACAATCAACAGTATTCAAATTGCATTGCCCCACAAGCCAAAAAAGTCAATAACACATAACCCAACAAAAGCAATTTCGTCTATAACACCACTAATCCAACGAACACCATCAATTCAATTAACGCCATCAACTCAACAAACATCATCAACTCAACTAACCACATTCGAACCCTCACAACTACAAACAAGTTCGCCAACAAACAACCAAACTGAAACCATTCCACAAACCACGACAAGCTGCTCTGCTAATAGCCATTCACAAAATCAAGATCTAAGCACACTAGCACGGCTGAACGCCCAAAACTCACTCCAAAACAAAAACCATTCACCATTCTACAATGGAACATGAACGGTTATACCAACAACTTTGACGAACTAAACATTCTAATTAAAGACTATAACCCACATATAATATCACTGCAAGAAACGCATTGTCCAGTCAATACCACACCATTCATCCCTAAATCCTATGTAGGCTACTTCTACAATTCACCTGCAAACACATCACACAAGCAAGGAGTAGGATTACTAATCAAGAAAGGTACTTCCCACAAGATCGTCCCTATCATTGCAAATATCCAAACTCTCGTTGTAGAAATACAACACCCTTTACATTTTACCTACATTGCCTTATATCTCCCCACAAATCAGCCATTAAATAAAAATGATCTTCAGGCTGATCCTACTGAATGACGGTTCGCCTACTCACCTTTCTATCCACAATACCCTCACTCATATAGACATCACTTGTTGCTCCCCAGAATTGGTTCCGAAAACTTCATGGCAAGTTTTAAACGACCTCTACAATAGTGACCATTTCCCCGTCTTAAGCATAATAAATAATCAGCAACCGATAGCCCATCACATCAGATCTCCAAAATACAAAACCGATTCCGCCAACTGGGCACTTTTTGAAAGAAAAGTTGACGAATTTCGTTCAAGCAATTCCCCCACACCTGACACGAATCACGAAGCTGCGCTAATCAGCAAGCAATTAGATCCGCTGACAATATCTCAGTGCCCCAAACAAATATCACAACCAAATCAGAAACCAGGCAACATGTACCTTGATGGAACTCCGACCTAACGCTTCTCAGAAAAAGCAAAATGTCAGCCCTCTCTGAATTTAAAAAAAGACCAACGCAGGTTAATTTTGTTGCATACAAAAAAGCGAATGCACAATTTCGTAGGAAGATGAAAGAAAGCAAAGCAAAAAGCTTTCTTCAATTCACTTCCTCAATCAATCCAACATCCTCCACAACCACAATATGGCATAAAATACGCAGCTTAAGTGGTAATCACAATCCGACAATTATGTCATCCCTTAATTCCGAAAATACTACAATCTCGGTCACAGTGGAAATAAGCCAACTGTTGTATTCCAGAATACTACCCTTATTAGATTTTTAACACTGAATCTCATTACTTTTCTAACACACCTTTAAAACTAACTCTGTTCATATCTAATTCTCACTTAATACATAACATTAATAAACTTTCACAATATTCTATATCAAGCCTGTTACAGCACATTTAATAACATGCCCCTTTTCATAACATGCACTTTGATTTTCGTTCAAAGTTTATTCAAAATTAAAAGTCACAGAGACAAAAGGAATACTTTGAAAAAATTTGTTTTGTTCACATTATAATTTCCAACCAATTAGAACAATAAGTAGCATAAGAAGAGAGAAATTTTAATAGTAAAATCAGTTTGAGATTGTAGTTTGAATTCGAAAGTCAGTTGAGGAAGTTGAGTTTTAGAGTTGAGTTAGCTTGAGTTAGAAGTTTAAAGAAATAAGAGTTGAGTTTAATAAAAAGATAAAACATAAAGAAGTTATTAGAAAAGAATAAACAGTAAATTGAATAACAATTAATCCTGCGTTTAATTAAGTTTCATAATAAAAGGTCCCCGCTCTTCCCTCAAAAGAGGAAGCACGGCGCCGGAACCATGACACTGGTGGCAGCGGTGGGATGATCCAACCAAAGGATCCCAAATAAAAACAAAATAAGAAGAAAAAAAAAAATTTTAAACAAAAAAAAAAAATTTTTTTTCAAAAAACACAATGAGAAACTAAAACAGAATAAAACAACAAAAAAAAGTAAACATAAAACAACGAAAAAAAAAAAAAACATAAAACAACGAAAAAAAAAGACCAGGATATTCAACTTCTAGGGCGCGAAGTCTGCCTGGCAAGAATAACAAAATAAAATAAAATAAAGAAAGGAAAAAAAAAGAGGAACTCAACAACACAACAGACACCAGAAAGAAAAAAAGTGACGAACAAGACTGCAAGCAACTTATAGTTATATAACAAGTAGTAAGAAAATTTTGCATATCGATTTTTCTCTCTTCCTTTTTTTTTTGTAGGAATATTTTACTTGGAAGTTTTCCTTTTCAAAAAAATTTGTTTTTTCGATAGAAATTTCTTTGAAAATTCTCTTTTCCGTTTTTTCGACGACATTTCCGTTTTTTTCTTTTTCGTCGAAAATTTTCTTTCTTTACAGCTTTGGGTCCAATTTATCTTTCTTTTCCATATATATATTGAATAATAACATAAAGGCTTTTTTTTTCATAACCATACTTTTAAGAATTGATAACAAATTTTCGCCATACTTTATTTCAAATTTTCACTATTACGAGTCCTTACTACACGAGACAGGCGGCTAGGCAGGGGGAAGAACAAATCCACTCCCAACAGATACACAATAAACCCCCTGAAATGGCTCTCTCTGTCGGAGTTTCTGATGTTTTCAGAATCGTCCCCACCTTTGACGGGAAACCCTGCGACTTAGATAAATTTATTTCCGGGGGAGAGGTTTTATTTAGATCAGTAAAGAAGGCAGACCCGGATATATACGAAACATTTTTAGAGCTAGTCAAAAATAGACTAGAGGGTCCTGCGTATGATCTAATTAGGTATAGCAAAATCACTTAATGGGAAGAATTAAAATGAAAAACTAGAATCGGAATATAAAGAGGAGCAATCTCGGTCGACGGCTCACAATGAGTTGATTTCTCTGAAACAACACTTCAGAGAAACCGCTCGGGAATACGGAGATAGAGTTGCGAATGCTCTGAGGATTCTGAACTCTGCCACGTGTGAAATAACAGCAGACGCGGTGGTTAGAGAATTCTTGATGGAAGCAAACTCAAAATTGGCCGTGCAAATATTTGAGGATGGACTAAAGAACGAACAATTGAAAATACTAGCTAAGGTCCATGGGGGAAACAGTTTAAAACAGTCGATTGCCCATGTAGTAGCGCATGCTGCTCGAATGGACAACTCTCCCAGGTCATATCAATATAATGAAAATCCTAGATTTAATCGTATAGTCTGCCAAACCTGTGGTAAGCCAGGGCATACACAGGACACATGACATCGAAACATGCTGTCCACTTATTCGAATAGACAACCCATAAAAAGGGAATATAACATTTTATGCAATTTCTGTGGACGGAATAATCACACCGAGAACGAGTGTAAATACAAGATATCTAGGAATGGATCGTTTTTAACAAATTACCAACAAGGTACAACAACGCGTAACCCATTCCGAAATAATGCTACAAACTCTGAAAATCGTGTATTGTAAAGTTAAAATCGTCTGTTATTATATAAGTTTAAAACGGAGGGAATTAGAGTCGCCAATACAGACTAATTTTGTTTTTATTTTTGTTTTTAATGTAATTTAATTTTCTCAAATTATATTAAAAAACGACGTTTCGATCATTGTATTTGATCGTCATCAGGTCTAAAAAAGTTAAAAATGATGTTAAAACTTAATATTTAACCATAAGACACACATTAATTAATTTAAACCAAGCTTACCAACAAAATGGAAACAGGAAAATTACAATATAAATTAGTTTTACAACAATATTGAAAATAAATTGAACTAAATAAATTAAGTGTTTTTAGTAATTGACTTCTCTTTCAAATTTATTGTCAGAGTAAATTCTATTTATTTAATTTATTTAGTTCAATTTATTTTCAATATTGTTGTGAAACTAATTTATATTGTAATTTTCCTGTTTCCATTTTGTTGGTAAGCTTGGTTTAAATTAATTAATGTGTGTCTTATGGTTAAATATTAAGTTTTAACATCATTTTTAACTTTTTTAGACCTGATGAGGATCAAATACAATGATCGAAACGTCGTTTTTTAATATAATTTGAGAAAATTAAATTACATTAAAAACAAAAATAAAAACAAAATTAGTCTGTATTGGCGACTCTAACTTCCTCCGTTTTAAACTCTGAAAATCGTTTTGGTGAAAATTCTAGGACCACCAATAGACAAAACGATAGACAAAATGTTCACTTTTCTCGGGTGCAAGAGTCGGAAAACGAGGCCTGACGCCAACCAAAATTTATGGAAGACAGACAAAATTTTTCTATTTACAGCATTAGATCTTTGGAAATAGATAACGACAAATTTAACGAAGCCCCTAGCCAAATTTACCTTGAGCCCGCATATTCCTATAAAGCGATACATATAAACGAAGATAAACCTCACCCCAATATAATGACTCCGATTCAGACTACAGTTCTGGAAAATAATTCAGCAACAAAGACTGAAACCTCAGCAGTATTAAAGACTGAAACTTCGGAATTTTCAGAAAAAATACAAACAAAAATCCCTCATATTTCGGCTATCCCAATTGACAACCCCGACACTTCAGCAACAAAGACTGAAAATTCAGCAGTGTTAAAGACTGAAGATCCAAAAGTTGCAATTAAAATCGAAACCCAAGTCAGTTCAACAGCTAACACTGATGAACAAATCTTTTCAGCAGCAAAGACTGAAGGATTGAATGTTTCTACAGCAGATAAAACTGAAGAAATAGTTCAAACAGCAAATAGGACTGGGAACCAAGAGGTTCTGTGGGGCTTTTCAGGGCCCGAAGAGCCATGCATCGCTCGATCCCCACCATTCCCAGCGATGCGACTTACCTTGAAGTCGAATTTTCAGCAAGATTATGCTACCTTGCTACGGCATTAACCGCCAACCAATTCGCTGGAATTAATTCGGTTATCCCCAAGGATAACCGACATAAATATATATTAGGCAGCTTGCCTTTTTTTTTTTAGGTGCTTTTCCAAACCTATTCCCCACGGTCATTCCTAAAAGCATAATTCACGGCAAGATGATCATCTTGCCATGACATCAATTCATCAACCGAGCTTCCGCGACCGAACAACGGATGGCACATATCCACCAACACACGCTGATCTTTCCCTGTGTTATTTTTGTACCCATTCATTGACCTAGCATTATTTCGGGTTGCTTGCACAGCTGCAAGCCAGATTTCCAACGGCATGTCTACGATCTATCTTTCCTTAAGTAAAGAAGATCAAATCAAACATTGGCCTTTCAGGCGCGCATATTTTGCTTGGATCTAAGCATGACCGATTTTATGATCCGTTACCGTTTCTTGGAACTATCACCAGCATCGGTCATGGCCACCAATTTTAGTTTACACAAAGTAAACATTCAAGCGGATACTTTCGCCTGACAGTGCCTTTTCAACGGGATAAACACATCCCTAACATAACATGCATCGAATCATACGACCGAAATTTGTTTATGCTAGATGTTCTAACAACGGCCATGCCCAATGTTCGATACATTTTTTTCAAGATAGATTTCTGCCTTCGGCAAGGGTTTTATTGACTCACGTCAATCAAGAATCTATCCCTTGCGTATGGCGGCAGTTTATCTTGCCCAAACATGTAGCAGCCGATTCGATCTGCTACATGAGTTTTTCTCTTTTTCTTTTGTTTGGACCTTCGCCATTGGCGGCGGATCCTTTAGTTTTTTTTTGGTTTTCGTCGGATGTCTGTAAAGAGTCATCCAACTTGGAGTCAGACGATAGCTACCGAACCGAACGTCACTAGGAAGTCTTGATCTGGTCAGCTGAGAGTATAGAAGTGCGTCGAAAAATTCGCGAGTGGAAAGTTAATTTTAGTTCCAAAATTCGGTATTCCTAAGAAGAGTTCGTATGTTAAATTTCCCAAATAGCATTTTATTGGATTAATGTGATGGATGGAAACAGTGAAGAAATATTTTAATGTAATTTAACAAAATTCAGACATATGTGCACAAATTGAAATAAAAATATTAATTTAAATAAAAATTTAAAAAAATTCAGTGTAGCGTAATAAAACTAATATGAACTTTGAATGGAGGTTTGGTTTTTATTCGTTTGGTTTTTCTTGAGTGACAATTTCTCTGCTGTTCAGTGGGTGTTAGCTGAATCCGCACCCGTGCTTGGTGCATAGTTAAACGAACTCCACAGTTCTAACAGCTAATAAGTCTGAAGAACTATACGAATCAGTAAATGAGACTGAGAAACTAAATGATCCATCAGCAGTGAGTAAGACTGAAAAGGTAAATGTTCCGACAGCAGTTAGAGCTATGGAAAATGACGCCATTAAGCCGAAAACACTAAATATTTTAAACAACGAAAATGAACACAAACAGTTACTCAAACTCGAAATAATGAAAATTGAAAATAAGGATTCAACTAAAATAAGTAATAGAAAAAAAATATATAAATACATTACAAAAAATATATAATTACAACAATAATCATTTATTCAAATACAAAATACACAAAATTAGAAAGTTACACCATCATGTAAGATACTTGGGATCCGTTACTAAGAAAACTTTTGGCAATATTAACTTTTATTCAATCATCGTAGTAATAGGCCCAACACAGTTTTGGAAAATTTTCCATAAATTTAAGGAAACGATACACACATAACAAATGGCCTTTGTTTTTATTCAATATATATGAAATAATCAAACAATTGTAGGAAATTACGGAAATAAAGAAAGAAAATTTTTGAGTTAATATATATTTATATATATTGGAATAAAGAAAGAAAATTTTAGATATATATTGGAAAATTTTGAGTTAATATATATATTAGAAATTTTTGAGTTAATATATATATTCGATCGGAAAAGAGAATTTTGAAACATAATATTAATATTATATAATTAATATAATAAGTATTAAATTTGTTTGGATAAGCAAAGAAAAGGTTCCAAGGAGAAATATTTAAATTTAGTTAATATATAATGTAAATAGACTATTTTGCTAGTGTTAAGAACTTTTTGATTATTGTAACCTTTGATGGAAGATAATTTTGAAAACCATTGTAATTGAACGAAAATTTAAGTCTTTAATTAATCTTAATTTAACCTATAGTTACAAGAAAATTATTCTCTTCAAGGTATTGTATTCCAGAATACTACCCTTATTAGATTTTTAACACTGAATCTCATTACTTTTCTAACACACCTTTAAAACTAACTCTGTTCATATCTAATTCTCACTTAATACATAACATTAATAAACTTTCACAATATTCTATATCAAGCCTGTTACAACACATTTCATAACAGCCCCTTTTCATAACATGCACTTTGATTTTCGTTCAAAGTTTATTCAAAATTAAAAGTCACAGAGACAAAAGGAATACTTTGAGAAAATTTGTTTTGTTCACATTATAATTTCCAACCAATTAGAACAATAAGTAGCATAAGAAGAGAGAAATTTTAATAGTAAAATCAGTTTGAGATTGTAGTTTGAATTCGAAAGTCAGTTGAGGAAGTTGAGTTTTAGAGTTGAGTTAGCTTGAGTTAGAAGTTTAAAGAAATAAGAGTTGAGTTTAATAAAAAGATAAAACAAAAAGAAGTTATTAGAAAAGAATAAACAGTAAATTGAAAAACAATTAATCCTGCGTTTAATTAAGTTTCATAATAAAAGGTCTCCGCTCTTCCCTCGAAAGAGGAAGCACGGCGCCGGAACCATAACACAACTCTTCGCCAAAACCTGGTCGCAATTCTCAGGCAACAATAATTTTCACCCCGAATTCAATCGTAAAAAAATTGAATCCGTTAACAATCCACTATCTTTGCAAACTCCTAACTCTGCAGCTCTACGCATTGAACAACCCATCTCATTTATCGAATTCGAGTCAGCACTTAGTATAACTAAGGGCAAAACTCCAGGGAGAGATCGAATATCTTACCCAATGTTAAAAAACCTTTCGCATTATGCAAAACAAAGAATTATAAAGTTATACAATAAAATACTTGAAACATTACACATTCCACAAATATGAAAAACCGCGGTCTTAATACCTATTCCCAAACCGAACAAAGATAAAGATACGATGGAGGGCTACCGCCCCATATCCTTAATTCCTTGTCCCGCAAAGGTATTAGAAAAAATCGTAGCCAAACGTCTACTCTGGTTTATGGAAACAAAGAAATTGACATCAATCAACCAAGTAGCTTTCAAATCCAACAGAGGTTGCACAGACGCCTTGCTCCACATTGACCACTACACCTCAAAGGCTCTATCCGCCAAAAATCACGTCACAATACTGTGGGTTGTTTCTCATGTAGAATAGAGAAACCCCCCACAGTAGTCCAAGGTTTCCATATCAAGACGCGGCGGTTAGCCAACATGTCACACTGCCTACACGGCACCCATGGCACACATCACCTTCGTTAGCAGCACCACGGACTGCTCCAGAGGCATCATCTTCACAGCTACCCTCCTCATCCTCCAAAAGGCACGCTCCTTTCTGCACAACTTGTCTCCACCAGCGAACCCACAACCGCGGGCCCAGCGAGTCTTCCGCAGACAGCTCCTCTGCGCCCGCCACTAGATCCGACCTTCAAGCGTTGCAGGCCACACTCCGCCGCGAGTTAAATCAAATCCTCGCGAAAGTTCGAAGCGACCATCGAAATGCACATACCCAACGGGTAGGTCGACATTCGCCCCCTCAAAATACCACACCTGTGGATCAAACCACGAGGGATCACGGCGCTCGTCGCTTATATCAGGTGACTGCACGCATCACGTGCAGTTTTTGCCATAAATTAGGCCACCTATACGACGAGTGCCGGAAAAGGCGAAACACACCTTTCTGCCGGGAGTACTGGCAGTATGGCCACGACATTGAAGAATGTCGTACTCGATGCACCACACTACCACAGAACAGGTCACCGTGCCAGCAGAGAGACTCCCAGAATAGAACACATCCGGGAACACACCAACCCTCTGCCTCCAACAGTCCAGCAACATCAAACCCCCGAGTCTATAGCATTCGCAGTTGCTGCGAGTTGTGTGGCCGTACAGGCCACACACAGAACATCTGCAAAGACAGGGTAAAACGGGGATGGCTCGGATTCGATAGCAGCGGCTCACCAACAAGGTTAACGACATACAAGTCTACAACTCCAACACAAACGCGCAAGGCTAAGACTGTACGTCAACGCCAGCCTCCACAAAACTGTACTTCTACCAAGGGCGGCAAACAACTCCCCACACCGACGTATGGACGAAAAATGCCGACCCTAGACTCTGTTCTTCTCCATCCCGCACACGGCACCCCGTCGCTGCGGAGAAAAATTAACACTGGACGTGAAGCTCCTCCATCCCGCACACGCAACTTCGTCACTTCGGATGCGAGCGAGCTACCGATAGGTCACGACCTAATCGGATGTCATACCTGTTGGTCTATGCAAGCAACAACAGGCCAGTGGACCGCACTGCAATCCCTTTGCCCCTGTCGGCAACACACGCGGTACCAACCAGGTCCACTTCCTATACTGGCCCAAGCCCAGCCACCACTCAAATTCTAGACACTTCACCTAACTTCCTTCCTACACCCACCAAGCTACTCCTTCCGACCTACCATTATTTCATGACTACGTCACTGGCGGGGGAGTGCTGTGGGGGGTTTCTCTATTCTACATGAGAAACAACCCACAATTCCAACCAACATTTCCACCTAATTTCGACCGCTTTCAGCGCGTCATACTTACCAATTTCATTTATATGTATTCCCCTGTAAAACATTTCAAACGGACGTATAGCTAAACTCATCATCCTTTGCAGATAATGCATAATTGAAATTAGCTACATAAATGTCATACGGCAACTCCATTCTTGCTAACCATGAGTTTCCCATCGGAAATCTCATAATGTCGGTTAGCAACAACAAGTCTAAAAGAACGACGCTGTTGCATCATAGCAAAATAGCTGGGGTAATTTCAGCGTCTTAGAGTCTGGTTCTCACGCGAATTATTTCCCAAACATCACGGCGTCCTATCGACTTTCCCTCAGATCACCCATTCGCTTGGGATCAATGATCTCTCTTTGCAGGGGAGTAACATCCGCTAGGTTTCCCTCTCATTCGTATTTCTTTCCACGGTTCAATGTGCTCCGACTACACCATAGCCGTACCACTGGGTCATCAGGTCATGTCAGTAGCTGCATCTCATACCAACACACACCTACAAAGCTACCCCGAGATCACAGCATATCATGTTTTCTGTTCTCACATTCTTCATGTCCGTCAATTACCCTATTAACAAAAGTTACTCTTACTTTGACGGGCGTGAGGTTGAGAGAGTAGAGGCGTGGTCTCTTTTGGTTGTCCTGTGTGAAGAAAGAAATATGAATTTCCACCCTAATTCCTTCAGTGACTATCCCATCTCAATTACGATCGGACACGCTGTCTCTCGGGCACAAACTACAAAATTAATAAAAATCAAAAGGCACCATTTTCAAAACAAAAATTACAAAATGAATTTAAATTAAAATAAATCGCGAACAAAAAGACAATAAAATCACCCAAAGTGAAATAAATTTAAATAAATAAAATGTGTTTTCCATTTCCTTCGGAGTAACAAGTGTCGGGGGATTTTAAGTGAATCCTGTGCCATACGTTGGCATCATACTACTGTAGTGCTCTTAAAAGCCCTACCATCTCCTTCCCCCACACCTACATCCAAATCCTAGCAGTAATACACAAAAACCTGAAATTCAATCAAAACCCGAAAAAACCCAAACTAGATCCAAAATTCGCAATAAACGAATCAAATATCCGTTTATCGCTTAACATTTACCTCCACGGCATAATTTAATCTAAAAAACCAAATTAAAAACCAAAATTCACAATAAACGAATCATATATTCGTTTATCGTTTTGCATTTGCCCCACGGCATCATCTAGATTCAAAAACCAGAGATACGTTATCTCAATTTGGTAAAATCCATCAAATTGAACAAACAAAAACCCGAATTCCTTTACATATCCACATCTGCACAATAGTTTCATAGGAATTCAGGAAACTGAATCCTTATCTTAAATAAACACTGAGCATCTCACTCAGGATTCCAAAATCGGGATTTTTGTAGGAAATTGTGTATTTTCGAGATACAAATTTCGATTTGGTTTCACTTATAAAGGTGATGAATTTCAGATTCCAGGATCAGTCTCTAGGTTGGCATCCAACGTTTAAGGACGTCAATCATTTAAATTAAATATTGAAATTAATTAAAATAGTTTTAATTGCAAATACCTCCGTTTTATTGGATTCGGCCGAATATCAGGCCTGTATTCAGCAATCGGTTGTCACTCTTCCCGAAGGCCCCGGAAGCACGGTGGCGACCGCAATGGGTCCCCTCAGGAGCGGTCTTAAGAGGAGACGCTCCCTGAGAGAAGGGCCACAACACTACTACCCCCACAATACTCTCTCTTGATTTTGAGAAAGCATTCGACAGAATAGGCGCTCACACCGTACTTAATAAATTGTTAAAATGGAGAATTGGCAACAATATATATAGGTACGTTAAATCATTTCTAAGCAATAGAAAATTCCAATGTAAAGCCAACCACGTTTACTCCAATACATTTCCATTACACAACGGAATCCCTCAAGGATCCGCACTGTCAGTTGTACTATTTACGATCGCCTTTGACGACATAAGTACAATAATACACAAACAGAAACATCTAGATCATTGCATTTACGCCGATGATATATACATCTTAAGTAAATCCAGTGATCTAACTTCCTGCAAAAACATTTTATCTGAAACAGTGAAAGATATCTTAGAATGGTCAAATTCTTCAGGTGCCAGACTCTCAGTAGATAAATGTAAATTATTTCATATGTGCCGACGACGACTTTGTCCCCAAATACACCTCAACATAAACAACAAAACAATCCAAAATGTCCCCAACCTCAAAATCCTAGGAATAACATTTAACAATAAGTATACTTGGAAACATTGTTCAGAACTCAAAGTATCATTAGCAGCCAGGCTCAATATTATTAAATACTTAAGCAACATGAAAAGTAACGTACACATTAACACTCTATGTAAAATTACCAAAGCTCTAATTTTAAGTAAAATAGACTACGGGATCTATATCTATGGCAATAGACCGAAAACGACTCTAAATATAATAAAACCCACCTACCACCAAGCCGCTAGAAGAAGCACCTTTGCATTCAGAACGACACCAATAAAAAATATACTGGCTGAAGCTGGGCTCCCAACAATCGAGGACCGGATGGAAATCATATCATTAAAACCATTAGTTAAATTAGCGTTTTCGCGAAATTCCGTAATTGACAAAGACATCAAACTAACAATAGGTTACAAAAACACCAACCGAATCCCATCTACAATCAGCCGCATTTTAGATAAAGCCAAGCAATTGGAATTGGATATTAAACAAACTTTCAATTACTCCGCAACTTACCCGCCATGGCTTCTAAATAATAATAATATCATTACAACACTCTCAACATTTAAAAAACCAAACACAAACAAGGAAATATACGGTGCACTATTCTGGTCAGTCGCCTCAAAATATAAATCCAACGGATGGCGCTTTCTGTACACAGATGGATCCAAAACAACCAACTATACTTCCTTTGCGGTCACATCCGAAGAAGGTGCAGTAAAGAAAATCGGACTATTACCCGAATTTTGCTCCATTTTCACGGCGGAAGCCTTCGCGATCTTACAAGCGGTAACATTCGCTACCAACCGCAGAGAAAAATATGTCATCTGCACCGACAGTCTGCCAGTACTCATCTCAATAAGAAACACCAACAGCACTGATGATATCATTTCCAATATTCGGAATAATATCATTAAATACTGCAATAAAATAAAACTAATGTGGACTACCAGTCACGTCGCCATCAGCGGTAACGAGAATAAACGCCGCAGACAACTCAGTCAAAAGAGCTCCAGTCCATACATTCAACACCTACACAAGAGCCGATCTACTGTCAATTATCAGCAATCAACAAAAACAAATAAACCAAACAATCTGGGATACTCACCACCACGCCTATAAAATAGTAAACCCTTTCAAAACTCACCCTTCTTACCCAACTAACTTGTCCAAATCCAAAATCACAAACTTTGTGAGGCTGCGATTAGGCCATACAGCTGCTACCCACCTCCACCTGCTCCGCCGAACTACAGCCCCAATCTGCCCAAAATGCAACACAACACTTACAATCACTCACATTTTGAAAGACTGTCCTCACCTAAAACCCTTGAAAGACAAACTATTTCGCAATACAGATATTTATACAATTCTAGCAGATCCCACTACCGACAACATATTATTATTATTATTTACTGGCCTGTAGGAACCCGGAAGTTCATGACCTCACCGACTAGGCTCCGCCATTGTTCCCTGTCCTGTGCGCTCTCCTTCCACGTTCGATCATCCGATCCGATCTCCTCGAGGTCCAATCAAACATTGTCCTCCCATCTCCGTCGCGGCCGTCCTGTCGGTCTCTTCCCCGTTAGTTTACCGTCAAGAATTCTATGCACGGTCCTATCATCGCCCATTCGCGCTACGTGTCCGGCCCATCTTAATCTTCGCGACTTGATCACTCTCACTATTGTAGGTTTGCGGTATAACTCTTCCAATTCGTGGTTGTGGAGTTTCCTCCATTGTCCTGACTCCTCGTCGTATTTACCGCCAAATATACCCCTTAAAACTTTATTCTCGAATACGCGGAATTTGTTCTGTTCCCGTTTTATGAGAGCCCATGTTTCGCATCCGTATAGAGCAATCGGCATGATTATGGTTCTATAGACACGGAGCTTTATATTACGTGATAGCAGTTTGGATTTTAATAGTTTACTGGCTGCATGCCAACTAGCGTTGCCGGAATGTAGTCTTTTGTTAATTTCCTTTGACGTTTCGTTTCTGGTCGTCAGTATCGTTCCCAGATATTTAAATTCTTTGACATTTTCAAATATCTTGCCCCTGACGTTTATATGTGTTCTCTGAGGTCCACCTGCTCTCGTCGTAATCATGTATTTCGTTTTGTCTTCGTTTATTTCTAGGCCCACCTCTTCTGCTGCTTGCATGATGATTTCACAGTTTTTACTTATAGTTTCGAGATTATCGCCCAAAACGGTGATGTCATCCGCATACGCAAGCACTTGTGTGACCCCGTTCAGGGATGATCTGGCCATGTTGTCGTCTTGTACCTTTCTGATAACATACTCGAAGGCAAGGTTAAAAAGGCATGGTGAGAGGCCATCCCCTTGTTTTAGTCCGTCCCGGATTTCAAATGGTTCTGAGAGGTGGTTTTCTATTCTAACTCGCCCGTTGTTTTCGTTCATGCAAATTTCAATGAGGGCGGCATATTTTTTCGGGATCCTAAGCGCAACCACAATATGGTAGAGTCTTTGCCTTGCGACTGAGTCGTAGGCTGTTTTGAAGTCCACGAACAGTTGGTGAACCGTCTCTCCGTATTCCGGTTGCCTCTCCTCCATGCTTCACAAGCTCTGCCGGTATGCAATCGATTCCGGGGGCCTTGTTGTTTTTCAGTCGATTTATCGCGTCTACAACTTCGTCGAAAGAGGGCTCTGGGATCTGGGGCTCGGCTGTATGTACGTCTGGTGCGTTTATTTGTGGTTGATGGGTGCGCACATTGAGCAGGTTTTCAAAGTACTGCTTCCATCTTGTCACGATATTTTTTGTTTCTGTCACCAGACAACCGTTTGTGTCTCGGATTATTGTGGCTCTCCCTCGGTAGCCATTTCTAATTGAATTTATGCCGGCATACATACCTCTGCTGTTCTTTGCTCTGGCATTTTCTAGGATTTTTCGATCCGAGTCTTCTCCCATTCGCGTTTTTTGCGTTTGAAAAGCCTAGTTGTTTCTTTCCGAATTGTCGCGTATCTTACTGCTTTGACTTCATCATATGCTTCTAAGTGGATCATTCTGAGGCGTTTACGTTCTTCGATCTTTGCCCTGCATTCATCGTCAAACCAAGGTTTGGACTTAGTTGTTTTCTTAAATCCTAATACCTCTTGGGCTGTTTGTTTGATTGTGTCTCTGATCGATGCCCATTTAGTGTCCACACTATTGGCTTCCTCTTCCTCACTACTGTCATAACCGACAACATAGAAATTGTAAATAAATTTGTAAATAGCATTAAGATTAAATTGTAAATTAGAAATACAGAGCCAATAGTCCCCGCTGCTAGGCTCATTAGGTTAAGTTATTGATATGTAATTTTACATTACTAATTGATAATAAATAAATAAACAAATAAATAAATAAATAAAATACATCATCATCATCATCATCGGCACTACAACCGGGAACCAGTCTTGGCCTTATTTAGCAAGTCCTGAGGCTTGTTACCTTGTGGGGGGTTTCTCTATTCTACATCCACAATTCCAACCAACATTTCCACCTAATTTCGACCGCTTTCAGTGCGTCATACTTACCAATTTCCATTATATGTATTCCCCTGTAAAACATTTCAAACGGATGTATAGCTAAACTCATCATCCTTTGCAGATAATGCATAATTGAGTTTAGCTACATAAATGTCATACGGCAACTCCATTCTTGCTAATCATGAGTTTCCCATCGGAAATCTCATAATGTCGGTTAGCAACAAGTCTAAAAGAACGACGCTGTTGCAACATAGCAAAATAGCTGGGGTAATTTCAGCGTCTTAGAGTCTGGTTCTCACGCGAATTATTTCCCAAACATCAGCGGCGCCCTATCGACTTTCCCTCAGATCACCCATTCGCTTGGGATCAATGATCTCTCTTTGCAGGGGAGTACCATCCGCTAGGTTCCCTCTCATTCGTATTTCTTTCCACGGTTCAATGCGCTTTAACTACACCATAGCCGTACCACTGGGTCAGTAGGTCGTGTCAGTAGCTGCATCTGATACCAACACACACAACCAAAGCTACCCCGAGATCACAGCATATCATGTTTTCTGTTCTCTCATTCTTCGTGTCCGTCAATTACCCTATTAACAAAAGTTACTCATACTTTGACGGGAGTGAGGTTGAGAGAGCAGAGGCGTGGTCTCTTTTGGTTGTCCTGTGTGTAGAAAGAAATATGAATTTCAACCCTAATTCACACCAGTCACTTTTCAATCACCATCGCGTGTAGTCACGCTGCCGCAGGAGTCGCTATTTGTATCTGAACCTGGTTGTATCTGCGGATGAGATAGTTCGTTTAGTTCACGGAACAAAAAGTCCAAGGAGTCGTTCGATAGAGTTGGTGTACAAGTAAAGTTTTTTTTTAGTTCCCGAAGCCTATTATTGACGGTTCACCTATATTCGCGATTGGCGTACGACCGACCAGCTGAACAGTCTGGCGTTTCCGTCGCGTACTGCATTCCCTGCTTGACAGAAGTGAAATAGTAAATCATAGATATTCTGATTAATCCAGTGAGGCTGTGATTCATGTTGGCAAATACAATTAAGACCCAATTTTTAGCCGTGTAATTAAGTTCCATCGATATTGTGCCATTCACCACCATTTTGCTCGTGTTTTCACAATAAATAAATAGAAATAGATTTAAATAAATAAAAACGTGTTTTTTTTTCATTTCTTTCTGCGGATCATCGTTGGGGGATTACAGTGAATCCTGTGCCATACGTTGGCAACATACACTTACCCCCACAACCTCACCAACAAAAAGTACGACCCAGACAAGGGTAGAAAACTCGATGCTCTCTCGGCAAGAGTTCCATATGGGCCAGTACTGGCTCCACTCCAGTGGAATATTATGTACGAGGGGTTTTACAAATAAAACTAACCCAAGATGTGGAAATTATTGATTTCGCAGACGCATTGCGGTTGTAAAAATCACGAGGTAGAAGCACGCTCGATTAATTACAGACGGGCTACAATCCAGCCGACCACAGCTAGCCGATCACAAGAAGGAAGCAGTACTAAACACTAGAAGAAAGCGCGTAGAATATGCTAACTTCCAGATCGAAAATCAGAACATACAATCCAAGCAAGCTATTAAGTATTTGGAAGTCGACAACAGACTAAGATTTAAGTCTCTCTTAAGTAAGAAAATCACAAGCGTACAAACAACCTTCTCCGGTATATTGCCAAACATCGGTGGACTGGGATATACATGGTGGCGCAAAATTAATCATCTAATTTCGTTTGGGAATAACTTTTTTACTAAATAAAAACCAATGATTGACGTACGACACCATTTGCAAAAATTATAACATCTTCCGATTGGGTGATTAATTTTGCGCCACCTTGTAAAGGGTGGTTAAATTTTAAGGGCCGATGTTGAATGTGAACCACACGTAAACGTCAAGTTTTTTTCTGCATTTCATTTGACATTTCTCAATTTCAGACTAACTCAATTTGAACCAACAATCGAGCAACGCGTTAAAGTTATTCAGGCTTATTATGAAAATGGGCGTTCAAATCAAAATGCATATCGTGCGCTTCGTGATTTTTTCGGTCAATTTAATCGTCCAAATGTGCGTACAATCGGAAAAATCGTGCAAAAATTTGAGCAAACCGGGTCTGTAGGAGATGTGAAAACACCAGTGCATGCTCGTACAGCTCGTACTGCAGAAAATATTGCTGCTGTTCGCGATAGTGTGGCTGAAGAGCCGTCCACTTCAACTCGTCGTCGTGCCCAACAATTGCACCTCTCACGCTCGTCGTTGATGAACATTATGCATAAAGACTTGTATTTACACGCTTACAAGGTGCAATTGACTCAAGAACTAAAGCCTCTTGACCATTTCAAGCGTCGTCAATGGTCAGAATGGTGGCAAGAAATGGCAACAGCGGATGATCAATTTTCGAAGTAAATCATCTTCAGTGATGAGGCACATTTCCATCTCAGTGGATTCGTCAATAAGCAGAATTGTCGCATTTGGGCGAATGATAATCCAAGAGCGATTGTCGAAAAACCAATGCACCCACAAAGAGTGACTGTTTGGTGCGGTTTATGGGCTGGCGGCATCATCGGGCCGTATTTTTTCCAAAATGAGGCCGGTCGGGCAGTTACTGTGAATGGTGTTCGCTATCGTGAGATGATAACGAACTTTTTATGGCCCGAATTGGAAGATATGGATGCGGACGATATGTGGTTTCAACAGGACGGTGCCACTTGCCACACAGCTAACGAAACAATGGCTCTTTTGTGCGACAAATTCAATGGCCGTGTTATCTCACGTGGTGGCGATGTCAATTGGCCGCCAAGATCATGTGATTTGACACCGTTGGACTTCTTTCTTTGGGGTTATTTTAAAGAAAAGGTGTACGTCGATAAGCCAGCAACAATTCAAGAGCTAAAGGATGAGATAATTCGGCACATTAACGGCATAGAACCTCAATTATGCCTCAGCGTCATCGCAAATTTGGACCATCGGATGGAGGTGTGCCGCCGAGGTCGCGGCGGCCATTTGGCCGATATTTTGTTCCACACATAATTGAACGATACCAATATTATCGTAATAAAAAGAAATGACAATAATTTCCTAAATAATTTGTGTTTTATTCAAAATCAACATCGGCCCTTAAAATGTAACCACCCTTCAGTAGAGTTCCACGTGCTGCCGCTGCGAAGATAGATGCATTTTATTAAAAACTTCCAGGAATTGTCACTGCTGGAACATATTTTGCCGTTTTCAAAGGCAACCAAAGTTTTCTTGAAATTTAATTTCACAACGTAGAGTTGTAAATACCCATGAGTTCTTTCGGCGACTTCTAGGAATTGGCACTACTAAAACACATTCTATCGTTTGCGAAAACTATCGGATTATCCCAAAGTTTCCTTGCAAATGAGTTCCACAACATAGAGTTCCACATGTTGCTGCTGCGGGGACCTATGACTTCTGCCAAAGTCTTCTAGGACTTGCCACTACTAGAGCATATTTTGCCGTTTACGAAGACATTGGATGATGCCAAAGTGGACGTGGAATTGAGTTCCACAACATAGAGTTCCATATGTTGCCGCTTCGAAGTCCTATGAATTCTGCCAAAGTCCTCTAGGACTTTCCACTACTAAAGCACATTTTGCCGTTTGCGAAGACTAATAGATCACGCTGAAGTTTACTAAAGGCTTCTAGGAACTGTCACTGCTAAAACACATTTTGCGAAGGCTATTGAACCAAAGTCTTCTTGGAATTGAGGTCAACAACATAAAGTTGCTACTGCTGCGTAGATTTATGAATACTGCCAAAGATTTCTAGGAATTTTCATTGCTTAAGCGCATTTTGTCGTCTGCGAAGTCTATTGGATCATTCCATCGTTTACTTGGAATTGAGTTCCACAACATAGAGCTCCACATGTTCCCGCTGCGTAGCGTACTTACACCAACTAGCATTGCTAGTGATTAGGTTTTAAATAATTTTTAAAATTATAAAAATCAAATAAATATAATTTATTTTAATTTCACAGGAGAGAGAAGGGTCAATATTAACAGAAGAAGCCATGCGGTCTATTTTGTTTATTTTTCTCGTTACAGTTTTTGTCTTCTCTTTTCTTTTTCGGTTTACAGATATTTGGTTTCGTTGCTTATCTCTCTTTCCTTTTGCTTATTTAAAATTCTTGTTCGCTCTCTCTTTTCTTGGTTCGCTTCTTCTCGACGGTTTCCATTCGTTTTAGGTGAGTCTTGGGATAATATTATAATCGCGAATCTCTCGATGCAAACTAGACAACAATCAAAAAGAAACTTCCCTCCGAATTCCTCTATTCACGCAACGGAACAACCCATAAACACAATGTTGGGAGCGGACAAAGTTCTGGACTTAGTACACCCTAGCGGTGTTTAATGGACAAAAAGGATCTACTGTAGCTGTCGAACTGTAAATGTTCGTTGTCAGTTGTAATAGGACCTTAATTTTTTTGTCCACAGAGAATGAACAACGTTTTTTACGATAGCTACCCATGCGCATCTTTAAGGATAAAACCCCCGTAACCCTCCAGGGATTCGAATGAGCGCATTGTTGCCGCAGGAGTCGTATGAGGAGTTACACTCGCAACTCTCTAGAATGCAACAGCTTAATGCAGAGGACATCGCAGATTATGTTTCTCGGGTGAAACAAGAGGTGGAGCTATGCAACGAGGCGGTGACACGCTCATACGTACAGGTAGCCGTTCGCCATCCAGATTGAGTGAAGTCCATAGTAATGGGGGGAATCAGGGAGCACCATTTCCGACACCATTTACTCGAACTAGGAGAGGATCCTCTCGAAACAATCATCACGCTACCCCTCCAAATGTAAAAAACGCAGAGGGAGATATTCGAAAAGAGTGATTTTTATAGTATGGGAAACTCATCGAGTGCTGAAACATATTATGTTCCCCCACCTAACGTGTTTGCTCCAAACCATGATCACCGCTCCGATCATGCACAGTACCAACCCGTTTTATAATAGGGAAAGCGAACCAACCCAAACGAAAGCAACGACAGGGGCTTCATACCAGGCTTACGGGGAAATATTGCCAAACCCACAGGAGCCGTTCCACAAGCAACATGTACCCGTGAACGATGCGCCTCAGTTAGCTGGCGTTGATTATAATAGATCCTCGTCCACCTTCACAGAACAACCTCAAACTGTTACACGCCCCCAAGTTGTGAATAACCCGTTTAAGTCGTACGCGTCACCACGTTAATTGCAAGTAGCAATAGGGTCTACACCTATAGGACCTGGGGTAGCCGACCCTCCCCAGGGCAGTGGATATTATTACCATAATGATACGCCCGTCCAGATCCGAGACACTCGTGTGCCACACCCTTTAATTGCACGCATGACGTGCAGTTTTTGTTATAAGAAAGGACATTTTTACGACGAGTGTCTGAGACCTCGAAACACGCAATCCCGGACCTCCAGGACAATGGTCGCAATATAAACGGATGGAGTCCCCGAATAAAACAAATCAGGGACCAGTCCAGCCCTCTACATCCAAACAAAGAACGACATCGAATCATTCGATGTTGTTGTGAGTTTTGGGGCCGAGCGGGTCACACCTGGGAGGGGTGTAGCTGCAGGAGAAAGCGGAAAAAAGTCAGAACTCATCAACCTGTGCACCCATCAGAACGATTAAGTCTGCACGTCACCGTCATACTCCACTGGCCTGTACGGTCAATCTAGAGTGGAAGAAGCTGCAGACGAAAAATAAATCACAGGGCCACAAAAAATATACGCCAAAGACGGCAAAGACCGGACAGAAGATTAACAATATAAGCCAAATCCGTACCAGCTCTGTCAGTACTGAGCCCTCTGAGGCTCAAAATCTAAGCAGAGACAGCACTACGGCTTTAAAACCCCGAAAGCACCGACTACAGCACCGTCAATTCAAGGCGGGCTGTAACCACTCTAGCTCTACTAGCACGGAGTCTACGGAGGCTCCAAAGCAGAACGATCGAACAAAGAAGAGTGCTCAACGGTGTAAATTTTGCGGAGGACACACCTGCACGACGGCAGTGTGTCAACAAATGTCAAAATGGGAGAGGTCGGATCGGAAACCCCAACCCGACCGCAGTAATTTAATAATTCAGCCAAAACTGTTCCCGGTTTTCGCCGACCAAAATCACGATTGTTCAACTCCCTTTGAACATTGGCCATAGAAACACCAAACGTCTCATTGTGGACACCGGCGCTGAGATCAGCCTGAAGGCACTCCACCAAACGTATACAGTGGATGCCCAGTAAGCAACTACCCTCCAAACGCTTTTTGGAATTCCCCCAAACATTCATTAATCCTGTAAGTTACTCCAACAACAAGGCAACACCCCAGAAGTCGAAAGACAACAAAAAGGGGAAGTTTTTAGTCTAGTTTAGTGGGGCAACCACACCATTTATGGGCTTAAATCAAGCATCATAATTACCTACATCTAAAGTATATTTAGAAGAACTATCTTAACTAGACTTAACCTAAGGAACCAGAACCAAAACAAAAAAAAAGGCAGGAGAAGGGGCGAGAGGTGGAGGCAGGTTATAGTAGAGTGTGGAAGCTCCGCTTAAGATTAGTGGTGAGAATGATTTAGGAGTCGGTGTGTGAGAGTATGTGTAGAGAGGTCGAAGTCGAACAAGGTGGAATTGGACTTGACATTTCTCAGCATCCGCGAAAGGGGTTCGTTGAGACCATAACAGGTCCGGTAGGGGGGAATGTTGGGAAGGCGGGGATTACGCGTATTTCGAAAATGTGTGTTCAGATAAATTAAGGAGGTAGGCGTAGGAAGCCGTCCATAGAACGCCTACCATTGCACTCTTCGGAGGTAGAAATCTTTCTGAGCAGACCAGTCATAGTACAACGGCGCTCATGAAAGATGATTGGGCTCGCAATAAAAATCCGGGAGGAGGTAATGTTGCTACCTAAAGAAGTACAATCAGCGATCTTTCTACGTAATTGTATATTGATGAAGACGAAGAGTTCCCAGATTGAGACATTCAATATCATAGATTACACTCAAACCATCGATCGGGTCAAGGTGGGGTTGTTACCAACAAAGAAATATTCCTTGGTTCCCTGGGAAAACCGGGAGAATATATATAGCGAGTAATTACGTCAACGGGAATTAATTTTGATAAAGAACCGAGTAATTCCGTTTCCGAAATTAACACTTCGAAGGCGAACCACCTCCAATTCATTCCACATATTTTCTCGGAGGGTGAGTCGTCTCATGAATCACGAGAAGATTCAATGTTGACACAATTCCATGAGGAACTCTACTTTGGGAGGAGATTAATGACATTTTCCACCTCAAAGGCGACCACCTGCCGTATACCAGTGCGATGGCGCATGAAATACCTTTGGTGCAGGACCAAGCGCCTATAAATCAAAGAGTGTATCGTCTGTCTGAGTGCAAGAAACAGGCGATAAACCAGCACGTACGAGATATGTCAGAGATTGGTATCATTCAACTTAGCAAGAGTCCACGGAATTCACCTCTCGTGGTAGGTCCGAAGAAAGCGGGCCCCAATGGAAAAGCCCTATGGAGAGTTGTGATCGACTTCAGGAAACTGAACGACAAAACCATTGGCCATGCGTGTCTTCTCCCTAGAATAGAGGACCAATTCGGTCATTCACGCTATTTTTCCACGCTCGATTTAGCCAGCGGCTACCACCAACTCTAAGTGGATCAAAAGGATCGGGTTGCAAGGTATCGAATGCATTGTTTTTCTGAACAACGTTGTCATATATGGGAAAAACCTGAAATACCATAATGACAAACTCCGAAGGGTATTCGAACAAATGAGATACCACAACCTCAAACTGCAACCACAAAAATTAAAGTTCCTACAGAAAGAAGTAGTGTATCTATGACACGTCTGTTCCGAAAGGGGGGCATTGCCAAATTCCGACACGATCGCTAGTGTCAGGGACTGCCCCATTCCCAAATTAGTAAAGAACCTTCAATATTTTCTAGGCCTGGCAAACTACTATTGGCAATTTGTTGCGAATTTCTCGAGGATAGTGCGCCCCTTAAGGAACTTGTTAAGGAAGGACGTTAATTTCACGTGGTCAGACAAATGCCAGTAGGCATTTGATAAAATAAAGGAGTTGTTGGTCTCGCCGCCACTACTAATCTATCCAGATTTCACAAAACACTTGAAACTGACCACGGATGCGAGTAATGAAGGACTGGGAGCCGTGCAGTCACAAGGTAAAATCGGCAATGACGAGCCCATCTACCCATCCCCAACATTAAGTTCCGCGGGCTTCCGCTACAAAAACCCATTCATACTACCAACGATTTCTAGGAATTATCACTGCTAAAACACATTTTGCCTTTTGCGCAGACTACTGGATCATATCATTGTTCTCTTAGAATTAAGTTCACAACATAGTGTAAAAGCTATGGGATCATACCAACATTTTCTTGGAATTGAGATCCACAACATTGAATTCCACAACATTGAGTTCCACAACATTGAGTTTCACAACATTGAGTTCCACAATATTGAGTTCCACTGTATCGAGTTACACTTGCTGTCGCTGCGAAGATCCATGAATTCTATCATAGGCTTCTAGGAATTGTCACTGTTTAAGCACATTTTGGCGCTTGCCAACAGTATTGGATCACTCCAAAGTTGTCTTGGAACTAAGTTCCACAGCATTGAGTTCTACATGCTGCCGCTGCGAAGACTCATGAATTCTGCCAAATACTTCTAATAATTGCCACTGCTTAAGCATAGTTTGCTGTTTGCAAAGACAATCGAACCATACCAAAGTTTTCTTGGAATTGAGGTCCACGAAAACGATTGGATCATAGCTGTTTTCTTGAAACTGAGTTCCACAACATTAAGTTCTACAGGCTGCCGGTAAGAACACCCATGCATACTACCAAATGTTTCTAGGAATTATCACTGCTAAAACACATCTTGCCTTTTACGCAGACTACTGGACCATATCATAGTTCTCTTGGAATTAAGTTCACAACATAGTGTGAAAGCTATAGGAGCATACCAAAATTTTCTTGGAATTGAGATCCACAACATTGAATTCCACAGTATAAAGTTGCTACCGCTGCGAAGACTTATGAATTCTACCAAAGACTTCTCGCAATTGTCACTGCTTAAGCACATTTTGCCGCTTGCCAAGACTATTGGATCATTTCAAAGTTTTTTTGGGATTGAGTTCCATGAAACCCATCGGATCATAGCTTTTGTCTTGAAATTGAGTTCCACAACACTAAGTTCCACAGGCTGTCGCTGCGAAGACCCATGCATACTACCAAAGATTTGTGGGGAGGAAGTAATGTGCCTAACACGGACACTAGGTTCACTTCCTCCTCCATCATAAATTGTTCACGCGAACACTGCTCACAACGCAAGGGGGGAAGAAAACGATGGTTGACCTTCGCGACCGAGCGGACACAACACAGAAACAAAAACACTCCGGCGATGCTATTTATACTTAAACTTTTTATTACGAATGGTCCTTACTTATACTGGTGTTGGCTGATTTTAATCGATTCTTAGACATTCCACACACGAACTGCGGCCCAAACGTTTTAACCCACCGTACCTGCGCAGGTACGGTGGATGACGAGCGACCCGACCGCTCCGAAGATTGAATTACGACTCAACCGATATCCTCTCCGATAAGGATATCGTTTTTACCTAACACCAGAGACACGTAAAGTCTCTCTTGGTGGTATAGGAAACCAGATCTTGTGATAAAGGTCATGGTAGTATGTGTGGTGATCGTGCGGATCGATGCTATTCGCACGTGCAGTGGAACGACGAAACAGGCAGGCGACAAAGACAATAGGAAAAAAGAAAAGGCGACCAAATGGTTCGCTCTTTAATGAGGGTCATGTTTATGCAACGTCGCTATGACGGACGTTGGAAAAAAGGTGTTAATGGAATACGATACTTTATACCATGGAAATTGTATATCGTATCTTGGGTTAATTGCCGATACGCATCCCTTGCTTGCATTTAGGTATGCCAAGCAATTAGTGGTGGCGACGAAAGAAATGCATCATTGTTTGTCTATTGAATCGCTAGTGTTGCAGCTGTAAAAACAAGCTGACGACATAGTATTTTAACTCAGACAAAGGGTATCGAATGTTTGCTATTTATGGTGCATATGCACATTAAGGATCAATTTTAGGAATTTCAGATAATGCTTGAAAGCATTACATGTCCTTGGAAAAGGAAATGTTTTCTGGGGCAAATGCAAATGCATTGGCGGGAAACAATGGGAGTTATGGAATTCCTAAAAAGGTCAAGAAGAATTCTTACGGAAAATTGTATGCAAAGGGATGCAATGAAAAGGTAAGTTTTCTTTATAGGGATTTTAGGGTTATAATAATTGGATCTGTTTGATGCGTGAAGCATTTAAGATAGTAATGCGAATTGCATTAGCGAAATCTGGTGCAGACCGGGTTGTGGTTATGGGGGTTTTTTCAGGAAGGCGAGCCGTGGGATCTGGCGGAACCGCCACAGATTTCTAGGAAGTATCATTGCTAAAACACATTTTGCCTTTTGCGCGGACTACTGGATCATATCATAGTTCTCTTGGAATTGAGTTCACAACATAGTGTGAAAGCTATAGGATCATACCAAAATTTTGTTGGAATTGAGTCCCACAACATTGAATCCACAACATTGAGTTCCACAACATTGAGTTCCACAACATTAAGTTCCACAACATTAAGTTCGACAACATTAAGTTCCACAACATTCAGTTCCACTGTATTGACTGACACTTGCTGCCGCTGCGAAGATCTATGAATTCTATGAAAGGCTTCTAAGAATTGTCACTGCTTAAGCACAGTTTGCTGTTTGCGAAGACAATTGAACCATGCCAAACTTTTCTTGGAATTGAGGACCACAACATAAAGATGCTACGATGGCAAAGATCTATGAATTCTACCAAAGACTTCTCGCAATTTTCACTGCATAAGCACATTTTGCCGGTTGCCAGGGCTATTGGATTATTCCAAAGTTATCTTGGAACTAAGTTCCTCCGCATCGAGTTCTACATGCTGCGGCTGTGAAGACTCATGAATTCTGCCAAATACTTCTAAGAATTGCCACTACTTAAGCACAGTTTGCTGTTTGCAAAGACAATTGAACCATACCAAAGCTTTCTTGGAATTGAGGTCCACAACATAAAGTTGCTACGATGGCAAAGATCTATGAACTCTACCAAAGACTTCTCGCAATTGTCACTGCTTAAGCACATTTTGCCGCTTGCCAAGACTATTGGATCATTTCAAAGTTTTTTTGAAATAGAGTTCCACGAAAACGATTGGGTCATAGCTGTTTTCTTGAAATTGAGTTCCACAATATTAAGTTCCACGAGCTGCCGCTGCAAAGACCCATGCATTTTACCAACGATTTCTAGGAATTATCACTGCTAAAACACACTTTGCCTTTTGCGCAGATTAATTGATCATATCATAGTTCTCTTGGAATTAAGTTCGCAGCATAGTGTGAAAGCTCCTCGATAGTATAGTGGTTAGTATACCCACCTGTCACATGGGAGACTGGGGTTCGATTCCCCGTCGGGGAGCCTCTGGCGCAAGACTAATGACCTTGTCCGGAAAAAACAAATCTTTATGGAAAATTTAACAAGCCTCAAGACTTGCTAAATAAGGCCAAGACCTGGCCCCGGTTGTAGTGCCGATGATGATGATAGTGTGAAAGCTATATGATCATACCAACATTTTCTTGGAATTGAGATCCACAACATTGAATTCCACAACATTGAGTTCCACAACATTGAGTTCCACAACATTGAGTTCCGCAACATTGAGTTCCACAACATTGAGTTCCACAACCTTGAGTTCCGCAGGATTGAGTTCCACTTGCTGTCGCTGCGAAGATCTCTGCATTCTACCAAAGGCTTCTAGGTATTATCACTGTTTAAGCACATTTTTCCGCTTGGCAAGACCATTGGATCAGTCCAAAGTTGTCTTGGAACTAAGTTCCACAGCATTGAGTTCTGCATGCTGCCGCTGCAAGGCCCCATGAAATATACCTAATATTTCTGGGATTTGGTACTACTATAACACATTATACCGTTTGCGAAGTCTATTGGATTTTATTCCATATTCCACAACCGAACGTTATATAACCCGTTTTTTTAAATGCATATTGAAATCAATCGTTTTATCACATTTTGCATATAATATAATAAAAAAATAAATTAAAAAAAACGGCAAAACAGAAATTTCATGTATGCTATTAACCCTATACTAGTGCTATAGTACATATCATATATATAGGAGGGTTGCCTTTTATATTTCGGGATTAGAGAACAAAAACAAGTATTGATCATCGAAAATCACTTTATTGTTTTTCAAAATATTCCCCATGAAGATCTATACACTTTTGCATGCGTTTGAACCAATTGTGGAAGCACTTTTGCCACTCTGATTGAGGTATCTCCAACACATTCATTCTGAATGCAGCAACCGCTTCTTCAGGTGTCGAAAAACGTTGACCTCTCAGTTTGTTTTTTACGTACGGGAATAAAAAGAAGTCATTCGGTGCCAAGTCAGGACTATACGGCGGATGACCCATCAAATCGATGTTTTGGGTGCTCAAAAATGCAGTTGTCGCAGCCGATGTGTGAGAGCTCGCATTGTCGTGGTGAAGAGTGATCCGTCTTCGGCGGTTGGTTTTCCTGATTTCTTGGAAGACAACTGGCAAACAAATGGTTGTGTACCACTCAGAATTGACTGTTCTGCGTTGTTCTCGTGGTACGGTTGCGACATGTCCAGTTTTTCCGAAAAAACAGGCGACCATTTGCTTGGAAGTGCTTCGCGCGCGAAAAACTTTTGTTGGTTTTGGCTCATCTTGAAACACCCAGACAGTCGACTGCTGTTTACTTTCGGGCTCATACGCGTAAATCCACGATTCATCACCTGTCACGATGTCATAGACGTGTTTCGAAGCACCGCGACCGTATTTTTTGAGCATTTCTTTCGACCAATTGACACGAGCCTTTTTTTGGGCGATTGACAAATTGTGTGGGATCCAACGCGAACAAAATTTTTTGACAGTCAAATGTTTATGCAATATTGAATGTATGCTGGTCCCACTAACGCCTAAGGTTGTCTCAATCTCACGATAGGTCACATGACGATCTTCCAATATCAGTTCGCGCACAGCATCAATGGTTTTCGGAACAACAACTGATTTTGGACGATCTTCACGAAATTCATCTTGGAGTGAACTACGACCACGATTGAATTCACCATACCATCGATAAACACTGGTCCTTGATGGAGCTTCATCGCCAAAAATTGAATTAAGTTTATCCATGCACTGTTGCTGAGTTAATCCACGCCGAAAGTTGTAAAAAATAATCGCACGAAAATGTTGACGATTTAATTCCATTTTTGGGCCGAGATGAATCTTTTAAGTTACTGTAAACAACACAAATAGCGCTCGTATGTCAAAACGTTCTGAGTGCGTATAACCTCAAAAATGTCCAACTTTACGACAGAGCTGTCAATTGCCCGATTGCAACATCAGGGTTGCCAAATCCCGAAACATAAGAGGCAACCCTCGTATATGACCTATAATTCTTCATTCAGTCATCGTATAAAACCCCAAAATGGGTGACCTATAAAAGTTGCATATCTTTGACTTACTAAAACAACCTTTTAAGTCTTCGTCACTCGGTTGGTTATTATAAATCTTTCAGTATGGGGCCGACAATTATCATATGACGTCCTACTTTGCATAAAATTCGTACTATAAATCTCTATTACAATTCTCAACTTGCATCTAGTTATGGGCGTCTATCACAAGATTCACAAACCGGACAAATATGGCGACTATCATCGTCATACAAACTCCTAGTTAGTTGTCCTACAAGCCCACCATTGATGTTTACTTTTAGGCCTCTTTCATCCGGTTAGCCATCAGCATATAGACTCGCTTTGCATTAAATACAAATGTGTTATGCTGCAGTAACCTTATAAAACCCTAATTGGCTCTCGTGTAAGGTGAATATATCATACACATCCCTTGCACAGGGACAGCAGGCTCACACAGAATAGACATTAGATATACGACTTTTGTATGACAACTAATAATCGTCTTCGGATGTTTTGCTTAGTTCCACCGGTAAGCCGGTCACCCTATAATTGGAAAGCGCAGTCCCCCAGTTAACAATAACCGTTGAAAGTTCCATTTGCAGAGGGATCTCTTTTGGTCGTTCGCTCTGGAAACAAGTATAAAGACCCTATTTGCTTGCCAACAGTTTGCCTGTGTACCTTTGCTATAAATTCTCTTTCTATGGATTAAACTAACATTCCAATTTGTATTGATTGTTAAGCGTATTTGCTCACCCAGCCCGCCAGCCAACCCTGTTTGCTCAACAAATTACCGTTCGATTGTCGAATCGTTAGATTCGCTTCAACATAGCGGCACTCGAACCTCTGTCCTTCTGCAAATCTCATTAATTTCCTTTCAATTGTGAAACGCACTAATTGCACTTCGTCGACATCGATGCAAACACCAGAACCGTGTACTGCCGTACGTTTTAAAACAAATGATAATTGGACACTCTTCTAGATCCTTGATCGTGTACAACTTTTACGAAGCCTGCTTCGTAGGGGGCTCGCAAGTTTAAGAACAGGAGAAAAATCCTTAAGGAAATAATGTTCAAAATGAATCGATTAGGATGCCTTGAATTTGTGTGCATCGCTTAAAGTGTTCATATGTTTAAAGGTACGTACTGTGTAGAGGGCCGGGACAAGACTCTGTATTGGCGAGGACGATAAGGAAAATGGTAGTGGCAACGACAAAAACGATGACGATGACTATAACGGTGACGGAGACGATGACTGAGACTGCGATACAGGATAACAATACCAGATTGAGGGAAATAAGGCTTTCGAAGTATTTGTTTAGAAAACTCATTCAACTCCACCTGATCCAAGACTCGGTTGGGAACAAAAGGACGACGTAGGCACCAAAGGTATATTCAGATGCAGGGGTAAAAGGAGAGGGACAAATCAGAATTGATTGCCCGCAAGGATATGCTCCATACACAGGTAAGACTCAACGTAATCCTCAAGATCCCCCAACAGATTCATTTTGCTATAAACGTAACGTATTCTCGGCATTTCTCAACTATTGCCATGCCGTATTTTGTGCATATTACAGTATTTTGTATCTACAATAGAAACCCTTGCGGAAGGATGTAGTCATATTCATTACAGGCATCTCGGCTACGATTTGCAACGTTTGTTTCGCACAAAGGTACAAAAACCGTCACAATTGGATTTCGATTACCAATATATCGTATACGATAAATACGCTCAAACATGTCTATAACAAGCAGTACAGACATTTTATCATAGGTAGAACATGCACTCTACCATTGTACATCGTTACTCATCCTCATTGTTTACTGTATTCAATTTACTTACCGGTCGGGTTAGCTGCCAGTAGAAGGACTACACAACAACAGATGGGGGATATTACAAGATGAATCGCCTTACACTCAGGTGATGCCATTGAAGTTGATTTACTTGATGTATTTCCAGGATTTCTAGCTGTGTTGTCCTTTCCATTCAGCATTTCCGGGAATACTTGTCGTTTTTACGTCTGTCTCTCTCTCTCTCTCTTTCTTTCTCTCTCCCTCTTCCACTATTTTCTATTTGCTAAGCTGAGTTTCAGTTCTGTTCTGTTTATGTCTGCCTCCTTTGTGCAGGACCAAACTTTAAGGGCACCTACCACAGGAGCTGTACCTCAAAGTGCGATTTGCCATACACAAGACTCATGAGTATGAGCGACGAAACAAAGCCGATTAATATGTAACATGCCGAGGGCCAATCCAGTCGTCACATTGATATCTTTTGATTGACTCCCACATCGGCCTGATGCGTCCTCCTTGGGTGGGCCCTAGAATAAAACAACAACAAAAATAATGTAAGCGTATATCTCGGAATCCTATGGACTTAGATTTTCATGTTATTTATTCAAAAGTGACAAAATATTCAAATCGGATGAAAAATTCCCCAACATCTTGTCCCCATTGGTGGCAGACTAGATACTTTCGGGTGAATGGGATGAAAGGCGAGCTCCGCCACATTCATATTTTGTATTCAAATTTGCTTCCTAACTTTGTCCTCTAGAGTTTATCAAATTTTCTTGGTGCTCAACTGTAACACAAATGAGATGAGAATCATTCCCGTGACGGGGGCTAAGGGGTAGGGGGTGCTTTTGCAGATATGCAAATCGTTCAAAATCCTGATACAGCTTATTCCTGTGTGATGCGGTTCTTATTCTTCACTGGAGTGTGCGACAACCCTGAAGCCCGTTGAATTGCGAAATTGCTTAAATCAGATATTCAAATCAGATGAAACAATTAGACAAAAGAACTTCAGCAACTTTTAGTCCCTAAACACAAAAAATAAATTAAACAAAACACAAAATGAGAAGGGAACGCAGCCAAACAGAATAAGGCTGAGACTTCGACAACGAAAAGTCCTTATTTATGTCGATGCTTCCAAAGCAAGTGATGTTTCTTTAACGAGAACAAAGCGATTTACCAGCGAAATCCTGTGTGGAGAAGGTAAGCAGTCCGAAGAGCTGAGACAACGGCTATCCTTGCAGAAAGAAGTGGTGGATTACGTGTTTGAATAAGACCAAAACCTAACTAATATTTTGCTGGACACGAAAATCTACTTAAATTCAAAAAGTTATTTATAGCGGGGGCAACTCAAGTAGCCTGACCAGATCGGGGAGGCTGCGAGATACGATTGTTTGCATAGCTGTATGACAACAAAACACGTCCTGATACAGCACTAGGGCACAGCAGTAAACTAAGATAAGGGCTAATATTTTATAATTAGATGTAGATGAAATGTATAGCGTTTTGCGAGGGGGTGAAGAAGGTGATTCGAACCCACGGTGGAAATGTTAGAACCAAGGCAGTTAGGCGTCAGACCATAGCTGCGTGGGAGCGAGGATGTCCCAACGCACTTCATAAGCTGTGCTGCTACATTAATGCTCTGGAATACGACGCTGATGATTTTTTATGTGCTAGGTTCTTATCGTACGGTTGGGTGTACGTTGAAATCAAAACAAGATTGTTCATAATGAACTGAAAAATAGAACGGCAGCGAGTATTAGAAAACATCAGCATTAATTATATGGGAGGCAGATAATCTTCTTTGGTATATTTTGTTAAGGGAGGAATTCTCACAAGAGCATATTCAGCTAAACATATTCTGCTGATCGAAACCGATTCGGATAAATATCTGAAACTCGACGTGCTGTCATTGAAAAACTATTGATTTGTGTTTTGGACAATGGATGAGAGATTGTTGATAAAAATGAGGCATAGCGTGGGTAAGAGTAGAGAGCCCTGAGGAACAACAACATTAATTCTATGAGAGGCAAATTTAAAATTACCCAAAACTACTCGAACCCAACGACTAGAAAAATGACCTCTTATCTGTTGAATCAATGCATCGTCACCTCCGTAGAAAATTGATTTTGACAATAGGACTAGAAGCGAAAGTCCATTGATCGATTTTCAGATATCCACTGCTAGAAGCTTACTTTCACCAAAGTGATGTATCAAGAGAATACATTTTTCAGTATGGTATGGCAGCAGATTCCCTGTGCACCTATTGCCACGAAATCCATACTGGCGGTCACAAAAAAGGATGATTGTTTCCTCGTATTTGGAAAGCTGACGGTTAGTCAGTGATGTATTTGACAGTATGGATTTTTTTTTTTTTTTATTAGACTTCTCTCGGGAGAGGCGAACCTATAGCGCCAAGTGGGCGCCCCGAGATGCCATCAAATAACTGTTGCAGCTCTTTTTGAACAGTTGCAGGTTGTAACGCTCCGGGAAGACTCGCGCGGGAAGGGAGTTCCACAGCTTCCCCGCTCTGTAACGGAACGAATTCTGATGCAGTGATGTCTGTCGATAGATAGGGACAATAAAACCAAAGCCTCTGTTTAGTACATTCTCGGTGAACGACAATATTTCGGGAAATGATCCATTGAAATAAGCAACTGTGAAGGATTGTGTATAGTGTGAAAGATTATATATTGTAATGCATCCCAGTGTAGCCGACTGCCACAACAGCAGACAAATCGGCTATCCTGCAAGTTACTACATGGTCTGAGAAACCCCGTGATTCTTCAATAGACGGCGCCACTAGAAAATGGACATGACTCATTTCACTAATTTATGTATGAAATTTCGTGACATTTCGTTAATTTTTTTATAAGCTACCGTCGTTTGAGTGACGCTACTTTCGCCTTCGTAATAGAAATGAAAAAGTAGGAATATCGCATCTTGATCAAACATTGTTTTTTGATGGGACAAACTTCTGAATAATCATGGCAATGGTTGCAGAAATGTTATGCCGCATCTGCTCCTTCGAGATCAACAGTTTACCTGTGATTTAGTGAATTAAAATGGATCGTGCAAGCACCGAAGCCGCAGCTCGCTCTGCAAGGCCAAAAGGGGCTACGAATGCGGAAATCATAAAGCAAGTGGATCGAATCGTTTTGAGTGATCGTAAAGTGAACTTGTGCGAATCATCTGAGGCCGTGGGAATTTCAAAAGAACGGGCGGGATACATTTTTCACGATCTTTTGGAGATGAATTAGCTATCGGCGCGATGGGTGCCGCGTTTACTCACCGTCGACCAAAAACAGCAGCGCGTCGATGATTCAACGGCCGATTTGGCGTTGTTACAGCGTAATAGAGAGATATTTTTTCGACGTTTTGTGACGATGGATGAAACGTGGGTCCATTACCATACGTCTGAGCCCAATAGGCAGTCTGCAGAATGGCTGGTAAGTCACGAAAGCCGACCAAAACGGCCAAAAGACCAACGTTCGGCTGGGAAGGTTATGGCCTTCGTTTTTTAGGATGCGCATGCTATAATCTTCATCGATTACCTGCAAAAGGTAATAACAGTCACGGAAGAGTGTTATGCAATGTAATTGGGCAAAATAAACGCCGAAATAAAGAAAAAACGGCCCCACGTGGCCAAAAGACCAACATTCGGCCGGGAAGTTTAGAGGGGCTACCACCACATTTATTGGCTTAATTCAAGCAACATAATTACCCACAACTAAAGTATATATAAGTTACAAACTAGAGAACCTAAGATCTATCTAAACTAAGCTTAACCTAAAGTAACTAGAACATTTTTTTTTTACACTAACGCACGCGCAAAAGGGGATTTTGGAGTACCCTTAAATGTCAGGGCACAGTGTGAGCGGATGGAGAGGAAATTAAGAAGGTACGAGTAGGGGCAAGAGGGGGGGGGGGGGGGCAAGTTATAGTTAAGAGTAGAAGCGCCGCTTAAGATTGGTGGTGAGAATGGTTTAGGAGGCGGTGCTTCAGAGTATGGGTAGAGAGGTCGAAGTCAAACAAGGTGGAATTGGAGTTGACATTTCTCAGCATCCGCGAAAGGGGTTCGTTGAGACCATACGAGGTCCGGTGAGGAGGAATGTAGAGAAGGCGGGGATTACGCGTATTTCGAGGATTTGTGTTCAGAGGAATTAAGTTAAGGAGGTAGGCACAGTCAACCGAGACGGCGAGGACCCGATGAATGAACATTATGTCAGCCACGACCCTGCGCTACTCATAGGTTCTGAGGTTGATTCATTTGAGGCGGTTAATGTACAGGGGAAGGATTAAGGCGTTTTCCCATCCTAGCTCTCGGAGAGCGAACCGAAGGATGCGACGTTGGATACTTTCGATTCCACAGATATGGATCTTGTGATAAGGAGACCATACCTGGCTAGAATATTCAAAAAGTGGACGGACGAGGACAAGGAAAGGTTGTGGCCTCCATTTTTTTTGGGATGCGCATGCCATAATTTCCATAGATTACCTACAGGAGGGAACAACAGTCACAGGAGAATATTATGCAGCGTTTTTGGACAAACTAAACGACGAAATAGCGGAGACCGGGGTTCGATTCACCGTCGGGGAGGCTCTGGCGCAAGACTAAAGACCTATCCCGGAAAAAAACAAATCATTATGGAAAATTCAACAAGCCACAGGACTTGCTAAATAAGGCCAAGACCGGCTCCCGGTTGTAGTGCCGATGATGATGATGATGAAACGACGAAATAAAGAAAAACGGCCCTATATGGCGAAGAAAATAGTTCTGTACCGCCACGATAACGCACCATCACATGCGTCCTTGAAAGCGACGGCCAAATTGAACCAATTACGATTTGAATTGGTTGCTCCCCCCGTAGTCTCCAGACTTGGCCCCCAGCGACTATTATCTGTTCCCAAACCTCAAGCGGTGGCTCCTGGGAAAGAAATTCCGATCAAATGAGAAAGTCATCGTGGAAGCCGAGGCGTGTTTCGAAGGCTTAGACGTATCATACTACAAAAAATGCATCGAAATGTTGGAAAAACGCTATAGTGATTGATTGGGAAGCCGAAACCTACTTGATATCGATATGCATCGGAAGTGCTGATGGGGGAAACTGTATTTAAGGGCCGATTTGTTGAAGAATAAATCAGATTCAAGCAGACCTCAAGTGGACTTGTTTCTCATTTTTGCAGACTTTTATGGCATTCATGCCCTGCCCTTCAAATACATTCCTTTTTTGGCAGACACCTATGGCATTCGTGCCCTGGCAGGTAGTAACGTAGAAATCCTTTTCTTTTACTCACTCTGCCCCTGCTAACACTGTTGGACCAGGTACATTAAGCATACCTTACACAAATGTATCGCCCTCGAAGGCAACTATGTTGAGGAATAAATATAACTTTGCCCAAAAATCTCTTGTTTTCATTGAAAATCCTGGGACTTTTAAGCCTATATAGCACAATGGGCCCACAGCTTCGTGCAATGCCCACGCGGCAAAATAGGTCGACACAACGTTTTGTAACCAACGCAATAGAAGCTGGCGGCAAGTTTCGCCCATATTTACAGGGGCACAGGATATACGTATCTTCTCACGATATTCGATCGCTTCACTCGGCGGCCGGAAGAAATGCCATTGCGAACGGTGACTGTAGGAAATGTCGCAAAAACATTCTACTCAACTTGGGTCACACGCTTTGGTGCTCCCACAACACTCACTGCAGATCGAGGAGGCAGTTTAAAGAAACAACTTTTAAGCAGCTGAGAGATTTACTCAGCTGCCATACAACCGCGTATCACCCCCCATCCAATGGGATAATAAAACGACGGCACCGTTCCCACAAACTCACACTTACGTACCACGACGACAGTCTTCTGGTGCTTCGAACAAGCAACAAAAAGGACCTAAACGCTTCCGCAGCAGACCCGACGCACGGAACCAATCACAAGGTTGACCTACATGGGTTCATGCGTAAGGTTAGAGCAACGCCAATAGCTCGGCATGGCGTCAAGGAACTATTCATCCACCCGGGAATGAACACCTGCACGTACGTATTCCACAGACTGAATAAGATGAAACACCTTTCGAGCCCCGGACGATGACCCTTTCAAAGTCATCGAAGGAATGAGAGACCGAGTTTTCTCAATCTACATCGATAGGGTACCGCCCACCGTCAGATTCAAAAGTCGAAGCAGTGTTATATCGAACAAGCAGCGGAAATATACCAAAGGGGTCGCAAACATCGACTCAACTCGGGAATACCAGCTTTACAGACATCGTGGCAAAGATCTCATTGGCGCACCTAACCTCTCAAACGACAAAAAAACACCAACCAGCCACTATTTAAAAACCTCAACCCAAGCCACTAAAATCCTGCACGGACCAATGACAAGACAGAGGTTCCGCAACCAGCACGAAAAGGAAAATAACGCAAACATCCCCGGTGCACACCAGTCGTCAATACCAAGCAAAAAAATGAAGAAGTAAACCTTCGCGCCTCTTCCGCCAAAACACCAACCCAGGTGGACTGACCAACTAAGACTTCGAAAAAAGATTTTGCGAAAAAGCAGCCCGAATAGATTTTCCCTATTCATCGCTGTTTCCAAATCGAAAGCTATAATCATTAAATTCTCCCCGTACTGAGTCAATCCTAAAACTATTGCTATGAATGTTAATTCATTTAGTAGAATTGAGAGAAGAGACAACTTAGGGAAACTGTTGGAAGCCAAACGCCCTGATGTCCTTCTGGCTAGCGAAACCAAGCTAAACCAGAAGCATAGATTGGGCTACAAAACCTACAATATGATAAGTAGAGATAGACCCCAATCCACACAAGCAGGCGGTGTTGCACTCTTAATTAAAACAAGTCTTCGACATAGGGGCGTTTACAGCAAGGACGTGCACAACTTTCAAGTGCTGGAAGCTTGCATAGTAGATATTCTTCTTCAAAGTCACAGGCATTTATATGTGGTGTCACTGTATGCCCCTGCAGCTCTTCAGGTCACACAGTTCATCAACGAATTAAATACGCTTTTCCATTGAAATAGGAAAGCAATTATTTCCTTCTAGCAGTCGATATCAATGCTAAACATGTTACTTGGGGCAACTTAACTCCCAACACGAGAGGTAATGCTTTGTTCGAATCGTGGCAAGTAAATACCATCGAGCACAAGTTAGAAATTTACGACACTAGCACCCTTCCTACCCAAGGGGTGGGGGGGGCTTCTCCTTGGACCCTATATTAATAGACAGTCGTACTGAACTCCCAAAAAACAAATACTAGAATTCGAAAATGTCTTCGGACTACTATCGAATATGAGACTGACCACTGTGGACTCGCAGCCACAATTCACATTCCATGCGAACAAACTCTGCTCAACAAATATGATCATCTTTATACCTTCAATTTTCATTCACCAGATTGATCACGATTCGATCAACTTATCAAAAGGGCAATCGACCTCCGTCAAAAACGGATAAAGACCATGACAATTGATTATCCAAAATACAAGAGTTTTTATGTAGAAGCCAAAATACAACATATTAAGTGACAGAAGTTTTCGTACCTCCGTCAAAACCAGATAAAGACCAAAGAGTCACTATTAAATTCTTTTCTAAAATTGGTAAAAATGCTACCAAAATATTCGACTTGTTAAAAACGGTATGGTGACAACAGATTATTTTATTATTATTATTTATTTTATTATTTATTGGCCTGTAGGAACCCGGAAGCTCATGACCTTGTGGGGGTTTCGTTTATCTTACTTGATCTCTTCACGAAACTGTCCCCGACTCCAAGCTCACCGTCCGTGAACTGCGCAACTACGCCACTGGTGATGGACAACCAAGGAAGTGAAACTCACGATCCAAAATTAGGCAATGTCTCTTTATTGTTCTTAAATACTTAAACACCCACAAATTGAACGACTTATTGTTATTCCAAAACAGTGTACAATCAATGAGACTAAAACTGATTAAAATGTCATTTATTTGGATTTAATTCTAAGACGTGTACAATTATATAAACCACAACGGATTAAAATGTCACTTATTTGGGTGTAATTCTAAAACAGTGTACCAAATATTTAACGACAATTTATTAAAATCATTAATTATTTTTAATTTTGACGGCACGACCGATCGCTTCGACTACCATACTAGACTCCCGTATTCGCTTTATTTAACGTGGAGGCCCGACTTGCCTCCAAGGAATCCAGAACGCGATTAAAGATATAAATTGACACGACAGAATACCGAAACTTTCATTCATTGCCACGATGACCATATAAGGAATGATCATCGGAAAGATGTGCACACACACAGATAAGGTTGCTTCGCCCTCTCATGCTGCGCATGAGCAATCGAACCGAGGATACGACGATTTCCTAAGGGGAACATAAGCTGACATGGTTGCAGCTGGTGCCAATATCCCTGCATAGGGATTGAAATGTTTGCACGATCAGCGACTGCGTAAAGCATTATCGCTGACCGTGTATATGTTGATGGCATCTCCACGTAGTCGAATTCTGGATGGTAAATTTCCATTTTGAGAACTCGACTTGCTTGGGCGGTCGGCCGGATGCCCTCGTGTATTGGTCGGTCAGGTGACCGATCGATGCGGGCATGATATGCAAAGGAAAGATAAAACATTTCCTGCATGTGTTCGGCTGGCGCGCAAGGGAATATCTCATCGATATTGTACGGGCAATGTTGGTTGCTAGATGGTGCAACCAAATTGCGCTTACGTGTGGAGGATGCGTGTCATATGATGGAAATCGAACCGAGACATATACAAGGTATTGGTTCGGCTCATGTTGGTTGCGTGATGATGCAACCAAATTGCCCATAAGGAAAATGCCTGTTTATGTGCTGATGGTTTTAGCATCAGCAAATATTATGTTTTTTATAGCGTTATCAAAGCTTTATGGTACTACCATGAACAGGTAAGTACTGTTGTATTCCAGAATACTACCCTTATTCGCTTTAACACTAATCTCATGTCCTTTCTAACACAACCTTTAAAACTACATCCTCACATATCTTACATTTTCATTTAATACAATTCATAAATAAACAGGCACAATATTCTATATCCAGTCGCTTACAGCACATTTAAAAACATGCCCCTTTTCATAACAAGCACATTTTTCATTTCAAAACATAGCCACTTTGATTTTCGTTCAAAGTTTATTCAAAATTTTAAGTCACAGAGACTTCTAGATTGTTTTGTTCATTTTATACGACACAGTTAGTTGGAACAAAATGTTCTATAAAAACAGGAAAATTTATATTGTAAAAGTAGTACAGTTTAGAGCTCAACCTGAGATAGCTGAGTTCAAATAAAATATAAAAATAAATAAAAAGTATAACTATATTAATAAATAGAAACGATAATTATTTTTATAAAGAAAAGTTCTTATAACCCCCACGCTCTTCCCTCGAAAGAGGAAGCACGGCGCTGGAGACGTAACACTGGTGGCAGCGGTGTGATCCACGAAGACTGGTGGACTTGTGGGTATTTCTCTTGGTTATATGCCGGCCTTGGCAAGGTTCACCAAGATTTCCTAACGATAGTTCCGCCGAACACTGTCCTCCAAGGAAACAAAACTCCGCGACGGACCGTCCACAAGAAGTAAAACACACAAGCTCTCTCTGAGATTAACTTTATTACAGGTCCTTAATTTGTTTTATGTAAATTAGGAACTGCAATATTACAGAAAATAAATTGTTTCGATCATGAACACAGTTGTAGACTTTCTTATCACTAATGAAATATAATTTTTGATTTAGGAGACTTGTGCAAAGAATGCCGCAGCCTAGTTTGTTGTTCACGGTAATAATGGACTCCAGGAGACTCGACTCCTTTACAACACTTTCATCGACTAAACTACTCTTGTGCGCGGATCACCTTGTTGGCTCGTGACGCGAGCTCATGGGTGGTCGAACCGTGGGAATAAAAATTCATTAAAAAGCATCTTTGGGATTAGGATGCATTTGGGATAATTACACAATGATGGTTGTGTTTACAACCATGTTAATTGTGTATTGTAATCCTAGGGAGTCATGGGTCGAATTCCAGTGTGAGTATTTACACTGGCATTGAATTCGGCTCTTGGCAGCTAGGCGCGAATTGCGCCGGTGCTTTGAAGATTGCATAAAAGCCGCCGTGAGTACTGGTGCAACATGAAAATCTGTTGCGCACGTGTGGGACAGTAAATGCAGGCAGACAGGGGTTCTGCTGATTGTTTTTATAATCCACTTCGGTTATCTAGTATGGCAACCGAAATGTTTTCCTTTTAGAACAATGCTGAGATGCATTGATGTATGCGGTACTGGCGTACCGAATTTCTTCTAGGGAAATTTATATAACGCGTTAATTGCGTGAATGTCCTTGATGGGCAGATGCTTGATGTTGGATGCTATTTGCATAACCGAAAGGTAATGAAATCGGTGGGAGAATGCTTGGGGAAGTTATTGCGCTTGCATACGCAAAAATGACGAAATTAATGGGGCTTTAGGAGGGAAGATTTTGAGGTAGATTGAAAAGATAGCAGTGGCGTTGGTAGATACGCCACAGACTCCCCAAAGGAAGACCAATCCCCGGAGGAAGACCAATCCCCGGAGGAAGACCAATCCCCGAAGGACGACAGAGGATCCACGAAGACTGGTGGACTCCCCAAAGGAAGACTCAATCCCCGAAGGAAGACCAATCCTCGAAGGAGGACTCAATCCCCGAAGGAAGACCAATCACCGAAGGACGACTTAATCCTCGAAGGAAGACCAATCCCCGAAGGAGACTCAATCCCCGAAGGAAGACCAATCCTCGAAGGAAGACTCAATCCCCGAAGGACGACTTAATCCCCGAAGGAAGACCAATCCCCGAAGGACGACTTAATCCTCGAAGGAAGACCAATCCACGAAGGACGACTCAATCCTCGAAGGAAGACCGATCCACGAAGGAGGACTCGATCCCAGAGATTAGTGCGATTAACGACGACGCGGGATAAAACCCTAAAGAGGGAAGGAATGTTCTCATTTTCGACTTGGATGGCGGAACATTCGATGTATCGAGTGTAACTATTGATGAAAGTTCCTTGTACGAAGTCAAGGCAACTGCTGAGGAAATCCAAATTAACCTCAGAGATTTGAAAAAAAAATAATAAGACATAAAACGACGAAAAAAAGAAAAGACCAGGATAACACACAACTATAGGGCGTGAAGTCTGCCTGGCAGTAATAAGATAAAAAGCGGAAATAATATAAAAAGAAGACAATAACTCAAGAAAAAAAAATTTTTTAAGAAGAAACTACGCTATTGGAATCCAGGAAGTGGTAATCTCGAAAAGAACAAAACATCAATCAAAAAAGAACAAAACATCAATCAACAGTTAGCCCACATATATTAGTAGTAAGAATCGTTAGCAAAATATCAATTTTTCTCTCTTCATTTTTCCGTAGGAATATTTTCACCTTGGAACTTTTAACTTTTAACCTTTTACAAAAAAAATTTTCCAATAGAAATTACTTCGAATATTCTCTTTTCAGTATTTCGTCGACATTTCCGTTTTTTCTTTTTCGGCGAATTTTCTTTCTTTACAGTTTTGGGACCAAATTAACTTTCATTTCCATATATATTGAATAACTAAAAGAAAGGCCATTTTTATATACCGTATTTTTAAGAAGTGATTTTACCATACATTGATTTCAAAGTTTTCAATATCACGAGTCCTTATTACACACGCGGCTAGGCAGGGGGAAGAACAAATCCACTCTCTACAAATACACCATAACCCCCCTGAAATGACTCTTTCTGTCGGAATTTCTGATGTTTTCAGAATCGTCCCTACCTTTGACGGAAAACCCTGCGACCTAGATAAATTTATTTCCGGGGGAGACGTTTTATTTAGATTTATAAAAAGGGCAGACCCGGAGATATATGAAACATTTTTGGAGCTAGTCAAAAATATATTAGAGGGTCCTGCCTATGATCTAATTAGGTATAGCACAATCGCTAAATGGGAGGATTTAAAGGATAAACTTGAATCAGAATATAAAGAGGAGCAATCTCGGTCAACGGCACACAATGAGTTGATATCCCTGAAACAAAACTTCAGAGAAACCGTTCGGGAATACGGAGATAGAGTTGCGAATGCTCTGAGGACACCGAACTCTGCTACGTGTGAAATAACAGCAGACGCGGTGCTTAGAGAATTCTTGATAGAAGAAAACTCAAAATTGGCCGTGGAAATATTTGAGGATGGTCTCAAGAATGAACAACTGAAAATCCTAGCCAAAGTCCATGGGGGAAGTAGTTTAAAACAGTCAATTGCACATGTAGTATCACATGCTGCTCGAATGGACAACTCTCCCAGGTCATATCAATATAATGAAAATCCTAGATTTAATCGTATAGTCTGCCAAACCTGTGGTAAGCCAGGTCATTCTCAGGACACATGTTATCGGAACATGCAGTCCAACAATTTTCCGAATAGACAACCCATAAAAAGAGAATTTAACATTACTTGCAATTTCTGTGGACGGAATAATCACACAGAGAACGAGTGTAGATACAAGATATCTAGGAATGGACCGTCCTTAACAAATTACCAACAAGGTACAACAACGCGTAATCCATTCCGAAATAATCCTACCGAAAATCGTTTTAGTGAAAATCCTAGAATCACCAATAGACAAAACGATAGGCAAAATGTTCAAATGTTTTTCTCGGGTGCAAGAGTCGGAAAACGAGGCCTGACGCCAACCCAAATTTATGGAAGACAGACAAAATTTTTCTATTTATAACATTAAATCTTTGGCAATAGATAACGACAATTTTAATGAAGCTCCTAACCAAATAACTAAAGCGATACAGATAAACGAAGAGAAAACAAGCACTAATATAAATATTAAATATGGACTTTCCAAACAGCTTTGCGACTGGACGAGGAGCTTCCTCGAGAATCGATCGATCCGGGTTGTTGTGGACGGCGAGTGTTCGGATCTGTATCCTGTTAATTCGGGGGTGCCCCAGGGTTCTATTTTGGCTCCAACCTTGTTCTTGCTTCACATAAATGATTTGTTGGAGACAACGGATAACAAAGTGTTCAGTTTTGCAGATGATAGTACGCTTGTTTCCTCCTTTTCGAGTGATCGGCCGATTGGTGCATCAACGTCGCACCAGCTGAGATGTAGACAGATTGACTCTCTGAACCAGGATCTAGATAAAGTCCTGCTGTGGGGAAAGGCCAATCTTGTCGACTTCAACGCAAAGAAGACACCAGTATACAACATTCACAAAGAAAACCGGATCATCGGTTCCACAGCTGATGATGAACGGCCCGGCCCTCGAGGCTGGGGAAAGTTTGAGATTGCTCGGCGTCACGGTCTGTGGGAATGTATCATGGCATAAACACGTATCGGGTATCGCCAGATCAGCCTCAGGAAAACTGAGTTATCTTTTTAGAGCCAAGAAATATTTTACTCCGGCCCAACTTCTTCTCCTATATAAATCTCAAATTAGACCCACGCTCGAATATTGCTCTCATGTTTGGAGCTCGGCTCCTAAACATACCCTCGACCTACTTGAGAGCGTACAAAGACGAGCGATCCGCCTGATCGGGGACTCGGCGCTGACGTCGGGACTATAGTCGCTATCACATCGAAGGCGCGTGGCCGACCTCTGTCTGTTCTACAGATATTATCACGGGTGCTGTTCTTCGGAGATTCTTGGCATTGTTCCACGCAATTCGGTCTATATGCGCTCCACAAGACAATCCGACGGATCGCACCCGTTTGTGGTTCATCTCCCGACAGCGCGAACATCCCTGTATCAGAACTCGTTCCGTTACAGAGCGGGGAAGCTGTGGAACTCCCTTCCCACGCGAGTGTTCCCGGAGCGTTACAACCTGCAACTGTTCAAAAAGAACTGCAACAGTTATTTGATGGCATCTCGGGGCGCCCACTCGACGCTATAGGTTCGCCTCTCCCGAGAGAAGTCTAATAAAAAAAAAAAAAAAAAAAAAAAAAAAAATTCCGATTCATACTCCAATTTTGGAAAATAATTCAGCAACACAGACTGAAAATTCGAAACTTTCAGCAGTATTAAAGACTGAAATCCCTAATATTTCGGATATCCCTATTGATAACACAGACACTTCAGCAACCAAGACTGAAAATTCAGAACTTGCAGAAAATACACAAACAAAAATCCCTCACATTTCGGCTATCCCTATAGACAACCCCGACACTTCAGCAACAAAGACTGAAAATTCAGCAGTGGTAAAGACTGAAGACCCAAAAGGTGCAATAAAAATCGAAACCCAAGTCAGTTCAGTAGCTAACACTGAAGAACACCATGTTTCAGCAGCAAAGACTGAAGGATTGAAGGTTTCTACAGCAGATATAACTGAAGAAATAGTTCAAACAGCAAATAAGACTGGGAACCAAGATGTTCTAAGAGCAAATAAGTCTGAAGAACTATACGAATCAGTAAATGAGACTGAGAAACTAAACGATCCATCAGCAGTGAGTAAGACTGAAAAGGTAAACGTTCCGACAGAAGTTAAAGCTATAGAAAATGATGACATTGAGCCGAAAACACTAAACATTTTAAATAACGATACTGAACACCAACACGAAGTAATGAAAATATAAAATAATAATTCAATTAAAATAGGTATTGAAAAGAAAAACCATATAAATACCTTACAAATTAATTTTTACAACAATAAGCATGTATTCGAACACAAAATAAGAAAAAATAAAAAGGCACACAGCCATTTAGGACAACTGAGATCATTTCTTAAGAAAATTTTTGGTATTATGCATTTCTATGCAGTCATCATAATAATAGGCCCAAAAAAGTTTTGGAAAATTTTCCATAAATTTAAGGAAAAGATAGACACTTAACAAATGGCCTTTGTTTTTATTCAATATATAAAACAATTGTAAGAAATGATGGAAACGAAGAAAAAAAAAAGTAAAAAAAGGGGAAGAAAGAAAGAAAATTTTAGAGGTAAAATATATATTGGGATATAATATATTGGAAATTCGCACGAAAAAGAGAATTTTGAGAATTAATATTAATCATATATATAGAAAAAAAAATTTTTGGATAATAAAAGAAAAGGTTCCAAGTGGAAATATTTTAAGTTAGTTGGAAATATTTAAAGTTAGTTAAAATATAATGTAAGTAGACTATAAGTAAACTTTTGGATTATTGTAACCTATTTTCTAGTATTAAGAACTTTTGGATTTTTGGAACTTTTGATATAAGATTAACGTTGAACGCCATTGTAATTGAACGAAAATCCAAGTCTGTAATTAATCCTAATCTAAGCAATAGTTAACAGAAAATTATTCTCTTCAAGGATAATTTTTTTTCTCGAAGAAGGGTGGGATGTTGTATTCCAGAATACTACCCTTATTCGCTTTAACACTAATCTCATGTCCTTTCTAACACAACCTTTAAAACTACATCCTCACATATCTTACATTCTCATTTAATACAATTCATAAATAAACAGGCACAATATTCTATATCCAGTCACTTACAGCACATTTCATAAATATGCCCCTTTTCATAACAAGCACATTTTTCATTTCAAAACATAGCCACTTTGATTTTCGTTCAAAGTTTATTCAAAATTTTAAGTCACAGAGACTTCTAGATTGTTTTGTTCATTTTATACGACACAGTTAGTTGGAACAAAATGTTCTATAAAAACAGGAAAATTTATATTGTAAAAGTAGTACAGTTTAGAGCTCAGCCTGAGATAGCTGAGTTCAAATAAAATATAAAAATAAATAAAAAGTATAACTATATTAATAAATAGAAACGATAATTATTTTTATAAAGAAAAGTTCTTATAACCCCCACGCTCTTCTCTCGAAAGAGGAAGCACGGCGCTGGAGACGTAACAGTACTTACTTTCCAGGTTTTTGTATGCCCTAGCTGGGAGTTTCTACATGTTAATGGGAAAATGATTGGTGGCATTCAAGGGAACCGCCACAACCTCACCGACTCGGTTCCGCCATTGTTCCCTGTCTTGTGCGCTCTCCTTCCATGTTCTAACATCCGATCCGATCTCCTCGAGGTCCAATCAAACATTGTCCACCCATCTCCGCTGCGGCCGTCCTGTCGGTCTCTTTCCCGGTCGTTTACCGTCAAGAATTCTACGCACGGTCCTATCATCGCCCATTCGCGCTACGTGTCCGGCCCATCTTAATCTTCGCGACTTGATTACTCTCATTATTGTAGGTTTGCGATATAACTCTTCCAATTCGTGGTTGTGGAGTTTCCTCCATTGTCCTGCCTCGTCATATTTACCGCCAAATATACCCCTTAAAACTTTATTCTCGAATACGCGGAATTTGTTCTCTTCCCGTTTTGTGAGAGGCCATGTTTCGCATCCGTATAAAGCATTCAGCATGATTATGGTTCTATGGATACGGAGCTTTATATTACGTGATAGCAGTTTGGATTTCAGCAGTTTATTGGCTGCATGCCAACTAACGTTGCCGGAGTGTAGTCTTTTGTTAATTTCCTTCGTTTCGTTTCTGGTCGTCAGTATCGTTCCCAGATATTTAAATTCTTTGACATTTTCAAATATCTTGCCCCTGACGTTTACATGTGTTCTCTGAGGTCCACCTGCTCTCGCCGTAATCATGTATTTTGTTTTGTCTTCATTTATTTCTAAACCTACCTCTTCTGCTGCTTGCATGATGATTTCACAGTTTTTATTTACAGTTCTAGATTATCGCCCAGAACGGCGATGTCATCCGCATATGCGAGCACTTGTGTGACCCCGTTCAGAGATGATCCGGCCATGTTGTCGTCTTGTACCTTTCTGATGACATACTCGAGCACAAGGTTAAAACGACACGGTGAGAGGCCATCCCCCTGTTTTAGTCCGTCGCGGATTTCAAATTGTTTTGGGAGGTGGTTTTCTATTCTAACTCGCTCTTTGTTTTCATTCATGCAAATTTGAATGAGGGCGGCATATTTTTTCGGGACTCCCAGCTCAACAACAATATGGTAAAGTCTTTGCTTTGCGACTGAGTCGTAGCCTTTTTTGAAGTCAACGGTGAACCGTCTCTCCGTATTCCCACTGCTTTTCCAGCAGTTGCCTTATTGTGAACATTTGGTCACTTGTTGACCGGTTCCGACGGAATCCGCATTGATAGTCTCCCAGTATTTCTTCTGCGTACGATGTGATTCTCGCCAGTATGACATTTGTTAGAATTTTGTATGTGATTGAGAGCAATGATATTCCTCTGTAATTTTCGCAGTCAGATCTGTCGCCTGTTTTTAAAATGGGGATGACTATTGAGGTTTTCCATTCTTCCGGAATGACTTCCTTGTCCCATATTGTTTTAACCAGTTGGTGGATCTTTGGCGGTAATTATGTTGAGTAACTTCGGCGGTGTGTTTCGGGTATGTTGTAAGTGTTCCGCCAATCACTGTCCGAAGTAATATCCACACCGGAGCACCAATGGAGTGAAAACAATTGTCCAAAAACAAACACTGAGGGTTATTTGTCGATTTAAAATCCTTTTTTTATTTTCTTTTTTTTTAATAATTGTTATAATTAACGGAATCTGTTTGACAATAGTGTCTCACAATATTTAACAATACAAAGTAAAACGCAGCGAACAATATTCAATAACAGTAATTAAAACGCGGCGAACCACACAGACGATACACATGTTAACTCCTTGAAGGGAGGAGGCTCCCTGTACCACTCCTCGGGTCGACGATCAAAATCTCACTAACTATCTGCCCTCAACAATATCCTGCTCACACAGATACCCAGATTCAAACTCGTATCTGTATCTATCCGGAAAATATTCCCTATTTGCTCTGCTAACAGAACTTCCGAATTTCTGTTAGCAGCATGTTATCACATCCCCCGGGATATTTTGTAGTTTCCTGAAAGGGGAAAGTCATCTTTGCATACATCATTATTATCGCTGATAGAATTTCATTTCCACGGCCTTCTGTTTGCACAGAACATCTGGCGCCCAGACCAGAGATATTCGGCGATTGTTTTGACGTGCAGTCCGTGGGACTTATTTGAACTTGGTACCCGGAATCGAAATCCATTAGATCTTTATAATGGTGCGAAATTCTAGGGTGGCCGTGGGACCGGAGTATTGCCTTTGTTGGCTTAACTCCTCATAAATTATCGGATATCTCGTTGAGATATATTCGATTGCGATAGGTCGTGGCTGCCTTCTGTTGTTCAACGGATTTGGGTGGTCCTTGCGTTAGATTACCCGCACGTGCATCCGTTGATCGGCTCATTGTTTGATGATAGCAATTCTTTTGTATTGAATTTCGGAATTGCCGGTTCGATGAGATGTTCCTGGGCGCAGGCAGCATGTATGGCATTTTGGGAATTGTTTTTTTTTAGGAATAGAACGCATGGATGTTTGTACCTTTGTTTCAGGCATGAAGAATTATAATTGTTGAGCTTAACCTAAAAAGCTTTGGGGACGTTCAGTTCCTTGCTTTTTGGTGTCGGTCTCAACGTTGGCTGCGAGTTGCAGGCCCTATCGTGGGACTTTGGGGCACGCGTCTGTGGGCGCGTGCAACGCTCTCAGGTAAGTAAGTTCTTTGAAGGTAGGAACCTTACCTGCGCAGAATTGTGCGTGCGTAGAACGCTACAGATCTTTCGAGCGGTTGCCTCTCCTCCATGCTTCACAAGCTCTGCCGTTATGCAATCGACTCCGGGAGCCACAACTGATTATACAAAACACAAGTGTTTTTATGTAGAAGCCAAAATACAACACATTAGTGACAGAAGTTTTCATACCTCCGTAAAAAATGCATAAAGACCAAAAAGTCACTATTAAATTCTCTTCTAAAATTAGTAAAAATGCTACCAAAATATTTGACTTGTTCAAAACGGTATGGTGACAACTGATTATACAAAACACAAGTGTCAGAATGGTTTCTACCATTCAAGGAAGGAATGGAGGATGTGTATGACGATAAACGTACAGACCGTCCATCTGATGTGATTACCAACTCACTAAGCCACGTGAAAGTTTCCAAGAAATCTTTAGTGGAATTTATGGATCTGGAGCTTAACATATCGCAAACGACAATTCATCGCATTTTAACTGGAAAACTTGATCTAACGAAAATGAATTCAAGGTCTGTTCCCCATCAACGGAATGATGACAAAAAATCGCACCGAGTAGCACCTGCGAAATGACGACAAGTTCTTGAAAACCATTGTAACTGGTGATGAAGCATTGTGCTTCTAATACGAACCAGAAACAAAGCGTCAGAGTTCTGAATGACGGCCAGCTGATGATGGAAATCCAAAAAAAACACATTTATCGAAGCCAAAAATTAAACGACGACCGCCACCCTCAATAACATCGCAATCAAAACGTACAACAGTCATTAGATGCACTTGACGAACGAGCAAATCAATACAGTTCAGTTCAGGGAGATTAGTTCCAATAACTAAAATGATTTTTGTATAAATTAATTAATTATTTCTAGTTTTTAAAATCTATTCCGGTTTATTTTGGGACGAGGCATGAACAACTGGTCTTCTTGTTTTCTTTTAGCAATACTCGAATCCGATGAAATATTTTATGTTTTTGCAACGATAGTGATAAGTATTGGGTTAAGGAAACAGTATTTCAGGTTTTTTAGTAATAATTGTCAACATGTTTTTCAAAGTTATCTACCCAAACGTTGTGCCTGCTCTACAAGCAATTTCGGACACATTTCCACTTACGCAATTGTTTAGTCTTTACGGGCAACTGGTACCCGCGATTTTCTTTTAACAGTTCTCGAAACTGATCGAACATTTTATGTTATCCCAAACGATGATGGTAAGTATTCGCTAGAGGAAAAGTATTCGGTGCTGTCAGTAAAAGTTGTCAATATTTTTTTTTCAAAATTAACTAACCGAACACTGCGCCTTTAACCACTTTCGGGCATTTTTTGACGAAAACGTTCGTTTCCCAATCGATGCGATCACTACAAGCCATGGGTGAAATAGACATAAGACTTTTGACAGGATCTGCTATAAAATATCCGGTAACCAAGAAAGCTTGTACGGCTTCACTACAAAAAAGAAAAGTAGCAAAAACAATGCGTTTACACAGTTCTATCATCATCATCATCATCATCGGCACTACAACCGGGAGCCGATCTTGGCCTTATTTAGCAAGTCCTGAGGCTTGTTAAATTTTCCATAATAATTTTTTTTTTCGGGCAAGGTTATTAGTCTTGTGCCAGAGGATCCCTGACGGGGAATTGAAACCCGGTCTCCCGCGTGACAGGCGGGTATACACAGTTCTATAGGCTACATAAAATGGTCGGGAGAAATCCCCTGGCCATCTTTCGGAGTTCGGCTGATGGACCGGTTGGGGAAAAGGTTGGTTTAGTTAGTAAGTCGGTCCCAAGGTGAAATACCACCCCGCCACGCTGTACATTCCGCGATATCGTCAGGGGAAATCTTCGACTATGTCCCGGGAGTATGGCTGATGGCCCGGACCGAAATGGAGATAAGTAATGATGGTACCTTCTGAGATACGGAATTCCGGAGGTAAGCTAGTTTCCCATTCGGTACTCCGTGGGGACTATGTCAGGGGGAACATCATGCAAATATTTTAATAAATAACCGAACTTTAAGAAAGTCGTCATCGCGTAATCGGGCTCATTCTCGAGGTTCTGTCGACGTTCGACTGATAACGGCATTTTGTAACATCAGGTGCCTCGATTTCACCAATACGAATGTGAACGCCGTTCACCAATATTTGCAAACAGCGAAACCTGGTATCCTACCCCTAACTGAGATCTAGCTCGATTCGTCACCCGATTCGAGATATCTACGTTGCTCAGGATACGACATCCATTCGAGATTCCGTTTTATGGGTGGAGTCTGCATCTTCACGCGGTCCGATCTGGCTTGCCAGAGGATGGAGACGGTAGAGCCCAACAACTTCGACATCATATGGTTGAAATTCGTGCTGAGGAATTCTGTTAAATTTCTTTGTTGTCTTTACCGCTCCCCGAATGATGATCGACCGGTGGCACTTTTCGAACATCCTTCACATACCGTCGACTCGGTACAGATCCACCACCGGGCTTCTGAAATTATCGTCCTTGGCGATTTTAATGTACACAACTCCGACTGGTTGGTACATTTTAACAGAACCGACGAGGCTCGGTGGCTGACGGAGATGATCACTGTTCGCCGCAATTTGACTAAACTCGTGGTGGAACCTACGCGAATGCCGGATACCCTAAGCGATTATGCGAACACCCTGAATTTGTTTTTGACATCCGAGTAGAGCAAGTATATCATGGAAGACTGCGCCACTGGGAAACTCAGATCACTGCTTGGCATCAGTTGCGCAACCACTTGTATTTCAAACGAATAACCGGCCTAAGCGGCTTCGCAATGTGTGGCGGTATGGGGCTGCTAACTAGAACGATTTCCTGCATTTCTTCGCATCCTTTCCATGGTCGGAGATGTGCTTTAGAGACTCTGATGTTAACGCATGCGGGAAGGCGGTCACGGCGATTAGTCTTCTTACGATGGAGATTTACATTTCGCATTCCATCAAACGAAATTCATCTGATAGGGCTTGGTTTTATAATAAATGTGAGCAGATTACAGCGGCAAAATAGAACTTTTAAGCAATGGCACTCCAATCCCACGGAGATCAATAGAACGAAATTTGTTGGAATTAGAAACGCGTGCAACCAGGCGATTAATAACGCGAAGAAGGATTACAACTACAAAATGACCAATAAACTCCTTGACTGCCCACCTGGCTCGCATCCCTTCTGATCTATGACAAATACTATCACCAGTAACTTCTCTTCCTCATCTTTTCCTGCGTTAGTGACGAACAGCACGACGCTAGTCACAAATTTAAAAGATAAAACTAATGTGTTCGCGAATTTATTTTCCGCGAATTCAAACCTCGATTCCGGTCTTATGGAACCACCTGTGGTAGCGCCGGTACGGTCTTCGATGCGGTATGCGAGGTTCCGCCCACATACTATTCAACGCATTGTACGTGGACTGGACTGTAAGAAGGCAAACGGCCCAGACAGAATACCAGCAATAGTCCTTAAGGACTGTGCTGCAGAACTGTCCCCAGTTCTTGGCAGACTCTCCCGCTTATCTTATGCACGGAGGACATTTCCTACCTATTGGTAAATCACTCGAGTTCAGCCAATTCCAAAGAGGGGGAAAAGGTGTCTTTTACAAAATTACCAGCTGATAGCATTACTGTGTATGCTATCCAAGGTGATGGAAAAGATTATAGCGTTTGCGACGATAGTGAAGAACGTGACTCGTGCGCTATGACGGTTAGAATCACTAATACATCGAACCAATGCTCAACACATCATGCCACTGCCGCGTGTTCGAATTCGATTTCTAAACTAAAGTACACTCAACTGATGTGGAATTGCCATATTATTCCTAGGTATATATATATTTTATTTTACAATAACGTGGGCACAAAACGGGATTTTGAAGTACCCTTAAATGTCAGAGCACAGTGCGAGCGGATGGAGAGGATGTGGATAAGGAATGGGGGTGTCGATGTATATTGGCCTTGAATTTCTGGACATTACAACGACGAGGAAACACATGATCAGGTAGAGACCGCAGGAACGGTTTTGGAGAGACTTATGAGACGGACAGTTACTCCGGCAGGAGTAATAGAATACATGCTGAGTGTCAAACAGGCTTGCTCCATAGCAAATGATATTCTATGTGACATGGTGCAGCAATTGAGACGACACGAGAGGAGTAACAGGTAAACTCCGTCCCGCCCCGCCATGGAATATCTAAAAGAAAGTTCCGTGAAAATCGACGGGAGTGTGTGCCAGGCGGGAGGTGGTCTTAGTTGTTAAAAATACGACATGCCTCTGCATCGGTCAAGAGGTATCTTTTGAAGATTTCCACCTTCCTACCGAAACCAAAAAAAAAAGATGCTCAAGATCGTGACGCACACATTCCAAGTATCAAACATGTGTCAGCATTCAATCAGAAATCGCAATATAAACATTCGTTTCAAGCGTGTCTTTGGTGTCGTGGACCACCACAAGGCACCGTGGACTACGAATAAGCACTTGTGTAAACACCACTTGGTTAGGATCTCGATGCAAACATCCCAAGTAATAAATAAGTGCTGCCGATCAATCAGGTACCGCAGTATAAATATTTCCACATACGTGTAAATGTCCTAAGAAGATCCACAAAAAACATGATCAGGTAGAGCATTCCACATTCGTGCGGTTCGGCTAAAGAATGACTCTCTATGTTTATTTGTGCGACTGCGTTTGACTTTAAAATTGATGCGCATTCTCAGATTGATGGGTATCGCGGGAAAATGTCTGAGGAGGCGGAACACATTGAGCAAGTTACGACCGTGATAACACCTATAGAAAAGAAATAGGCATGATACGTTGCGCCTATGTTCTAACGACGGAATTGATCGACTTACGGCTGGGTCCCCAATAAGTTTCACTGGTCGTTTTTGCACGTGTAGTGCAGTTTTGGATAAGCCTGACCAAATATTGGAGTTGAATTCCATTTTGGGAGGAATGTACGCCTTGTAATTAGTGGATAGGTTGGATGGAGTGTGGAATATCTTTTGCATCTCTTAAGGAACCCCATGCATTTGGCTGCACTTTTCGCGGCTTCAAATATGTAGTAATTCTAATTAAGAGTCGAATTAATTCGAGTGTCGAGGATTGATAGCCCTCGGCTTCGTCGAAGCAAGTGCCGTTCATCGACAGTATATTTACTTTGACGACAAGAGGCAGCACTGAGTTTTTAAGGCATTGATAATCCCCATTGATATATTTTATTGAGGTCGGAATTCAATGTATTAAGAATAACCTGTGGATCGGTAATGACGTTCGAAGAGTTTGGTCGGGGGTGTTCGTATGAGTATGAGAAACTCAATGTGCTATCATCAGCAAACGAGTGAATTGGGTTGTGGGTAATGGACACGAGATCACTTATAAAGATGAGGAAGAGAGCGGGTGAGAGTACCGAACCCTGGGAAACACCTGCATTAAATTGATGGGAGACAGATTTGACACCGTCAAAAACCGCTTGAATTGAACGACCAGGAAGATCGTCTTTTATCCATTGAATCAGGGAATTGGCCACTCCATAGGAATGTAATTTCGACAAAAGAACTGGATGCCAAATTCTTTCGAACCCTTTTGAAATATCCAAGGCGACTTCCATGCTTACGCCGAGGTAGTGAATCGAATGGCTCGACTTTTTGGTAAGGGACGCCATCAAATCTCCTGTGGACCTGTTGCTACGACAGCCATATTGGCGGTCATTGAGGCGGTCATTTGATTCCAGATATCTCGAAGGTTGACGGTTAATAAGTGATTCCATTACCTTCGAGAGAATAGAAGTTAGTGCTATTTGAATTTGGTGAGGGCAGAACCCTCATTTGTTACGCTTAGTACAAGCGGTACAAGAATATAAAAATAAACTTACGAACTAACTTAAAAACTATGGATTAACAATAAGTAATTATAATTAATTTAAAGAGGGAAGAGAAAGGGTGGTGTAAGTGACAAGACATGGTACAAAAATAGGCCGGAAGCTGGGAAACGGGAATGAGGATGGGTTTAGGGCTTAAGTGAGGTTAAAGTCCTCATTCATTTAGCCCAATACAAGCGTTATTCATATAACTTAGGTGCGGGCTAAGAGGAGAAAGTAAGGCAATGGGGTTTGAAAGCAGGAGAAGTGACGTTAAAATCAAAGGAGGTGGGGTAAGAGTTGACGTTGCGTAACATACGTGAGATCGGTTCGTTAAGGCCATACGAGGTGTGGTTGGCTGGTAAGTAAAACAGACGAGGGATTCCTAGGTGACGGGGATTGGTATAGAACGATATGGTAGAGAAAAGGCAGTCGACTGATCCTGACAGAAGACGGTGGATGAAGGGGATGTCAGCGTAAATATTTCGCTCTTCTAGAGTGGTTAGGTTAATTAGTTTGAGACGAGTTGTGTAGGGGGGGTTCTCCCAACATAGTCCTCGGAGGGCAAAACGCAAGAACCATCGTTGAATGCTTTCACTTCTGCGGATATGGGATACTTGATATGGGGACCAAACCTGGCTACCGTATTCAATAAGAGGGCGAACGAAAGTAATGTAGAGCGATCGGGTCACGTAAGGATTAGAAAATGCCTTAGACCAGCGTTTCACAAGGCCGATAGCTGAAATGAATTGTAAGGAAGTTTAGCTGACTATCACATTAGATGCCGAGATCTCGAATCGAGTTAACAGAGGATAAAGGTTGGTAGAATAAGAGGTAGAAGCGAGGGGGGGGAGGGCTGCGCTTCCACGAAAACGTTATTGATTGACATTTGCTGACATTAAGCTCCAGACAATTCTTCTGGCACCATAACGAAAAGTTGTCGACGTCTGTCTGGAGAAGGAAAGAATCAGGCGGAGAATAAATAGTTTTGAAGGACTTGGTATCGTCGGCATAAGGGGAGATCCAGAAATTCTTGATAATCATATCGATGTCATTTATTGTTAATATGAACAAAGAGGGCCCTAAATGACTGTCCTGAGGGACTCCAGAGGTAGCACGGAAAGGCTTTGAGAGAACGGATCTGAAACGCATTCTGTAGAGCCGGTTACCATTGTATGACGAAATCCGTCTTTTTAATACGGGTTCGAAGTGCAAGGTGGATAATTTGAAAAGTATCAGTCCGTGCGAAATTTTATCGAAGGCTTTAGTAAAATCCGTAGTAACAACGTCGACCTCGTTGCCGTTCTCTAGGGCTAGGAGTGCTTGGGAAGTAAATTCGACTAAGTTAGTGGTGGTCGATCTCCCACCAAGAAAGCCGTGTTGCCTGGATGAAATTAGGGATTTGCAGTGGAAGCATAACCTTTGATAGAGAATGCTTTCAAACACTTTGGGGATGCGGGAGAGTTTGGCGATGGGACGATAGTTTGAGATATCGCCTTTGGATCCCTTTTTATGCACAGGCGTGATAATCGTTGTTTTCCAAATATTGGGAAACTCACCTTGAGAGAGCAACAGATTGAAAATAGTCGAAAGAGTCGAAGAGAGAACAGAGGAGCATTTTTTTAGGAATATAGCCGGGAGACCATCAGCCCCGGGGTGAATTCGTCTTTGAGCTGGGTTAGTTTGTTTTCTATCGTGGGCGGATCTATAAATTGAAAAAGAAATGGACCATGGAAGAAATTTGGTATGTAATTGAAATAGGTTAGGTCGGGAACGAAAGAGTCGTCGGTGAAGGATCGTCTGAAAAATGAGGCGAAGAGCTTCGCAATCTCATGTGAATCCGTTGAGGTTTCCAAGGTATAAGAGAGGGAGGTGGGATAATCATTGGATTTACGTTTGCGATTGATAAATTGGAAAAACGTTTTGGGTCAATTATAACGTTAGCCTGAATTTTCGTTAGGTATTTGTGGTAAAGGTGTAGAGCGCATTGAATTGAAAGTAAGTGCCAAGTTAGTTGGAGTAGTCGCAGATGGGGCGATTACGGAGGAAGGTAGCCCACAGCTTGTTCCGTTTATTACGTAACGTACGAAGCTTGCGATTAAACCAAGGAGGTGAGGAGGTAGGATTTTTACGCTTCGAATACGGAACGTAAAAGGAAATAGTCGTTTTGGTATAAAGATAGGTGGTAGCATCTTCTACCGTCAAATGATCGAAATTGAACGAAATGTTGTTAAGATAGTCGTTAATGAAAGCGAAAGATCGCTTTGTGGAAGTCATGTGAGTAAATGTCACGGGATGGGGTGGGTGGCGCTGAAGAATTATGAAAAAAAGATGGGGTAAGAGGGGGTTGGTGATTGTCGATGGTAGAGAGAACAAGGGGAGAGGGGGCGACTGAGGAATTAGTAGATTCCGTCGTGAAAAAAAGGTCTAGTCGTCTGCCTAGGTGGTTTACGACATTACTAACTTGATATAGGCCGGAATCAGTTAGGTGGTCAATGAAGAGGCATTCCTTGGCGCTGGATGGGGTGGTGATGTAGAAGGAACGATCCTCTGGCAGAGTCCATTGCAGATGTGGGAGATTACAGTCGCCAAAAACATCGACGTCATCCCTAGAATCGCTTATCTCGATATGTGGTCGATAGCTTTAATTGCTAGTTCGTACGCTACAGAAGGCTGAGATGGCAAAATGTAGAAGCAGAAGACGTATATCGATTTGCGCTATAATTTTATTTTGACAGAGATATAACCGAGTTTGGGCGAGGAGGAGATAGCAACGAGGCTTGAGTCAAGGTTACTTTGGATGGCTATGAGCACCCCGTGGCAAGGGTAGTCAATGGAGGGACGATTAGCAACGTCGTCGCGATATACAGTAAAGGAGGGGGGAAATAACTCTAGATTGTTGATCCTGGGTATTAGGTTTGTTTCAGTTAGGGCGTAAATTTCCGGGTCGCTCACACCTCCCCGGCGGAAGCTCTTTGCAGAATCTCTGCTATAACTGTTTGGGTCGACACCGGATGCGCGGCTGCTGTTCCAGCAAAGTCTGCCGGGGATGTCAAAGGAGACATCACACCTTGCTACACGTCAACAGGTCGCCCTCGTCATCACCTCCACGAGTGAGCACAGCACCCGCCTCCCTAATCGAATGCAATCAAGGGGTCTGCTCGCATGTGATCAACACCGCTCCTCAGCAATTTTTACTGCTGGCAACCCCTCAAGTGATCGTCGTGTCGGAACTCCAACGGAGGATTGAAGTTCGTGCTCTAGTGGACCCGTATTCTAGGGCCACTTTTATATCGGAAGCACTCGCTCAACGGTTGCACCTCCAGACCCAAGCATCGTCCGTTCTTGTCTATGGTGTCGGAGGTTCTCTCTGCTTTACTACGAAGGCGCAAGCAACGATCACCTTCGTCCTTCGCCTTTACAGCTCCCAACGTTGGTCATTGAACGCGTTCATCTTGTCGCGTCTCTCGGGGTACGGTCCATCAACACAAACTATAATACGGAATCTCTCGTGTGTGGCAAATTTTCGGCGTTTCTAACAGAACACGCATAATATTCAAGCAAATAGTAAAGAACACCGAAAGAAATTCGAATAAGCAAAGCATAAGAGCCATATACCATAGCTATAACATAACAATTCCACACCAGTTGAGTGTAGTGTTTAGAAATCGAATTGAGTTTAGAAATCGAATTCGTACATGCGGCAGTGGGCTGATGTGTTGAGCATTGGTTCAATCTTTTAATAATTCTAACCGTCATAGTGTCGGTTCGAATCACGCGTTCTTCGCTATCATCGCAAAGGCTTCAGATCTGCAATTGGCAGATCCGAATATCGACTCTGACGCCAAGGTGGACCTCATCATTGGAGCAGACCTCTACCACGACCTCATCCTCGACGGGTTAAGGAAAAACGAGCGCTCCGACCTCATCGCGCAGGCTACTCACTAGAGGTGGGTGCTTACAGGCGCAGCACTCACCACATCATTCAGTTCCGGTGTGACGGACGAAATCTGTCATTAGCCATCATATAAAAACATGATGTCATTAGGCATCATATGAAAACATGATGATTGCGAACTTACAACTTCAACTCATATCAGCTGGTTGACTCGGCGACTGCAGCTCGCAACGCATATCAGTAGATGAAGGCAAGATTTCGTCGGCATCAATTCCCTAGGCCATACAAAAGGTTCATGAAACAAATAATCATCATGCTCGACCACCTGTCCGACACGACCCCCGAACACACCTCGAGTCCGGCTAATCATCTTAAAGGGATGAGGCGATCTCGGCGTACCGAGGATGGCAACTGCCATCGTGCAACATCGGATAGATCTGGAGATGCAAGACCGAGTCGGCAAGCTCCACGCAGAGTCCCACTGGCGAAAAGAGAAGGATCGGAACGGATAATTGACGAAATGCAGAAAGGTGGAGTCATTGAACCTTCAACAAGCCCATGGAGTTTACCAATCGTGTTAGTGAAAAAGAAAGATGGAAGCACCCGGTTTTGCGTTGACTATCGGAAGCTGAACGATGTCACTAGAAAGGACAGCTACCCACTGCCACGAATAGACGACACCTTGGACACATTATCCGGTGCGAAATGGTTTTCAAAGCGGTTATTGGCAAGTGGAGATCGAGAAATGCGACCGCGAAAAAACTGCTTTTAGCATCGGAGATGGATTGTGGCAATTCTCTGTGATGCCATTCGGATTATGCAACACCCCAGCCACTTTTGAGCGCTTAATGGAACACATGTTAAAAGGGCTTCACTGGAAAACGTGTTTGGGGTATCTTGATGACATCATTGTCATGGGCAATAGTTTCGATGACCACCTGAAAAATTTAGAGGAAGTCTTTCGACGAATTGCTTCTGCTGAATTACGATTGAACCCAAAGAAATGTAATTTATTTAAAACCGAAGTAACTTATTTGGGCCACAAAATCACTACTAGAGGAAGTCAGACAGATGAAGACAAAATAAAATCGGTAAGAGATTGGCCTCGACCCAAAAATGTTCATGAAGTGCGACGCTTCCTTGGGCTCTGTACCCGAGTTTGCCAATGTTGCAAGAAGCCTACACAATTTGACGAAGAAAAATTGCAAACTTGTGTGGAAAGGGGAGGAAGAAAACGCCTTTCCGCAGTTGAAGGAATTGCTTTGTACAGCTCCAATGTTGGCCTATCCGGTTCCTGGCGAAAAGTTCATTCTGGACACAGATGCTAGTGCACATAGAATAGGAGGTGTACTCTCACAGATTATTGATGGTCAGGAAAAAGTAATTGGGTACTATAGCAGAGTTCTTGGAAAACCGGAAAGGAACTATTGCGTTACAAGGCGAGAACTCTTGCAGTCGTCGAATGTGTGAAACATTTTCACAAATACCTGTATGGACAGCACTTCCTTCTGAGGACAGATCATCCAGCACGGTTGGATAAAAAGGTTGTAGAATTATGACTGTGAAATACAGCATCGGAAAGGTGGACAACATGGAAATTCCGATGCACTATCTCGACGCCCATGTGCATTGGAGTATAAGCATTGCTCTAAGGCTGAGAGATGCGAAGGTATAATCAGCATCCGATTAACAAATCTGCAACCTGATGATGAATGGGAATCCAGCGCTTTAAGGAAAAGCCAGCTGGAGGATACAGACTTGGCTAAGGTTATTAGAGCGAAAGAAATGGGTAAAATACCAACCAAAGAACAAATGGCATCAGAAAGTCCATTGGCCAAGGCGTATTGGGTGCACTGGAATAGCTTAAAATTGATAAGCGGAGTACTGCATCGTTCATGGGAAAGCAAGGATGGTAAACACATCAATGATTTGATGGTCCTACCAAAGTCTAGAATAACAGCCGTATTAGAAGAATTTCACAATGGACGAAGTGGAGGGCATTTGGGTGTTACGAAAACTCTGGAAAAGATTAAACAACGGTTTTACTGGGTGAATTGTCAAGAATCAGTTGCTGAATGGATTAAAAACTGCGCGCAATGCATGGCAGCTAAGGGTCCGAAAGGTAGAAGCAGAGGAAGATTGCAGCAGTACAACATAGGGGCATCATTTGAACGCGTTGCAATGGATGTAGCTGGTCCATTTCCCACTAGTGGCTCCGGGAACAAATATGTGTTGGTGATTATAGACTATTTCAGTAAGTGGTCAGAAGTATACGCTATACCAAATCAGGAGGCTAAAACTGTGGCCGAAGCCTTTGTGCAGAATTGGGTCACGCGATTTGGTATACCAATTGAGTTGCATTCAGATCAAGGGAGCTACTTTGAGTCCGCTATATTTCGAGAAATGTGCTCACTGTTGGGTATCAAGAAGACTCGAACAACGGCTCTACCCCCACAATCGGATGGCATGGTAGAAAGGTTTAACCGCACATTAGAAGAACATTTGCGAAAAGTAGTAGACAAATGTCAGCGCAATTGGGACAAGCACATTCTTCGACTCATTAAGAAGCAAAAAGTCAGTGTAGTAGATGGAGTACCTAACATCGTACTCAAGAACCTGCCCCCAATGGCAATAGATATATACACCGTCCTGTTTAACAACGCGTTGAATAATGCATATTATCCCGCGCGTTGGAAAACGGCTATCATTCAGCCCATCCCAAAAAAGGGCAAAGACTGTACAAACCCAATGAACATGCGTTCGATAAGTTTACTCCCAAGCATCAGTAAAGCATTTGAAAAAACCATTAACAAAGCTCTGCTAAAATGGGTAGACGACAACAGCATTATTCCAAATATTAGTTAAATAGTTTGGCTTTAAGGCGGGTCATGAAACCACACATGCCGCAGCTAAACTGGTCTCCGACATACAATGGAATAAATGTAGGAACCAATGCACAGGGGCCTGTCTGATCGACTTGGAGAAAGCCTTTGATACCGTTTGGATCGAAGGGTTGTATTACAAACTGGTCAGACATGGCATACATAAGCCTTTACTATATGTACTTTACGATATGTTAAAGGACAGGAGGTTCGTGGTCAAAAGTGGAAATGTGACCTCTAATAAAACGTAAAATATCAAGAATGGCTTGCAACAGGGCGCGGTACTCTCTCCGATTCTTTTTAATATTTACATTAGCGACTTATTAGAAGCACTTCCGCAGGCTATTGCGTACGCAGACGATCTCATAATTTACAGAACAGCTCCGAAAGTTGCGATCATAAATAGATTAATACAGCGAGACTTCAACGAAGTGCAGCGCTATTGCAATGACTGGAAACTTAAGATCAACTTCCAGAAATGTGAAGCCATCCTATTCAGAACTCCATTATATAAAGCCACGTACGACACAAGGAAAAACGTATCGTGGGACCGCATGGAGATAAACTGGAAACCAAGAGTTTAGTTAAATACCTTGGCATCTGGCTAGATCAATATCTGTATTTCAACAGACATGTAGAGGCGGCTTTGCTCAAAGCGAGGAAAACTTTTGCTATGACAAGGAGGCTATTTCACAGTAGCCAACTTGACAGCAGGGTAAAAGTCATATGCTACATGACGCTAATCAGGCCAATGCTCATATATGGTTGCCCAGTATGGTTCAACATAGGTCCAAATTTGATGGAAAAGATTCGGGTGTTCGAAAGAAAGTGTCTCAGAAGTTGTCTCAGATTATATCGGACACCGGAATCGGACTATAAAAAGTATTACTCAAATGAGACTTTATATAATGAAGCGTACATAAATAGGGTGGATAATTTTATGATTAAATTAATCAGAGGACATATTGCGAGAGCAATAAGCTCGTCCAATGACCTAATTTTCGGGGCCTATTATCCAAACACCTTGTACTATGAGAGCGTGCGTCGCAACGGCTTTGTTGCACCAGAGGCGTTCCTTGACTTGGATATGAAAGGGCTTATACAGGATAGATCCGGAATTCCGCTGATCTATCATGTAAGTAGATCATCTGTAGACGGGCGTTTGTGCTACGGCCGGGAAGTAACGCGCACCGAAGAAGAGCTCCTGCGCTTCAGTAGGGCTATCTCCCACAGAGACCGGGACGATAGTATTAGACAGCGTCAACAGTTCTGGTGGTTGAATGGCATATAAAGACCTGGATACCAAAGTCGGTATAGAATCACACTATTATCAGCTAGCTTACATAGACTCAGCTTTTCTAGAATTAGGGTAGTATAAGATTTAAGTTAAGTTAGGTTAAGTGCTTTTACATAAAAAAAAAAAAAAAAAAAAAAAAAAAAAAAAGTAGGTAAGTTAAGTAAGTTAAATTTTAAGAAAAAAAAAACAAAAAAAATTGACAAAGTTTTTCAAATTTTTCTTTGTCTTTCAAATAATTATAAGTATTGCCACAAAGTTCTGTTGCCGAAAGGCAAATTATACAAATATTAAGTAATGTTTAGCTTAGAGCGTCTGCGAAGGACCAGTAAGTTATTATATAAGATATTTAAGCTAGAATTTAAGCATTTTTTGTCTAGCCTTTAATTAGAAACTAAGAATATAGAAAGAAAATAAAAAAATGTTTACAAATGAAATGTTATTTTTGGCACAGAATTGAGACTCCCATCAGATCTCAAATTTGGAAGAAACGACGAACTTACTGAAACTGGAGGCAGCTACTGGGAAATGCTTCAGCCCGAAATGGATGACATACACCAATAGGTGGGGCAGCGAACACAGTTGATGAGTAATAAAATGAAGGATCGATATGACCGAGCTATGGATTCTGATGGATTTCAAGAAGGCGACTTGGTGTTGTGGGGAACGAAGTCGTGGCACCGACATGCGTGCTAACTCTACTTCGGCCCACTAGCTATCCGCAGCTTGGACAAGGTTCCGCCAAACCGAATCGTCACTAAATGTTCCAAAAACCATTGATAAGTAACAAAAGAAAACCAAACTCCGCAACGAACTGATCACCATGCAAAAGGAAATAAAACACGGAAGGTTTCACTGAATTTAATTAAGTTTATTGTTCATGTTCTGCTGTATTTTGAACTTAATAATAATTGTCAATTGACTGAACACGTAATTATGCGACTTTACTGCACTGTAGGAAATACAAAATGTATTGGGAAATGTCTCGTTTATAAAAGGTACACAACACTATGACAACGACTCCGGGGTATATTCGGGTATGTACGCGTCTCCGTGACCGAGAGCGGGGGCGGCAACGGCCGTGACGGTCGGCGGATGGAAAAGGACTCAGCGTTGCTCTAGTCGATGCAGAGCCACTTCGAAGTGTTCCCCTCGTGGTGAAAACGAGGAAAGAGGATCTCACTGGTGAGGTCCTGTGGTGATGTGCGTAAAGTCGATCGTTGAGATCAGATTGTTTACATAACGCTTGCAGGTCAAAAGCGAAACGAAACCTAGACAAGGGATACAGACAAAGAAAGAAGCGACCTAATGCATCGTCCGGTAATGAGGGTCAGCTGAGTAAATATCAGCCACTCATTAGATGCTAAAAGGGATTGAAATAATAGAGATCGTAAATCGTATATCTGCCGAATGGAAGAATCGGATTCTTTTGTTTGCATATGTTTATGCTATTGAATCCAATGCGACGGCTAAGCCCGACGTCGGTGATTGTTTGAAGATTCAAACAAAGAAATATTTCAGCGAGAAGTACTTGCAGCTGTATCGATAATTGCGAGTCAATGCGAAGCAATTCAGATGATGACACAATGACTGGTTGTATATACCATCTGTGTCAATTGAACATGGCATCTATGGCGACGCCAGGATCGAACTCTAGTGTGAATATCTACACTAATTGGAAATTCGGTCCTGGGTCTCTAATGCAGAGATGCGTTGATACATGTATGAATGCCCTTATAGATGCAATTCTTTTTAGGAATTTTAGGGAATGCTTGTATGCAATAATGTCCTTGGATTTCAGGTGCCAATGCGATTGCATTGGCGGGAGAGAATGGGAGTTGGGTTGTGGATATGAGGGATTTTTCAGGTAAGTGAGCCGTGGGGTTCGGCGGAACCGCCACAGTGTTGCTGTACAATCCGCAGCGGAAAAAGGGTATCTCTCCAAAACCACAAACATCGTGGGAAGGCCCATACAAAGTCATAAAGCCACTGAATGATGTTGTGTATCGCATACAATCCTACACGCAGAGACGAGGTAAAATGAAAGTCGCCCATTTCGAGAGATCAAAGAATTTGGTGTCTGATCGGGATGATCAGACTTAAGTGAAGGGCAGTGTGATGAATTACACTCGAATAATCGTGAATAGCATGCCGAGCGTCTCTCAGTTAGTTCGAACTTGGACATCGAACGAGATACATCGACTCAGTAAGCAAACTGACAGCGGATATTAAATGCCAAAATCCTAAGTGAAAATAAAATAAATCTGTTCAGAAAAAGAGAACAAACTGTGAGTTTCTTTGGATTATTCACAATCCAGAGATCGAACCGAGGAAGTCGATAAACGTAAATTCAAAATTACGTAACAATATTATCCTTTGAGCATCAACACAGCTATTGAGTGCATACGCAATAAAATAAATTTATAAAATACAGGAAGTCTGTCAGAAGTATTTTAAGAGGATCATTCCGCTGAGCGAAAGTAAGCGTCAGTTGATCCAATTGATATTAACGACAGTCCTTGCAAAACAGTCCTAGTGGCAATGTGTGCCAGTCATTTACATATGCAATGTTTTATTTTATTTTATTTCTTTATTTTATTTATTTAATTTTCATTTACATTTTTTTTTAAACTATTAACAAAAAAAAACTAACTAACCCTTTTTTTCGATCACAACAAAATGACGTATCTTATACATCCAGCATGTCTTTACTAATTTTTTTGCGAAATATTCCTTGAAAAATGTATATCCCGACGAGGTGACATAAATCGATGTCTATGTAGGTCCGACCTGGTACCAATGGACTTTTTCCTTTGGCATCCAAGGTGTACAGCACCATACTCCGCGCTCTAGATCAACTAAAAATAAATATTCGAACGGAAACAGTGGAGAACACATGCCGGGCAGTTCTTAGAAATTCTGGGCCACGTTTAGAAATTTAAACGAGATAGTTTTTATTTCCAAGGCTCATACTTTAGTATAATGTTGTCATGAGCCCACTCCACTTAAATAATGTTTGTTTTGAATTTTTTTTTAGGACAATAGAGAGTAGGTAGTCAACCTCAGAACGAGAAACTCCTGTAAAAAGATGAGAACTGTTACCAAGGTCTGAAAAGAAATCCGGATTCAGGTAAGAGAAATAATTATAGATTGATCTGAGGCCTTAGTAACAAGGTAGACGTACAGGAGCAGAAACTCTGGAAAATTTCTATAGAGTCAACAAGATCTTACATATAATAAAAAACTTCAATATAAGACAAGAATTGACTTAAAAAGCAATGCATATATGAAGCCTTGATTCTAAAACAAACTTTAGGCTTAAATGATAAATCCTGACGATGGGTTTGATTATCGAGCAAAAATAGTCGTAAAAGATGGTTTTAAAAAACCAAGGAATATGTCGACTATAACTCACGCAAACCATAAGAAAAGCCAACCGCAACAGACCACAAGAGACTCGGATATAGTCTAGCAACAATCTAGTAGTCGGTGCAAAACCACTTTTAAACCTCAGCCCTCATTATAGACTCACAGCCACCACACTATACACGTATCTCCCATCCTCAAAAGGCCTGTGAACAATTTACGCTACAAAAGATGTAACTCCATATGAAAAGTGTTACAATATCAAAGGACCCTTATCAACTATAAATAATCTATTTCCCCATATCAAAAGATTCTATTAAATTCTGTACAAGCCGACGGCAAACTTTTGAATATACCTTCACAGGTGCGCGCACAAAATGAATAACCTCCAAAAGAACATCTTAATATGATACAGGACCTAACTAAAATGTTTCCATCGAAAAGGAAGACGTAAACGCTACCTACCGACTCGTTCCCTTGAACTGTATAATTGCCTTTTAAACAGCTAGAGAATACCCGTCACAAATTACGAAGTTCCCCCTTAACATCGTTGTGCCATAAAGTCATGAAAGAAATGTTTCCTTTTGAAACATCTTCATCTGCAATATTCTGTGTTAATATATCGTAAGCGACGACCCTGAATGGCTTTCGTTCTTTTCAAATTTAATTCTGCCTATAATACCGTTATACTGGCAAGTGTCATTAATCTTAATAACCGACCCTTCGGAGCGGCATCAATTTATTACAAAGTTTCAGTTTGAATGCGAAGGACTCCCGTACAAAGTTCAAATCTACCACGGCCCCCAAAATAACGAACGATAATTGAAAACGGTCACTATCACCTGAATTGTATCCTTGTACATTAAGGCAATATCCTCAAAACAAATAACAACACATTATATGAGTCAGGTATCTTTAACCGGAAGTGACTTACTGTAATCTATGGATGCTGTTCCACTATCAGTTCACTCCAATCGCCGATCAATTCTGTTCAGTCTGTTTACAGAAATGTTGTCCTTTATTTTTACGCGGCAAACCGGTCACTAAATTCACTCGGAAAACAAATAAACGACGAAGGATGAAACAAAAAAGCTGAACAAATAAAGGACGAAATTTGGCGAACACGGACGTTGATGATTGCAGTCAGTCGCGGATAAGCGTAAGCACACAAATAATCACTGGCAGCGATGTCCTTTGCACACAACACTAGAATGTAAGCCAAATGCAAATTTGCTTCTGCATGATAAGGATACGAGATTCGTACTGCAGCACCCGTTCCTTGCGATTGTTCATGAATAACTAAAGTTTCAGTTTCGGTAGCTTTATCAGGATATGGAAGAGCACTAAGAGAAGGATGCGGCGGTTAAAATCGGAGCCTGAGACCTGTGACTCCCGAACGTGGCGGTGTAGGACTAACTGATTTTAGGGTATTTGTATGTATTGACTAAAGTCCTAACGTATTCCTCCGTCTGGTGCTCTTGTTTCCGATGCAGGAAGCCAGGTTAAATGAAAGATTCCAAAAGCGTTCTCCTGAAGGATTGAGAATTTTTAAATTTGTTCAACTTATGCGCGAACTCCTAGAGATGCTGTTATGTAGCAAGCTCGCCGACGTGACGAGCTTTCGTTCTACACCGCTTTTTGAAAAGTGTTTTGAATTAGGATTCATGCATCGGCTTACAGTACATCACCTAAGGACTTTCCACAAATTTCAAACTTTCAACATTTATACAGAAGCTAATAAAGGGTTGTAAGGTTTATAAGTTCAGACCGAGCTTAAGGACATCGAATATTATCCACTTCCAAAGCTCTATGTTCGGGTGATGGTTTGTGCACCAGTACACAAAACAAATTCCAGTGCGAGGGCTTTAGTAATTCATGTTTGTGGTAAACTTTTAGATAAGGGCACTTGAATCAGAAACTTTCCTAAGTTGTGGCACAAAAAAGTCAAAAAACTTTTCTGAAAAGCCCCCGGCACACGAATAGCAAACACGTGCAGCGTAAATGTTCCAAACACCGCTATTCAACAACTGTGTGTTCGTTCCTACCACCAGTGGATGGTAGTTGCCACAAAATATAGGGTTTTCCAATAGGGACTTGACAACTTTTTTTCGGTAGTAAATTTTTATAATTTGCAGACGTTGTTCGTTCGTGCACTTAACCATGATGAAAATGTTGAGTTTACTGAATAAATTGACAGCAACAGTTCGATGATTAGTGAAGGGGTGCGTTCACAAATTAAATTCAAAGTTGTCAAGTCCCTATTGTATAACCCTATATATAAGGGCAAGATCAAAAAGTCTCAGTTTAATACGCTAGCCAAGTTGTATTTAGCTCGGAGCATCCACAGGGGGCTAGTCTTCCAAGAAGACTGCGTCTTCATCCCTAGCAATTCAATAACAAACCAGATCTTTATAAAAGGCAAACAGTGGATAAATGTTCTGATTCCGGAGAAAACGTATGCAAAGCCTTGAGGGAGTTCAGGACCTTTAGATAAACTAAGGCTCTTATGTGGGAAAATGTTTGCTAGCCTAACAACTTATTTGAAGATATCCGGCAAGTAGATTAACTAAACGGTTAAAGTTGGAACGTGTTGTGCTACAATTAAGTTGTGGTTGAGCAGTTGCGTTCCGAGGGCTGTACCTGGCCAAAGTGTTTGTAGTTGCTATCTAAGTCCCTAAGGCCAATTTACGGCCAAACAAGTAAAACAGTGATTAATAAAGTGACATTCATTTAAACAAAAGGAGAAGTATCTTTCATTTGTAAATCCTACAGTGCAGTTGTCAAGACAGCTAGGACAAGTGCCAACACTCGTGGCAATCAGTACTTTTGGGAGAGCAGTGTATTTGTCAGCCCCCGCTTGGTAGAAACTTTGACGTGGTTCGTGGGCTTAAACTACAATGAATCACTCAGGCTATGCTGATGGAAGTATACGCTTCCATTAGGGCCACCCATGTCAGACAGGCTAGCGAGGAGTAACACACAAAGATCTACCAGGGTGTTACGCGTCACCGTGCCCATTGGATGGTATGCAGTCAGGGGTATACCGGCTGTATTATAACGGCGCCTCTCTGACACCGGGTCGAATCAGAGCAGTAAGCAGACCTTACCATATCAAAGAGGGGCTCTGATATGGCGGAGTATTTGAAACCCCAAGACTGCTCCCACGAAATGAATAACCAATATACAAAAAACCATCTCACGAAAAACCCGGTAGGCGTAGGTGTGATGAGCCGACACTACCATAAGGCAACAAATCATCAAGAAAACACCGACTCAGCAAAAAGAAGACGTAGGGAAAAGCGGAAAAAGCGGGATAGACGCGTCGGCACGTGGAATGTTCGAACGTTACATAAACCAGGCGCGATAAAGACGGTCGTAGAAAACGCGAAACAGTATAAAATGGACATCGTCCCGCTTCAGGAAGTCCGACTCCCATATCAAGTAATCGAAACCAACGGCTTTACACTGGCGTGTGGAGGTACCGATACACATAACCTCGGAACTGGCTTCATCATAAACAAGAAGATTACGTCCCATGTAAAAGATGTGCAATTTATTAATGACCGAATGTCGGTGCTAAAAATACAGGGCCCATTGTACAATTATGTATTTATAAACGTACACGCCCCAACAGAATCTACGGACGAAGAAACGAAGGACACATTCTACGAGACCCTAGAGGAAATATTTGATGGGATTTTATCATTCGATGTTAAAATCCTCCTTGGCGACCTCAATGCGAAAATTGGAAAGGAAGATATCTTCCAACCAACAATAGGTAAAGAAAGCCTACATGACGTTTCAAATGATAATGGTATTCGAATTATCACGTTCGCAGCGTCAAAAGATCGGGTAGTGAAGAGCACGATGTTCAAGCACAAGCAAATCCATAAAGCCACATGGATATCACCCGACGGCGTAACGCGTAACCAAATAGACCACTTCCTCATAGACAAAAGACACCACTCGAATATCCTTGACGTAAGATCATATAGAGGAGCAGATTGCGACTCCGATCACCTTCTAGTGATGGGCAAAATTAGAAGTCAGCTGGCAGCAAACCCACATGGACAGTCACGGGAGATGAGCAAAAAGTTCGAGATTGATAAACTAAAAGACCTACGTAAAAGGGCGGAATGTCAAGACGAACTAACGAATAGATTTAGCATCCTAGAGAATGACAGTAGTGAGGAAGAGGAAGCCAATAGTGTGGACACTAAATGGACATCGATCAGAGACACAATCAAACAAACAGCCCAAAAGGTATTAGAATTTAAGAAAACAATTAAGTCCAAACCTTGGTTTGACGAGTGCAGGGCGAAGATCGAAGAACGTAAACGCCTCAGAGTGCTCCACTTAGAAAGATATGATGAAGTCAACGCAGAAAAATACGCGACGATTCGGAAAGAGACAATGAGACTCTTCAAACGCAAAAAACGAGAATGGGAGAAGACTCGGATCGAAAAAATCCTAGAAAATGCCAGAGCAAAGAACATCAGAGGTATGTATGCCGGCATAAATTCAATTAGAAATGGCTACCGAGGGAGAGCCAAAATAATTCGAGACGCAAACGGCTGTCTGGTCACAGAAACAAACAATATCGTGACAAGATGGAAGCAGTACTTTGAAAACCTGCTCAATGTGCGCACCCATCAACCACAAATAAACGCACCAGACGTACATACAGCCGAGCCTCAGATCCCAGAGCCCTCTTTCAACGAAGTTGTAGACCCAATAAATCGATTGAAAAACAACAAGGCTCCCGGAGTCGACTGCATACCGGCAGAGCTTGTGAAGCATGGAGGAGAGGCAACCGCTTGAAAGATCCACCAAGTCATCAAAACAATATGGAATAAAGAAGTTACTCTGGAAGAATGGAAAGAATGGAAAACCCCAATAGTCGTCCCCGTTTTCAAAAAAGGTGACAGATCTGACTGCGAAAACTACAGAGGAATATCGTTGCTCCCAACCACATACAAAATACTAACAAATGTCATACTGGCGAGAACCACACCGTACGCAGAAGAAATACTGGGAGATTACAAATGCGGATTCCGTAGGAACCGGTCAACAAGCGACCAAATGTTCACAATAAGGCAACTGCTGGAAAAGAAGTGGGAATACGGAGAGACGGTTCACCAACTGTTTGTTGACTTCAAAAAAGCCTAAGACTCAGTCGCAAGGCAAATTCTCTACCATATTGTTGTTGCGCTGGGAATCTCGAAAAAATATGCCGCCCTCATTCGAATTTGCATGAACGAAAACGAGGGGCGAGTTAGAATAGAAAACCACCTTTCAGAACCATTTGAAATCCGGGACGGACTAAAAAAAGGGGATGGCCTCTCACCGTGTCTTCTTAACCTTGAGCTCGAGTATGTGATCAGAAAGGTACAAGACGACAACATGGCCGGATCATCTCTGAACGGGGTCATACAAGAGCTCGCATATGCAGATGACATCGCCGTTCGGGGCGATAATCTAGAAACTGTAAATAAAAACTGTGCAATCATCATGCAAGCGGCAGAAGAGGTGGGCCTAAAAATAAATGAAGACAAAACAAAATACATGATTTCGGCAAGAGCAGGTGGACCCCAGGGAACACATATAAACGTCTCAGGGAAGATATTTGAAAAAGTTAAAGAATTAAATATCCAGGAACGATACTGACGACAAGGAACGAAATGTCGAAGGAAATAAACAAAAGACTACACTCGGGCAAAGCTAGCTGGCACGCAGTCAGTAAACTGCTGAAATTCAAACTGCGTAACATAAAGCTCCGTGTCTATAGAACCATAATCATGCCGATTGCTCTATATTGATGCGAAACATGGGCTCTCACAAAACGGGAAGAAAGGAATTCCGCGTATTCGAGAATAAAGTTTTGAGGGGTATCTTTGGAGGTAAATATGATGAGGAGGCAGGACAATGGAGGAAACTCCAGAACCACGTGTTGAAAGAGCTATACCGCAAACCTACAATAGTGAGAGTAATCAAGACGCGAAGATTAAGATGGGCCGGACATGTGGCGCGAATGGGTAACGATAGGTTGTGTATAGAATTCTTGACGGTAGACCGACGGGAAAGAGACCGGCGGGACGGCCGCGACGGAGATGGGAGGACAATGTATGGTTTGATCTTGAGGAGATTGGATTGAATGGTCAAGCGTGGAAGGAGAGTGCACAGTACACGGAACGATGGCTGAGTCGATTCGGTGAGGTCATGAACTTCCGGATTCCTACAGGCCAATAAATAGTAATAGTATAATAGTAGTGTATTTGTCAGGGTAGCCAGGATATAAGTCTCCCGCGTATACAGTGCGATTATCAAAAGCGCCAGATCTAAGAACACTTCCCCACATCGGAAGAAGGTAAGATTATACGTTCCATATTTGAACATAACAACAACACGAGTAAGTGTGAAAGTTACATTTAAAAATATAACTTAACAATTGGCGCACCCGGTGAGATCAAGGAAGCCCAAGTTATCCCGCGCGTTGAAAACGGCAATCATTCAGCCCATCCCAAAAAAAAGGGCAACGACTGTACAAACCCAATGAGCATGCGTTCGATAAGTTTACTCCCAAGCATCAGTAAAGTATTTGAAAAGACCATTAACAAAGCTCTGCTAAAATAGGTGGGCGACAACAACATTATTCCAAATAACTAGTTTGGCTTTAAGGCGGGTCATGAAACCACACATGCCGCAGCTAAACTGGTCTCAGTATGGTTCAACATAGGTCCAAATTTGATGGAAAAGATTCGGGTGTTCGAAAAGAAGTGTCTCAGATTATATCGAACACCAGAATCCGACTATAAAAAGTACTATTCGAATGAGACTTTATGTAACGAAGCCTACAAAAATAGGGTGAATAATTTTATGATCAAATTAATCAGAGGCCATATTGCGAGAGCAATAAGCTCGTCCAATGACCTAATTTTCAGGGCTTATTATCTAAACACTCTGTAGTATGAGAACGTGAGTCCCAACGGCTTTGTTGCACCAGAGGCGTTTGTTGATTTGGACATGAAAGGGCTTATACAGGATGGATCCGGAATTCCGCTGATCCATCATGTAAGTAGATCATCCGTAGACGGGCGATTGTGCTACGGCCGGGAAGTAACGCGCACCGAAGAAGGGCTCTTGCGCTTCAGTAGGGCTATCTCCCACAGAGACTGGGACGATAATATTAAACAGCACCAATAGTTCTGGTACTTGAATGGCAATTAAAAACCTGATTATCAATGTCAGTAGAATCACTGTATTATCAGCCAGCTGACACAGATTTAGCTTTTCTAGGATTAGGGTAGAGTAAGATATAAGTTATATTAAATTAGGTTCTTAAGCAATTAAAAAAAAATTATAAGTTAATTTTAAGTTTAAAAAAAAAACTGGCACTAAGTTTTCTTGGTTTTTCTTTGTTATTAAAATAATCATAATTAAAAAACAAACAAAGTTCTGTCGTCCAAAGGCAAATTGTACAATAGACATGTAAAGTTTAACTTAGAGTATCTGCGTAGGACCAGTAGGTTATAATATAAGATAATAAGCTAGAATTTAAGCATTTTTGTCTAGCCTGTAATTTAGAATCTAAGAAAAAAACGGAAATAAAAAATGTTGAAAAATTAAAAAAAAAAAAAATTACGCCCAAGGACAAGCGGGGAGTAACCCAATAGCGCTACTGTCGCTGGGAAAGGGGGAAAACAAAAACAGAACGCGAGGGCAAAAGGAGACCACAGGGAAGAGGATGCAACAATAACAAAAAAAAATTGATTAACAATAATAATAATATTAGTCATCATCATCCGGGATCCGGTCTTGGCCTTATTTAGCAAGTCCATCCACCGGTATCTGGTCCATATCCGAGACTTGTTAAATTGTCCATAATAATTTGGTTTTCCGGGCGCGGTTACTAGCCTTGCGCCAAATAATATTAGTACCCATGACAAAATTATAACTGATTAAAAAAAAATTATGCATTAAGAACTATCATGGTACCCGTAATTATAGTAATGATGTTAATAGTGATAGCTACATCAACGTCCGGGAACACATATATGGTAGAGTATCCCTGTCTCCCCCCACCGGTCCAACCTCGACAAAGGAAAAAGAAAAGGGGAAGCAAAAACAATCATCCCAAGGAAAAGGGAAACAGACCGTCATCAAATTATTATTTCACCACCTTGCCCTTCAGGGGCCAAACCAATATTCCTCCCAGTAGAACCGTGCTGGTGGGAAGGGGTGCCGCCTATCTGCGACCTTTTGGAACACAGCGGAGAGTTTGACCCCCCACACAATCCGGCTAGGGCCTCCTTCACATAAGGGAAATGTCCCCGCCTCGCCATACTCGAGGTGCAACTTGGACAGGCAAATTTCGCCTCGCGATAGCACGGCACCAGGTGCCTTGACTCGCCTCCGTGGCCAGATTTAGGGGTTGGTAGGTTGGGGTTGGCCCATTTTGACGGCGAAACCAATATTCCCTTTTTGTTTCAAATGCGTGTTAGCATTCGTCTAACCACGTGAATTTGAGGAAATATTCTGCTGTACACGCCAGGCAGTCGCCTTCAGGATGTGTAAATTCATCCGACGACTTACCTTCCGAGAACCGAAGTTTAGTGTTGGAGGTGTTTCCCCCGAAGATTGTTTTTCGGATACAGGATCACTCGATTCGTCATCGGATGTGAGTCTGTCGGCGTGTTACTTCGCAATCCCAGGGAACTATTTGATATTCTCTGGTTGTGGAAAATCCACTGCCTGATCGTCCCTCTAATACAGAGGATTGCCCCTGTAGTTTACGCTTATGAGTGGCGCCCACAGTTTTGGCCTTGGCCTCAAACATTTTAATATTTAGACTCAATGACTGACTTATCTCGACGAAAGTCCTTAGTAAAAGGCGAAGATTAACTCGGAGAGAATCCAGAGTCTGACCAGTTCGATCGGGAGGATTCCGTGCTCTGAACGGTTTGCTTATTAGCCTTGTATCGGGACTTACCCTTCTTAGACGCTTTTCGGGCTTTCGGGGTGCGGTATTGCTGATAGCACGTGGCTGAACATTTTTTCGTGGCCTTCCCCTATGTAGGTAGGGTCTCCGGGCGAGTGCCGCAGTATCGACCTAGCCAAGTCCCTTTCGCACGGCTCCCCATTCGGCGACCTTACGTTCAACCCTTCCCCTCTTATTATTCGCAAAGTCAATGGATAAGGGTTCGGGGTTAACAGCTGTTCAGGGAAACACCAAACAACCACCCGGTCCATCGACCTTGAAATTTTTTTGACAGGAAGTCGTATCCCAACAACCCGTCTTCCGTTTCTCCCGGCAAGGAGTCCACTATTTGAAAGCTGCAGGGAATCTCTTGGTGCAACCTGATACTCCCATGGCAGCATCCCCTCGACTTGCCTTTACCAAACGACGCCTGGAGCGTTGTGGATGTTTGCGCACCCACCCCATGTCTCGGATGGAGTGACTTCAACATAACAGACTCACTTCATCTCTAATTGCCATCTCTTCTTCTCCGGATCTCGACTACGTCCCTATTAAAATTGACAAGCGCCGTCAGTCTCTATTTATTATCTGTTTCTATATTCCTCCCTCTCGACCCACCGCGTCATACGAACTCGCAATAGAAGCGGTAGATAACCTTACAGTGTTAAGCACCGCAATAGACGATGTTGTCGTTCTTGGCGACTTTAACCTGCCCCACCTACAATGGACATCAGCTGACGAACAAGCCTTCTACGTCTCTAACCCCACTAGTTCTAATGAACGTATTTTTATTAACGGCCTCTCCGACTCAGGCCTCCATCAAATTAGCAATGTCCCAAATCATATGGGGAGACAGCTGGACGTCGTGTTCACAACCGACCCTCACATGTCCTCAGTTGCCCCTAGACCACACGCCCTCTCTACCATTGACAATTATCACCCCCCACTGCTCTTATCCTTATATCTCGACCACGAAACCCAGCCCCCTCTACCTCCTGACTGCTTTTCTTACAATTTCCATAGGGCTAATTTCCGCCTCTTAAATGAACATCTTAGCAAAACAGCGTTTCGCTTTGATCATTTGGGTGTAGAAGAAGCCACGGCCACTCTCTATAAGGAGATTTACTATGCCGTCGCCTTATATGTCCCCTATTCTCGCCGCAGGTCATCGGTTTCTTCGCCGCCATGGTACAACCGCAATCTCCGCAATCTTCGGAACAAAAGGAATAACTTATGGAACATTTTCCTCAAAATGCGATCCATCGAAAACTACTCCAACTATCTCGGGGCCTTTTATAAATTTTCCGAACTCTACAACTCCCTCTATTCCAAATACCTTATTAAAACACAATCCAATTTGATTAGCGATCCCAAATACTTTTTCCACTTTATAAATTATAAACGTAAATCCGACGCCTATCCTAACTCCCTCTCTTATGGCGCGACTACGTCAAACGACAACCTAACTATTGCCAACCTGTTCGCGTCGTTTTTCAATAAATCCTTCACGGACATCTCCTTCGAACCAAATCCGTCGTATTTCAATGACTTGCCCGAATTCTCCCTTGGTCCTTTCTCTCCTCAACTTATTCAGCGTCACGTAGTTGAGGAGAAACTAAACTTACTCAAAGACGAGTTCAGCCCCGGACCTGATGGACTTCCGTCTGTATTCTTAAAGAACTGCTCCACTTCTCTTTCTCTCCCGATATCAAAGATTTTCAACCTATCTCTATCTCAAGGGACCTTCCCTAGTATATGGAAATCCTCCTATGTCACCCCCATACATAAAAAAGGACCTAAAAATGATATCAGCAACTACCGACCCATCGCCAAACTATCTCATATCCCCAAACTGTTCGAAGGGCTTCTTTACAATGCGTTATCTTTTAGTTGTAAATCCATCATCTCACCCAACCAGCATAGTTTCCTCTCGGGTAGGTCGACCACAACCAATCTAATCGAGTTCTCATCCCATACTCTCCGTGCCTTAGAGAATGGCAACTAAGTTGAGATCATCACCACCGATTTCAGCAAGGCATTTGACAAAATCTCCCATAATCTCATCCTTTTCAAGCTGTCCTCCCTAGACTTCGAGCCCCTATTGATCAAATGGTTATCTTCTTATCTGAAAGACCGATCCTACCGTGTCAAATTCAGATCCTCCCTTTCCGATCCTTTTTTTCCCACCTCCGGGGTTCCGCAAGGAAGTCATCTAGGCCCCCTCCTTTTTATCCTAACCATCAATGATGTCGACTCTGTTATTAAACACTCATCCAAACAATCATCTCTCCCCTCGACTCCTCACTTCTCCAACAGGACCTCGACAGCTTCTCAACCTGGTGCCGTAATAACTGCCTTGATCTCAATGTTGCCAAATGTCACTCCATTACATTCTCCCACAAACGTCCACCCCCACCTCCTCGCCCCTACTTCCTGCTTAACCAGCAGATCTCATACGTATCCTCAATACGTGACCCCGGAATCTTATTTGACAGGGATCTCAGCTTCATCCCACATATCGACGATATCATTCTTAAGGCCAACTCCGCCCTAGGGTTTGTGAAACGCTGGTCTAAGGAATTCTCTAATCCTTACGTTTCCCGTTCCCTCTACATAGCCTTCGTCCGCCCCCTTCTTGAATACGCCAGTCAGGTCTGGTCTCCACATTGCTCGTCCCATATCCGCAGAATCGAGAGCGTGCAACGTCGGTTTCTGCGTTTTGCCCTCCGTGGACTGAACTGGGAGAATCCTCGGATTCTTCCCCCATACACAAGCCGGCTCCATTTGATCAACCTCAGTACACTTGAGGAGCGCAGAACTCTTGCCGATATCCTCTTCATCCACCGTCTCCTCTCCGGCACAATCAACTGCCCTAGCTTGCTTTCCGCCATCGCACTCAACACCAACCGCCGCAACTTACGAAACCCTCGTCTCTTCTATCTGCCCTCCCACCACCACCATCTGCCCTCCCACCACACTTCTACTACGGCTGTAATAAACCAATTTCACGTATGCTAAAGCAGGCAAACTCTTACCCCACCTCCTTCGATTTCTACCTCACCTCTATTGCTCTCAAACGTCGTCTTCTGTCTTTCCCCTCGTGACCTTGCCCCACCCACTATCTACACTCTTACTACCCGTATACATTCCTATCACCCCGCCCCTTTATCCTACTACCCGGTCTTCGCCACCCCATCACGTGCACAGCCACCTTCCCACCTTTTTATCTTCTTACTTATTCGAAAGTAATTTTTGTAATCCTAGTTCTTAAGTTAGTTCGTAAGTTTTTTACTTTTAATTTCTTTTTTTTTCTCTCTAAGGCTTGTACTAAGTGTAATAAACGAGGGTTCTGCTCTCACTTAACTAAACTTCAGCTTTACGAGGCTGATCTCAGCGCCGGTGTCCACGATTAGGCGCATAATGTTCTTACGGCCAATGTCCAAAGGGAGTTGGACAATCGGGACTGGTGTCAGCGAAAACTGAGAGCAACTTTGGCCGGGTTGCGATTTTATTACGATCGGGTTTGGGTTTCCTGACTCAACCTCTGGGAGTTTCCCGACCTTTCCCATTTTGCTTTCTGTCGACACACTGCGGTCGTGTGTGCCGACCGCAAAAATCGCACCGTCTTCCACTCCTCCGTGAAGGATTGCTCTGCCCTGGAGCCTCGGTAGACTCCGAGCTAGCAGAGCTGGAGCGGTTTAGGTCTACTTTGGGCCGACTATGCTGGGGTCGGTGTCTCCGACTCGTGGAGTCCGAAGATGGCTTCCGGCTCATGGAGCCCGTAGGTACGCCTTTACTCTGCCTTTGGGCCTCTGTGGGCTCCGAACTGGCAGAGCTGGAACGGCGTTCGCCTGCTGTGGGCCGAAGAGGTTGTGGCTCGGTCCCTTGGCGTTCGTCGTCCATGGCCGCACCCTCTCTGCTCTGCGTGTGGGTTTCTTGAGACTCTGAAGCAGCAAAGTCAAAACTAAAGTCGAATTGCTCCGGCTTCGTCGCCGTGGTTTTCGGCGCTTGCCGCGTTTATTTCGGGGCCTTTTTGATTCTTGCTCTTGACCTCCTGCCACTCTGTGTATTCATATTCAAAACTCGCAGCAACACCGGACACTGTAAACCATCGAGTTTGATGTTGCTGACTTGTTGTTTGCAGAGGGCTGCTGTGGTTCTGGGAATGCTCTTCTCTCGAACCCCCTCTGCAGGTAAGGCGACCCATTTCAGTGTGGCCTATCTTGTAGTGGCCTATTTTTAGGTGGAGGTCCGGGACTGCGATTGGGTGCCTGTTAGGCACGGCATTCACCGATGTCGTGACCGTACTGCCTGCAATCCAGGCAGAAGGGCGTGTTTCGCCTTTTTAGGCACTCGTCGTAGAAGTGACACTTTTCCCACAGAAGCTGCAGGTGCTTCTAAAGGGTGCACCGATCGAGTACCTGGGATCTGGGCTGGCTGGCACCGGTGGAACTGGTCACCACCAGCCTGGGGTGGGTGATGTGCTTCAGGCCCCGTGGGTACATACCCGCCCTGTGGTTGGGGCTAGGTAGGTGCGTTCTGGGGGTGCCGTGTGGCTGACCTCCTGGGATCAGAGTGTTGTCGAAAAACACACCAAACATACCCCCAGCAGCCTGACTCGTCTGGTTCTCTGGCGGGTATTGCCTATGAACCGAATCTTGCATTAACCCCCTCTGGGCGGATGGAAGCATTGGACTGTTCCATGCTTTCTCCGCCAGGATACGGTGAAACATACGTATGGGTGTTCGCGGATAGTGGAGTAGGACACCCGCTTACACTGTGGTGTACATGTTGAGGGAGCAGGGCAGAAAGATCTGCCCTTACTCTGATGGCCTTGGTGGTCTGTTAGGATTGAGACAACGAAAGGTGTGGCTTGCGGGTTTAAGCAGGGTGAAAAGGGCGCGGATGATGAAGCGTGACCCATGCATGTTGAGGAGTGATCGGGGGTGAAAGCCGACGGGTTGGCCGACTGATCGCCGGCCCCGGCCGAGTCCCCTACGAAAGGAGAGCATCTCTCTCTCCCTCTCCTTGATCGCTCCAGCTGAATAAGCTGGGCCACCACCTCTTGGAAGGAAGCCTCACTTACTGTAAGAAGGAAGTGCCGGAGACTGTCCCCCCGAACGCCCCCAATGATTATGGATTTGGCCACCCTTTCCAACTGGGTGGCGAAGACAGCCCCAATCACCTGTCCGTAGCAGCGTTCAGCTGCCACCCTGCACTGTGCGATGGCCCGCTTTACTCGGTAACCGAAACCGGTGGCGTCTTCGGCAGGTAGTTGTCGCATTTTGGAGAGCTGGGCACACAGCTCTTCATACGAAACCTTGGGCTCGTAGTCCTCCCTCAGACATTCCTCCGCCTCTAGAAAGGTTCCTGGTGGATGCTCAGTCATTCTGTGGTAGGCTTCGCCGCGCAGTCTAGTGGGCAGCCATCGGAGGAAGCTTTCCTCCTCCTCCGCCGCCAGGCAACCCAGGGTCCTTTTACATCCGTCGATAAGCCTATTAAGTTTATCGGCTGGGTTCGGGCTCTCTTGTCCTGAAAACATCGGGACAGTCTTTGACACAAGGTCGTAAACCCTGTCCACACCCAACATGGTCCGCGCAGGACCTGATTGGGGCTCAACTTTTCTCCTTTTGGCCGTGGTCGGCGTATCGGGTGGATCAAGCGTGTCCATGTGCGTACGTTTGAGAGCGCGTTGTTGAGGGGTGTTTCGCGGGGGGGTATCCCCCCCCGCCCACTTGTCCTTCTGCCGCTGTCTCGTCACCATCACGGCAGCACGCTGCTCTTCACCCTAAATTGGTCAGATAGTCCAGAAGGAACCAAACAAAAGAGAGAGAGCAAAATAAAACGTCTAGCATATGATTATACTGGAACCTCGTCGGTTCCCTGACGAGAAATGAAACGAGGTGAAATTAAGATCTGGAAAATCTCGTCAGCTCCCCGCGTGAGATGGGACAAGTAAAATTCAATATCTAGAGAACCTTGTCGGTTCCCAGGTTAAAGCCAAGACAACGGAGGAAGGAACAAATTAAAAAAAAATAAAAACAAAACCTGGGACTCCGTCGATCCCCAGGGTTAAGAGAGAGAAAGTGGGTAACCCACGAATTCACCCACACAGAACCAGAACCGCAGCCACAGAAAGCGGGAAAGCAAACAGGACTGCCAGTCCTCGGGTCGCAAGAGGAGGGACGCCAGGAAACGAGCGTGAGTGGGAGAGAGACAAGAATGGGCCAAACAATAGGTAGCACAACAAGGAATATTTACTTTGTGTACAACAAGGAATGACCAAACACTCTCAAAAGGAACAGTCACCCGGGGCAGCAAAAACGACAGGCCACGCGACGCAAGCAGCAACAATAATAAGGCACCGGCTGCCCCCTTGTAACGCGATGGGGGTAGTTCCAACGTAGCAACTGGCCGAGAATCAAGGCAATCGTAAAATTGCTGTTTGATAGGAGACAAGAGTTGCACTAAAAAATTCGTCGTCTTGATTTCAGCAGTGTTTCGCAGAGCCTGTCGTGAGAGGTGTTTCAAAGTTGTGGGTTTTTAATTGTGTGGCGAATCTTGGGTAATTCTGTGCAGCAATTCGTTTCAAATAGTAAATAAAATTAATCAAAAGCAAACTCCGAGTTTCTTTTCTTTGTTTTCCGGTTGAACACAAATAGGATTGCAGTCGCGCCTGTTTTTTTTTTTTTTTTTTGCCTTACCTTTTCTAGGTGTTGTATCCTAGCATACAATGGAGTATTAAACTAACCGCCGACGAGTCATCGGATCAATTTTGTAATCCGTTTAGGGTATCTTAAGTAAACACACAATACCCTAACTGCACTATCGGTTTGCGCGTCAAGTATTCTGTGGGATCCGAAGTAAACAAACGGATCACCACAAACGCCTCCGAGTGTAGTGCAGTAATATATCGGGTTTTCCAATAGGGACTTGCCAACTTTTTTTTTTTAATAAAACGCAAACCATTTGAGATATTTCAAAAACTTTATTATCGGCTTGAAGTACAATCAAAACATTTATGAATAAAACTCGACTTCGTTCATATGGCCACCGCGGGCACGTTTGCAGCGGTCGATTCGTTGGACCCAATATAACTCGGTCACACATTTCGGCCGAAACGGCCGCTATTTCGCGTTCACTGTTGGCTCTGAGCTCTTCCAACGTCGTCGGCTTGTTGGCATAGACCAATGACTTGACGTAGCCCCAAAGAAAATAGTCTAAAGGCGCTAAATCGCACGAACGAGGTGGCCAACCGATGAGCCCATTTCTTGAGATAACACGCTCATCAAACTTTCTCTTCAATAAATCGATTGTATCGTGTGCTATGTGGCTTGTGGCACCGTCCTGTTGAAACCACATGTCGCCCAAGTCCATATCTTCCAATTCGGGCTAAAAATAATCGGTAATCATGGCGCGATAACGATGGCCATTCACAGTAACGTGACGATCGTTATCGTCGACGAAAAAATATGGCCGAATGACGCCGCCGGCATGCAAACCGCACTAAACAGTTATTTTTTGTGGATGAAGTGGTGATTCATGAAGCACATGTGGATTTTCACCCGACCAATAACGCATGTTTTGCTTATTGACGAACCCATTGAGCCAAAAATGAGCTTCGTCACTGAAGATGATTTTGCGATGAATTTCATTATCTTGGCGCATCTTTTCCAGAGCCCAACCGAAGAACGTACGTCGCTTCAAATGGTCTATCAGCTTCAATTCTTGAGTCAGCTTGGTCTTGTATGGGTGTAAACCAAGATCCTTATGCAAAAGTCGCCATAAAGTGGTCTGGGCGATGCTCAATTCTTGAGAACGCGGTGGAATTGACTGATTTGGATCGTTTGCTACGGACACTTGAACGGCAGCGATATTTTCGACACTTCGACCAACTTGTTGTCTCATTGGCACGGCAACATCACACAACGAATATGTAGACTCAAATTTTTGCAATAAACTTGTTATTGCCAGTCTACTAGGGCGAGAATTACGACCGAAAATTGGAGTTAACACTCTTAAAGTTGCGGTCAGCGACTCCAAATTTCGGCAGTAAATTTACAGACGTTGTTCGTTCGTGTACTTAATTATGATGAAAATGCTGAGTTTACTGAATAAATTGACAGTGACAGTTCGATGATTAGTGAAAGGGTGCGTTCACAAATTAAATTCAAAGTTGTCAGGTCCCTATTGGAAAACCCGTTATATGGGATTCGCGTCATAGTGTGAAAATTGCGTGGAAGTGTACACTGCGGGAAAACTCATACCCTTTCCTTCCCTTGTCTCTGTTTTTCCTCTTTTTCGCACCCCTGTTGCGTCCCTCAGGCATCGATACTCTCGATTAATTTATAATCTTTGGAGAGTGTTTGCTGTTTCGAGTGGCGTAATATTCGTCACGAAAGGGATGTGACCTGGATTTCGCCACGGATCTAGTGGGCCACCTACTACAAGAGCATAACACCAGTTGTGGTTGCTTTCGCTTATCTATCGCCGGGTCCGACTTGCATCCTTTTCTGAGGTGGTATTGGTTTTCTGTGTCAGGCCATTTCAATGGAACGGGAATTTCACGTCGATCTCTGTAATATTCGCGGCCTAAAATTCTTCTGTGTCTGCCCACGTCGGTAACCAGAAACCATCAATCTTTGCACTTAGCGGGACTAATAACTAATACAGATATTTCCGATTTTACTATACTAAGTTATAACCTAGTGCCTTTGTTCTTTCCACATCGTGGTCTGGCTACATACATACGAAGTGATATTGCTTATCAGCTTCTGCCACAATATGGGCTCTGCTTCAATCCAGAATTTAATTTCTCGTGGCTAAAACTTCACGTTCGTAGGCATATCATACATTACTGCTTTCTTTACAGAAGCCCAAATTTGGATAGAAACTCATCCTTTAACGAATTTGATGCTCTATCTGATTCCATCGATAAGATCTTGACCCTATATCCACAAACTGAAATCGTTATTGTGGGTGATTTCAATGTGCATAACTCTCAGTGGCTTCGCCTCTCCGCACACACAACCCCCGAGGGGGTTGTATGTTCAGCTTTTTGCTGATTCAAATAGTTTAACCCAACTCGTCAGTGAGCCAACACGGGTACCAGACCACGGTCATTCCGCCAACACACTGGACCTGTTTTTCACCTCGCACCCAAACAAATACACAATTGAAGTTTCTTCGCCCTTGGGCACTTCAGACCACTGTGTCGTGTCAGCTAAATTTCCTCTAACCAACAGCAACGCTTACGAGAAAACTCCCAAAAGAACAGTATGGTTCTACGGGAAAGCCAACTGGGAAGGTCTGAACGATTTTATTGGGAGGTTAAATTGGTCGTTATTTTTCCTCAATAACGATATTGACTCTATAGCGGACACATTGACGGACACGATTCTGTTTGGCATGCGAACCTTTATTCCCCACAGAGTAAAGAGTGTCAAACCCAAGAGAAATATTTGGTTCGATTCCGGGTGCAGAGAAGCCATTGAGGCTAAAGAGTTCGGCTTCCGGTTGTATAAAAACAAACAAACCTGAGGTAAACCGGAAAAGATTTAAGAGAACTAGAAATGACTGCAATGCGTATATTCAACGCGCAATTTTCTTGCATGACGAGAGAGTGAAGCAAAAAATACGACACTCTCGCACAGGTAGTAGAAACTGCTGGGCATTTGTGAAGAACATCCAAAACTCGTTCTCCTCATCCATTCCTTCGCTAATAGTCGATGACAGACCAATGACCAGTGCAATAGAGAAAGCGAATCTACTTGCTGCACATCTTGCAGCCAACTCAATGCTGCCTGATACCCCATCAGTTCCGGCTCAACTTGAGCATAAGCAGCACACCATGAGCCAGATTCGCTTCCGAAAGCGTACTGTTGCCCAGGCGCTCAAGGAGCTAAACGCACACAAATCCGCTGGTCCTGCTAGCATTCCCCCAATTCTCTTGAAGAGATGTTCCTCTTCACTCTCTAAACCTGTAAACTCGATTTACTAATTTCGAAATGTTTATTTAAATATAAAACAATCTTTATAAATGCATGTGCAGCGTTTGACTGCTTGACTTGTACTGCTCTCAACTCCACAACAGCCGCTGCTTATATTCGTTTTTTTGTCTCCTTTCTCTCGTTCGCATGTTGTCACAGGAACAAGGAGGGACAGAAGTAGTAGGGTTATGCCGGTTCCGCCTCAATTCTGCCCCAAAAGCTCTTTTCTGTGTGAAAGCTCTATGTGAAGGTGAAGATGTGTGTGTAGTGTGGTGAGTGTTGATAGTGGTATGTGGTTCATGGGTGGTGGGTTCTTATGTGAGGTGTAAATGGTAGTATTTAGTGTATTTCTTATGAGTATTGGTATTAATTGTGATATTTTGTGGTTGTGATTAATGGTTGTGGGTTCTTATGTGGGGTGGAAATAGTAGTATTGGTATTAATTGGGTATAGTTTGTAGTGTTCTTATCGCTGTAGTTGTTGGATTTTGTGCTTTTGATGCTCTTGGGTTTTTGCAGGTGGTGGTGATGAATGCTTTTATTGACTATTGAGCTTTTTGTAGGTGGTGGTGAGTATTGGGGCTTGTGGTGATATCGGTGCTTTTTGTTATGGGTTTATGTTTTTGCTAATGGATTTGTGTTTAGGTGGTGATATCGGGGCTGAATGGGTAGTGCTTTAGGCTTTTGTCTCGGTTGTAAGCTGTTAATTGTGGTAGAAATAAAAAAACGTTGTCTTTGGGGTGCTTTTTAATCTTATTGTCATTAAGCTGAGTAATATATACGAGAATTTTGTTGTTGGTGGATTTGTATGGGAAATGGGTTGTTTTGCTGGAACTTAAACTGACTTCCCCTAAGACGCAGAGCTAAGCTAGTTGAATTCCCCTAAGACGCAGAGCTAAGCTAGTTGACTTCACCTAAGACGCAGACCTAAGCCATGATGATGAATGGGTTGTGCTTTAGGCTTTTGTCTCGGTTGTAAGCTGTAAATTGTGGTAGAAATAAAAACGTTGTCTGGGTTGTGCTTTTGGCTTTTGTCTCGGTTGTAAGCTGTAAATTGTGGTAGAAATAAAAACGTTGTCTGGGTTGTGCTTTTGACTTTTGTCTCAGTTGTAAGCTGTTAATTGTGGTAGAAATAAAAACGTTGTCTGGGTTGTGCTTTTGGCTTTTGTCTCAGTTGTAAGCTGTTAATTGTGGTAGAAATAAAAAAACGCTGTCTTTGTTGTACTTTTTTAATCTTATTGTCATTAAACTGAGTAATATATACGAGAATTTTGTTGTTTGTGGGTTTGTATGGGAAATGTTTTGTTGATTCTATCTGCTTTTGCCTTATGTCTCAATACTTGACATGGTTTGTGCCTTTGCTACTGGTTTGTGTCTTTGATCTCTAAACTTTCATCGCTTTCTGCTAATGGTTTGTGTTTTTGATCCCTAATGGTTCTTGTTTTGACTTCTATAAAACAATTTTCTAAGTACAAATGATTATTCAAGTCCACATAGAACATAAAAAATGATCTGTTATCAAAAAAAAACATGTGGGGGTGCTTGCCCGATCCCATGACCTTGGATGCTATATCAAATTCTTGATGTCTAAGTGTATTTATGAGAACCAATTATTCTTATCATAGTTTCCATATTGAAGAAAGAATTCATTGCTTCCGCTCTCCACAGACTAATGTTGATTTATATATGCTGTTATCAAAAAAACCAAACATGACTATGCTTGTCCGATCTTATGAGCTTGGATGCTATAGTAAACTCTTTTTTTATTTCTAAGTGTATTTATGAGAACCAATTATTCTTATCATAGTTTCCATATTGAAGAAAGAATTCATTGCTTCCGCTCCCCACAGACTAATGTTGATTTATATATGCTGTTATCAAAAAAAAAAAAAACCAAACATGACTATGCTTGTCCGATCTTATGAGCTTGGATGCTATAGTAAACTCTTTTTTTATTTCTAAGTGTATTTATGAGAACCAATTATTCTTATCATAGTTTCCATATTGAAGAAAGAATTCATTGCTTCCGCTCCCCACAGACTAATGTTGATTTATATATAGCAAGTTCTTGGTCATATTCTTATCATAGTTTCCATAATGTATCGTTTCCGGTCCCACAGACTAATGTTGATTTCTATATGTTGTTATCAAAAAAAACCAAACATGACTGTGCTTGTCCGATCTTATGAGCTTGGATGCTATAGTAAACTCTTTTTTTTATTTCTAAGTGTATTTATGAGAGCCAATTATTCCTTATCTTATTTTCCATATTGAGCAAAGAATGTCTCGTTTCCGGTATTAGAAGGGGATTTCTTGTATAAAAGGTCGAGTTTTTAATCCAGTATGTATCAGTTTACTTTAAAAATTAAACCTAGTAAAACAGCTCTGCCTATATATAATAATGGAGGGTTTGAATCAATTGGGTAAAATTAAACCACTAGAGAGTTTAAAAACTCTAATACTAAATAGGAAATATAAAATACTTCGAGCGATAAGGTGCCAAACCAAGTATGGATCGAGGATACTGGTTGAACTGGAGAACAATAAGGTGTTCCTGCCGATTCGCTTCAACATGATGGATGAGGACACCATGAAGATGCTTACCTCGAGTGAGATGGAGGTGCTCCAAGCAGTAGGAAATACATTCGAATTGACGTTTCATTCCACAACATCGGAAGCGGACGAATCAGAATTTTTATATTCGCAACCATTTTTTTACAATTCAAATAAGAAATAAATAAAAAATATATTTAAACAGTAAAATTAATTGATGTTTTTCACTTTGGCTAATTTTGTGAGAAAATTATTCGAATACTGGTCATTCATTTTTTCCCTCCATGAGTCTTAGAGTATCAAATATAGGCTCATCATAACATCATATGATAAGATTGAAGAAGCAGTCTGTTTGGACCAGCCCTGTTTGGAATCGTTCTGTATTATTCGAATATTGAGCAGTTATTTTTCCCCCCCAGGAGTCTTAGAATATCAAATATAGTCCACCATAACATCATATGACAAGCCCTGCTTACAGCATTGAAGAGTTATCAGAGAGGGGTGGTACATAATACAGCCTGTTTGGAATCGCCCTGTTTAAAGAAACCGCCTGTTTGGAATCGACCTGTTTGGAATCGCCCTGTTTAAAGAAACCGCCTGTTTGGAATCGCCCTGTTTAAAGAAACCGCCTGTTTGGAACCGCCCTGTTTAAAGAAACCGTCTGTTTGGAATCGACCTGTTTGGAACCGCCCTGTTTAAAGAAACCGTCTGTTTGGAATCGCCCTGTTTGAAGCCACCCTTTTTTGTTATACATCCGATCCATAGAGACCTGTTTACTGATTTGAATTCTCATAGATCTTGGATGAGGAGATGTTTTTCTAAGAATAAATCAAAAAAAATATGCTTAAACATTAAAATTAACTGATGTTCTCTTATCAAAAATATGAATACTTACCCAGTCCAATGACCTCATATTTAACCATAAAAATTTTGAATTCTAAGAAATATTAATTGAATCCCATAGTTCTCTTATCAAAAATATGAATACTTACCCAGTCCAATGACCTCATATTTAATCATAAAAAATTGTTTGAGCTCTAAGAAAATACATTGTTCTCAATATCATTGTTTGGATTCATTTTTTAACCATTGACATCAACATTAGTTTTTCCACAGTAATCATCGCGAGTAATAAAGTCTTATTTATAATGATAGACTATCGAATGTATCCAGTTAGTCTAAAACACAAATACGATCCACTTCGAGCTTCTTCCCATTTTAGCCTGCCTAAGCAAATATTGACCAAAAAAGCCTGTATCAATGTGAAAAACAACGATGATTACTGTTTTAAATGGGCTATTATATCGGCTTTCGCGAATGATACACATCATGCTGATAGACCATCTCATTATAAAATTGCCAACATAGCAAGCGAAACAATAGTATACAATAATCAAGTACTTTGTTTCAAGAATATGCAATTTCCTCTAGCAGTCGAAGACACGAGCATATTCGAAGCAAATAATCCAACCATTAGCATAAATGTTTTTGGTTATGAGATTAATGATAAAGGGCAATATCAGATAATTGGACCCTACTATCATACTCGCGAGGAAAAAGCAAAGCATATTAACTTGCTTTATTGCATAAGTAGTGATGATGAGAATAAAACGCATTATGTATACATTAAAAACATCTCGCGTTTATTGAAAACCCCACATTTTAATTTGCCCGAACAAATATTAAAGAAAAACGCATGCATCAATGTGAAAAACACCGATGAATATTGTTTTAAATGGGCTATTATATCGGCTTTCGCGAATGATACACATAATGCTGATAGACCATCGTACTATAAAATTGCCAACATAGCAAGCGAAACAATAGTATACAATAATCAAGTACTTTGTTTCAAGAATATGCAATTTCCTCTGGTAGTCAAAGACGCGAACATATTCGAATCAAATAATCCAACCATTAGCATAAATGTTTTTGGTTATGAGATTAATGATAAAGGGCAATATAAGATAATTGGACCCTACTATCATACTCGTGAGGAAAAAGCAAAGCATATTAACTTGCTTTATTGCATAAGTAGTGATGATGTAAATAAAACGCATTATGTATACATTAAAAACATCTCGCGTTTGTTGGAAAGCCAGATCACCAAACATGAACATCGAATGCATTTATGCAACGGCTGCTTGCTGCGGTTCGCTTCAGAATCTACCCTACAAATGCATAAGAGCGAATGCAAAAAAATAATAACAGTTATGCCTGATGAAGGTAATAAAATACTTAAATTTAAAAAGCATAATCGCAAATTAATTGTTCCTTTTGTGGTGTATGCGGATTTTGAATCCATTCTACGCCCCATTAGCCAATGTGCACCGAATCCGGAAATTTCTTCAACGACAGACGTTCAACAACATATCCCGTGTGCTTTTTCATATCATATCAAATGCTCTTTTGATGATGATTTAAGCAAGCACCGCATATTTGTTGGTAAGTCAAAACATGTTTAATAAGAAAAAATCATAAAACTAATAAAACATTTTTTTTCTTTTTTTGCAGGAGAAGACACACCAAACCGGTTTGTGCAGATGCTATTCAACGATTTAATACATATTCACAAGGAAGTCATTGGTCGACCAAAGCCAATGGCTCCTTTAACAAAACAACAGAAGCAGCATCAAACAACATCGCCAGTCTGCAGTATTTGTAAGGCTAGATTTAATGAATTAGATGTAAGAGTAAGGGACCATTGCCATTTCACTGGTGTCTATAGAGGACCAGCCCATTCTCAGTGTAATTTAGATTTTCGCGTTCCAACCTTTTTCCCAGTCTTTTTCCATAATTTGACGGGTTATGATTCTCATCTATTTATGAAAAGTCTGGGTTGTATTAAGGGGGAAATACGTATAATTCCACTAAATAAGGAAAATTATATATCAATATCCAAACGCATATATTTAGATGAGCACAATTCATTTGAGATTAGGTTTTTAGATTCATGTCGATTTCTGCAGTCTAGCATAGATTCGCTAACTAAAAATTTATCCGAAGACGATTTCATAATTAATAGGGGATTTTACAAAAACGATTCCTCTTTGAAGTTAATGATGAGGAAGGGGGTATTTCCCTATGAATATGTTAATTGTTGGGCTCGTTTAGATGATTGTTCTCTTCCTCCAATTACAGAATTCTTTAATAGACTAACGAATGAAGATTGTTTAGTTGAAGATTACGATCATGCTCAAAAAGTGTGGAAGCATTTCAATTGTAAAACATTAAAAGAGTACATGCTTTTATATCTGCAGAGCGATGTCTTATTGCTGGCAGATGTATTTGAGAATTTTCGTAAGGTTTGTCTAGATATATATGAGTTAGATCCATGTCATTACTATACATCTCCCGGCTTATCTTGGGATGCAATGTTGAAAACAACAGAAATCAATCTGGAACTTCTAACAGATGTTGAGATGCTTAATTTCTTTAAGAATGGCATCCGTGGCGGATTATGTCAGTGTAGCCATCGACATACCGTTGCGAATAATAAATATTTGAAAAATTTCGATGCTAGCAAGCCAAATAAATATCTTATGTATTTAGATGCAAATAACCTGTACGGTTGGGCAATGTCGCAACATCTTCCAGATGGAAATTTTCAATGGAGTGATCCACAAATCTTCACAGCCGATTATATTTTAAATTGTGATGGAAACGATAAAATCGGCTATGTATTGGAAGTAGATTTAACTTATCCAATTGATCTTCACGATCAGCATAATGATCTTCCATTTTGCCCAGAAAATATGATAACGCCTGGGTGCAAAACTCCTAAGCTTGTCGCTAGTCTACATTCAAAGACAAAGTATATAATTCATCTAAAGAATTTGCAACAATGTCTGAAACATGGGCTGATTCTCACTAGAGTTCATAGAGTGTTGTCTTTTACACAATCTGAGTGGTTGCAAAAATATATAACCCTCAACACGGAGTATAGAAAAAAGGCGAAAAATAAGTTTGAAAAAGACTTTTTTAAATTAATGAACAATAGTGTGTATGGCAAAACCATGGAGAATGTTGAGAAGCGACGAGATGTAAAAATTGTCTCTCAATGGGAAGGAGAAAGAAATTCACACAGCGCCAGAAAACTGATTGCTCGTCCCAATTTCCATAGCCTCTCAATATTTACACCTCAAATGTGTGCTATTGAACTGAGCAAGGCGCGAATAGTATTTGATAAACCCATTTATTTAGGATTCGCAGTATTAGAACTATCAAAATGGCTCATGTATGACTTTCACTATGATTACATGAGAAAAAAGTTTGATACGACGATTCAGCTGAATTACATGGATACAGACTCTTTTATCTATACAATATCAACTAATGATTTTTATTCGGATATATATAGCGATATTGTTGATCCCGAAAAATCTAGGTTTGATACATCGGAATATCCAATAGATAACATTCATAATTTCCCTCAAATAAATGGAAAAGTTCTCGGAAAATTCAAAGATGAGAACAACGGTAAAAACATGACTGAATTCATTGGGTTAAGAGCTAAAATGTACTCTTTTGCTTTAGACACCAGTGAAGTAACAAAAAAGGCCAAGGGGGTAAAGAAGTCTGTTACCAATAGTTTAGATATAAGAGATTATAGAAATTGTTTGTTAAGACGTAAGTTATTATATAAGCCTATGTTAATATTTAGAAGTAAGTTACACAATATTTATACACAGTCTGTAAATAAGCTAGCATTAAGCGATAGCGACACAAAAAGGTATATTTGTGAAGATCGCGTAAGCACATATGCTTGGGGGCATAATAGATTAAGTAATGTTTAAGTTAAAAAATTATGACTCATATTTATATTTAATAATAGGATTGTTATATATTTTTTTAAATAATGTAAATAATTTTTTTTGTAGCTAATAGGTTAGATATAAGAGATATTTGTAGTAAAAAAAAATAAAAAAGTAATAAATTATAACGTTATGAGAAAAAAAATTAACTATTGTTTTCTTTATTGATTCGCTTGTGTATCCATGGAATGAATGTTTTAGACTAACTGGATACATTCGATAGTCTATCATTATAAATAAGACTTTATTACTCGCGATGATTACTGTGGAAAAACTAATGTTGATGTCAATGGTTAAAAAATGAATCCAAACAATGATATTGAGAACAATGTATTTTCTTAGAGCTCAAACAATTTTTTATGATTAAATATGAGGTCATTGGACTGGGTAAGTATTCATATTTTTGATAAGAGAACTATGGGATTCAATTAATATTTCTTAGAATTCAAAATTTTTATGGTTAAATATGAGGTCATTGGACTGGGTAAGTATTCATATTTTTGATAAGAGAACATCAGTTAATTTTAATGTTTAAGCATATTTTTTTTGATTTATTCTTAGAAAAACATCTCCTCATCCAAGATCTATGAGAATTCAAATCAGTAAACAGGTCTCTATGGATCGGATGTATAACAAAAAAGGGTGGCTTCAAACAGGGCGATTCCAAACAGACGGTTTCTTTAAACAGGGCGGTTCCAAACAGGTCGATTCCAAACAGACGGTTTCTTTAAACAGGGCGGTTCCAAACAGGCGGTTTCTTTAAACAGGGCGATTCCAAACAGGCGGTTTCTTTAAACAGGGCGATTCCAAACAGGTCGATTCCAAACAGGCGGTTTCTTTAAACAGGGCGATTCCAAACAGGCTGTATTATGTACCACCCCTCTCTGATAACTCTTCAATGCTGTAAGCAGGGCTTGTCATATGATGTTATGGTGGACTATATTTGATATTCTAAGACTCCTGGGGGGGAAAAATAACTGCTCAATATTCGAATAATACAGAACGATTCCAAACAGGGCTGGTCCAAACAGACTGCTTCTTCAATCTTATCATATGATGTTATGATGAGCCTATATTTGATACTCTAAGACTCATGGAGGGAAAAAATGAATGACCAGTATTCGAATAATTTTCTCACAAAATTAGCCAAAGTGAAAAACATCAATTAATTTTACTGTTTAAATATATTTTTTATTTATTTCTTATTTGAATTGTAAAAAAATGGTTGCGAATATAAAAATTCTGATTCGTCCGCTTCCGATGTTGTGGAATGAAACGTCAATTCGAATGTATTTCCTACTGCTTGGAGCACCTCCATCTCACTCGAGGTAAGCATCTTCATGGTGTCCTCATCCATCATGTTGAAGCGAATCGGCAGGAACACCTTATTGTTCTCCAGTTCAACCAGTATCCTCGATCCATACTTGGTTTGGCACCTTATCGCTCGAAGTATTTTATATTTCCTATTTAGTATTAGAGTTTTTAAACTCTCTAGTGGTTTAATTTTACCCAATTGATTCAAACCCTCCATTATTATATATAGGCAGAGCTGTTTTACTAGGTTTAATTTTTAAAGTAAACTGATACATACTGGATTAAAAACTCGACCTTTTATACAAGAAATCCCCTTCTAATACCGGAAACGAGACATTCTTTGCTCAATATGGAAAATAAGATAAGGAATAATTGGCTCTCATAAATACACTTAGAAATAAAAAAAAGAGTTTACTATAGCATCCAAGCTCATAAGATCGGACAAGCACAGTCATGTTTGGTTTTTTTTGATAACAACATATAGAAATCAACATTAGTCTGTGGGACCGGAAACGATACATTATGGAAACTATGATAAGAATATGACCAAGAACTTGCTATATATAAATCAACATTAGTCTGTGGGGAGCGGAAGCAATGAATTCTTTCTTCAATATGGAAACTATGATAAGAATAATTGGTTCTCATAAATACACTTAGAAATAAAAAAAGAGTTTACTATAGCATCCAAGCTCATAAGATCGGACAAGCATAGTCATGTTTGGTTTTTTTTTTTTTTGATAACAGCATATATAAATCAACATTAGTCTGTGGGGAGCGGAAGCAATGAATTCTTTCTTCAATATGGAAACTATGATAAGAATAATTGGTTCTCATAAATACACTTAGAAATAAAAAAAGAGTTTACTATAGCATCCAAGCTCATAAGATCGGACAAGCATAGTCATGTTTGGTTTTTTTGATAACAGCATATATAAATCAACATTAGTCTGTGGAGAGCGGAAGCAATGAATTCTTTCTTCAATATGGAAACTATGATAAGAATAATTGGTTCTCATAAATACACTTAGACATCAAGAATTTGATATAGCATCCAAGGTCATGGGATCGGGCAAGCACCCCCACATGTTTTTTTTTGATAACAGATCATTTTTTATGTTCTATGTGGACTTGAATAATCATTTGTACTTAGAAAATTGTTTTATAGAAGTCAAAACAAGAACCATTAGGGATCAAAAACACAAACCATTAGCAGAAAGCGATGAAAGTTTAGAGATCAAAGACACAAACCAGTAGCAAAGGCACAAACCATGTCAAGTATTGAGACATAAGGCAAAAGCAGATAGAATCAACAAAACATTTCCCATACAAACCCACAAACAACAAAATTCTCGTATATATTACTCAGTTTAATGACAATAAGATTAAAAAAGTACAACAAAGACAGCGTTTTTTTATTTCTACCACAATTAACAGCTTACAACTGAGACAAAAGCCAAAAGCACAACCCAGACAACGTTTTTATTTCTACCACAATTAACAGCTTACAACTGAGACAAAAGTCAAAAGCACAACCCAGACAACGTTTTTATTTCTACCACAATTTACAGCTTACAACCGAGACAAAAGCCAAAAGCACAACCCAGACAACGTTTTTATTTCTACCACAATTTACAGCTTACAACCGAGACAAAAGCCTAAAGCACAACCCATTCATCATCATGGCTTAGGTCTGCGTCTTAGGTGAAGTCAACTAGCTTAGCTCTGCGTCTTAGGGGAATTCAACTAGCTTAGCTCTGCGTCTTAGGGGAAGTCAGTTTAAGTTCCAGCAAAACAACCCATTTCCCATACAAATCCACCAACAACAAAATTCTCGTATATATTACTCAGCTTAATGACAATAAGATTAAAAAGCACCCCAAAGACAACGTTTTTTTATTTCTACCACAATTAACAGCTTACAACCGAGACAAAAGCCTAAAGCACTACCCATTCAGCCCCGATATCACCACCTAAACACAAATCCATTAGCAAAAACATAAACCCATAACAAAAAGCACCGATATCACCACAAGCCCCAATACTCACCACCACCTACAAAAAGCTCAATAGTCAATAAAAGCATTCATCACCACCACCTGCAAAAACCCAAGAGCATCAAAAGCACAAAATCCAACAACTACAGCGATAAGAACACTACAAACTATACCCAATTAATACCAATACTACTATTTCCACCCCACATAAGAACCCACCACCCATGAACCACATACCACTATCAACACTCACCACACTACACACACATCTTCACCTTCACATAGAGCTTTCACACAGAAAAGAGCTTTTGGGGCAGAATTGAGGCGGAACCGGCATAACCCTACTACTGACAGAGTATAAATGTGCGATGCTCAGTCTGCCAGTCGGCAGTCACCGACCAAAGAGCAGATTATCAGACGCCAAAGACGTGATCTGCGTTTACTACCGCACCCAAGACCCACCGGTCTTGTATGATTTCTTTCCCACCATCCCTCTATAAAAGTAGTTAGAGAACACTTGGACTAACACTGTCCACACTATCCTTGGATACCCCCCCTTTTTTCTTCTCTTTTCAGATGCCGCGAGACCGAGCCCAACATCCTCACGGATGTGGGTGATTCTGGTTATCGCAAGATGACCAGAAGTCAGAGACAAGATGAAGGACACATATGTCCTGTCTCGCTAAATTTTTTTTTTTTTTTTTGCCAGTCGGCAGTCGTGTGCTGCTAGTCGGCCGTCATGTGCTGCTCCGTCTCCAACAAAACCCCTGCGGAAACTCTTCCATTTGTCTTATTCTACTGGCCCTTTCCCAAATATATGGAATTCAGCGAACATTCAGCCAAAAAGGGCGACAAATCGTCCCTCTCTTCTTATCGACCCATAGAACTAACTTCTATTCTCTCGAAGGTAATGGAATCACTGATTAACCGTCAACTTTCGAAAGATCTGGAATCAAATGACCTCCTCAATGAACGCCAATATGGCTTTCGTAGCAACCGGTCCACAGGAGTGTTGATGGCGTACCTTACCGAAAAGTGGAGCCATTCCATCCACTACTTTGGAGAAAGCAGGGTTGTTGCACTGGATACCTCGAAAGCCTTCAACAGAGTTTGGCATCCAGCCCTTTTATCAAAATTGCATTCATATGAAATGGACAATTCCCTGATCCAATTGATAAGAGACTATCTTTCTGGCAGTTCAATTCAAATGGTTCTTGGTGGTGTCAAACCTGCCTCCCATCAAATTAATGCAGGTGTTCCCCAAGGTTCCGTACTCTCAACCAATCTCTTCCTCATCTTTATAAAAGATCTCTTGTCCATTGCCCGCAACCCAATCCACTTGTTTGCCGATGATATCACATTGAGTTTCTCATAATCATACGAACATTTCCGGCGAAACTCTTCAAACGTCAGTACCAATCAGCAGGTTGTGCTCAATACACTGATTTCTGACCTCATCAAGATATATCAATGGGGATTATCTAACCGAGTAGAGTTCAATGCCTTTAAAACTCAGTGCTATTTTCTGTCGTCAAAGGTGAACCCCAAAGTAAATATACTGTCGATGAATGGCACTTCCATCGACAAAGCCAAGGAACTCGACTCTTAATTGGAGCGACCACATTTTTGAAGCTGGGAAAAGTGCGGCCAATTGTATGGGGTTCCTTAAGAGATGCAAAAGACACTTCGCTCTATCTAACCTGGCCACTATTTACAAAGCGTATATTCGTCTCCAAATGAAGTTCAAGCCCTATATTTGGTCAGGCGCATCCACGTATAGTGCACGTGCTCGATAGGATGCAAAAACGAGCAGTGAAACTTATTGAGGACCCAGCTGTGAGTCGATCAATTCTTATCTCTCTTCTATAGGTATTATCACGGTCGTTGCTCAACAGAACTTTCTGAATGTATTCCGCCTCCTCAGACATTTTCCCGCGATACCCGTCAATCTGAGAATGCGCTTCAGTTCACGTTGAAAGTCAACTTCACGCGCACAAACAAACATAGAGAGTCATTCTTTGGCCGAAACACACGAATGTCGAATACTGCACATGATCATGTGTTTCCTCGTCGTTGTAATGTCCAGGCATTTAAGACGAATGCACACCGATACCTCCTTTCCACATCTTGGTGTTATACTCGACAACAGGTTCCCTTCAAGGAACACCTGAGGAAAATGAGTGAAAGAACGACAAGAGTATGCAAAGTTTTAGCGAGACTGCTACCCAATGTTGGAGGGCCCCGGCCCCACATAAGGAAACTCATACCCGGTGCCAACACCTACATTATAATGTATGCAGCTCACATATGGGCAGGAGCCGCACAGTATAAGTCGTACATGAGGGGAGTGAACTCAGCACATAGGCTGGCATCACTAAGAATATGCTGTACATTCCGAACGGTATCCGAAGATGCCATAAAAGTTTTGGCCGGGAGGACACCACTTGACATTACAGCTAAAGAAAACGCTGCATTGAACGAGGTCTCCCAAGAGAATCGTCGGAGAATGCGGTCACAATTAGAGCTCTCAAGCCTAAGAGAATGGCAAGGAAGGTGGGATTCTTCCACAAAAGGAAGGTGGACCCACACCATGGGATCTGATGTAGAAACATGGGTGAAAAGAAAACATGGCGGGCTGAATTACCATTGAGTCAGCTAATATCAGGACATGGATGCTTTCGGCAATACTTGCACAAGTATAAGCATGTGAATCTCCCAACTGCTGGTATTGCGAAGGCAAAATAAAATATGCGGAACACGTACTCACAGAGTGCGTGAGATTTGGGACCGCAACGAACGATTTTGGATAGACATATGAGACGGGCAGTTACTCGGGAGGAGTAATAGAGTACATGCTGAGTTCAAATCAGGCATGGTCCGTAGCAAATGATGTTCTATATGACATGATGCAGCAATTGCGACGCGACGAGAGGAGTAACATATGAACTCCGTCCCACCCCGCGATGAAATATCTAAAAGAAAGTTCCGCGGGGATCAACGGGAATATATGCCTGGCGGACGGTGGTTTTTGTCAGTAAAAATCCGGCATGTCTCTGGATCGGTCCAGAGGTATCTTTTGAAGACTTCCACCTTTCTGTTTTTTTTCATTTTTTTATTTATTTTTTTCATTAGACTTCTCTCGGGAGAGGCGAACCTATAACGCCGAGTGGGCGCCCCAAGGTGCCATCAAAAAACTGTTGCAGTTCTTTTTGAACAGTTGCAGGTTGTAACGCTCCGGGAACACTCGCGTGGCAAGGGAGTTCCACAGCTTCCCCGCTCTATAACGGAACGAGTTCTGATGCGGGGATGTTCGCGCCTTCTGGAGATAAACCACAAACGGGTGCGATCCGTCGGATTGTCTTGTGGAACGCATATAAGCCGAATTGCGTGGAACAATACCACGAATCTCCGAAGTACAGTACCCGTGATAATATCTGTAAAACAGACAGAGTTCGGCTACGCGCCTTCGTTGTGATAGCGACTGTAGTCCCGACGTCTGCGTCGAGTCCCCGATCAGGCGGATCGCTCGTCTATGTATGCTCTCAAGTAGGTCGAGGGTATGTTTAGGAGCCAAGCTCCAAACATGAGAGCAATATTCGAGCGCCGGTCAAATTTGGGATTTATATAGGAGAAGAAGTTGAGCCGGAGTAAAATATTTCTTGGCTCTAAAAAGATAGCTCAGTTTTCCTGAGGCTGACCTGGCGATACTCGCCACGTGTTTATGCCATGATACATTCCCACAGACCGTGACGCCGAGCAATTTCAAACTTTCCACAGCCTCGAGGGGCGGGCCATTCATCATCAGCTGTGGAACCGATGATCCACTTTTCTTTGTGAATGTTGTATATTGTGTCTTCGCTGGATTGAAGTCGACGAGATTGGCCCATCCCCACTGCAGGACCCTATCTAGATCCCGATTCAGAGAGTCAATCTGTCTACATCTCAGCTGATGCGACGCAGATGCACCAATCGGCCGAACACTCGAAAAGGAGGAAACAAGCGTACTATCATCCGCACAAGTGAACACTTTGTTATCCATTGTCTCCAACAAATCATTTATGTGAAGCAAGAACAAGGTTGGAGCTAATATAGAACCTTGGGGCACCCCCGAATTAACAGGATACAGATCCGAACACTCGCCGTCCACGACAACCCGGATCGATCGATTCTCGAGGAAGCTCTTCGTCCAGTCGCAAAGCTGTTGGGAAAGTCGATATGAACGAAGTTTGCTCAGCAATGCCCCGTGCCAGACGCGGCCAAAAGCTTTGGAGATATCCAATGCGACCGCCCTTGACTCACCATGCCATTCAATCGCAGATATCCATATATCGGTTATAAGTGTCAAAAGGTCTCCCGTGGACCGCCTGCCACGGAATCCGTATTGACGATCATTCAGAAGTCCGTTGCACTCCAAATGCTTAAGTAACTCTGTATTGATGACTTTTTCCACCACCTTAGATAAAATAGACAGTAATGCTATCGGACGATAATTTTGTGGGAGACACTTTTTTCCCGTCTTTGGGATTAGCTGAACTCGAGCGATTTTCCAGCAGGCAGGAAAGGTCCTCCGTGCATAAGATAAGCGGAAGAGTCTGCCAAGAACCGGCGGTAGTTCTGGAGCACAGTTCTTAAGGACTATTGCTAGTATTCCGTCCGGGCCGGTTGCCTTTCTACAATCCAATTCACGTAGAATGCGTTGAATAGTGCGCGGACGAAATCTGACATCCCGCATGGAAGCCCGTACCGGCGCGATCACAGGTGGCTCCAAAAGGCCGGGATCGAGGTTTGAATTCGCGGAAAATAAATTCGCGAACACATTAGCTTTATCCATTGTGACTAACGCTCCGCTGTCTGTCACCAACGGGGGGAAGGGGGAGGATGCGAAGTTGCCGCTGACAGCTTTTGCCGTTGACCAGAAGGAGCGCGAACAAGTCGGGCACCGAAGGAGTTTATTGATCACCCTGTCGTTGTGAGCTTTCTTCGCGGTATCAATCGCCTGCTTGCACGTGTTTCTGATTCTAACAAAATTCGTTCTGTCAACATCGGTGGGATTGGAGCGCCATTGCTTAAAAGCTCTATTTTTTGCCGCTGTAATCTGCTCGCATTTTTTATCAAACCAAGATTTATCAGACGGACTTCGTTTGATAGAATGTGGAATATACATCTCCATCCCCAGAAGAATAATCTCTGATACCGACTCCGCGCAAGCGTTAACATCGGAGTTTTCGAAGCACACCTCGGACCATGGAAAGGATGCGAAGAAATCTCGCAAATCGTCCCAGTTGGCAGCCCCATACTTCCATTCATGGCGAAGCTGCCTAGGCCGGTCATTCGCTTGATATGCAAGTGCTTGCGCAACAGATACCAAGCAGTGATCTGAGTTTACCAATGGCGCAGAAACCTCTACAGTATAAATACTCGGTTCGGATGTCAAAAACAGATCCAGGGTGTTCGCCTAATCACCTCGGGCATCCGGCACTCGCGTTGGCTCCCCCACGAGTTGAGTCAAGTTGTGGCTAACAGCAAACATCTCCGCCAGCCTCCTAGCCTCGTCGGTTCTATTAGAATGTAACAACCAGCTGGAATTGTGCACATTAAAATCGCCAAAGACAACAACTTCAGAAGCTTATCTCCGTGTCAGTCCGTGCCATCAGCCACACATCCGAAACACCGTCGAAGATTTCTCTCGGCGATATCGCGGAATGTACAGCGTGACGGGGTGGTATCTCACCTTGGGACCGACTACCACCTAACCAACCTTTTCTCGAACCGGTCCATCAGCCAAGCTCCGAAACATGGCCAGGGATTTCTCTCGACCACTTCACGGAGCCTAAAGCTTGATAGGGTGGTATTTCACCGGCGCACAGGGCGTTGGGGTCCCGGCTACCCCTCGGCCTTTAGCCGGCCTAGTTGTGAGTATATTATAACGCCCTGCTCACAGGGCTTTTTCTACCGAAAAAAAAAATCAAAAACCTGCTTTCTTTATCCACTTCCTCTCCTCGAAAATCCAATTTTGTGCGCGAGTGTGTAAAAAAGAACAAATACAAGACTTAAAAAGTAGTCGTTGGAAAACCCGGAACAGTTAAAATCCAAAAAAGGAAATTGAGTTCGTATTTTTGTTTGTTAGTCAATTCAGAATAATTAAAGTCAAAATAAAAAATTGAGTTGTTATTTTTGTTTGTTTTAAAATGCAACGAGCTGAAGACTCCATTAAACTCGCGCACCATTGCACGTATATTACATACAAGACAATATATTAATAGGGGCAAGCGCAACACGTCATACTCATAGCTAAAGACATACTTTTTACATGAGCATGTCGGCGACGCTAACCCATGAATTTTTCCCCATGTTACGTGGTAACTTCCCCCACCCCCATTATCACACCGAGCTAGGAGATTTTGGCTAGAGTTAATATACAATAAAAAAATTAGAAAGTAAGGGAAAAGCATATAGCACACGATCCACATGTTGGATGCACCAAACTGCATTTGTTGGGTTGTGGATCTTGTGGAAGCAGCTGTGGCGGATTACTTTTCGGAGTGGAGAGAAATTCGGAGAGAAAGGGTCGAGTGTTGTTCGCGGCTGTAAGTGGTCACGTCTAAGACCTACTTCCGGGTAGACAAAAAGAATATAATTTTAATAAGAACAGAAGATATGAAAAGGAAGTAAACCGGTACAGGAAAGTGTTGTAAAGTTAGAATAAGAGTAAAGTTAAAAGTAAAAAGTCACGAATAATTTTGTAACTTAACTGTGTCGTAAATCGTATGTCAGAGTAACGTTGGAATGGACTGTTAAAAATGTAAAAATTTCTCCTGTGAAATAAAATTGTTACCATTGGACGTTGAAATTGTTTGATTTATTTTTGTTCAAGCGGACTCATCGGGAGTATTGGAAACGGGAACTGGTGCATCTTGGGATTCTAGCGAACCCAGGAATCGGTCGACTAAATATTAAAACTTAACTCTACCTCCACATACCAGGAAACCAGCAGGTGATATTCCAATGATACAACGGAACAGGAAAGTGCGAATGTCGACCCGACGAAACAACGGTTCCAGCTCGGCAACGTTATCATCCGACTAACTAACGAGTCGCCCGAATCGGCCTTGTAAATCAACTAGAATCGACACGACTGCAAATACAAACGATATATACACATTGCGTTGCTGATGGATATGAATAATAACAGTCGCAGCCCAACCCCCTGTTACACCTCGCTTTACACCCCCTCTCAACATACCTAATACAATAATGATTCCATCACATCAAAACAATCAAGATACAATCATATATTCATCTGATTCCCTCTAATTCAAAGTATTTGCATATAATGCAATACCCGCCTGTCCAACAATTAAAATTCGCATTTGGCATACCATGCAAACAATTGAAACTCGCATTCATTCAGAAGCAAAGCCTTCCCCACGGGCAACTAAATCATATCGCATACCTTGCGATAATTATCCAAAGCATATATCGGTCGTGCACTTGACCTTGCATTTCGTTTCGCATTACGAAAAGCAAAACCAACACCTGTCGACAGACCTGGACGGTCTTATGTTACAAGTACCTATGTTAACAGGTGTAATACATGATATTCGAGCGCCAGCGGCATGATCAAGTAACACCGACTACGAGGCAGTTGAACGTCGGAGAAACGCTGATCTCGGCGAAAGTGGCAAGCACGGTGTAATGGGTGCAACCGTTAGGATGAAGGCTGCGTCCACCGATGGGTGACAATGGTGATTCTCGCGAACCACTGTCCTGAGTGTGAAGCAATTCAATTACGCCAGTGATTGCATATTTCAATTCGGTTGGTCTTTGCACCAAAGGGGCAGATGGAAGAAGAAAACGACTCGAGGAATTTACCCTTTAAAGAGATTGAATTAGTTTATTGAACATTCAATAAATGTGTTAGCAACAATGACAATGAATAACTTCTTTGGTTTTACTCGTGATGACGATGCTTGCTCCGATGTAACGAGCCCGTTGAAGGTTGTTTGCAGACGTCTTATGGTCGGCAGTTGTGGAAGCGTTGGTGCTTGGCTGGAGACGGCGTGCCCGTAATGGCAGTTGATTGCAGACGTCTTATGGTCGGCAGTTGTGTAAGCGTTGGTGGTTGGTTGGAGACGGCCTGCCCGTAATGGAAGTTGATTGCAGACAACACATGTATTGAAAGCAAAGCGCTAGTGCAAATTGCTGGAGGAAGGCAATTGAAACAGTGATGAGGAAAGTCCAAATCAAAGTGGTGATCTCAAACGCCAGTCTTCTTGGCGGCGCGAACACGTTGGCGGTTGAATGCAGACTGACTCATTGGGCATAACTGCCAATTCAAAAAGGGACGCAATGACGTCATCGAAGGTGACAATCGGCCAGCTGGTGCCAGCTGCTGCGTAACTGGTATACACAGCGAATGTACTAGATTTCTCCAGTACATTCCAGCACATTTAATTGCCAATCCGCAACACACGGCAAAAGGTCGCAATTAATCGTACGATACGATTTGTACGTGGAGCAATGTACTATAATTGGTTCGGTCATTGCCACTACGAGTCGAATGCGTTTTTAGACGATTGTGGAATTGCGCAAATCTCTGTCGCTGCAGTTTTTGCACAAGACAATCCGACGGATCGCACCCGTTTGTGGTTCATCTCCCGACGGCGCGAACATCCCTGCATCAGAACTCGTTCCTCTGCAGAGCGGGTAAGCTGTAGAACTCCCTTCCCACGCGAGTGTTCCCGGAGCGTTACAACCTGCAACTGTTCAAAAAGAACTGCAACAGTTACTTGGTGGCATCTCGGGGCGCCCACTCGGCGCTATAGGCTTGCCTCTCCCGAGAGAAGACTAATAAAAAAAATTAAACGATTATGGAAAATTGCAAATTGCGAGTGACAGGCGAATAACCTCGGAATAGGTTACACGTTCGGTGCGAAAAAATGTATCATCTGCACATTTAGCAGACTTAAATGATTTATAAAGTGGTAGCAAAATGAGTTGAAGTCGCAGTACAGTGTAGTGTAGTAGCATAACAAGAAGACTGCGGCCCTTTGCGTTAGTACAGCGGGTCTTCTTTTATTTAAGTAATAAACTCTTGTGTAGAGTGTAAAGTAAGATAATAAGTCACCAAGCTTCAATATTAAGTTTCAAAGTTGCCATATTAAATAAAAAAGTCGTTAAAGAAAAGTGAAGAGAGTTTTCTTTCCGCATCTGAAGGAAGGGATCCAACCCAGCGAAGCCGCATTTAAAAGTACCAACACAATTCTGAGGTTACCGGATCCAGCACAGCGAAGCCGCACTATAAAGCTCGTAAGTCAGTTTAAATTTACTACGTGTAATTAAATAATAAATGTTAACATCTGGGGTTACGCTCAGGTGTTACATTTTGATAACTAAATATTAAATGTTTATATCAGAGATTCACACTCTCGATATAACATTTTGGCGCCCAAGCAGGGACCTAGAGAAGCCCAAGTTGATAACTTGTAAGCGCTTTTAAAGAGCCTAGTCCTTGATAATAACCAACCTCAGTTGTACTGGGCAAAGACACCTTTCCCCGTCACCCGGAGCTGAGTCTGGCTTTGGGAGTACAATCTGATAAATTACCTTTCTAAATAATTTGGAAATCATTTTACTCTCCCTATCGCCGTGAACAAATCAACGAAATTAAAAAACCTTATAACAACTAAACGTAATTATTGCTCCGTCCCATACCATTCACCACAATTCACGTTGCACAATTCAATTTGAAAATAACTAAAATTGGCATCAGCTACATATGGCCCCTTATCACCTTTAAATCAGTTAAATTCGTACATTTCTATCAGCACTACACCACCTGCCAAATGTACTGAGTCGTGCCATACAATACACCCGTCTAAATATAGTTCAGTAGACTCTAATCCCACAAGCTGTCCCGAGCTGCTGTGTGTTAATAGATCTAATGTTAACTAACAGATTCAAGCTAAAATTGTAACTAGCTGACCGAACTGACAATATGTTTTAAATAAGAGCGCCGTCGTCGTCAGAAAATTCCTCGAGTGAGAGTCATTGTACAGCGCACGGCTACTACGTGTTACTATCTATAAACTATAAACTGGAATCACACTCCACAACGAGCTCCCCAAAAAACCACAGGACAACAACCTCCACTGCCCCAGATCGCGGAAACGCAAGAAACGAAACACAACGGAATGTCCAACAATGACGTCCCCACCGAAGGCTCCGCCGAGATTGATTCACCCGAATACACAACCCAACAGGTGGACGGATTCGAATACATACCGGATTACTCACTGGTCCAATAGCGGACCATAGAAGACGCGTTCGAATCAGACCCGCTCCTCAACAGGATAATCGCCCACCAACTCCGCAACATATTTGCAAGGCCAGCGGACTCCCAGGTTAGTGAACCAACGCACGAGGAGGGACAAACCAGTACCAACCCAGAAGTAATAGAGGAGAAAACCGCACATCCCACGAGGACCGCAAAACCAAAAAAAGGTACTCGCTATTTTCCTTATGAAAGGAAACACCTGCGGTTGTAGATGCCCAGCAAGTAAATGCATCCGAATTTCCATACATGATCAACAACAAGGCGACGTATCCAACAAACCGCCCAACAGTGACAAGACCAACTAAAAACGTAAAACGATCTCACCTAAACAACAACACCAGCAACGCAAATATCGACCCCAGAAGGCATCAGTCCGATAACAGCGGCTACCTACCACCACACCAGGAAGGAGAAGCCAAATAGCAGAACCAACCATATTGTGCGACTATTAATCTTTGGGAAGCTTTTTCCACTGAGTAACCACAACAATCGCGACCCGGATGGCAAATGTCTCAGAGTTTAATCAGTGGCCCCTCTCCATTACTACGACCTCGTCTGCCACCAACACTCCCACCCTTACAACATTACTCAACCATTTCACAGTCTACCTATCGTATTTTCGTGACCAAAATCATGTCCATCGACTTCATTAAAATCGCAAAGCTTACCTCCCAACTTGTGCCAGTCTTCTCGGGCGGGCAAAGTCCCCTGGTTGATAATGAGCTACAAGTATTCTTAGGATGCTGCAGGAAGGTGATGAGCATTCCGCGTTTTTGAATTTACATTGATTAAAACCACAATACACAAGTAATATTAACCTTTTAAATACTCTTTCACATTTCATAGTAACCGCAACAACGGGAAAAATAGCAACCTGTTCTCCAAACGGGTTTTTAACATTGATCCTATTAACTACACAAGACAAATCTCATATAAAACTGGCGCAGCCGAATTTTTCCTGAATTGTCTTTGAGGAGCTTTTGTTGCAAATGGGATTCTCACCAATTTCTACAGAATAATCGTTGCAACCGGTTGTTCCACCAATTTATTACACATTGAATGCTTTCCAGAAGTCTACAAATATTATATATCAACATTTCTTGAATAATTTATATTACAATTATTTCTTGAGAAAAATACTGTTGCGGATTGGCAGTTGAATGTGCTGGGATGTACTGGAGAAATCTAGTACATTCGCAGTGTATACCAGTTGCGCGGCAGCAGTCGCGGATCAGCTGGCCGATTGTCACCGACAATCAGGTCAGCAGCCTCCCCTTTTGAATTGGCGGTTATTCGGCGTCATTTACCTAACCTCAGTCTGCAACCAACCTTCAACGGGCTCGTTACATCGGAGCAAGCATCGTCATCACGAGTAAAACGGAACAAGAAGTTATTCATTGTCGTTGTTGTTAATATATTTATTGAATGTTCAATAAACTAACTCAATCTCTTTAAAAGGTAAATTCCCCGAGTCGTTTTCTTCTTCCATCTGCCCCTTTGGTGCAAAGACCAACCGAATTGAAATACGCAATCACTGGCGTAATTGAATTGCATCACACTCAGGACAGTGGTTCGCGAGAATCACCATTATCACCCATCGGTGGACGCAGCCTTCATCCTAACGGTTGTATCCCCTACAAAAACACATTATAATTGGCCCGGCGGGTTGGGCACAATATGTATAAAACAAAATCATATAACAAACTGGAACAATTCATAATACAATTCGATTTATATTACAATATATATATATATATATATATATATATATATATATATATATATATATATATATATATATATATATATATATATATATATGTATATATATACATATATATATATTGTGACGCATATGACACTCAGTACTGGAATATTCGGGAAATTCCAAAACAAAGTACTGGAAAACTGGAGACTATGGATAATAGAACATTCATGATTATGGAACGAACGGAAACGATATACCGAATCAGAATGTGGGGAACTGGTATAAATACGTCGCACACAACTCATGGGAATAAGTAGAAAGTAATAAGTCTCGAGTGAGAAGCAAGCGATAAGTAAGAAGTAAAATACGCGATAAGTACGGAAGCGATAGGTCAAGAAATCGTTGTGTACGGTAAAAAGAACGGTTGTGGTTAACGGACTAATAAAGTGTTATATTAATTCAAAATCGATTTAACGGCTCTTATTTATTCAAAATAATTAATCCAGCGAACCCTAAGCTCGCTACCATTGGTGTCAGAAGTGGGATTAATTATTGTTTAAGTGAATAAGTCTGTGAAAGTGTGTTGTGACTATGTCAGATCGACATTTGGAGGATCTTCGCGTTCCTGAGTTGAAGAAGGAACTAGAGGACCGGAATCTGGATAGCAGAGGACAGAAGCAAATTCTTCGACAGCGTCTACAAGCAGCAATGGAGGAAGAAGGTATTGATGTTGACACATATGTTTTTGCGATTGCGCCAGACTGTCCGGGTGAAGAAGAAACACCGAGTCAAGATGGTGCCAATGTAACGGAGAAGAGTTCGCCACAGTTGGGCATTTCGGAGATGCTCAGGATGATGATGATAAAATTGGACGCACAGGCTACAGATGTTAATGCAAAATTCGACACCGTAAATTCAAAATTGGACGCGCAAGCTACAGATGTTAATGCAAAGTTGGATGCTCAAACGCAGTGGATGAAATGTTATTTTCAACACTTTAAGGAAGAAATCCAGTCAGAAATTCGAAACGAAGTAGAAAATCTGGATCTAAAAGTCACCGAAGAAATAATGCGAATCGAAAAGAGACTTGAGTGTGTTGAGAGAAATAAGACATCGCCTAGCAATCAACATGACTACAAAGATACAAGGATGCAACCGCCAACCTTCGATGGAACGGGACCCTTCTCCGTGTTTATACGTCAGTTTGACGCCGCGGCCAATTATAATAAGTGGTCGGATGAGCAAAAGTCAACATCACTAATCTTGTCACTCCGCGGGGCGGCTGCAGAATAGCTACAAACCATACCAGCAGAGAAGCAAACAGATTTCCAAGCGGTAAGAGACGGCCTTGAAGCTAGGTATGGAGACAACCACATGCAGCAGGTCTACCGCATGCAACTGCGGAGCAGAACGCAGAAGCCTGGAGAAAATCTTCAACAGTTGCAGGCAGACATTGAGCGATTGGCAAACTTGTCTTATTCAAATATGACTAAGGAATTTCTAAACGAGGTAGCAATGGATGCATTTATAAACGCACTCCAAGATCGGGACTTGCAACAGGCCGTTCGTTTGGCAGGAAAGAAGACGACTAATGAAATACTGGCGTTCGCATTGGCTTATGAATCTGCTAAACTGGCTACCAGGAGTACATATAGAGTCCGAGAAACGTCCGTCCAGAAATGTTCCTGCCAAAGAAATGGGGCATGTACAACGGAGAACCCCGAGACCTGATATGAAGTGTTGGACATGCGGCGAAGTCGGCCACATCTCTGTTGACTGTAGGAAACGTCGACGAATGAATGAAACATCAAGTGAGAATTGTTGTTCATGCGCTAATCATAAGAGGAGACTATCAACGGACCAACCTGAGGCCAATAGCTCGGGAAATTTGTAAGGGCAGGCTTTAAGGGGCGAAAGTCGCCTGGTGGAATGTGTAGCCCCAGCATCGTAACTGTATCACAACTCCAACGGGATAACCAAAGTTTGGTTATAACTACGATTGTTAATGCAAGGATGACAACAGTGACAATCGACACTGGAGCAACGAGATCCATAATTCGGCCGGATGTCGTGGGCCAAATTGCCCTTAATAAAAATAGAAGATACGCTTTGAGGACTGCCACAGGAGAATGTTCGACAGTCTACGGAGAAGTCGAGAGCATAATAGTGCTGGGCAATATTTCCATCTCCCACAAATTTTTGGTTGCCGATATTACGGACGAATGCATTCTTGGAATGGACTTCATGAAGGAGCACCAAGTTGTTCTAGATATCGGTCAAAGAACACTGCGAATCGGTAACTTGAAGGTTGCTATTACATTGCAGGACGAACAATTGCGAAGACTGAAATGTTATGCGCGTGAGGAGGATGAGATACCACCTCGTTCGGACTCGGTAATTTGGACCAGTCTCGAGAGTGATTCCGGTGACAATCGATTTTACATCACCGAAGCTGTACAAAATCAGCGTAAGGGGAACATCCTTGTTGGGAAAGCCCTTATCGATGCGAAGAAGCACATCGTACCCGTCAGAGTACTAAATGCGTCCAAGGAGCCGATCGCAATAAGAAAAGTAGAGGTAATCGCAGAATGTGCACCCGTGTCAATGATAAGCTCAATTCAGACAAGGGGAGAGGACCACTCAATTCAACAGCCCTCTGGTGCACCCCCTGTGGTTAATAGGCTGATGCCCCAGAAAATCGGATTAACAGACGAAGAAAAGACAAGCGTTGAATCACTGCTGAACGATTTTTCTGATATTTTTGTGACAGGAAATGATAAATTCGGACGCACCGGTATAGTTAAACATCGCATTGACACGGGTGAGTCAAGACCTATAAGGCAGCCACCTCGTCGACTACCGTTGGCCAAACAATCAGAAGTAGGCAACATGATTCGAGATATGGAAGAGCAAGGAGTCATCGAGAAATCATGGAACCCATGGGCTTCGCCGGTAGTGCTCGTCAAGAAGAAGGATGGGACAACTAGATTTTGTGTCGACTACCGCCGGTTAAACGACGTTACGAAGAAAGACAGTTACCCACTTCCTCGAATCGACGACAGGCTAGATACCCTTTCTGAAGCTCAGTGGTTCTCAACATTGGACCTAAAAAGCGGTTACTGGCAAGTGGAAGTGAAGGAGGAGGACAAGAAGAAGACAGCGTTTACTACCGGAAACGGACTTTATCAATTCAACGTGATGCCTTTTGGATTGTGTAATGCCCCAGCAACGTTTGAACGATTAATGGAAAGTGTTCTACGGGGACTTACATGGAAGACGTGTCTTGTGCACTTGGACGATATCATCGTTGTTGGAAGGAATTTACCAGAACACATCAATAATCTGCGCTCCGTCTTCGAACGACTAAGACAAGCCAACTTAAAGCTCAATTCGAAGAAATGTGAACTCTTCCAAAGGAAAGTAAAATTTCTGGGACACATCGTTTCATCTGCAGGAGTTCAAACGGATCCTGATAAGATAGCAGCCGTCCGAGAGTGGCCTACTCCAGAAGACAAGCAGCAGTTGAGAAGCTTTATGGGATTAGCCACATATTACCGACGGTTTGTTAAAGGCTTTGCCAACGTCGGTAGAACCCTGCACGAACTAACGGGTAAAGACAAGAAATTCAATTGGACAGAAAAATGTGAGGCAGCATTCAACACATTGAAGGCCGAGTTATGTAAGACACCAACATTGGCATTCCCAAGAGCGGATTGCCCATTTATATTGGATACTGATGGAAGTAACACAGGAATCGGAGCAGTGTTGTCACAGGAAGTCGATGGTAAAGAGAGAGTTGTCGCATATTATAGTCGAGTTCTATCTAAGCCAGAGAGAAATTACTTCGCAACAAGGAAGGAACTGCTGGCTGTCGTAGAAGCCATCAAGAATTTCCATAAATACCTCTACGGACGTCGATTCCACTGAAATGGTTGCTAAATTTTAAGAATCCGGAAGGACAAATAGCTGGATGGATCGAACGACTACAAACGTACGATTTCCAAATTTCCCACCGTCAAGGGAAGGTGCATAATAACGCTGATGCTCTATCAAGAAGACGATGTAAGCCAGATTGTAAACATTGTCATAGAGCGGAAGAGAAAGAAGTGGCGTACGACCTGCGAAATGTACAAGTAGAAGTACTAGATGGGTGGACGAGTGATGCTATACGCGCAGCTCAACTTCAAGATGAAGATATGTCGCTAATTCTGGAATACAAAGAGAGGAACGAGCGGCCAACTTGGAACAATATTTCCGACAAGAGTGGAACATTTAAGGCATATTGGGCACAATGGAATTCCTTGCTGGTGGAAGATGGTATTACTAAGCGTAAATGGGAAGCCGCGGACGGAAAATCCCATCGAATGCAGATTCTAGTCCCACCATCAAAAGTGAAAGATGTTCTAACAGAAATGCACGACGGGGCCTCCGGTGGACATTTGGGAGTTAATAAGACACTTTCAAAATGACGATCTCGTTTTTACTGGCTTCACATGAGAGATGACGTCGAGTCTTAGTGTAGGAAGTGCACAACTTGCATTGCGACCAAAGGACCAACGGCAAAACCAAGGAGCGCTATGAAGCAGTACAACGTGGGTGCCCCTTTCGAGAGAATTGCGATTGATATCTCAGGACCATTCCCAAAAACAAACGACAACAACAAATACATGTTAGTTATCATGGATTACTTCAGCAAGTAGGTAGAAGTCCTTCCAATTCCAAACCAAGAAGCAACAACCATCATTGAGCAGCTAATCAATTATTGGATCAGCAGATATGGAGTTCCCTGTGAGCTTCACTCCGATCAAGGCCGAAATTTCGAATCACAAATATTTCAAGGCATCTGTGCGGCACTGGGCGTAAGGAAAACCAGGACCACACCCTTACATCCACAGTCAGACGGAATGGTCGAAAGGTTCAACCGAACAATGAAAGAGTATTTATCGAAGGTCGTTAGTGATCACCAACGAGATTGGGACAAATATGTACAAACCTTTCTCATGAGCTATAGATCGGCTAATCACAATACGACGGGCCATTCTCCAGCAAGAATTATATTTGGACGGAAGATACGATTACCAGCCGATCTGCGATTCGGAATACCTCCAGACGCCATAGACAAGACCGAAGACTACGTAGCCGAATGGAGAAATCGACTCGATGAGATTCATCATTTGGTTCGAAAGCAAATCAAGGTATCCAGTGACAGGACGAAAACAAGGTACGACGTTCGAGCCAACGCATCCGGATTTAATGCAGGCGATAACGTATGGCTTTATAACCCTCATCGGCAAAAAGGAAGGTCTCCGAAGTTGCAGCAACATTGGGAAGGACCGTATAAGATTCTCACAAGAATTAACGACGTTGTCTATAGGATTCAGCGAAGACCGAACGCCAAGATGAAAGTGGTACATCGTGACCGACTGGCGACTTTTGTTAACCCAGGAGTGTCAGTGAACTTAGTTCGGGACGAACTAATCTAGGCGGAGGGTAGTGTGAGGCATATGACAATCAGTACTGGAATCTTCGAGAAAGTCCGAAACAAAGTACTAGATTATTTTAGGAAGTACTGGAAAACTGGAATAGAACATTCAAGACTATGGAACGGACGGAAACGATACACCAAATCAGAATGAGGAAAAACGGTATAAATACGTCGCACGGAGATCGGGAGTTAAGTTATAAAAAGGAAGTGAAGCAAGCGATAAGTAGAAAGTAATAAGTAAGAAGTAAGCAGTGAAATACGCGTTAAGTACGAAATCGATAAGTCAAGAAATAGTTGTGTACGGTAAAAAGTAACGGTTGTGATTAACGGACTAATAAAGTGTTATATTAATTTAAAAATCAATTTCACGGCTTTTTTTTATTCAAAATAATTAATCCAGCGAACCCTAAGGTCGCTACAATATATATATATATATATATATATATACATATATATATATATATATATATATATATATATATATATATATATATATATTGTGACGCATATGACAGTCAGTACTGGAATATACGGGAAAGTCCAAAACAAAGTACTGGAAAACTGGAGACTATGGATAATAGAACATTCAAGCTTATGGAACGAACGGAAACGAAATACCGAATCAGAATGTGGGGAACTGGTATAAATACGTCGCACACAACTCATGGGGACAAGTAGAAAGTAATAAGTCTCGAGTGAGAAGCAAGCGATAAGTAAGAAGTAAAATACGCGATAAGTACGGAAGCGACAAGTCAAGAAATCGTTGTGTACGGTAAAAGTAACGGTTGTGGTTAACGGACTAATAAAGTTTTATATTAATTCAAAATCGATTTAACGGCTCTTATTTATTCAAAATAATTAATAAGTAAGATATCCACTCAGAAATTCGAAACGAAGTAGAAAATCTGGATCTAAAAGTCACCGAAGAAATAATGCGAATCGAAAAGAGACCTGAGTGTGTTGAGAGAAATAAGACATCGCCTAGCAATCAACATGACTACAAAGATACAAGGATGCAACCGCCAGCATTCGATGGAACGGGACCCTTCTCCGTGTTTATACGTCAGTTTGACGCCGCGGCCAATTATAATAAGTGGTCGGATGAACAAAAGTCAACATCACTAATCTTGTCACTCCGCGGGGCGGCTGCAGAATAGCTACAAACCATACCAGCAGAGAAGCAAACAGATTTCCAAGCGGTAAGAGACGGCCTTGAAGCTAGGTATGGAGACAACCACATGCAGCAGGTCTACCGCATGCAACTGAGGAGCAGAACGCAAAAACCTGGAGAAAATCTTCAACAGTTGCCGGCAGACATTGAGCGATTGGCAAACATGGCTTATACAAATATGACTAAGGAATTTCTGAACGAGGTAGCAATAGATGCATTTATAAACGCACTCCAAGATCGGGACTTGCAACAGGCCGTTCGTTTAGCGGGAAAGAAGACGATTAATGAAATACTGGCGTTCGCATTGGCATATGAATCTGCTAAACTGGCTACCAGGAGTACATATAGAGTCCGAGAAACGTCCGTCCAGGAACGTTCCTGCCAAAGAATCGGGCATGTACAACGGAGAACCCCGAGACCTGTTATGAAGTGTTGGACATGCGGCGGAGTCGGCCACATCTCTGTTGACTGTAGGAAACGTCGACGAATGAATGAAACATCGAGTGAGAATTGTTGTTCATGCGCTTGTCATAAGAGGAGACTATCAACGGAACAATCTGAGGTAAAGAACCACATCGTACCTGTCATAGTACTAAATGCGTCCGAAGAGCCGGTCGCAATAAGAAAAGGAGATTTAACCGTAGAATGTGCACCCCTATCAATGATAAGCTCAATTCAGCAAGGGAAGGTGCATAATAACGCTGATGCTCTATCAAAAAGACGATGTAAGCCAGATTTTAAACATTGTCATAAAGCGGAAGAGAAAGAAGAGGCGTACGACCTGCGAAATGTACAAGTAGAAGTACTAGATGGGTGGACGAATGAGGCTATACGCGCAGCTCAACGTCAGGATGAAGATATGTCACTAATCCTGGAACACAAAGAGAGGAACGAGCGGCCAACTTGGAACAATATTTCCGACAAGGGTGAAACATTTAAAGCATATTGGTTACAATGGAATTCCTTGTTGGTGGAAGATGGTATTCTTAAGCGTAAATGGGAAGCCGCGGACGGAAAATCCCATCGAATGCAGATTCTAGTCCCACCATCAAAAGTGAAAGATGTTCTAACAGAAATGCACGACGGGGCCTCCGGTGGACATCTGGGAGTTAATAAAACACCTTCAAAATTACGATCTCGATTCTACTGGCTTCACATGAGAGATGACGTCGAGTCTTGGTGTAGGAAGTGCACAACTTGCACTGCGACCAAAGGACCAACGGCAAGACCAAGGAGCGCTATGAAGCAGTACAACGTGGGTGCCCCTTTCGAGCGAATTGCGATTGATATCTCAGGACCGTTCCCAAAAACAAACGACAACAACAAATACATGTTGGTTATCATGGATTACTTCAGCAAGTGGGTGGAAGTCCTTCCAATTCCAAACCAAGAAGCAACAACCGTCATTGAGCAGCTTATCAATAATTGGATCAGCAGATATGGTGTCCCCTGTGAGCTTCATTCCGATCAGGGCCGAAACTTCGAACCACAAATATTTCAAGGCATCTGTGCGGCACTGGGCGTAAGGAAAACCAGGACCACACGATTACATCCACAGTCAGACGGAATGGTCGAAAGGTTCAACCGAACAATGAAAGAGTATTTATCGAAGGTCGTTAGTGATCACCAACGAGATTGGGACAAATATGTACAAACCTTTCTCATGAGCTATAGATCGGCTAATCACAATACGACGGGCCATTCTCCAGCAAGAATTATATTTGGACGGAAGATACGATTACCAGCCGATCTGCGATTCGGAATACCTCCAGACGCCATAGATAAGACCGAAGACTACGTAGCCGAATGGAGAAATCGACTCGATGAGATTCATCATTTGGTTCGAAAGCAAATCAAGGTATCCAGTGACAGGATGAAAACAAGGTACGACGTTCGAGCCAACGCATCCGGATTTAATGCAGGCGATAACGTATGGCTTTATAACCCTCATCGGCAAAAGGGAAGGTCTCCGAAGTTACAGCAACATTGGGAAGGACCATATAAGATTCTCACAAGAATTAACGACGTTGTCTATAGGATTCAGCGAAGACCGAACGCCAAAATGAAAGTGGTACATCGTGACCGACTGGCGACTTTTGTTAACCCAGGAGACCAGTGAACTTAGTTCGGGACGAACTAATCTAGGCGGAGGGTAGTGTGACGCATATGACAGTCAGTACTGGAATATTCGGGAAAGTCCAAAACAAAGTACTGGAAAACTGGAGACTATGGATAATAGAACATTCAAGCTTATGGAACGAACGGAAACGAAATACCGAATCAGAATGTGGGGAACTGGTATAAATACGTCGAACACAACTCATGGGAATAAGTAGAAAGTAATAAGTCTCGAGTGAGAAGCAAGCGATAAGTAAGAAGTAAAATACGCGATAAGTACGGAAGCGATGTCAAGAAATCGTTGTGTACGGTAAAAGTAACGGTAGTGGTTAACGGACTAATAAAGTGTTATATTCATTGAAAATCGATTTAACGGCTCTTATTTATTCAAAATAATTAATCCAGCTAACCCTAAGCTCGCTACAATATATATATATATATATATATATATATATATATATATATATATATATATATATATATATATATATATATATATATATATATATTGTTATGGATGCTGCGAATCCATAGGAGAAAAACCTATCAGGAGTCCTAACCCTATATCCATCCATAAGAAATACTTGCCTAATCCACAAAATAATCCAAATCCCATAATATGATATGATCAAAAGAAACAATTTTGCCTAATCCACAAAATAATCAAAGTCTCACAGTCATATGACCCATGGGAAATATTCGCTTGATCTGCGGATTGTCCCATAGTATAATCCATAAGATACAAAGTAGCTTATACAGAAATATGAACCCCATGGGAGCCCCTAACAAACGTTTTTGCATGATCGACAAAAAGCAATGCGATCACGGGCAGCCGACGAGGCAAGGAAGATTGGGAAATGAAGTGAGTTCGTCCAGAGTTTTTCGAGAAGTCAGTGGTCATCACGTCCAAGTTAGATCTCGTCCTTCCGCCCTTGGAAAGTAAAGTTAAAGTTAACAAAGTAATTGAATAATGTGTACAAAGCGTAAATAGAAACTATAGAAAGTTAAAGTAAACAAAGTAATTGAATAAAGTGTACAAAGCGTAAATAGAAACCATAGAAAATTAAAGTTAACAAAGTAATTGAATGAAGTGTACAAAGCGTAAATAGAAACCATAGAAAATTAAAGTTAACAAAGTAATTGAATAAAGTGTACAAAGCGTAAATAGAAACTATAGAAAGTTAAAGTTAACAAAGTAATTGAATAAAGTGTACAAAGCGTAAATAGAAACCATAGAAAATTAAAGTTAACAAAGTAGTTGAATAAAGTGTACAAAGCGTAAATAGAAACCATAGAAAATTAAAGTTAACAAAGTAATTGAATGAAGTGTACAAAGCGTAAATAGAAACCATAGAAAATTAAAGTTAACAAAGTAATTAAATAAAGTATACAAAGCGTAAATAGAAACTATAGAAAATTAAAGTTAACAAAGTAATTGAATAAAGTGTACAAACCATAAATAGAAACTATAGAAAGTTAAAGTTAACAAAGTAATTGAATAAAGTGTACAAACCGTAAATAGAAACTATAGAAAATTAAAGTTAACAAAGTAATTGAATAAAGTGTACAAAGCGTAAATAGAAACTATAGAAAATTATTGCGTAAATAATGTAACTTGAAGATTGAAATTAATTAAATACCGTAAATTAAAAATAAGATTGAAATTTATTAATTATTGTAACTTAGAAATAAAATAAAATAAAATAAGATTTAAATGTTGTAACTTAAAAATAAGATTGAAAATAAGATTGAGATTTATTAATTATTGTAACTTAGAAATAAAATTGAAAATGAGATTGAAAATATTGTAACTGTAAATAAGATTGAAAGTAATTAGAGATTGTAACTAAGAGGAAAATCAAGATTGTGATTGTAATTAATAACGTTAAGTTAAGGTTAATAAAGTTAAGTTAAGGCGAAAAAAAAGGTGAATCCACGCGGTAACATCTTCCTTGGTTCCAGCATCCGCCCCCTAGTCCAACGGAAAATCCGGAGGTTCCTCCCACGAACCGTATCTGGCCTGCGGACTTAGTTGGTGCAAAACATATTACTTGGTGTGCAGCCTAACCAGGCATAACAATATATATAAATATATATATATATATATATATATATATATATATATATATATATATATATATATATATATATATATATATATATATGTATATAACAAACTGGTGCTGCGGATAAACTTTTCTGAGGAACCACAGCAATTGTAGCAACAACATATTATAATTCATATCACAATCTTCAAACCATTTATATTTAAACCACCATTTATCAAACAATTTATAGTACAATTCTATAACAATTTATTGTACCATTTATATTACAATTGAAAATTTACATTGCAATTTTCCTAATCTTACATTACACCCATCCAAGACTGCCCAACGTGCCCATAGAATTTTTCACTTGAAAAAAGCTGTAATAGTTTATAAGTACATAAAAACTGTAATTAGACTCAATAAATGTCTACTCCTACTACTACTTTTGAAAAAAGTTTTTATTCCAAAATGAGATTTTGAATATCCCAAACATTGTCCTCCTTTTCGACCTATTTTGTTTGTCGACTTTCAGGATTTGCTTCTTTTTCTGCGCACCACTACTTAAGAAGATAAAAATTCAGGCAAAATTTAAGGATACAATTTAGGAAAAAGAGTCAGGACGATATTCCATGAAAATAAAATTTCCTTAATGTATAGAGAATGACACTCAAAAAAATAATCAGCGTAATGGAGGATTTTGAAGATTCTCAATTTTGTCTTATTTTTCGAACATATCTGTTTGCTTACTTTGAAAATTCGCTGCTGTGGGTTTTTTTTTATTCGCACAGGTAAAAAGTTTCAGGAATAAAATTTGGAAAAAAAATTCATGGAAAAAAGATTTCAGGAAAAAGTCCGGGAAAATAAAATATCCTTGTAGAAAAACTGCAGGAAAAACAGTTTAATTATTCTAAACATTCTGTTACTTTGTCATTCAACATGGTTTGCTGTTTGCCTACTTTCAGGAATCACTTATAATTTTTGCATGGTGTCTATTAAAAGCTGAGTAAGAAACAGCCACGGAAATCAAATATTCTTATTAGATTGAATTGGGTTGTTGAGTAATTTTTGAATTTGTTTGTTATGTTTTTTTTATTCCCTGTTCACTTTGATTTGACTCAGCTCAACCAAACATTATACTTTGCATCCAGCCAGTTGAATGGCATCCTTACCTTTTCCTTGAATACAGTTTCAAATATCACCAACATTTATCAGATTTTCGTTGCAGCATCCTAAAATTCCTAATAATATTTAATACACCATTGTACGGCTTTATGCAGTTTTATAAATAAGTAATTTCATTTGATTCCGTTCCCATACAATGGAACAGAATTGCACGCCCACCCTAAGCTCGTTAAGTGAGTAGAATTGCGAAGCAGATGGAAGAGGCAGCTGTCAACGGCAACGGAGCACAACATCGGCCTGCCGTGTGGAATGCGGTTGATTTAAGCAGTTCTCACCTGTGCGTCGTAGTTGAAGGAAAATGAGAGTGAAATAGAAACGTCGTCGCCACAGATTCCGGTTTGAGTGAAGGCGTTCGGCAAAACATCTATCACACAGATCAGTCGGGTACAGCATTAGCCTCGAGAACCGCTTGTGTGCCCAGCTTAACGTGTGTGAACATAGCCACTGGGGAAGGTTTTACTGGACGCGACTTTACAGTAGAACAAAGGTGACAGCGCCATACAGAAAAGTACCATTGGTGGGATTACACAGGGGACGCCATTTAATATTGGTAAGCAGTGTTTTGTACTAAAGTTGAATTGTGATGTAGTGGCGTACAGCCGAGGAGGTATTTAAAGTAATTAGTTAAATTAACGTCCGCATGAATTTGCTGTAAGGTAAATTAGCCTTTGAGATGGCTTGCAATTGCATACACGGATTTTTCTGTGTTATTCTCTTTTCTCGTCTTTCCCTTTTCACCGCGAAAGGGTTCCCAAATTCGTAAATCTGCGAGTTTTGCTACAAATTCGAGTTTCACTTGAAGTCCCTGTGAAAGGTGGCGATCCTTTTGTGTGGCACGCGAGCAGGATCGCGCGACGCATAACAATTTCCGAATTTTCTCATATTGTCTGGCGGATTCTGGCTGGGTTTGTTGGTCGAAGTTTCCGCGCGGGTATTTTTGGAATATTCCCTCAATAGCATCTTGTGATGATATTTTTTGTGAGGGAAAAAATGGACAGCAACAGAAAAAGGTGGGAAAAGGAGAAGCAAGTCGGATAGGAGGAGGACGGAGCTAGTGTCGGGCGAGGACAGTGTCAGTTGGTTCCAACTGGAAGTCTGAGTGAGCTCGAATTTGGATGTTGGACCGCGGACATTTCGTCCTGTAATCGTACCCCGAACGAGAGTGAGGGTGGCGTTTCGTCAGTGATTGTCCTGTGCTGCTGCGCCAGAGCTGGGTGACTAGATGTGGTCCAAGTGTGTTGTGTTTGATAGAAAATAAACAATCAAGTCGCCGTCGGTTGGCGTTTTTCGGAGCTTGATCGGGTTGACTTAAAAATGATCCGGGAAGGATCGTTTGCGCGTGGAATATAAGGACGGTCATCGGGTGTCGGTGTTGGAGGTAGTATCGGGAGTTTGAAGTGAAGTTTTCGTATCCAGCGGGTTGCATATCTGAGGTTGGAGTGGGAGGTGAGTGCAGTTGTGTTTGTACCTAAGGCTACGGCTGTGTTCGGTTCTGCGCGAGCTTTAGTTGTGTAGAAAGAGGAGAAGTGAAAAAATAGTAATCGCGTTTATTGACGGGCGACCCTTGCTTTCTATGGGATATGAGTGTCTCGCTCTCGCAGTTTGGCGGTGTGGCAACAGGAAAAGCTTAACAGTTATCTGTTTTGTAGTCCGTAGCATCCATTGGTTATCCAATAGTTTCGCTGAACAGACGCTGTGTTGGACCAGTTGTCGAGCTCGCTCCCACAGTCAATAGCGGGCCTGCTCTGGCATATTGGGGGGTCGAAAAATGAAAGCGATTTTCCGATGAGCAAACATCTTCCACCTCACTTTGCCTTCCACGGGAAACTGGAAATGCGAAACATGAAACGCGAAACGTTTTACGAGATGCTAAGTGCATAGGAATCCGTTAAGACTTTTTGTTGCCCTTCGCTTTGAAAGCTGTTGACAATTTGTTGAATTGTTTGCGTTTTTGGTGTGATCCAAATCCAGTTGAGTGTCGTACTGCGTTCGCCATCGGGGTGTTTTTGTCCAGTATGTGGGCGCCATTGAAATGGCCAGAATTGACATCGCCTATTTCTCAATCGCAATCGTGCCTCTACATCACAGAAAAGGCATTGCAACAACTGAGCTGTTTAGTAGTTCCTTCCTTATTAAAATAATCTTAATTTTCTGTATTATTCGTTTCCGATATCTGGCCGAACCTGCAGTTGACATCAAACAGATAGAAGAGAATAGCCGGGATTTACTCTAGCGAAGAGATCCAAACACCGTTGCCTATGCAGCGAAATGACTGAACTGGATAAGGCCGAATATAATTCGCCAAAGTTTTGCGGTACAGTTGACGAGCGCAACGAGATAATCGAGGAATTGGAGGACTACCAGCATCGGGAAGAAACAAGTGACATGACAATTTTGAATTGTTCATCGTTCCGTTGGAAGCGTGTGACCAATCCAACAGGACCCCAGCCTCGACCGAGGCATGGACACCGAGCTATCAACATCAAAGAGCTAATGGTCGTCTTTGGCGGCGGCAATGAAGGCATTGTTGATGAGCTTCATGTATATAACACTGGTATGTGAACCGTGCTGCTCTATTGATTTGGTTCGTCCTTATTCTAATTTTTGTCACTTTGTTTTGTTATTTTTTCCTCCACAGTTACAAATCAGTGGTTTGTGCCAGTTATGAAGGGTGACATACCCCCGGGATGTGCCGCATATGGCTTTGTGGTTGAGGGCACTCGCATCTTCGTATTCGGCGGCATGATCGAGTATGGCAAGTACTCGAATGAGTTGTACGAGTTGCAAGCAACCAAGTGGGAGTGGCGGAAAATGACTCCGGAAATGCCCGAGAATGGGCCACCACCGTGTCCTCGTCTAGGGCACAGCTTCACAATGGTTGGCGATCGAATTTTTCTATTCGGTGGTCTGGCCAATGAAAGTGACGACCCCAAGAACAACATACCGAAGTAAGTACTTTAGTGTTGGGTATATATTTCTTTTCTTCATTCCGCCTCAGGTCCCACTTGTTTTCGTTAACGAGCATATTCTAAACTTCAGCTGTGCGTGTTCTCGAGTTAACTTTGGGAAATTGTAGATTCTATTATGTAGCGGGTGTCCTGGATATACAATGGGTTTTTCCGTTTGCAGCATAAGGAGTTAAACTGACGTTGATATTTCAGAAATGTGGCACGTCTGCCACTTTGTTCTATTGCCAACCAGCTTCAATACTCCTGATCAGTACTTAGTAAAACTTTTGCAAACAGTAGTTTTTTGACCGTAGAATTGTACGTAGAGCTATCGTCGAAAGCATAGCAAGTGTGAATTGTATTCTACCTCCAGAGAACAATGTCAGCACGTCACTTTCGTGATCGTTTTTCTTTCAACGTGATGATTTTCTTCATTCAATGTGGAATAGTATGTAACCGCGTTATGCCACTGGGAAAGGTTTATCAAAATGGCCGCGTCTGACGAAATGGAAATAGAGTTTATGCTAATGCTTGGGAACAAGTATTCCCGCAACAGGCGCACGCTAAAAGGATTATCATCATCTAAAGACGCTCCGCAAGCGACATTTGTTTCCGTTTTGTTTTATATTACTCTGAGTACAAACTAGTTCGGTTTTCAAGAGATGGCTCTGACTGTCATCGTGACAGCTCATTTTGGTGGTTTCAGAGAGCGTAGACATCTGTGAATAATATTCAGTATATAGCTTTTGGCACAAGGTTAATAACCTTGCCCGTAAAAATAAATTATTATGGAAAATGTAACAAGCCTCGAAACTTGCTAAATAGGCCAAGACCGGATCCCATTTGTGGTGCCGATGATGATGATGATTATATAGCTTTGAGTTTTTACAAAAACCTTGTTTTTGTTTTATGGTGTTGGATATTAGAAATTTTGTGTTAACTTAGGCAATATTTGTGGGAGGTTTTAGTTTTCTGCTTTAATGGGAAGAGGAATGCCTGTGGAAGTATATGGTGACAACACCGCAGCTGATATATTATGCAGGGAATGGTTTCGATGTTTCAAGAATGGTGATTTCAGCATTGAAGCTAAGTCAAAAAAAGAATTCCTAGACCGAATTGCATTCATTACTCCATGAAGAATCGAGTCAAACGCAGGAGCTCGTTGGGAGTGACTCAACAAGCAGTTTCCGTACAATTGAAATTCATGGGAATGATTCAGAAGTAAAGCAGTTGGCTGCCGTATAAACTGAAACTAAGAGTTGTTGAAAGGCAATGTTTCAGCTGCGACCAGTTGATTCAAGGGCAACCAATAGAGGTTTTTTTTTTTTTTTTTTGGCTCGGTCGACTGCGCCTACCTCTTGGATTTAACTTTCCTGAATACAAACACTCGGAACACATAAACCCCTTTCATGGATGCTGAGAAAGCTCAACTACAATTCCACCTTGCTTGATTTCGAACTCACTACCCAAAGCCTCTCAAACCGCCTCTTAAATCAGTTTCCCCTTTCACGCTCCTGATCCTAAGCATTCCACACTAACCAGCCCCCCAAACCCCGTCATCCCTCTACCCCAAATACTCGGAATCTGTTATCTTCTCACTTAGTAAGCGACCGTGTCTCGCGTCCGTATGATTATGGTTCTATAAATACGGAGCTTTATATTGGATGACAGCAGTTTCGATTTTAGCTGTTTGTGGACTGTATACCTTTAGTTAAACTCTCGATGTTAAGTAAATGCGACTATTACGATTACTATTTATTGGCCTGTAGGAACCCGGAAGTTCATGACCTCACCGACTCGACTTCGCCATCGTTCCCTGTGCTGTGCACTCTTCTTCCACGCCTGACCATCAGAACCGATCTCCTCAAGGTCAAACCTAACATTGTCCTCCCATCTCCGTCGCGGCCGTCTTGCCGGTCTCTTTCCTGTTGGTCTACCGTCAAGAATTCTATGCACGGTCCTATCGTTGTGAATTAGCGCCACATGTCCGACCCATCTTAATCTTCGCGACCTGATTACTCTCATTATTGTAAGTTTGCGGTATAGCTCTTCCAATTCGTGGTTGGGGAGTTTCCTCCATTGTCCTGCCTCCTCGTTATTTTTACCTCCAAAGATACCCCTAATACTTTATTCTCGAATACGCTGAATTTGTTTTCTTTCCATTTTGTGAGAGCCTATATTTCGCATCCGTATAGAACAATCGGTATGATTATGGTTCTATAAACACGTGAAATGTGTTCCCTGAGGTCCACCAGACATACCCGAGCACAAGGTTAAAAAGACATGGTGAGAGGCCATCCCCCTGTTTTAGTTTTACTCTTAACAGACTCGCTTCGTCTCTAATTGCCATCTCTTCTTCTCCGGACCTTGACTACGTCGCAATAAAAATCGACAAGTGCCCCAAGTCTCTTCATTATCTGCTCCTATATATCTCCTTCGCGACCCAGCGTGTCATACGAACTCGTAATAGAAGCGGTAGATAACCTAACCGACTTAAGCACCTCAATAGATGATATTGTGGTTCTTGGCGATTTTAACCTCCTCCATCTCCAAAGGGCATTGACTGACGAACAAGCCTTCTACGTCTCAAACCCCACTAGCTCCAAGGAACGTATTTTTATAAACGGTCTTACCGACGCATGCCTCCATCAAGTAAACAATGTCCCAAATCATATGGGGAGACAACTGGACCTCGTGCTCACAACGGACCCACACAAGTCCTCAGTTGCCCCTAGTCCACACGCCCTCTCCACCATTGATAATTACCACCCCCCGCTACTCTTATCCAAATATCTTGATCATGAAACCCAACCTTCTATACCTCATGACAGCTTTTCCTACAACTTCCACAAAGCTAACTTCCGCCTTTTAAATGAGCATCTTAGCAAAACAGCGTTTTGCTTTGATCATTTGGGGGTAGAAGAAGCTACTGCCACTCTCTATAAGATCTCCTATGCCGTCGCCTTATATGTCCCCTATTCTCGCCACAGGTCATCGGTTTCATCGCCGCCATGGTACAACCGCACACTCCGCGCTCTTAGGAACAAGAGAAATAACTTGTGGAACATTTTCCTCAAAACGCGTTTCTTCCAAAACTAATCCAACTCTCTCGGTTCCTTTTATAAATTACCTGAGCTCTACAGCTCCCTCTACTCCAACTACCTCACAAAAACACAATCCAATTTGATCAATGACCCCAAATCTTTTTTCCACTTTATAAATTACAAACGTAAATCCGACGCCTATCCTAACTCCCTTACTTATGTCGTGACAACTTCACCCGACCCCCTAACTACTGCCAATCTATTCGCTTCGTTTTTCAATAAATCCTTCACAGACATCTCCTTCGAACCCAATCCGTCTCATTTCAGAGACTTGTCCGAATTCTCCTTCGGCCCCTTCACCCCTCAAATTATTCAGCGTCACGTAGTTGAGGAGAAATTAAACTTACTCAAAGACGAGTTCAGCCCTGGGCCTGATGGACTCCCGGCTGTATTTTCAAACAAATGTTCCACTTCTCTTTCCCTCCCGATATCAAAGATATTCAACCTATGCCTTTCAAAAGGGATCTTGGAAATCCTCCTATGTCACCCCCATACATAAAAAGGGACCTAAAAACGATATAAGCAACTACCGACCCATCGCCAAACTATCTCATATCCCCAAACTGTTCGAAGGAATTCTTTACAACGCGTTATCTTTCCGTTGTAAATCCATCATCTCATCCAACCAGCATGGTTTTCTTTCGGGTAGGTCGACCACAACGAATCTAGTTGAGTTCTCATCCCATACTCTCCGTGCCTTAGAGAATGACAACGAACTCGATGTAATCACCACCGATTTCAGCAAGGCCTTTGACAAAATCTCCCATAATCTCATCCTTTTTGAGCCGTCCTCCCTAGGTTTCGAACCCCTATTGATCAAGTGGTTATCCTCTTATCTGAAAGATCGATCCTACCGTGTCAAATTCAGATCCTCCCTGTCCAATCCTTTTCTACCCACGTCAGGGGTTCCGCAAGGGAGCCATCTAGGTCCCCTGCTATTTATCCTTACCATCAATGATGTTGACTCCATTAAATACTCATCCATCTCCCTCTATGCAGACGACGCCAAACTCTACAAAACGATCATCTTTCCTCTCGACTCCTCAATTCTCCAAACGGCTTCTCAACTTGGTGCCGTAATAACTGCCTTGAACTCAACGTTGTCAAATGTCACTCCATCACCTTCTCCCGCAAACGTCCCCCTGCCCCCCACGTTCCCACTTCCTGCTAAACCAACAGATATCATCTGTACCCTCGATACGCGACCTCGGGATCTTATTTGACAGGGAGCTTAGCTTCATCCCGCATATTAATGATATTATTCTTAAGGCCAACTCTGTCCTTGGGTTTGTGAAACGCTGGTCTAAAGAATTCTCTAATCCTTACGTTTTCCGTTCTCTCTACATAGCCTTCGTCCGCCCCCTTCTTGAATACGCCAGTCAGGTCTGGTCAATACACTACTCGTCCCATGTGCGCAGAATCTAAAGCGTGCAACGTCGTTTTCTGCGTTTTGCCCTCCGCGGACTGAACTGGGCGAATCCTCGGATTCTCCCCCCACACACAAGCCGGCTCCATCTGATCAACTTCAATACATTTGAGGAGCGCAGAACTCATGCCGATATCCTTTTCGTCCACCGTCTCCTTTCAGGCACAAGCTTGCTCTCCATCATTCCACTTCACACTAACCCCCGTAACCTGTGAAACCCTCATCTCCTCTCAGCCCACCCACCACACTTCTTACGGCTCTAATGAACCCATTTCGCGAATGCTGCGACGGGTAAACTCCTACCCCACCTCCTTCGATTTCAACTTTACCTCTACTGCTCTCAAACTTCATCTCCTCTCTTTCCCCCCCTGACCACGCCCACTCCCCGTCTACACTCTTACATCCTGTACTAAGCGAAATGAACGAATGAGTGATAATTGATGGATAAACCCAGTAACCACCCGCCAAACATACCCCCTCCCCTCTTTTTTCATTTTTTTTTCTTTTTAACCATAGTTTATATTCTTATATATAGTTTTAAGATAGTTGTTTTATCGCTTGTACTAAGCTGAATATATGAGGGTTCTGCCCTCACTAAACTAGTGGTTTTCTATTCTAACTCGCCCTTTGTTTTCGTTCATGCACATTTGAATGAGGGCGGCATATTTTTTTTTGGGATTCCCAGCTCAACTACAATATGGTAGAGTCTTTGTCTTGCGACTGAGTCGTAGGCATTCTTGAAGCCAACGAATAGTTGGTGAACCGTCTCTCCGTATTCCCACTACTTTTCCAGCAGTTGCCTTATTGTGAACATTTGGTCGCTTGTTGGCCGGTTCCTACGGAATCCGCATTGGTAGTCTCCCAGTATTTCTTCTGCGTACGGTGTGATTCTCGTCAGTATTACATTTGTTAGTATTTTGTACGTGGTTGGGAGCAATGATATTCCTCTGTAGTTTTCGCAGTCAGATCTGTCGCCTTTTTTGAAAATGGGGATGACTATTGACGTTTTCCATTCTTCCGAAGTGATTAACTTATCTCATATTGTTATGATGAGTTGGTGGATCTTTCGAGCGGTTGCCTCTCCTCCATGCTTCACAAGCTCTGCCGGTATGCAGTCGACTCCGGGAGGTTTGTTGTTTTTCATTCGATTTATTGCGTCTACAACTTCGTTGAAAGAGGGCTCTGGGATCTGAGGCTCGGCTGTATGTACGTCTGGTGCGTTTATTTGTGGTTGATGGGTGCGCACATTGAGCAGGTTTTCAAAGTACTGCTTCCATCTTGTCACGATATTGTTTGTTTCTGTGACCAGACAGCCGTTTGCGTCTCGAATTATTTTGGCTCTTCCTCGGTATCCATTTCTAATTGAATCTATGCTGGCATACATACCTCTGATGTTCTTTGCTCTGGCATTTTGTAGGATTCTTTCGTTCCGAGTCTTCTCTCATTTGCGTTTTTTGCGCTTGAAGTCTCATTGTCTCTTTCCGAATCGTCGCGTATCTTTCTGCGTTGACTTCATCATATCTTTCTAAGTGGATCACTCTGAGGCGTTTACGTTCATTGATCTTTGCCCTGCACTCATCGTCAAACCAAGGTTTGGACTTTATTGTTTTCTTAAACCCTAATACGGTTTGTTTGATTGTGTCTCTGATCGATGTTCATTTAGTGTCCACACTATTGGCTTTCCCTTCCTCACTGCTCCCATTCTCTAGGATGCTAAATCAATTCGTTACTTCGCCTTGATATTCAGCCGTTTTGCGCAGGTCTTTTAGTTTATCAATGTCGAACTTTTTGGTCGTCTCCCGTGACTGCCCATGTGGGTTTGCTGCGAGCCGACTCCTGATTTAGCCCATCACTAGAAGATGATCGGAGTTGCAATCTGCTCCTCTATATGATCCCACGTCAATGATATTTGAGTGGTGTCTTTTGTCTATAAGAAAGTGGTCTATTTGGTTACGCGTTACGCCTTCGGGTGATATCCATGTGGCTTTATGAATTTGCTTGTGCTTTGAACATCGTGCTTTTCACCACCAGATCTATTGACGCTGCGAACGTGATAATTCGAATTCCATTATCATTTGAAACGTCGTGTAGACTTTCTTTACTTATAGTTGGTTGGAAGATATCTTCCTTTCCAATTTTCGCATTGAGGTCCCCGAGGAGGATTTTAACATCGAATGATGAGATCCCATCAAATACTTCTTCTAGGATCTCGTAGAACGTGCCCTTCGTTTCTTCATTCGTAGATTCTGTTGGTGCGTGTACGTTTATAAATACATAATTGTACCATGGTCCCTGTATTTTTAGCACAGAGATTCGGTCATTAAAAAATTTCACATCTTTTACATGGGGCGTAATCTTGCTTATGATGAACCCGGTGTAAATCCGTTGGTTTCGATTACTTGATGTGGGAGTCGGACTTCCTGAAGCGCGACGATGTCCATTTTATATTGTTTCGTGTTTTCTACGACCGTCTGTATCGCGCCTGGTTTATATAACGTTCGAACATTCCACGTGCTGACGCGTATATCCCGCTTTTTCCGCTTTTCCCTACGTCTTCTTTTTGCCGAGTCGGTGTTTTCTTGATGATTTGTTCCCTTATGGTAGTGTCGGCTCATCACACCTACGCCTACTGGTTTTTTTGTGAGATTCTTTTTTGTGTATTAATCATTCATTTCATTAGATCACTCTGTGGTTTCAAATGGTCCGCCATATCGGAGCCCCTCTTTGATATGGTAAGGTCTGCTTACTGCTCTGATTCGACCCGGTGTCAGTGAGGCGCCGTTATAATACAGCCGGTATACCCCTGGCTGCAAACCATCCAATGGGCACGGTGACGCGTAACACCCTGGATTAGGGGCGGTAGATCTTTGTGTGTTACTCCTCGCTAGCCTGTCTGACATGGGTGGCCCTACTGGAAGCGTATGCTTCCGTCAGAATAGCCTGAGTGATTCATCGTAGTTTAAGCCCCCGCACCACGTCAAGGTTTCTACCAAGCGGGGGCCTTAAAGTCTACAAATATATGATATAGTGGAATCTTAAATTCTAGACATTTTTTCATCGCATGCCTAAGGGTGAATATCTGATCAATCGCTGATTTGCCTAGGATGAAGCCACACTGATATTGACTAATAATGGCTTTAGCGTATGGGGCTATCCGATCTTGTAGGATAGAGGAGAGTATCTTATAGGCGGTACTCAGCAACGATATACTCCCATAGTAGCTGCATAGTGTGATATCTCTCTACTTAGGTATGGGGCAAATTATACCACGACGCCAATCTTCAGGCATCTCCTCTTGCTCCCATACATGCCCCACGATCTCATGAATTGCGTGATGTAACGTTGTCCCTTGTTTAATAAGCTCAGCTGACATGCCATCAGTTCCGGGGGCTTTATTCGATTTGAGCTGTTTTGTGGCTTTTAATGTTTCCTCTATGCTTGGTGGTGGCAGCATTTGGTCTTGGTTTTGCATTGGTGGAGCCTCCGATTCTTCTGTGAACTGACCATTTAGCAATTCATTGAAGTGCACTTCCATCGCTCCAGGATCGGTGATCAGATTACCCTCTTTATCCTTGCAGTAAGTGCAGCGTGGTGTGTACTGCGTCATACTGCGGATTATTTGGTAGAACTTCTGCGGCTGGTGCGGACCTCGCTCTCTACTTTTCTCTATTTCACAGACAAGTTTTTTTCCCCAGGCACTTTTCTATTGTCTGTGGAGTCTTTTTTCAGATCTTCTGAGCTCTTTGTATTTCTCCTCGCGTACCCGCGTCCTATGAGACTGCTGCATTGCCCGGTATGCAGCATTCTTACGTTCAGTCGCCAGTTTGCACTCATCGTCAAACCAGTCACCGAAGGATGCTCAAGAATTTCTCCCAGCCATTTTACGAAGCCTATGGCTCAATGGAGTGGTATTTCACTGGGCGACTGGGCTTTGCCCTGCACAATACCAAGAGTCGTCAGTTTAATCTAGGTTTCCACAATCAAACGCAAGACACAACCTCCTTACCAACTCAGTCTCAGTCGTGAGTCAATAAGCATGATGCCTGTGAAGGATCTAAGGAACGATGTATATTTCGTAGCCAGTAGCCCAGTGTCATATTTCACGTGATATTTATTCAGACCTCTTTTCCTGCCCGCGCTGTGCAATTTCCACCTACGATGAAACTGTTTTTATGCAGATACAATTACATGTGCCGGAAGCAATACACACATTGGGTTGATGGTTGATGTTTTGGTGCATATATCGTGATCACGTACATTCCTCTTTGATAAGAAGGTAAGCGCACGATGAATGTTTCCAGCATTCGGAGCATTTCTCTACTATAAATTACCTTATGTTGGAGTCCTTTTTGTGACGAGTTAGATCAGTCTTTTCGTATGATATTATCGTTTTTTTGGCTCCTCGATAGTATAGTGGTTAGTATACCCGCCTGTCACGCGAGAGACCGGGGTTCGATTCCCCGTCGGAGAGCCTCTGGCGCAAGACTATTGACCTTGCCCGGAAAAAACAAATCATTATGGAAAATTTAACAAGTCTCAGGACTTGCTAAATAAGGCCAAGACCGGTTCCCGGTTGTAGTGCCGATGATGATGATTATCGTTATTTTGCATTATCTGTTATAGCTTAGTTGCTCTGTGTTTTCTTTTTGCAACCGGTTGAAAAGAGTGCCGTTGTCTTCGATACCACATTTTATCTATTTTCAACGGTCGTGAGCTACCAATTGGGTTGGTTGTTGTCTTTAACTTTTTAGTTTCCTTACATAATTTGCTTTCCACACTTTTCCCCACAATGTTTCGCTCACACCTTATATTCTCGACGCTGAATTATGGCCTCCACTCACCTAGTAGCTGAATTAGTTCGCCAATTCTTTCTGTCTTGATTGTTTTATAAGGTTTTCACTTGCGGCTGTGCTTAGTGGGGTGAGGCTTGTGTTTTGTATGAGGCTAGGCTGAAAAGTAATCCATACATGCTTGTAGAGCTCGAACAAAAACAAAAATGCAAGATTCGGACAATAAGAATTGTTTGTGATTACTGATAGGGAATACGACCGGCGAATAACCATTGGATAACGATACGGCTTGTACAATTTAAGAAACTTTAATTGGAAGCCTTTACCTGGTAGTCGGTGATCCTTAACTACTATTTATTAATCCAGAGGTTCCTGATCAGCAATTTTCTTGATTTATGTGCACGGCGGCGATCGAAATAAAGACCCAGCAACAACCCCGCTTCACCTACACTTCGATGGTTATTCCCTCTTTTGCTGCCACTGTAGAAACATCATGTTAATCCTCCACAAACGTCTAAATATTCCAAATATCTGGACCGAGACTGTAACACAAATTAAAACTCTTTGTGGATTTTGATGTTGATGCAATATATTTTACTAGATTTCACTTATAGGATGTAAGTATCTCCCTGCAGCTAACTCTCTCCGTGGTCGAAGTGCTCAATACACGTTTTCTTCCTCCTGACTATTCCGCTCACCGATAGACACAACAGTGGACCAAATGATGCAAATTGTTTTGTGTTCCGGAATGTTGGACTTCTAGGCAAGTTCTTTTATATCAGCAGCAATTATTGTGTGAGGTTTTCCGTCAGGATATCATCAAGAAGGATCTGTTGCAATTCATCTTTTGCGTCTTGACTTTTCGAGAAAAACTTGTTTTAGATATTCTTTTGTAGATCACGATAATTCCACAACCGATTCCTTTGCTTGATCCGCTTAAAATGTAAGATCAGCAGTGGTGTGATCTTTTTGTTGACATTTTCTGCTGTCACCGATCACTCGTTGTCACCTGGCCGCTGTCAGCTGGCAAACCAGGAATGTTAGAGAGTTGCCCGAGGCAATTCTCAATAATCAATTTGGGAATCCGCAACAAGTATATTAAATTACAATGTTTAACCCTTTGCACGCAAACGGCGCCTCTCAGTCGCCATCTTGAGAAGCGCCATCACTGATTATGGAACTAAATATCTTAAATTGCGTATTTCGTCCATTCGTTTACAAGCTGATGGGTAAAATGTCTGAACAATCATTGCAATGGTTGCAGAAATGTTATCCCACATCTGCTCTCTCGAGAACAACAGTTTTTCGGTGTTTGTGAATTCAGAAAGGATCGCACAAACACGCAAGACCCACCTCGCCCTGGAAGACAAAAAGATGTTGCGAATGCGGAAATCGTAAAGCAAGTGCATCGAATCGTTTTGAGTGATCGTAAAGTAGAGTTGCGCGAGTCATCTGAAGCCGAGGGCATTTCAAAAGAACGGGCGGGATACATTTTGCACGATCTTTTGGAGATGGAAAAGCTATCGGTGCGATGGGAGCCGCGTTTGCTGATCGTCGACCAAAAACAGCAGCACGTTGATGATTTAACGGCCGATGTAGCGTTGTTGCAGCGTAATCGATCGGACTTTTCTCGACTTTTTGTGATGATAGATGAAACTTGGGTCCAATACCATACGCCTGAGTTCAGTAGACAGTCTACAGAGGGGCTGGAAAGCCACGAAAGCTGCTCAAAGTGGCCAAAAGACCAACGCTCGGATGGGAAGGCCGTGTTTTGGGATGCACATGGCATAGTCTTCATCGATTACCTGCAGAAGAAAAGAACAATCACAGGAGAGTATTATGCAGGGTTATTGTACAAACTGAACAGGACCGGAGAGTGGGGGTTCTGTACGAGTAGGTGTGCAGATAACACAGAGACAGGGTTCCCTCTGATGGAAACTCTCCTTTCGATGGAGAAGGGGGTTCTGGGTCTATGCAAAGTGTGGGCTGACTGGTCAAGCAGGATGCCGTATTTTGTTCGAACTTCAGTCACGTTTTGGGGATTTATCACGCCTACGTGTTTAGATTTTTCCCTGAATGATTTTGGATCGGTAAGATCAAGGATGTGTAATCCGCCAGTATCCAAGAAAACACTGGGTATTGACTTGACTCGTTGTATGATTGGCATCCTATTGTGTCTAAGTGCATCCGATATTCAAAATTAGAGATTTCTTGCTTAAGTCGTGAGGCACGTAGCAGCTCTGCACGGGAATGTGCAGAACCATATAAAATATTTGGCGGTTGTAAACTAAGAATCTTGGTGAATACCTTGTTTCGTCTCTTGGTTGTGAAACTTAAAAAGTAGCTAGTTCGATCGAGCAGGAAAATGTCCAATGCGCTTCGACGTAGATTGTACTTACGCAAGTGAACTTCGCGGATCATATCTAGGGAGAACCGAAAATCATTTTTCTCGCCAGCTTCAGATGGTGCGCTTAAATCGATGAAGGTAAATAAAGTTTGATTTACTTCGATGCGCCCTTTAACCTTTGTCATCAGTGTTATTAGATCACACTTGCGAGATGACCGCAATTTCTAGTGGTACATCTTGTTGTGGTTGAGCTTCAATTGTAAGACGTAGTTCTTCTTCTAATATTGCGTTGTCATCAAGGAAATCTCGTGCAACGGCTGTTTTTATTGTTAAATCGAATTTTCGGGTCACACGCATTCAATGTATCATCTCTGAGACTAGATGCGTTTTCATGCTTCTTAGGGAACAGTCGTGGTTCGAATTTGAGACGCATCCGTGCCATGTTCTCACGTTCAAAAAGAATCCAACATACTTCAGTGGGACGTATTGTTCACTACTAACAATTCCGAGACTCGAGTTGCTATCTGATATCAACGTTGATGGATCATTTTGTAACCAGTGATGTGATCGGCGGGATAATAGTTCGCTCGTGATGCGATTCATCTGGGAATGGTATGGTTGACCTAGAGTCTGAGCTGGACACAAAGGTGTGATCACTTTCCGATTGGACATTTGATGAAGAACACTGCTTGGCCATAGTACGAGTGACTGATGCAATCTTCCGGACCAGAATGCGTCAAACCACACTGATGGTTCATGTCGTCGTCCTGGGTAGAGTCAGCAACGGGCGAAACTGAAGATTCCAGTGCTGATATTCGATGTAGACGTAAGTTGCCTTCGCTTTATAACTGTACAGATCTCCTTACTGTTTAGCGCGACCATTCGAACCTGTGGTCTCATCGATATTCTGAGAGTAGATTTCCGCTCCTCAGGGCTTCGACTTGTCTGTTGCTGCAAAGTCTGCTGTTGGTTCTCGAAACAAAACTGAACGGCCTCACCCTGGAAAACCTTAAGTACTGGGTTGGACAGTCGAAGGGTTTTGCTGGAAACACCGAACGTGTGTTTCGGCAGTACATTTGGATGATGATGTTGGCGTGCATGCAGAAGTTGCTGGTGGTGATTAACCTCCCTAATGCGATCAGCTGCTTCCTTGGCTGTGACGAGTGGAATTTTAATGGCTGACAGTGGGGATGTTGTGTGATGTCGGGCTTCTCGCGCACCTTTCGCGATCGAGGGTTCAGCCGAAGTGTATTGATTGCGATCTGTGATGTCGTCATCCATTCGCTTCGGCTGCATTTTTAGTGACTCGTGTGGTGGGATCGCGATTCAGACCTGTCGTGTCGCCTCTGAGCTCGTGACGTTGAGCGAGCGTGAGCATTAATGAAGGTTCGGTAAACCTTGAGAATGAGTACGGGAGCGCACGCTGTTAATTCTTTCGAGAATGATGATCGCGTATCCTCAACCTTGAACGACGTCGGTCGAACTTGGGGCGGCTCGCGGTATATATTTTCGATACCTCTAGTCGCAAAGGTATAGTCTTCGGCTGTTGGAATTCAAGTTGGGGCAGTTTTGTTGGCCGATTGACACGGGTTGCTGGAGTCGTCATTCGCGTTGAGGTAGTTATCGGAGTGCCGCTGTAGGTGCAGCTGTGAATGGAGCCGAGCCGTCTCCAGTTGTTGATGTTGATTCATTAATTCCCAACGAAACATCTGGCACTGAACATCTGAAGATGGGCGATGTGATATCGTCGCATTTGTGTGTTGCATCGTGTAATGTAAGCGATGATGTATGGCACAACGATGCACCGATCGGACCTTTGTGGTGCGACTGATACATTCAATGGAAACGCTTTTACTGAATCTACTGTCAGTAGCGAAATCCGAATCAGATGAATCGAGAGCGTCTGCTCTTTGTTTAGTTTGTATTCGTTGTGTTAGAAGTTGTGTATGGAGTTGAGTCGTTTGTTGAGGCTGTTTCGTGTACGACAAGCGAAACATCTGCCACTGAACCTGTACTGATCGGCAATGTGGTCATGAGTGCCAGAATTGGGATGCAATTCATTCTTGGGCTGTCGCTCTTTTGTTATTGAGTGCATGTCTGCTGGCGACTAGGGCAGTATCGGGGATCATGTCCAAGGCGTTGAACAGATACATCGGGTAAATGACGTATACTTCCCGGATCTCGTCATAAACTTCTTCGATCAGAAGCAGTTCAGTCTCGTCATCAGTTTCGTTCATGGCGTTGATCTTGGCTATGATGCACATCCGGATGTTAGGTGCGAGTGTAGCAATGCGTGCTTGGAGGTAGAATCTCGAAGCTTTAGCCTCCTGGGTTGCCTGCTGGAAAGTCGCCTGGTCTCTGCTCGTCTGCCCTACTAGGTGTATAAGAAGGTCACACTCGTAGTATTAAGGCTACTAAGAGTCCGTACTCAGACCTTCTTCAGAATCTTGCGCGGGATGGAGTGATTGCCGCGGACTTTAAACGACAAGAAACTAAATGTTATGTTATTTTAAATTAAAGATCCGATCTTATTGCCCAAGTATATGTTGTCGTGTAGTTTACGGTTAACTGTTTATTGTTTAACGTATCGTGTAGAGTTGGATATCCATGCAGGATTCTCCGTGTAATGCGGATTGTGTGGGATTGCTCTTTCTGGTGTGTGTATTTCTCTGTGTGGGGTGGTCTTCTCTCGAAAATGGGTTGTAGATTATCATCATCATCATCGGCACTACAACTGGGATCCGGTCTTGGCCTTATTTAACAAGTCTGAGGCTTGTTAGATTTTCCATAATAATTTGTTTTTCCGGGCAAGGTTATTAGCCTTGCGTTGTAGATTATGTCGGGTTCAATACTCAGTCGGATTAGTTGTCGAGGTAAACTTTAGGCCGACATATTTATATATTTATTTAGTGTTGTGTTGAATATACATATTGGCCTATGAACGTTTATCACGAGTGGGAGAAAATATCCGCCTGAGGTTAAATCGATCACACGTGTATTTTAATATTCAATTCGTTCGAGTGGGTTCATACCCTTGACATATATCGAAATACCCCATGCAATCCGGTTAGCAACTATTCTGACTTAAACAATAACTTAACCGATACAACTTACTCCGATCTCGTATTTGTTGACGTTGCGGTCCAACGTCGATTGAGTGCTCCGACGTGGTGATGTTGAACTACAACGGTGAACTAGGTGCACATATGTAGCGTTGCTCCAAATGTAAATATCGGCTCATCCAAAGTATTGTTTATACAAGAGATCCGGCTCAAAGGACCAATGTTTTTGACTGTGTTGCGGTGTCGTGGACTGTATATGCGCTTGTACTTCGCACGAAACGCACGTTGATGCGATGCCGAAATCTGTCTGTAGGTTGATTGGCCGGAACACTGTTGCGATGATATGATTCAATCCCTCTGTAGGTTGGTTGTCAGGAACACTGGTACGATGAGGTGATCCAATCCGTCGGTAGGTTGGTTGGCAGGAACAGTGTTGCGATGAGATGATTTAATTCGTCTGTAGGTTGGTTGGCTGGAACAGTGTTGCGATGAGATGATTTAATTCGTCTGTAGGTTGATTGGCTGGAACAGTGTTGTGATGAGATGATTTAATTCGTCTGTAGGTTGGTTGGGAGAAACACTGGCACGATGAGTGATTCAACCCGTCTGTAGGTTGGTTGGCTGGAACAGTTTCTTCGTGATATCGCCTTCCGCTTCTGCAGATTAGCTCAGTGCAATTTTTACTGGTTACGATAATATCCTCCACAGCATGAACTGAATTAATCGTCTTTTTTCTTGGAGTTCGTTATATTCCTCCCGTCCCTTGAACTTGATCTTCCTTTGTCTTCGTTCTACCCGTTATTTTCGGACCTCTTTTCTCCAGTACCCTTCCCGTTATTGCCAATCAAGAGCAGTACTGTTGTACTGTTCTCTTGAATTAGCCCCATTATTTCTTGTGTCACAACAAAACATAATATATGTTGGGTTCAATGGCTGTGGCACAAACTGACACTTAGCGTGTAGACGGTGAAGAGTTATTTAATAAGTATTACAGTGAATACTCTCATCACTAGTTGCATACTGCAACACCAGCATTTAAACGATGATAAATTTCAATCATCATCATCATCTGCACTACAACCGGGAACCGGTCTTGGCATTATTTAGCAAGTCCTGAGGCTTGTTAAATTTTCCATAATGATTTGCTTTTTCCGGGCAAGGTCATTAGTCTTGCGCCAGGGGCTCCTCGACTCGGAGTCGAACCCCGGTCACCCACGTGACAGGCGGGTATACTAACCACTATATTATCGAAGAGCGCTTTCAATAGGTGTTACTTTTTCATCAGTTAAAGTTTCGATAACATCTCACTGTGTAAGTCGCGCTGACATAGCACTAGAACATGCCGCCATACTTCCCGCTCTCAAAAAAATACTAGATGAATAATCGGCCTCCAGCCTGGGCATGCGTATTAAGAGTGAATGTTACTTCCATTTGCCGCGAAGCGCGCTTCTGAAGATCATTCCTTTGGCGTTCTGCATGCACGTGTGCATTACTTTTCAGCCTACTCTCGTATAACTGTCCTTTATTTTTCTATATTGAATTTTTTTGAATACATTTCTTACTCTCTTTGAATGTTTGCAAAGTGCTCTCTGCCTGTGAATTGTTTGTCACCCGATTAGGATTAACTCCATGTTTTACTTCTTTACACTTAACGTGACGTAAAATTTTTCTACATTGAATTTACTTTTTGAATACATTTCTTACTCTGTCCTTGGCCGTCTGGCAAGTACTCTCTTGGACTGTCTGCAAAGTGCTCTCTGCCTGTGAGCTGTTTGTCACCCGATTAGGACTAACTCCTTGTTTTATTTCTTTACACTTAACGTGGCGTAAAATAATTATGTGAACTATTTTTTCTCTCTTTAGATACTTAAATGATTTATACATATTGGAAACGCGAGGAAATCACGCGTACAATGGAAAATGGACTATTCCAAAGACGTACGGCGAAAGTCCTCCACCAAGGGAATCACATACTGGTATTGCATACACGTGTAAAGGAAGTGGCCAGTACAATCTACTGATTTACGGTGGAATGAGTGGATGTCGCCTTGGAGATTTGTGGCTCTTAAATGTTGGTGAGTCATAGTGTAAAGTAAGACTTAGGATAACGGGGCGTTTATATCATGATCATACCTCTCGTGAACATGATTTCAGTTATACGAATTATTTGTTATAGTTTTTAATATTTTCTTCTGAATTCCAAGACTGTTTTTTCTTCTGCTGCTGAATAACTTTACTGAATTCGTTTACATATTCAATGCAAAATTGCAGCGGTACTCGGCGATACATTTCAAATTGCTTTAACACAAAAAACATGGACATACACTACATTACGAAGGGGATTCCCACCTTAAAAGTAACAGATTTTAACAGAATATTTAAATTTGTTGTGCTGTGTCATTGTCAATACTTTTTCTTCTTTTTTGAAGAAAATCAATGCAGCAAAACACCATAGTTGATTTTTACGTCAACCCAACGCAACTGTGGGTGTATTCTGACACCCTATCCTATAGGGCACCATTGTTCTCGTTTTCCTACAGTACGTTCTGGTTACCACGCAAAGCTACAAGGAATTCCTCCTACAACGATTTGAGGGATTTGACAAGTTTAGTTTAGATTCAATGACTTGGACGAGACCCACAACAACATGGTACAATGATTAGAGGTTTCTACGAATTTTCTGCGTTACCGATCAACATCTCTGTCGCTCTGAAGATTTAGGATATCAATCATTTTTTCACTCCCTTCCCGTAAATTTTTAACCTGCTTTTCCGTAACCTGCGGTTAAATATCTTAGCTACATGTTGAACAGCCCAGAAACTTCTTGTGGCAGGTTTACTGACTGAATATATTATTTGCACATCATACATATGCCTTTGTCTCTTTGTTCATCATCTGAGGCGATCTTCTTCCCAGGTTACTATTGAAATCTATCATATCCACTCCCAAAATTTCTGGATTTATATCATCTGTCCGTCAGGAATTCCTACTTTAATTCCCTTTATTCTAAGCCAGGCTTAAGGCTGTTTTGCGGTTTTTCTTGTTCTGTAGTTGGCTTCTCGTTTCCGTTTACCATTATAGTTATAAAAAATATATATATATATATATATATATACATGTTTTTACACCCACAAAATTACTAATAAAGCATCCAACTGTTGATGAAATTGAATAAAAAAATTAATTACAATGTTATTACATAAAAAAGTATGTTGTATATATGAAATAGGGACAGGTTTAAAAGAAATGCAACTAATTAACAAACAAAACAAAATATTGTGAATCAAATTCGCAGATTCAATGACTTGGACGAGACCCATAACAAGAGGAAGATCACCCTTGCCACGTTCCCTACACAGTGCTACAATGATTGGCAATAAGATGTACGTCTTCGGCGGATGGGTACCTCTGGCTGGGAACGACACGAAAGCGGCCACAAATGAACGTGAATGGAAGTGTACTAATACTTTGGCTGTTTTGGATTTAGGTGGCGCAACTATTTTTGAAGCAATTTTAATAATGTGATTTTTAACAAAAATACTGTCACTCCAACATCCTTCCTTTTTTCTATCTAACACCCATTGGTTTTTTTTTCACATCATCTCGTCATCGTCTCGAACACGTAGTTTATTTATTTTTATTAAGGGGGTATTCTGGGCTAGACGCACGAATTTATCGCAATTTTTGAAGTGCTGTAAAAAAAAGCAATCAATATTTTTACTATTCATTTTTTTATAGGATGTTTATTAATATTTCAAGAATTTAGTTTTTCGAATTTTTTAAAAATAGTTAACATTGAAATTTGGGGATGAGGATAGTTCATGCAATAGAAAAGCCTATAAAGAAGACATGTACTAAATTTTAAGTAAATCGGTTGAGTAGAACTGGAAAAATCGTGGGTATTGTTTTAAAAAAGGCCCCCCACTTCATCAGCTGCTAACTTTTTGAATTTTGAATTTTTTAGTTTCAATTTTTTTACTGTATTCTTGAAGTATTAATAAACATCCTATAAAAAAATGAATAGCAAAAATATTGATTGCTTTTTTTTACAGCACTTCAAAAATTGCGTTAAATTCGTGCGTCTAGACCAGAATACACCCATAATGATATGTAACTGAGAATGTTTAGTTGCGTTAAATTTATTTACCCTATTAACATTGTTGTAGTTTGTTTTTAATATTATTGTTAATTTTATTTCATTCATTGGTTAATTTAATTTGTGATTTTGTTATTTTTATTGAATGTCTCGAATAAATAGTTTATTTATTTTTATTAATGATATGTAACTAAGAATGTTTAGTAGTGTTAAATTTATTTACTCTTAACATTGTTTAATTTTGTTAATTTAATTCCATTCATTAATCATTTTTAATTCATGATTTTCAGTTAACTTCCTATTGATTAACATTTTTAAACCACACATGTGTTTGTGTAACATTTTGGTATAAATCATTTCAGATTCGATGAGTTGGGAAGATGCGGCATTGGATGCTATTGAGGAGAATGTTCCTAGAGCAAGGGCGGGTCACTGTGCTGTGGGTATACAAAGTCGTCTATATGTGTGGTCTGGTCGTGATGGGTACCGTAAAGCATGGAACAACCAGGTCAGGGTGAGCTTGAGTTTGTATCCGTTTATGTTGTAAAGCTAATCATTGTGATATGTAAGGTCGGTCATAACTGAACTCTAATTCAATAAGAATGTAAATTATCATTATCTTTGAATTTAGGGTTTGGTTCCACATTATCTTTTTTTTTAGTGTGAATGAATTTTTTCTCTTTAATATTCTTAGTTTATTATTACACGTAGTGTTTGCAGTGATTTCTTTACTGTCAACGGACAATTAATTTGTTCAACATTTCTGTACTGTTTTTTATTTATTTTCTTTTTTATTTTATTTTTTGTTTCCCTTTTTTTGTTATTCACTATTTAACATTTATTTTACTTTTTCTTATTTGTTGCTCAAATTTGATATATTCTTTGTTTTTTCATTCATTTTTTTAATTTTTTTATTTTAATTATTCAGTTTTTTCTGTCTATTTATTTTCTTATTTATATATTTGTATATAATATTAATTATAATTACTTTATATTTTATTTTTTTAATCTCTTTACTTGATTTTTATGGATTTATGTTCTTTCTTATTTTTTATTATAATTATTTGTTGTTCAAATTTGGTTTATTCTTTATATTTTTTTTATTTTTTTTATTTTAATTATTCAGTTTTTTCTATCTATTTATTTTCTTATTTATATTTGTATATAATATTAATTATAATTACTTTATTTTTTATTTTTTTAATCTCTTTACTTGATTTTTATGGATTTATGTTCTTTCTTATTTTGTATTATAATTATTTGTTGTTCAAATTTGGTTTATTCTTTTTTTTTTTTAATTTTTTTATTTTAATTCAGTTTTTTCTATCTATTTATTTTCTTATTTATATTTATATATAATACTAATTATAATTACTTTATTAATTTTTTAATCTCTTTATTTGATTTTTATCGATTTATGTTCTTTCTTATTTTTTATTATAATTACTTTGTTTTTTTTTATTTAATTTTTTCACTTTTTAATTTCTCTTTATTTGATTTTTATCGATTTATGTTTTTTATTATTTATTTATTTGATTTTTATCGATTTATGTTTTTTATTATTTATTTATTATAATTTATTTGTTTTATTTATTTATTATAATTACAATTGCTTTATGTTTTTTTTTATTTATTCATTTTAATTTAATTTAAAGTTTATTTATCATCATCATCATCGGCACTACAACCGGGAACCGGTCTTGGTCTTATTTAGCAAGTCCTGAGGTTCCTCGATAGTATAGTGGTTAGTATACACGCCTGTCACGCGGGAGACCGGGGTTCGATTCCCCGTCGGGGACCCTCTGGCACAAGACTAATGACCTTGCCCGGAAAACACAAATCATTATGGAAAATTGAACAAGCCTGAGGGCTTGCTAAATAAGGCCAAGACCGATCCCCGGTTGTAGTGCCAATGATGATGATGATGATAAGGTTTGTTAAATTTTCCATAATTTGTTTTTTCCGGGCAAGGTCGTTAAGTCTTGCGCCAGTGGCTCCCCGACGGGGAATCGAACCCCGGCCTCCCGCGTGACAGGCGGGCATACTAGCCACTATACCATCGAGGAGCCTATATGTTTATTTATAGTATATTATTTATCTCAACCAAGCTGCAAAAATGTTGCCGAGTGCCAAAAACTTGTACGTCGTCTCGCACTTATTTATGTATTTTTATTTAACTTACGAGGGTGGCTAGGTCAATAAGTCCTTAGAAACGCCTACGATGGCGCTCGCATTCTCGCTAATGGTCTGTTTTTAATAAGCTTAATAAGCAGGAATAGGGTCAGTGATAGACATTAATTTCATCTACAACCGACTCATAAGGACAGTTAAATGGCAACTCAGTGACCACCAACCTGTAATAGTAGAACTCGGCGGAAGTAATGCGAGCCACCTCGGCGTACAAACAGGTCCTAAATGGAACGATAGCACGTTCGACGAAAGTTAATTTTAAGTCGCTGTATGGTCCTTTAACTCAGCAATCGACGGAAGTTCAGCGCAAATGGTCCACCAGTAGAGATGGTGAACACAGCGTGTGACGCAGCAATGCCTAGGTGAAAAAAAACGGATGGAAAAAAAACATGCACTAAGAACACGGTGCTTACAATCTCGCAGTAGGTTGCAGAGATCAAGAGGAAGGGCTGACTTTCGGGAACACCTTGGTAACCTAAAAAAGCTAAGGCTGAACCTAAAGACGGCTATAAAAATAGCAAACCAAGATACTTCAGAAACATTTGCGCAGAGGTAGGCATAAAGCTCTGGAGCACCGCCTACACAGTGGTTATGGCAAAACTAAAGGGACACGAAACCCGCCGCATAACTCGCCCCAATATGCTGCGCTCAATGGTACAGCATCTCTTTCCTAGGAAACTCAACACAGACTCGAGCTTTGTAATGAACTCTAACACCGCGGCAACGCCAGCGTTGTTGACAAGAGATGCAGAGGGCATGCAATGATGTGTAAAAAATGCAATACCTAGTATTCTTGTAAAAGGAAAGAATAAACCACCAGATAGCCCATCATCCTATCGTCTCATACCTCCTGGATACAACGGGGAAGATCGTGGAGAACATTATGCGAGGGTAGGTCAATAAGTCCTTAGAAACGCCTACGATGGCGCTCCTAGCATTGCCAATGGTCTGTTTTTAGTAAGCATCATTCCTCACTATCTATCTGTCAATTTTCAATTTGTTTCAATGTTTCAATTTTGCATGATAAATTGGGTATGAAAAAAATATCTACGAGATGGGTGCCGCATTTGCTCTTAGCTGAGAACCTTTGGAGCGCACGCGTCTCAACGCAGATGAGTTTCTGCGCAGATTAGTAATTGGAGATGAAACATGAATACACCACTATACTCCGGACACCAAAGAACAATCAAGCCGGTGGATTGTTAAAGGCGAACGCGCTCCAAAGAAGGTAAAGGCGGTGAAATAAGATGGAAAGTTAATATCCACAGTGTTTTGGGAAGCACATGGTATTATTTTCATTGACTATTTAGAAAAAGGACAGACGATGACTGGACAGTATTATGCGCCAGTCTTAGGTCAGCTAAGTGAAAAAATAAAAGAAAATCGTCCTCATTTTTTAAAGACTTATTGACGCCCTCATATGTCTTTTTTTTTTTTTTTTTTTTTTTTTTTTTTTTAGTTGGACAAAAATATAATATGTTTTAATTTTATATATTGTATTGCGTTTTGTTTATTTATTTTATTTTTTTTGCTTGCATAATTTTTTATGCTATTTGTAATTTTTATCATTCTTTGCTATTTAAATAATTTACCCATCTCGTTTTTTTCCAATCATTCATTTTTATTTCAATCATTATTGGGTTGTTCAAACTCGATAATGATTGATTTATTTGATTTTTAGTTCAATCGTTATTGGGTTGTTCAAAAAGTCGGTGCTTTTTATTTGATTTTCAAATCACCTTTTTTTGTAATACGATGGCGGTTTCATAAGTCGGTGACTTTTTGAATAAACGATTTTTTTTTCGGCAAATACTCATTTTATTTCTCACATAGCCTCCTTTTAGCTCGATACACTTGTCCAGCGTTTTTCCATTTTTTTTTATTTCGTCCAAGTAATAGGTTTGGTCAAGTCCCTCCAAATAGGCGTTCGTTTCTGTGGTGAACACTTCATTCGACCCAAATCTGTTATGACCCAGCCATGTCTTCAGATCTGGAAACAGGAAATAGTCACAAAGGACTAAATCTGGAGAATATGCTGGATACCAGTTCGTAGCCCAATTTATGAACTTCGCTTGGGTGGTTATGCTAATCAGCACACGAAATTCATTTTTTTCCATTTTCCTTAAAATTCACGAGATTGCCTTCTTTCAATGGCTGTCAAACACAAACTCAATAACGCAGCTTGCTCAAACTTTGACAGTAGTCTATTTATAGGAAACAGTGTTGCATTTAAACTTACTGCGCGGAAAATTCAAAAAGTCTACTTATCGAACTGCCCTCGTATATAACGAACTTTAATAAATAATGTATTGCCCTTTTGTTCGATAACCTTCTGCCATGCCTCGGGCAACTTCATAATTCCGCCTTTGTAGAACTTGTCTTTCTCTGTGAAAAGCTTGTCGAGGTACTCTTTGAAGAGGTCTTCAAAAACAGTCGATTTACCATTCAAGGAGTCTTGCAAGGAGCGAAATAAATTAAAGTTTGATAGCGCAGGGTGTGGACTATACGGTGGATGTGACAACATATGTCAATGAGGCTGCATATATTTTTGCCGAGTGACAAAACTTGCACGTTTTTTTCGGCTCTCGCTGGCCTTGAACTCCCTTCCAGTTTTTTTTTTATACAAAAACGCCCGCGCAAAAGGGGATTTTGGAGTACCGTTAAATGTCGGAGCACAGTGCGAGTGGAAGGAGAGGAACTGGATAGAGAAAGGAGGTATCGATATGCATTGGTCTTAAAAGCCTGGTTTCACACTATCGTGGTGAGACATCACACTCTTATGATTAATCAGCTCGGCACCTTTCTAGGCGATGGTATTACTTAATATTCTTAGCTACTCACGGTAGCCATCAGAATTAACCCTTAACAGTCCGGCAGTATTTCAAGTTTATTTTTCGACAGGTCCAAGCTGTTTTTCATACGAGGATAAACTGTGTACTAAACATTATTAAATCAAGTATAGAAAAGAATATATTTATATTTTAGTGAAAATTTATTAATACATATTCAGAGTAATAGGATTAAAATATCATTTACATTTTATATTCTTTTAGAGTATGGTACTTTTCGAAGCACTCTCCAATATGTACACTGGTTTGCGGATGTAAGGATCACAATAAAATCTTGTTTCTCGTCTTTGCCCTGGAACCTTTTGATACGTGTGCTCATCAACATCATAAGCACTACAACCGCGGTCCGGTCTTGGCCTTATTTAACAAATCTTTCTACCGGTCCCGATTTCGAGCCGATGTCATCCAGTTTGGCTCTCCCAGGCTCTGGGCTTCCTGGTCTACGCCATCCCTTCATCGCAGACAAGGTCTGCCGCGCTGTCTCCTTCCATATATCCTGCCACAAAGAACTTTCCGGGAAGGCTCCTCTTCGATCATTCAAGCTAGGTGTCCCGCCCACCGGAGTCTACCGAGTTTGATTTTTCTTATAACATTGGCTTCAAGGTAGATCGCTTACGACTCATGGTTCTAGCGTCTCCGGAATCCTCCTCGCTCACATACGGGGCCAACAATTCTCCTTAAGAACTTCCTCTCGAACGCGGCTAAGAGTTCAGAGTGCCTTTTTTGAGCACCCAGGTCTCGGATCCATACATGAGTACTGGTAAGACCATGGTCTTGTACAGTACTAGCTTGGATGTTCTGGATAAATTACGGGATTTAAAGAGTCTTGATAGACCATAGTAGGCTTTGTTGGATTTGATCGGCCGTTCGCGTATTTCATTTTCCATATTGTTATCGGCTGATACTATTGACACAAGGTAGTTAAAAGATTCATCATCATCATCGGCACTACAACCGGGGACCGGTCTTGGCCTTATTTAGCAAGTCCTGAGGCTTGTAAATTTTCCATAATGATCTGGTTTTTTTTTTGCAGGCAAGGTCATTAGTCTTGCCCCAGAAGCTACCCGACGGGGAATCGAAGCCCGGTCTCCCGCGTGACAGGTGGGTATACTAACCACTATACTATCGAGGAGTTAAAGGATTGCACTTCTTCAAATTCGTGCTCCACTACCCTGATAGTTTGACCAACGTTATGTCTTCTCTTCGCAGAAGTTGCCACCATGTACTTAGTTTTCCCCTCATTAATGTGCAGTCCCAGTTCTTGTGCCGTCTGCTCAATCTGAGTGAAGGAGTCCCGTACAGCCGATTCGGTTCTACCGATGATGTCGATGTCATCTGCGTAGGCAAGTATCTGGCTGGACTTGGTGATAATAGTCCCTCTAGTTGTGACGCCAGAGTCATGGATTGCTTTCTCCAACGCCAGGTTGACGAGGAGGCAAGCCAGACCGTCCCCTTGTCGGAGTCCATTATAGATGTTTATTGGTTTGGACAGCACTCCCGCCATTTTTACTTGACTAGTTACGTTGGTCATGGTCAACCCACAAAGTCGTATCAATTTGTTTGGAATGCCGAACTCTCGTGGTATTATATAGTTCTACACTGGATACACATCGTAGGCGGCCTTAAAGTCTATAAATAGATGATATAATGGAATCTTAAATTCCAGACATTTCCATCCATCGCCTGCCTAAGGTTGAATATCTGATCAATCGCTGATTTGCCTGGGATGAAGCCACACTGATATTGACCAATGATAGCTTTAGCGTATGAGGCTATCCGATCTTGTACGATAGAGGAGAGTGTCTTATAGGCGGTACTCAGCAATGTTATACTCCTATAGTCGCTGCACAGTGTGATATCTCTCTGCTTAGGTATGGGGCAAATTATACCACGACGCCAATCTTCCGGCATCTCCACTTGCTCCCATACGTGCACCACGATCTCATGAATTGCGCGATGTAACGTTGTCCCTTCTTGTTTAATAAGCTCAGCTTGTATGCCATCAGCTCCGGGGGCTTTATTCGATTTGAGCTGTCTTGTGGCTTTTAATGTTTTCTCAATGCTTGGTGACAGCAGCATTTGGTCTTGAGCTTGCATTGGTGGAGCCTCTAATTCTTCTGTGAGCTGACCATTTAGCAATTCAATGAAGTACACTTCCCATCGCTTCAGAATGCCTTCAGGATCGGTGATTAGATTACCCTCTTTATCCTTGCAGTAAGTGCAGCGTGGTGTACTGCGTCATATTGCGGATTATTTGGTAGAACTTCCGCGGCTGGTGCGGACCTCGTTCTCTACTTTTCTCTATTTCACAGACAAGTTTTTTTTTCCCCAGACACTTTTCTATTGTCTGTGAAGTCTTTTTTCAGATCTTCTGAGCTCTTTGTATTTCTCCTCGCGTACCCGCGTCCTATGAGACTGCTGCATTGCCCGGTATGCAGCATTCTTATGTTCAGTCACTAGTTCGCACTCATAATCAAACCAGTCGCTCCGATCTCCACGACTACTGCCTAAGATGAAGTTGGCAGTACTAATGACAGTATTCTTAAGGCGAGTCCATTTCTCTTTTACGCCCGGCATTCTGGTCCCAGGACTTACTCTCCCTCCGTCGAGCTCTTCGAGGGCGAGTCAGCGCATGACCAAAGGTGTTACTGGTATTCTCATTCCGTAAGGCAGCCGTGTTGATTCGAACCTGATCCGCGGATGCAATACGTCTCCGTAAGGCAATCGTCTTCGTAAGGCATAAGAATATAGTGGTCATATTTTATTAGGCGCACCTAAAACAACTGGGCACATACTCGATAGATTAAACAAGACGGGAGAGAAACTTACTGGAGCTAATCGTTCATACCCATCATTAAGATACATATGTGTGCAACGGCTTGTTCGGTGCACCCAGAACATGTTCGATAAGATATCAAACGTACAAGAGAATCTTATTGGGGTCCAGTCTTTCAATACCATTTTTATTTTACAGATACAAGTACGCCTAGTTCTCTCTTATAGTATAGATATTTTCACGGTCATTGCACAACTCAAGGAATGCATTCGAACTCTCTAAGAATTTTCGAAGAGAGCTCAGTTCTCGTTAAAAGTTAACTCTTAGACATACAGATAAACACAGAATCGTTCTTGGGCCGAATCACGTGAAGTTGTAATGCTCTACTTGCCCATATGTTTCCTTGCCATTGTATTCAAGATTTACTTCGATACCTCCTTTCCTTATCAACCTCTTTTATATTCACTGCGCTGTGGTATTTTAGGGTGCCTCAAAGATCTCCCTGTACGCGTATTTCATTTAAAAAAACAAAAAACGTTCTATTTACAATGTTCCTTGTTGGTGACTCACTTGAAAGCAAATATCAAGATGTCACATAACATTAATTAATCTCTCTATTAATTAATCGAACATTAATTAGTATCTCTATTCTTCTGCCTGGACTGTTCTCTTACATTTAGGGTACTCTAAAATTTCCTTTTGTGCGCGCATTAGTGTAAAAAAAAATCGATCAAGTGGAAACAAAACAGTGAAATGGAATGTATTTTATTTTTTTTTATTTACTCTGTCTCGGTTTGCTTTGCCTTTATTTATTTTTTATTTTATTTTAAGTTTTTTAGTTTTTATTTTAAGCATGGTTTATATATTTATTTACGTTTAAGTAGTTTCATTTTTCTTTACTTCTATTTTAAATGTAGTTTTTAATTAGTAAATAATAATTGCTTTGCATTTCAACGTTATAGTTAATATTTAAGTACAAAAGAAGAGTTAAAAAAAACTTTTTCCAGGTTTGTTGCAAGGATCTGTGGTTCTTAGAAGTATGTAAACCATTAAATGCTATGAAAGTAGCTCTTGTACGGGCGTCCACTCATTCACTAGAATTATGTTGGACAGCCACTACATTTGCTGGAGCGTATGAATTGCAAATACAAAGGATTGATCCCATCCCCACAACGTCGAATAAAAATGCAAGTCCTCCTGTAACCATTATGACGCAGACACCCCAACAGCCTCCCATCAACTGTAATCCTACGTCCAACAGTAACGGTATCGTAATATTTTCTTTATTTAATTTGTTTTTGGTTTATTTTTTTATGGATATAGAATTACATAAGTTAATTTTTTTGCTAGAACGTAATCGAAGAGCTTTTAGGAAGCCATTGAACACTCGGAGAACTAAAGATAATGTTTTTCGAAGAGTCTCATTCTCAATAGTTATAGTTTAACGACTTCCTGCAAACACTGGAATTACGACTACTTGACAGACAATCGTTTGCGTTAGATATATAGATATTTTTTTTTGTCATGCTTTGAACTATGTGACGCATTCACAGTTTCCTATTAAACCCTGAAGGTGTGATCCTTGAGAGTTGTTGTGATAGCTGTACCATACCAAGAAAAGCTACTTGAAATCGTTTTTTTAATTTTTTTTTTATTATTATTATTAAATATCTTTGGATATTGTAAATTGGCCTATTCACGTAAAATTTCTAAGATATACATACGACTCTAATACCTAAGTCGTTTTCTGAACACACGTACAAAAACAACGGGAATTAGTATTATCATTAATTTTTTTTTCTATTTTCCCTTTTCTTCATAAAACTCGATTCTCTTTCCTTAGGAGTAATCCTCCACATTTGTGGCAGTGTTTTTTTTTTTCCGATCTAGGAGGGACTTCTGAAACTCACTTTTCGGTACGGCAATCAGCTCCTTCACCGATTATATTTTTATGTCATCAATGGTGGCAAAATGTCCCTTCATGGTTGTCACTGTTTTTGAGAGCAGAGGGAGCCATATCTGATGAATATGGATACTGGGATATACTTACAGTTTTGTTTGTGGACCAGAACTCACAAATAAGTAATGAAGTGCGAGCAGGTGCATTTTTGTGGTTTAAAAGCCATGAATTGCTTTACCATAAATTCGGTTTTTTTTTTTTTTTGAATCGCCTCACCCTAACAGCATTGAATCCTGCTAATAGTACTCCTTATTGATCGTATGATCTTGTGGCAAGAACACTTGACACACTGCACCGTTAAAGTCGGAGCATAGTCTTCCAATTTAACCCCACTTGCTAAATCTTTTTCGGTCTTGGCGATCCAGATTTAGCATTAGATTCGGCGTCAATTATACAGCCATCCATGGTCCGTTGTGTTGCAGAGTGTAATTTTGCGGCACGTTCAGGATTCCCTGCCTCGTCTATTTTATAATAAGGACGGAATAAAAAACGGAATGTAGTGGTGGTTGTGGTTTGAAAGTTCTAAAAGCACGTATCTCTGATGCGACGGTGGGTTACTTTGTCCTTTGAAGTGTGTTTTGAAAGTAATTTGAAGTGCTTTGATTTGTTAAATTGATCTGTATACAGTGCGGATTTCAACAAGAAAAGGGACAGTGACGTTTGATCGGGACTACGCGACTTTTGTTTACTACATGTAACTTGCAAAGAACACATCGCGGTCGAGGGCAACAATAACATCCAGGAGGGAACAGTGGAATTCAAAACCATTACTTAAGGGCGTATATCTCTTAAGGGCCCAAAAAAAATGCCTTTTTTCATTTTTATGAGCTCGATTTTAAATAATCATAAGCAGATAATATATGAAACCGATTAAGAAACTTCAGAAATATTTAAAAAAAAAAAGTATTGGCATACATTTGCAAAATGGCGAGTGCTAGTCAATAAACTAAAAACAACATTTAAAAGAGTATCTCCGCGACACGCAGTAGAAGTCTCTTTTTTTGGTTTTGTTTTATATCCACATTTATTTAACAAATTAATTACATATTTTACTTAAGACTAAATGTTAACTTCTATTTTACAAATATCATTCTTACATTAACTTACTGGCTCTTCGCAAGCACTCTAAATTATATAGTATTGTTTTTCTTATGCCTTTCGGTGTACAAACAGTAGAAGTCCCTTGGATCACCATCTGGAAGCATACAATTTTTTTTTTTTTTTCACAAAGTAGACACGATCTTAGTTATAGAACTTGGCGATTGGGTAAACAAAAATTGCGTTTTTGACGAAAAAAATCGAATTAAATTGTTTATTTTTTTCTTCTTATTTACCGATCGTTAAAATCGTGTGTACTTCACTAGATAAACGAATGAAGAAGCTACACTTAACAGTTCAAGGCAATCGGTCGAAAACTCTTCAAGTTCTGCTGCGTGTCGATTTCCTAAACTTGGTTTCTAGCAAAATGCATTTAAAGTTTAAAAACGCTATAACTGAAATCATAATAATATGATCCATAATACATTTTTTACCTTTACTCTGCTATAATTGCCCTCCCAAAGTCGTATTCTGGTCCTCCAGCTCTTGTCTCACCGGTGTAAGGCTGCGTCTAGCCTTTTCCTCAATCTCGGAAATGGAGCGCTCAGCGGCAATTATGCAATTGGCGTCCGATTCCATGCAAAAGTCGCACAATGTACGTCCAACCGTTATTTCTAATGCATCGTAGATAGAAAATATACCTGATAAACCCTCGTTAAAAGTGATGGCAGCGATATCAGTCCCTATATCGAGCACAGTTGACGTTGCTGTAAACAATCCATTATTCATCGCCAGTGATGATTCGTTTCAAAAAAAGGGTCGGATTCATTGCGTCTAAGGTGCAAATCGCAAGCGTTGATGCGCTTAGTTAAATGAGTTTCTTTCAAACTATGTAGAACCCAAACATCACGCTTTTTAGCGAGTTTCATACGCTTTAAATGTTTCTCAATCGCTGTATGAGACACATTTAACTTTTTTGCTATCTCTCGTATAGTTACATGGCGATCCGACTCGATTATGGCTTTAATTTGATCATCAAGCTCACCTGGTCGACCTGGTCGTTGTTCATCTTTCGGTGAAAAGTATCCGGAACGAAATTTGTCAAACCCATTCCGGCATTGTAATTCTTTTGACGCTTCTTCACCATACACATTACGTAACTTTTTAGCAGCTTACTTCCTTGACGGATATAAAAAGGTAAAATATGACGAAAATGCTCGTTTGTGCACGCCATATTAAAACTGACCCCAAACTAGTACCTTTTCCAAAAATACGCGCAGTTTGCTTCTGAAGCAAAGTAAGGCTGGCAGCTAACAAATGTCAACAGGAAAAAATATGTCATTGATGAAACCATTAAAAAATATGGCCAAAGGCATCTATGTGTGAAATCTGCAATTACTTAGTTGCTAACCTGATATCCTCGAATACAAAAGCGTACAGACCACATGACCAGCATTATTGCAGTTCCAGGCGCAATTCTCCTTCTTACTCTAAGTTAAGATAGTCTGTAAGGCTTTTTATATTAATTTAATTTAAGTTAATGTAAGCTTGCATTAAGCTAAATACTTGAGGGTTCCGCCCTCACTAAACACAAACACAAACACAATGACGGTCCAACAACACCAAAGCCTGTTGTATCAAGCTCTAAAAACAGTTGCGGTTCCATAAGTCCAACAAAATCCATAACAAGATACCTACGGCGGGTGCAGTGATTGCAGCCGCGGTTGCTAGTCTTTCTCCACAATCGTTTATCGCACTTTCAACAAACCCCGTCTCACCATTCCAGGTTACTTGATCATGGTACCAGTGTGATACCAGGACCAATTAGGTCGGTATCATTCGGAGCAGCCATCCCCGAAAGTACTTTCCTTTTTTTGTGCTAGAAGACGGATATCTAGGACCGGTTGTCCTTGCTTGGGGCACACCTAATAGGGCAAAAAGTATTGTTTCCCATTCGGACACATCATCCTGATGACATTCTTCTCCAGCGAATACTCCAAACAATGAAGACGGATCTCTAGGACCGGTTGTCCTGGTTTTGAGCATCCATAACAGGCCAAAAATATAGTTTCCCAACCCGACACATCGTCCTGATCACATCCTCCTCCGGCGAATACACCAAACAATGAAGACGGATCTCTAGGATGGGTTGTCCGTGCTTTGAGCACACATATCAGGCCAAAAATATAGTTTCTCAATCAGACACATCGTCCTGATCACATCCTACTATAGCGAATAATCCAAATAATGAAGACGAATTTTTAGGACCGGTTGTCCTTGTTTTGAGCACACATAACAGGGCAAAAATATAGTTTCCTAATTGGACACATCGTCCTGATCACATCCTCCTCCAGCGAATATTCCAAACAATGAAGACGGATCTCTCTCCATCGATGACAGAGCCGACATTGAAATCATGATGAAAGGAAAAAAGAATAATTGGCAGTGGTAGCGGTACTCCGGAACAGAGTGTATACGCTCTATCGCTGCTCAGTAGCCTCTCTATGAACCCGATACCAAAGCGAAGAGCTCTCAGTCCTCGCAGCAGTAGTACCGCATCAATGTCTCCAGTATCATCATCAATAATGGAACTCTTTCCTTTAAGATTAATTGTTCCGACGGACATTGCCGGGAAGTTATCCGGTCCTAATAGAATTCCGCCCTAAATCGCTAAACGAAACATAGATTTAGCCTTACAGTTATCAAGTGGGGCACTAGCAGCAGCTGTCTCAGCGAACTCCAAGCCAGATGATCTTGCAAAATTAACAAGAAGCAATCCATTGTTAAGTCTTCCTTGTATGGGAACTTCCAACAGATGTTCGTGAATCAGAGTGTGCCCAAAGGCAAAGAATGTAAATATCATCATTGGCACTACAACAGGGAACCGGTCTTGGCCTTATTTACCAAGTCCTGAGGCTTGTTAAATTTTCCATAATGATTTGTTTTTTCGGGGCAAGGTCATTAGTCTTGCGCCTGAGGCTCTCCGACGGGGAATCGAGCCCCGGTCTCCCGCGTGACAGACGGAAAGAATGTAATAGTTAACGATAAACAATTCCGTTGTTAGAACTTCCCTGTGCTACTATCAGTATGGGAAGTTCCAACCGTGGTCAACCTCTGATATTCGTGAAACAGGGTGTGTCCAAATGCAAAGAATGTAACATCGTGTTTTGCAAATACGAAATTTTTTTAGCCATAAACAACACTACTGTTCGGCAAGAAATCAAGACGATTCCGGGAATAAGATTAGTACCCCACCGTCAATGGTATGCTTCTGTGAAACAAATTTAATTGCATACCAGCAATTGATCTGCGCAGCTTGCAGTACCAAATATACCCCATTGGACGACCTTAGAACACATCAAATTTTACTGCCTTACGGGAGGCAGTGAAAATTCATCGGTGACTGCGATCCAAAAAGAAAATTATCACATGAATCAACCGTCTCGGCCACAAGTAGGCCCACCAACCTAACGAAGTTACTTCAAGTGTCCTGTTTGTGATGTTATAGCGTTTGCGACGATGGTGAACAACGTGTGCTTCGAACCGACACTACGAATGACGGTTAGAATCACTAAAAGGCTAAACCAATGCTCAACACATCAGGCCATTGCCGCGTGTGCGAACTCGACTTTTAAACTCAAGCACACTCAATTGATGTGGAATGTCTGTTATTGCTTGGTATATGGCTGATACTTTTTGCTTATTCGATTTCCGTTCGGTACTGCTCTTCACTATTTGCTTGTGTATTGTGTGTATCTGTTAGAAACGTTACACTACTCCCTCCCCATCATCTTTGCTAGGATCAACTTCGTGTGCGAACGACGGCCGAGTGAACGAGAGGATGTCGGGAGCAGGCAAGTGGGTCGGTGCTCCGTGTAGAAGTCGGGACTGTAGTAGTAAAGTCGTGTTTACCAATGGGAAAGCGTGTGCTCTGTGTACACCTCACACGTTGGGATTGTAGCGTTTAGCAACGATAGTGAAGAGGGTAATTTGAACACACTATGAAACGGGCGATAATCGATGTATTGTACCATCAGACTAACGTGTACGAACTCAATTACACTCAACTGATGTGGAATGTCTATGTTATTGCTTGGTATACGACTGATGCTTTTTTGCTTATTCGATTTTCCTTCGGTGCTGCTCTTCACTGTGGGCCTGTGTATTGTGTGTGTATCTGTCAGAAGCACCACAATGTCGTCAGTACAACTGTGATGGAGAGTAGAAAACATCTCGAAATCCATGGAAACGTCATGGCTGTCCGATCTTCGATTTGCCGATACAAAAGGAATACACTTCGTGGCATAAGAAAACACATTCACGTACTTTGATTAGACTAGTTCCGAATTTAATGAGTAGAATTACATGTCATGTATTTTGGAAGTTGATAGCTTAAATATTCCAACACAATCTCCCAGGAACCAGAACCACCATTATCAATTTTCAACCCTTGTCCGGCAACAACAATCGTTTGACCTGTTGTCACAACAATCATCCCATGAAACACAACATTCTATTCAAAATATTTCCCAGATATTTAACTGTGATATTTGCAACTACCCTACAACGGGAATGTAATTTGTCATAAGATATTGGGGCATTCCCAACTGAGTACATCTTCATCTCTAGATATCGTACTCGAAGATGATTCCAATGCACACAAACTTAATGGAGAAAACTGCAGTCATACCGTAGAGAACCTCTCAGTTAAGATCGATCTTCTAGACTCAATGACTATCTACCACGAAGAACACCAAAAACTCAAATTCGAACCATTACCACAATCCGGTACAAATTTGCTACATTAAATCAGAGCCAGTAGACATCACAAACGGTGTCATAAGATCACTGCCTTTACCGAAATCGGTATTACAACCACCTCTAAATGCCTTTTCTCCCCTTTCAGGCGATGAGAACTCATATCTTAGGAATCCAACAACGGTTGATATAACTGCAGCACTGTTCAACCAGAAATATTATACGCTTCGCTTTTACATCGCTGTAGACGTGATTTTGTGACTCCTAAGCAACTTCCATTCGATGCTGTTTTCGTTCGAAATTCAACAATTTTGGTACAAATCTCCCTGCCACTCGTTTCATGCCCACAACATCCGAAAAACGTTCATGATAGAAGCCAATTGATGTTCGAACATCCTCAGCTGCTTTCTACTTGTGATTCGGCAATCAGCCATAACCATTCCTACCACGTCTTTTTCATGTTCATCGGTTGTTGATGTGCTCGATATCTTCAATGTCTTAACGGCCTTCTTGGAAACGCTTATAATACTTTTAAACCCTTGTTTACTCATATCAGACTCACTAAAAGAAATATTATACATGTTATTCCATTAATGCGAATTTATTGCAAATGTTCTGATCCACTTTGTAAACAGATGAAAAATCGCCGATTATACCAAAACACATTAGAAATTCAATACTGCTTATGAATGTACAAATGGTTTTCGAACGAACAAACTAGACTAATCATCATCATCATCGGCACTACAACCGGGAACCGGTCTTGGCCTTATTTAGCAATTCCTGAGGCTTGTTAAATTGTTCCATAATGATTTGTTTTTTCCGGGCAAGGTCATTAGTCTTGCGCCAGAGGCTGCCCGACGGGGAATCGAACCCCGGTCTCCCGCGTGACAGGCAGGTATACTATCGAGGAGCTAAACTAGACATACAACCCACAAAACTACGACATTCTCTTTACTTTTCGAACACACGCACAATCGTTCTTCCGAATTACTATAATGTCAAGAATCGCAACAAAGTCTTGCTTTTGTAGCCTTTTGAAATCGACTGACAAAAAAGTAAAAAATAAATCCGCTGAAATGAAATTCGTGTAAAATCTCAATGATATCAAATTCTAATCATGAACGCTCGTCCTTGACGGCATAAAATGTTAAACTGATGCGATGACGCAGCATTTAAAACCTAAATATGCGATAGCCAAACTATTTGTGGCCTGCGGCCGTACACTAACTTCCGTCGGTGGTCATTGTTTCTGCTGGAGACTGCGTATTTGCTGGTCTAACGTAACGCGTTGCGGCAGTTGCGAAGGATTTAGAAATAAAGTTTTTCTTACCTCAGATGTTTCCATGCAGCGCGGTTTTTAACATCAGCCTCTTTAGAGTCTGATCCAATTGTTCCGTAGTTAAATTAAATTTTGTTTGTACGTAGTAAATGTAATTCAACTATGCTGGTCTCGCAGATGTTTGCTTACAAAATATATCGCATTTCGCATAAAAAGAGTTTTAGGGAACTAAATATCATTTTGTCTAACCTATTTTTATCTTTCTTCCTAATAATAGGTATAAAACAAGTTCACGTCGTTCGTGGGGGTACCAATCAACAGCTTGCACAACCATTAAACAACATAATACCTAATCCACCCACTCCAATACAAGTACCACAACAAACTGTACAACAATCAACTCCACAACCTCAAACAATAAGCTTTAAGCCACAAGTAACAACAGTACGTGCTTCGCCACAAAGACAAATCTTATCACCTTCCCCGGTTCCAAATCAACAACAAAATCAATCACAATCACAGCAACAACAGCATCAACATCAACAGCACCAACATCAACAGCAATCGACAATAACCCCGGTTGTTGCAATCTCTCCCCAATGTTCAGTTTCTACTGGTGCTGGTGTTACTGTTTCCCTGGCAACCACACCGATTGTTGTTACACCGGCCTCCATTTCTACAACAGCGAAAATAATAACACCACCAAATACCCCAACAAACAACACTATACAAAACATCGTCGCCACACCAATAACTGGAACAATTCAAGGGGGTACAGTATTGAAAAACTTTCGTCCTGGAACTGTTATATCGCGACCAATTAGTAATTCAACAACAAATGTCACAGCAACTGGGCTGCGTGTTGTATCTGGAAACCAACCGGTACGTATATTGTCAAGTGCCCAGCCGGTACGAATTGCGACATCCCAAGCACAAGGTGGAAGTACAGCCCTTATAAAGGCGGCAAATGTTCCCACAATTTCTACCTCAACATCATTAGGAGGTGCAACGACTACGACGATTGGGGGCAAGCAGTACATTATTCAGAAACCTCTAAGTCTGGGACAGAATGTTCAATTCCAGTTGGTGAAGACTAGTACTGGTGGTGTGGCTGTTCAAACTTTGCCGAAAGTTAATGTTATTAAAAATGTACCTGCGGGAGCAGCATCTGTTTCTATAGCTTCAAATCAAATACACGCCGTACAAACAACACAATCTTCGAATATTGCCAAGCCTACTGTCGTGACCGGGAACTTGGTGAAACTCGTTTCACCTGGTGGCAAGCTGGTGATGAAAAATCCTATTATGCCCCTTGGTAAAGTTTCCGCAAATGCAGCGGGCAAGCCAGCCTTTGTCATTACAAACAACAAGGGTCAACAAATTCGTCCAAATCAGCAAATAATTATCGTGACAACCGGGTCAACTATCCGTACGGTTCCCACGGGTGTAGTTACAACAGCTGGAGCTAATATTGTGTCTATAGTCAATTCTCAAGGTAACCCAATAACTTCCACTATAATTGGCTCCAATACCAACACAAACACAGTTGCCCAAACTGGCGGGGTCAAAATGATCCGTGGAGTGACCAGCGCTGGAACTGTAAGACCAATCACACTTACCCTGCCTGCAAATATGAATCCAAATAAAAATACTCCAGGACAAATAATACAACAGTTTCCACACAAGACCATAACATTGGGTGGGAAATCAGTTACTGTGCAAATGGCTAATGCTCCTGGTGGACCAAAAACCGTTACGATTGTATCGTCTGCAAATGCAGTCGCTGGTGGAGGTACCTTAACCTTCACAACCGGCCAACAAGGGAAGCTCGTCATGATGCCTAATAAGAATATCATCTTTAACACTGGCACGACTGCAACAGGCGGTACAATACACAAAGCGACCATACAAAATATTCAAGCCCAGACGTTAGTTCCCCACAAGATCCAGCACGACAATGATTCCACATCCTCAAACACGACCACGACGACCATCGCTTACGCCAATGACAACTCATTCATTGAAAACGACCCCATTGATGATATTATCGAACAACTTGACGGAGCAGCGGACCTCAACAACACACATCACTCTTCAGAAAATCTTCTTGAATCCTTGGATACTAGCAGCGTCTCATCCACACCCAATAGCCGGTCTCTCAAAATGTCCACACTTCACATCGATCAACTAGACGGAGCATTCGATATTCCACCCCTTAAAAACAGCTCTTCTAAGATACTCCATAAGACCAAACACACAGTGACCTTCAAAGCTAAGGAGTGTCTGAAGGCTAGCCCAAAGTATTTCAAGTTGGGTCTATTCGGTGGTGCTGGCGGCGGGATGACTAAGTCCAACGATACCGATAGTGAAAACACAAACAATGAGCAGCAGACCACACGTCACATGAGCACTGATGAAAACGGACAAATGTGCGCTTCCTCCGCTATATTAAACCCTGACCCCGAAGAGAGTGTGTGTGAAGTTAGCATAGAATTTCAACAGCCATCCGCTTCGTCAGATAGTGAAACTACATCCTCGAATCAAGACAGTTACACACATCAGCATGGTAAGTTATTCTCACCCACGATTCTCTTTCAAAGACGTTTGTCAACGGTCTTCGTTTTAATTCTAGATGAAGCCGGTTCAAATGCAACTTCCGGCCAAAATGAGGCTTCAAACATTAAGGACACACCTATGGAGCCGAGCGCCGTGGAAAATGTCGCTGCATCCGAAGAGACCAACTTACAAAGCTCCTTTAGAAGTGAACAAAGGGTACGACTTAAATGTCATTATAATAGATCAGTTATTTAATACCGCACAATCATTTAGGAGAGTACATCATTCTACGGTGCAATGCCAACAGCGTCGGAAACAGAGGCTGCTAATATCTTGACTACTATCAAAACTGGTGAACTCTTGCAGAAGAGTCCAGCTATCGAAGCTCAGGACTACGATGAAGCCACGTAAGACGTTTAGTTTTTCAATAGATATGATCTGCTTATATTTTTTAATTTAAGTATTTTGTTTTGGTCTTTTGCTGTTGGTGTCGCTCGTCTCATAGTTAGATATAGTTGCAAGAAGTTTTTGGCACAGTAGGCGTTTTGGTTCACTTGGATTTTCGTAATTCTAAAACTTTTCCAACGAAACATGACCGTCATTTCTTTACCTTAATGAGTCCTATGAAGCTACGCGATTGCATCGGCTAAGATTTAGTATAGTTTCCTTTTGCACTGCAATTCGAGCTTTTTTTTTGCAGAGTTTTATAGACTATGTACTCTTATTCGGAAATTCTCTATTGAATAACCTTTTACTATCGATCTCACAAACAACTTTGTAGTATGAAAGTTTTCTGAACTGCGTTCCTAGGAGCACAAAGTACACTAATGGATCCTCTGATCCTATGAAAGTTTTCTGGTCGTGGTTACCGTTTCTGTCTTACTGCCGAACTTTTACGGGACGAAGAATTTGTCAATCCTTTGCATTTTCATAATTCCTGAAGCTGTGCTATAACTAGCACAGATTTTCATTGCTTGGACTCAAAAATCCTGTCGAATTGCACATGCTTTTGTTGCTTCCTTGCTGTCTAAATTCTGGAAACATTTCAGGTTGAACAGCTTGTCAATCCCTTTCAATTAGAAATCAAAAACTGTAGCGTATTTTCTGGTTAATTTTGGTCTATTGGTCTATAGTCACACCATCAAGATCTTTGAATTAGCAGTGTTCTATAGGGAACATACTTTCTTTGGTTTACTTTCACAGGTCTCATGGGATAGCACTCATTTTGGTTTTGCCTGCCTCTCTGCTCAGATGCCCGAAATCTTATTTTAGACCGAGCAAGTTGTAAACCATAGGCGAATGTAGTCATCTCCTACTACAATTTTCTTGTGTATTTTAGTTGGCTACCAAAAAAGCTCGCCTTATTTTGTCTTTTGATGTCCACACTGCCAAAATCCTTTAAATTTTCAGAGCTCTGGATATCGTGTCCTATGGACCACAAGCTTTCCTTGGTTTACTTTCACAGATCTGTGAGAATTCTCTATACCACATGGAGAACCAACCCACAATTCCTACCTAACTTCGACCGCTAACAGCGCGTCACCCATAACCCAACCTGCAATCCATTCGCAAACATACAAAAAACACATCCATCCATATGCACCAGCATACATTTTCCCAAAATGGCTTCGGTTAATTCTCTATCTAAATTATATCCCTAGCTGGTAACCAAGCAATCCCAATTTCCCCCGAAATTCATATCCTGCAATAAACGCATATTTCAAATTTACATCGGAATACTCACCATCTCCATCGACCACACCGAGCCCCATACATTTCCGCGAAATAGCTTCGGTTAATTCTTTATCTAAATTATATTCCCTCCTTGCGACCAAGCAATCCTAACTTCCCCGAAATTCATATGCCATATTAAAACGCATATTCAAATCTACAACGAACATTAACCATCTCCCTCAATTACATCACCTCACATACATTTTCCCAAAATTGCTTCGGTCAATTCTCTACTTAATTCATATTCCCTCTTTGCGACCAAGCAACCTTAATTTCCCCGATATTCATATGCTGTAACAAAACGCATATTCAAATCCACCACGGAACATTAACCATCGCCACCAACTATACCAAGCCGCATTCATTTCCCCGAAATTACTTCGGTTAATATCTTATCTAAACGATATTCCTTGCTGCACCCAAGCAATTTCAATTTCCCGGTATACACAACCAACGAATCCAACTCAGCTTGTACGGCGAGGATTCGCTGGAACGGAATTCCCTATGCAGGTATAGCAATCCCTGTAATGAATGATTGATCACCATGTGATGAAAGCGGACATGATCGTTATTCAATATATTTAAAAGAATATATTGTGGGTGACCAGTATATAAGATTTAATCTTGAAAGTTTATCTCTAATCTTACTTCCCTACTTTTTGCTGTTTTAGCGCACCCCGCTGTAAGTCTATGGCGTAGAGCGCCGCAGTTTGGTGAATCAAAACACGCGTTTGGTTTTTGATTAACTTTACTTCTAAAAATGCTGGGGTATTTATACTCCCAATCAATCATTCAATTGTTTACACATTTCCTTATTCACTCATACAATTTCTGCTTACAAGCTATAAAATAATTAAATAGAACATCACTCATCCAATTTTGCTTATTATGCTACTTAATATCATATCACCGCATAGCGAAAGAACAATGACATAAGTTGACCCAATTAATTCGTGAATCACTTTGTCATTGACAAATTCGCAAACGATTGTCATCTGATTCCTTCAAATCGTAACTGGAGCAATTCGTTCGTTTTATTCAATGAAATGAGTTGACCTTGAATTTGGTTGTAAACAACGAATGCTGGTTACTTGAGAAGTGCAAATTGTGACAAGGGCAATCGATTCATTTGAGTTTATTGTTTGTGGTCATTTCATGTATATGTTGTCACACTACAATCCCTTTCAAATCCCAAGTAAGTGGCAGTGAGCTTACTTCGCCATGACTCAACAACCATGACACCCTGAATAGATTTTCGCCTTCATCATTATTAGTCGCTTCGCAACCACCGTCGCGAGCACACGCACCCAGTGTCGTCCCGCCGCCACCAAGGTCGGCCGCGCCGCGTCGCACGACGCGAGGTGCCTACCCATTTAACTAGCGTAATACACACGGTCCAATGTTGCAAAGGGTGATTGCATTTAAACGGGATTAGAGAGAAATAAAAGAGAAAACATTCGGGCGAAGTTCGTGAATAGAAACTAAACAACTTACGAAAAATCCTAATTTTATTCAAAAACCAGTATTCGGTGCAACCGTGTCAGTTGAGGGCTTGTCAGTGGAATGGATAACTCATGTGATGGTTCAGATCCTTGCCACCGTCAATAGAGAGGAAAACGAAAGAAGGACACAATAAAACGACTGTAATCCTGGATATTAATGGAATTAAAGATTCCCTTGAGCAGCCACCGGTTATTGTAGGCCGTGCAAACAAAGATGTTTTAGTGTAATAAACAAACAAAAGTGACCCCGTATAGCGTATGAGTGTGTTTTATTTCTCGGCCCGTCACCGGCCCATTTTGCTCGCTTCTTGTGGACGTGCCGTCGGCGGAATGACTTTGATGGGGGCCCAAGTGAAACGGTGTCATACGTTGACACACCTACTTGAAACCCCCACAGATCTCTTGGGATAGCACTCGTTTTGGTTTTGCTTGCCTTTCTGCTCAGATGCCCGGAATCTTATTTTTGGCCGAGCAATTTGTCGTAAACCATAGGCGAATGTAGTCAGCTACTTCAATTTTCTAGTTTTTTTTTTTTTTTTTTTTTTTTTTTGGTAGGAAGGTAGAAATTTCAGAAGATACCTCTAGACCGATCCAGAGGCATGTCGGATTTTTACCGACTAAAACCACCTCCCGCAAGGCACATATTCCCGTTGATCCCCCCGGAATTTTTTTTTTTTTTTTTTTATAGATATTCCATCGCGGGGCGGATCAGAGTTTACCCGTTTCTCTGCTCGTCGCGTCGCAACTGCTGCATCATGTCACACTTAGCATGGATTCTATTATTCCTCTCGGAGTAACTGTACGTCCCATATGTATCTCCAAAATCGTTCTTGCGGCCTCGAATCTCACGCACTCTGTGAATACGTCTTCCGCATTACCTATTTTGCTTTCGCAGTACAAGTAGTATGGGTGGTTAACATGTTAATACTTGTGCAAGTATTGCCGAAAGCATCCATGTCCTGATACCGGCTGAGTCAAGTGGTAGTTCAGCTCGCCATGTTTTCCTTTCACCCAAGTGTCTACATCACGTATCATGGCGTGGGTCTATATTGCTTTGGTATTTAATCGTCACTACCAACCAGCAACTTATGCTTGATACATTGATATCAGACCTCAACAAGATATACCAGTGGGGATTATCTAACCGAGTAGAATTCATTGCCTTAAAAACACTATGCCGCCTCTTGTCGTCAAAGGCGAACCCCAAAGTAAATATACTGTCTATGTACGGCACTTGCATCGACGAAGCCAAGGAACTATCAATCCTCGGCACTCGAATTAATTCGACTCTTAATTGGAATGACCACATATTTGAAGCTGCGAAAAGTGCAACCAAATGTATGAGGTTCCTTAAGAGATGCAAAAAATACATCACTCCATCCAACCTGGCCACTATTTACAAAGCGTATATTCGTCCCAAAATGGAGTTCAACTTCCATATTTGGTCAGGCGCATCTAAAACTGCACTGCACTTGCTTGATATGATGCAAAAACGAGCAGTGAAACTTATTGGTGACCCAGTTGTAAGTCGATCAGTTCCGTCGTTAGAACGTAGGCGCAACGTATCGTGCCTATCTCTTTTCTATAGGTATTATCACGGTCGTTGTTCAACTGAACTTGCTCAATGTATCCCGCCTCCTCAGACATTTTCCCGCGATACCCGTCAATCTGAGAATGCGCATCAATTCACGTTGAAAGTCAACTTCAGAGGCACAAATAAATATAGAGGGTCATTCTTGAGCCGAACCACACGAATGTGGAATACTCTACCTGATCGTGTGTTTCCTCGTCGTTATAATGTCCAGACATTCAAAACCAATGTACATCGATACCTCCTTTCCATATCCACTTCCTCTCCTTCCGCTTGTACTGTGCTCTGACATTTAAGGGTACTTCAAAATCCCCTTTTGTGCGCGCGATAGGTGAAAAAAAAATTCACTATTTACTGGAAAATATAAGGCCTTCCACCAGTACCAAGAACTACTTACGGCTGAGAGAAATCATAGCGAAACAACTGTTTTGAAAGATTTAAATCATGAGTAGAGCGATAGATGATTTTCAAGAAAGTGTAAAAGCCAAGGATGAAGAAATCCTTGAATTGAAATCTAAAATGGAAGCGTCTAATGGTAAAAATAAAGAAAAACTGGAGAAAACTCCTGGAATGTACGATAATGGTGACAATAGCTTACAAGAAATATTAGACAGAAAATTGAGGAAACGTTTAATAAAAAAAGGCGGAAGAGGTATGGTGTGGTGTATGCGAATGCGCTTGTGTGTATAGTAAAATAAGTATATACAATAACAGAAAGTGTATAATATGTAACGCTATGGTGCCACCCCATTAGTAAACAATAAGTATGTGTATTATTATTATTATTATTATTATTATTATTATTATTATTTTTTTTTTTTTTTTTTTTTTTTTTTATAAATGAGACTACTCTCGGGAGAGGCGAACCTATAGCGTCGAGTGGGCGCCCCGAGATGCCATCAAATAACTGTTGCAGTTCTTTTTGAACAGTTGCAGGTTGTAACGCTCCGGGAACACTCGCGTGGGAAGGGAGTTCCACAGCTTCCCCGCTCTGTAACGGAACGAGTTCTGATACAGGGATGTTCGCGCTGTCGGGAGATGAAGCACAAACGGGTGCGATCCGTCGGATTGTCTTGTGGAGCGCATATAGACCGAATCGCGTGGAACAAAAAAAGAAGGAAGCGAAGTTATTGCTGACAGCCCTTGCGGTAATTTTGTGGGAGACACTTTTTTTCCCGTCCTTGGGATTGGCTGAACTCGAGCGAATTTCCAGCAGGCAGGAGAAGTCCTCCGTGCATAAGATAAGCGGAAGAGTCTGCCAAGAACCGGCGATAGCTCTAGAGCACAGTTCCTAAGAATTATTGCTGGTATTCCGTCCGGGCCGGTTGCCTTCCTACAATCCAGTTCACGTAGAATGCGTTGAATAGTGCGCGGACGAAATCTCACATCCCGCATGGAAGACCGTACCGGCGCGACCACAGGTGGCTGCAAAAGGCCGGGATCGAGGTTTGAATTCGCGGAAAATAAATTCGCGAACACATTAGCTTTATCCTTTGGATTCGTGACTAACGTCCCGCTGTCTGTCACCAACGGAGGGAAAGAGGAGGAAGCAAAGTTACTGCTGACAGCCTTTGCCATTGACCAGAAGGAGCGCGAACCAGTTGGGCACCGAAGGATCTTATTGATCACCCTGTCGTTGTGAGCCTTCTTCGCGGTATTAATCGCCTGGTTGCACACGTTTCTGATTCTAACAAAATTCGTTCTGTTAACTTCGGTGGGATTGGAGCGCCATTGCTTAAAAGCTCTATTTTTGGCCGCTGTAATCAGCTCGCATTTTTTGTCAAACCAAGGTTTATCAGACGAACTTCGTTTGATGGAATGTGGAATATACATCTCCATCCCCAGAAGAATAATCTCTGACACCGACTCCGCGCAAGCGTTAACATCGGAGTTTCCGAAGCACATCTCGGCCCATGGAAAGGATGCGAAGAAATCTCGCATATCGTCCCAGTTAGCAGCCCCATACTTCCATACATGGCGAAGCTGCCTAGGCCGGTTATTCGCTTGGTATGCAAGTGCTTGCGCGACAGATACCAAGCAGTGATCTGAGATACCCAGTGACGCAGAAACCTCTACGGTATAAATACTCGGTTCGGATGTCAAAAACAGATCCAGGGTGTTCGCATAATCGCCTCGGGCATCTGGTATTCGCGTTGGCTCCCCCACGAGTTGAGTCAAGTTGTGGCTTACAGCAAACATCTCCGCCAGCCTCCCAGCCTCGTCGGTTCTGTTAGAATGTAACAACCAGTCGGAATTGTGCACATTAAAATCGCCAAGGACAATAATTTCAGAAGTTGGGTGGTTGATCTGTATCCAGTCGACGGTATATGAAAGATGTTCGAAAAATGTCGCCGGTCGATCGTGATTCGGCGAGCAGTAAACATAACAACAAAAATAACTTCACGGAGTTCCTCAGCACGACCCTCAACCATATGATGCCCATGTTATTGGGATCCAACGCCTCAATCCTCTGGCGAGCCAGATCGGACCGCACGAAGACGCAGACTCCGCCCCTTAAACGGAATCTCGAATGTAAGTCGTATCCTGAGCAACGAAGATATGTCGAATCAGTTGACGAATCGACCTGGGTCTCAGTTAGGGCAAGGATATCAGGTTTCGTTGTTTGTAAATATTGGTGGACGGCGTTTACATTGGTATTGATGAAACCGATGCCCCTGATGTTACAAAATGCCGTCACCAGTCGAGCGTGGGCCGAGCCTCGAGAGCGAGCCCGGTTATGCGATGACGAACCTCTTAAAGTTCCATTATTTATCATGATATCTGCATGATGTTCCCCCTGACATAGTCCCCCCCGGAGATCCGAATGGGAGACTAGTTTACCTCCGGAATTCTTTATATCAGAAGGTACCATCATGACTTATCTCCGTGTCAGTCCGGGACATCAGCCACACATCCGAAACACCGTCGAACATTTCTCTCGGCGTTATGGCGGAACGTACAGCGTGACGGGGTGGTATCTCACCTTGGGACCGACTACCACCTAACCAAACTTTGCTCGAACCGGTCCATCAGCCAAGCTCCGAAAGATGGCTAGGGATTTCTCCCGACCACTTCACGGAGCCTAAAGCTTGATGGGATGGTATTTCACGGGGCGACAGGGCAGGATGACCATCGACTAAAAGTGCGAGAGTAGTTAGCAGAAATGGTAGGCATTTCAAAAAGTTTTATACTTCGCATATTGACTGAACGGTGTGGTGCGAGTGCCGCGTTTACTCACAATCGAAAAAAAACAGGGTTGTGAGGATGTTTCAATCGAGTGTTTGGTCATATTTCGCCGCAGCAAAGCCGAGTTTTTGCGCCGATTCATAACTATGGATGAAACATGGGTCCATCACTACACACCCGAGGCGAAGAAACAGTTAAAGCAATGGACTGAAGGGGAAGAATCGGGTTCAAAGAAGGCAAACACGGTTCCATCTGCAGGCAAGGGGTTTAGTTTTTTGGGATGCGCGTGGTATAATTTTCATTGATTATATTGAAAAAGGAAAAACCATCAACTTTATTATTATTATTTATTGGCCTGTAGGAACCCCGAAGTTATATTGTATGAGAGCAGTTTCGATTTTAGCTGCTTGTGGACTGTATACCTTAAGTTAAACTCTCGATGTTAAGTAAATGCAACTATTACTATTTATTGGACTGTAGGAACCCGGAAGTTCATGACCTCACCGACTCGACTCTGCCATCGTTCCCTGTCCTGTGCACTCTCCTTCCACGCTTGACCATCTGACCCCATCTCCTCAAGGTCAAACCTAACATTGTCTTCCCATCTCCGTTGCGACCGTCCTACCGGTCTCTTTCCCGTTGGTCTACCGTCAAGAATTCTACGCACGGTTCTATCGTTGCCCATTCGCGCTACATGTCCGGCCCATCAACGGCGAGTATTATGCGAACTTATTGCAGCGTTCGAGTGATGAAATTAGAGAAAAAAGGTCGCGTTTGGCGAAAAAGAAGGTGTCGTACCATCACGACAATGCGCCTGGTCACACATCCGTCATTACAGTGGCCAAAATCAATGATTTGAGATACGAATTATTTCCTCATACACCCTATTCCCCTAGATTTAGCACTCCGCCTATTTTCTCTTTTCAAACTTGAAGAAATGGCTCGGTGATAAAAGTGATGTCTGCAGTAGATGGCTATTTTGAGGAGTTCGACGTGTCTTGCTCTAAACAAGGTATCGCAGCTATTGAACATTGTCGGGAAAAGTGTACCGAGCTATAAAAAAAAAGACTATGATGAGAAATAAATAAGGTTTTTGCCAAGTATTTTGCGTCTTCTTTGTCAGGCCGGTTTATTCTGAGACTGTCCTCGTACTGCTATGGTTTCCAAAATGCTTTCTTTTTGCAACATTCCTATTAGGACTTTCCTTAATCTATGTTTTGTAGCTATACCAATGTTTTTTTCTGGGCAGAATAGACATCGGAACGAAGTCACCTATTAACACTTCCCCTAGTCTGTGTTATATGACCATAAGAAAGCTTTTTTTCTGGGCAGAATAGACACCGAAGCCAAAAGTCAAATCAAACGAGTGTATTACTTACTCCTTTTTGTGTTGCTGTTAGTATAAGATTTCTGATCGGTATATTTTTTTCTCTCTTGTTTCAGTCACATGGACCAACAAAGCAAAATAGCGATAATGGCTATGGACTCCACAAATCAACACACTTCAATGAATGGTAAGTCGAAAGATTAACTGATATTTTGGGGCTTAAACCACAATAAGTAATGTGAAGCCCAGAAAAATTGATTGATTGATCCAATAGAAATTAAATTCTTCTAATTAGAGATAGTAGGCGGTATTATGAAGATTTATGACTCTATAGGCGGCGCTGTTTAGGTGATCTTCACCTTTCTTCCGTTTTAAACTTGGAGATTCGTTGGCGTATGCTCTCTACCAACTTGTCGTCACAGCATTAAAGAGTTCGGTGGCAAGCTCGCTAGTTCGGTAGGTTTCTCCATTTCAAATTCAGTTATTCTTACGAGTGGAATACTTAACTTTCGTCGTCAAAATGGAAGCGTATATCATATGTCTGAAAAGAGAAAGTCTGTCCTCAGAAGTTTTTCAGTTGACCTCTACTGGTCTGTGCTTTGATGTTGGTAGCTTTATATGTCTTGGTAGAATTTCCATACATTGTTCCTGAAATATCAGCTTCCTTAAACTTCAATCGTGGCCGTTTCATTTAATTTCTTTTCTCCCCAAAAAGCCGCTGACGTTTCTTCAATTTGTGTCAAGGCAGCTCGTAAGTCACTATCCTCCACTCCTGCTGGAACGTCATGTCACTCTTCGTCCTCCAGTTCGACTGGAACAACTCATGAGTCACTCTATGTTCTTCACTTCTTTTGGAACAATTCACGAATCACTTTTCGTCATCCATTTCTACTGAGAGCACTCTCTTCGTTCTCTACTTCTGCTGGAACAACTCATGAGTCACTCTACGTTCTTCATTTCTTTTGGAACAATTCACGAATCACTTTTCGTCCTTCATTTCTACTGAGAGAACTCTCTTCGTGCTCTACTTCTGCTGGAACAACTCATGAGTCACTCTACGTTCTTCATTTCTTTTGGAACAATTCACGAATCACTTTTCGTCCTCCATTTCTAATGAGAGAACTCCCTTCGTTCTCTACTTCTGCTGGAAGAACTCGTTAGTCTCTCGTAAGTTCTCCACGTCTGGTGAAACAATTCATTAGTCACTTTTCGTCGTCCACTTCTACTGGGCCAACTCTCTTCGTCCTCCACTTCTGCTGGAACAACTCATGAGTCTCTCTACGTTCTCCACGTCTGGTGAAACAATTCATGGGTCACTTTTCGTCGTCCTGTTCTGCTGGACCAACTCTCGTCATTTACTTCTACTGGAACAGCAAATTGTCCACCACATGTCCTCTTTAATGACGCCGCTTTGAAGACTGTACGACTTGCCGATGCTCTTCATCAAACCAAACGTTTGTTGTAGGTGATCGAGTCAAATCCAGTATAACCTTTGTGGTGACATGGTTGGCATCGATTCGACCCATGTTCAGCACTTGATGTGTTTACAGTATATTTCGACAGCTTTGTAGGTACGCAATCAGTTAAGTCACGCTGATCTGTTTCGGCCACAGTCCTTAGATGTTAAATTCGTTCATAATATCTCCCGATGTGCCATCTAAGAAATCCCAAGGCATTCACTCTCTGCAATTAGGATCCGAGGGACAACTCTGCTTCCTCATTTAAACAACGACCTATGTCCGTGAGATTAGTTTAATGAACTATAACTAAAACAGTTTCTTTTAATTGCATTGAAGTTACTTATTCCGACTTCCTACTTCATCGTCTCCCAACCTCTGATCATAAATTCTACTATTTTGGTTGCCTTGTAGTTTTCTTGGCCTGCCCGCTCAATGTTGGCAATACCGCCTCAGCGAGCGTGTATAATTTTTTCGGCATGTGTTGTCGCTCCCCTTAAGGTTCATGTTTGCCGTTAATTGCTTCTGTCCAACCACAGGCTATGGAACTTGCTATTACAGCTACAGGAAAGTGAATTAGCGCGAATCCTTCGACAGGTGTAGTTTTCAGTTCGTGTGTCCAACGACGTTTTTATTGTCTGTTTCTGTTTAAAACCACAAAGAACGATTTAAATGCCTCATTTAGGAAACTGATCGAAGGCCCCTTCTAATAACTCGTAGAAGCTTTCCTTAGTCGCATCATCTTTTGATCTGTGGAGGATTGTGCAAATTTTTGCCTTGGGTTGACACGAATTGTTACTAGGCGTTGGATTTCTGAAACTCTCGCCCAAGCCTGCCCATAACAACAAATGTATACCCAAATAGACACTGTCTTCGTTCTTTACAGTAATTGCCCTTTTTCATCGTCCTGTGTTTTTTTTTTCTAATTAGACTTCTCTCGAGAGAGGCGAACCTATAGCGCCGAGTGGGCGCCCCGAGATGCCACTAAATAACTGTTGCAGTTCTTTTTGAACAGTTGCAGGTTGTAACGCTCCGGGAACACTCGCCTGGGAAGGGAGTTCCACAGCTTCCCCGCTCTGTAACGGAACGAGTTCTGATACAGGGATGTTCGCGCCGTCGGGAGATGAACCACAAACGGGTGCGATCCGTCGGATTGTCTCGTGTAGCGCATAAGCCGAATTGCGTGTAACAATACCAAGAATCTCCGAAGAACAGTACCGTGTGATCCATCTTACACCATTTTATGAATCGCACTGATAAGTGCATTGTGACATTCCAATGTCTTCGCTCATTGGGTGACTGTACTCGGTCTACATGGATTTTCATGTGCAATAAGTTCAGTTTTCCTTTTGCCCAGTCCATCCCACTGTAGGTGCTGAAGGAAGGTGGAAGGAAGAATGTGCAGATGTCTGCTTCATGACATGCTTCGACCGAATTTGGACATTTCACATACAGATCCGGAAGTCATGCTGAGTTTTCCTTTGCCCAGTTCGTCCTATGTATGTGCTAAAGGGAGGTGGGAGGTGCCGAATTCTGTTTCATGGAATTTTAGGGCTTCGAACGAATTTGGACATTTACGTACAGATGCGAAAGTCACCATTAAACTTTCCTTTTGCCCGGTCCATCTAGGGACCGCTGTTATTTTCATTATGGGAATCTGGAGCCTCCCTTAATAGATTGGCCACACGCGATCTGACTGAAGTTTGGGCGTTCGATATTTAGCTTCGAAAGTAGTTTTTCATAACTTATTTTGCATGGTCGACTGTCCTTGTCCAACGCTTGTGATTATTTCTAAACAACAGTTTGGTTTTTTCACAAGAATGGGTGTTGGCCAAACTTGCAAACTCCTACCTTGAGTGGCAGTCCCTTTTGTATCATTTTGTTCACAAGTCGTCGCGTTGGCAGTATGCTGGCTGTTCGTATTTCGGACATTCCCCGTACAGATTTGAACGTCATGCATTCTGCATGGTCACAACAGCTTTAGTTCTTGTTCAAGGCTATTACTTAGTGGGACTAGGTTCCTTTGTCGTTAATCTCACGTCGAAATCTAGCCACCGACGTCAGCACGTGCGCTTCTGCCTCACGGTCCGTACCATCGGCAATCCGTTTACGGTATCTTAAGTAAATACGCGGTTCGCGCGTCAAGTCTTCTGTGGGACTCGAAATAAATAACGGATATTTACACACGCGCCCGAGTGCAGTGCTGGGATATTTGTGAACCCAAAATAAACAAACGGATCTCCTAGTGTGAGGAAAGTGTGAAAATATACACGCGAGTGAAGTGTCATCATCATCATCATTGGGCACTACAACCGGGAACCGGTCTTGGCCTTATTTAGCAAGTCCTGAGGCTTGTTAAATTTTCAATAGTGATTTCTTTTTTCCGGGCAAGGTCATTAGTCTTGCGCCAGAGGCTCCCCGACGGGGAATCGAACCCCGGTCTCCCGTGTGACAGGCGGGCATACTAGCCACTATATCATCGAGGAGCCTATATGTTTATTTATAGTATATTATTTATCTCAACCTCTAGCTGCAAAAATGTTGCCGAGTGACAAAACTTGTACGTCGTCTCGCACAGGCGGGTATACTAACCACTATACTTTCGAGTGAAGTGTAGTGCAGGAAAATTTCCTACCCTTTCGTTTCTTTGGGTCTGTTTTTCCTCTTTTCACACCTCTGTTGCGTCCCCCAGGTATCGATACTCTCGATTGATTTATAATCTTTGGAGTTTTTGGTGTGTGAGTGGCGTAATATTCGTGATGGAAAGGATGTGACCTTGATTTCAACACGGATCTAGTGAGGCACCCACTACAACGGCATAAGGCCTGTAGTGGTTGCCTTCGCTCATCTTGCATCCTTTTCTGAGGCGGTATTGGTTTTCTGTGGAATGAGAATTTTACGTCGGCCTTTGTAACATTCGCGGCTTAAGATGCAATTTCTCATCTGTGTCTGCCCATGTCTCTAACCAGAAACCAGTAATCTAGGCGGTGAAGACGGTGGCGAGGACGCGAGATGTTGGCTGAGCTGAGCTTTTCGCTAAGAAGAAAATTGTGTGCAATGACCGGAACTTGGGATTCGGTCGCGTTTTTCTGTTTATCTTTCTCTCGAATGACTGGTGATGCCGTAGTTTTAGTGCCCACGGTAAGAGTTATCTGTCGATTCCTGGTGTATACGTTTTTCGCTGTTGATGGATATTGCTGGGGCGATTCGTCAGAAGTATTGCAATCTTCTGTTGCTGGATTGGGTTTGTCTGATTTCGATGCCGACGCTGACAGCTCGATATTGTTGCCATTCATATCTGGTGTTTCGTTTAACACAGTGCATCTACTCCATTGGAGCGTAATTTTATTTTTATTAGCCGATCAAAGCGCGACCAGTGTGCTTTTCGAAAATGGAAAGACTATATGTTTATACTGTTCAAGTAGTAAGTGTTGGTTTGGAACATGAATTACGGCGTCAAGTCCGTAATGATCACTATCGACTCGATTGTACGGACTTTCGAGTATTTAGATCCGTACCTAATAATTGTAAACACTTAGCCAGACCCAGGTAATAAGTGATTCTGATTTCACTATACTCGGTTATAACTTAGTGCCTCTATTCTTTCCACATCGTGATCTAGACACATATATACGAATTGATATTGCATATCAGCTTCTGTCACAATACAGCATCTGCTCCAATCCAGAATTTAATTTCTCGTGGCTAAAACTTCACATTCGTAGGGATATCATACATTACAGGTTTCTTTACAGAAGTCTAAACTTAGATAGAAATGTATCCTTTAACGAATTTGATGCTCTATCTGATTCTATCGATAGGATCTTGACCGTAACACACTGAAATCGTTATTGCGGGTGATTTCAATGTGCATAACTCTCGGTGGCTTCGCCTCTCCGGACACATATCACCTGAAGGTCAGAATATCCAGCTCTTTGCTTATTCAAATAATTTAACTGGTACCAAATACAGATGGTCATTCCGCCAACACACTGGATCTGTTTCTCACCTTCCACCGGAACAAATACACAATTGAAGTTTCTTCGCCCTTAGGCACTTCAGACCACTGTGTCGTGTCAGCTAAATTTGCTCTAACCAACAGCAACACTAACGAGAAAACTCCCACAGGAACAGTATGGTTCTATGAGAAAGCCAACTGGGAAGGTCTGAACGACTTTTTGGGAAGTTAAATTGGTCGCTATTTTTTCTCAATAACGATGTTGACTCTATAGCGGACACATTGACAGACACGATTCTACTTGGCATGCGGACCTTTATTCCGCACAGAGTAAAGAGTATTAAACCCAAGAGAAATATGAGGTTCGATTCCGGGTGCAGAGAAGCCATTAAGGCTAAAGAGTTGAGCTTCCGGATGTATAAATCAATCAATACTGAGGAAAACCGGAAAAGATTTAAGAGAGCTAGAAATGACTGCAATGCGTATATTCAACGCGCTAAGTTCTTGCATGACCAGAGAGTGAGATAAAAAATATTACACTCTCCCACAGATAGTAGAAACTTCTAGGTATTCGTGAAAAACATCCAAAACTCGGTTTTCTCATCCATCCCATTCCACTTGTCCTGTGAGTAGGGCGTTAGAATATACCCACAGCTAGACCAGTTTATGACAAGAGACGACTAAGGGGCGAGTGGTAGGTGGGGTCCCAGCGTTCTGTCGCCGTGTAAAACACCATCCCATTAAGCTATAGGCTTCGCGAAATGGTCGGGAGGAATCCCTGGCCATCTTTCGGAGGTTGGTTGATGGACCAGTTCGAGAAAAGGTTGGTTTAGGTGGTAGTGGGTCTCAAGGTGAGATACCACCCCGTCACGCTGTACATTGTCTGATATCGTCGGGAGAAATCTTCGACTATGTTTCGGACATATGGCTGATGGTCCAGACTGACACGGAGATAAATCATGATGGTACTGTGACGTTTGTAACAGATACACACACAATACACAAGCAAATAGTGAAGAACACCGAACGAAAATCGAATAAGAAAATGCACCAGAGCCGTATACCATAGCGATAACATAACAAATCCACATCAGTCGAATGTACTTTAGTTTAGAAATCGAATTCGTACACACGGCGGTGGCCTGATGGGTTGCGCTTTGGTTCAATTTTTGGTGATTCTAACTGTCATAGCGTCAGTTCGAATCACACGTTCTTCACTATCATCCCAAACGCTATAGTACATTCTGTGATAAATAATTCCGAAGATAAACTAGTTTCTCATTCGAAACTACGCGGGAGACTATGTCAGGGGGAACATCATGCAAATATTCTAATAAATAACCGAACTTTAAGAAATTCGTCATCGCGTAATCGGGTTCGTTCTCGAGGCTCTGTCGACGGTAGACTGATAACGGTATTTTGTAACATCAGTGGTATCGGTTTCACCAACACGAATGTAACGTCCATAAATATTTGCAAGCTGCGAAACCTGATATCCTTGCCCTAACTGAGACCCAGGCGGATTCGTCAACTGATTCGACATATCTTCGTTGCTGAAGATACGACTTGCATTCGACATTCCGCTCTAAGGGTGGAGTCTGCGTCTTCGCGCGGTCCGATCTGGCTTGCCAGCGGATGGAGGCGTTGGAACCCAATAACATGGACATCATGTGGTTAAGGGTCGTGCTGAGGACTTCTGTTAAATTCCTTTGCTGTCTTTACCGCTCCCCGAATGCCGATCGACCGATGACATTTTTTGAGCATCTTCCACGTACCGTCGACTGGATACAGATAAACCATCCAGCTTCTGAAATTGTGATCTGTGGCGATTTTAATGTACACAATTCCGGGTAGTTGGTACATTCTAACAGAATCGACGAGGCTGGGAGGCAGGCGGAGATGTTCGCTGTTAGCCGCAATTTGACTCAACTCGTGGAGGAACCTAGGCGAGTGCCGGATACACGAAGTGATTATGCGAAGATCCTGGATATTTTTTTGACATCCGAGCCGAGCATTTATACCCTGGAGATTGCTGCGCCACTGGGAAACTCGGACCACTACTTAGTTTCAGTCGCGCAACCGCTTGCATTTCAAGGGAATAACCGATCTAAGCAGTTTCGCGATGTGTGGAGGAATGGGACTGCTAACTGGGACGATTTGCGAGATTACTTCGCATCTTTTCCGTGCTCGAAGGTGTGCTTTGCCGGCTCTGATGTTAACGCATGCGCGGAGTCGGTCACAGAAATTATTCTTCTCGGGATGGAGATCTACATTCCGCGTTCCATCAAACGAAGTTCGTCTGATAAACCTTGGTTTGATAAACAAAGCGAGCAGACTACAGCGGCAAAAATAGAGCTTTTAAGCAATGGCGCTCCAATCCCACCGATGTTGACAGAACGAATTTTGTTAGAATCAGAAACGCGTGCAACCAGGCAATTGATACCGCGAAGAAAGCTCAAATGACAAGGTGATCAATAAGCTCCTTCGGTGCCCGACTGGTTCGCGCTCCTGGTCAATGGCAAAAGCTGTCAACAGTAACTTCGCTTCCTCCTCTTTCCCTCCGTTGGTGACAGACAGCGGGACGTTAGTCACGAATCCAAAGGATAAAGCTAATGTGTTCGCGAATTTATTTTCCGCGAATTCAAACCTCGATCCCGGCTTTTTGGAGCCACCTGTGGTCGCGCCGGTACGGTCTTCCATGTGAGATGTGAGATTTCGTCCGCGCACTATCCACCGCATTCTACGTGAATTGGATTGTGGGAAGGCAACCGGCCCGGACGGAATACGAGCAATAATTCTTAGGAACTGTGCTCCAGAGCTATCACCGGTTCTTGGCAGACTCTTCCGCTTATCTTATGCACGGAGGACCTTTCCTGCCTGCTGGAAATTCCCAAAGTGTCTCCCACAAAATTACCGTCCGATAACATTACTGTCTATTTTATTTAAGGTGATGGAAAAGATATCAATACAGAGTTAGTTAAGTATTTGGAATGCAACGGACTTCTGAATGACCGTCAATACAACATCTGTTGATGGGCATCTGTGAGTGAAGGGCATAGTGAGTCAAGGGCGGTCGCATTGTATATCTCCACGGCTTTTGACCGCGTCTGGCACGGGCCATTGCTGAGAAAACTTCATTCATACAGACTTTCCCAGCAGGTTTGCGACTGGACGAAGAACTTCTATGAAAATCGATCGACCCGGATTGTTGTAGACGGCGAGTCTTTGGATCTGTATCATGTAAATTCCGGGGTGCCTCAAGGTTCTATTTTGGCTCCAACTTTGTTTTTGCTTCGCATGAATGAATTGTTGGAGTCGACGGATAACAGGGTGTTCAATTTCGGGGATGGTGTAGTACACTTGCTTCCTCTTTTTCGAGTGACCGACCGATAAGTGTATCTACGTTGCACCAACTGAAATGTAGCCAGATCGACTCTCTGAATCGGGATATGGATAAGGTCCTGTAGTGGGGGAAGGCCAATCTCGTAAACTTCAATGGAACGAAGACATAATATACAACATTCACAAAAAAGTGGATCATCGATTCCACCGCGGATGATGAATGGCCAGGCCCTCGAACCTGAGGAATGCTTGAAATTACTGGGCGTCACGGTCCGTGGGAATGTATCGTGGCATAAACACGTGTCGACCACCGCCTCTCAAAAACTGAGTTATCTTCTTAGAGCCAAGAAATATTTTACTCCGCTCCAATATTTTCTCCTGTATAAATCCCAAATTAGACCCGCGTTCGAATATTGCTCGTATGTTTGGAGCCCTGCTCCTAAACACACCCTCGACCTACTTGAGAGCATACAGAGACGAGCGATCCGCCTGATCGGGGACACGGCGCTGACGTCGGGATTACAGTCGCTATCACGGCGGACGCGCGTAGCTGACCTCTGTCTGTTTTACAGACTCGTGGTATTGTTCCACGCAATTCGGCTTATATGGGCTCCAGAAGACAATCCGACGGATCGCACCCGTTTGTGGTTCATCTCCCGACGGCGCGAACATCCCTGCATCAGAACTCGTTCCGTTACAGAGCGGGGAAGCTGTGGAACTCCCTTCCCAAGCGAGTGTTCCCGGAGCGTTACAACCTGCAAGTGTTCAAAAAGAGCTGCAACAGTTATTTAATGGCATCTCGGGGCGCCCACTCGGCGCTATAGGCTCGCCTCTCCCGAGAGAAGTCTAATAAAAAAAAAAAAAAAAAAAACAGTGTGATATTTCCCTTCTTTAGGATAGAGGAGAGTGTCTTATAGGCGGTACTCAGCAATGTTATACTCCTATAGTCGCTGCACAGTGTGATAACTCTCTTCTTAGGTATGGGGCAAATTATTCCACGACTTCAATCTTCCGGCATCTCTTGCTCCCATACGTGCACCACGATCTCATGAATTGCGTGGTGTAACGCTCTCCGTCGTTGTTTGATCAGCTCGGCTGGTATGCCATCAGTTTCGGAGGCTTTATTTGTTTTGAGCTGTCTTATGGCTTTTAATGTTTCCTCAATGCTTGGTGGCGGCAGCATTTGGTCTTGATCTTGCATTGGTGAACCCTCCAATTCTTCTGTGAGCTGACCATATGCCAATTCATTGAAGTGCACTTCCCATCGCTCCAGAATGCCTTCAGGATTGGTGATCAGATTACCCTCTTTATCCTTGCAGTAAGTGCAGCGTGATGTGTACCGCGTCATACTGCGGATTATTTGGTAGAACTTCCGCGCCTGGTGCGGATCTCGCTCTTTACTCTTCTCTATTTCACAGACAGGGTTTTTTTCCCAGGCACTTTTCTTTTGTCTGTGAAGTGTTTTTTCAGATCTTCTGAGCTCTTTGTATTTCTCCTTGCGTACCCGCGTCCTATGAGACTACTGCATTGCCCGGTATGCAGCATTCTTTCGTTCAGTCGCTAGTTGGCACTCATCATTAAACCAGTTGCTCCGATCTCTACGACTACTTCCTAAAATAGAGTTGACAGTATTCTTAAGGTGTGTCCATTTCTCTTCTACGCCCGGCATTCTGGCCCCAGGACTTACTCTCCCTCCGTCGAGCTCTTCCAGGGCGAGTCTTAGCGCATGACCAAAGGTGTTACAGGTATTCTCATTGCGTAAGGCAGCCATGTTGATTCGCTCGGAAAACTGTACCAACAAGATATTGATCCGAGTCGATGTTGGCACCTCGTACCGTCATCAGAATCGAGGAGTGGCGGCAATCTATCAGCAAGTGGTCAATTTGGTTGCGAGTGGCTCCATCAGGTGATACCCAGGTGGCTTTGTGGATATCTTTACCTGAAAACCTGGTACTTGCAAAGACCAAGTTCTTTGATGCTGCCAGTTCGATGACTCGTAGTCCATTGTCATTAGTGTTCTCATGCAAACTATGGGAACGTGCGTAGTGCCCGTAAACCGGCTCCCGACCTATTTTGGCATTCAAATCACCGAGAACGATTTTCACATCGTATCTTGGGCAGGCATTGAGGGCCCGTTCGACGTTCTCGTATAATTGTTTGTGGGGGTTCTTTTACGCCGGCACCACGACTTCGTACCCCACATGTTCTTTTTCGTCTTCAGGGGACTCCTCTGTAGGTCCGTGAACGTTTATGAGGCTTATGTTCTTAAACTTGCCTCGCACGCGAAGAGTGCATAGCCTTTCGTCTATTGCATTAAAGCCGATGATGGCAGGCTTCAGTTTTTGGCTGGCTAGAAAGCCTACCCCGAAACATGGTGTTTTGCATGACAGCTGTAATAAATGGCATACTTGTTTCTTTGAATAACACCACTCCCTGTTCATCTTTTTTCTTGTAATGCTGTTATGTCAGAATTATATTCGGACAGGCCATCGGCTAGCTGCTGTGCAGCTCGAGCTCTGTATAGTGAGCGGACTTTCCATGAGAGAACTCTTAAATCGTTTAGCCATATTCGTTTCCGTGTTCGTCGTCGTGTATCCGGTCCATATCCGAGGCTTGTTAAATTTGCCATAATAATTCGTTTTTACGGGCATGGTTATTATCCTTGCGCCAACCTTTCTCAGGATGTCGCTGCATGCATTGGTTCACTACTTGACGGGTGCCAAAGTAGCTATCCAGGGGTGTCACGTGGAGACTGCATGTGAACCTGGATTGAACAGGGACACGGATCGTCCTGGCCTTCGCCGGGTTAAAAGCAATCAGAGACTTTGCCCTGTATGCTCCCGTTCCCCCTTTAGAAGAACCTAACTTAGATCTTATATTACGTTGGATTAAACCATGCTGCCACTCTTATTCTTCGACATCCTCCTCTGTTTCTGAACATGTTTCCAATAATTCGAGTTCTTCACGCGCTATGGCGTGCGACCGGGCGATATCCAATTCTTACTCGGCGTGCATCAATTTCGCCTTGATGTCGGCTCTTGACGTTCGGGATGATCGAGCCTCAATTTTCTGGGATGCTTCTTTTAGCTCGGGAGTGAAAGTAGTGAATCGTGTCTATCTCCGCATGGGCAATACGGACTCACTCCCTTTCGGTGGAACAGCACCATAGTTGCTCCTGGTGGGACATAGGCACAGGTGCGTAGGACACGACAACTTCCTTGGTGGCGTTGACGCCCGCTAATCCTCGGTCTGCGTGATGATAGGTACGGTGTAATCACCCAATAGGCGCATGGGAGATCCACAATGTACATTGGACTTGTATCTCTATGTAGATCATGGTACTTTAGCATATTTGCATATGTTTATTTTCCAGATTTTCTCATTTAATAAGTCTGGACTCTCTTGGATTTGTAGCTCTTTTCCTCACCTTAAGGACGATTGGCACTAACCATGAGCCACGATGATTTTGTTGTACAATCAAGATGCGTCTTCTTATTGTATTTTCGGTTCTCGAGATTTTTGCACTTGTATTAACCGACTCAGTTGAGTTTCCTGTGCGAATTAGGTTCTTTATCTGTGAGGTTGGTAACCTGTATCGGCCCAATTTAATAAACACCGGTGAATTATTAGTTGTGGTGTACACTTATTTACATTCTCATTGGCGTACTAAAGCTTATTGACACCATCGGTTATGCAAAAATAAGTTTGTTTGCGGTGTCCAATTTCGATGCTATGTGGTGAGTATAGATATGGTGTGCTTTTGGGGTACTAATTGCTGTAAGTTCGGTTGAAACGGTCTGGCGATTGCAGCAGTGGTGGGCTTCGGGAACGTTAATTGTCGTGATTTCAATTCAACGGATACCAGAACTTACCTCTGGCATCAATGTTTGATTTTAGATTTCCCTCGATGTCACAGGATACAACTTCAATACCACAATTGCACCAAACTATACCAAGTATTGTTTTAAAACACCTACAAATCAGTTTGATCACATACAAATAGAGTTATTGGAGAGCAATTACAAAACTTGTCGGCGCTCGGAAAATAACACTGTGTCCTCCTGTGGCGGTTCCGCCAAACCGCACTGTTACTTACCTGAAGAACCACCATAACTTCGACCCAACAATCGCATTAGCACCTTAAATGCTTCACGCATCAAATAAATCAAATTTATAACCTAAAAGTCCCTGTAAAAGAATTCTTACCTTTCATGCATTTCTTCGCATACAAATTCCCTACAAGAATTCTTTCCATTATACAGGTGCATAAACCAAAACCTATTCGGTACTTTCGGTTGTCAGGCAAATTCCAACCTTCCCACACCTGCACCGCAATTTCCCCGCAGCAAAAACATTTCCTTCCCAAGGATAATTAATGCTTTCAATGCATTACCTGGAAATGCCTGCAAAGAATTTTTCCTACAATGGCATTCACACAGGTATCAATGCATCTCTGCATTAGCGACCCAGAACCGAATTTCCAATTAGTGTAGATATTCACACTAGAGTTCGGAATTTGCGTCGCCATTGATGCCATGTACAATTGACACGGATGGTATATCAAACCGTCATTGTATAATCATCTAATCTGCTTTGCAATGACTTGCAACTATCGATACAGCTGCAAGCACTTTACCCAGTTTGAATCTCCAAACAAGCATCGACTTCGCGCATAGCCGCCGGATTGAATTCAAAGCATAAACAATGCAAATGTAGAATTCGTTTCCCACAAATGAATTTCCCTGCATATACAAATGCAAGCAAGGGATTCGTTTAGTCCACCAACCCATTAGCACCTTTTCCCAATGGCTATTCGCCTATTTACACAAGGCCATCACTCATCTAAGACTTTTATGATGCCCTCGTCCCATATTTGCTCTTAGCACATCTCTTCGATGCATCGTCGTCTATTTATTTAGCCGCGATGCACATCATAAACCATGATCGCCCCGATTTCTTTGTCCTTGCCGCCTGCCTGCTTTGTTTTTCCATTGCCTTCGCGCATGAGTAAACAACACAGATCTGAATGATCACACCATACCACCATGATCTCCATTACGAGATCTGGTTTTCTATTCCACCAAGAGAGACTTTACGTTTCTCTGGTGGTAAGTAAAAACATATCCTTAGTGGAGAGGATATCTACCACCACACCACCAAACTCACCCCAAACGAGGGTTGAATCTTTGAGTCTTATTACATCCATCGACCATCACGGTCGTGCCGCTCCCGCTCTCCGTCGCGCGGCGGAGAACCGTAGGTCTTGTAAAGAAAAAAGTGCTTCACCTTGTTTAAAATTCATAAAAATCAATTTAATATTAATAATAAGTTTAAGTGAAGTATAAAAACACTAACATATTTAATAATGGCTGAGAACAAAGTGGTTTTTATTAAGAGAATTATCCTTCACAATTTTAATAACGAAAGTGAAATAAACTAAACATTAATTAAAAACAACTTGTGTTTTAATTGTCCACCAGTGTTTTCCCTTACTCCCGGTTGTGGACAAACGTAGCGCCGTTTCGTCCTTTTGGTTCGGCGTTTTACTTGGTGGAACATTATGATGGAGGAGGAAGATTAACGGAGTGCCCATGCCTGGCGCAATACTTCCTCCCTACACTGCTACTCATGCGTTCCCTCGCTGTTACATAATATTCCGACGTTTAAGACGGATGTTCTTATCCCTTCCTCTTCCTTGGCTCACACATTTAAGAAAAACCTCAAAACCCTAGTTGTGTAGGAAACTAATAAAAATCTATACAACTTATAACAGTGTAACGATTACGATTTGTCAAAAAAAAAAAAAAAAGAATGTTTTTTTTTTTTTTTTCTATTTCCGGTTGGACTACTGGGAGAAGAGGCTCCCCTAGACTTTCTATAGATTACCCCTTAACATGACGTGGTTTTGATATGTTCCGTTTTTATTTTATGCCAACCCAACTGACAATCACTCTGTAATTGTTTGCAGGTCGTTTGGACACCTTAGCATCAGCTGCAGTATACCAAGCAGTTATGCAAGCAAATTCGCTGCGACAGAGGGATAACTCATTTCAAAACTTCCGCCCCGGTAATACGGCGACATCGGCTTCTGCAGTTGCGGCAGCACATCAGGATAGCGGTGTGATGGATATTATCAATTTTGCATGTCAAGCTCAGGTTGAATCGCAACAGAATCCTTTGCAACCCGTACAACAAACATTTGTTGTAACAACAAGCAACAAGAAAGTAGCTGATCCAGTTCAAAATATTTTACCACCACCCATACCAAACAGTGAAGTAACAGTGTGCCACAGACCCAACACCGTCAACACCTCACCGGCAGCGAACACAAACAGTATAGTACAATCAAATGTTCGGATAACACCCGTCAGTAATAATCAAGGCAATCGTCGGAATACGAAGACCAAACAACAAACACCTAATCAAATCAAAATGTCTGACGATAGCTATGAGGTGAGTATAAGTAGCTTGTCTTCCATCTTCGTACTGATGATGCAATATATGTTCCTCCGCAGCAATCACGTAATACTGATCCTAATTTAAAATGGTGCACGGTGGGCATTTTCAAAGGACTCTCACACACGGTCACGAATTATATTGACAACGTCGCTTGGAACGACAGCATGTGCGAACATTATGACTCAGACAACATACCAGACTTATCTGATTACCCACGAATAAATTTAGAACCTGGAACAGGCTACCGCTTCAGATTGGCGGCAGTGAACACATGCGGACGTGGTGAATGGGGCGAGGTATGTTGAAACCGGGATGAAAATCTCCTACTCTAAAACGTTTTATCTCCCAAGCTAATAGTCTTTGCATTAGATATCCAGCTTTAAAACATGTCTACCAGGCTTCCCGGGTGCACCGTCAGCAATAAAGATTTCCAAGTCGCCTGATGGTGCACATCTGACCTGGGAACCCCCACCATTACTTGCCACCGGAGAGATAATTGAATACTCCGTTTATCTAGCAGTGAAGTCACAATCGAAGGAGAAAATGCCACCGCCACAATTGGTGTTTGTCCGAGTATATGTAGGAGCTGCAAATCAATGTGTGGTCGCCAACAATTCCCTGACGACAGCTCATGTTGACTGTTCCAATAAGCCTGCTATAATTTTCCGCATAGCTGCGCGAAATGAAAAGGGCTATGGACCAGCCACTCAAGTCAGGTGGCTTCAAGGTAAAACAGAGTTTATGCGTTATTAGGTGATTCACTACATATTATACACATATAACTTTGTGTCTGCATATTGGGTTGGAGAGAAAGTGCGTTATTCTCAGTCAAAGTTTAATAACATATATTTGTGCCGTTTTTTTTTCTGGTAGAATCGTTAGTCATCGGCCATCCACGAACCAAGTAATTTGCACAAGCTACTTTAGAAGGCACCCTCATACCGGCTAGGGAGTGTGGAGCTCGAAACAAATGGACAAGATCAGGATTATAGGATGGATACATCGACACATGCCAGTTAGTCAATATCTTACAGACTTATCAGACGAGTGAGCCAACCTGCGTCAGTGATGCAATTGTTGAAATATCTTGGACTTGCGCACGTTCTTGCGTAAGTGCAATTGATGACAACGTAGGTTGGCCAATCAATTTCCCACATCTTGCTACAACTAGGTTCAACATCATGGAACTTTTAAATTCAGGAGGCCAATCGGAGTCGTAAGGGGAACTCGGTTGGGATATGGTATTTAACATTGTTGTGGTAGAATACTCTTATTTTCGTGACCAATTCTGCCAGTTCCATTAGCTGGTTCGCAGTAAACTGAGTCATAATTTTCAATGGTTATCCTTCTAGTCGTGATGTTTTTCACCCATATGATCAATTTGTTATCGTTTGCTATTAGCCAGGTCAAAAATGACTCTGTTTGGTGCGTTTCCCTTATGAGAAAAATCGATCCGTTCACGTTTTTGCCCTTAATTCGAATGTCGATGAACTTCTCTCATATCAGTCCGAAATAGTTTCGTGGTCCAACACAAGTTCTCTTCCGATATATGGCGTTATGATACTGTTCAGTGATTTCCAGCATTTCGTGACCCTTTTCGACATATCATCCACCGAAGTCATGTGAATTTTTGACGTCATCCTTTCCAAGTCATTTTTTTCTGTGTACTCTTCCCTTTTTCTCTGATCCCGACCTTTCGAAAACTCTAGTAGACTTGGTTAAAATTGAAAACTAGCATATATTACGGGGAATTCCGATGGCCGTGTTTTTTAGGTTAAATTTAAGGGCGTTTAGGACCCTTTAAATGTCTAGATGGTGGGGGCAGTCAATTATTTTCTAAGTCTGGCCTTCCGCCGTCTCTAGTAATCTTAATAGACATTAAAAAGTTGCATTTATTACACGGAATTGGGATGGCCGTGTTTTTTAAGTTACATTTAATGATGTTTTCAGCTCTTTAACTGTTTAAACTAGTGTAGATGGTAGGGATAGACGATTCTCTTGTAATCCTAAATTTTCTGTATCTCTAGTAGACTCGGTAAACATGAAAAGCCAGAATGTGTTGCACACAATTAGTATGGCTGTGTTTCATAGGATAAACTTAAGGATGTTTTGAACCCTTTGAATGCATAGGTTGATGTAGGTGGTAGGGATAGTCGATTATCTTCTAAACTTGATCTTCCGGCGTCTATAGAAAACTTGATAGACATGGAACACTAGCGTGTGTTACACAGATATGGGGTGACTTTCTTCTTTAATTAAATTTAATGATGTTTTGAACTCTAAATGTCTAAGCACGATGGAGGTGGTAGAATAAAACAAAAATGGCCATAGTCGATTACCTCGTAAACTAGACCTTTCGGCATCTCAGGTATATTTGGTAGGCCTGGAAAACTAGCTTATATCACACTGTGTTGGGGTGCCCTTGTTTTGTACATTAAATCGAATGGCGTTTGAAACATTAAAGTACGATGTGGGTGGAAACGTCTTATAGGGCGCAAATAGACCGAATTCCGCGCAATTCTATCAAGTGTTATCTCATCTCTCATACTATCAAGTCTTATCTCAACTTCAGTCCGAGCCATCAGCCAACTACAAGTCCGAGCCGCAACATAGTCGATTTCTCTCGACCGATGTGGCGGTATTTCACCTTTCGACCGATTTACAACGTATACCAACTTTTCTACGGACCGGCCCACCAGCCAAGCTCCGAAAAATGGCTAAGGATTTCTTCCGATCATTTCACGGACTCTACAGATTGGTGGGATAGTATTTCACCGGTCGGAAGGGTGTTGGAACCGCGCCTACCACTGTGCCGTTTCTAACAGACACACGCACAATATACAAGTCAATAGCGAAGAACACCGAAAGAAATTTAAGCGAAGCATCAGAGCCGTATACCATAGCGATAACATAACAATTCCATATCAATTAAATGGCTTTGAGTTTAGAAATCGAATTCGTACACACGACAGTGGCCTGATGTGTTGAGCATTGGTTCCATTTTTTTTTGTTTTTTAGAGATTCTAACCGTCATAGCGTTGGTTCGAATCACACGCTTTTCAGAATCGTGCCAAACGCTGTACCACTCGGTCTTTATTGGCTTTTCACGACAAGCCGGCATAGCTGTGAGTATATTTTAAGGCCCTACTCACAAGGCACATCCATGAGAATGTTAGGCTCGGTCGGGTCGAAAACGGGATCAGCCTTTTTATTCCACTCTTATATAAAAGCACGATAACCTTGAGTTTAATCTACGTATAAAATATACTTTCAATGTTTCACATGTTTGATAAGTATTACCATCAAATATTGTGGGAAGTAGCTAGTTGCTTCACTTAAGTAACGTTTATGCTCAGTTTTGTAGGGGAAAGGTATGTATGATAGTTTTTACGTCTGCATTTACATGTCACTGATCACATACCTCTTGTAGAAGTGCCCGCGTTGGACATCCCATCAAAACGCTTATTTACGTAATGTGTACGAATACTAAATGAGAAGTTAGGAATGAAAGTAGGAGTGTGGAAGATGGGAATTATAGCAATAGACTGTGTCAAAGATTATACATTCCACAAAAAAGCTATTTTGAGCTCGACTGATTTTTGAAACTCTTAGATGAAAGGGAAAAGATACCAAAGCATATACATAGCTGAAGAGCTCAAAAACGTGGGTGATAATCATAATAATAGAGCATTTCAAAGATTCTATGTTCCACAAAAGAGATATTTATGACGCCCTTAACTGTCACAACCACAATGCTTATGAAAGGCGAATATGTTAGAAAAAGGCATTATTGAATGAGTGAAAAGTATGACTGAATAGTGGATGTTATGATTTATAGTAGTGGAATGTTTCAAAGATTCTACGTTCCACAAAAGATATATTGTTGATGATAAATTAGGAAAAGGTATTATCGAGGTTCCTCGATAGTATACTGGTTAGTATACCCGCCTGTCACACGGGAGACCGGGGTTCGATTCCCCGTCGGGGAGCCTCTGGCGCAAGACTAATGACCTTGCACGGAAAAAACAAATCATTATGGACAATTTAACAAGCCTCAGGACTTGCTAAATAAGGCCAAGACCGGCTCCCGACCAATCTAAGCAGTCTCGTCAAGTGTGTGGAATTACGAAGCCATAAAGATCAGTCGGAGTTTTTTTTTACACGCTTTCCATGGTCAGAGATCTATTTTAGAAACTCGGCTGTTAACGCCTGCCCAGTCTATCATGGCTATTATTCGTCTCGCCACGGAACTTCACCGTTCCTCTGGCATGAAACGTTCAGCAAACTTTGGTTTGATAATATTAATAATAATAAAAATTCCAAAAAATCACTGCAACTGTGGCGCTCCATACAAACAGTGGCTAAGAGGACAAACTTTCTTCGTATCCAAGACGCATGCAACCAAATAATTGAAGAAGGTGACCAAGAATCTAAGCAAAGACCCAACTGGTATTTATAGGAAACACCTGAAAGCAAATATAGTCCCTTATATTTGGCAGTGCTTAGATGAGTTTTCGAATTTCAAAGCCTTTTATATAATTAGTATGCTGGCTCATCTATATTTTCTTGTTAAGGGTTGCATATATTTGTCTCTGTTAAGAAGTAGCTTCATTATCATCATCGGCACTACAACCAGAAACCGGTCTTGGCCTTATTAAGCAAGTCCTGGGGCTTGTTGACTTTTCCATAATGATTTGTCTTTTCCGGGCAAGGTCATTAGTCTTGCGCCAGAGGCTCCCCGACGGGGAATCGAACCCCGGTCTCCCGCGTGACAGGCGGGTATACTAACCACTATACTATCGAGGAGCCCGAATGAAGAGTATGTCTGTGGATAATTTGGGTGATTGGAATCATAGCAGTAAAACGTCTTCCATGTCAGGGTCTTTTTTTTCTTTTCTTTTTAATGTAATTATTAATATATAGAAATAATAATTATTAAAGAAACATGAACGGGTGAAGGATTTTGATTTTTTATATACATTATATATATAAGTACCTCTCATAGGAGAGGCGAACCTATAGCGCCGATACGCCGCCCCGAACTACCATTAAGTAACCGTTGTGCAGTTCTTGAATAGATGCAGGTTGTAACGCTCCGGAAACACTCGCGTGAGGAGGGAATTCCACATCTTTCCCGCTCTGTAACGGAACGAGTTTTGATGCAGAGATGTTCGCGCCGTCGGGACATGAACCGCAAATTGGTTCGATCCGTCAAATTGTTTTGCAGAGCATATATAAGGCGAATCGCGCAGAACAATACCACGAATCTCGGAATAAGAGTAACTGTAAAACAGACAGAGGTCAGCTACGCGCCTACATGCTCTCAAGTAGGTCAAGGATATGTTTAGGAACAGAGCTCCATACGTGGGAGCAATATTCGAGAGCCATTTTAATTTGGGATTTATACAGGAGAAGACGTTGGTCCGGAGTAAAATATTTCTTGGCTTTAAAAAGATAGCTCAGTTTTCCAGAAGCGGACCTGACGATGCCTGACACTTGTTTATCATCATCATCGGCACTTCAACCGCGATCCGGTCTCGGCCTTATTTAGCAAATACGGAGGCTTGTTAAATTTTCCATAATAATTTGTTTTTCTGGACAAGGTTATTAGCGTTACGCCCGCGACACTTGTTTATGCCACAACACATCCCCACAGATCGTGACGCTGAGCAATGTCATGCTTTCCCCAGATTCGAGGGCATAGCCATTCATCATCAGCTGTGCAACCGATAATCCACTTTCCTTTGTGAATGTTGTATATTGTGTCGTCGTTGCATTGAAGTTGACGAGATTGGCCTTTTCCCACCTTATCCAGATCCCGATTCGGAGAGTCGATCTGGATACATCTCAGCTCGTGCGATATTGATGCACTAATGCGCTGATCACTCGAAAAAGAGGAAACAAGCGTACGAACACTTTGGTAACCGTTGGCTCCAATACCTTATTCATGTGAAGCAAAACCAAGGTTAGAGATAGAATAGAACCTTGAGGCACCACGGAATTAACAGGATACAGATCCGAGCACTCGCCGTCCACAACAACCCGGGTCGTATTTCGAGAATGTTCTTCGTCCAGTCGCAAAGCTGCTGGGAAAGTCCGTATGAACGAAGTTTGCTCAGCAATGCCCTGTGCCAGACGCGGTCAAAATCCTTGGGGATATCCATCGCGACCGCCTTTGAGTCGCCATGCCCTCAATCGCAGATGTCCAGTGTCAAAAGGTCTCCGTGGACCGCCTGCTACGGAATCCGTATTGAAGATCATTCAGAAGTCAGTTGCACTCCAAATACTAAATTGACTCGGCATTGATGACCCTTTCCATCACCTTAGATAACATATAGATAGGAATGCTATCGGCCGATAATTTTGTGGGAGACACTTTTACCCCTCTTAGGGATTGGCTGAACTCGTGCGATTTTTCATCATCATCATCGGTACTACAACCGGGATCTGGTCTTGGCCTTATTTAGCAAATCTCTCCACCGGTCCCGATTTCGAGCCGATGTCATCCGATGTTGATGGAGAGTATCTTATAGGCGATACTCAGCTATGTTATACCACTATAGTTGCTGCACAGTGTGATATCTCCCTTCTTATGTATGGGGCAAATTATTCCACGACGTCAATCTTCCGGCACCTCTTGCTCCCATACGTGCACCACGATTTCATGAATTGCGTGATGTAAAGCCGGCCCTCCTTGTTTGATCAGCTCCGGGGGCTTTATTTGATTTGAGCTGTCTTATGGCTTTTAATGTTTCCTCAATGCTTGGCGACGGCAGCATTTGGTCTTGATCTTGCATTGGTGGAGCCTGCAATTCTTCTGTGAGCTGACCATTCAGCAATTCATTGAAGTGCACTTCCCATCGCTCCAGAATGCCTTCAGGATCGGTGATCAGATTACCCTCTTTATCCTTGCAGTAAGTGCAGCGTGACGTGTACCGCGTCATACTGCGGATTATTTGGTAGAACTTCCGCGCCTGGTGCGGACCTCGCTCTTTACTTTTCTCTATTTCACAGACAAGGTTTTTTCCCAGGCACTTTTCTATTGTCTGTGAAGTCTTTTTTCAAATCTTCTGAGCTCTTTGTATTTCTCCTTGCGTACCCGCGTCCTATGAGACTAGTGCATTGCCCGGTATGCAGCATTCTTACGTTCAGTCGCTAGTTGGCACTCATCATCAAACCAGTCGCTCCGATCTCTACGACTAGTACCTAAGATGGAGTTGGCAGTACTAAGACAATATTCTTAAAGCGTGTCAATTTCTGTTCTACGCCCGGCATTCTGGCCCCAGGACTGACTTTCCCTCCGTCGAGCTCTCCGAGGGCGAATCCTACCGCATGACCAAAGGTGTTACAGGTATTCTCATTGCGTAAGGCAGCCGTGTTGATTCGAACTTGATCCGCGGATGCAATACGTCTCCGTAAGATAATCCACGCTCGGAAAACTGTAGCAACAAGATAGTGATAAGAGTCGACGATGGCACCTCGGTACGTTCGTACCGTCATCAGAGTCGATGAGCGGCGGCGATCTATAAACACGTGGTCAATTTGGTTGCGAGTGGCTCGATCAGGTCGTCCCTCCGTCGAGTTCTCCGAGAGGGAGTTCTAGCGCATGACCAAACGCGTGCGATTTTTCGGCAGGTAGGAAATGTTCTCCGTCCATAAGACAATGGAAAGAGTCTGCCAAGAACCGGCGATAGTTCTGGAGCACCGTTTTTAAGGACTATTGCTGGTATTCCGTCCGGGCCGGTTGCCTTCCCACAGTCCAGCCCTTGTAACATCAGAGTTGTGATCTCCGATATTATCATTTTGGCACGCATAATCTCTCCAAGTATAACAATAGTTTATGCCGTCCTCTAGTATTGGTTGAAGTTGTTGGTGAGAGCCCTTGCTTAAGTTACTGTTTTGATTGGTGTATTGATTTTTAAAATTGTTTTGTTGAGTTACGATACGTACCTCCAAAGCCAGACTCAGTTCCGGACGCAGGGTAAGGGTGTCTAGCCCAGTACGTTCGAATTATTGTTATTTTAGGGGACTTAGGATTTTTAAGAGCACTTACAAGTTAGTTTACTTAGGCTTCCCTATGCCTCACGTTGGGCGCCAAAATGTAACATCAGAGTGTAACCTCCGATATTAGGATTCAATATTTTATTATCGTGATTATTATTACTTACGTGGAGAGTTTATTGTTGAGAGTGGGTCCTTTGGCTGTAGTTCTGCAGATGGCTGGCTTCGTTCGGCTAGGGACTTGGAAAGCTTTACTTTTCTTTGGTGAGTGGGTCCTACGGCAACAGTTTTGTAGATGGCTGGCTTCGTGGCATTGGGATTCAAACAAGACTTGTACTTTTAATTACTCCTTTATTGGTTTACGTTAAGAAGTGGGAATAACCATCCCTGTATGTTTTACAATTTTTGCTCTTGTACTTTTAATCAGAACAAAAAGCCCGCTGTACTATTTCGATGGCCGCAACCTCTTGTCTTAGATAATTCACTCTACATGGAAACCCATTTGCAACCACTCTTTAGATACCAAATTATTGGTGAGGAAGTGCAGGTGCTGCATTTTCCTCACCCAGCATGTGTAACCTATCCTGAGGTTATTTGCCTGTCACAGGCCATTCACATTTTTCAATAATCGGTTAATTTTCCCTGCTGAAAATGCGGCGGTAATGAATTGGGCAATTACTTAATTGCTTTCATACGAAGAATCAATTATAGGACATTGCCCGTGTGTGCAAATCGTATCATACGATTAATTGTGCTTCACTGCTGTGTCTGCTATTTCGCCGAACTCAGCACTTTACTGACGCTCAATTACTTCGTCGTTGGTGGCCTTTGACAACACCGCTCGTGTCATATATCTTGTATGACATGGTAAAGACGTGTAGTCGAAACATGAGCTTGCCGATCTTGCTTGATCGTGGCGAGCAACCTTGAGCTCGTTTGCCTGGAGAACATCATGGTTGAAATTGTAAATAGTAGTGGAGTGAAAGCCCTGGCATGTATCACTTCGAATCAGGAAATCTCTTGAAACTCTCGTGTTATGTTGGGAACTATTGTACTCATTGGTTACCTTCGTAACAGGTCCGCAAGATATCTCTTGTTTCAGGCATGTCGGGTGAACACGCGAATTATATTGTCAGTTTCCTTTTTGAAATCGAATTATCGCAGACGAACCGGATGTTTAAGATTCAATTCTTGTTGCACTGTGGCTTGTGAGTAGTTGATATACTTCTCGTCATGTAAGTGCCCTGCATCTTCCGATATTACAAGGACATTGATAGTCCCATTGAGTTTTAGATTGTTTTACGGTATATTATTACGAATATGACTAGTCCCATGTAGGCAGCGTATATTGTAATAAAGGGGAAAGTCTGACTTCGATTTAATGTGTTGAAGCAAGTTCTCCATCATTATAATCATCATCATCATCGGCACTACAACCGGGATCCGGTCTTGGCCTTATTTAGCAACTCTCGAGGCTTGTTAAATTTTCCACAATTATTTATTTTTACGGGCAAGGTCATTAGCCTTACGCCAAAATATTATAATACACACTCAAAACACCTCATTATAATACACACTCGAAAAAGACATTTTTATAAGTATGTTAATCAATACAGCGTCTCGACCAAGACAGGATGTGAAAAGATAATATCAATCTTGAATGCCTAATTGTTGTAATCCATGGTATCGTTTAATTCTTCGCTATTATACTCTGTCCCATATTTAGAAAACTGCAGGAAATACATCCATACTTCTTAGTCTGCGAATTCCACAATTTGTTCGTGCTCTTTCTAGGGTAATTTCATCATATCTCCCTTTTAGTTTGTCTAGGGAGGTTCGAATGTTCTAAGACAAAGCTGTTTGTTTAAGATTCATCGCCACATTGTTCTGTTTAGAAGAACCTTCCAATTTCTAAGGCCTTTACACTGTTCCTTCCTTAATCTATATATCGCTCAGAAGCACTGACTCTCAGTTTTTCAGAACGCTTCATTTGTCCGGGGATCTTCGAATGTTCCAAGACAAAGCTGTTTGTACAAGAGCTATCTACAGTGCTGTTTAAAAGGACCTTCCATTTTCCAAGGTCTTGTTTGTCTATATTGCTTTTTCCGTAGTCTTCAGCTATATTTGGCTCAGAAGTACTGACTCAGTCTGTCATAAGCTTGGTTGAGTTTTCGCATCCGAAGCTTTGCTGTGATTCCTAGTTCAGGGTCGTCCATATTTAGCTTTGTGTTGCATTTTATTTAATTGTTCGTGAAAGACTTGTCTTCATTTGCAACAATTTCCCACTTTCCGAAATTTGTTATACCACTTCTAGTCTATCATCATCGGCACTGCAACCGGGAACCGGTCTTGGCCTTATTTAGCAAGTCCTGAGGCTTGTAAAATTTTCCATAATGATTTGTTTTTTCCGGGCAAGGTCATTAGTCTTGCGCCACTTCTAGTCTATGGCTCATCTATATTAAGCACATTTTAGAAAGGACTTTGACTCTGATTATAAAATCGCTCGGTTGACCAAGTCATTCTTATGATTAATCGCGTAAAGGTTATCACTAACTGGCTGTGTATAGATGAATACTCGGTTTTTAAATATTAGTTTGTGTAAGGGTCATCGATATGTGGCACTATACGGAAGAATCTCCAGGTTTCCAAGCATTTATTATATGTATATGTCATCATCATCATCATCGACACTACAATCGGGATCCGGTCTCGGCCTTATTTAGCAAGTCCCGAGGCTTGTTAAATTTTCCATAATAATTTATTTTTCCGGACAAGGTTATTAGCCTTGGGCCACATATGTATATGTATCATTCATAATTAGCTCTGCTTTCAATAAGATAGGGCTTTCTAAGTCTTCTGCATGATTTTTTGTTAAAAATTGAATATATTTAGTTATGTTAAGTAGCTTCCTCTTCTCAAGTATTTCGTATAACTGCTGATATGAAGATCGTCTATATTTGGCAGTGTTTATAAGGAGTTTGGGCTTCCAATAATGTGATTGTTTGTCTAGGATGATGCGGCATTCCCAGCATTTCATATTAGCGTCTTCTATATATGGTTTTGTTAAAAATAGACTGACCTTTTAAAGCATCTATATGGAAGCCTACCGAATCATTAATGAAAAACCCCGGTATCCTTCCAGGAACTTGAACAGCGATTCAGGAACGCGTTGTTGCCGCAAGAGGCGTATGAGGAATTACATTCGCAACTCTCTAGAATGCGAGAACTCCATGCAAGGGATATAGCACTGCTCAGGAGAATTTTCGAGTTTCCGAACCCTTATTATGTGTATAGGTCATATATAATTAGCTCTTTTTTCAGGAATCTTGAAATTACTAAGTCTTCTACATGATTTCCTGTTGAAATCTCTAATATAAATTTGGTATGACTGCTGATTAAAGATCTTCTATATTTGGTTTTATTTATAAGAATATATTTGGTTTTATTTGGCTTCCAAACCTAGCATATGACGTCAAGCGCCTCAAGTTATCTACGATTTACACGCGACATTCCAATATAAATGTGGCATATGCACTCGCACGCAGTTTGAACTGGTTGGCTAAAGGGAAGAAGTATTCAAAGTCGAAAATTTAGACGTCATCTAAGTGTGAATTATGAGGGTCTGTCGAATTTGTTTGTTTCTGATGATCGACCAGCAACTCCTTTCGAGCATCCTTCAAACATCGTTACATCAATCTCCCACTATCAAAGATCGTTGGTCTGAGTGAGATTAACCTCCAGCAGGTTTCTAAATTCTAACAGAATAAAGTAGGCTGAAACGTTTGCCACCAGTCGTAATCCCATTCCATTATATTGTAGAAGGACCTACGCGACTTGTTGCACTTTTAATATGGGTGCTCACAAAAAATAAAAGGGTACTCGCTGGTTCCGTGATTCGGGTATATCTTGAACCGCAGGTGCCTTGGGCGACTATTTGGACAGTGAAGTTTTCCTGTGTTGCACGTTGGGGTTTCCTTAGCTGTGTAATCTCATGATGCGATTTCGATAAGTGGCGCTTCTTCAACTTAACGTAATGTTGATATATCGTGGATTTTATTGAACAGATATTTTCGCTAGAACGGTGCTATATATATATATATATATAAAACTCTCTTAAAAACAGTTCTCTACTCCAAAACGGCTGAACTAAAGGTTTATGAAATAATTCTTTTTAATTTGTCCGATGCAAAATTCAAATTACGGACAACCCAATCCTCTTACTTTTTTCGCTTTACTTACGTTACACACACTTTTTCTCTAAACGATGGACAATTTTCCTTTCACAAATTCACGCTATCATCCCACACGAAATTATTTGTAAAATTTCACTCGTTCGAAACTCTGTTGATTCTCGAATATGCACACACACTAAAAATGGTTCTTTTTGTTTTTAGTTTTTCTGTTCTATTCGATAGAATTGGTAAGACGTGATTATTAATTTCTTAAAACGAACACAGGACAATTTACATAACGTGAACCTTTGTAAACAATCACCGGCGGCTATGACGATTTTTAAAGCCCCAGAGCGAGAGTCGCTCGCTCATTTACGCCTTTTTATATGGGGACACAAACTTTTCCGTTTTACTGCACATTGAATACTTTTCTTTGATTCTCGCTAATACAAAAAATAAAAAATAAAACTATTCAATGTCAGCAGCACGGAAAGTAACCGTAAATTTGCTGGGAAGGGCGATGTGTATTAATATGTGTGTGTTTACCTAGTCGTGGCCCTCGTTTAGAGAATTCTTTTGGTTTAAGAATTACGACTTGTTGCGAGATAGGGGATGAAAGGGTTGGAAAATACTCGTCTGTATATTTTCGTTTGAAATTGTGACTATTAAAAATTGAACCTCCTGTATACAGCGGGAGAATATGACCGCGAGGAAAATGTTTGGGATATGTTTTGAATGGGAAATGAAAATATGATTATGAAGCGTGGCAAATGTTGTTTTGTGTATGATCTGTGTGTAAATCTAATGTGCCGCTTCAATGCTTGAGTTAGTAAGCTGGTTGTGTCTTCCGTCTGATTGTGCAAACCTGGGTTCAACTGACGACTCTTACTATTGTGCAATTCGACACAATTAAAGACAATGAGTGGTAGGTAGGGTCCCAAAGCCCAGCCGCCCGGTGAAATACCACACAATTAAGCTATATGCTACGTGAAATGGTTGGGGGAAATCCCCGAGCATATTTTGGCGCTTGGCAGATGGACTCGGTCGAGAAAATAAAAATAGGTGGTCAGGGCGCTGAATCGGCACTATAAATTCGCCTTTCCTGGGAGAAGTAAAATAAAAATAAGGACGCGAATTCGCCTAGTTATTAAAGGGAGGGGGGATTTATATTGATTATGTAACAGAATATTAAATAATTAAAATTATATCATCATCATCATCATCATCGGCACTACAACCAGGATCCGGTCTTTGCCTTATTTAACAAGTCTGGGGCTTGTTAAATTTTCCATAATAATTTGTTTTTCCGGGCAAGGTTATTAGCCTTGTGCCAAACTAAAATGCTATGCCCACTATTTTTGATAACAACAGCAAATATCTATTCCATGGACATCTGCGCCATTGGCACATCTGGATCATTGTGTGTGTCATAGTGCATATCATTTGCGTGTCAAACGTCCGACCAATCTAAGCAGTCTCGTCAAGTGTGTGGAATTACGAAGCCATAAAGATCAGTCGGAGTTTTTTTTACATGCTTTCCATGGTCAGAGATCTATTTTAGAAACTCGGCAGTTAACGCCTGCCCACAGTCTATCATGGCTCTTATTCGTCTCGCCACGGAACTTCACACTTTCTCTGGCATGAAACGTTCAGCTAACTTTGGTTTGATAATATTAATATAAATAAAAATTCCAACAAATCACTGCAACTGTGGCGCTCCATACAAACAGTGGCTAAGAGGACAAGCTTTCTTCGTATCCAAGACGCATGCAACCAAATAATTGAAGAAGGTGACCAAGAATCTAAGCAAGGACCCAACTGGTATTTATAGGAAACACCTGAAAGCAAATATAGTCCCTTTTATTTGGCGGTGCTTAGATGAGTTTTCGAATTTCAAAGCCTTTTATATAATTAGTATGCTGGCTCATCTATATTTTCTTGTTGAGGGTTGCATATATCGGGTTTCCCAATAGGGACTTGACAACTTTTTTTCGGTAGTAAATTTTTATAATTTGCAGACGTTGTTCGTTCGTGTACTTAACCATGATGAAAATGTTGAGTTTACTGAATAAATCGACAGTGACAGTTCGATGATTAGTAAAAGGGTGCGTTCACAAATCAAATTCAAAGTTGTCAAGTCTCCAGTGGAAAACCCGATATTTGTCTCTTAAGAAGTAGCTTCAGCTTCCCGAATATTCGTTTGATTCCTTTGTAGAGATCATCTATTAGATTCGACTTTGTTTGAACAAGTTTTAGCTTTTCAAACATAGCACATTACTACTTGTGTTAAGGGTCTTTTATATTTGGTTTTTTTTTTCAAAGATACAAACTATTTAAATCATCTATATGTGTGTGCTTTTAGAAGATCCTTTTCCTAACCTGGCATACTCTTTCTTGTATAGGATTCACCAATCTTTGGTCTTGCTTGGAACAGTTTTCGAGTTCCGAAGTCTTTCGTATGATTATTGTGCATGGGTCATCTATATTCTCTGGTTAAGAGTCGCATATATTTGGCTCTATTACGAATAAGCTTCGGCTTCCCAAGTCTTCGTTCAATTCTACGAGTACAGATTGTCTATTGGATTCGGCTATGTTCCGAAAAAGTTTTGGCTTCTCAGGTTGGTGATCTTCTATATTTATATTAAAAAGAAACTGCAAAAACTGTTAAGCCTTTCTGTGTATTCCTCTCCTTTCTATTCACAATGCGAAAAGCAAGTAGAGGGCGCAGAACTTGCTACTTTTGTGCACAGATCAATAGAGAAATAACCTCCATAGTCCAACGTATCTCGTAGACTGTGTGATGTAGTCAGATGAGATTCTAGCTACCCAAGTGCTAAATGAGCTGCGTGTATCCAAAAAGGCAACAGGAAAACTCATAGAAAACACTAGAAGAGTGTTCTAAGATGCCAACCGACCCCACAAATGAAAACTTAGTCTCAGTCACGCGGTAGTAGGGGGTGCACGGATATATTTTAGTACGCAGGCGATGTTCTGTTGCGAAATGTGTCTGGTAGAGGCTTGGACGCTAGTATCTTTAAAGAATTATACGCCCTTTGGCTCATCCATAAAAAATAACACCGAATATGGCAGCTTCATCAAGATTGCACAGTAATCCTTTGACATGTGTTACTTGTCGATTGCGTTTTATTTACGACTCGGTTTAATGAGTTCACTCTCATTCCTTCCGCAATTGTCGTTGCTATTAAGGACTTTGATATTTTTTGAAGTGTGCTTTCTTTTTTCAAGCATATTACAAAACTCTGTCTTCGAAAAATATGTTCGGCATCTGTCAATTTTCAATTTGTTTGTCCATATTTAATGTCATTGCGTTTCGCAGTTATACGGGGCTAGGTCAGTAAGTCCTTAGAAACGCCTACGATGGCGCTCGTAGCGTTGCCAATGGTCTGTTTTTAGTAAGCATCATTCCTCACTAGGTATCTGTCAATTTTCAATTTGTTTGTCCATATTTAATATCATTGCGTTTCGCAGTTATACGCCATAATATTTTATTACGGTTGTTTTTACATCTTCATTCTCCGTTCTGTGCGTACAAAGAGTTGACTAAAGAAATCGATAGATGCCGGTGGTAGCTGTCAATTTACCACCCAGAACATATCTGTTCACGCAATTAGGTATTCCTGTCAGTCAAGTTTCAAGTACTTCGATACAACATCCCTATCCGTCCGTCTAAGTTTTGTTCCATCTTAAGGGTATTAGAAAATTTGTGTGTGAGCCATAAAGTCACAACCCAAATTGTGATTTAAAAGAATTGTACTAGGCTTCGATTTATGGACTACAGTTAGTGCTATCAGTGTATATATTACAGGCGGCTAGGTCAGTAAGTCCTTAGAAACGCCTACGATGGCGCTGGTAGCATCGCTAATGGTCTGTTTTTAGTAAGCTTAGTAAGCAGGAATAGGGTCAGTGACAGATATTAATTTCATTTACAACCGACTCATAAGGACAGTTAGATGGTAGTTCAGTGACCACCAAGGTGTAACAGTACAACTTGGCGGAATTAATGCGAGCCACCTCAGAGTACAAACAGATCCTAAATGGAACGATAGCACGTTCGACGAAAGTTAATTTTAAGTCGCTGTGGGGTCCTTTAACTCAGCAATCGACGGAAGTGCAGCGCAAATGGTCCACCAGTAGAGATGGTGAACACAGCGTGTGACGCAGCAATGCCTAGGTGAAAAAAAAAAAGGAAGGAAAAAAAACATGCACTAAGAACACTGTGCTTACAATCTCGCAGTAGGCTGCAGAGATCAAGAGGAAGGGCTGACTTTCGGGAACACCTTGGTAACCTAAAAAAGCTAAGGCTGAACCTAAAGCCGGCTATAAAAAATAGCAAACCAAGATACTTCAGAAACATTTGCGCAGAGGTGGGCATAAAGCCCTGGAGCACCGCCTACACAGTGGTTATGGCAAAACTAAAGGGACACGAAACCCGCCGCATAACTCGCCCCAATATGCTGCGCTCAATGGTACAGCATCTCTTTCCTAGGAAACTCAACACAGACTCGAGCTTTGTAATGAACTCTAACAACGCGGCAACGCCAGCGTTGTTGACAAGAGATGCAGAGGGCATGGTGTAGAGATGGTGAACACAACGTGTGACGCAGCAATGCCTAGATGAAAAAAAAAACGGATGGAAAAAAAAACATGAATCAAGAACACGTTGCTTACAATCTCGCCATAGGTTGCAGAGATCAAGAGGAAGAGCTGACTTTCGGGAACACCTTGGTAATCTAAAAAAGTCAAGGCTGGACCTAAAGACGGCTATAAAAAATAGCAAACCGAGATACTGTAGAAACATTTGCGCAGAGGTGGGCATAAAGCCCTGGGGCACCGCCTATACAATGGTTATGGCAAGACTAAAGGGACACGAAACCCCGCGCATAACTCGCCCCAATATGCTGCGCTCAATGGTACAGCATATCTTTCCTAGAAAACTCAGCACAGACTCGAGCTTTGTAATTAACTCTAACACCGCGGCAACGCCAGCGTTGTTGACAGAAGAGATGCAGAGGGCATGCAAAAAAATGCGCGACCAAAAAGTTCATGTGTCTGACAGGATCCCAAACAAAGCTCTCAAAGCGGCAGTTACAATGAGACCAGAGGTATTACAAACCGCGATACAGGAACGTCTCGAAGAAGGGCCAATTCCTGATGTGTGAATAATGCAATACCTAGTATTCTTGTAAAAGGAAAGAGTAAACCACCAGATAGCCCATCATCCTATCGTCTCACATACCTCCTGGATACAATGGGGAAGATCGTGGAGAACATTATACGAGGGTAGGTCAATAAGTCCTTAGAAACGCCTACGATGGCGCTCGTAGCATTGCCAATGGTCTGTTTTTAGTAAGCGCCATTCCTCACTAGGTATCTGTCAATTTTCAATTTGTTTCAATGCTTCAGTTTTGCATGATAAATTGGGTATGAATAAAATATCTGCGAGGTGGGTGCCACATTTGCTCTTAGCTGAGAACTTTTGGAGCGCATGCGTCGCAGCCCAGATGAGTTTCTGCCCAGATTAGTAACTGTAGATGAAACATGAATACACCACTACACTCTCAAGGCGAAAGAACAGTCAAAACAGTGGATTGTTATAGGTGAACGGGCTTTAAAGAAGGTAAAGACGGGAAGTAAGCTGTAAAGGTTATGGTTACTGAATGCACGTCAGCTTCATTGGCTATTTGAAAAAAGGACATACGATAATTGGCCAGTATTATGCGTCATTATTAGATCAGCTAAATGAGAAAATTTAAGAAAATAGTCCCCATTTTCCTGTTTCTCAGGAATTTTTTTTTTATATGTAATGCGTAGATTAATTTCCAATTTGAGGCACAATTTATTTATGTTATAATATTTAAAGAAAATATTTTTTTAAGACTAATCGTTAACAATAAAACGGTGCAATGGCGGCTTGAAAATGCGCCGTGCAGCATACAGGTCACAAAAATGATCTGAAACAAAAAAATACAAAATGGGTTCTTTAGTTTATGCAAAAACGCTCAGCATGTCGTTCCCCATTTATTAAAATATTCAAATTTGCAAAAATGGCGAAGTTTTGAAAAAAAAGGATTTTCTTTTATAAACAATTGTTAATAACAATGTTTTAAATAAAAAAATAAAAAATCGTGGCTGAGGCCAAATATCTATAGAATTTCTATACCAAACTTCATAAAGATCGAATGATTAGTTTTTGAGCTACGTTGCACGGCGTGCGAAATTTTGCGTTTCGAGAAAAACGCGTTTAAAGTTTGAGTAATAGAAAAATCGTTCTAACTTAGCACAGTTTTTTGCTAATCTGCGATTCCAGGGCCATAGAGTAGACCTTCCTCTTCTTCAAACTTTTCTAATTGAGCCGTTTTTTTCCTGTTGTCGAAAAGTATGAGCCTCTTTGGTGGCATCCGCCCAATTAGACTGTTTACTCTCTTTTGAAAATAAAGTACAAGGAGGTCTCGGATCACTTTCTAACTTTTTTTCTCGTATTTTTGAGGAAATTTCCTATCAATATAGGCAAAAACAAAAAATGGCTAAAAAATTTCATTTTACATGAGGTTCCCCCCTCAAGACTTATTGACCTGCCCGAGTAACTTGAACTTCCTTTTTTTCTTCCGCAAGGAAACACTTATAAGTATGTCCGAATAGCATATCGTTTGGATAAAATCGCCATCAAACTTTAAGTTCGGTTGTTTTATTGCTAACGTATTGAATCAAAAGTTGGGCTATAATTTAGATTGCAGGGGGTCAGGGGTGTGCGATTGATCTACCATTTATTTTGATAATTTGATTCTGGAACATCGTGTTATACAGAGCGGGTCATTTAAACTTTTCAGATGTTTTTTTTTTTTTTACTACTAATTAAAAAAAAACAACAGAACTTGTACTGTAAAATGACGTTTTGTTCACTTTCAACTTCGGAGATTTGTTCTAATTACGATTTAAATATATGCTCTCCGTCGAAAGTTGATCTATAAACTTGGGCTGTCAGATGCCGAAGGTATAAATGGATAACTTCTTATTTCCAATTTCTCACCCTATGCTTCGACCTGTAAACGGTGTTTGTAGTTTGAAACATTGAGGATGTAAGGCGCATATTTGCGTTATTATATTTCAGTTGCTAAGCATCATTGCTGCAAAACTGCGCTTTTAACACATGCTAGGTTTCAACGCGCTATACAAATTTCATTTCAGTAAATTAATTAAATAGGAGATATTTTCTGAATTCTTCATGTGAAGGGTGTAGCAGTGCGGTTAAACATCATCATCATGGGCACTACAACCGGGAACCCGTCTTGGCCTTATTTAGCAAGTCTTGTTGAATTTTCCATGATAATTTGTTTCTCCGGGCAAGGTCATTAGTCTTGCGCCAGAGGCTCCCCGACGGGGAATCGAATTATTTTTGTTATCGCTATGGTATACGGCTCTGATGTATTTTCTTGTTCGATCTTTCGTTCGGTGCTCTTCACTATGTTGCTTGTAAATTGTGTGTGTATCTGTTAGAGTCGCCACACCACTCCCTCCGCAGTAACTTCGTTACGATCAGATTTGTATGTGAACAACGGACGAACGAGAGAACGAGAAAACGTCGGAGGCTGTGCTCATGCGGAAATCGTGACCGTGTGTGCAGTTCTGCTTACTATGGGAAAGTGTATGCTGTGTGTACAGATCACGTCGTAGTCACCAATTATGTAGCGTTAAGCAAGGATAGTGAAGAAGGCGAATTGAACACACGATGAAACGGTTGAAAAGCGAAGCAGTGAAGCATCAGACTACTGACCGTGTTTAGAATTTGATTTCCAAACTCGACTATACTCCACTGATGTGAATTGCTTGGTATACGGTTCTGATGTATTTTTCTTATTCGATTTTTCGTTCGTGTTCTTCACTATTTTGCTTGTGAATTGTATGTATCTGTTAGAGTCCCCACACAGCAGTACAGAATCAAGTGGTAACTCGATGATCTTGTATAACTTGGTATCATCCGCGTATAGGGATAAGGTGGAATTCTTAATGAACTTATCGATATCATTAGCGGCCAGTATAAATAGGAGAGGACCCAGGTGACTACCATGAGGGACCCCAGAGGCGGCAACGAAGGGGTTGGATATCATGGATCTGAACCGAACGGAATAAAGTCTATCCTTTAGATAGGAAGAAATCCATTTCAGCAATCCAGGTTTGAAGCCGAGCGCGGATAATTTGAAAAGGATTAGATTGTGTAAGATTTTGTCGAAAGCTTTACTGCGGTCGGTCGAGAGCATATCGACATCGTAATCGTCCGCTAGTGCTGAGAATGTGAAGGAAATTAACTCAACGATGTTGGTTTGTGGTTGATCGCTCCTTGAGAAAACAATGTTGCCTTGGTAAAATAAAAGATTTGCAACGAAAACTAAGAGATGCGTATGGTATGCTTTCGAGAATCTTTGGTAAGTGGGACAGTTTGGCGATGGGGACGGTAGTTCACGTTTTTGGGACCCTTCTTGTGGATGAGGGTGATGAAGGAGATTTTCCAAATATAGGAGAATACAGCTTGAGAGAGTGAGAGATTAAAGAGCAGTGAGAGGGAGGCAGAGAGAATGGATGAGCATTTCTGGAGGAGGATTGCAGGGATTCCACCAAGGCCCGGTGTAAACTTGTCTTTCAGTTCCAGTAACTTGGATTCAATTAAGGTCGGATCAAAGGAGTTGTGGGTAAGGGGCCCGAGAGAAAAGTTAGGTAGGTAGTTGAAGTATGACAGGTGAGGAACAGAGGAGTCATTAGTGAATGGCAGATGGAAGTGAGTGGCGAAGAAGTTACCAATAGTAACAGGATCAGATGAGCTATGAGAGTTTAAGGTAAGCGTTATGGGGTAACCGTCGGATCTACATTTATGATTGACGAACTGGAAGAAGGTTTTGGGGTCGTTTTTGAGATTGGTCTGACTTCTGGGAAGATAGTTACAATAAAGAGTGTTGAAAAGTTGCTTGAATTGGAGGTAACAGCAAGGAAAAATCAGCTGGAAAAGTTATGACTACTGTGTTTGGGATGCACGTGGTATTATCTTCATTGATTATTTGGGAAAGGGACAGACGATAATTGAACAGTATTATACGTCATTATTAGGTGAGCTAAATGAGAAAATAAAAAAAGATCGTCCTCATTTTCTAAAGACTTATTAACCTGCCCTCGTAACTTATTGCAAAACCAGACTGAAGATCAAGTACCGAACTCTATAGAAAATCGATAAATCGATCACAATATTTTTTGGTGCATCGCTTGCTCTATAGAAACCGCGTTGCAGGAGTTGATTAACAAATAACCGAGTGTTCATTTTGTAGAGATAGAACATAATTAAGAATTGGCGCTTGGGAAACTGCAAAGAATTATTATATGCGGCTCTGCTTTGTTGCAACTGTTTGTAGTCGTGATCAGCAGCTTCCGGCGGACATGCGGCAAATCTATTTTGTAAAACTGCATTACAACATACCCGACGGTACTGTTGCTACCGCAGGAATCCGAGTTGCAAGTTTGATACAAAGACGTCTTGATTCATTATTGCACAGCATTACAATGAACATTGATTGATCAAGAGGAAAAGTTTTAAAATCGCGAAGGATCGGTGTTGATCAACTAGATTGCGATGATGCAATTTAAATATTCTGCATCACGATCTCATGACCCGTGGTTCATATCTTGTCCCACGTATGCACGTCTGTCTCGTAACATGTGGCTGTAAAACCAAAATTGTCTGTTTACCCAAGTTCTGGGTAAACTAAATTGGCCAATCCAATATCCTCCTTCAAAATCCTACGTGATTAAAGCACAATGGAGTAGGTATCAAACATAAACAGATTTTACGGTCTTTTTGAGGCAGCGCGGACTTCGTTTTCCCGGCATTGAACGACGTTAAGGGTAATCTAACACTGTGTTGTGACTTATAACTCACAATATATTTTTCCATCGAAATATTATATAAACAAACCACCGTGAATTGATAACACCCACCGCAGAGAGAGTTATCATGGCAAATTACATAGTAAAAAAGGAACAGCGCCAAAGTGTGAACATCAAACATGGTCTTTACTTCATCTTCAGTTACATTGGTGACGATTATGTCTGTGTGTGTGGGATGCCTCCGCACCTTATCACCGTCCATGGGGAAGACGCAACATAATAAAAGGTTCTCTTCGGACACGAAGATGGAAAAAGTAAGCCAGTGGAAAATAACAAGAGAAGCAGCCGGACGCTAAAACTGATTGCGTGGCCTTTAATAAACGATTCGTATGATGTTAAATATCAATTGCAAAACTTAGTACGTTAACACGCGTATTAATAGAGGTTTCAATTGATGTAAATACCAAATTCTGAAATCAAATACGTTAACGCTAATTGGAATAACAGATTCAATAAATATAAATATAAGGTGATGAAAGTTAGTGCGATATCAATGATTGATCTCATCTGTTTAGGCCAAGTCGCCAGGAATACACTCTCAACTCAACTAGACGGACCAGAAGAACCCTTCTTCTTTTCTAGCAGGAAACTAATCGGCTTTTAGATAGACGGGCCATAAGAATGCTGTAGTTGGACAGACCAGAAGGATTCTATTATTGGGAAGTACTTCGTTGTTTTCCAATTGGTCGAGATATAGCAATTGTTGAACATGTTGTTAATAGAATACAGTCGTATAATTTTGATTGGTATATGGTTGAGTATGATAATAAGCAATCTGTTCGATATTTGGTAAATCAATTCTCAAAATACATATGTGTCTGGAAGTTAAGCAGTTTTTAACTCCTCAGCGAGTCTAATTTGGTGTTGTGGACTCTCAACACTTCACACTCAACACGAATTGCTTTAAAACGAAAACATATGCGCTTGTTGCATCCCTCTACACAACCCCCATAACTCTTTAACGCGCATGTCGCCGAAAGGCAAATTAAACAATAGTCATGTTATGTTTAGCTTAGAACGTCTGCGTAGGACCAGTAAGTTATAATATAATATAATGAAGCTAGAATTTAAGCATTTTTTGTCTAGCATATAATTGAGAAACTGAGAATATAAAAAGAAAATAAAAATATGTTGCAAAATGAAAAAATAAAACCTTTTAACGCAGACGATGCAATCATCCTCAGCTCACCATTACTGCTCTGCAATATTCATTCCAATACTCTTGTTAATTACCCACGTATGACGCATACTCGCTCCTCAAAGCTTCACGGTTTTTGTGTATCGTCAATTCATATCTACATTGCCCACGAAGCAATCCAACCACAGTAATTAACATACGATATCACATGACTTCCTAAGGCCATATGCTAAATGCACCTTGCCTTATATTCAAAACCCAAGCAAGCACCTGCCCTCGGATCTATTCACACGGTTTCATATTTCGAATGCATTTTTTGCTTCATGTTCGAGAACAGGTGTCATACAAGTCATATGATACGGCCAGCGCATCCAAGGACAATTAGCGACCACTTAACAGGGCGTCGATCAAAATGCTGAGATCTGCGGAGGGACAGACACAGCAACGAAACTCAAATCGATCGAACGATACGAATGGCTCGATCGTGGGTCATTTTACTTTAATTGGTTCGGTTAAATGCAACAATCGATTAAGTAATTGCTTAAGCCAACCCCGCTGCACGTTAAGGGGGTAACCTCATGTAAATAGCCTGTTTTTCAGGAATTTTTTTTTTTGAAAAATGTAATGCGTAGATTAATTTGCAATTTAAGGCACAATTTATTTACGTTATAATATTTAAAGAAAATGTTTTTTAAGACTAATCGTTAACAATAAAACGGTGCAATGGCGGCTTGAAAACAGCGTCTTGAAAATGCGCCGTGCAGCATACAGGTCACAAAAATGATCTGAAACAAAAAAATACAAAATGGGTTCTTTAGTTTATGCAAAAACGCTCAGCATGACGTTCCCCATTTATTAAAATACTCAAATTTGCAAAAATGGCGAAGTTTTGAAAAAAAAGGGTTTTCTTTTATAAACAATTGTTAATAACAATGTTTTAAATAAAATAATAAAAAATCGGAGCTGAGGCCAAATATCTATAGAATTTCTATACCTAACTTCATATAGATCGAATGATTAGTTTTTGAGCTACGTTGCACGGCGTGCGAAATTTTGCGTTTCGAGAAAAACGCGTTTAAAGTTTGAGTAATAGAAAAATCGTTCTAACTTAGCACAGTTTTTTGCTAATCTGCGATTCCAGGGCCATAGAGTAGACCTTCCTCTTCTTCAAACTTTTCTAATTGAGCCGTTTTTTTCCTGTTGTCGAAAAGTATGAGCCTCTTTGGTGGCATCCGCCCAATTAGACTGTTTACTCTCTTTTGAAAATAAAGTACAAGGAGGTCTCGGATCACTTTCTAACTTTTTTTCTCGTATTTTTGAGGAAATTTCCTATCAATATAGGCAAAAACAAAAAATGGCTAAAAAATTTCATTTTACATGAGGTTCCCCCCTCAAGACTTATTGACCTGCCCGCGTAACTTGAACTGCAAAATTATTCCTTTTTTTCTTCCGCAAGGAAACACTTATAAGTATGACCCAATAGCATATCGTTTGGATAAAATCGCCATCAAACTTTAAGTTCGGTTGTTTTATTGCTAACGTATTGAATCAAAAGTTGGGCTATAATTTAGATTGCAGGGGGTCAGGGGTGTGCGATTGATCTACCATTTATTTTGATAATTTGATTCTGGAACATCGTGTTATACAGAGCGGGTCATTTAAACTTTTCAGATGTTTTTTTTTTTTTACTACTAATTAAAAAAAAACAACAGAACTTGTACTGTAAAATGACGTTTTGTTCACTTTCAACTTCGGAGATTTGTTCTAATTACGATTTAAATATATGCTCTCCGTCGAAAGTTGATCTATAAACTTGGGCTGTCAGATGCCGAAGGTATAAATGGATAACTTCTTATTTCCAATTTCTCACCCTATGCTTCGACCTGTAAACGGTGTTTGTAGTTTGAAACATTGAGGATGTAAGGCGCATATTTGCGTTATTATATTTCAGTTGCTAAGCATCATTGCTGCAAAACTGCGCTTTTAACACATGCTAGGTTTCAACGCGCTATACAATTTTCATTTCAGTAAATTAATTAAATAGGAGATATTTTCTGAATTCTTCATGTGAAGGGTGTAGCAGTGCGGTTAAACATCATCATCATGGGCACTACAACCGGGAACCCGTCTTGGCCTTATTTAGCAAGTCTTGTTGAATTTTCCATGATAATTTGTTTCTCCGGGCAAGGTCTTGCGCCAGAGGCTCCCCGACGGGGAATCGAACCGCGGTCTCCCGCGTGACAGGCGGGAATACTAACCACTATACTATCGAGGAGCCCAGTGCGGTTAAAAGGGACAATTTAAATACGCTGCCGTCAATGTGTTAAATAGAAAATAAGATCACTAGACAATTGGCTGCAGGCCGCGACTGCCATAATATTTTATTACGGTTGTTTTTACATCTTCATTCTCCGTTCTGTGCGTACAAAGAGTTGACTAAAGAAATCGATAGATGTCGGTGGTAGGTGTCAATTTGCCACCCAGAACATATCTGTTCACACAATTAGGTATTCCTGTCAGTCAAGTTTCAAGTACTTCGATACAACATCCCTATCCGTCCGTCTTAAGGGTATTAGAAAATTTGTGTGTGAGCCATAAAGGCACAACCCAAATTGTGATTTAAGAGAATTGTACTAAGCTTCGATTTATGGGCTACAGTCAGTGCTATCAGTGTATATATTACAGGCGTATGTCTTTTTGATGTGTTAGAAGTATGTGGTGTTTCGATTTGTTAGAATTTAGATGCAGTGCGTAGCTCGTTCTTGTTGTCTTAACTCCCTCCATTCTCGGCATTGTACCTTATGATATTGTAAATAGTTTGCAAATTATAAAACAAAAGTCTGAGAAATTTCCCCGCAACTTTTTCTTAAGCTTTGTGCTGTGGGAATGAAGACTTGCGACCGCACTTCTTATATGTTAGGTGTGTCTAGAGAATGAGTCCTTATATATAAATATATATATTAAAAAAAAGGCACTTTTGGGAAAGGTTATTTTTGATCGTGGTGCGTATGTTCAATTGCGGTTATTACACTAAATTGACTATTTCTGTAAATTTGTAGAATTATGAGGAACCTTACACTAACATCTGGAGTTTCTAAAACATTTTTATTTATAGATAATTGTTAAACAAATGTCTGTTGTTATGTTGACTACTAACTGCTTGTGTTCATCACTGCATCTACGCATCATTGTGCTTTATTGATCGAATTTTTTTTAATGGTACATGGTTATGAAACTAAATTTAAAATGCTTATGGAAAATGCTTTGTTGCACTTTTTGCCAGATCCAGCTGCCGCTAAGCAAGTTACACCAACACCAATGTCGCCCGTTTTAAAACGTGGCCAGGAAAAAATTTCACAGTCTGTTATCCCTAGCAAACGTTCCCGAGGAGCTGCAGGAAATTCTGTGAGAATTATGCCAAACTCACCAAATGGAGATTAGTTCTAACCGGCTGATAATGGAATGTTTGTTCAGTCGGACCAACGAGCATGCAGTCTTATAATAACATACTTTGTCTTCGGAATATATCGAAATGTTAAATTTTTTTAAACATAAGTTTTATGATATCTTAATTCTTTCAGTAAATAATATGTAAATGTTTTATAAATTAAAATAAAATAAAAAGAGCAATAAAAACTTAGACTTAATTTTATATATATATTCTTAAATATAAATATACTTATACATAAATATCCTTATATATAAAAATATACTTACATATAAATACAGTTATTAAATATATTTATATATATAAATATATTTATATTTAATTATATTTATATTTAAATACATTTATATTTAAATATATTTATATATAGATATATTTATGTATAAATATATTTATATATAAATATATTTATATATAAATATACTTATATATAAATATACTTATATATAAATATACTTATATATAAATATACTTATGTATAGATATACTTATGTATAGATATACTTAAATAAATATACCTTAATAAATAACTATACTTATAAATAAATATGTTTACACTTATACGAGGTGTGTTCAAAAATAAATTTTACGTTTTACATCATGAATCCCTTTTTATCAGTTAATCCTCATACAGTTATTAATTTTGTCGACTTCAAAGTAACCCCTCTCGGATATAACGCAAAATGTGCCAGGGTTTTCTCCAGCCTTGGAAGCACTTCTCGATTGCAGTTGATGGTATCCCTCAGCAATTCGGTTTTTATCCCATCAGTAGTGGGATCGTCGTACTTTCATGGCTCTATCAGCCTCGGGAATAGAAAAAAGTCTCAGAGGAATATGTTTGGCGAATACGGTGGCTAAAATAAAATAACAATTCTGTTTTTTCAAAAAGAAAAAAAAATGAAACTAACAAACCGTGAGTTGTAAACGAAAGTAAAAAATCACACTAAACCATTTTTGGCTGTCAAAAATAAACTAAACATTTAAAACCGCTGTAAATATTCAAGTATGCCAGGCACATGTCTCCCAACAAGATAGTTGTTTTAATCAAGTTTATAAAGCGGTAACTTTTTGAACACACCTCATATAAATATATATGAATATACTTATATATAAATATACTTATATAAATATAGTAATTTTCTTACATATATGTAAATATAACGACCACATATACATATATTCATATATATGAAAGTAATTTGGAATAAAATCACTAGAAAAAAAAAACATAGATATATGCATTGAACAATAGGCGCTGTACAAAATCTAAAAAAAGTATATATAGAATTCAAACATCAGAATGTTTGTACTTGTAAACAACAACGATTAGACCTTTTTATTGTAATAACGTTACAATATCCTGGCAGGATAACATGTCGGTAGTAATTAAATTACTTTGTTTTTTTTTTCTTTTCTTTTTTTTTTTTGTAGTATATACAATTTTTTTAATATTAATAAATGTCTGAATTGAATTGTTTATTTAAAAAAAAAACTGCTTTCAATATTTTTATTTAACTGTTAAGCCCTACGTTATATTATTATTTTGGTTGACCTATGCTATACTTCTCTGATTTAGGCCTTCATTTGTCTTTTCCAAACTCGAACTGTTGCTATCCAGTTGCATCCCATCGATCTTTGAGTCTTGGGAAACACCACCTAACAAAGAGCTGATCTATTTCACCACTGTTTTCGAAAATCATGCCGAACTGAGATCTAGCAATGAAGCTTTTCTAATCTAGTCGAATTCAATCATTGCAATCTTTTGTATTCCAAAAGAAATAACAAGGTTAGATCCATTGTCCATGATTTCATTGATTTCAAAACGCAAAGTGGTCTTTTGTCATCAACACGAAAGGCCAGCATTTCCCATTATCTATGAATAGAACTCGCATCATCGAAACCACAGAGGTCTGTCCTTGTCACTCGATTTAATTCGCACCTTCCACAAATGATCACACATTCCAAACGGCGAAGAATGTGTGATGTTAAAAGATTTTTAAGAAGTGGAAATGTATACTTCAAACTTTTAGATGTGGCCACAATTTCTAAAGTGGGTACTGGTACAAACTTTGGCTTAACTCCTTTCTACGAGTATAACATGTATTCTCGTCTGGTGTTTTGGTACTTGCTTCACTCAAGGAAAACTGGTCTTTTAGGATTTTCTTTTCACTGTTCCTCTACTCTTTATGGTTACATTTATCTCAGATTATATTTTGAACCCCTGAACAGTCTTCGTCCCAAAAGGCCAAAGGACTCAAACGTTAAATTCCACCATGAAAAAGTATCCTGCTTTTATCTGTTTTATCAAATAGACCATTATCTGTTTTACCAAATACATCATTCAAATAAACTCTGTGGTCCGAGTCAGTCCTTTTCGAGGACTTACCGGCGCAACTCTTGAATCGGAGCGGCGACTCCCATTAGAAGTAAATTGAACACGGAAAGATAAGCACCGGAACTTGATTTTCAGTTGAACAGCAATGATGGCCAATCAATATTTACTCTAAATGGTAGGGCATTCGAATACACCCACAGTGAAGACAGTTTGTCCTAAAAGACGACTAAAGGCTCCTTTTGCTCCAAAAACATCGAAGTTGACAAGTTCACCTACATGGTTGATTTGCTCAGCCCTTGTCAGATCTGTTTGACATTTGTATGTGACATAGTCACAATAATTTTGACGGACTTGCTCTTGTGACAATAAAATGGTGAAAGGTATCCAAGGGAGATTCTTCAGTAGAGTTGCCTAAGTACAATTTCTATTTGGAAAACCGTATTGGGCGTCTACCTTCGCTCTTGATTAGTCATACATTGCAAAAGTTGTGATAGACAGCCGATATAGAGACACAAAACCTTATGACACTCACTCCTTTTTCCCTATCCTATGAAATTAGTGTTTGAAAAATTGACTAAAACGTTCATTCTTGTGATGTGCCGAGGTTGTGTGTGGTTGTTCGTTGTTGTTATGGGTTCTTCTGATAAAGAGATCAGTGCGATGTCTAGCAGATATTTTTTTATTTTTTATTTTATTATTTATTGGTCTGTAGGAACCCGGAAGTTCATGACCTCACCGACTCGGCTCCGGCATCGTTCCCTGTCCTGTGCACTCTCCTTCCACGCTTGACCATTCGATCCGACCTCCTCAAGGTCAAATCTAACATTTTCCCCCCATCTCCGTCGCGGGCGTCCGGCTGGTCGCTTTCCCGTTGGTCTTCCGTCTAGAATTCTGCACACGGTCCTATCGTTGCCCATTCGCGCCACATGTCCGGCCCATTTTAATCTTCGCGACTTGATTACTCTCACTATTGTAGGTTTGTGATATAGCTCTTCCAATTCGTGGTCTAGCAGATATAGAGAACAAAAACGTACAGCACTCATTCCTTTCTTTCTATCCTATTAAATTTTTGTTTGAAAAATTGTTTAAGATGTTTACCCTCGTCCTATTGATGTTGTGCCAGGGTTGTGAGGGGTTGTTCGTTGTTGTGATGGGTCTTTCTGGTCAACACTTCAGAAACCCCGACTGACTAGAAGATACAGAGACCAAGTATTATGGCACTCATCCGTGCCTCTCTATCCCAGAAAATTTGTGATGATTATGTTTGAAAAATTGTTTAAGATGCTCAGCTTCTTAAAAAACCTTTTACTGTGTGAGGTTGTTCGTTCTTGCAACGGGCTTTTCGGGCGAACAGTTCAAAAACCGCGACGTCTTGCAAATGTTGAGAAACACAGTATTATAACAGTCACTCCTTTTTCTCTACTTTAAAAAATTTGTGATAATTTGTGTTTGAATTTTTTTTTTAAATGTTCATCTTCGTAAATCTTGCTGTTGAGCCAGGTTTGTGTGAAGTTGTTCATTGTCGTGATGGGTTTTTCTAGTGAACAGATTAAAAACCGCAACGTTTAGCAGATATTTACTATTATTACCATTTATTGGCATATAGGAACCCGGAAGTTCTTCATGACCTCACTCGGCTGCACCATCGTTCCCTGCCCTGTGCACTCTCCTTCCACGCTTGACCATCTGATCCGATCTCCTCAAGGTCAAGCCTTACATTGTCATCCCATCTCAGTCCCGGCCATCCTACCGGTCTCGTTCCCGTTGGTCCCGTCAAGAATTCTACGCACGGTCCTATTGTTGCCCATTCTCGTGAAGTGTACCCATTATAACAGAAACCGATTTCCCATAATATACATCGGATTACAAATCAAAATCCACGATCATGAAACAAAATGTCGGACGGAACACGCCAAAGCACTGACACCATGAGAAGTGGGACAAAAAGTATAACATAAAAATACTCGTTGCCCGGGCGTCATGGTGCACGGTACTCACCTATTAACGTGTCATCTGAGAATTGACTTCTTGTGGATTTGCTATAAAATGTGTAATGAGTGTTTGAAATTAGGAACAAAGTTTTCAGGTCATGATTGGGCGGCCGAAATATGATGGTATGATCTACTTGGTATCGATATGGATCGGAAAAGTTGATGGGAGAATTAGTATTTAAGCACAGATTTTTGAAACAATAAAGCAGATACACAGCTGACTACAATCAAACTTGCTACTCATTATTTTTTCTTTTGGCAGATATTTATGGCATTCCTGCCCTGCCCTACGAATATACTCCGACTTTTTGGCAGAAACCTATGGCATTCGTGCCCTGCCGTATAGTCAAGTGGAGATCTCTCCTTTAGGACCTTCTATCCCTGAGAGCACTGTTCGAGCGAATTGGACCCGACACAACATTGCGTTGACCTCTACAAATTTGAAAAATACGTTTCACCTTATACGTCCGATTTTTACATTATCCTGCTTGGTGACGCACGAATCCTTACAAAGCGACATTCCCAGCGTCCTACCTTACATGGCAACCCTGCCGCAATAAACCAACGGCTTCATACCCCACACTCGCCACATGTCGGTCACATCTTAATTTTCGCGACCTGATTACTCTCACTATTGTAGGTTTGCGGTATAGCTGTTCCAATTATGGTTTTGGAGTTTACTCCATTGCCCTGTCTCTTCATCATATTTACCGTCAAAGATACTCCTTAAAACTTTATTCTCAAATATGCGGAATTTGTCTTCTTCCCCTTTTGTAAGAACACATGTTTCGCATGCGTATAGAACAATCGGCATGATTATGGTTCTATAGACCCGGAGCTTTATGTTACCGGATAGCAGTTTGGGTTTCAGCAGTTTACTGACTGCGTGCCAGCTAGCGTTGCCGGAATGCAGTCTTTTGTCAAGAGGGTCCCTGTAAAATGCATTTTTTTAAAAATCAATTTAGCATCTGAAGAATGTATTCTCAAAGTATGCGGCTCAATAGAAAGTCCTTAATGTCCCTAGAATGTCACCAAAGTGATGCGCAAAAAGTACTGATAGCCGGTCAGCGAATGAGCGCTCTTTACGGCCTCTACCGTTTAATTTCTAAGCCAACCAAGTCTGCTAGTTTCTATTTTGGAAAGTTGGGGGTCATCCAGCCCCTCTACACCCAGAAATACAAAACAATGTTCTTCCGATATACGAAGATTTACCACGAGACGATCTACTGGAGCGTTGTATTGGCGGTTTCACTGAAAACGCTTCAAGAACGGAAAACATTTTTTCCGCGCTGTGCAGCGTAACTCACGAAGTTCTAAACCGATTGCCTTGAAATTGTACACCGATATTTTTTAACTTATTGGCCTTTGCAAGTCTTGTATTTAACAATTGGTTTATGAACAAAACGTTTTTTTTTTTCTTATTGTCCTTAAATTTGTCTTTTTTTTTTAATTATTTTTTTATTTTTATAAATGAGGTTCATGCAAAGAAGAATTCCATATTTTAATGGAAAAAAGTTGTTCGTTGATTTCGGATAACTAAAAGGAACTAGGTGTTGCACGGCGTAAATCCGAGCAGTTTAGTTTAGTCAGCTGTAGCGTCGCCATTTTGTTTTTTTTTTTATTCATTCGTTTACAGGGACTTAGTAACCGACCATGTCTCGCTTCCGTACGATTATGGTTCTATAAATACGGAGCTTTATATTGTATTACAGCAGTTTCGATTTTAGCTGGTTGTGGACTTAGTAAGCGACCATGTCTCGCGTCCGTACAATTATGGTTCTATAAATACGGAGCTTTGTATTGTATGGCAGCAGTTTCGATTTTAGCTGGTTGTGGACTGTATACCATTAGTTAAACTCTCGGTGTTAAGTAAATGCAACTATTACTATTTATTGGCCTGTAGGAAGCCGGAAGTTCATGACCTCACCGACTCGACTCGACCATCGTTCCCTGTGCTGTGCAGTCTCCTTCCACGCTTAACCAGCCGATGCGATCTGCTCAAGGTCAAACCTAACATTGTCCTCTCATCTCCGCCGCGGCCGTTCTGCCGGTCTCTTTCCCGTTGGTTACCGTCAAGAATTCTATGCACGGTTCTATCGTTGTCCATTCGCGCCACATGTCCGGCCCATCTTAATCTTCGCGACTTGATTACTCTCACTATTGTAGGTTTGCATATAGCTCTTCCAATTCGTGGTTGTGGAGTTTCCTCCATTGTCCTGCCTCCTCCTCATATTTACCGCCAAAGATACCCATAAAACTTTATTCTCGAATACGCGGAATTTGTTTTCTTTCCGTTTTGTGAGAACCCATGTTTCGCATCCGTATAGAGCAATCGGCATGATTATGGTTCTATAGACACGGAGCTTTATGTTACGTGATAGCAGTTTGGATTTCAGGAGTTTACTGACTGCGTGCCAACTAGCGTTGTCGGAATGCAGTCTTTTGTTAATTTCTTTCAACATTGTGTTACTGGCTGTCAGTATTATTCATCATCATCATCGGCACTACAACCGGGAACCGGTCTTGGCCTTATTTAGCAAGTCCTGAGGCTTGTTAAATTTTCCATAATGATGGTATTATTATTATTCCCAGATATTTAAACTCTTTAACTTTTTTAAAATATCTTTCCCCTCACATTTATTTGTGTTCCCTGGCGTCCACCTGCTCTCGCCGTAATCATATATTTTGTTTTGTCTTCATTTATTTCTAGGCCCACCTCTTCTGCCGCTTGGATGATGATTTCACAGTTCTTACTTACAGTTTCTAGATTATCGCCCAGAACGGCGATGTCATCCGCATGTGCGAACACTTGTGTGACCCCGTTCAGAGATGATCTGGCGATGTTGTCGTATTGTACCTTTCTGATGACATACGCGAGCGCAAGGTTAAAAAGACATGGTGACAGACAATCTCCCTGTTTTAGTCCGTCCCGGATTTCAAATGGTTCCGGGAGGTGGTTTTCTATTCTAACTCGCCCTTTGTTTTCGTTCATGCAAATTTAAATGAGGGCGGCATATTTTTTCGTGATTCCCATCTCAACTACAATATGGTAGAGTCTTTGCCTTGCGACCGAGTCGTAGGCTTTTTTGAAGTCAACGAACAGTTGGTGAGCCGTCTCTACGTATTCCCACATCTTTTCCAGCAGTTGCCTTACTGTGAACATTTGGTTGCTCGTTGACCGATTCCTACGGAATCCGCAATGGTAGTCTCCTAGTATTTCTTCTGCATACGGTATGATTCTCGCCAGTATGGCATTTGTTATTATTTTGTATATGGTTGAGAGCAATGATATTCCTCTACTTTTCGCAGTCAGATTTGTCGCCTTTTTTGAAAATGGGGAGGAGTATTGAGGTTTTCCATTTTTCCAGAGTGACACCTTATCCCATATTGTTTTGATCAGTTGGTGGACCTTTCGGGCGGTTGCCTCTCCTCCATGCTTCATAAGCTTTCCCGGTATGCAGTCGACTCCTGGAGCCTTGTTTTTATCAATCGTTTTATTGCGTTTACACCATTGAAAGAGGGCTCTGGGATCTGGGGTTCGGCTGTATGCACGTCCGGTGCATTTATTTGTGATTGTTGTGTGCGCGCATTAAGCAGGTTTTCGAACTACTGCTTCCATCTTGTCACGATATTGTTTATTTCTTTGACCAGACAGCCGTTTGCGTCTCGAATTACTTGGACTCTCCCACGGTAGCCACTTCTGATTGAATTTACGCCGGTACACATATGTAGTGTACCCATCAAAACAAAAGGATTTTCTATAATATACACCCGATAATAGGATCATGAATCAAAACCCACGATCACGAAGCAAAATACTGGATCGCACACGCCAAAGCGCTGATACCATAAGAAGTCAGACAAAAAGTATAACAACAATACTCATTGCCCAGATGTTCCGATAGATGTGTGTCATGTATTGTATACGATGTCGCGGTGCATGACACTCACCTATTAACGTGTGATCCGAGAAGTGACTCATTGTGGATTTGCTATGCAATGTGCATTAAATGTTTTGAAATTAGAATCATAGCTTTCAGGTCATTATTGGGAAGCCGAAATGCGATGCCATGTGACCTACTTGGTATCGATATGCATCGGGAATGTTTATGGGGGAAATAGTATTTAAGAACAGATTTTTTGAAGAATAAAGGAGATACAAGCTGACTTCAACCGAACTTGCATCTCATCTTTTTTTGGCAGATATTTATGGCATTCGTGCCAGGCCCTTCGAACCCACCAACATTTTCTGGCAGAAACCTATGGCATTCGTGGCCTGCCAAATAGTCAAGCGGAGATCTCTCTCTCATAACACACTCTACCCCTATTAGAATTGTTTGGACCAGTAGAATCCGGCTCAACATTACGTTTACCCTTTCAAACAGCACTTGACGCTCTACCTTTACATCGGATTTTGTATTATTTTTCATAGCGATTTTGGATTACTTTCCACAAACCTTTGATGTTCTTTGCTCTAGCATTTTCTAGGATTTTTTCGATCCGAGTCTTCTCCCATTCGCGGTTTTTGCGTTTGAAAAGTCTCGTTGTCTCTTTCCGAATCGTCGCGTATCTTTCTGCGTTGACTTCATCACATTTTTCTAAGTGAATCACTCTGAGGCTTTTACGTTGTTCGACCTTCCCCCTGTACTCATGGTCAAACCAAGGTTTGGACTCAATTGTTTTCTTAAAAATCGAATACCTTTTGGGCTGTTTGTTTGATTACGTTTCTGATGGATGCCCATTTAGGGCGTTTGGCGAGTTTGTTACTGTGTCTATTTACTTTATTTATGTAGCTTAGTTCGCGCGAATTTGTTTAAGTTACGACTTAGCTTGTTATCTAAGTAGACAAAGAGGGGGAGAGAGATTTGGATAAGGAGGATAGATGATAGGGTGAGTAATGGGATAGCGAAGGGTAGGGTGTTGGAATGTGTGCGGGTTCTAAGAGGTAGGTGGTGAATGGGGCACGGTCAGGAGGGGAAAGAGAGGAGACGAGGTTTGAGATCAGTAGAGGTAAAATTGAAATCGAAGGAGGTAGGATAAGAGTTTGCCCACCGCAGCATTTGCGAAATGGGTTCATTAGAGCCACAAGAAGTGTGGTGGGTGGGCAAATAGAAGAGACGAGGGTTTCGCTGGTTACGAGAGTTAGTGTGGAATGTTATGGAGGAAAGCATGTTTGGGCAGTTGATTGGGCCTGAGAGGAGATGGTGGATGAAAAGGATATCGGCATGAATCCTGTGCCTTCCAAGTGTGTTGAGGTTTATCAGATGGAGACGGCTTGTGTATAGGGGGAGAGTCCGAGGATTTTCCTAGTTCAGTCCACGGAGGGTAAAACGCAGAAAACGACGTTACACGTTTTCGATCCTGCGAATATGTGACGAGGAGTGGGGAGACCAGACCTGACTGGCGTATTCTAGAAGGGGGCGGACGAAGGCTATGTAGAGTGAACGGGAAACTTAGGGACTAGAGAGTTCTTTCGGGCAGCGTTTCACAAATTCAAGGGCAGAGTTGGCCTTAAGGATAATGTCATCAAAATGTAGGATGAAGTTAAGTTCCCTGTCACATAAGATCCCAAGGTCATGTATCGAAGGTACAAATGGTATATGCTGGTTTCGAAGGAAATAGGAACGTGGCGGGGAAGGGGGACGTTTACGGGAGAACGTAATAGAGTGACATTTGACAACGTTGAGTTCGAGGCAGTTGTTAAGGCACCTAGTTGAGAAGGTGTCGAGATCCAATTGAAAAAGTGAGGAGTCGAGAGGAAAGAGGATGGTTTTGTAGAGTTTAGTGTCGTCCGCGTAGAGAGAGATGGATGAGTATTTGATATTGGAGTCTATGTCGTTAATGGGAAGGATAAATAGGAGGGGTCCCAAATGACTGCCCTGAGGGACCTCTGACGTGGGAAGAAAAGAATTGGAAAGGAAAGATCTGAATCTGGAAGATAACCACTTACCCAAGGGAGGACAGCTTAAAAAGGATAGGATTATGGGACATTCTGTTAAAGGCCTTGCTGAAATCGGTTGTGATTACATTGACTTCGTTGCCATTCTGTAAAGCACGGAGAGTATGAGAACTCAACTAGATTGGTAGTGGTCGACCTCCCCGAAAGGAAACCATGCTGGTGAGATGATGGATTTACAACGGAATGATAACGCGTTGTAAAGAATCCCTTCGAACAGTTTAGGTATATGAGACAGTTTGGCGATGTGACGGTAGTTGCTTATATCGTTTTTAGGTCCCTTTTTATGTAAGGGGGTGACATAGGAGGATTTCCAAATACTAGGAAAGACACCTTGTGTAAGGGATAGATTGAATATCTTTGATAGCGGGAGAGAAAGAGAAGAAGAACATTTTTTTAAAAGGACAGCCGGAAGTCCATCAGGTACAGGGCTGAACTCGTCTTTAAGTAAGTTTAATTTTTCCTCAACTAGGTGATGCTGAATAATTTGCGAGATGAAGGGGCCAAGGGAGAATTCAGGCAGGTCTTGGAAGTAAGACGGGTTAGGCTCGAAAGAGATGTCCGTGACGGATTTTTTGAAGAAAGACGCGAATAGATTGGCAATAGTTTGGGGGTCGGTTGAAGTAATCGTCTCATAGGAAAGGGAGTTAGGATAGGCGCCGGATCCATTTGTAATTTATAAAGCGGAAAGAAGAGTTGGGGTCGTCGATCAAGTTGGATTATGTTTTTGTGAGATAATTGTACTAGAGGGAACTATAAAGTTCGGTTAATTTATAAAAGGAATAGTTGGAGTAGTCTAGGAGAGAACGCGTTCTTAGGAAAATGTTCCACAAGTTATTTCTCTTGTTCCGAAGAGTGCGGAGTGTGCGGTTGTACCATGGGGGCAATAAAACTGATGACCTGTGTCGAGAATAGGGGACATATAGGGCGATGGCGTAGTATATCTCCTTATAGAGAGTGGGAGTAGCTTCTTCTACCCCCAGATGATCAAAGCGAAATGCGATTTTGCTAAGATGCTCATTTAGAAGGCGAAAGTTAGCTTTGTGGAAGTTGTAGGAAAAGCTGTCATGAGGTAGAGAGGGCTGGGCTATGTGATCACGATATATTGATAAGAGGAGCGGGGGGGTCGTAATTGCCAATGGTAGAGAGGACCTGTGGACTACGTGCAACTGAGGAATTGTGGGGGTCCGTTGTAAACACACTTCTTCTATCCCCAGATGATTAAAGCGAAATGCGATTTTGCTAAGATGCTCATTTAGAAGGCGAAAGTTAGCTTTGTGGAAGTTATAGGAAAAGCTGTTATGAGGTAGAGAGGGCTGGGCTACGTGATCACGATATATTGATAAGAGAAGCGGGGGGTCGTACTTGTCAATGGATTGTGGGGGTCCGTTGTAAACACTAGGTCCACTTGTTTCTCCATATGATTTGGGACATTGCTTATTTGACGAAGGCATGACTCGGTGAGACCGTTTATAAAAATACGTTCCTTGGAACTTGTGTGGTTTGAGAAGTAAAAGGATTGATCGTCTACCAATGTCCGTTGGAGAAGGGGGAGGCTCAAATCGCCAAGAACGACGATTTGGGACATTGCTTATTTGACGGGGGCGTGAGTTGGTGAGACCGTTTATAAAAATACGTTCTTTGGAATTTCTGGAGTTTGAGAAGTAAAAGGATTAATCATCTGCCAATGTCCATTGGAAAATTGGCTGATTAGGGTAAAAAAGACTTTCCATTATTGGGGTAGCTCATTTTCATGTGAATATATTGACGAAAAGCCGAGAGATCTCTTGACACTTTATTTGGGAGAATATTGAAATTCTTGTGGAATTTAATAAACAAGTTGCGAAGGCTAGGAAAGTCGGTAGGAAGACCTTCCTGCTGAATGGAAACCATGACGCTGGTTTTCGTTTTACCTTCATAACAGACAGAATCAGATTTGTCATGAAGGTATGACAGATAGAGGCAGACATTCTCGTAGGTCATTTTGTTTCTAAATTTAGACCAGGCATATCTATTATCAAATGATGGCTTGCTGTGTGAGTTTGACTGTTGGGGGTAAGAGCGGATTAATTAAAGGTCTGAGGGAAGGATGAGTTAGGCGGGAGCGAGGTCTGGTTGTGGGATGGGGTGGTGCGAGAATCGGCCTCGAGTTGGGTACTGGGGAAGAGTTGGGCGAGTTTTGGGGGGGGGGGGGGGGGGGGGGGGGGTCCCTTTAACCCACTGTTGATATATCGCTGCGTTTACTGAAATCAGTAAACAACTGCGACTAGTTAGCATTCTCATCTTTGTTCTTTATATTAAAGAACGGCATGGTTTTGGATGAAGATGTCTTGTTGTTATTGCCTTGTTGGTGATGGCGCGAGTTAAGTAATCTTGCTTGTATTGAAAAAAAAACATTTTATTTAAATTAAACTTAAATGTAAGATTACATTAATTGAGATATTCATTCGATGGTTCTCCTGCGAACTCCGTTGAAATTCCATCTGCTCACTGTAGGTTGTGAAGTTGCTTTTATATTACTCTGCTGCTGTGTGGATGAAGTAATCTTCTGGCTGTGTGTTTTGTTCTGCAACTGATGATTATTCTTATCTTGTGAGTGATTGGGTGATTCATCTTTCATCATCATCGGCACTACAACCAGGAACCTGTCTTGATATTATTTAGCAAGTCCTGAGGCTTGTTAAATTTTCCATAATGATTTGCTTTTTCTGGGCAAGGTCATTAGTCTTGCGCCAGATTCATCTTTAGGGTATCAGTAAATGATAAGTGTTTGGGTGATTCATCTTTTAGCTTCATTGAAACCGCATAATTCAATAGTACCCAATCGAGAGCTCGGACCACAACAAAACCACTCTGGTTCATCGCTTTTATTATTCGAGGTACTACCACTTGTATTCTTATTGTTGCACTGTTCGGATTATTCCGTGACCTTGCCGATTGCATTAATGAAACAGCATTACCCGAACTATGATTCTGATTTTCATCGAGTTCGTATTTTCTAAAATTACGTTTATTGCTGTTGTAGCTAGGGTTGTCTCTAGCATAATAAAAATCGGGAGTATTGTCCCTATGAGTGTCGTCTTTCTCGGAGATGTAATCCCAATTATGAAGATCCAGATTTTGTAATCGGCCACTGCCAATACGACGATGCGAATGGTGTGTATCACTACATTTACGAAGATCCTGTGGTTCATAGTAACTGTGGCCGTTGCTGCCATTTAAAACAGTGGCCCTACGGTTGATAAATGCTGGCAATAAATCATTAGATGAACTTGAATAACGGTAGTGCTTGTGTTTATGTCCATTGCCATTGAACCCGTTGGCTAGGCCATTTTCCGATTTAAGAAAATTTAAGTATCTTAATTCTTCCAAGAATTGTGGTTTAGTGTTTTATACCATCTCACCTCGAATTGCTGGTAAATTTGAACGTGAATACGTTTTGATGATGGTGGCAGAAAGATCAACATTTTGATCTATTAAATTTCCGAACATGTGAAATTGATTCCACTCTTCGAATTTACCGAGAAATGCCTTTGTATTAATTCGTAGGAGACGAATATCGGACAGAGCGGATTTTGTGATATTTAGTCGCGATTAACCAACATTGCCATTGTTCTCGTGTGGGAATTGATCAATGTCGTCGTTAATCATACCACTGAATTGAAACAAAAAATTCGTTTGATTCTGGTATATATCTCATCCGTGAGATATTTGTCTTATAGTGGATCCGCCGCACTCTTCACTATAGTGGCGTGTAGACCCTTAACCGATCTGAACAATTCATCTACGTCCGCCAAACACGTATTCACATAACCCTTTGATATCCGGGTTGCTTCTGATATTCGTTGAAGTCGGATGCGATTTCTTCGAGAAAACGCTCTCCTCGTTCCAACCTTCTCCAAAGTTTCGACATGATTGGAGAAATAGATGTTAGTCTTATTTTTGTGTAATTGAGTTAATTTTATTGTAAATATTTTGTTTTAGTTTTAATTAGATTGTAAATATTTCAATTGTTTTTGTACTTAGCTTTGTGTTGACGATGTCCGTTGCTGACTGTTGATGCCCGCTCCTTGTGTCCGTTGACGAGGCCCGCTGATGACGGAGATTTGGATAGTTGTCCAAAAATTTGTTTGTTGAAGATGTCCCTGGATAGTTGTCCGGAAAGTGTTATTTGGCCTGATTATATCGATCGTATCCGGCTCTTGGATAGGTGTCCGTCTGATTATATCGAAATTCGACTCTTGGATAGGTGTCCGTCTGATTATCTCGAAAACCGGCTCTTGGATTGGTGTCCGCCTTATTATCTCGATATCCGGCTCGAAGGACCATGTACTAATCACTTCACTTACTAGTAATAATTATTCACTGGCCAATGTGGTACTTATAACAGTTTATATTTCACTCGAATTGCTTTTTATAATATACAATTAATGGAACAAATGACTTGTTTCCGTGAAAATTCAACGACGAATGAAAATTAATCCGACGTCTGTTCTCTTTTTATCAATCAATGTCAGAGAGATACGACGCCTTCTGAGGATGCTGACAATTGTTGATTGCACTTGGAGTGAGTTCACATTCGCCTTCGTGTGCATTTATTCTTTGTTTTATTTTGTATATTTTTCTTTTTATTAAATTATGTTGGGCATTTTTACTTGTCTTCAACTAATGACAGATGGACGCCCTCCTTGTCAATTTTTACGAACGATACCAACAATTGTATAGGGTTATACAATAGGGACTTGACAACTTTGAATTTAATTTGTGAACGCACCCTTTCACTAATCATCGAACTGTCACTGTCAATTTATTCAGTAAACCCAACATTTTCATCATGGTTAAGTACACGAACGAACAACGTCTGCAAATTATAAAAATTTACTACCGCATAAAAGTTGTCAAGTCGCTATTGGAAAACCCATTATATTAAATTTGACTGCTTCAAGACAGAAAAACTACAACTGTGGCAGAAACACTCCTGCAAGCGGGTACAATTAAAAATAGGTAGGTTGTCTGCCGTGTCGGAGGACGAACCCCACTGATGACATGCTTTAAATGCTTGGAGTTCAGACATATGGCCAAGCCACGAGGGTAGGTCAGTAAGTCCTTACAGACGCCTACGATGGCGCTCGTAGCATCGCTAATGGTCTGTTTTTAGTAAGCATTCCTCACTAGATATCTGTCAGTTTTCAATTTGTTTCATGTTTCAATTTTGCATGATGAATTGGGTATGAAAAAAATATCTGCGAGGGTGCCGCATTTGCACTCAGCTGGGAACTTTTGGAGCACATGTGTCGCAACCCAGATGAGTTTCTGCGCAGATTAGTAACTGTGGATGAAACATGGATACACCACTAAATTCCCGAGATGAAAGAACAGCCAAAACAGCAGATTGTTAAAGGCTAACGGGCTCCAAAGAAGGCAAAGAGGGTGAAATCAGTTGGAAAGGTTATGGCTACTGTGTTTTGGGATCCACGTGTATTATCTTCATTGACTATTTGGAAAAAAGACAGACGATAACTGGCCAGTATTATGCGTCATTTTTAGACCAGCTAAATGGGAAAATAGGGCTCCTCGATAGTATAGTGGTTAGTATACCCGCCTGTCATGCGGGAGATCGGGGTTCGATTCCCCGTCGGGGAGCCTCTGGCGCAAGACTAATGACCTTGCCCAGAAAAAACAAATCATTATGGAAAATTTAACAAGCCTCAGGACTTGCTAAATAAGGCCAAGACCGGTTCCCGATTGTAGTGCCGATGATGATGATGATGAAATAGGAAAATAAAAGAAAATCGTTCTCATTAGAAATAAAGACAGCTCCCAACTCTGCCGGCAGTGCGGAACATCTGGCTATGTCGCAAGAGGCTGGTTCAACGAGGTGAGATGCATCATCTGGAGGGAAACAAACCATCCGGCTGTCACTAAGAGCTGCCCGGTTCTACAGAGAGGCTTAGACCAAAAATCACGATCAAGATTATACAAATCAGTTTAAACCATTGTAAGACCGTCCAGGATATCCTGACAAAAATTGCCACGGAGTAGAAAGCTGACGTGGTACTGGTCAGCCAAACTAATAACGCTCTTAATAGCAACATATGGATCTGTTGCACGATGCAACTAGTGATGATGAGGGTGCTTTATATAATAATAACGTGTTTTAAATAACTATCTACCCTCTAAACTCGAGATGTTAGCTGTTGTCACAACCGAATAGCTCATTTTCGATTACGTTGAGCTGTGACCCAATGGGGTGAATTCAAGAGAACAGTACACCAGTACTACTCTTGATAGGAAATAGCAGGAAAAAGCCCTGGAGAGAAGAGAAGCGACTATAACGTGGGACTAGAACAACTGAGATTAGCGGCGATGGTTGAACGGCGATATAAAGGGGGAAAAAAGACGACGTAAGAACGGCTGACGAAGTAAAATAATCGGCATTTAACCAATCACCGAAAATTATTATGAAATATAATATACACATACATTTGACGCAAGGCTAATAACCTTTGCCCAGAAAAACTAATTATTATGGAAAATTTAACAAGCCTCATACTTGTTAAATAGGGCCAAGGCTGTATCCCGGTTGTAGTGCCGATGATGATGATGATAATATACACATCTGAAGGAAGATATAGAAATTAGGAAGAAACTAAAGGTAAATCAAGGAAAGTGTGAGATTCAACACGATACACGAACCAAGGAGAATAACTGGATTAATGAGAATCAATAGATATGCGAAATTGAAAAAAGATAAAAGATAAAAAAGAAAACACACGAATCTGAATAAATAAACTGAATTAACCAACACCATACCACCAGTCTTTGTATTCTTGTTGATCTTCGATTCACTACCAGCACAGCATTAGAATTAACAGTTGGACCAAAGCTGGATATCTGGATCTTAACTTCAACACACACTGGGAGACCGGCAACACTCATCGCCGCAGATACCAGGTCACAGAATCACAGTAAGTCAGTAGCATATAAGTATAGTACATTGGTTAGTGGATTACATGTGGCACAGAAGAATAAATCTAATGGTGATTGATCTAAGGTCTGGTGTATCTAGGACGAAGAAGTGAAACGTGATCCGTGCAGTGGGATATTCGTCTTAAAAATCAATTCTCGGTTAATTATCATTGTCCGTGAAGTAGCGCTGTGGCATATTATCGGCTTGCTATAGAGTTCTGAACCAAGTTATACAGTCCACAAGCAACACGCCACATCACAGTATCTCAGCAGGATCAGTGAAGAACCAGACAAGCAGCCATATGTATGTTCAAGACATGGCTTTCAAAACCCGCCCTGTGAGTAGGGCGTGAGAATATACTCACAGCAAGGCCGGCTTGTCGTAAGAGGCGACTAAAGGCCGAGTGGTAGGTCCAACGCTCTGTCGCCCGGTGAAATACCACCCCATCAAGGTATAGGCTCCGTGAAATGGTCGGGAGAAATCCCTGACCATCTATCGGAGCTTGGCTGATGGAACGGTTCGAGAAAAGGTTGGTTTAGGTGGTAGTCGGTCTCAAGCTGTGATACCACCCCGTCATGTTGTACATTCCGCGATATAGTCGCGAGAAATCTTCGAAATCTTTCGGATGTATGGCTGATGGCCCGGACTAATACAGAGATAAGTCATGATGGTACTATAGCGTTTGGAATGATAGTGAAGAACGTGTGATTCGAACTGACGCTATGACAGTTAGAACCACCAAAAATTGAACCAAAGCACAACCCATCAGGCCACCGCCATGTGTACGAATTCGATCTCTAAACTCAAGTACATTCGATTGATGTGGATTTGTTATGTTATCGCTATGGTATACGGCTCTGATGCATTTTCTTATTCGATTTTCGTTCGGTGTTCTTCACTATTTGCTTGTGTGTTGTGTGTCTATCTGTTAGAAGCGCCACACTACTCCCCCCTCAGTAACTTTGTTATGATCAGCTTCGTGTGCGAACGACGGGGCGAGGAACGAGCGTGTGCCGGTGCTCTATGCGGAAGTCGTGATGGTGTCGTGAAGAACTGTTTTACTACGGGAGTGTGATCTCTGTGATCACGTCGTAGTCACCAATTATAGCGTTTGGGATGATAGTGAAGAACGTGTGATTCGAATTGACGCTATGACAGTTAGAATCACCAAAAATTTAACCAAAGCGCAACCCACCAGGCTACTGGCCGTGTTTAGAATTCGATTTTTAAACACAAGTATATTGCACTAATGTGAATTTGTTATTTTATCGCTATGGTATACGGCTCTGATGCATTTTCTTATTTGATTTTCGTTCGGTGTTCTTCACTATTTGCTTGTGTATTGTGTGTGTATCTGTTAGAAACTCCACAGTACCTTCTGAGATAAAGAATTCCGGAGGTAAACTAGTTTTCCATCCGGATCTCCGAGGGAGACTAGAAAAGTGTGTGCTGTGTGCACACAGGTCACGTCGGGGTCACCAATTATAGCGTTAAGCAAAGTTGGTGAAGAAGGGGAATTGAACACACGATGGAACGGGTGAGAAGTGAAGTATTCAAGCATCAGGCTACTGGCCGCGTGTACGACTTCGATTTCTAAACTCAAGTACACTCAACTGAAGAATTGTTATGTTATCGCTATGGTATACGGCTGGTGCATTTTCTTATTCGATTTTCTTTCGGTGTTCTTCACTATTTGCTTGTATATTGTGTGTGCATCCGTTAGAAACGGCACAGCTTGTCGAGATGTTCGCTGTTACCCGCAGTTTGCCTCAACTCGTGGAGAATCCTACGCGAGTGCCGGATGCGCGAGGTGATTATGCGAACACCCTGGATCTGTTTATAACATCCAAGCCGACCATTTATACCGTGGAGATTGCTGCGCCACTGGGAAACTCATCACCGCTTGGTATGGGTCGCGCAACCACTTGCATTTCAAACGAATAACTGATCTAAGCAGCCTCGCCATGTATGGAGGTATAGCACTGTGGGTATTTTCCTGGGCATCAGCACGGACGCAGGTTGAGCGAAAACACCACTAATAGTTCACTGAAGATAATTCCTCCAAACACTGTTCTCCACACGAAGCAAAAAATAAAAGTCACTTTGCGGTTTTTTGTTCAGTAGTTCTCTTTATTTTGACTGATGTCAATTGTTCACAACACTTAAATTGGCGTTACTGAAGGTAATCTTGCTAAGGTACTTATTCCGATGATTACCTGTCACGGGTTCAGATCACCAATTATCGTTAATTTGCAAATACCGAATGTTACAACAAGACTGTAATTAATTTGTTCTTTCTTGGTTCGGATTCGGATCACGATTTATTCACCAATTCTAAATCACCGGATATAATACTAAAAGCGACAAGAATCTATTCACTAGCAACCGCACTTCGACGTTGACTGTTACTTCCGTACAGCTTAGTAGCTAAAATCTGACTCGCCGATGCAATCCATATCCGTCAGATTCATCGGTGGTGTATTATATCGGTGTGGGAGGATTCTATATGTGTCCGTATAGGACAAGTACGATGCCCTTCAGCCTGCATATCGGCAACGACGAAAATGCACCTGAATAAACATGGGCTGGTGTAATGAATTGCAGGCATTATTGAGATACGCGATAGCGAAGATGGCCGAAGGAAGAAATAGGTTTCTGTGTCCTAAATAAACAGAAACGATATTTCAAGGTTCAAACGATGCGATGCACATTTTTTTCAATTCAATTTTTATTTAGTAGATAATTACATTTATGGTATATTTTACAACTAGTACTTAAGAGATTTAGGATAGCAATTCCTTTACAACTATAAACTTAAATCTATATAACGACAATAGCACAATTTTAATGAATAACAAATAATAAATTAAGGGAAAACTACAATAAAAAACCCTTATTTGAATCTTAAGACTAATATTGCACGAGCTTCCGGTTATTTTATGTAGTAATGACCTCGATATAATTTTCATAGACAGAGTACATATGTAGTGACTTAGGATAACGCAAGACGGGAAACGAGAACATTGTCAGAAAAAGAACAATTGTCGAAGAAGTTTCGATTGATTTTGTCAATAAGGAACTCTACCGGTTTAACGTTGGCGTTTTCATGTAGTTCATGTGTCGAGTAATGCCATGGCAAATTCAGCAACATTTTCAATATTTTATTTTGACACCTTTGCAATTTTATTTTGTGTGTGCGAGCACAATTACACCATACAGGCGCCCCGTACAGGAGTATAGCTTGAAAAATGGTTTTAAATATTATAATTTTATTTTCGATGCTTAGCTTTGATTTTCTACACACTAATGGATACATAACTCTTACGACTTTGTTTATTTTGTCAATTGTGGTAGTGATGTGTTTTTGAAAGATGAGTTTTTTATCTAGAATAATACCTAGATATCTACAGTCTTCGGACCAATCAATATCAACTGCACACATACTGAGTTTAGTGCCATTTGGTAGGTAACAGTGTTTCCTACATCTCGAAAACCAGACAGCTTGTGTTTTATTACCATTTATTTTTATTTTCCATTTCCTGTAATATACTGCTAGCTTGTCAAGAGCTGCTTGCAAGGAGTTGTAGACATTAGTGAATAAGGCACCCGAAGAGAAAATGGCCGTATCATCGGCAAACATAGCTACCTGAATGTTTTCACCTAGACATGGTAAATCTGCGACAAACAATGTAAATAATATGGGACCAAGGACCGAGCCCTGGGGTACACCATAGTGGATTTGGTGAGTAGAGGATATGTCGGTTCCTAAACTCACAACATATTTTCTCGAACGAAGAAAGCTCTGGATAATTTTGATAAGCGGTATTGGCAGCTTAAGTTTTAGTAGCTTATAAATCAAGGCATCGTGCCATACCGTATCAAAAGCTTTTTCGATGTCTAGAAGAACTAGTCCCGTTGACTCCTTGTCGATGAATTTACCAGCTATGTGGTTTTTAATGCGCAAGACTTGGTGGATTGTGCTGTGACCACTACGGAAACCGAACTGAAAGTTTGGTAAGATGTTATTGTCTTCCACAAAACGATCAATCCTTTCCTTAATGATTTTCTCTAAGAGCTTACTTAGACAGCTAAGTAGACTAATAGGTCTGTAGCTTTCGGGGGTGTTCTTCGGTTTGCCGGGTTTCGGGATAGGTATTACTTTTGCTGTTTTCCAACAGTCCGGAAAATAACAATTCTTAAGACAAGCGTTGAAAATGAACGTTAAATAGTTACTTGCAGCAGGTGGAAGTGCTTTGATTAATTTGTTGTTAATATTATCGAGACCCGCAGCCTTTTTTGATTTCGATTTTTTTATCAATTCTTTAACTTTGCTGATATTAGTTGCGTAAGTACTTTCAGCTGGTGTTTGAGAAAGTACATGGATAGTGTTAGCAACTTCAGCTTCAGTATACGCGTCGCTTAGATGCATAGATATGGAGTGGTTCTTACTAAACGTGTTAGCAAGTAGGTTCGATTTCTCCACTGAAGAAATAAACAACTTGTCGTGAACTTTAAACGGAGGAATACTTGACCCTCTCTTTTTAATAATTTTTGATATTTTCCAGAACGGTTTGCTAGCTTTGTCAAGAGAGGAAAGGTGTTTATTCCAACACTTGTTCCTATATGTTGAGATTTCGTTTTTAATTATATTATTTAAGACTTTAACATTAACTAGAAAACAATCGATTCTATAACGCAGCCATTTTCTTCTTTCAGAGTTTCGTAGCCTAATCAGATGTAAGATATTTTCAGGAAGCGGTGCCTTATCAACTGGAGCAGTGGAACATTTAGGTATCGCAAGATCGGCCGCTCTATTGATAACAGAAACAAAATTGTTACATAGGATATCAATGTGCTCGCTGCAGTTTATAGAATTTAGGCTGGTATCACCTAGAACCAAGTTCGTGTTTATATATGATTTATAACAATTCCAGTTGGCGGCGGAATAGTTGTGGTATAAACTGGTACGATTTACAACTACTGTATGATTCACTGTAAGGCTGATCGGAAGGTGGTCTGAACTTAACGCATTTAGAGTTAATGGCACTGTGCAGTAATTTGGAATATTAGTGATATATAGATCAAGAGTTGAGGGGTTCTTGTTAGCACTCGCTGGGATATAGGTGGGGAGAAGTGGATAAAGTATGGAAAAACTTGGGCTGGATTCAGTAACATCTAGTAAAATGTTACCCCAGCAGTTTGCCCTAAGACAATTCCACGACTGATGTCTGCAGTTTAGATCACCACCAATAATTACCTTGTTTCGAGTGTTGACTCTATACAATTTTTGCAAATCCCGCTTAAAGTAAGTAGATTTCTCTAGGTTTCTATTTCCTCCAGGGAAATAGACCGAAAAAAGACTCACCTTGGAGTTATCACTTAATGTTACATCTATACTAATTTCCTCAATTAACTTAAGGCGCAATGAAGGACGCAAGGAATGTTCTATACATTTTTTCACAACAATGGCGACACCTCCACCACTAGCATGTACCCTGTCTAGGCGATAGCATATGTAATTTTGATGTGAGAAAGAAATGTCTTGTTTGAGCCAGGTTTCTGAAACAAGTGCAATGTCAATATTAAAATTTATCAAGAAACTAAAAAATTCATGCTTTTTGTTTTTGATGCTTCTCGCATTCCAAGTTATGATGTTAAGAGAGTTTCTTAACATGTTTTTTCCGAGTATATGTACTTAATAGCTAATGAAGTAATGACGTTAAATTGGTCAGCTTTGGTTTGACAAGCACTAAGCTTGGTTACAACTTCATTAAGAAGAGAGTTTATCTCGCTAAATGAGAACAGGTTATCATTAGTTAATGTTTCTGACGGATTTTTCTTCGTGTGTGTCGTATCACTATTGGAAGGTTGCTGGGTTTGATGGAGGCCAGAAGCCCAGGTGGATGAAGGAAGTGAAGGTTGACGCACAGTTCGGGGTAGTGGAGGAAAATTATCAATGGATAATCGGTCGGGCACTGTCTGCTGTTTGTCACTTGGAGGCTGTAGGAAGGTTGTATTTCCTGTACCACGTCCGCGTGGGGATAATTTGCGGCGAATGTCTATGTACTGCTTTCGGCTTATGCATTCTGGATCGGTGGATTTATGTGGCCCACTACAATTTGCACACTTGATGACCTCATTTGTTTTGCAGTCGGATGTTTTATGGTTTCCCGAACATATTGCACAGAAGCTATTTATATGACAATGCATCGAGCCGTGACCATAAAGCTGGCAATTGTGACATTGTGTGACCTTACCTGGATTATGTTTTTTAAAGTCCCAGCGAACGATGGTTTTGAACAAGGTGGAGTAGTTCCGTTTTAGTTCGTTTAATTTAACTGTACCGCGTTGAATGTAGACGATGTACAAGTAGTGTTTGTACAGGGCCTTTGTTGACGGATTTAATGTGATGGTTTTAACATCTAGGCACTTAATCCCGAGTGCAATTAACTCATTTTTCACTATATCGTTGCTTATTAAGTCTAGCCCGGATAACACTACCTTTAACGGACGATTTTCCTTACGTGAGTGGGTGAAAAACTCACATTTTAACCGTAAGAGTTCGGTTCTGATTTTATTATATATGTCCATTGTTGGGGCACATATTTTTTGCCCAAGCGAAATGTTTTTGATTAAGTATTTGTCTATCTTAATGTTGCTCAAAATATCACGCACTTGAGCACTAGTTGTTTTTAATACCACAATTGGCGGAACGGTTTCTTTAGGAAGTTCTGCGCACTGTTCGTCATTGGTCGGATCCATTTCAGGAGAGTCTTCCATCAGACTTTGAAGTGGTTGAAAAAAGTTAGTGTTTGAACACATTTTAGATTTTTCGAGAACTTTATTGTTCACTTTTGAAAGTTTATCGGGAGGTGTTTGGCCTCCAATAACGGGGTCGTATCGCAACCGTTTGCGCTTGATTTTATTTAATACACGTGGCCCAGGGGCCATAACTTAACGGTTATAACACTTGTTCAAATTTTTGTATGCGGAAAACGAGGCAAAGAAAACAAGATAATGATAATTAAATTGTGAAAATTATTGTGAAAATAACGGTTGATTAAGATAACTAGCACGAGCAAAACTGTGAGACAAGTTGTCTGTTTGAAAGTCAGCCAGGTACTGCTGTGCGATGCACATTATTTGTGATTTAGGCGATGCTATATGGGAACATCGGCTGTTTACATAATCGCCCCAGACTTATGCCATTGCAGGCAATAGATTTTTTTGTGGCGATAAGCAAACCGAAGGCTTGCTCGCCTATGGTAAAGGCTATGGTGGCTTTTGTTTGCCCTAATTAAATGGAACATGGGTATGATGGTGAGGAATTTGACTTGCAGACGTGCAAGCGTACGTCTCACCCAGGGGAAACACGGACATCGGTTGGTAAGTAGCATAAACACAGTGATGCTACTGTGTGTTTGTTTGTTTTACAGGCCGGAGCATCGTTAGGCATGATCTAGGGTATGATTGTCTAACGTCAATAATATTCGTGCCCAAATCCCATGATCGGTAGATAACCGATAACGGAAATTGTTCGCAAGTGTTGCGAACCTCGGGATTGCGACAATAAATGGTTATGATCCGTAGCAAAACCATCGGCTACAGCTGTGTCAACAATTACGCTGTCGAGCGAGTGTATCTATTATAATTGCTGACGAGCCGAGCCGATGGGGATATGGTATGGTTCATATAATATGAAACGGAAAAATTCAATGTGATGCATGCCTCATCAAGGTTTAACTTTCAGATGAAAGTTATTTGAAAGACAGCTTAAGCTGCTCGAATGCAGGTAAGTTATTGGTTTATGGAGTGGGGGAAAAGCAAGTTGATTTAAAGAAATGGATGGTTATTTGGGAAGGCTTTAACAGAACTACTAACTGGGACGATTCGCGGGATTTTTTCGCATTCTTTCTGTGGTCAGAGGTGTGCTTTAGAGACCCCGATGTTAATGCATGCGCAGAGTCGCACAGAGATTATTCTTCTCAGGATGGAGATCTACATTCAAACGAAGTCCATCTGATAAGCCTTGGTTTGTTAAAAATTGCGATCAGATTACAGCGGCAAAAAACAGACCTTTTGAACAATGGCGCTCCAATCCCACCGAGGTTAACAGAATGAATTTTGTTAGAATGAGAAACGCGTGTAACTAACGATTGATACAGTGAAGAAGGCCTACAACGACAGAGTGACCAACGAACTCATTGAGTGCGCAACTGGTTTGCGTCCCTTGTGGTCAATGGCAATGACTGTCAGCAGTAACTTCGCTTCCTCCTCTTTTACCCCGTTAGTAACGGCCAGCGGGACACTGATTCACAAATTCAAAAGCTAATATGTTCGGGAATTTATTTTCCGCGAATTCAAACCTCGACGCCCGTCTTTTGGAGCCACATATGATCGCGCCGGCACATATGGGGGCAAGAGGAGATGCCGGAAGATTGGGGTAGCGGAATAATTTGCCCCATACATAAGATGGGAGAAATCACAGTGTGCAGCAACTATAGGGGTATAACATTGCTGAGTACCGCCTATAAGATACTCTCCTCAATCCTACAAGATCAGATAGCCCCATATGCTAAAGTCATCATTGGTCAATATCAGTATGGCTTCATCCTAGGCAAATCAGCGATTGATCAGATATTCACCCTTAGGCAGGCGATGGAAAAAGGTCTGGAATTTAATATCCCATTATATCATCTATTTATAGATTTTAAGGCCGCCTACAACAGCATAGACAGGGTAGAACTATATAATGCCATGAGAGAGTTCGGCATTCCAAATAAATTGATACGACTTTGTAAGTTGACCATGACCAACTTAACTAGCCAAGTAAAAATAGTGGGAGTGTTACGGACCCACCTCGCGTCCAGGTCCCCCCTAACATCCACTAATCCCCTTTCGTTGGTTTCCACTCTCTATCTCTAAAAGGAGAACAACTCACTAAGTAGCTAATTTGCATAAACTACTTTGTGCAAATTCTACTTGGTAGAGAAAATAATAAAAAAACGGCGCCAGCAACTGCAGCGACCGCTCAACGGTCGCACAAGCTTATCCCAAGTAAGTCCCTTAACTTACCTTTTAAACATATTTAATTATATTCAATATATATTATCACCATATTACAATAAATTGTTGTTAATTTAATATAACAGGAGTGCTGTCCAAACCAATAAACATCTTTAATGGACTCCGACGAGGGGATGGTCTGGCCTGTTTCCTCTTCAACCTGGCGTTGGAGAAAGCAATCCGTGACTCTCGCGTTCGAGAGGAAGGTCTTAAGCAGAATTGTTGACCCCGTATGTGAGAGGAGGATTCCGGAGACGCTACAACCATGAGTTGTACGCAATCTACCTTGAAGCTAATGTTGTAGGAAAAATCAAGCTCGGTAGACTCCGGTGGGCGAGACACCTAGCTCGAATGAGGGAAGAGGAGCCTGCCCGGAAAGTCCTTTGTGGCAGGATGTATGGAAGGAGACAGCGCGGCAGACCTTGTCTGCGATGGGGGGATGGCGTAGACCAGGACGCCCAGAGCATGAGAGTGCCAAACTGGATGACATCGGCTCGAAATCGGGACAGGTGGAGATTTGTTAAATAAGGCCAAAACCGGATTCCGTTTGTACTGCCGATGATGATGTACGTATGTAAGTTCAAGTAATGCCTCGTTTGTTTTGGCTGTTGGGCAATCAATTCAAAACATTTTCCACTGAAAAAAGCGATTAAACATACGTAGTCCTGGAGCCTTGTAGATTTTAGCTCATACTAGCTAATAACTTCCCAGATGTAGTAAGAATATTGTGTTGCGAATCAGGTTCAAGTGATGGCTCGTCTGGGCATAAATTCATATACTTTCATCTAGTCCTGAGACCTTGTAGATTTTCACAAACTATTAACCTCGTAGTTCGACTGACTTCAATGACTGGGTAAGGTAAGGAGATTGTGTCGAGATACGAGACTGGCTGTACATCGTATGCATGTGGCGTTTCTAGCAGATACACACGACCAATAGTGAAGAACAACACCACCAAAAGCACAGCCTTTAAAGCCGTATACCATAGCAATAATATACCATTTCCACATCAGTCGAATGTGTTTGAGATTAGTAATCGAATTCGTACACGCGGCACTGGCCGGATGCGTTGAGCTTTGGTTCTATCTTTTAGTGATTCTAACCGTGGTAGCGTCAGTTCGAATCACACGTTCTTCACTATCGTCGCAAACGCTATATGTACAACTAATGATTGTCTATTTCGGAGACTGGGCAGCAAATGGACTAGAAGTTTCTTTAAAATTGTGACAAACTAGGACCTTACTGTAGCCTACTTTACTTTTGTTTTTCTAAGTTCCCCTTTGGGGCGCTATACTTTGTGGGTGGAATATTATTTTGCTCATTACCGATTTATTGCTATTTAGCTTTTTAAACACGATTTTGATATTCCCCTGTGAAGATTCGAACAGGTACAACCACCAAAACACACGATACGCAAACTATGGTGAATTATATATCTCCAACAGAATATCGTCAGAGTAATTACAGTAACAACTTTCCCACTGCTTAAATACTACTTGAGAAAAACGCGTTGTAGTTTGCGAACGTGGTCTAATATGTTGAGGTTCTAACTTTTGCTGCAATACCACCATAAAAGCGTTGGTTCGAATCGCATTTTTCCCTTCCATCGCAAATTGCTATAATCCCAAATCTGCTGCTCGGGTACATAAATTGAGACCTGAAAGCCACGAACTTGTTTTTCTGGACCGCTTTCCACAAGTTTTCTCTGCTGTTTGTTAATGGTGTCTTCAATCGTAGCAATGTTCGTAACCAAATCGGATAACTTGCGTTAAAGTCAAATGAATGCCTGACTGCTGGTTGATGCAACTACCTAAGAGATGGCGCCTCAATAATACGTAGTTTGGTGGGTGTCCTTTCTGAGGTAGTAATTTCGGCGGTGGTGCTTTTTGAGCTACTGCCAACGCCCTACGCTTAAGCTATTCAAGAAGAGCTTATATTAGATATAAGTAAAGAGTAATTATATTTTTCTGTTGGTTTTCAAAATAATATTTCTTTTTTTATTTATAGATTATATACTCACTTTGTTATTGTTCCTTTACTCTTGTCTCATTTCTATAAATTTCGACCGTGGAACACTTCCCATTTAGAACGATTTCCGTCAGGCACCTGTACGACTGGCTGTTTTTAAATTCATAAAAAATATTTAAAAAATATTGTTTTTGCTTTATACTTTATACTTACTTACATAATAAGGATCTAGAAACGAATTTCCTTCAAAGTTTTTCCTCGAAAACGTTGTTAATTTTTGGTTCGGTTTTGACGCTTTAGGAGGGTTTAATCCTTTAACATTTTACACCTAGATGTGGGCGTGATATCGCTGACGGCGAGGTGCGTGCCGCACTTCCTTACGATCGGTTAAAAAATAGATCTCGTACGCACGCCGAAACAATGTTTGAATATTTTTAAGCGCAGTCCTAGAGAATTTTTATCAATATATGTGACAGTTGACAAAACTCAAATCAAAAACCGATCAACACAATAAACTGATCAAAAAATAACCTGTTCGTTCATCTGGAAAGGCGATGAACACTTTTTTGGTGTACTCTAATAAATAAAATAAAAAGACGGTCTAGAAAGTATTATGCAGGACTATTAGACCAATTCAACATCGTGATGATGGAAGAGCGACCCCATTTTTTAATAAAACTTTATACTACATCTCAAACAATCATCTACGAGGTATGTTCGAAAAATAATGAGATTGACAACAGTGCATGGACGGAAGACATTGTCGTGGCCTCCTTCGCACGACAAGTAGGTTGAATCATGCCATTGACTCATGTTACACATAACATAGAGCATCCTCAGTGTTTAAGTGAATCGAAGTCCAAGTGTGAGAAATCAAAAGAAAGGAAAAGTCACTTTTATAAAGGATTCGTATTTAGAAACTCAGTCGAGGTAAAAATTAATAAAAAAGGGAAAACAACTGGAGTCGTTCAAAAGTTATATTAAGTTAATTAATCTATGACGAATTATTTTAAGAATCTTTAAAAAAGTGCTAATAACAGAAAACGATGCCCGAAGAAAATAAAAAACAATAATCCAATTCATGGTTGAAGTAATTAAGAAAGAAGGAGAATGAAAAATAAAATATAATGGAAATAAATTAATGAAAATGAAAAGATTAAATTCAATAAACGAAAAGAAACAGAAACTTAAGATAAAGAAACAATATAACTCATTTATATCCTTTAATATTATGAAAAAGTTTTCTCCGGGCGACAAAAAATTTTAACGTTCTGACGGGGCTTGGAAATATAGCGCCGGGCGCCATAAAAAAATAGTTGCCGTGTATTAGGGTTGCATATATACATACCATATATGAGATAATGATAAAAAAGACTCGTAATGATAAAAAAGACATTACATCAAGCTATCCAGGAGTGAATTCTTACCAATTGGTAAAGAAATGAAACAGTTGTCGTAGGAAAATGGATATACGAAATTTTACCAAATATCAAAGAATAGACGAAGAAGCTACACATAGAAGGTATATTTTCACATGTTCCAGGGCCTGATAGGATACGGGGGTGTGGTGACTCTAACAGATACACACACAATTCACAGGCAAAATAGTGAAGAGCACCGAACGAAAAATCGAATAAGAAAATACATCAGAGCCGTATACCAAGCGATAACATAACAATTCACATCAGTGGAGTATAGTCGAGTTTAAAAATCAAATTCAAAACACGGCCAGTAGCCTGATGGGTAAGGCTTAGGTACAATTTTTGGTGATTCAAACTGTTATAGCGTCAGTTCGAATCACACGTTCTTCTTCACTATTATTTCAAACGCTATAGGTGCTTTGGACAATATCTGGACAAATCGAAACACAAGGAAGAGGCAAACTGTCCGTCAGGCAAGAGATGTGTAGAAAACGTGTATTAGTTTCAGGAGATTCCATCAGGAACGCCGTGTGCTCGTAGAGCAAATCAATTGGGCAGAAGATGCGACCAATACAAGTGTGTTACTGTTAAGTTCAAATAACGGAAAGGAATTCATAAGTACATGGAACATTATGCAGGGGACAAAGTACATATGTCAACCTTCCCCGCGGAATAAATGTCGAGACGCGATGCCTTGGGTAACAAGCGGGAATGTGCTTGGCGATTTAGTCCGTGTCCACTGTCGTGTAAGCAAAAAAAAAAGAGAAAATCAAGTATGGAAGTGCACTCAGGCAACTTGTATTATCAAAAGATTACCAGTGTTATAAAAATTGTTTGCACTGCACTATCAGAGAGATAGAAAACACAAACACACAGAGAGATAAGCACCCAAGTAGTTAAATAAAACATACGTGTCTGTTCTTAATTTAAAGTCACTTTATTTACCTAATGAAATTTGTTTTTAACCCTTTTAAATTGGGTACACCGAATGATCGTCACAGCGAACACAATCAATTTATTCTTACAAATGCGGTTTTTGGGTTTTGATTTGAATTCAATTCACAAAGTTAAGTTTGTCCAAAACAGTCTTCTTTATGTTTGGGTGAAACGAGAAACACAGCACTGACACTGAATTGGATTTTGCACACGTATCCAGAAGATTCGAATTATTATTTCACCTTTGCGGACACTGTGGTTGTATATAGAATATCTACCGGGGAGATAGAATTTTTCCGTGGAAGGAACTCGACGAAGTCGCACGGTAAGCGCAAAAAACCAGTGTTCCTTTTCTTAACCACCGTCAAAAGGTTACTTGCAGCGACTTTATCTTCCGTCTTCGATGACGAGTAATAATTACTTTTTTTTTATTGACCGATCGTACTGACGGTTGCGCACAGACTCTCCGATAGAATCTCCAAAACCGGACGACGTTCATACACATCATCATCACCGGCACTACAAACGGGAACCGGTCTTGGCCTTATTTAGCAAGTCCTGAGGCTTGTTAAATTTTCCATAATGATTTGTTTTTTTTTTTTTTTTTTCGGGCAAGGTCATTAGTCTTGCGCCAGAGGCTCCCCGACGGGGAATCGAACCCCGGTCTCCCACGTGACAGGCGGGTATACTAACCACTATACTATCGAGGAGCGACGTTCATACACACACACCCTTATCTCTCTTTCGGTCTGCAAGACCGAAAGATATATCCATTGTTTACACACAATAGATCTTTTTTGATAGACATGAGGTATGCTAAATAAGGCCATGACCGGGTCCCGGTTGTAGTGCCGATGATGATGATGATTGCTTGATGGGGTGGTATTTCACCGGGCGACTCGGCCTTTAGTCGCCTCTTACAATAAACCGGCCTAGCTGTGAGTACATTCTAACACCCTACTCACAGGGAAAAATGTGTGAGTATATAATTATTTCTAAAAATGTTTAGTACACTGAGTAACACGCACACAGAACAGTGACACTCACGCACATTTAAATTTAAGCTTGACACGACTTTCTTTTAGTGCGCCACGTCCGCTCTTGACGACGAGCAGGCTACGACTGTCAATAAAACAATCACTGTATACCACTTTACGATGATGATGATGATGTGTACCCCTTTACACACGACGTACGACATACGCTGTACAATATTTGAGATACGATACACAATATATCAGGTACGAGATACGGGATGCAAGACACAGGATACGAAATATAAGATACGAGATACAAGATGCAAGATTCAACATACAAGATGTAAGATACAAAATACAAGATACAATATACTAGATATAAGATTCAACATACAAGATACAAGATTCAGCTTACAATATATAAGATACAAATTACAAAATACAAAATACAAGATACGAGATACAAGGTATAAGATACAAGATACTAGATACATGATATAAGATATAAGATACAAGATACTACATACAAGATATAAGATACAAGACATAAGATGCAACATACAAGATACAGGATACAAAATATGAGATACAAGATACTAGATACAAAACACACGATACGAGATGCAATATACCAGATACAAGATACTAGATATAAGATACAAAATACGAGATACAAGATAGAAGATACAAGGTAAAAGATGCAACATACAAAATATAAGATACAAAATACAAGATACAGTATACTAGATATAATATATGAGATAGAAGATACAATATACTAGATACGAGATAAAAGATATAAGATACGAAATACAAAATACAAGATATAAGGTATCAGATATAAGATACAAGGTAAAAGGTACAATATACTGGATACGAGATATAAGATACAACATACTAGATACAAGATATAAGATAGGAGATACAAAATACAAGATATAAGATACAAGATACGAGATACAAGGTACAATATACTAGATACAAGATATAAGATACAATATACTATATACAAGATACGAGATACGTGATACAAAATACGAGATGCGCGATATGAGATACGATATATGAGTTATCAATGATGTGCATGCTACGGCAGTCGAGAGACAACTAATGAGGTTTCATGAAAAGTTCGACATTTATAGCCTTTATTATATCTTACGTATTATGGAGCATTTGGTCGATTACCTTGTGGAACATATTGTGGGCCATTTTTGTGACATCTTCGGAACATGTGGACCATGTGGAAAATATGATGGGACATGTGAAGCGGTTTGTGTAATGTGTCGAATATCTTGTGGAATAAGATATGGGATATAATTTGGTACTTTTTCTTACGAGTTGTTACTCATGTCCATGCCATGGCAATCAAGAGATGTTACACGCTAAACCTACCACTCCTAATACTTTATCATTGGAGTCCATGGACCCTGAGTGGTGAGAATACGCCTACAGGACACCACACTTCCCATGACAAACGACCGTTGTTGGTGCTAACTCGGAATTCGTTCGTCAATTCGAGGGCTGACTTGAATTAGCACAGGGACGTCACTCGTTGTGAAAAATTAATTACTATTGAATAGAGATTATTTATTGTGGGTAGATATGTTAGCCGAGTAGTAGCGCGCTTGCCAGTGGACAACAGGCATCAGTGTACCAACGTGAGGTGGAGCAAATATTAAGGCGGTGCCTCTTTTGTAAAATCGAATCGTATCTAGGACATGCCTGAGGTACACAAAGTAAGTGGCTGGAAAAATCGCATGGCTGGTGCATATATATAAAGATAACTTGAGAGGAATGCGGCAGATCGACCTGCTGTAAGAAGTAAAAAAGGAAGAAAGGGATTGGACCTGTGGGGTTTGTAAGTTTGTGGTGCCGATCATGGGCACAGATTCACTTAATCCCCAACGTATAATTTCGACGATGTCCAAAAGCAAATGAAAACGCACTGAATTAATTTTAATGTTTCTTTATTTGATCTTTTGATTTTTATATTTTTACAGCAATGTGTTGATACAGAGATAAAAGTTTCATAGATTCTTTTAATAACACAAAGTTACTTTCAACATTCGTTCGTGAGTTCGTTTAAACAGATAATTTTAACATTTAAGGTTTTGTTCCTATCCAGTACAATGTTGTAGAATAAACGGAAAAACTTGCCACCAACAGTCAATAGGCAGGTTGAAACGCTGAGATCTACCTAAAGTTTTACTTTTACACACAACTATACACTTAATTATAACACATTTACAAACACACTTGATTAGTTACGTAAGTGGAATTGACTAAAATTAACAAGATGTTTAAACAACAAACTATTGGATTGTAACTAGCACTCGTCGCGGAAGACGAAATGAATTGACCAAGGTGACTCCTGAAAAGTAGTTGCACCTACTTCAAGTGATAAAATTGGACTCCTCGTCACGTCGACATTAGACTCTCTGCAAGCTGCGCTATGCTGACCCAACCTCAAGGAATGGGGTGGGTTTCCACTCATGTCATCATAGGGGAAAACAATCTTTCCTTCCCCCAACGACCAATGAGAAACCGATTCGCATCCCATTGGAAAGGTTCCCATAGACATCGTCCCGATAAGTTGGATGTCTTTACCTAGGAAAGAAAGACAAACGAAACATGCGTTGGGTGAAGGAAGCGAAAACAAACATGCAGCTGATCAAATATGATGACCAATGTACGGAGGCTGGCTGCCCTGCAATCATAAACGATCCGGGATAGTTTTTTCTGTTGATGTTATGTCAACAGAACTTCGCTTACGATGGCAAAGGCTAGAATGCATGGGAACATGTTTGTTTTAGAAAAAACGTATCGTGGGGCACGATCATTGGTATGATTGTTTGAATAACAATCATTATCGTGTCCGATCCAATGGGTGCTTATCGCTTATACCAGCGGCACGGGCTAGCGTGGAGATTGTTTAGTTTAGGAAAACGATACGTGGGACATGATCATTGGTATGATTGTTTGAATAACAATCATGGTCGTGTCCCATTCGATGATCGGTTGTCGCTTGGGCGATCGATCATCGGAAATCTGGCTTGCAGATGTGCAAGCAAGCAAGTTGCCCGGCGTGTCTTTTTTTGGACCAACGGATTCTTGGAACAAGAACACACAGAAGGATTGGCGTGTGTTTGATGGACATGTGGCCGTGCATAGGAACAGATCGGTTCATGACAGATGAACCGAGATGGTTTAGTTGATGCAATGGTGAGGACTTAAAGAACCCCCACAGGCCTATGCGTCGGTGAGGACTTCCGTGACAGGGGAAAATCGTACCGTAGCGTATTGATGCTGATATCCATGCCAATGCCGATGTAGAAGCCACTATAGGAGCGACGGCGGTACCACGCCCGATGTGCTATCGATGTTTGAACGCGTCATTGAGTCCGTTGTCGCTCTTGAACGTTATGTATTTGTGTTTAAATTCATTGGTGTCGTGGTTTTTTTTGGAACTTCTTTTAAAATTCCATCGGAGTTTTTGGAATTTGAAAGGTTCCCATTGGACATTATTGCACTAAGAAAGTCAGTCTTAGTTTTGTTGAAGTAGCCGGTAATTAAATTCGTGTTCTAGCTGGAATATGTACGTCCATTGGGTAAAAGTTGCGTTGGGTAGTCGTCTGTCCTTTCGAGTCGATTTGGATGATGCCCGTGTTGTTGCAAATAATAAGTGCCGCCTCCAAATACTTACCCCTTGGGGTCGTTCCTCCCAAATAACTTTGTGTGTTGACTAAGCATTGATTAATTAATATGGGGAAATTTATGTTAAGTGAAGGAGATTATTGTGAGGAGCGACCTCAATGGGTAAGGGCCCGTTTTTGCGTGTAATAGAGTGATGGTATAGCACATCTACCGATCTATAGAAATTTTGAAACCTAAAATTAAGCTGAATTCACCGATTTCGATTACGTTTGTATTGTAGCGAGCAAAAGGTGGAGTTTCCGGTTGCATCAGTGGATATTGTTTTGATGGTACTCTTGGTAATGTTGGTGTTTTCTTCACAGCTTGTGACCAGTTGGAGCAAATGTGTTTGCCGATAATGCTTTAAATTTGGGGCTATTGAAATGTATCAGCATGCCGTCGGTTTTACATGATATTAACTTCCTCACATCTTGGAATCCCCTTCACGAAAAGTTTCTCTAGCGTTGATTGTGGTTTTTTGTCCTCGAAAATGAACGTTGAATTTGTAGGTTTAATTTTATTTGTTGCATTGCTTTTTGTTTCTTCTCGCCTTGCTTTGGTTATTTAATGCTGCGGACAGATATAAGTTTCAGTCAGAGGAGACATCTCAGACTGTGTGTTTAGATTGTAACGTAGCAATCACAGCTTGTGCATCGAATTAATACATCCTCGTGTACACGCCGCCGTGGTTTGATGCGATAGTACTTGGGTTCTAGTATTTTCATAGCGTTGGTTCGAGTTAAGTCCTTTTTACTTCGCGAAGCGCTATAAGCATTCAGAAATTAAAGTCTTGCATGCAATGCGGGGGGTACTTGGGTATACTTTATTTATTCAGCTTAATATAGAGCTTTACTTGATACAATAATTTTGATTTCTTTTCTAGTGTTTCGTTCAGGTAATTGTTAGTCTAAAGAGAAAGGGTCACGAATTGTTTTTGGCACGACACGGGTTATGTATCTAATGGATAATACGACACACGGGTTTTACTATTTGCTCTCGGTTTCTTTTGTTACACATTACTTTTAACGCTCGCGCGACCTTCGATGGTTGATCCCCTCACGTCAAACCTCCTCCTTTGGATGGTCTATATCGTCGGACTAAAAAAGGTTTTTATCTCCATTTCCGTAAGAGAGGATTTTCATCTCCTTATCTATGAAAGAGAATTTTCATCTCTTTATCTGTGAAAGAGAATTTTCATCTCAATTTTAGTTCCCATCATCTTATCTGTATCTTTATCTTCTTTCGAACATCCGAGACCATCGCCGCTTAGCTCGATCCTTTCATGGGGTTTGTTTGCGTTACCCATCTGGCTTAAGATAACAAGAGTTCTCGTGCGCTTCAGGTGGGTAACAAAGGAACCGTGGAAATTGTAGGTCGGTTTCTAGATTTAATTTTCAAGTCATAAAACATCTGGCATAAGAAGATATGCGTTAAGATGCTTATGATTGCAAGAATTGTGTGTCGGCGGTCGACTCACTGTGCCTTTGTTTGGACATGTGCGCTTTTCGGTTTTGGGATCTTGCAAGGAATTAGAGGTGCTATTTGCGTACCTGAGAAGATATGCATCATGCTGCTTGATTTTAGGGAGTTGCATTGGATGAAATTGGGTAAATGGATTTGAATTGAATTCAATATTAGGAAATTTTGAACGTTTAGTTTGATTGGGTTTTACCCTCGAATCCAATGTTGCGTTGGGGATATGCAATGGATTTACCTAGGTAATTTGTGTGGTTCGTAGAACCGCCACACTACTACAACAGAAAACGATTGTACCATTGACTTTCGTTTCACGAGTTTCAATGCCTTGGGTGTTAACCCTTGTCTTCATCAACGGAAGGTGATGTTGTGCTATGTTTGTGCATTCTGAGATTTTGAAAAGTGGCAAAACCGTTACCAAAGAGGTTTGCCCAGAACAATAGCATAGAATAGCCAAAGAACTCAACAACAACAGCCAGCACTCATGAATAGGAAAAGTGTTCTTTTCCACTGAAACAACGCGAGGCCTCATCTAGCAGGGATGACCTGGTAGTGATTTCTTCACTAGGCTGGTAACTTTTACCCCATCCTCCATATTCACCAGACGTGCTTCATCGGATTACCATCTCTTTTTGGCTATGGACAATTATATGCGCAATCGGATGTTCAAAACTCGAGGAGAGGTTTATAACACGGTAGCGGAGTTTTTTGAGTCCTCGGAAAAAGATTTATTCAATAATGGCATCTACCAGCTTGTAAATAGATGGAAAGAGGTTGTAGACGCGAATGGTGGATATTTTGCGGAATAAACATTGTTGTGTCCTCGATGCGGCATTCTCCCAGGAGTCCAGTAATTAATGGTTGATCGGAGCGTATTCTTGGAAATCACACGATGTATCGGGGCGTCGCTAAGATTTTTGTTTATTGTACTTATCTCAGGAGAGGTGAATCTATGGCGCGAGTCGGCGCCCCGAGATGCCAGCAAACAACTGTTGCAGTTCCTTTTGACGCCCCGGATACACTCGCGCGGGGTGGCTATGAAATGTGTTAAACTCATTCAGTTCTGCGTCAGCGGATGCAGAAAGGGAGTATAATCGAAGTGCTTCACAAATTTGTGAATCAATTTGCCTCGGTAAGACCATGCGCGAGTTAGAGTGCCCCACTTGTTATACGTTGAACGTTATTAAAAATTAGTTGGAAGTAAGTTTCTTTCCAGTGAGCGCTGAGTCAGCTTTGTTACTTTATAATGATGTAATCTTAATAAATACTATATTGATCATATAATCAAATAACAAACTATGAAACCGATATATCGGGACATTTATAGGTTATAGTCATATAAACATTTATATAGTCATATAGTTATATAGTTATTTAGTCATATAGTAGCGCAAGGCTAATAACTTTGCCCGGAAAAACAAACTATTATGGAAAATTTATCAAGCCTCGGACATCGGCCCGAAATCGGGACCGCTGGAGAGACTTGCTAAATAAGGCCAAGACCGGATCCCGGTTGTAGTGCCGATGAAGATGATGAGTCATATAGACATTTATATAGTCATACAATCATATAGTTATATAGACATTTATATAGTTATATAGTCATATTGTGGGCTCCTCAATAGTATAGTGGTTAGTACACCCGCCTGTCACCCGGGAGACCGGGGTTCGATTCCCCGTCGGGGAGCCCCTGGCGCAAGACTAATGACCTTGCCCAGAAAAAATAAATCATTATGGAAAATTTAACAAGCCTCAGGACTTGCTAAATAAGGCCAAGACCGGTTCCCGGTTGTAGTGCCGATGATGATGATGATGATAGTCATATTGTGGGGGTATGGGAGCGAACATACAGGGCAATATCATTGATTGTTTTCAATCCGGCGAAGCCCAGAACGATCCTTGTCCCTGTTCAATCCAAGTTGACATGCAGTCTCCACGTAACACCCCTGGATAGCTACTTTGGCACCCGCCAAGTAGTGAACCAATGCATGCAGCGACATCCTGAGAAAGGTTGGCGCAAGGCTAATAACCAGGCCCGTCAAATGAATTATTATGGCAAATTTAACAAGCCCCGGATATGGACCGGATACACGACGACGACCACGGAAACGAAAATGGCTAAATGGTTTAAGAATTTTTACATGGAACGTCCGCTCACCATACAGAGCTCGAGCTGCACAACAGCTAGCCGATGCCCTGTCCGAATATAAGACTGACATAACAGCATTACAAGAAATAAGATAGATGGGGAGTGGTGTAATTCAAAGAGACCAGTATGACATATATTACAGCTGTCATGCAAAACACCATGTGCTTGGGGTAGGCTTTCTAGTCAGCCAAAAACTGAAGCCTGCCATTATCGGCATTAATGCAATAGAAGAAAGGCTATGTACTTGTGGGATAGAAGTATGTTGCACCGGCGTACGGCGCTGATTCCCTTCTTCCTCCAGCATACATTTAAATTGGTCCATCGTCACAACAAAAGTAAACTGTCTAAATAAATCCACGTAACGATCACCGCAGCAAAATGTTCACCAAGAAGAAACGTCACAACAGGAGAAATAAAACACGCAGGTTTGATTTATTAGGTCAAGAGCACTGTTTATTTAATTTATCTATTTAATGGTTTTTATTGTATTGAATCTTTAATTTAGTTAGAGGTCATTTCATTAAGCTTAACAATTATTACAACTTCACCGAACTCAAGAGCACACACGTTAGTTTTAATTTATTCTGGTATAACTACTTTGTAGTATGCAACACTAACTCCGGGCTTGTACGCGTCCGCAGCGCTACGGATAGCGGGAGTGACACGACCGGCTCGGTCGGTGAATGAAAAGGGACTCAATCGAGGGTTGGAATCTGGCTCTTGATTCACCCTCGATTCGGTGGTGGTGGATATCCTCTCAGCTAAGGATATATTTTTACATACCACAAGAGAAACGTACAGTCCCTCTTTGTGGGGTGGAAAATCAGATCTCGTAATGAAGATCATGGTGTATGCACGTATGGGTGATCGTGAAGATCATATTGTTCAACTCATACGCGAAAGCGATGGAAAAACAAAGCAGGAAAACGGTAAAGACAAAAGGGACGTGGAGATCTTTGTTTATGGTGTGCATTGCGGCTAAATAAATAGACGGCAATGCATCGACGAAATGTGCTAAAAGAAAAGATGGGACGAGAGCATCATAAATTAGATGAGTGATACCCTTATGTAAATAGACGAATAGCCGTTAGAGAAATGTGGTAATGGATTACAATACTCTATACAATGAAAATAGTATATCGTATCTTGGGTCGGCAGCCGAAATGAATCCCTTGCTTGCATTTGTATATGCAGGGTAAATCGTTTGTGGCAAAGAACGAAATTGGGGATTGTTTATTTGTTTAGACGAGGGATCGTGGTCGGGTATATTCCAGCTGAACAAACAAGCTGCCCGACGCTGCTTTGGCCGTTGGACAATGGAATCGCCAGCCAATGTGTATGTAAGACATTGTTGTACATATGCAAGGCTGGGAATAGCCAACTCAAGGTTAAGATTCCCTGATTATGCGGTTACATTATATGTAAATCGATAAGTTTTCTTTTCAGGGATATTGTGTTTGGCTATGGTGAATTCCTTTCAGAAGATAGTTATGATGTTTGGAACTGAATTCTTATAGGGAATTTTGAATTTGAATAAATGAATGAAGGTAAGAATTCTCTTCCAGGAGCTTTTAGCTAAATACATTTGACGAACTTAATGCGTGAAGCATTTACAGGTGCTAATGCGATTGCATTAGCAGACTACTATGACGGTTGGGTTGTAGTTATGGGGGTTCTTCGGGTAAGTAGACAGTGGGGTTTGGCGGAACCGCCACACACTCTTCGCGTGCGGTGCAAGTTTATGAACATAAGCCTCATGAACGTTCACGGACCTACAGAGGAGTCTCCTGACGACGAAAAAGAAGAATACTACGAGAACGTCGAACAGGCCCTCAATGCCTGCCCAAGATATCGTGAAAATCGTTCTTGGTAATTTGAATGTCAAAACAGGTCGGGAGCCGGTTTTCAGACACTACGCAGGCTCCCATAGTTTGCATAAGAACACTAATGACAATGGACTACGAGTCATCAAACTGGCAGCCTCAAAAAAACTTGGTCGTTGCGAATACCGGGTTTCCGCGTCAAGACATCCACAAAGCCACCTGGGTATTACCTGATGGAGCCACTCGCAACCAAATTGTGTAGATAGATTGGCGCCACTCCTTGAGCCTGATGACGGTACAAACGTACCGAGGTGCCAACGTTGACTCTGATCACTATCTTTTTGGTATAGTTGTTCCGAGCGCGGTTTGCCTTACGGAGACGTATTGCATCCGCGAATCAGGTTCGGAACAATGCGGCTGCCTTACGCAATGAGAACACCAGTACCACCTTTGGGCATGCGTTAAGACTCGCCCTCTAAAAGGTCGATGTAGGGAGAGTAAGTCCAGGGGCCAGAATGCCGGACGTAGAAGAGAAATGGACGCGCCTTAAGAATACTGTCATTACTACTGCCAACTCCATCTTAGGTAGTAGTCGTAGAGATCGGAGCGACTGGTTTGATGATGAGTGCAAACTAGTGACTGAACGTAAGAATGCTGCATACCGGGCAATGGTACGCAAGGAGAAATACAAAGAGCTCAGAAGATCTGAAAAAAGACTTCACAGACAAAAGAAAAGTGCCTGGGAAAAAAACCTTGTCTGTGAAATAGAGAAAAGTAGAGAGCGAGGTCCGCACCAGGCGCGGAAGTTCTACCAAATAATCTGCACCATGGCGCGCTATACACCACGCCGCACTTACTGCAAGGATAAAGAGGGTAATCTGATCACCGATCCTGAAGGTATTCTGGAGCGGTGGAAAGTGCACTTCATTGGATTGCTAAATCGTCGGCTCACAGATGAATTGGAGGCTCCACCAATGCAAGATCAATACCAAATGCTGCCGCCACCAAGCATTGAGGAAACATTAAAAGCCATAAGACAGCTCAAATCAAATAAAGCCCCCGAAGCTGATGGCATACCAGCTGAGCTGATAAAACAAGGAGGGCCGGCTTTACATCACGCAGTTCATGAGATCGTGGTGCACGTATGGGAGCAAGAGGAGATGACGGAGGATTGGCGTCGTAGAATAATTTGCCCCATACGTAAGAAGGGAGATATCACAGTGTGCAGCAACTATAGGGGTATAACATAGCTGAGTACCGCCTATAAGATACTCTCCACTATCCTACAAGATCGGATAGCCCCAATATGCTAAAGTCATCATTGGTCAATATCAGTATGGCTTCGTCCCAGGCAAATCAGCGATTGATCAGATATTCACCCTTAGGCAGGCGATGGAAAAATGTCTGGAATTTAAGATTCCATTATATCATCTCTTTATAGATTTTAAGGCCACCTACGACAGCATAGCCAGGGTAGAACTATATAATGCCATGAGAGAGTTCGGCATTCGAAACAAATTGATACGACTTTGTAGGTTGACCATGGCCAACGTAACTAGTCAAGTAAAAATAGCGGGAGTGCTGTCCAAACCAATAAACACCTTTAATGGACTCCGACAAGGGGACGGTCTGGCCTGCCTCCTCTTCAACCTGGCGTTGGAGAAAGCAATCAGTGACTCTGGCGTTACAACTAGAGGGACTATTGTCACCAAGGCCAGCCAGATATTTGCCTACGCAGATGACATCGACATCATCGGTAGAACCGAATCGGCTGTACGGGACTCCTTCTACCAGATCGAGCAGGCGGCACAAAAACTGGGACTGCATATTAATGAGGGGAAAACTAAGTACATGGTGGCAACATCTGCGAAGAGAAGAACTAACGTTGGTCAAACTATCAAGATAGTGGAGCACGAATATGAAGTAGTGCAATACTTTAACTACCTTGGGTCAATAGTAGCAGCCGATAACAATATGGAAGAAGAAATACGCGAACGGCTGATCAAATCCAATAAAGCCTATTATGGTCTATCAAGGCTCTTTAAATCCGGAAATTTATCCAGAACATCCCAGCAATTACTGTATAGAACCATGGTCTTACCAGTGCTCATGGATGGAGAGAGGTCTTAAGGAGAATTGTTGGCCCCGTATGTGGGGGAGGATAATTCCGGAGACGCTACAACCATGAGTTGTACGCAATCTACCTAGAAGTTATCGTTGTAAGAAAAATTAAGGACGGTAGACTCGAAAGGGAGCTTGCCTGGAAAGTCCTGTGTGGAGGGATGTATGGAAGGCAACAGCGTGGCAGACCTTGTCTGCGATAGAGGGATGGCGTAGACCAGGACGCCCGGAGCCTGGGAGCACCGAACTGGATGACATCGGCTCGAAATCAGAACCGGTGGAGAGACTTTCTAAATGAGGCCAAGACCGGATCCCGGTTGTAGTGCCGATGATGATGACGATTGGGGCGTCGCTAAAAATTATGTAAACGCATTGTTTTTGGTACTTTTCTTTTCTCTAGTGAAACCGTACACACTTTTTTGGTTACCGGATATTATATAGAACATTTTGTCAAAAGTCTTATGGCTATTTTCATCCATCTGTAATGATAATATCGTTTTGGATACCGGCTATTTTATAGCAGAATCTGTCAAAAGTCTTATGTCTATTTCATCCATGGCCTGTAATGACCGTGTTAGATTTAGAATAACAAGACGATAAAGTGTATATGGTATATCAATTGTTATAATTTACTTTACACAATACTTTTTTACTCCTTGCAGGTTGAGCTTCACTATTCAAAAGTATGAATACATATATTGGTACTCACGTTTTGGCTAATATGGCAGTGATTCTACCCCTTGCCTTTCCTGTTGTGCTGGTTCCGGTGACTCCCCGTTCCTGGTATTCCAGTATAAAGTTGATGCTCTCTACATCCGCCAGCGTTATTAGAATAGTATGGTTTAATTAAATTTTGTTTAGTTATTTTGCTTCACTTTTTTTTTCTTCCAAATGTTAACAAGTTTCTAATTTATTTTATTTTCTTTGGGTTTTTTTTTTCAAAAGCTCCTTTTTTCTTTCCTTTGTCACAACTGTTGCTTTTTTTTTGCACAACTGTCAACACGGTTTTTGTTTTCTTTTTCCCGTCTACTCTTTGTTCTCCTATTGCCGTTGTCCCAACGAAAAGAACCTCGGCGATGATCGATCTTCGAATTATTCGGAGATGTCGTCGCCAGTTATATATTTTTGTTTTATGTTTCTAATTATGTGAAATTGTAAATTGTTTAAATGAATATGTTTATCTCATGTTGTAAATTGTTATTGTAATTAGCAAATGAATGTAATGTAATTTAATATTGAATGTATTATGTGTAAAGGAAAATATACATTGTGTTTTGTATTTAAGTTTAAAGTATGAATTTAATTAATATTTAGTTGTAAAATGTACGTGAATGTGTTAATTTAAAAGAAATGTAAATTGTTTGAATTGTTGTATTTATTTTTGTATGGGTTTTAATGTTCTCTCGTCGGCACAGAGGTGGTGGGGGAGTTACAACGTAGCAAACTTCCCCCCTCACAAAGATGCGTGTCATTCTTGGGAGAGGAATGATACGCTAGAGAATGAACGGTTTGAATTGCAGTTTCAGCTGCTTTGTTGTTTTTGTTGCTGCCTCTGGCGGCCGGCTGTTTCTCAATAATAATAAAAAAAATAAAAATGAAAAAAAAATTATAATAAAAAAGAAATAATAACAAAAAACAAAACGAAAAAAAAAATTGAAATGGGAAAGAAGAAAGAAAACAAAATCAAATATAAGAAAGGTTCTCTACTTCCCATTCCTCACGGTTTGGGTCCGACTGAAAAGGGATTGTGGGGCTTATCAGGGCCCGAAGAACCCGAGCCCGGAAGTTTGCGGCAACAACGCTTGGCGGGCGAAACTAACCTTGCGGGGATGAGACCGTCCCCTTTCCTGACTCATTTACGCTCTATAGCGGGGACCAGGATCGGGGACGAGCTAATAAGGCCTCACTTTTTGAGATGTCTCCCCCAACATGCCCGTTCGGCACTTATAGCTCAACCCAACCAGAGTTTGGGCTATTTATCCAAAATTGCGGACGCAATTATGGAAAGCTCAGACCAGCATTCTGAGCCTCCAGCGTACCAGGTGGCGGCGGTTTCTCAACACGCCGCCCAGCCTACACGGCACTCCCTTCTGCCGCTAACAGCCCCACAGATGGCCCCAGCACAGCAACCTCCTCAGTCATCCACACATTACATAAGGCCCGCCTCAACCAATTTCCCACAACGGAACCAAGAGGCAAGGCCCAATGAATCCCGCCAAAGAAGCTCACCACCTCAGGTAACTATTACTGACCTTCGAGCGCTCCAAACCTCACTCCGCCGCGAAATAAATCAAACTCGCACAGAGGTGAGAAATAACCCCCAAAGCGCCCAGAATCGAGCCATGCCGAGCCGTCCTGTCAATCGGCAACAATCATCTCAAAATGCCCCTCAGAGGGCCAATTCCCATCCAGCACCGCCTCGACCTCCCCGAATCGGCAACGTCAATAGACAAAATACACCAAATGACGCCGTTACTCTCCCTTGGTGCGCCAACCACCAACGATACGGTGATCGAGCGTTTAATTGCAAGGCGCCTTGTGGTTGGACACAACCAGCCACCAATCAAAGGCGCTCTTTAAAACTAATTTTGCCGACCGATACCCTCGCGCAATCGGCCGGCACCCCTACCATAAGTCGCCTAACCATCCGGGATCCTAAACTGAATATCGCTTTTACAGTCGATACCGGCGCTGATATATCAGTCCTCCCGCGATCGTTTGCTCCGCGCAACCGCGTGCCTGCCGCACTTAAACTGTCAGCTGCGAATAATTCACCGATACTTACGTACGGTCGAAAAAAGCTGACACTTCAACTGGGTCTTCGACGTCCGATCACTTGGCGTTTCGTCATTGCGGACGTAAATGAACCTCTGATAGGTTCCGACCTATTAGGCGCACACAACCTGTTGGTCGATACAACCCATAACAGGTTGGTGGCTCCAACCGCACCCCCCTTGCCAATGCCGGCATCTTCAGCGGTAACATCTAGGGCCACAAAGTGCACAGACCCGATACAGGCCATGGTACAGGAATTTGTCCGTACAACAATTCCTCTACCCAACCAGCGTCGACACAAAGCCACCGTGTTTCACCATATAGAAACACGAGGTCCCCCGGTAAGCCAGCGCCCACGACGACTGGCTCCCGAAAAATTACGCGCGGCACGCGCAGAATTCGATCATATGATCGAACTAGGTATCTGCCAACCGTCGGACAGCCCCTGGGCAAGCCCACTTCACTTAGTGAAGAAACGTTCTGGTGAGTGGCGCCCGTGCGGTGATTACAGGCTGTTGAACGCAGCAACTGTCCCGGACAGATACCCTATCGCACACCTCTACGATTTTTCGCAAAAGTTACGAGGGTGCAACGTCTTCACTACCCTGGATCTCACCAGGACATACCACCAAATTCCGGTGGCACCAGAAGACTCCCCAAGACCGCAGTCATCACACCTTTCGGACTCTTCGAGTTCAAAGTGATGACTTTCGGCCTCAGGAATGCCGCACAGACATTCCAGCGTTATATCGACACGGCTTTACGTGGTCTTAATTGCTGCCACGCATACGTTGATGACATCCTCATCGCCTCCAAAGACATAAACGCCACTTACGTCAGGTCCTAGAGCGCCTCCGTGAATTCGGTCTTGTCATCAACCCAGATAAGTGTCAACACGCCAAGGAGCAAATCACCTATCTGGGTTACGTCGTTGACAACCAGGGCATTCGCCCACTACCAGACCGTGTGGAGGCCCTCATGAAGTTTCCACGTCCTACTAACGTAAGTGAGCTCCGTCGATTTTTGGGCAGGCTTAACTTCTATCGTCCTACGCTGAAGAACGCTGCCCAGGCGCAAGCTCCTCTAAACGAATTTCTCAAAGGAGCTAAGCGCAATGATAAGCGCCCCATCACCTGGACAGAAGTCTCTGATCAAGCATTCCAGCTGTCCAAAGAACAATTGGCAAATGCCACCTTACTCCGATACCCGCTCGGGGGAGCGGCACTTTCCATCCAATGCGACGCATCGGACACCGCAATCGGAGCTGTCCTCGAACAGGACATCGAAGGCCGACCGGAACCACTTGGCTTCTTTTCAAGGAAGCTGAGTCCTACTGAGCGACGTTACAGCGCCTACGACCGTGAATTACTCGCGATCTACAGCGCTGTTAAATACTTCCGTCATATGATAGAAGGACGTTCGTTCTCCATCTTAACAGACCACAAACCGCTGTTCTATGCGTTCCGGAAGAAGTCGGGAAATGCCACCCCCTGACAAGAGCGTCAATTAGACCTCATTGGGCAATATTCTACGGACATCAAACACATCTCCGGTAAACAGAACGTCACGGCGGACGCCCTTTCTCGAATCGATACGGTTCACTTGCGCACCGCCTTGAAGAACACCGACCTTGCCCTGGCTCAACAGGAGGACGAACAGCTTGAGTCCCTCCTAACTGCGGAAACGGCACTAGAGCTAAAAAAGATTACTCTTCGCGACCCTTTGGGCGAAATTTGGTGTGATGTCTCCACTGGAACCGCTAGACCTTACATTCCCGAGAAACATCGTAAGGGGGTGTTCCAGGTTTACCACAACCCAGCCCACCCCAGCGGCCGAGCAACAGCCGCTGCTGTCCGTCGCAAATTCATTTGGCCTCGGATGAACAAAGACCTCACCGGTTGGGCTCGTACTTGTTTCCAGTGCCAACGATGCAAACTAGCGCGACATAATGTACTGGAGCCAGCACAATTCAAGCTTCCCACGGCACGCTTCGCCCATGTCCACATAGACATAGTGGGACCGCTTACTCCATCAAGAGGATTTTCTTATATCCTCTCTATGATGGATCGCTGCACGCGATGGCCAGAGACGACACCTCTCCGGGTAGTTACTGCCGAATCAGTCGCCAAAGCCTTCTATTCAACTTGGGTCACACGTTTTGGTGTACCAACCACCATAACTTCGGACCGAGGCCCACAATTTGAGGCGACAATATTTAGGCAGCTGACAAATCTCCTTGGCTGCCAAAGAAGTCGGACCACCGCCTACCACCCGCAATCCAACGGGATGATAGAGCGCTGGCATAGATCCCTCAAGGCTTCGCTCATGTGTCATAACGACACCAAATGGTTTGACGCCCTTCCTACCGTCCTCCTCGGCCTGAGGACATGTATTAAAGAGGACCTAGGTGCTTCGGCAGCAGAGCTTACCTATGGTACTAACCTCCTTCTTCCAGGAGAACTCTTCCTGGACGGCGGAACACCACGTGATCAAACCCATGAATTGGGACATCTCCGTGACCTACTACGCAAGGTTAGGGCAACCCCGGTAGCCAGGAACGGTTCCAAAAAGCTTTTCGTCCACCCTGAACTGCACAGCTGTACGCACGTCTTTGTCAGGGTGGATAAGGTCAAAAAACCCCTCGAACCACCTTATGATGGCCCATTCAAAGTCCTCCGCCGCATCAGCGACCGCGTCTTCGAGATCGATATAAGAGGCAAACGATCCACGGTCAGCGTCGAGAGACTTAAGCCCTGCTTTCTGGAAGCCCCCGCTCCAGAACAGCCCCCACCCGCAAACACAACTACCACCCAGCCGGCACAACCTCCTCGCACTCGCGCCCGAGCGCGCGCCCTCACTCAGCAAATTTCCTCTCAGCCCCCTTACCTGATTCGTGACTACGTGAGGGAGTGAGTGAAGTGGGGCTTTTCAGGGCCTGAAGAACCTCGCATCATTCTTAACCCCCATAAAAATCCTATAAACTGTTTAGCTGCCCTTAATTCGAATCCTTGGCAAAATTACACAACCTCGCCACAGCATTCATCACCACCCTAAAATCCTGAAAACTATTCGGTTGTCACCACTGGACAATCGACATAAATATTCCATGATAGCTGAGGAGCTTTTCCCCAGATTCGGCAGGATGTGTTTACCCTTTTGGCCATAGATCCATCGGCCGATTTTTCTATTTTCTAATGTAGCTGTTATGACCCGGCGCCGTGCTTCCTCGGATGAGGGAAGAGCGGGGACCTTTTATTATTTCTTTATTTAATATTCTTTCATCAATTCGCGTTGCAATGTTTATTCGCTCCGATTGTTTGAGCGGAAATTTATTGCCATTGATAATCCATTATCAAAGAAAGAAACTATTCCGTCTCTTCGATATATTTATTTTAAACTCTCAAATCCACAATACTTCCTCAATACTTAACTCTCAAAAACTTAACTGAAACTCAACTTATTAAAACTCAACTCAACTTCTTTTCTAAACTTAACTTTTCAACTTCTAACTCAAAACTCAAACTCTATCTGATTTCTCAACTGCTTCCGAATTCAAACTGATTTTACAATAAATAAAAAAAAAAATTGTGGCGAGAAGGCCGAATTTAGCGAGACAAGGACATATGTGTCCTTCATCTTGTCGCTGACTTCTGGTCATCTTGCGATAACCAGAATCACCCACATCCGTGAGGATGTTGGGCTCGGTCTCGCGTTTTCTGAAAAGAAAAGAGAAAGGGTGGGGGGGGGGGGGGGGGGGCGTATCCAAGGATAGTGTGGACAGTGTTAGTCCAGGTGTTCTCTAACTACTTTTATAGAGGGATGGTGGGAAAGAAATCGTACAAGACCGGTAGGTCTCGGGTGCGGTAGTGAACGCAGATCACGTCTTTGGCGTCTGATAATCTGCGCTTTGGTCGGTGTGTATGTTTGTGTTTGTGCCGTCTTGTACTGTGCGTTCGTGTGTGTGATTTGTTAATAGTAGACCCTATGGGATGGGTCCAGGAATCCTCTATTATAGAGGGGAATGTTGTTGGAAAGGGTGCTTTCTTCAGTTTTGTACTGTAGAAGAAATTGTGGGGGTTTGATACGAAGAGATCGAGAGAGAGAAGGGTCAAGAACGCAAGAGTCCCGTACAAGTAGGTTCTCGCTGTTCTGAATGTTTTCGAGATACTTATATGCTAATTGAAGCAAGTACTCGTCGATAGGGGTAATGGAGGCGCCTTCGTATAGATGAGAGTTGGGGTAATGACGACCGTCAGGCCTTCTAGAATGATTGGTGCATATTCTGAGGAGTTTCCTTTCGAAAACCAGAAGTCTTTCCATTTGAGCCGAAGATATGCAGGACCACATGGGAAAGGCGTACGATATTCCAGATCAGATTAGCTGCTTATAGCAGAGAAGCTTAACTTTGGTGTCAACTTTGTTCCTCCACTTCAAGATGTTGTGCAGTTGCTTAGACCGACCGAGGCCCCTTTGGAGAATGTGGGTCACATGTTTGATGAAATTCATTTTTGGGGTATAAGTGACCCCAAGATATTTCATCTTGTCCTGTGGTCTAATCGTAGTATCTCCCATTTTTAATCGAATATTCTGCGAATATCGAGAAGCAGGTTGGGAGTGTTTACTACTCAGAATTATGGCTACTGCTTTGGATGGATTAAGTCGGATTTTCCATCGACTGTAATACTGATACAGTTCGTCCAAGTGACGGTTGAGTCGATTAGTTGCGAGTTTAGGGCCTTTGATTGACGTGTACACCAGGACGTCATCCGCGTAGCATATCTGTTTTACTCTCCCGTCCACGGGGCGAGGAATATCGGAGGTGTAAATATTGAATAAGATGGGGCCTAGAATGGAGCCCTGTGGTACGCCTGCAGCGGCGTGAAAAGTTCGGGAGAGCTTTCCATTCACTCTAACTTGGAAGGTTCTGTTTCGAGCGAACTGGTAGATGATACTACATAGCGTTCTACTGAGGCCAGTATTCAGTAGTTTAAAAGCGAGACCTTCGATCCAAGTCGAAATCCGAATTGGAAAACAGGTATTAGGTGCCTGGCACTGACAAAGTTATTTAGTTTCTCGTATATGAATTTTTCATATAATTTGCTGATGCAAGTGAGAAGCGAGATAGGGCGAAAGCTTGAGGTGTGATACGTTGGTTTCCCAACTTTTGCTATTGGACAAATAATAGCGTGCCTCCAAGCTTGTACTGATTTTACAATTAAAATTTCTCTCTTCTTATGCTACTTATTGTTCTAATTGGTTGGAAATTATAATGTGAACAAAACTTATTTTATCAAAGTATTCCTTTTAGTCTCTGTGACTTTTAAATTGAATAAACTTTGAACGAAAATCAAAGTGCTATGTTTTGAATGAAAAAAGGTGCATGTTATGAAAAGGGGCATGTTATGAAATGTGCTGTAACGGCTTGATATAGAATATTGTGAAAGTTTATTAATGTTATGTATTAAGTGAAAATAAGATATGAACAGAGGAAGTTTTAAAGGTGTGTTAGAAAAGTACCGAGATTCAGTGTTGCAGTTCCGCAACATATATCACATTACACCATTCCGAAAAAACATACCACACGGAACGCCACCTATTGCTGAATAGACAAAAGCAAAATTGTCTATTCGTGTGACGTTTCCATGTTACTGTTTACAGTGCTTATTTACTACTGTACGGTGCTCACAATGTTTTTGACCTTTTTGTAAACGGTGCTTTCAGCACCTGTTGTTTTTGATAACGTTTTTGGAGATGACGGTTGGTGCTAGACAGTTTGTATTTGCTACTTGTTGTAATTCCAATCGTTTTTAAATGAGGAACAGTTTGTGATGTATCGTTTACTTTCAACGTGGTTTTAAATCGTTTTACTATAAATCAAATTAAAAGGAATCTTTGTATGAGTTATTGTTACGTTTCTTGTTGTTGCGGTCGCAGTGTGAATACTTTAACGCCAACAATTGGGAGGATTTCATTTGCTTAGTTCCTACAGCTTTCTACAGCGTGGAAAAGGGAGCATCGAGTGTATCAAATTGCACTATCAACCAGGAAGATCAACAGATGATATAGCTCCAGTTGCGATGAGAACTGGATTACCTGAAGAGGACGATTTTTGCTGTCACGTCGAGGAAGCCTTCTCGACGCTGAACATTCAGTGTTAAAAATCTAATAAGGGTAGTATTCTGGAATACAACATCCCACCCTTCTTCGAGAAAGAAAATTATCCTTGAAGAGAAAAATTTTCTTGTAACTATAGATTAGATTAAGATTAATTAAAAACTTGGGTTTTCGTTCAATTACAGTGGTTTTCAAAATTATCTTCCATCAAAAAGGTTACAATAATCAAAAAGTTCTTAACACTAAAAAAATAGTCTATTTACATTATATATTAACTAAATTTAAATATTTCTCCTTGGAACCTTTTCTTTTCTTATCCAAAAAATTTTTATACTTATTATATTCATTATATAATATTAAAATTATGTTCCAAAATTCTCTTTTCCGTTCTAATATATACATTAACTCAAAAATTTCTAATATATATTAACTCAAAAATTTCCAACATATATATTAACTCTAAAATTTTCATTCTTTATTCCCCCTCTTTAATTTTTTGTTTTTTTTGTTTTTGTTTTTCATTTCCGTATTTTCCTACAATTGTTTGATTATTTCATATATATTGAATAAAATAACAAAGGCCATTTGTTATGAGTGTATCTTTTCCTTAAATTTATGGAAAACTTTCCAAAACCGTTTTGGGCCTATTACTATGATGATTGAATAAAAATGATTATTACCAAAAATCTTCTTGAAAAATGATCTTAAATATCTTAAATGACGGTGTAACTTTTTATTTTTTTGTATTTTGTGTTTGAATAAATTTTTATTGTTGTTAAAAAAAATTTGTAATGTATTTATATAGTTTTTCTTTTTAATACCTATTTTAGTTAAATTATTATTTTCATTTTTTATTATATCGTATTTGAGTAAGTGTTTGTGTTTGTTATCGTTATTTAAAATATGTATTGTTTTCGACTTAATGTCGTCATTTTCCATAGCTTTAACTGCTGTCGGAACGTTTACCTTTTCAGTCTTACTCACTGCTGATGGATCGTTTAGTTTCTCAGTCTCATTTACTGATTCGTATAGTTCTTCAGACTTATTAGCTGTTAGAACATCTTGGTTCCCAGTCCTATTTGCTGTTTGAACTATTTCTTCAGTTTTATCTGCTGTAGAAACATTCAATCCTTCAGTCTTTGCTGCTGAAAAGATTTGTTCATCAGTGTTAGCTGCTGAACTGACTTGGGTTTCGATTTTAATTGCGGCAACTTTTGGATCTTCAGTCTTTGACACTGCTGAATTTTCAGTCTTTGTTGCTGAAGTGTCGGGGTTGTCAATTGGGATAGCCGAAATATGAGGGATTTTTGTTTGTATTTTTTCTGAAAATTCCGAATTTTCAGTCCTTAATACTGCTGAGTTTTCAGTCTTTGTTGCTGAATTATCTTCCAGAATTGTAGTCTGAATCGGAGTCATTATATTGGGGTTTGGAATATCTTCGTTTATATGTATAGCATTATAGGAATATGCGGGCTCAGGGTAAATTTGGGTAGGAGTTTCATTAAATTTGTCGTTATCTATTTCCAAAGATCTAATGCTGTAAATAGAAAAATTTTGTTTGTCTTCCATAAATTTTGGTTGGCGTCAGGCCTCGTTTTCCGACTCTTGCACCCGAGAAAAGTGAACATTTTGCCGATCGTTTTGTCTATTGGTGGTCCTAGAATTTTCACCAAAACGATTTTCAGAGTTTGTAGGATTTTTCGGAATGGGTTACGCGTTGGTAATTTGTTGAAGACGATCCATTCCAAGATATCTTGTATCTACACTCATTCTCTGTGTGATTATTCCGACCACAGAAATTGCATAAAATGTTATACTCCCTTTTTATGGGTTGTCTATTCGGAAAAGTGGACTGCATGTTTCGATAACATGTGTCCTGTGAATGCCCTGGCTTACCACAGGTTTGGCAGACTATACGATTGAATGTAGGGTTTTTCGTTATATTGAAATGACCTGGGAGAGTTGTCCATTCGAGCCGCATGTGACACTACATGTGCAATCGACTGTTTTAAATTGTTTCCCCCATGGACTTTAGCTAGTATCTTTAGCTGTTCGTTGTTTAGTCCATCCTCAAATGTTTGTACGGCCAATTTTATGTTTTCTTCTATTAAGTATTCCCCAACCACCGCGTCTGCTGTTATTTCACACGTGGCAGAGTTTAGAGTCCTTAGAGCATTCGCGACTCTATCGCCGTATTCCCGGACGGTTTCTCTGTAGCGTTGTTTAAGAGAAATCAACTCATTGTGTGCCGTCGACCGAGATTGCTCCTCTTTATATTCCGATTCTAGTTTTTCCTTTAAATCTTCCCACTTAGCGATTTTGCTATACCTAATACGATCGTATGCAGCACCCTCTAGTCTATTTTTGACTAGCTCTAAAAATGTTTCATATATATCCGGGTCTGCCTTCTTTATTGATCTAAATAAAACATCTCCCCCGGAAATAAATTTATCTAAGTCGCAGGGTTTCCCGTCAAAGGTAGGGACGATTATGAAAACATCAGAAATTCCGACATTGAGATTTCAGGGGTTTATTGTGTATCTGTTGTGAGTGGATTTGTTCTTCCCCCTGCCTAGCCGCCTGTCTCGTGTAGTAAGGACTCGTAATAGTGAAAATTTGAAATAAAGTATGGCGAAAATTTGTTATCATCATCATCATCATCGGCACTACAACCGGGGACCGGTCTTGGCCTTATTTAGCAAGTCCTAAGGCTTGTTAAATTTTCCATAATGATTTATTTTTTCTGGGCAAGGTCATTAGTCTTGCGCCAGGGGCTCCCCGACGGGGAATCGAACCCCGGTCTCCCGGGTGACAGGCGGGTATACTAACCACTATACTATCGAGGAGCCCATAAATTTGTTATCACTTCTTAAAAATATGGTTTATGAAAAAAAGCCTTTATGTTATTATTCAATATATATATGGAAAAGATAGATAAATTGGACCCAAAACTGTAAAGAAAGAAAATTTCGACGAGAAGGAAAAAAAAAAACGGAAATGTCGTCGAAATACTGAAAAGAGAATCAAAGAAATTTCTATCGAAAAAAAAAATTTTTTTTTTTTTTTGTTGAAAAGGAAAACTTCCAAGTAAAATATTCCTACAAAAAAAAAAGAAGAGAAAAATCTATATGCAAAAATTTCTTACAACTTGTTATATAACTATAAGTTGCTTGCAGTCTTGTTCGTCCCTTTTTTTTGTCTTTCTTGAGTCTGTTGTGTTGTTGAGCTCTTCTTTTTTGTCTTTCACTTTTTAAAATTTTTTTTTTGATTATCGTCAGGCAGACTTCACGCCCTAGAAGTTGAATATCCTGGTCTTGGCTGCTTACATTTTTTTTTTTTTCTTGAAAAAATTTTTTTTCTTCTTTTTGTTGTGTTTTTTGTTGTTGTTTTTTGTTGTGGTTTTAATTTTTTGTTTTTTTGTTACTTCTTATTTTGTTTTCATTTATTTATCCTATAGTTGGATATCCTACCGCTGCCACCATTGTTATGATCCGGCGCCGTGCTTCCTCGGATGAGGGAAGAGCGGGGACCTTTTATTATTTCTTTATTTAATATTCTTTCATCAATTCGCGTTGCAATGTTTATTCGCTCCGATTGTTTGAGCGGAAATTTATTGCCATTGATAATCCATTATCAAAGAAAGAAACTATTCCGTCTCTTCGATATATTTATTTTAAACTCTCAAATCCACAATACTTCCTCAATGCTTAACTCTCAAAAACTTAACTGAAACTCAACTTATTAAAACTCAACTCAACTTCTTTTCTAAACTTAACTTTCAACTTCTAACTCAAAACTCAAACTCTATCTGATTTCTCAACTGCTTCCGAATTCAAACTGATTTTACAATTAAAATTTCTCTCTTCTTATGCTACTTATTGTTCTAATTGGTTGGAAATTATAATGTGAACAAAACTAATTTTATCAGAGTATTCCTTTTAGTCTCTGCGACTTTTAAATTGAATAAACTTTGAACGAAAATCAGAGTGCTATGTTTTGAGTGAAAAAAGGTGCATGTTATGAAAAGGGGCATGTTATGAAATGTGCTGTAACGGCTTGATATAGAATATTGTGAAAGTTTATTAATGTTATGTATTAAGTGAGAATAAGATATGAACAGAGGAAGTATTAAAGGTGTGTTAAAAAAGTAATGAGATTCAGTGTTAAAAATCTAATAAGGGTAGTATTCTGGAATACAACACAGCGTAGCCATCGTAGGTTTCCTGCAAATGACCTTGTGTTATTTTCAACAACACACATGTCACCACATCGACCGATAGGATGTTCTAATGATCAGAACAATGTGTACCCAAACACTGTCTCAATGTCCATTATCTTCCAAAACACTGGCTGGGCTATTGGCCGGCTTGCACATCTGCAAACCAGATGTCTAATAGCCCTGTAATAGGACATAATGAGTAGGATAATAAAAGATCGGTCTCGATGGCAGGCGATCTTCTGCCGATTTAACATCATAGAAGAATCTAACACCGTCGCCTTTATTATCCCTTACACACCACCCATAAAATGTTTCTGTCTATTTAAAGTAGACAGAAGAAATGATTTTCGTCCGGGCGGCAATTTCCTATACAAATAATGTAAAGATACATGCTCTCAGGCAGCCTTGGGTTTCTGTTGATATTATATCAACATCATGGGAAAACCATTCTCATGATTTATGGCCATATTTTCTGCCAGCCTAAATTTCCGTCCCTCTAATTGAAGAGATGTGCATTCGGATTTTCCTTACGCATCAACGGATATCGGCACAGTCACCGCTTCCAGCGAGGGGCGTGTCATACTGGCCGTACGATTACCGAAGGGATTTCACGGTTGGAATTTTCCAGTTCGATCGCCATTGTCATCACAATGAAGCGATCCGATTGGCTTTTCGATGGTACAGCATCTCATCCTCTACCCTACAAGGAACGTTGAGAACGAATCCTAAGAGGAGTCAGATTTCTATCGCCGAACCGGACATTCCGAGTCCAGACTCGCGTCATTTTGCTGGTCGTAGTTGTGCACCGTGTGCTAGTTCATCGCGATATTTTTGTCTGTCTGATTATTTTAGTTGTGCGCTGAGTTGGAAGTGATTTGAATTCTGAGAAGATATTCGTAAATTTTAATTCGTAGAACGATAATATTCAGTTTAATAAAGACATATAGTGATTTGTATTTTAAAGCGCTAATTCGACAATTTGAATCCGCGTGCAATTACGATTACAGCCAATAAAGAACCATTGTAAGAGGATACGCAAGTGTTTTTATTATTTTTTTTCATCGCTTTCCAGCGTACCTCGGTGGATTTACTCTCCTTTGTTCTCCTGAGGATCAATGTAGTGTGCTCAATATCGGTGGAGTTTTTATTAACCTTGCATCCTTGCTGATGCCATCATAAAACTTACCCACAGGATCCTAGGGAAGGAAAAGGGGAATGGACCACTACCATTTTGTTGACCACCTTGCGCTCGTTGGGCCAATCCATCATTCCGAATAGGGCTTTAGACGGTTGTTGTGAATTATCACCGTGTTTTTCCCTATTTTGATGGCGGAGTTTACCGTGCACCTACTACCTTATGAATAACAGCTGAAAGTTTCAGCCGCCCACACGGTCCGGCTAAAACCTCCTTCACAATAGTGCTTCCTTTCACCGTATACCAGGTGCGAATGAGCGGGTCTTTGCCTATTTCGCCTGGAGATAGCACGGCTATAAGTGCTTCTTGGCTCGCATCCGTGGCCAGATTAAATGGGTTTGGTTTGATTAGGGTTGGCCCATTTTGGCTGCGAAACCATCATCCCTTTTTTTTCTCAAATGCGTGTTGGTATTGGTCTGACCACCTGCATTTTTGAAGATATGATGCGAGCTAGCACTGGTACACGTCAGGTAGGCGCCTTCAAGATGTGTAAATTTGTGGCGGTCCTGCACACCTCACAAACCACTGTGGGGTAAAATAACTTTTCGCCCAATTAAAGGGCACATATATACAGGTGTCCCCAATCTTACGTATCCACAGACACTTGGGGCCAATAAATACTTCTCGCCTAGCTAAAGGGGACATACATACTGGCGTCCACAATCCCATGTGTTCACAGACACGTGGGCCCAATTCCTCGACCGATTCCTCATGCGTGCATGGTTATCGAGGGACACTACCCAGAAACGAAATTGTTTGACGACCCCTTAGCTGGGCAAACAAAAGTGGCCGGCGCGACAGCGCCAGGCTCCGACAGCCATCAAAACCCCATGCGATAAAAGTATAGCCAAGAAATAAACAAATTTATGATCTGCTCTTGAGCCAACCGCAATTTGGTTTTTCCTTATCGAAAGGACTATTGTGGGAGCGGTGGCGCAAGAGTAATGACCTTGCCCGAAAAAACAAATTATTATGGAAAAATTTAACAAGCCTCAGGACTTGCTTAATAAGGCCAAAACCGGGTCCCGGTTGTAGTGCCGATGATGACGATGATTATGGGAGCGGAAGGTAAACAATAAACCAACCGACACTGTTCCTACAAGGAGATAAAAACCGTGTAAATATCGCAGCCGAAGATAACCGAGGAAATCACCAGGGTCATAAACCATATGCGGGTAAAGTATACAAAGGGATACCACAGATGTATGAAAAGCCTGACGATCCTTGGCATATCTCCGGCCACATGGACAGGAACGTTCGCGTCTGTGTGTGTGGGTGCATCCACACAGTATCGCTACGAACAAAACGGAATCGTAGGATAAGAGAGGGTGCGATCGCCTGGAAAGGAAAAATCCCTTGGAAAAGAAAGCAAAATTGAAGAGAAAGGAAGAACAACCGGGTGAGTTTCCATCCCTTGAAGAAAGTTGTTTAAGTTAGTTCAGTGTTAACATTCGGAGGATAAAGATCTGTGGGGAGGAAGTATAGTACCTGCATGGGTACACGGTTCACTTCCTCCATCATGTATTGTTCCACCGACGAGCACTAAACAATTCCGCCGAAGCAAAGGAACGAAACGCCGCCACGTTTGTTCGCAACCAACCAACCGAACGCCAAAAATACCGACGAACAACAACAAGAAACTAACGCACTGTGGTAACTACTTTTTCTTTTATTTTATTTTAATGTTACACTGTTCGTTGACGGTGATACAAATACACAAAAAAAAAACGATTTGATATAACTTTAATGGTGTTGTTTAAATAATATTTGAAAAGTGAAACACCGAATACATTTTGTGATTAACCGCACGCGACTCTCGACTCACACGATTATCGCGGATTATCGCTTATTATCGCTTATTATCGCTTATTATCGCTTATTATCGCTTCCCTGTGCGCACCAGGGAAGCGATAGGAGACACGACCTGCTCCGGTCGAAGGATGGAATTTGACTCCGCGATCGTCATCTCATGCAGAGATGATTTCGCTAAGGAAGAAAAAGGAAGAGAGAGAAAAACGTTTCTCTTAAGGGTGTAACTAGTGGCGCAGTGGTATATGTGCGCGATCGAACAGATTCAATGTTGTTGCATGTGTTCGAAAACAAGGACAATAGGGAAAAATGACCACATGCGCCGCTGGTAATGCGGGTCATTGTTTACACGATGCCTCGTCGCTATTTTCGACGTTAGGAGAAAAAGGTGCTAAAAGCAATATGGATGTTTATGGCATCTCTGGCTGCAATAGAAACCGGGTTCATATTTGCATTAGGAAATGCTGGAGAATTTGGTTTCAGCGCCTATTGCGCTAATTATATGCAGCTGCTTGGGTTGTTTGTTGGTAAGACAAACAAAAAAGGTTGCCAGGCAATGTATATGAATGGTATATGACGCGGCTGGAAAAATAGACGGCGCGATATTTATGGTATTTGTCTGGTACCGAATTGGTTCAGAATACCAAATAAGCAAACAAAGAAATCTTATGAAAAATTGTATGCGAAGGGATGCATGAAGGTAAGTTTTCTTTATAGGGTTTTTAGGGTTATAATAATTGGGTCTGTATGATGCGTGGAGCATCTAGGATGCTAATGCGAATTGCATTAGCGAAAGCTGGTGCAGACCCGGGTTATGGTTATGGGGGTTTTTTTTAGGAAGGCGAGCCGTGGGATCTGGCGGAATCGCCACAGTACTCCCCTCCCAGTGACGTAGTCACGAAAAAAAAAGGTAGGGGCGAGGGAATGCTCGATGGTGGGTGCTGTAATGATAGGGAGGTTGCTTCGGAATGCGCTGTGGTAATGTTACGGGACTGTCGTGGTGACCAGTTCCTGGTTATTGTTTGGGCCTTTATCGATAAGATGGACACAGTTGTTACCGCTTGATGCCATCAAGGGCAAATGTGTGCGGCGTGGTCCATCGGCCTGTTATGGGTCTCGTGGACCAACAGGCTTATCGCCCGAATAGGTCGGAACCTATCGGAAATCCGCTCACATCCGCAGTGACGAAATAGTGTGTGCGAGAAGGAGGGGAACTTATCCCAGGGTAATTCCCATCCGCAGTGACGGGTTGCCGTGTGCGGAATGGAAAGGGACCAAGTCCAGAGCGGGTGTCTTTTGTCCATACGTTTGTATGGCAAATTGTTTGCCGCTGTGACTGGTAAAAAGGGGGCGGGCGCTCCAGTTGCGCGGCTTACCGATCGAGGGAGGTCCGATATATCGGCTCCGGTGTCGACCCCGGAGCTTGATAAACGGCGACCGCAACCTCGACCAAGCGGCGCTTTGTTGGGAGGGCCGGCCAATCACGCTCGTTTAAGTTGGGCGACTTAGATTACGGGGCTCCTGGGGTATGGTTGGTTATGTCTAACCACAAGGCGGCCTAGAGTAACTGCTGCACTCTCCGAAGTATTATGCACCTAGGTATTTGAGGCGGCGTAGAGGGGCGTGTACAGCCTTTAGTTGCCGCTAAAGGGGAACCATGGTGGCTAAAGGATTGGGGAACCAGGGATGTTGTCTCAGCCCGGTGGTATCGGTTTGATTTGTGGACCGGTGTTGCTGAGACATTTGGGAGACGTAGGAGATCTAAGGACGAATGTCCTAAAATTTAAATAAAGGGGCAAAACCAGGTGCCCTGATAGATGCTACGCGTAGTAGCTGTGGTAACGAGGGAAGCTGGCTTGCTGAAATCGGGTAGAAGGTCGAGCATTGATGAGCAGTTTCGCGTGATAACTGTTTTTGGCGTAGATGGGCGCCAATATATGAACGGAGACAGAAAAAGGTGTTAGGGGTCAAGCAGAGTCGAGAGAGTTGAATGTGAGCGACGTGTAGTCGAAAAAGAAATTAAATGTAGTCGGAAGAGGTTGAAAAGAAGTCGTGTGGAGTCGTAGGTGAGTGTTGTCGAAGGGGGTCTACCGAGAACGGAGTTGAAAAGGGGTTTAGTGGAGTCAACTGAAATGGAAAAACATTAAAGTGGAGGAGTCGCGTGTAGTTGAGAAGTCGAGAGAAGTAGGAATCGGAGTCGTATGTAGTCGAATAGTGTTGAAGGCAATACAAGGCGGAGTCAAAATAGAGTGCGAGCGAGTTGAAAGGAGTGAAGTTGATGGAGTCGAAAAGTCGAGTGTGTTGAGTTCGAGTCGTGTGGGATTGGTTAGAGTCACAAGCGAGGCGAACGCGGTTGTACACCGGTTTGTACCCAGAAGGGGTTTACAATATTTATTTTATTTTTGCCTCAATCTCGTGCTATTTGCGGATACAAATATATTTTCTTTTTTAATTTTTTACACAGGTAGATGTTTTAATTTTAAAAAAAAAAAAAAATTCAATTTCATTAAACAAAACAAATTCGCTCAATTGAAGGCTATCGTGTAAAAGTAAATATTATGTGAAGAAGTTAGATACATATACAATATCGTTTCCACTTCTCACAAAAACAATAATTCATCTTTCGTTTGTGAATGGTAGCTTTACAATACGTAGTAATTGAAAGGATTGCTTCTTAAATTATGTGCGTACGGTTTACTTTATCGTTTGACATTTTTTTTTTTTTTTTTTTTTTAGATTTTCTGGTGGTGCCTCTTTTATCTATTTTTATTAAATGAATAATCTACATAATTTTGATTGTGGTGTCTCTGTTTTTGCGTTTTAATGTATAAAAAGGAAAGATAATAGCAAAACTGAGTATATGTAACTTTTAATATAAAAGTATTGTCTTTTTTTGTACGTTAATAGATTACAAACCACAAAAGAAACGCACCCATATAAATGTATATATCCATCCATATAAGTGGCAATATCTTTTATGCATATTTTATGAATTTTAATTATCGAAAACAATGTTTCGGAATTTGAATTGGAAAGCATAGTTTTTTAATAGATAAATTGGTTATACTCTTTTCCTACACTGGTAGAATAACTGCCTTTAACCAGTTGTCTACATTTACAATAGAAAATCATTTTCCCAAATTAGAACCGTGCGAGGAAATTTGCACTTCAAATCAGTAATTAATTTTACACAAAACACAAGCTTAATGATTAGCCTACTTGAAGTTTCTCGAAATAGTATTGAAAATTTTACTTTTGACAAAATGTTGCTGTTGGGTTTGTTTACCCTTTGGTTCTTTGATTTTGGACCATTTTCGTACATTGTGCTGTTCGTAATATTTAATTGCTCTGACGGAATATTTTAATTCCTTCTTACAAAATTGCTATTAATATACTAATCAAAATGAAAATGACATTTGCTTTTTTTGCTTTTTTTTTGACAGTTTCACAAACACCGAATAGTGTAAAAGAAAATAGAGGACTTTAATATTGATACATCATACATAACTGTAAAGGATTTTGAGTTTTAACGACGTTATTAATTATTGGTAATAGATAAACAACTGGAAGGAAGGGTGGTTTTACGCTACACAAATTGACTGGATTATCTGGAAAAAAACCGACCCACAACGGCGAAGATAAACCATGCCAAGAGCCACGGACCAACAGGATACTGCTTCTCCTTTGTTTTCGATGACTTTGGCACATTTCCTCGCAATGTCACTTTTTTTGATTGCTTTCTCGTGGGGTAGCCATTGTGTGAAAGCTGTATAGAATTCCGGATATAATTTGGTGGTGTTGTCTGAATCGTTGTTTGGTTGATAATAATATATTCTTTTAAGAAAATTCACAACAGGTGAAGGATCTTTATCACTTGGTGTAGTTCTTTCCTTGGTTTTTTGTGATTTAGCGGTGAGGTATTGAGCCTTGAATCCTTCCATAAATTAAAATAGAAAGGATAAAGTTTCTGCAGGCGGCCGCTGGAAAAATTCGATCGCATCGGTCGTGGGCGTTGTGTTATTTGTTAGACCGCTTGTTACTTAGCGATACCTTAGCTGAAATTAACCAGGCTATTATTATTAATTATTACTTGCCTTGGTGTTGTTGGCTGCTCCGGTGATGGAAACTGGTGCTGGTGTTGGGGCGATGTTTTTGCCCATAGATTGCTTTTCGGCAATTGCCGCCACAATTGCTCACTAGAAAAGTCACTGCACAACAGGTTACGTGCTTATTCACTACATCGAGTCAACTTTTGTCAGAGATCGCGTGTTCAAGTTTTTTTATATTAATAAAAAAAACCGTCGCGGGTCACCAATGTGGGGAGGATGTATAGTACCTGCATGGGTACACGGTTCACTTCCTCCATCATGTATTGTTCCACCGACGAGCACTAAACAATTCCGCCGAAGCAAAGGAACGAAACGCCGCCACGTTTGTTCGCAACCAACCAACCGAACGCCAAAAATACCGACGAACAACAACAAGAAACTAACGCACTGTGGTAACTACTTTTTCTTTTATTTTATTTTAATGTTACACTGTTCGTTGACGGTGATACAAATACACAAAAAAAAAAACGATTTGATATAACTTTAATGGTGTTGTTTAAATAATATTTGAAAAGTGAAACACCGAATACATTTTGTGATTAACCGCACGCGACTCTCGACTCACACGATTATCGCGGATTATCGCTTATTATCGCTTATTATCGCTTATTATCGCTTATTATCGCTTCCCTGTGCGCACCAGGGAAGCGATAGGAGACACGACCTGCTCCGGTCGAAGGATGGAATTTGACTCCGCGATCGTCATCTCATGCAGAGATGATTTCGCTAAGGAAGAAAAAGGAAGAGAGAGAAAAACGTTTCTCTTAAGGGTGTAACTAGTGGCGCAGTGGTATATGTGCGCGATCGAACAGATTCAATGTTGTTGCATGTGTTCGAAAACAAGGACAATAGGGAAAAATGACCACATGCGCCGCTGGTAATGCGGGTCATTGTTTACACGATGCCTCGTCGCTATTTTCGACGTTAGGAGAAAAAGGTGCTAAAAGCAATATGGATGTTTATGGCATCTCTGGCTGCAATAGAAACCGGGTTCATATTTGCATTAGGAAATGCTGGAGAATTTGGTTTCAGCGCCTATTGCGCTAATTATATGCAGCTGCTTGGGTTGTTTGTTGGTAAGACAAACAAAAAAGGTTGCCAGGCAATGTATATGAATGGTATATGACGCGGCTGGAAAAATAGACGGCGCGATATTTATGGTATTTGTCTGGTACCGAATTGGTTCAGAATACCAAATAAGCAAACAAAGAAATCTTATGAAAAATTGTATGCGAAGGGATGCATGAAGGTAAGTTTTCTTTATAGGGTTTTTAGGGTTATAATAATTGGGTCTGTATGATGCGTGGAGCATCTAGGATGCTAATGCGAATTGCATTAGCGAAAGCTGGTGCAGACCCGGGTTATGGTTATGGGGGTTTTTTTTAGGAAGGCGAGCCGTGGGATCTGGCGGAATCGCCACAGATCCGCAACAAAGAAAAACAGGCGAGAGTGTATCGGCGCGAGTAATCGGGTGCAACAAGTGTTCAATTAAAAATAAAATTAAATTTAAATTAAAGAACAGCATAAGTGAATAAAATCGGAGAACAAAAATTAAGCGTTTTTTTTTTGCGCACAGTGTTCGGCGGAGCACTACAGCTAGAACAGAATCTGCCAAAAATTCATCTGACGACTTACCATCCGAGAACAGAGATTTAATGTGTTGGAGATATTTCCTCCGAGGGTTGGTTCTCGGATACGGGATCACTCGATTCGTCATCGGATGTGAGTCGTCCCGTTGACGTGTTGACCCGCAACCCCAGGAGAATTACGGAATATTCCCTGGGTCTGGCAACTCCACTGCCCAATCATCCCCCGTGAGCGCCCTGGTTTACCCATATAGTTTACGCTTATGGTTTTGCGCCTATAGTTTTGGGCTCGACCTTAAAAAATGTCCATTTAGACTCATTTAAAGGCTCCTCTCGACGAAAATCCTTAATAGAAGGTGAAGATTTATTCGGAGAGAAGCCTGAGTCTGACCGGTCTGCTCAGAAGGATTTCGAGCTCCGAAGGGCCTTTTATCAAAGCTTTCCTTTCTTTGACGCCTTTTGGGCCTTTGGAGTGCGGTCTTTTTGGTATAACGGGGTCCAACATTGTTTCGCACCCTACCCCTGTGTGGGTAGGGTCTCCGGGTGAATCCCGCCGCAGTATGGATCTTGACAGGTCCCTTTGGCACGGTTACCCATTCGGCTGCCTTATGCTCAACCTTTCCTGTCTTATTATTCGCAAAGCCAACGGAAAAGCTTTCGGGATTTACGGTTATTCGGGGAAACTCCAATGTTCATTGACCTTGTAGTTTTTCGACAGGGAGTCGTAACTCAACAATCCATCTTCTGACAACCCGGACAAGGAGTCCATTACTTGGAAGCTGCAGGGAATCTTGTGGTGTAACTTGAAATTCCCATGGGAGCATCCCCTCGACTTGTCCTTGTCAAAAAGCGTCTTGAGTGTCGTGGATTTATGCAGATCCACAACATATGTCGGGCGGAGTGCCTTCAGCTTTAAGAGGCTGATATCACCGCCGGTGTCGACGATTAGGCGCGTAGTGTCTCTACGGCCCATGTCCAGAGGGAGTTGGACAATCAGGACTTTGGTTGGTGAAAGCTGAGAACAGCTGTAAGTTTAGTGTGGGGAAACCCCAACCCGACCATTGGGAGTTTTCCGACCGCTCCCATTTTGCTTTTTGTCGACACACTACCGCCGTGTGTGTGCGACGAGCGCAAAATCCGCACTGTCTTCCGATGTTGATCTCATGATCGCACTGCTCTGGACCCTCCATAGACCCCGTGTTAGCGGAGCTAGAGTGGCTTTGGGCTGACGGTGCTGGGGTCGGTGCATCCGTTAACGGTTTCCGGCTCGTGGAACCCGTAGGTACGCTTTTACTCTGCTTTTGAGCCTTACCAGGCCCCGAACTGGCAGAGCCAGAGCGGCTTTCTTCTGTCGTGGGCTGATGGTGTTGTGGCCTGGGCATTTGGCGTTTGCCGCCTATGATCGCGTCTGCTCTGCTCTGCTTTTAAGTCTTATGAGACGCTGGAGCAGCAGAAACAGAGCTGGCCTTATTGGGGCCGACGGCTTTGTGGCCGGGGATTCCGGCGTTTGCCGCCTTTAACGGACTTGCCTCCGTGGCCCCTGAATTTCCTCCTTGTGACCTCCTGCCACCCATAGGTAACCATGCAAGTCTGTGGGTTCTGACGTTGACGTTTAGTCGTGGCCACTAGTGTGTGTTTTAGGTGTGGGATTTTATATTCCGCAGCGCCAGTGTGGCATTTTATAGATCGTGTGGCATAAAAAAGATAGAGTTGTGCCAGTTGTGGCATAAGATTGTGGTCTAAAAAATCCGCAGCGCCAGTTTGTTGTAGAATTTATTATAATGGGATGGGGTTGCTGAGATGCCGTCCCCAGTGCCAGATTGTTGGATAAGTTATTCGTACAGTTAGTTTGTTAGATAATTTATTGTTGTAATGGAGTGTCCGCAATGGCAGTCTATTATTTGTGTTGAAAGTTTGCTAAATAAGAATGCTATGTGGCGGAAAGTCTGCAGTGCCAGTTTTAATATTATTAGATTCGGATTCGATAGCTGTTATCTGTGACCAGGGGTAACGGTGCCACTCCTCGCAGTAGAACAACCGCTTCCCAATACAATTGCGGTATGTGCAGTTCGGTAGTTGCCAAGTATAGTTTCCGAACGGGGTAAACTTGTACTACGCCGAACCAGTTGCAACACCTCCGTTGAAGCTAAAACCAATAGGTATCAGGCACAAATCTTACCCCCAATTCCAGCAACAGAGATCTCCAAATCGAGGTCACCAAACACATGCAAGTCCTCGTTCAACATGAAACACATGTATAATTTCGATCAACTAAAACTTTAATTTTACTTTATTATTATTACTTATTATTATTTATTGGCCTGTGGTGTTAGGTTGGTGCGCCGGCGTACGGCACTGGATTCACTCCTAACCACCATCGTCACCGAATCAAAGTTCATCCGCAGCAATTGTGTCCACCAGAAAAGCAATCGCTCCAAGGATAACACGCACGCACTGAGAGAGAAACACAAGCGAAACTCCGAAACCAACGTCGACAAAAATATAGATGTAAGAAAAGAAACACTGATTTAGCTTATGGCTGGTGATCACCGCCTTTTTATTTCACGTAAGAAAACATTAATATTTAATTTAAGAACACTTAATATCGACTCGCGGAGACAACGACACAAACGTTATATTTCATTATCGCTTCCCTGTGCTCACCAGGGTAGCGATGGAGCCTCGACCTGCTCGGGTCGAAGAATGGTAAAGGACTCAACGATTTTCAATCGTTGTTAAAAGAAATTCAGCTGGGAAATTGGTTCTCTTAAATTAAGGTTGCATTTCCTGTTCCAAGAGAGACGTAAAGTCTCTCTTTTGAGTAACCAAACCGATCTCATAGAGGAGATCTTCACGATACACAAGTGTGTGTGTACGTCGGTTCTTTTCATGGCCCAACGATATGGTGAATAACCTGAAACACAAAGAAAGGGAAAGAATCGTAGAGATGTTTGTTTATGTGAGAACGTTACTGGGAAACGGGTCCAGAACTATGTAGGATAAAAGAGATTTATGACTTGTGTCTATGCTGCGGTGCGGATGCGTAGGTAAATGTATCGCCATTAGGAAGAAACGCGGTTTTTCCATTTACACATTGGGAAATGTGTTAATGGCATCGCTAGTAAGGGTTGGTATAGAGTTCCTATTTGCATTTGAATATGCTGTAGGATTAAATTGATGCAAGAGACGCGGAATGCGTATTTGCTTTGGTCCCTAGGGTGAAAGTCGCCAGCCAATGTGTATATAGGGAACATTGTTGTACACATGGCGCGGCTGGGAAAAATAGACGGCGCAGTATTTATGATCCCTGTCATGAAGGTTACAATGTATGTAAATCTAATTATTTTGTTTACCGGAATTCATCTAAGGAAATTTGACTGGCGATGTAGATGCCGAAATTGATTGGAAATTCCTGGTAAGCTAATAAAGAAATCTTAAGGAGCAGTGGTATGCGAAGAGAATGCATGAAGGTAAGTTTTCTTTACAGGGACTTAAAGATCATAGATTTGATCTCTTAAATGCGTGCAGCATTTTTAGGTGCCGAATGCGAATGCATTGGCGAGGACTTGAGCGTCTTGGGTGATGATTATGGGGGTTTTCCAGGAAGGTAAACCGAGGGATTTGGCGGAACCGCCACAGGCCTGTAGGAACCCGAAAGTTCATGACCTCACCGACTCGGCTTCGCCATCGTTCCCTGTCTTGGGCACTCTCCTTCCACGCTTGACCACTCGATCCGACCTCCTCAAGGTCAAACCTAACATTGTCCTCCCATTTCCGCCGCGGCCGTCCTGTCGGTCTCTTTCCCGTGGGTCTACCGTCAAGAATTCTATGCACAGTCCTATCGTTGACCATTCGCGCCACGTGTCCGGCCCATCTTAATCTTCGCGACTTGATTACTCTCACTATTGTAGATTTGTGATATAGCTCTTCTAATTCGTGGTTATGGAGTTTCCTCCATTGTCCTGCCTCCTCGTCATATTTACCTCCAAATATACCCCTTAAAACTTTATTCTCGAATACGCAGAAGATGTGTTCTTCCCGTTTTGTGAGAGCCCATGTTTCGCATCCATATAGAACAATCGGCATGATTATGATTCTATAGACACGGAGCTTTATGTTACGTGATAGCAGTCTGGATTTCAGCAGTTTACTGACTGCGCGCCAACTAGCGTTGCCGGAAAGCAGTCTTTTGTTAATTTCCTTCGACATTTCGTTACTGGCCGTCAGTATCGTTCCCAGATATTTAAATTCTTTAACTTTTTCAAATATCTTACCTCTGACGTTTATATGTGTTCTCTGAGGGCCACCTGCTCTCGCCGTAATCATGTATTTTGTTTTGTTTTCATTTATTTCTAGGCCCACCTCTTCTGCATGATGATTTCACAGTTTTTACTAACAGTTTCTAGATTATCGCCCAGAACGGCGATGTCATCCGCATATGCGAGCACTTGTGTGACCCCGTTCAGGGATGATCCGGTCGTGTTGTCGTCTTGTACCTTTCTGATGACATACTCGAGCATTTAATTTTACTTTAACAACATAAATGGGAGTCCTTCGTGGACTAATTAAAAATAAAACAATTTATAAGACACTATTCATTAACACAGCTCAACATTCCTTCCTGGAATTTTTACTTAAAATTAAACAAATTTAAATAACATCCTTCATGGACGGAGGTTCACTTCATTCTCTTTGTTCTACCTTCTTTTACAGACTCTCGAGACACTCTCTTTCCCTCCCTCTCTAGCCATCTCACTACTTCTTCGAAAAGAAACTAGATCCAACTGTCCTTTCGACAATACCCCAACTTAACGACGCAGGTTCGTGCATCTGCTCGTATTCAATCAAACATTGTGGAATGTGTTTATTTATGTTTCTTATATAATTAACTATTAATACTTTATCTAGATTTATTCATTCTTGCTTCTAATTTAATGAATGTATGTAGAACAAAAGGTGTTTCCCTTTACATTTTACTCCTTCTCGGTGGGGCACTGGCAGTAGGGGAGGCTATCACGAAACATGGGGTGGCTGTTGTGCTGGAATTTCCAGTTTTCTCCCACCTCACCCTGTATTCACACCTTTCCCACGTGTGGCCTCTGCGGCCACAAAAGTCACAGCCACATCGGATGCTATACACCCTTGGGTTTGATGTTGCTGGTTTTTTGGTTGCAGGGGGTTGGTGTAGATTTCCTCTGGCACCCCCTCTGCTGGTGTGGTGGACGTCCGGGGTTGAGTTGTGGTTGTGCTTGATGTCGTGCCCATACTGCCTGCAATCCCGACAGAAGGGCGTATTTGGCCTTTTCAGGCAGTCATCGTATAGGTGCCCCTTTTTGTTACTGAAGCTGCAGCTTATGCGAGCAGCTAAAGGGTGCACCGGCCAAGTCCCTTGGACTTGGGTAGGCTGGCTGTGGTGGAACTGCTCACCGCCAGTCTGTTGTGTGAATGGGGCCCCAGGCCCTGTAGGTGGAAATCCGCAGTGTGGTTGGGTCAGGGCTGCAGCCGTCACATTCTGGGGGTCATGTGTGTAGCCCCCCAGGGCATACTGGGGTTGACCCGTTAAGGTCTGAGGAGTGTCGAATGACCTACCAAACATGTCCCCAGCAGGCTGACTCGCCTCATTCACCGGCAGGTATAGCCTGTGAAGCCAGTCCTGTGCGAACTGACTTTGGATTGCGAAAGGCATTGGGGTGTCCAATGGCATTCCGCAGGGATAAGGCGAAACATTCAGTTGTGTATTCGCAGGAAGGGGGTGCCTATAATGTGCTTCCTGCGAATACACTGGCGGATTTATTGAGTGGGCAGGATCGACGCCTGTCATCACTCTGTGTGTGGTGGTGGTCTAGTGGGGGAAGTGGGGCAGAGGGTGGAGCGTGGCGGAGTTACTACGTAACATTCGTATAGGTTCGGATACCGGCTATTTTATAGCAGAGCCTGTCAAAAGTCTTATGTCTATTTCGTCCATGGCCTGTAATGATCGCATCATTTTGGAAACGAACTCTACCAAGTAAGATGTTGTAAATATTCATTATAAATAAGGGAATATTCGTTTCCGTCAAAAAGTGCCCGAAGTTGGTTAAGAAGAAGGTGCAGTGTTCGGTTAGGTAATTTTGAAAAAAAAAACATTGACAGTTTTTAGTGAAACAGCGCCGAATATATTTTCCCCTAGCTAAAACTTACCACCCTCGTTTACGATAAAATAAATAGTTCCATCAGATTCGAGAATTGTCAAAAGAAAAATACGAGTGTCAGTTGCCTGTGAAGACTGAACAATTACGAAAGCCGAAATGTGTCAGAAGCTGGTTGTAGAGAAGGCACAATATTTGATTAGATAACTTTGAAAAACACGTAGACAATTATTATTAAAAAACGTCAAATACTGTTTCCTTAACCCAATACTTACCGCCATTATTTGCTAAAAAATAAAATATTCCATCGGGTTCGAGTATTGTTAAAAGAAAAACATGAAGATCAGTTGTTCACGTCCTGTCCCAAAATAAAGCGGAATAGATTAAAAAAAGAAATAGTTAAATAATTTATACAAAAATTATATCGGTTATTGGAACTAATGTCCCTGAACTGAAATGTATTGATTTGCTCGTTCGCCAAGTGCATCTAATGACTTTTTTATGTTTTGATTACGATCGGTCGTCGTTTGATTTTTGACTTCGACAAATGTTTTTTGGATCAACATCATCAGGTGACCGTCATTCAGAACTCCGAGGTTTTGTTTCTGGTTCGTATTATAAACACCATGTTTCATCATGGTTTTTAAGGATTTGTCGTCATTTCGAGCGCGTTTAATGATGTCGTTGCAACTCGGTGCTATTTCTGGTCATCATTCCGTTGATGTGGAACAAACCATAATTCATTTTCGTTAGACCAAGTTTCTCAGTTAAAATGCGAAGCATTTTTTTTTTTTGGTTTCGGTAGGAAGGTGGAAATCTTCAAAAGATATCTCTGGACAGATCCAAGGGCATGCCGGGTTTTTACCGACTAAAACTACCCGCCATCAGGCAAATATCCCCTCGGAACTTTCTTTTAGATATTCCATCACGGGGCCGGATAGAGTTTACCTGTTACTCGCAACTGCTGCATCATTTCACAGAGAATACTGTGACGCATATGACAATCCGTACTAGAATATTCTAGAGAGTCCGAAACAGAGTACTAGAATATTCTATAAAGTAATGGAAAACTGGAGACTAGGAACAGTAGAACATTCAAGGCAATGGAACGGACGGAAACGAAACGCTGAAATGGTATAAATACGCCGCACACAGAGCATAGTGATGAGTAAGAAGTTAGAGATAAGTAAGACAGTGAAGCGAGCGATACGTCTCGAGGAAGAAGTAAGCAGTAAAAGACGCGATAAGTACGGAAGCGATAAGTAAAGAAATCATTAAGTGTACGGTATAAGTAACGGTTGTATTACGGACTAATAAAGTGTTATATTAATTCAAAATCGATTTAACGGCTCTTATTTATTTTAAAATAATTAATCCAGCGAACCCTAAGCTCGCTACAATTGGTGTCAGAAGTGGGATTAATTATTGGTGAAATAAATAAGTCTGTGGAAGTGTATTGTGATGATGGCAGATCGACATTCGGAGAAGAGTTCGCAACCGTTGGACATTTCGGAGATGTTCAGGATTATGATGGCAAAATTGGACGCGCAAGCTATCGATATTAACGCAAAATTGGATGCGCGAGCTGTAAAGCTAGACGCGCGAACTGCAAAATTGGATGCGTGGGCTGCAGACGTTAATTCAAAATTGGATGCGCAAGCTGCAAAATTGGATGCGCGAGCTGTAAAATTAGACGCGCGAGCTGCAGAGGTTAATGCAAAATTGGATGCCCAAAGGCAGTGTATGAAAGAATTCTGGGACTCGGAAGCGGAAGAAGCTGAGGATGAGGAGGAATTGGAGCCACAGGAAATGAAGAAACTCAGGAAGAGCAAAGCTATGGCCGACAGCAGTGAGAAAGAGGAGGAAAATGACGATGATGTGTTACGTGAAGAACTGAAGGATTTCATCGATGATAACCCGATTGAAGAGGACGGCAGTGATGATATAGACACTGATGCTTCAGGCCGTTCCCTGAAACGGATTTACAATGATGATGACGAGTTGGACGACCGACTGGAAGACGACGACTGTGACCTTATTGAAGAGAATCTTGGTTTGAAAGTCGAAGGCAGAAAGCGTTCCAAGCGTCTGCGTCGTACACAGGACGAAGAAAGTGATGGAGAGGAACAGCACGTCAATGAAGGTTCAGAACGTGAGGCTATAGCCGAACAGCTATTCGACGACGAAGAGGATGTTGAACGCCTCTCTGAACGTAGTCACAGGGAATGTGAGGCGGCAAAACATTTCAATGATGATGAGGAATCGGAGTCTGATGCTGAGGATTTTACGGATTTGGACAATGAAATCCGTAAAACGGATATTCCTGGGCGAATTCAATTGCGCGAAGTTCCGGTTACGCCTGTTCCAGAGGGACCCAACGAGCTACAAGATGAAGCTGAATGGATTTACAAACAGGCGTTTTGTAAATCAACTGTTTCCGAACAAGAGAGATCAACGGATGTTGGGGGTCGGGACCGCTATTGTAAGCCACCACATACGGGGGGAAAGATCAAGCAAGCCCTAACTGGTAGGCGTAATCAACAGCTAGAGGTGCCGTTCATTGCGTTCTACGGAGAAGAACACGTGAAACCAGGATTAACGTGCGACGATCTATGGAAAGTCTATTACTACGACGCACGTTGGTGTTTACTGTCAGCTCCAAAGAACAAACCGATCCAGTTATTTGAAAAGATGCGGAACTACCAGTTGGATACGGTTATGAAATCGACAGATGCTCCAATACCAGATGATATGCGTGTAATTAAAGATGAAGATCTAGACCGCTTACGTGATGTGCAAACTCCAGAAGAGCTTAAGGGTGTGCACATGCATTTTCTTTTATACTATTCGGATGAGATCCCTAAAATGCAAGAGGAATTCCGTCGTCAGGAAAAGGAAGAATGGCGACAGGCTAGAGCTGACGCGAAAAGGAGAGCAGTAGAAAAATTGGATGAAGGTCAAGAACTTCCACCGCCGAACGCCAAGATGAAAGTGGTGCATCGCGACCGACTGGCGGCTTTTGTTGGCCCGGGAGATCAGTGAACTTAGTTCGGGACGAACTAATCTAGGCGGAGGGTAGTGTGACGCATATGACAATCCGTACTAGAATATTCTAGAGAGTCCGAAACAGAGTACTAGAATATTCTATAAAGTAATGGAAAACTGGAGACTAGGAACAGTAGAACATTCAAGGCAATGGAACGGACGGAAACGAAACGCTGAAACGGTATAAATACGCCGCACACAGAGCATAGTGATGAGTAAGAAGTTAGAGATAAGTAAGACAGTGAAGCAAGCGATACGTCTCGAGGAAGAAGTAAGCAGTAAAAGACGCGATAAGTACGGAAGCGATGTCAAGAAATCGTTAAGTGTACGGTAAAAAAAAGTAACGGTTGTTATTAACGGACTAATAAAGTATTACACTCCCCGTCGGGGAGCCCCTGGCGCAAGACTAATGACCTTGCCCAGACAATATAAATCATTATGGAAAATTTAACAAGCCTCAGGACTTGCTAAATAAGGCCAAGACCGGCTCCCGGTTGTAGTGCCGATGATAATGATGATGATGAAAGTATTACACTAATTCAAAATCGATTTAACGGCTCTTACTTATTTTAAAATAATTAATCCAGCGAACCCTAAGCTCGCTACAATACCATTTGTTACGAACCATGCCTGTTTTGAACTCAGCATGTATTCTATTACTCCTCCCGGAGTAACTGTCCGTCTCATATGTCTCTCCTAATCGTTCGTGCAGTCTCGAATCTCACGCACTCTGTGAGTACGTGTTCCGCATTTTCTATTTTGCCTTCGCAATACAAGCAGTACGGGTGATTCACATGCTTATACTTGTACAAGTTTTGCCGAAAGCATCCATGTCCTAGTATTAGCTGAGTCAAGTGGTAATTCAGCTCGGCATGTTTTCTATTCACCTATGTTTCTATATGAGGTATCATGGTGTGGGTCCATCTTACGTTGGCGGAAGAATCCCACCTTCGTTGCCATTCTCTTCGGCTTGAGAGCTCTAATTGTGACCACATTCTCGGACGATTCTCTTAGGAGACCTTATGCAATGCAGCGTTTTCTTTAGCTGCAATGTCCGGTGGTGTCCTCCCAGCCAAAATATTTACAGCATCTTCGGATACCATTCGGAATGCACAGCATATTCTTAGTGATGCCAGCCTATGTGCTGAGTTCATTCCCACCATGTACGACTTATACTGTGAAGCTCCTACCTATATGTGAGCTGCATACATTATAATGGAGGTATTGCCACTGGTTATCAGTTTCCTTATGTGGGGCCGGGGTCCTTCAACATTGGGTAGCAGTCTCGCCAAAACTTTGCATACTCTTGCCGTTTTTTCACTCGTTTTCCTCAGGTGTTCCTTGAAGCTCAACCTGTTGTCGAGTATAACACCAAGATATTTAATATAGGGACTGGCTCTGATTATTTGTCCTTTTATTTCCAAATCAAGGTGTTCAACTTTCTTGCGGCTGATTATTAAAACTGCATCCGTCTTATGTCCAGCTAGTTTCAGTCCGGCAATATCTAGCCAGCATTTAATGCTCTGGATTACTTGGGAGCAAATATTCTCCAGGTCATCTAGATGTTTAACTGCGGCTACTATTGCCAAATCATCTGCGTACCCAATGATTCTAACTTGTTCTGGTACGTTGACCCTGAGCGCACCACCATACATGATATTCCATAACAGCAGATTTAATACAGATCCCTGAGGTACACTCGCTGTTATTTTATATTCCTGTGGTCCCTCATCTGTATCATAGAGCTAGTATACGCACCAAGTAGGGTGAGACTTGTAGATCGCCCAACGCTTCCAGATTCCGATTCCAGTTCACCGAGTTAAACGTATTTTTAACATCTAGCGTCACCACCGCGCAATATATTTTTGTACCACCTAGGTCATCGTGCTCCAGCTATCCCATTGCGAGCGATGTCGCACACCACAGATAGTGCCTTACCGGTTGATTTACCTTTCCGGAACCCATACTGCGATTCAGAGAGCCCCGATGTCCCCTCAGTGAATTGTTCCAGTGGCAATTAGTCGTTCAAGCCGTTTTCCTGTTGTGTCCAACATGCACAACGGGCGATAAGACGGCGGCGCCTCTGGATTCTTGACTCCTTTTGGTATAAGCACAAGCTGCAGTTTTTTCCATCGTTTGGAAAATTGTCCTGTTTAAAGGCAGGTTGTGAAGAGACTGCTGAAGACTTCCGCCATTTTTGTTAAAGCAGTCTTCATTACAGCGTTAGCGATACCATACAGTCCCGTTCTCCGATTGGGCTCTGGAAAAGATGCGCCGAGATGATGAATTTCATCGCAAAATCATCTTCAGTGACGAAGCTCATTTTTGGCTCAATGGGTTCGTCAATAAGCAAAATATGCGTTATTGGTTGAGTGAAAATCCACATATGCTTCATGAATCACCACTTCATCCACAAAAAATAACTGTTTGGTGCGGTTTGCATGCCGGCGGCATCATTGGGCCATATTTTTTGTCGACGATAACGATCGTCACGTTACTGTGAATGACCATCGTTATCGCGCCATGATTACAGATTATTTTTGGCCCGAATTGAAAGATATGGACTTGGGCGACATGTGGTTTCAACAGGGCGGTGCCACAAGCCACACAGCACACGATACAATCGATTTATTAAAGAGTAAGTTTGATGAGCGTGTTATCTTAAGAAATGGGCCAGTCGGTTGACCGCCTCGTTCGTGCGATTTAACGCCTCTAGACTATTTTCTTTGGGGCTACGTCAAGTCATTGGTCTATGCCAACAAGCCGACGACATTGGAAGAGCTCAGAGCCAACATTGAACGCGAAATAGCGGCCGTTTCATCGAAAATTGGGTCCAACGAATCGACCGCTGCAAACGTGCCCGCGGTGGCCATATGAACGAAGTCGAGGTCCATTCATAAATGTTTTCATTGTACTTCACGCCGATAATAAAGTTTTTGAAATATCTCAAATGGTTTGCGTTTTCTTTAAAAAAAAGTTGTCATGTCCCTATTGGAAAACCTGATATAACGAAGCCATTTTCTTCTTTCAGAGTTTCGTAGCCTAATCAGATGTAAGATATTTTCAGGAAGCGGTGCCTTTTCGACTGGAGCAGTGGAACATTTAGGTATCGCAAGATCGGCCGCTCTATTGATAACAGAAACAAAATTGTTACAGAGGATATCAATGTGCTCGCTGCAGGTTATAGAATTTAGACTGGTATCACCTAGAACCAAGTACGTGTTTATATATGATTTATAACAATTCCAGTTGGCGGCGGAATAGTTGTGGTATAAACTGGTACGATTTACAGCTACTGTATGATTCACTGTGAGGCTGATCGGAAGGTGGTCTGAACTTAACGCATTTAGAGTTAATGGTACTGAGCAGTCATTTGGAAGATTAGTGATATATAGATCGAGAGTTGAGGGGTTCTTGTTAGCAGTCGATGGGATATAGGTGGGGAGAAGTGGATAAAGTATGGGAAAACTTGGGCTGGATTCAGTAACATCTAGTAAAATGTTACCCCAGCAGTTTGCCCTACGACGATCCACGGTTGACTCCACACAATTTTTGCAGATCCCGCTTAAAGTAAGTAGGTTTCTCAATGTTTCCATTTCCTCCAGGGAAATAGACCGAAAAAATACTTACCTTGGAGTTATCACTTAATGTTACATCAATACTAATTTCTTCAACTAATTTAAGGTGCAATGAAGGACGCAAGGTATGTTCTATACATTTTTTCACAACAATGGCGACACCTCTACCACTAACATGTACCCTGCCTAGGCGATAACATATGTAATTTGGATGAGAGAAAGAAATGTCTTGTTTGAGCCAGGTTTTTGAAACAAGTGCAATATCAATATTAAAATTTATCAAGAAATTGAAAAATCTCGGTTGTAGCGTCGATGATGATGATGATGATGATGATGATGATGATAAGTTTGCTATGAGTTTCATTGTTGGCTTTTGTATCGTTGATGATCATGATCAAATGGGTAATATAAGCCCTATATATTATGACCAAACTGAATTAAATATCCACATCCCTAAAGAATTCCCTAAAATTTTATGTAGAGGTGTTTGGCTTTCACAAAGAAGTTGTACGACATAATGGTCCTCTACTACGTCGTGAATACGACTCTGGACGTGGGCGTTTGGTAGCAACATCAGCGTGATGGCGCAGATTCCACCGGTGAGCTGTGTCGAGTTGTATGAGATTTCTTATCCAATCCATGCAGCGACATCCTGAGAAAGATTGGCGCAAGGCTAAACAAGGAAAAACAAATTATTATGGACAATTTAACAAGTCTCGGATAAGGACCGGATACCGGTGGAGAGACTTGCCAAATAAGGCCAAGATCGGACCCAGATTGTAGTGCCGATGATAAGCTCTATTTCCATAAATCCCACTGAAGATTTCAGAAGGAACTTTCACTAATTCACGTAGTTTATTGATATTTTCTTTGGGAATCAAATCAGATGGGGACGGTACGTTTATCGTTTTACACATCCTCCATGCCTTCCTTGAATCGGTGAAACTGTGGGGGTTCTAAAAAACATTCACAAAGAACCACCCATTCCGTTTAAATTAACCTGTCTTCCACTTACCATGTAAAGTCATGCTACTTACCTGCAAATGAGCAGCGTAAGGTACTCTGCATCATCTTCCACCTGAAAGCAAACCCTAGCATGCATTCACCTCATTAGACTATCCAGTTCATAATATACAAACCACCATATTCCCTATCGCTCAGCTTGTCAGCAATCATAATCACCAAACATACGCCAATCTTTCAGAGTGTTCTTGTTCCAACAATCTGTTGGTCCAAGAATACACGCTGACCAGCATACTTGTTGACACAGCTGCAGCCGATAATTTTCCTACCATTGAATCGGACAGGATTATGATTGCTATTCCAACAACCATACCCATGATTGTGTCCCTTCTACCAATTCCTAATCAAACATTGCCCCCATATCCATCAGGTTGCCAACAGAGCAACCAATTTCTAATTATCAGCCATCAACCGAGTATAAGATTAAACATGAATACGATTGTTATTTAAACAATCGCACTCATGACAATGTCACATGTACCACCACATGGACCCTAACAGTAGCCACCCTAGCCATTGCAAATCTCCGGTCGACCTATCGTCACCGAAAATCCTATAGCCTTCAACGGCATGATCGTGAGCGATTGGGTAAACACCAAAATGTTCCCATGTCGCATCCCAGCGACGAACCCCGAAATAGTGTTTCTGTTTACTTAAGACACTGAAACCTATTTCTTCCTTCGGCAAACGTCATGATTTATTTACAATAACGATGCTAGCAGCCCTAATGCTTGTTGCTTTGTTTGAACAAGTGCAGGATCGATCGATGTCCGCATTTCTAGCAAAGGATATTGTACCTGACCACTACGGTATAGAAAATTCCATCACGATGGCCGCTAGCGGATGTGGAGTGAAACGGTCATCGTGGAGTCAGATTTTAACCACCGCTGCGTGCAAACACGCAAAACGGATCGGGTTAAAACCACGAGTGGTGCACTCCTAATAGGAAGAAATCTCCGCGCGGGTATAAAAGTTATTTTGGCACGCTGTTGTCCTAAAAATACGCTCCGTGGTCGTGGGTCAAAAATAAGAAGGTCGCCGAGAAAGTTAATAAATATAATCCCTTTTTCTGTTGTGTTAAATATGTTTGTGTAAAAAAATTAAATGACAATAAATTCACACATCTGTATTTTGGATAAATATCGATTATTGTGTAGTTTGTAAAACTAGAACAACGACAGTGAAATAAAGAAGTGTTAATAGTCTAAATAAGTCTCGAGGCTTGTTAAATTTGTGGTAAGTAATATCTTGGCTCCTCGATAGTATAGTGGTTAGCACACCCGCCTGTCACCCGAGAGACCGGGGTTCGATTCCCCGTCGGGGAGCCCCTGGCGCAAGACTAATGACCTTGCCCAGACAAAATAAATCATTATGGAAAATTTAACAAGCCTCAGGACTTGCTAAATAAGGCCAAGACCGGTTCCCGGTTGTAGTGCCGATGATGATGATGAATAGTCTAAATAAAAACTACTGTGTGTTCTTTTCCTTCTGGAGTGAAGTTCCGTTTCTCTTGGTGATTACCATCTGTGCGTTTTACCTTACCTTTGTTGCTCCTGGGTGCACAGTGTTCGGCAGAACTTTGACGGTGACAAGGAGTGGTGTTTGTAGTGAACCTGTGTCATACGCCGGCACACCTACTTCAAACCCCACAAAACCATTCTAACACTCGAAGCTGGTTGTAGAGTTGTGTCAGATCCTGGTTGTTGAGCAGGCGAGATGCTTGGTTATATAACATTGAAAAAGAAAAAAACGTTGACCATTTTTACTAAAAAAGCCCCGAATATTATATCCCCGATATAATACGAGGGTTGCCTTTTATATTTCGGGATTAGAGAACAAAAACAAATATTGATCATTGAAAATCACTTTATTGTTTTTCAAAATATTCCCCTTAAAGATCTATACACTTTTGCATGCGTTTGAACCAATTGTCGAAGCACTTCTGCCACTCTGATTAAGGTATCTCCAACACATGCATTCTGAATGCAGCAACCGCTTCTTCAGGTGTCGAAAAACGTTGACCTCTCAGTTTGTTTTTTACGTACGGGAATAAAAAGAAGTCATTCGGTGCCAAGTCAGGACTATACGGCGGATGACCCATCAAATCGATGTTTTGGGTGCTCAAAAATGCAGTTGTCGCAGCCGATGTGTGAGAGCTCGCATTGTCGTGGTGAAGAGTGATCCGTCTTCGGCAGTTGGTTTTCCTGATTTCTTGGAAGACAACTGGCAAAAAAATGGTTGTGTACCACTCAGAATTGACTGTTCTGCGTTGTTCTAGTGGTACAGTTGCGACATGTCCAGTTTTTCCGAAAAAACAGGCGACCATTTGGTTGGAAGTGCTTCGTGCGCGAACAACTTTTGTTGGATTTGGCTCATTTTGAAACACCCAGACAGTCGACTGCTGTTTACTTTCGGGCTCATACGCGTAAATCCACGATTCATCACCTGTCACGATGTTATAGACGTGTTTCGAAGCACCGCGACCGTATTTTTTGAGCATTTCTTTCGACCAATTGACTCAGAGCCTTTTTTTGGGCGATTGACAAATTGTGTGGGATCCAACGCGAACAAATTTTTTTGACAGTCAAATGTTTATGCAATATTGAATGTATGCTGGTCCCACTAACGCCTAAGGTTGTCTCAATCTCACGATAGGTCACATGACGATCTTCCAATATCAGTTCGCGCACAGCATCAATGGTTTTCGGAACAACAACTGATTTTGGACGACCTTCACGAAATTCATCTTGGAGTGAACTACGACCACGATTGAATTCACCATACCATCGATAAACACTGGTCCTTGATGGAGCTTCATCGCCAAAAATTGAATTAAGCTCATCCATGCACTGTTGCTGAGTTAATCCACGCCGAAAGTTGTAAAAAATAATCGCACGAAAATGTTGACGATTTAATTCCATTTTTGGGCCGAGATGAATCTTTTAAGTTAGTGCAAACAACACAAATAGCGCTCGTATGTCAAAACGTTCTGAGTGCGTATAACCTCAAAAATGTCCAACTTTACGATAGAGCTGTCAATTGCCGGATTGCAACACTAGGGTTGCCAAATCCCGAAACATAAGAGGCAACCCTCGTAACCTTGCCCGGAAAAACAAATTATTATGAAAAATTTAACAAATTTTACTTGCTAAATAAGGCCAAGACCGGATCCCGGTTGTAGTGCCGATGATGATGATTATATCCCCGAGCTAATACATACCACCGTTGTTTGTGAAGACATAAAACGTTCCATCGGATTCGAAAATTGTTGAAAGAAAACACGGAAGCCGGTTGTACATTAAGACAGGTTAAGACTGAACAATTGCGTATGCCGAAATGTTTCGAAGTTGGTTGTAAAGAAGACGCAATATTTGGTTAGGTTTTTCAAATTATTAATTTTGGAAAAGACGTTGACAATTTTCGTTAAAAAATGCCGAATACTTTTGTCCCAAGCTATTACTTACCACCGTCGTTTGCAAAAACATAAAATGTTCCATCGAATTATAAAATGAAAACACAACAACCCGCTGTACGTTAAGATTGAAACAATTGCATAAACCATTTATTTGTTAATATATGAAGTTGTTTTGCTGTTAAATCTTTAAATTTAAGATTTCTTAAGTTTTACATGATAGTATAATCGATAAATTCTCATTACTGAGCATCTTCATGTTTTTATATTCTGTTTTATACATTTCTGAAGACACTCGACAAATTGTGTTTTTATTTTTTTTGTTATAGTTTTAATTGATTAGTTTCACTTTAGGGTTGCCCACTACCTTTTATAAGTCTCCAAGTTACCATATTACAGTACCTTCGTTTTTTTTATTTGTATTTATATCTTTAGTTTAGTGTTTTTTAATTTTACCTTAACATATTTTACTGTAATCGTTCAGTTTAAATATTTCACTTGTTCAAAAGAATAATTACGTTTAAGAATGTAAGTATTGTATAAATATATTAGTAATGGATTTGCAATCATTTAACGTTACCATTGATAGTGTACGCAGTAGATTGAGTGTATATCGATTTGTGTTCGTCATTTTCTTTAGAATGTTTCTTTTTAATTCTTTTATGTATATTATGTATAAGTGTATACATTTTAATATATATAATATTTATATTTATATTGAGATGTATATATATATGTATATATAATATTTATTTTTCCTAAAACATTATTTTCAGTTTGCTACAATTCACTGATATGGGTCGGGTACTCGACGTTTTTAGTTGATGTGTGTGTATGTATTATGTCTTTCTGCCTGTGAATCGTTCGTTTTATTTTCCTGTGGATGCTGTTCGAGTTGATGTAATCGCCCTGACACTGTTGATTGATTTCAAGAATTTCACTGTTCTTCTCTGCCTATAACTTTCAATTATAATCAATTATTCGCCCTTGGCTGGCGTACCAGACTGTAGTTGTGTTTAGAAATGTCTCCATGAAATTTTCTAAATCAACTATGGCATTTCCATCTTAAGAACACAGCAAAAATTTATTTCTGTGTCTCGCCATTTTAACCCTCCTTTTCTGCCTAACAATGTTTAAAAAAAAAACTATTTCGCTCTTCCCGATATTCGCTGAAATTCTACTGTCAAAATCAACAGCATCAGAGCATCACATCGGTCAATTAGATAGCACAGCGGTGCTAACTTTTTGATCAACCCTATTGGTTATTATTCACACCTTCCTCAGGTTTTCTACGCAAATCCGTTTCCATCGAAGCTTTTTAACTTTGAATTGTGTAGGAGTGTTTTCACTTTTGTTTTATTTGTTTTTTGTTTTAATCTACATAATTATTTTCTTTTTACATAAATTGACATGAGTTTTTATGAGAGAGTTACTTCTAAAGGTTTATTTAATTGAATTATTTGGGTTGGTATTTTGAGAATACTTCTTCAGTTCGGGGGAGGGAGAACATAAAAACGACTTCGGGTGGGTACAGGATGTTTAAATTCAATTTTTCTCTGGAGGGTTTTCTCTAATCAAATCTACTTTTTAGTTTTATTCAATATATATATATATATATATATACGTTTTCTGTTTTATTTTTGAAGATACGTATGATTTCATAATATGTTTTAGCGATGGACCAGTCGCAGATATGTTTTGTTTTATAGTATAATTAAATATAAAAGCTATAATGTAATTTAATTCCTACCCAGCGCCCGACACAGGTTTTGATAGAGCATTTAAAAAAAATGTTTCTCTAGAAGTCGAATTTCGCGTGGTGTTGTGTAAATGTTATGTTTCCATCTGTGAGTTTTTTTTCAAGAGGCAGGAGATTATATTATAGGTTTGCAAAGCATATTGGGAGACCGAGGGTGATACGTATGCTTTCGTTTATTGGCTTTCAGTGCCACTTGTTATAACAATTAGTTTGCAGTTTAAACTTAAATTCTGATCCACAGGTTGGGCCTGATTTAAACCTAGGGCCTAGCCTGCCATATGTTACGTCGTAATGCAATTATAAACTTCAATTGCCAGAGATGTTCATTGTATAGAGTTCTTTATGTTATAAAACTTTCCTATTTTTTTCGCTGATACTGTATTTTGATTTTCCTTGGCATTTAGCCCACTTTTTGTGTCGCGTTATAGAACATGAATTAAGCCTAGCCCGTTGCAAGACTTTAATATTAATATCTAAATTACTTTTCCTGAAACGCAGACTGACATATTTGATAAAGCTTTTCAAGCTATAAAACTGACACTGAGGTTTGACATCCCATGACATTAAAACCACTTGCGTTTATAAAGCATGAATAAAACGTAGCCTGTTATAAAGCATAGCTACCTCAATTCCAGTCTTCAAATTACTCTTTCTCATATGTAGAATGACGTGTTTAATAAAACCTTTCATGCTATAAAACTTTTTTCCACTGATACTGTGTTTTCAACGTTCAAGGACAACAAAACCATTTTTGTGCCGTGTTTATAGAGTATTAATTAAGCCAAGCCTGTTGTAAAGCGTAGGTAGTTCAATTCCAGTCTTCAAATTACTCTTTCTCAAATGTAGAATGACGTGTTTGATAAAACCCTTCATGCTATAAAGCTTTTTTCGACTGATACTGTGTTTTTAACGTTCAAGGACAACAAAACCATTTTTGTCCCGTGTTAATAGGGTATTAATTAAGCCAAGCCTGTTGTAAAGCATAGCTACTGCAATTCCAGTCTTCAAATTACTCTTTCTCGAATGTAGAATGACGTGTTTTGTAAAACCCTTCATGCTATAAAACTTTTTCCCACTGATACTAACTTTTTAACGTTCAAGGACATCAAAACCATTTTTGTCCCGCGTTTATAGAGTATTAATTAAGCCAAGCCTGTTGTAAAGCATAACCACTTCAATTACAGTCTTCAACTAATTCTTTCACAATAGAATGACGTTTTATGACAATGACATAGAATGACAATGACATAGAATGACAATTACAAGAATGCCATGTTTGATAAAACTCTTTATGCTATAAAAACTTTCTTCCATTGACACTATGTTTTGACGTTCAATGAGTTTAAAAACACTTTTTGTGTCTGATTTATATAGCATAGATTAACACTAGCCTGTTGTAAGTCGTAGTTACTTCAATTACCATCAACAAGTAACTCTTCCTCAAATATAGAAAGACGTATTATATAAAACTCTTCATACTATAAAAACTTTCTTCCACTAACACTTTGTTTTGACATTCAAAGATTTTCATGATGTTTTTATAGAGTACCAATTAAGCCTAATCTACCATAAATTTTTGCGTACATCCGACTTTAATTACGACCTTTAAGTAGTATGTTTTCAAATGTAGAACGACACATTTTTTGAAAGAGTTCAAGCTACAGGTTGTTTCATTGATTTTTGACAATTCTAAAATAACAATTCTAACATTAATTCGCGTTAAAAAAAGATACACCGACGGTGGCGCGCGCTATGCGTAACGTGGAGTATCAATGTTCATCCTCTATTAGTACTGCATGAAATTGTTTATACTGTAACAATTTTGACACTGTGTTTTGACATTTAACCACTTTTTGAGTCAATAAATTACAACAGAAACATTGATTAGGCAACAGGACCATATATCGTACCTTTGAGGTAGAATGGGAGATAAAAAGACAGATTCATTGAAGATTGGGCGGTGCACCGAAAGAAAAGAAAAATCCTTGAGGGGTGGGGGATTGATAGCGAAATAGAGGGCGAGAAAAAGAAATGTAACACGGTTCACCATGGAAATAGTTGCGGTAGTAGTAAGACTGGTCCTTTAACGAAGGCGGTCCTTAAATATTTGGAGTGAAGAAGCAAACAACACAAAGAGGGAACGAAGGTGTATACAAGGCGATGAATAGAGAATGGGAGAGGGGTGGGGGAGAGATATTACACTTTACATCTCCGGGCTAGACAATGGATAACATAGAGATCAGTTCATCGATTACTGGACCGTCTTCCGGATTTTCGATTGACAAATCGTGTAACATAGAAAGAAGAAAGGAGAGAAAAGCAGAGAAAGAGAGCACGTCCTTGGGCTGAATGGCAATCTTTCAAGATTACACGGTCCGTCGGAATTCAGTCTGAGGACGCACACAGTCAACCGAAAGAAAAATAGTAGTTGTAGAATAGTTTTTAAATAATTCAATGCCCTATTTCTCGATTTACAACCCCCGCCTCCCCTTCCTTCAAATAGCAAATAAGGAAAAGTAACAGGCAAATAGAAAAACCAATACGGGGAGAGGGATAAAGAGAGAGGAGATTTTGCATAGCTTATCTTTCGGCGGGATGAGATGACATTAAGACTGATCCGGCAAAGGTTAGGCTAGAATTTGGGATGAAGACGCGCACTGCACCTTAACAAGGGAAAGGGTTGGGTGGGGAGAGAAGAGAGAGAAAATAAGGGAAATAGAGGATATACTAGGTGTGTTAGAAAAGTAATGAGACTGGGAGCATTAGTATCAATCGGCAATGTTGTCGCCGAGCCTTTTGCATGGCTGATTGAATAGTTTCCTTGACTTGGAACTAGTTAGAACTCCTGCAATTACAGTGCAGGTAGGTTGAATAGTTTTCATGACTTGGAACTAGTTACAATTTCTGCAATTACTATGCGACTGTTGAGATAATATGGTGAGATGTTATGTCTGTGAAGTGTGTTGCGATCATGGAGTGGGGCAATCTCCATCCATCAATTAAGAAAGAAATAGCATTCTTATGGCCCGTATGCGCCCCTATTGGCCGTTTATCACTTCCTGCGGCTTCTTTTATTCGCCCGGCTTAAGAACTGCTTGACAGAGTTTCACTCTATGGCATTTTGGATAATTTTCAGAAGAGTGTAACCGACGAGTTGAAATGTATTCTAGAAGAACTCTTACAGAAATACTACGAAAACCGGAAATAATTCTCCCATCGCTGGGTAACTAATTTGAAGGGGACAACCTCAACGTGTAAAAAGAAAAAAAAATCGGTATCATTACTTTTATAACTTATTTTGTAGAGTGAGGAAAGGGATGAGAAGTTGATGGATTAGTATTTCCAGAGAGAGTGAGAGAGAGAGAGAGAGAGAGAGGGGGGGGGGAGATGGGTGGATAGAGGATAACGAAGCGAGTAATGTAGAGAAAGGTGTACAAAGTGCGGGGGGGGGGGGGGGTTAAAGATGAGAGGCATATAGAGAAAGAGAGAGAGAGAGAGAGAGAGAGGGTGCATCTGGCTAAATGGAGAAAATACATTAAGACTAGCCCGTCGAAAACAATGTGGTCCATGGAAATCATCACCTTTTAGTGCCGTGTAATTATTTTGAACGGGTCAACCTCGATGTGTAAAAAGAAAAAAATCGGTATCATTACTTTTATAACTTATTTTTAGACTTTACTCCTTACCTTTCCCTCCCCTCTCTCTACATATGTTGCTCTATATTACCCCCTTCCTTATCCTCTATCTAGTCACGTGGGAGAAAACCTTAAGACTAACCCGTCGAAAATTAGGCGCTCCATGAGAATCACGAGTACGCACGAATGCACCACATACAGAGAAATTGGTAGATGAAGATAAAATAAGAGAGATAGGAGGAAAGAGAGAAAGAAAGGGAAGGATACTGTTCTATAGTATACCATTGGACTAGGTGTTTTTTCCCACGGACACTCTGTTTAGAAACATAAGGGTTTCAAAGACCTTTTAGTTCCAAGAAATTGTATTAAAGAAAAACAAAAATTTAATAGATGTGGGAATAAGATCAAGATTGACCCAACTAAGATAGAAAATAGGAGAGAGGCTCGTTTATATATTACATCCTTTTGCTAGATAGAAGATAATATTGGTTGACCAATTGAATATTATGTTAATTGGCCATCATATAGAGGAATATGATGGGAAGGAAAGCCAGATGGAGAAAGAACCCAAGAGAAAAAAAAAAACGAAAAAAAGAAGATTGGAGAGATGGAGCGGGCGAGATGTTACATAAGGCATGCTTGGGTAATATTAAGACTGAATCGCCGAAGGTTAGGAGAGCCACCCGCCAAGTAGTGAACCAATGCATGCAGCGACATTCTAAGAAAGGTTGGCGCAAAGCTAATGAGCTTGTCCGGAAAAACAAATCATTATGGACAATTTAACAAGTCTCGGATATGGACCGGCTACTGGTGGACAGACTTGCTAAATAAGGCCAAGACCGGATCCCGGTTTTAGTGCCGATGATGATGATGATCATGATGATAGATCAAACTGCATAACTAGTTGTTTGGATAGTTTACTAGATGCATCACTCGGTGTAACTGAATCCTTAGTTAATTGATTCAATTTGGTAAATTAATGATCGCCATAGATCACATCGGCTTATCATCGGGTTATTAAACCATAAGTGGCTCATAAATTTGTGACTTGATAAACGAATTATTCCCGTAGGTCAGACATTACTCGTTGCTTATTTCAGTAGTCAAATCACAAATCAGTCCCTTACTTGTGGATCAGACAATATTACTAATTATTTGTGTACTTTAATGGATAAATCACTTAGTGCTACTGAGCTTTTAGTTTGGTCTGGCACGCCCATTACGTTCTGGATATTTGTCACTTCTTGGCTCAATTTGTTAAATTAATTATTGCTATGGAGCAGGCTACAGTAACAGTTACTTGGTTATTTTACTAGTTAAACCAGGAATCCTTTACTCAACTCCCTGGTTATTAAATTTACGAATGTGAAAATTAAAAACATAAACGCACACACTACAATCTGCGACTGAATTTGTTAAATTAATGATTACTATAGCTCAGACTGGATTATTGGCAACATAAATAGTTAACTAAGAAAATCATGTGAATTAACTTAACTTGTAGTTCACTCATTCTATGTAACCGCGGTACTTGCTAATCAAATAGGAAACTGGCCTATTTGTAATTTAACTGAATTCTATTGTAATTGGCTTTTGTAGAATAAGTACATCTGAAAATGAGAGTACTTCGCTCATTGGTCTACTAGAAAAAACAAATAAACGTGGTCTACTAGTAAACAATAAATTCACCAAAGCTATTTACTAACGAAAGCGGAAGCAGTTTATCGACCTGCCCAGCTGGATGTAATTTAGAAGCATATAGTCCGACTAGTGTAGTTTATATAGATAAGGATTTAGCTACTTTGTCACTTGCTTGTTGAATTAGTAAATTCGTTTTTGTTAGTTTATAAACTTGCCCAGCAAGTTTGATTAACTGCCAAACTTACGAGTCTTCTTTTAAATTCCCTAAAACCAATCCAGTTACTCGCCAGCGAATGCTGTATTGGTTTTGGTGCTTTAAAGGACTTTCTCAAGATATAAATATGATAAATTATATAAAGCTGATAAAACCCACAAAACAAGTGTAGATTACGGTAAAGTTATTTTATGGATTCCTTGCAGGATCCCATATTATAGTAGTTAAGAAGTAAATACGTTTCGGTGCAAAAGGCAAGTATTAAGGACAGAAAAACAAATTATTATGGACAAACTAACAAGCCTCGGATATGGATCGGGAACACGACGACGACCACGGAAACGAAAATGACTAAACGATTCGAGAATTTTCACATGGAACGTCCGCTCACTATACAGAACGCAGGCTACACAGCAGCTAGCCGATGCCCTGACCGAATATAGGACTGACATAACAGCACTACAATAAAGAAGATGGACGGGGAGTGGTGTTATACAAAAAACGAGTATGACATTTATTATAGCTGTCATGCAAAACACCATGTGCTCGGGGTAGGCTTTCTAGTCAGCCAAAACCTGAAGACTGCCATTATCGGTTTTAATGCAATTGGCGAAAGGCTATACACTCTTCGTGTAACAAGCAAGTTTAAGAGCATAAGCCTCAAAACGTTCACGGGCCTACAGAGGAGTTTTCTGACGCCGCAAAAGAAGAATGCTACGAGAACGTCGAACGGGCCATCAATGCCTGCCCAAGGTACGATGTGAAAATCGTTCTTGGTGATTTGAATGTCAAAACAGGTCGGGAGCCGGTTTTCAGGCACTACGCAGGTTCCCATAGTTTGCATGAGAACACTAATGACAATGGACTACGCGTCATCAAACTGGCAGCACGAAAGAACTTGGTCGTTGCGAGTACCAGGTTTCCGCGTAAAGATATCCACAAAGCCACCTGGGTATCACCTGATGGAGCCACTGGCAACCAAATTGACTACGTGTTGATAGATCGGCGTCACTACTTGAGCCTGATGACGGCACAAACGTACCGAGGTGCCAACGTTGACTCTGATCACTATCTTGTTGGTAAACTTTTTCGAGCGCGGGTTTCTTTACGGAGGATCAGGTTCGAATCAACACGGCTGCCTTACACAATGAGAACACCAGTAACACTTTTGGTCATACGTTAAGATTCTCCCTCGAAGAGCTCGATGGAGGGAGAGTAAGTCCAGGGGCCAGAATGCCGGGCGTAGAAGAGAAATGAACACGCCTTAAGAATCGTCATCATCGGCACTACAACCGGGATCCGGTCTTGGCCTTATTTAGCAAGTCTCGAGGCTTGATAAATTGTCCATAATAATTTATTTTTACGGGCAAGGTTATTAGCCTTGCGCCATACGCCTTAAGAATAATATCATTGATACTGCCAACTCCATCTTAGGCAGTAGTCGTAGAGATCGGAGTGACTGGTTTGATGATGAGTGCAAACTAGTGAATGAACGTAAGAATGCTGCATACTGGGCAATGCAGCAGTCTCATAGGACGCGGGTACGCGAGGAGAAATACAAAGAGCTCAGAAGATCTGAAAAAAGACCACAGACAAAAGAAAAGGGCCTGGGAAAAAACCCTTGTCTGTGAAATAGAGAAAAGTAGAGAGCGAGGTCCGCACCAGGCGCGAAGTTCTACCAAATAATCCGCACTATAGCGCAGTACACACCACGCCGCACTTACTGCAAGGATAAAGAGGGTAATCTGATCACTGATCCTGAAGGCGTTCTGGAGCGATTGGAAGTGCACTTCATTGGATTGCTAAATGGTCAGCTCGCAGAAGAATTGGAGGCTCCACCAATGCAAGATCAAAACCAAATGCTGCCGCCACCAAACATTAAAAGCTCAAATCAAATAAAGCCCCCGGAGCTGATGGTATACCAGCTGAGCTGATAAAACAAAGGGGGACAGCGTTACATCACGCAGTTCATCAGATCATAGTGCACGTATGGGAGCAAGAGGAGATGACGGAAGATTGGCGTCGCGGAATAATTTGACCCATACGGAAGAAGGGAGATATCACAGTGTGCAGCAACTATAGGGGTATAACATAGCTGAGTACTGCCTATAAGATACTGTCCTCTATCCTACAAGATTGGATAGCCCCACATGCTAAAGTCATCATTGGTCAATACCAGTGTGACTTCATCCTAGGCAAATCAGCGATTGATCAGATATTCACCCTTAGGCAGGCGATAGCAAAAGGTCTGGAATTTAAGATTCCATTATATCATCTTTTCATAGACTTTAGCCCGCCTACGACAGCATAGCCAGGGTAGAACTATATAATCCCATGAGAGAGTTCGCCATTCCAAACAAATTGATACGACTTTGTAGGCTAACCATGACCAACGTAACTGGTCAAGTAAAAATAGCGGGATTGCTATCAAAACCAATAAACATCTGTAATGGACTCCGACAAGGGAACGGTCTGGCCTGCCTCCTCTTCAACCTGGCGTTGGAGAAAGCAATCAGTGTCTCTAGCGTTAAAACTAGAGGGGCTATTGTCACCAAGTCCAGCCAGATGTTTGCCTACGCAGATGACATCGACATGATCGGTAGAACCGAATCGGCTGTACAGGAATCCTTCACTCAGATCGAACAGGCGGCACAAAACTGGGACTGCACATTAATAAGGGAGAGCTAAGTACACGGTGACAACATTTGCGAAGAGAATACCTAACGTTGGTCAAACTATCAGGGTAGCCGAGCACGAATCTAAAGTAGTGCAATCCTTTAACTACCTTGGGTCAATAGTAGCAGCTGATAACAATGTGGAAGAAGAAATACGCGGACGGCTTTTCAAATCCAACATAGCCTACTATGGTCTATCAAGGGTCTTTAAATCCCGAAATTTATCCAGAACATCCAAGCTACTACTCTACAAGACCATGGTCTTATCACTAGTCATGTATGGATCCGACACCTGGGTGCTCAATAAAAGGCACTCTGAACTCTTAGCCGCGTTCGAGAGGAAGGTCTTAGGGAGAATTGTTGGCCCCGTATGTGAGGGAGGACGATTCCTGAGACGCTACAACCATGAGTTGTACCCGATCTACCGTGAAGTTAACGTTGTAAGAAAAATCAAGCTCGGTAGACTCCGGTGGGCAGGACACTTAGCTCGAATGAGCGAAGAGGAGCCTGCCCGGAAAGTTCTTTTGTGGTTGGATGTATGGAAGGCGACAGCGCGGCAGACCTTGTTTTCGATGGAGGGATGGCGTGGACCAGGACGCCCGGAGCCTGGGAGAGCTAAACTGGATGACATCGGCTCGATGTCGGGACCGGTGGAGAGACTTACTAAACGAGGCCAGGACCGGATCACGGTTGTAGTGCCGATGATGATGATGATGATAGTCATATAGTTATATAGACATTTATATAGTTATAGGTTATAGGTAACATAAAGCTCCGTGTCTATAGAACTATAATCATGCCGATTGTTCTATACGCATGCGAAACATGGGCTCTCACAAAACGGGAAGAAAACAAATTCCGCGTATTCGAGAATAAAGTTTTAAGGGGTATCTTGGTGGTAAATATGACGAGGAGGCAGCACAATGGAGGAAACTCCACAACCACGAACTGCAAGAGCTATACCGCAAACCTACAATAGTGAGAGTAATCAAGTCCCGAAGATTAAGATGGGCCGGACATGTAGCGCAAATGGGCAACGATAGGACCGTGCGTAGAATTATTGACGGTAGACCAACGGGAAAGATACCGGCAGGACGGCCGCGACGGAGATGGGAGGACAATGTTAGGTTTGACCTTGACGAGTTCGGATCGGCTCGTCAAGCGTGGACGGATAGTGCACACGACAGGGAACGATGGCGGAGTCGAGTAGGTGAGGTCATGAACTTCCGGGTTCCTACGGGCCAATAAATAATAATAATAGGTTATAGGCAAAGAGAAGACGGAGCACGCATTTGAAGTAATGCAATCCTTTAACTAGCTTTTGTCAATATTAGCAGCCGTAAACAATATGGGAGAAGAAATACGCGGACGGCTGATCAAATCCAACAAAGCCTACTATGGTCTATCAAGGCTCTTTAAATCCCGAAATTTATCCAGAACATCCAAGCTACTACTCTACAAGACCATGGTCTTACCACTAGTCATGTATGGGTCCGACACCTGGGTGCTCAATAAAAGGCACTCTGAACTCTTAGCCGCGTTCGAGAGGAAGGTCTTAGGGAGAATTGTTGGCCCCGTATGTGAGGGAGGACGATTCCTGAGACGCTACAACCATGAGTTGTACCCGATCTACCGTGAAGTTAACGTTGTAAGAAAAATCAAGCTCGGTAGACTCCGGTGGGCAGGACACTTAGCTCGAATGAGCGAAGAGGAGCCTGCCCGGAAAGTTCTTTTGTGGTTGGATGTATGGAAGGCGACAGCGCGGCAGACCTTGTTTTCGATGGAGGGATGGCGTGGACCAGGACGCCCGGAGCCTGGGAGAGCTAAACTGGATGACATCGGCTCGAGATCGGGACCGGTGGAGAGACTTGCTATATGAGACCAGGATCGGATCCCGGTTGTAGTGGCGATGATGATGATGATGATAGTCATATAGTTATATAGACATTTATATAGTTGTAGGTTATTCGCAGTCGGCGCAAGGCTGATAACCTTGCCCAAAACACAAATTATTATGGAAAATTTAACAAGCCTCGGGGCGTGTTAAATAAAGCTAAGACCGGATACCGGTTGTAGTGCCGATGATGATGATAATGATTATGATGAGGTTATTCGCAGAATTTATGACTATTGAATTCGTTATATACTATTCAGTTCCTCCACACGGGTGTGGTGTTAACCTTGTTGCTTACTTTATATAATTTAGTTAGTCGATAAATTAGAGAATCGATATACCGAAAACAAGTATAGATGGGAGTCAAACCACTATACCAGTTATTCACTGAATCTAAGACTATTGAACTCGCTAGATGCAATTCATTTCGTTTCCAACTTACATTGCGTTCTAATCAGATGAACCGACAAACTTACAAAAAAGATAGTACATGGAAGGTTCAGACGTGCCTGTGTAAATTACCTTCGCCGGCACAGGTGATAATTGGTTGTTTAGTTACTTCTGTTGAGTCAGGAAATAAATATTAGGAACAGTTCAAGCTATTGGAACCTTTTGGTTATTCACTGAAACTATAGCAATTATAAAACTAAACTCTGAGCGTAATTCAGTTCCTATTCAATAAATACAATTGTACGTGTTGATTAGTAGCCCAATACAACCTAATTAGTCTATAAACGTATCAAGTGATATGCCAGCATAGGTGGTAATAGGTTTATAAACTAATTCGATCACACTTGGCTAGATATTAAAAATGCGAATGTATGTTTTAATGTAGTACACACGAATATAAAAGACATTTGTAACCACTTTTCGAATCTAGGATGCACGTTTTTGTTAAATTTTTGGTATTTTACTAGGAAAACTGTAAGAGAGCAAATTCGATCGCAGATTTATGGGTCTGACTAGAGTAACTTAATTAAAAAGAGAATACAGCTTTCCTTCTCAAGGCGTACAACTGAACTCCATACTTTTTACTGGTTTCTCTGGAGATACTTTACTATAGAACTAACTAACTCAATGTTCTCGTGTAATTTGTTAGTTTCTGTGGTATTCCTGGTAGATTTTCTCACTATATTTTGGTTAACTGATAGAGCAAGGGTGTTGCGGATTCGCTCTGAATGCAGTCAGCGAATTCGCATATGAATGCAACCAACGACAGTAGTAACAACATTCAGTAAACAGTTGTCATAACAATGGAAGTATAACAACTTAAAAAGGAACTGTCATTCTTTACCAAGCAAAAAGGTCTCTTTTAGTAGCTGCTGACAAGATCACAATTATGTATAAACTTATTGCATCCAGTAAATCTATTAAATAACCAACCCGATTTGTTTGTGATATTCTGGATGAGGATTCTTTCTGAGGTACACCAGCAATAACAGGTAATCATTTCCATTGAACAAACAAATCTTAGCAGTTGATTCCAGCGGAGACCACATTGTTCCTGACGTCATTTTCCCGGCCCACCAACAAGATACAGTTGTTGGTGGAAGTTGCGTTAGACGCTTGCTGAACGCAAATAAAGGGAATTACCAGCAAAAACAAATATACTTAGGATAATTAGTTGTACCCCTGAGTTTTACTAGTAACGTTGATTTATTCCCAACTAAGGGTGGTAAATACTTTATGGTTTTAGTGTAGTCTATTTAGTTGATACATCTACGAATCAATTTTCGACATTTCCTAAGGCTGAAGCTTGCGATACTGTGGTAGTTTTTTGTTGGAGGTTAGCAGCATGCAAATAAATTCGCTTAACGTATTTGAGTTCCTGCTCAGTTGGTGAGTAGGTGAAATTGTAGTTTTTCAGGGTATTTTGTTGGTAAGCTCACAGTTGCTAGTAAAATTGAAGTTTGTACCTCTTGGTATTTTATTAATGTCTGATCTAGTGCAGTATAAGTTAACTTCCCATCGTCGACTACTGTTAAAGATATTCTAACAATTATATATAATTATTTTGTTCTCACCGAACTTACCCCTGTTTATTCTTACTATGTTGAGACGTGGGCGATTGCGGGCTTCTACTGCAGGGGATGTGATGTCGTGGGCGTTTCGCCAAATGAAAATCCTGTGTTTTCTTAGCTTTTTGGGTTATTTATTGATATCGTAATACAATTCTTCTTTCCATTCAAGGATTTAGAATTCTTTATTTAATACTTTTTCATTTACACTGTTCTTTCATTTATATCGTATCACATTTCTTCTTTCCATTCAAGGGTGTACAAGTCTTTATAGGGAAAAACCTAAGTCCTCAGGAGTGTCAATCGATAGTGGAAATATGTGAGGAGTTCAATGATATATTCCACTTAAAAGGCGGCTACCAGACGTATACCAATGCGATAACGCATGAATTGTCTATGGTACAGGAGCAAGCGCCTATGAACCAAAACCATACCGTCTGCCTGAGTGCAAAAAAGAAGTAATTAACGAGCAAGTTCGGGAAATGCTAGAGAATGACATCATTCAACCTAGTAAAAGTCCGTGGAACTCACCCCTCCTAGTAGTTCCCAAAAAAGCGGACCCGATGGAAAAGCCCGATGGAGAGTAGTTGTCGATTTCAGAAAACTGAACGACAAAACTATCGGGGATGCGTACCCTCTCCCTAGAATAGAGGATATTTTAGACCAACTCGGTCACTCACGCTACTTTTCCACGGTTGATTTAGCCAGTGGCTACCATCAGGTCTTAGTCGATCAGAAGGATCGCGACAAGACAGCTTTCAGCACTAATTACGGGCATTATGAGTTCAGACGTATGCCATTCGGGCTAAAGGGAGCCCCGGCTACGTTCCAGAGACTCATGAACCATGTCCTAACTGGGTTGCAAGGTATCGAATGCTTTGTCTATCTGGACGACATTGTCATCTATGGGAAAAACCTAGAGAACCACAATGACAAACTCCAGATGGTATTCGAACAATTGAGATATCACAATCTCAAATTGCAACCCGAAAAATGTAGATTTTTACAGAAAGAAGTAGTCTACCTCGGACATGTTTGTTCTGAAAAAGGGGCAATGCCAAATCCCGACACGACAGCTAGTGTCTGGGATTTCCCCATTCCCAAGAAGGTAAAGAACGTCCAATCATTTCAAGGCCTGGCGAACTATTATCGAAAATTTGTTCCAAATTTCTCGAGGATAGTACGTCCCTTAACAAACTTGTAAAGGAAGGACGTTAAAGTCACCTGGGCAGACAAATGCCAACAAGCATTTGACAAAATAAAAGGATTATTGGTTTCGCCGCCAATATTAATCTATCCAGATTTCACCAAACCTTTTAATCTGACTACGGATGCGAGCAGCGAAGCACTTGGTGCCGTGCTATCGCAAGGGGAAATAGGCAAAGATCAGCCTATAGCTTATGTAGGTCGAACCTTGAATAAAGCGGAAGAAATCACTCCACCATTGAGAGGGAGTTACTAGCCATTGCGTGGGCGAATAGAAATTTCCGCTGTTATTTACAAGGGCGAAGGTTCAACATGTATACGGATCGTAAGCCACTGAAGGGAGTTTTTAACGTGAAAGACACCACGTCACGTTTAACCAAATTCCATCACAAATTATCGGAGTTTGATTACCAAATAGAGTAAAAACCCGGTAAATATAACATCAATGCGGATGCTTTGAGCCGCATCCCGGAAGGTTGTGATGAGACTCCCAAACTACAGAGATGCAATGTAGTAACACGCGCCCAAGCAAAAAAGCTAAGGGAAAGCGAAGGATCCCAGGGAAGTCAAACAAATGACGAGTCTGATTTACCAGATAATCCCATTCCTCCCTGCACGGACAAAGGAATGGAGATAACAAAACCTGAGGATATCCAGTTACTGCTACGGAATTACCATGATCCTCCTTTGGGCGGACACCAAGGAGTGATAAAAACCTATAACAAGATTCGTAGGAACTTTTGGTGGAAGAACATGATGAGCGACATTAAAGTCTACATTAAGAAATGTAAGGATTGTCAAACCATGAAATCTTCCCCAAACCTACGGATACCCATGGTAATCACCGACATTGCAAAGAGGCCTTTCGACAAGGTATATTTAGATATAGTCGGGCCTCTGGATCGAACTCCAGCAGGCAATACATATATACTAACCTTTCAAGACAATCTGTCTAAGTATATAGATTGCTACGCCTTACCCAATGCGGAGGCAGAAACGGTGGCCACGGTCTTCTTTGAACAAATAGTTGCTCGGTATGGTGGTCCGAAGCAACTGGTTACCGATCAAGGAACCAACTTCCTAAGCAGCTTGTTTAAAAACGTGTGCAAGCTGCTCCGTATCAAGAAGCTTCAAACCTCAGCGTACCATCCACAGTCGAATGGCGCTTTGGAAAGAGCCCATCGACCACTCGTAGAATATCTACGAAGTATTGTGGACGGAAATTCCCAATCATGGGACCAATACCTGAGAACGGCAACATTGTGTACAACACCAACGTACACGAAGGTACCAAACTTACGCCGATGGATTGTCTCTTTGGTTTCACCCCGGAGGTACCGTCTAACATCAAACAACCTCCGGAACCGGTGTACAACCACGAGTGCTACCATAAGATATTAAAGTACAAACTACAGCGTACATACGAGATAGCGGGGCGTAACCTATTGATTTCCAAGAGGAAATCCAAAAGGTACCATGACCGTACAGTACGCCCTTTCACGTTTCACGTGGGCGATAAGGTTCTGATACGGAATGCGCAGAAACAAGGGAAGTTAGCTCCCATATGGAGGGGTCCCTACAATGTAGTGGCAATACAGGGCCTAGTAAACGTGGTCCTGAAAATACGCAGAAAAAATGTGGGGGTGCACAATAACAGGTTGAAGCCCTATTTCGAATAGAGGTTAAAACCTGAGGGGAACAATACTGTAGTAAGTTCGGCATTTGTTCCTGTAGGGAACCAAAGCTAATGGCATACCGAGCTTAGTAACCAGTTGAGCACCATTTTTCTATACGTATGAGTACCATTAATTGGAGTTAAAAAAAAAAAAAAAAAAAAATCAACAGACCACTGATTATACCTTACAAAGCACATATATTTCTGATATAAAATCTTATGAACTATGTTATGTATCTTATTAGAATAATATAAACATAATATTAAAAATTAAATTAAAAAATTTTCTATGTTTACAAATATATATTAAACTTTTCTTTAAAATCTAAAATAATTAGATGCTAAATAAAAACAAAAAATGAAATATAGATTAAAACAAAAATTAATATATGTTATTAGAATATAATAAACATAGTATTCAAAATTAAATTAAAAATTTACTAAGATTGTAAATAAAATAGTTATATATTATTGAAATAAATACAGTATTAAATATAATAAACAAAATTAAAATTATTAAATTATAGTAAACTCAAAAAAACAAATGGAATGTAAATAATATAAATATTTAAGTCTAAGATTGTAAATAAATAAATAAATGTAGACTATCTAAAAGTAAAGTAAATAGTGGTGAACATCAAAAATGATGAACATCAATAAGTGTGATAGGATATAAATGACAGAATATTAAACAAAGACTCGTACATCCTTGAATGGAAAGAAGAATAGTGATACGATATAAATGAAAGAACAGTGTAAATTAAAAAGCATTAAATAAAGAATTGTAAATCCTTGAATGGAAAGAAGAATTGTATTACGATATCAATCATCATCATCATCGGCACTACAACCAGGAACCGGTCTTGGCCTTATTTACCAAGTCCTGAGGCTTGTTAAATTTTCCATAATGATTTGTTTTTTTTCGGGCAAGGTCATTAGTCTTGCGCCAGCGGCTGCCCGATGGGGAATCGCACCCCGGTCTCCCGCTATTCATGAGTATACGATATCAATAAATAACCCAAAAAGCTAAGAAAACACAGGATTTTCATTTGGCGCAACGCCCACGACATCACATCCACCTGCAATAGAAGCCCGCAATCGCCCACGTCTCAACATAGTAAGAATAAACAGGGGTAAGTTCGGTGAGAACAAAATAATTATATATAAATGTTAAAATATCTTTAACACTACAATACTTGTTTTATAGGCTAGGTGTAACTTTCATTTTCATTTTTGCAACATTTTTTTATTTATTTATTTTTTTCTTGGATTCTAAGTTACAGTCTAGACAAAAACGGTGCAACTTGGTCGATAAACATGCAAATTGAGATGCCAATCCAAGGAAAGTTAAACGGCTAGCCGTTGCTTTTACATATAATCACAGTATTTTTTTTTTTTTGTTTTTTTTTTTATAACCTTAAATGTCAAAACACTGCGCGGAAGGAATGGAGAGAATAGGGCAAAGCGTTACACGTTATGAGTAAACATACTTATTGTAAATGAGCTCTTCGCCAGCAAAGGCCCTTTAATATTCAGTTAGCTAATATACAGGGTGCGCCATCTTTTATGTCGGCAGGTAAATATTGAATTACTTTGACATTAGCCAACCGACTGACTTGACTAGACATGTTTTTGAAACGTCAATTCAGTACAATTTTAACCATGAATCGCTTCACACCGAAACAATGCGCCGAAATAGTGACGCTGTACATTGAAAATAGTCGTTCAGTTCTCAACGTGCATGTAGTCGAAAAGATCGTGGCCAACAAGCACCGTCTGACAAAACTTTTCGTCGTTTGGTGTCGAATTGGTTGAGCACGGGAGAGTGGGAGATCGTCGACATGCCGCTCATCAACGCCCAAGATGTTCCAATGAACTGTAATGAAGCGGTAAGAGAGAGTGTTGCTGCGAACCCACAAGTGTCGTATGGTCACCGCGTTCAGCATTTTGGCGTCAATAGAATCCTAGCTTAAGCTATAGGCCTCGTGAAATGCTTGGGAGAAATCCTTGAGCATCTTTCGGAGCTTCGCTGACGGACCCGGTCGAGAAAAAACATAGCATTGGAGGGTGCTGACTCAGCGCTATAGGTTCGTCTTTCTTGGGAGAAGTAAAATTAAAAAAAAAACCTTGTGACGCATTTTTAAGGATGATTTGCATTTGTTTCCATATAAAGTGCAATCGCCTCAAGGCATATTGCCGACAGACCGGGCACGTCGCTTAGAATACAGTCACTCGAATGGTTGACACTAACCCTGATTTTTGGAAGCAAATTTTGATGACCGACGAAGCCCATTTCACACTCCCTAGCGCCGTTAACAAACAAAGTTGCTGTATTTGGAGAACGGAGAATCCACACGAGTTCCATGAAACACCATTGCATGGCCAAAAAGTGACTGTTTGGGTCGGCGCTTGAGCCAAAGCCATCATTGGGCCATTTTTCTTCAGAGAAAGCGAAACAATCAATGGGAATCGATATCGGTGGATGTCGGCTAATTATGTCTGCCCACAAATGTGGGAAAAAGGTGTGGAGGGTTACTGGTTTCAACAAGGCGCCATGCTACACTGAAAAGAAATAATGCAATTTCTGCAACAAAAATTCCCTGGACATGTGCTGTCAAAAAATGGCGACATTGACTGGTCACTCAGTTTTCCGGATTTTTCTTTTTGTGGGGTTATTTGGAAAGCAAAGTCAGCAAGCCTCAGAAAAGCAAAGCCAGCAAGCCTCAGACCATTGACGAGCTCAAGGCAAACATTCGTGCCGACATCATCGCTACACTGCCGTAAACGCTCGAAAAATGGATGAAAACGCAGCAAAAAGGGTATATTTTGCTTTGGTCAATAGAGGCGGCCACTTCCTTGATGTTGTATTCAAAAGCTAGTCCAAATAAATTATAAAGGACTATTCCATTCTAGAAAGATTGAGAAAACCCCTTTAAATAATTCACTGTGCTGTTTGCGACTTGTCTTTACGTATAACGATGGGCAAAAGGAAAAGAACCGAGTGCACACATCGACACAAATTTAATGGATGATGGGACGGACATAGCACCACAAGTCGGAGTTGTGTGACGAACCAATTGAAACTACACGTTTCTTGTACACGGGCTTACACAGCCCATTGGAAAGTGGTCGTTGACAGTGGAATAGAAAATTTGTTAACCATTTTTGATCAACTTTACAGTGAATTGTTTAATACATCGGGGAAAGCGGTTAAAATAAAGTACGTTAAACAGTTCACTCTGAAATAGCTTTGCGGGTATCTCGTCTGGATTATCAACGTTGTAGGCTGCCTTCCTTCCGGCCTAACACTAACATAACCGCACTCATGGAATAACTTAAAAACATCTAAACAGCAAAACCATTTTGGCGTTTGAGTGCCTTTTAAGTCAGGAATAGTATGAATACGCCTGCTGAGTGTTCAACGAAACCGCTTAAGGTAGACACCATATACGAGTTTAGAGGATCTGGAGATTTAAGGACAGTTATCCAGCAAAGCAGGAAGTTTTTCAGTTATTTTACATCTACGGAAGTACCAGAAAAGTAATGAATATTCACATCAAGTGTTTTGGGGTTGCGTTAAAGAAAGCCAATATAAATACCTTTTAGAGCGTTGACAAATTTGGGAGAATTAAAAACATCTATGAGTAAACAGAGAATCATTAGGGCGTTTAAGTATTTGTTTAGCTGATCAGATCTCTGGGACGCAACAGATACTGTTTCTGAATGTTTTGGATTTATGAACTCCAAAACAAATGAAAAAATGTTTCGGAACTGACAGTAGTTATTACAAGGATAATGTGACGAGTTAATGAATGATTTAATTTTTAAGTAAAGAGCGGGAGAGCAAATGTCCAACGTAATTGGGTGTTTTAGAATGAGCATTAGAATATTTTCTGAACACATCGGGTTCTGAAGGGGGCTCTGAGAATTAAAGCATGGAATTTTATTGCGTCTTAGGCAATCGGCTAAAAAGTCCTGAGTAATTTATTTGACGGGCGCCAGGGATCTGATTAAATGTTGGAAAGAAGCTTAAACAATACGTAAATATTAACTAAAGATACGTTAAGTCCCGTTACCTGATATATGATTGTACAAGTGGAATGTTACATAATAGGATTTGTACATGTATAATAAAATTTTTTAGTGTAAGATTTGATTTAAATTTTCGTAGATCACGTAAAAGTTTTATGTAGAAAATAATTAAACCCATCGCTAGTAATTCTTGTTGTTCGTTTTAGTACTTTGTATCTTTTTGGTTTTTGTTATTTGTTAATTGGATGCTAACTAAATGTTTTGCTACAAAATGACTTAACTTGTTTAAATTGATGCTAAAAAAACAATAACAACAACATCAAGTAATAAAGTATTAACATAAATAGTAAAATTAAATCCTAGGCGGTGGTAGGACAAACCTACGTGGTTAAAAGTGGCAAGCATACGAGTATTTCCCCTTTTTCTTCTGTAAAATTAATTAAGCGAGTGGCGGCGAATAGACGAAAAACGTTGACCAAAAATATTATATTTGAAGTTCTCCGTTGGGAGCAATGATACGCGTCTTATAGAAGAGGCTTGCAATTGTGGTGTGTATGAATTTTAAGGATGATAAACTAAAAGACCTACGTAAAAGGGCGGAATATCAAGACGAACTAACGAATAGATTTAGCATTCTAGAGAATGACAGTAGTGAGGAAGAGGAAGCCAATAGTGTGGACATTGAATGGGCATCGATCAGAGACACAATCAAACAAACAGCCCAAAAGGTATTAGGATTTAGGGAAACAATTAAGTCCAAGCCTTGGTTTGACGATGAGTGCAGGGCGAAGATCGAAGAACGTAAACGCCTCCGAGTGATTCACTTAAAAAGATATGATGAAGTCAACGCAGAAAGATACGCGACAATTCGGAAAGAGACAACGAGACTTTTCAAACGCAAAAAACGCGAATGGGAGAAGACTCGGATCGAAAAAATCATAGAAAATGCCAGAGCAAAGAACAGCAGAGGTATGTATGCCGGCATAAATTCAATTAGAAATTGCTACCGAGGGAGAGCCAAAATAATCCGAGACACAAACGGCTGTCTGGTGACAGAAACAAAAAATATCGTGACAAGATGGAAGCAGTACTTTGAAAACCTGCTCAATGAGCGCACCCATCAACCACAAATAAACGCACCAGACGTACATACAGCCGAGCCCCAGATCCCAGAGCCCTCTTTCGACGAAGTTGTAGCCGCGATAAATCGATTGAAAAACAACAAGGCCCCCGGAATCGATAGCATACCGGCAGAGCTTGTGAAGCATGGAGGAGGTGCAACCGCTCGAAAGATCCACCAACTGGTTAAAATAATATGGGACAAGGAAGTCATTCCGGAAGAATGGAAAACCTCTATAGTCATCCCCATCTACAAAAAAGGCGACAGATCTGACTGCGAAAATTACAGAGGAATATCATTGCTCCCAATCACATACAAAATATTAACAAATGTCATACTGGCAAGAATCACACCATACGCAGAAGAAATATTGGGAGACTACCAATGCGGATTCCGTCGGAACCGGTCAACAAGCGACCAGATGTTCACGTTAAGGCAACTGCTGGAAAAGAAGTGGGAATACGGGGAGACGGTTCACCAACTGTTCGTGGACTTCAAAAAAGTCTACGACTCAGTCGCAAGGCAAAGACTCTACCATATTGTGGTTGAGCTGGGAATCCCGAAAGAGTATGCGCCCTCATTCAAATTTGCATGAACGAAAACAAAGGGCGAGTTAGAATAGAAAACCACCTCTCAGAACAATTTGAAATCCAGGACGAACTAAAACAGGGGGATGGCCTCTCACCGTGTCTTTTTAACCTTGTACTCGAGTATGTTATCAGAAAGGTACAAGACGACAACACGACCGGATCATCCCTGAACGGGTTCACACAAGTGCTCGCGTATGCGGATGACATCGCCGTTCTGGGCGATAATCTCGAAACTATAAGTAAAAACTGTGAAATCATCATGCAAGCAGCAGAAGAGGTGGGCCTAGAAATAAACGAAGACAAAACGAAATACATGATTACGACGAGAGCAGGTGGACCTCAGAGAACACATATAAACGTCAGGGGCAAGATATTTGAAAATGTCAAGGAATTTAAATATCTGGGAACGATACTAACTGCCAGTAACGAAATGTCGGAGGAAATTAACAAAAGACTATACTCCGGCAACGCTAGTTGGCACGCAGTCAGTAAACTATTAAAATCCAAACTGCTATCACGTAATATAAAGCTCCGTGTCTATAGAACCATAATCATGCCGATTGTTCTATACGGATGCGAAACATGGGCTCTCACAAAATAGGAAGAGAACAAATTCCGCGTATTCGAGAATAAAGTTTTAAGGGGTATATTTGGCGGTAAATATGACGAGGAGTCAGGACAATGGAGGAAACTCCACAACCACGAATTGGAAGAGCTATACCGCAAACCTACAATAGTGAGAGTAATCAAGTCGCGAAGATTAAGATGGGCCGGACACGTAGCGCGAATGGGCGATGATAGGACCGTGCATAGAATTCTTGACGGTAAACTAACGGGAAAGAGACCGACAGGGCGGCCGCGACGGAGATGAGAGGACAATGTTAGGTTGGACCTCGAGGAGATCGGATCGGATGGTCAAGCGTGGAAGGAGAGCGCACAGGACAGGGACAGTTCCTACAGGCCAATAAATAATAGTAATAATTACGTTGTTACGCCAATGAGCTAGTTAAGTTTGTAGATTATAATTAGGGGTAATGGCTGCTGATATATGGATCCATCTGTAGTATGGCTAACGCAGAGATTAAAATCGTTGGAGGAATATCTAGGAAAACTTTCACCGAGGTTCGAGCGCACAGCGCAAAAACTGGGACTGTAAATTAATGAAAGCAAAACAGTACATGGTGCTAAAATCATGGTGGAGCAACATAGATTTGAAGATCGGATTACCTTCATTTACCTATATAATAACAACCTGGAACTTTATAAAGCCGGATTTAGTAAGGAAGATTGACAAGGTCCGAAATCTATAACATCCAAACTTCTGGTGTATAGCATCTTAATTCGTCCAGTACTCGTGTGCGGGACCTGACTTCGAGTGCATAGTAAAAGGGACATCTTAGGCACGTGTGAAAGATTTAGAGAGAATAGTTAGTCTCATGTGTAAGAGGTTCTGCAACAATGTTATCAATGCGAGCTACCACGGATTGATTGAAATTAAGATGCGTCGACTCGGGAGAATTAACTGGCAAAGGCACATCTTAGATATGTTTGAGGATTTAGGAACAGTAGTTAGTCTCAAAAGCACCACGGGTTGGTTGGGATTGAGATAGGTAAGCCCGGAGAATTAGGCACCAGAGCGACGCCTTATATATGTTTGAAGATTTAGGGAGAATAGTTAGCCTCAGAAGTGCCACAGATTGGTTGGAATTGAGATGGGTAGGCCCGGGAGAAATAGGCGCCAAAGCGACGCCTTAGATATGTTTGCAGATTTAGGGAGAATAGTTAGTCTCAGAAGTGCCACGGATTGATTGGAATTGAGATGGGTAGGCCCGGGAGATAAAGGAACTAAAGCGTCGCCTAAGATATATTTGAGGATATAGGGAGATTAGTTAGTCTCAGAAGTACCCCGGATTGGTTGGAATTGAGATGGGTAGGCCCGGGAGAAATAGACACGAAAGTGACACCTTAGATATATTTGACGATTTAGGGAGAATAGTTAGTCTCAGAAGTGCCACGGGTTGGTTGGAATTGAGATGGGAAGGCCCAAGAGAAATAGGCACCAAAGTGACACCTTAGATATATTTGACGATTTAGGGAGAATAGTTAGTCTCAGAAGTGCCACGGGTTGGTTGGAAATGAGATGGGAAGGCCCGGGAGAAATAGGCACCAAAGCGACGCCTTAGATATGTTTGAGGTTGGAATTGAGATGGGCAGGTCCGGGAGAAATAGGCACCAAAGCCACGCCTTAGATATGTTTGAGGTTGGAATTGAGATGGGCAGGTCCGGGAGAAATAGGCACCAAAGCCACGCCTTAGGTATCTTTTAAGATTTAGGGAGAATAGTTAGTCTGCAAAGTGCCGCGGATAGTTGAAATTGAGATAGGTAGGCCCAGGAGAAATAGGCACCAAAGCCACGCCTTAGATATGTTTCCAGATTTAGGGAGAATAATTAGTCTCAGAAGTGCCACGGATTGGTTGGAATTGAGATAGGCAGGTCCGGGGGAAATAGGCACCAATGCGACGCCTTAGATATGTTTGAGCATTTAGGGAGAACAACTAATGTCAGAAGTACCACGGATTGATTGGAATTGAGATGGGTAGGCCCGGAAGATATAGGCACCAAAGTGACGTCTTAGGTATCTTTTAAGAACTTAGGGAGAATAGTTAGTCTCAAAAGTGCCACGGATTGTTGGATTGAGATAGGCAGGTCCGGGAGAAATAGGCACCAAAGCGACACCTTAGATATGTTTCCAGATTTAGGGAGAATAGTTAGTTTCAAAAGTACCACGGATTGATTAGAATTGAGATGCGTAGGCCCGTGGGAAATAGGCACAAAAGCGACACCTTAGATATGTTTCCAGATTTAGGGAGGATAGTTAGTCTCAGAAGTGCCGCGGATTTATTGGACTTGAGATGGGTAGGCCCGGAAGATATAGGCACCAAAGCGACGCCTTAGATATGTTTGAAGAGTTAGGGAGAATAGTTAGTCTCAGAAGCACCACGGATTGATTGGAATTGAGATGGGAAGGCCCGGGATAAATAGGCACCAAAGCGACGCCTTAGATATGTTTGAGGAGTTAGGAGAATAGTTAGTCTCAGAATGCCGCGGATTGATTGGACTTGAGATGGGTAGGCCCGGAAAATATAGGCACCAAAGCGACGCCTTAGGTATCTTTTAAGAATTTAGGGAGAATAGTTAGTCTCAAAATTACCGCGGATGGTTGGAATTGAGATGGGTATGCCCGGGAGAAATAGGCGCCAAAGCAACGCCTTAGATATGTTTGATGATTTAGGGAGAATCGTTAGTCTCAGAAGTACCCCGGATTGATTGGAATTGAGATGGGTAGGCGCAGGAGAATTAGGAACCAAAGCCACGCCTTAGATATCTTAGAGGATTTAAGAAGAACAGTTAGTCTCAGAAGTACCACGGATTGATTAGAATTGAGATGCATAGGCCCGTGGGAAATAGGCACAAAAGCGACGTCTTAGATATGTTTCCAGATTTAGGGAGAATAGTTAGTTTCAAAAGTACCACGGATTGGTTGGAATTGAGATGGGTATGCCCGGGAGAAATAGGCACCAAAGATGTCGGATCTCTTCCAAGATGAATTTCGTTTGGCGGTAGCGACTCCTGCCAAATATCCCGATTGATTTGAGATATTGAGATGGTCTGCCCCTCATCATCATCATCGTCACTACAACCGTGATCCGGTCTTGGCCTTATTTAGCAAGTCTCACCACCGGTATCCGGTCCTTATCCGAGACTTGGTAAATTGCCCATAATAATTTGCTTTTCCGGGCAGGGTTATTAGCCTTGCGCCAAGAGAAAGATATATAGGGTGGTGCAAAATTAATTATCCAATTTTGTTTTTGAATTACTTTTTGACTCAATATTAAAAAAAATTATTTTGAGTGATGGAAATCTTTATTTGGACCTATAGCGCTCCATTGCTTGTCTGTTTGTATACTGCGGCAGCCTAGGTCACAAATGTCAAATATGATTGACGTTCGACGCCATTTGTGAAAATTATAACACATCGATAGGGTGATTAATTTTGCGCCACCCTGTAGAAAGAGAGGACAGAAGAAAGGGGAGTAGAGCGAGAGAACAAAAAAAAATGTATTCCATATTGGTAGGGTACCCAATCAGTACGTTCTTGGTAAAATTTAGTTATAAGAGTATCGGTGTGGCGAGGCAGAAAACGGCCTATTGTGAGCTAAGTTATATGCCACCTAGTCTAGCGATATAAACAACAACATTTTAAATATAAAATTAATTTTCAATAATGAAGAGAGAAATATCTTTTTGTAATGTTAATAAGCCGTACCATAACCATAGCGCGCTAAAGCTATTTATGAACCACTCGGAAAGTTGCCGAAAAAAAGGAAAGGAGGAAATGTGACTTAATGGAATAATGTCCGCCTCAGCTGCAGTTGCTTATGTTCATTATTGGGCATCAAGAGCAAGTTTATTAACATAAACATCGTCTAAGAAAATGAGAATTGACGTGGGCAATAAATCGAATCCCTGTGCTACGCCACAAGAAAAGCAAACTGTTACTAGGACTTGTATTTTAGGATAACAAAGAAAGAGAAAGAGAGAGCGAGATAGAGAGAGGAGGAGAGAAAGAGAGAGGGGGAGAAGAAGAAAAAGAAAGAAGGAGAAAGAGAAAGAGGGTTAAAGAGAGGGAGGATGAGAAAGAGGGAAGACAGGAGAAGACGAGCAAGAGATGTAAAAAGGCCGGAAGGAAGAATGAAAGGCAAGGATCTACAAAAGGACCCAGAGTGGAGAATAGATGCGGAAAGGGAAAAAGTGAAGGGGGAAAAGACAAAAAGGGCAATATTTACATATTGTAAAAAAGTCATCACATTACGTGGACCGCCGTACGCGTAGAGCATGTTCATTTCATGCACACCGGCACACAGGCCACATTATATTCGATTCGACGCACGTGTTGGCCCATAGATGGTCGCAATGCGGTGCGAAGGGTTCATTTTGCTTTCGCGCCAAGTCGCGCATGGCTGACTACAGTTCGGGATCACTGACAGCTACTCGCGTCACGTGGTTCTGACCCCCTCGCAAGATCGGTATAGGCTATTGTGGTCCTCTGTTTATAAAGGAAAAGCGGTTTGGGAATCGAAACAGGATCAAGATATATGTAGCAATTGGAGACTTTCTCAAGATCGGCGTAATCTTAAGTGGTCCTTTGTCTATTAAAGAAAACCGGTTTAGGAATCGAAACAGAATTAAGATATAGGTGACAGTTTGAGACTTTCTCAAGATCGCCGTAGACTATTGTGGTCCATTGTCTATAAAGGAAAAGCCGGTAAGGAATCGAAACAGGATCAAAGTAAGTGTAGCAATGTGAGACTTTCTCAAGATCGGTGAAGACTATTGTGCTACTTTGTCTATTAAGGAAAAGCGGTTTAGAAATCGAATCAGGATTAAGATATATGTAGCAATTTGAGGCTTTCTTAAGATCGGGGTAGTCTATGTGCAGTTGTTTTATCTATAAAGGAAGAGCGGGTTAAGAATCGAAACAGGATGAAGGTATATGTAGCAATTTGAGACTTTCTCAAGATCACCGTAATCTTATGTGGTCCTTTGTCTAAAAAGGAAGAGCGGGTTAGGAAACGAAACAGGATGAAGGTATATGTAGCAATTTGGGACTTTCTCAAGTTTACCGTAGATTATTGTGTCCCTTTGTCTATTAAGGAAAATCCTGTTGGAAATCGAAACAGGATCAAGGTATATGTAGCAATTGGAGACTTTCTCAAGATCGCCGTAGACTATTGTGCCCCTTTGTCTATTAAGGAAAAGCGGGTTGGAAATCGAAACAGGATCAAGGTATATTTAGCAATTGGAAACTTTCTCAAGATCGGCGTAATCTTATGTGGTCCTTTCTCTATTAAAGAAAGCCTGTTTAGGAATCGAAACAGAATTAAGATATAGGTGACAGTTTGAGACTTTCTCAAGATCGCCATAGACTATTGTGGTCCTTTGTCTATAAAGGAAAAGCGGGGAAGGAATCGAAACAGGATCAAAGTAAGTGTAGCAATGTGAGACTTTCTCAAGATCGGTGAAGACTATTGTGCTACTTTGTCTATTAAGGAAAAGCGGTTTAGGAATCGAATCAGGATTAAGATATATGTAGCAATTTGAGGCTTTCTTAAGATCGGCGTAATCTTATGTGGTCCTTTGTCTAAAAAGGAAGAGCGGGTTAGGAAACGAAACAGGATGAAGGTATATGTAGCAATTTGGGACTTTCTCAAGATTACCGTAGATTATTGTGTCCCTTTGTCTATTAAGGAAAAGCCTGTTGGAAATCGAAACAGGATCAAGGTATATGTAGCAATTGGAGACTTTCTCAAGATCGCCGTAGACTATTGTGCCCCTTTGTCTATTAAGGAAAAGCGGGTTGGAAATCGAAACAGGATCAAGGTATATGTAGCAATTTGAAACTCTCTGAAGATCGGTGTACACTATTGTGGTCCTTTGTCTATTAAGGAAAAGCCGGTTGGAAATCGAAACAGGATCAAGGTATATTTAGCAATTTGAGACTTTCTCAAGATCGGCGTATATAACTGTGGTGCTTTGTCTATACAGAAAGAGCGGGTTAGGAAACGAAACAGGATGAAGGTATACGTAGCAATTGGAGACTTTCTCAAGATCGGCGTAATCTTATGTGGTCCTTTGTCTATAAAGGAAGAGCGGGTTAAGAAACGAAACACGATGAAGGTATATGTAGCAATTTGAGACTTTCTCAAGATCGCCGTAGATTATTGTGTCCATTTGCCTATTAAGGAAAATCCTGTTGGAAATCGAAACAGGATCAAGGTATATGTAGCAATTGGAGACTTTCTCAACATCGGCGTAGACTATTGTGCCCCTTTGTCTATTAAGGAAGAGCGCATTGGAAATCGAAACAGGATCAATGTATATGTAGCAATTTGAAACTCTCTGAAGATCGGTGTACACTATTGTGGTCCTTTGTCTATTAAGGGAAAGCGGATTGGTAATAGAAACAGGATCAAGGCTGTTGGTTTAGATTTAGTGATTGACATTACCGGGGATGTTGTTATAGCTAGTGTCAGATGAGTGTTTTCCCGAACAGGAAAGGCCCTGGAGGTTTATTCAGATGATGATTCAACTATCATAAGGGCCGATTGAGAGGTGTGAGAGCTATTCGGGTATGCAAAATACCGTGCTGCGATAGGGACTACTTTAGCTGTAAGAAGATGCAGTGCTACTTTATTATTGGGAGACTGCAGATAAGTCATTTAAAGCACATTTGGTTCGCACTAGTGGTGATGCTTTACTCACGAACGACCAGTTATAAACGTATGTAACTGAGATAGAAACACTAATAAACTGACGTCGTTTGTCCCCACGACATAATGCCGCTGACTGCTGAAAATTTGCTGATTGGTTGTGCACTCATTGGCATTACCCAACCGACCCTGAAGACACACACAGAGGATGACGCGGTATTTCTGGAAGCGTTGGCATAAAGAATGGCAACTACGTCATCACTCAACATCAAGGACACCAACATCACGGTTGGCTCGTTGGTGCGAATCCAGGGTGAAAACTCACCAGTCTTGTCATGGCCCATTGGTAGAACTATAGCGTTTGAAATAATAGTGAAGAAGAACGTGTGATTCGAACTGACGCTATGACAGTTTGAATCACCAAAAATTGTACCTAAGTGTTACCCATCAGGCTACTGGCTGTGTTTAGATTTCGATTTTTAAACGTAAGTATATTCCACTGATGTGAATTGTTATTTTATCGCTATGGTATAGGGCTCTGATGTATCTTCTTATTCGATTTTTCGTTCGGTGCTCTTCACTATTTTGCCTGTGAATTGTGTGTCTATCTGTTAGAGTCGCCACAGAACCATCTCCGTACATCCAGGCGAAGACGGCATTTACCGAGTTGCTACAGTGCGGACTAGTAATGGAGAATACAGGCGCTGTGGCCGGAAGTTTTACCCGTTTCCCATCAAATGAAGATTTTAAGGACTTCCTTTGACGCTTCCTTATAGAATTCGTTTATTTGTTGATTGGTTTATTTGTGATTTGTTTATTCTATTATTTCTTGATTTGTTTGTGTATTTGTGATTTGTTTGTTTGTTTATTTGTGGTTTGTTTATTTTATTATTTCTTGATTTGTTTGTGTGTTTATTTGTTTATTTATTGATGTGTGATTTGTTTATTTTAATATTTCTTGATTTGTTTGTTCGTGTATTTGTGATTTGTTTATTTCTTGATTTGTTTGTTTGTTTATTTTTGATTTGTTTATTTAATTATTTCTTGATTTGTTTGTGTGTTTATTTGTTTATTTATTGGTGTGTGATTTGTTTATTTTAATATTTCTTGATTTGTTTGTTTGTTTATTTCTTGAATTATATCCTTGTTTATTTGTTGACTTGTGTTGCCAATTTAATTATTATGTATTGAACTTAATTAGTTCAAGGGGGGCGGACGGTTGGTCCCCATATCTACTCTAAAATAGCTAAGCTCAGTTAATTATTTGTTGCGCACCTTAACGTTCTTTTTATTCAACTCATTCATCTTGGGCTTAGTGTATAATAGTTCGACACGTTCTGTTAGATGGTTGTAGCTGTCAAATTAAAAATTGTAATTTTCGTTTCGCAAATTCCGCGTATTCGAGAATAAAGTTTTAAGGGGTATCTTTGGAGATAAATATGACGAGGAGGCAGGACAATGGAGGAAACTCGACAACCAGGAATTGGGAGAGCTATACCACAAACCTATATTAGTGAGAGTAATCAAGTCGCGAAAATTAAGATGGGCCGGACATGTAGCGCGAATGGGCAACGATAGGACCGTGCGTAGAATTCTTGACGGTAAACTAACGGGAAAGAGACCGACAGGGCGGCCGCGACGGAGATGGGAGGACAATGTTAGGTTGGACCTCGAGGAGATCGGATCGGCTGGTCAAGCGTGGAAGGAGAGTGCGCAGGACAGGGACAGTTCCTACAGGCCAATAAATAATAGTAATAATTTTCGTTTCGCATCGTTCGTTCGTAAAGAACACAAGAAAGGAGTGTCCATCAGTTTTTTGTTAAAAACAAACAAATGTTAATTGTTTTTAACACTAAATGAAGTTGGTGTTTGTGTTCACTGTGTCATCGTTTGTATCGTTATTTTCGTTTGTTCGTTTTCTCGTTTTGTTTTTCATTTAGCTCTCGGTAGATAAACAATCCAGACGCAACAACGTGCGAGATTTTTTTTTGGATAGTTATTTTAGGAAAGGTGAACATGTAGCGCTGAGTCAGTGCCCCTAGTTTTTGTGAAGGGATCAGAGGGAGAGAGAATATTGGTAGAAACAGAGAACATGATGGATACAGAAAAGATAGAACAAGCTGTAGAAAGCAATAGAGAGCATTAAAAAACAGCAGAAATTATAAGAGCTGACCGGAATGATTGTAGAACAAGTATAGGGAAAACTTCAACAAACGTTGTAAGAGTTTAAACTTAAGTTTGCGAAACTCGCTTTAAGTCTCAAACTATAGGCCGAAGGAGGAAGGTTGTCTTGTAATTTTGTTTTATTTTACTGACGCACAGTCGTAGATTACGTTCATTGCTCCCCACCCCAGTCTATTCGCCGGCTTAATAAAACAAAAACGACCGTCTGCTATTCCTTTGTAATAACTAGGACACGATAGTGAAAACTAAAGTAAGGAACTTTTCTCAGAACGGTGGTACCGAAAACAGTTGTCTGTTATTTGATTTATTTTGGCTTTTCTAGTTTTTTTTAGAACGTAGTCTTATATTGTAAATTCAAAACAGTGCAAAAGGTTGCATACCTAGGAAACTGAACCTTCATAAATGCTTTTCACTTCGGAACTTATATGTACAATTCCGTTACGTTAATAGTTTACATTTAGTTAGATTTAAGCTAGTTGCTTGTTCGTGAAACAAATAAACGATATACGATACGTGATATTCAAATATAACCCTACTGATGTTTAAATCAAAGTCAGTTTCAATATCCGTTCGATTTGCTTGTCCTGTTTCGCCGTCTGTTGTTGATAAGGTAAAATTTTATGAAATAATTATGCTTTTTGTTTTTTGTTCTTTTAAACTACAGGCATTTCTAAATCTAAATGTTATGATGACGTTAAGCTTCGCAAAGGACTTTATTCTCAGCTATCACTCTCCGTTATGTTGCTTTTGTCCTTCATTCATTCAATGTTATTATTTTTTCATGTTAATATAATTATTGTTCTGATATTTTGTGGATTGGTTTCTTGGATTCTATTTTGTTTGGTTTTTGCTTTTGGCTGCATGTATCGAGATGTACTTAATACAAGTAATCGTCTGCATTAAGGGAGAAGTAGTCGTAGTAGTCATTGATGGGAGGGAATGCTTCATAAGGTATAAGATCCCAGCCAACGACATTGTTGTTATTGTTGGTGTTAGTATTGGAATGTTTTTTAACATTTTGATTGTTAGCAATTTGAGCTTTTTTAATATTGTTGTTTTTGGTATTTTTTGAGCTGTTTAATTCATTGTTTCTATTATTTTTGTCATCATTGTTGTTATAATAATTGTGGTTATTAGCGATAGCGTTGTGGTTGTTGTTATTTTTACTAGTGACTGTTTGTTTACCTTTTTGAGAAGCTTGAGGGTGAGGCCGAAATAACTTCTCGTACAATTCACCGAGTTGTTGTTGTATTCCTTTTGCTCGTAGCTCATCTCCGTAGTTGAGGAACTGCTTCGTGTAGAATGAATCGTTCCCATTGAATTTGTGGTTAACTTGGTGTTTTTTGGCGGTATCGTGCTGTAGCGGGATGTGCTCGGTGCGGGGTTCTCGTTGGTAATAATCGGGTGTTGACTTCATCGAGAGGAAAAGAAAAGACAAAAAATTTTATGAGTCTGACTTTGTTGTCTGAGGAAATTGAAGCTGGTTCACTGAACTTATTTGTGGAGACAGTCTCTGGTGGCTTTTTTAAGAGATGTGTGACTACTAAACTTTCGTTTACCTGAATTGTGTATTACCTCACAGGAATTTATGATATTTTTGGGAACTAATTAGTCATTCATCTAAAACGTCATAAGTCACTGAGGAACATGAGCAGCTTTCCTCCCAAACGAACTAATGCGAATTTTCAACAGGCCATACGTCATCTACCTAGTCTAGCAACATAAACGACTACATTTGAAATTTGAAATGAATTTTCAATAATACGAAATTATTCTCTTATAACATTAATGGGGCGTGATATAATCATATCGGGGTAGACCTTGATATGAATCACTCGGAAAAAGAAAAAAAAATCAAGAAGGCGAGAGTCGCTTCACCATGATATTAGATTGGAGGACTTAATAGAATAATGTCCGGCTTATCCGTAGTCACTTAAGCTCATTATTGGGTATCATTCCAGGACACTGAGCACGCGAATAAATTCTATGGTAACTGAATCAATTCATCACTTGAGCTTAATCAAATTTAACGCTTCACCAGGTGATAGGGGATATTAAAATTTATCCACAGGAATTGAAAAGATAAGCACACCGATGAGCTCAGGTCGGAATGTGGCAAGGATCAATGGAGAGGATAAAAAATAATTCATTAAACACGTTTTCCTTAACCATTGTTCGCTTGGCCTTTTCTTTTGACGTTAAACACGTTGGCATTCCTATTGTTGCTGTTGCCTGTAATGTTTGTGTAATGTATAAATTTCCACTTACCTGTCGGAATAAGACGCGATTACGTTCACGAAAGTGAGATGGACGCATTGGAAAGTTTCTCTGTGAGTTGGCACGTTCACCAACCTCAGCGGGCATGGTGTTTGGAAACATTAACCGATTGGGTCGGGCTGAATTTAATGAAGGATTTCCAGGGTAAATTGACTTGACAAGTCCCGACGGTGGATGGGCAACAGACATTCGGCTATCAGTGTTGTGTTGATATCGATTCTCCATATCCGGACTTAGGTTCTCTTCGTTAGATGCGAATTCATCGATTCTGTGGTTGGGGCGGGTGTTAATGCTGTAACAAAGGATCTTTTTAAAGAGGGTAGTACAGGATATACAGAACAAAAAGTAGCTCCTGAACAATATATATAAAAAGGGCGCAGGAAGAAGAAGAGGAAGCTGACAAAGAAAGAAGGATATGTTAGTGGCCTAACTACTTCCTTCACAAGGAAGAACTTTCCAATTATTGCGTAACGTAGGCAGTTATTTGATTTCGAAGGATATCTCATTGGAATTTTCACTCCCCTTGACTTGGACAAATCTTCTCGTATTATTAGCTTGCGTAATTTCCTGAGTCTGACATGTTGTTTGTTACGTTTTTTACTTGATTTCGAGGCATGCGTTATATGATTACTTGTGTAATCACTGATTTCACTGTTTACTTGATTCTTTGCCATCAGATATTACTGCCGAAGTGGGAGTTGTAGAACGTGGTTTCGTGAGGATAAATACCAGTCGTTATGAGGCTTCACGTTAACGTTGCCTTTTTCTAAGAAACTTGTTGTTAAAATGGGGCATTTTTTATCACATAAAACCAACTGATCCGTAAGGTCAAAGTACATGGTAGATGGACGAAAAGAGAGGGTATTGGGTATTGTACATGAATGCTTGGAATTTGCAATGTCAGGTTAAGCATCTCGTGTATTTCCGCTATGATTCGCTATATATGTTCGGAAGACTTTTTTTTTCTATATAGAATGTCCACGCAAAGAAGATTTTACGACCGTCTTAACGCGGTTGGAGGAAGAAAGAGAGGATCAATTGTTGGAGTCACCTGCCTGAATACTGCAATGAAGAGGAAACACATCTCGTCTTAGTTCTTTTCTCTAGAACACGCACGCACAAAACGAATTTTGTCATTAAAGCACCGTGCGGACGGAAGATAGGGAAAGAACCGCTAGAGGCCCTCGTCTTGTCTTGAAGTTGGGGAAACCCCGTTTTTTTTTTTGGGTTCGCCTGCTTAGGCCCCTAATTTTTTCTGTCCGGACAAATAATCTGTATATTGTTTCGTCTGGGTTTAGTCGATTTCCGTTAATGTCAAACTTTGTGAAATCAGAATAGGTCCGATTTCAAATAAACCTACATTGGGAGGACTACCCCCGAACTCTTTCCCGAAAGCTGCGATGACACTAAGGTTTTTACCTCAAAACCTATCGCAAATCGTCCGTACTCACACACATTTCAAACTAAGCCTGATTGTAATATACAGTTTGGAGTTCATGGTATTTAAAAAGAGGTTCAAAAGTCTCTCTACTTATACAATATATTTTACCGACAGTTTTAAGTAAACTCCCTTTCTATCGGGTGTACAAATAACTTTTGAGGGTTCTACAAAAGATGGCGTGATTGGAATTAAATCGTATCAGACCAGCTTGCAACTATCGGGTTTTCCAATAGGGACTTAACAAATTTGTGAACGCACCCTTTCACTAATCATCGAACTGTCACTGTCAATTATTATTCAGTAAACTCAACATTTTCATCATGGTTAAGTACACGAACGAACAACAATTATATCCATGTTACAACGTCATCATTTCCCTATAAAAATCAGTACGTGTCATGTTTGGAAGTATAAGTAACATTCTTACCTTCTGCTCTAACCATGAGAAAACACAATTTGAGAAAAGCGCTGCTTTGTTGTCTTAATTTGAAAAAAGTTTAGCTGATGGACATCGATTGTAGTGTAAAGCATATGGGGAACAAACTCCATCAATAAAAACATGTGGGGACTGGTTCCGGCGGGTAAAAAGCGGAGATTTTGACATCAGCGCAAAGGGAAGCCAGTAAAGTTTGAAGACGCTGAGATAAAGGCGTTATTGGACCAACATTCATGCCAAACTCAAGAGGATCTTGCAAAAACCTTAGGAGTGACTCAACAAGCGATTTTAAGCCGTCTTAAACCCACGGGTATGGTGCAAAAACAAGTTAATTGGGTTCGATATGAACTCAAGCCAAGAGAGGTCGAGCACGTGCCATCAACTGCTCCAAAGGCGAAATCGGAAGGGTTTTCTGCATCGAATCGTGACGGAGAACGAAAAATGGATCCATTACAACAACTCTAAGCGCAGAAAATCGTGGGCAAGCCCCGTCAAGCATCAACTTTAACGGCCAAACCGAATATCCATGGCAAGTAGCTAATGCTGTGCATCTGGTACGATCGGCTCGGAGTGATCTAGTATGATTTACTCCAGCGTAACGAAACCATTATAGGGGAACGTTACCAATAACAATTGATGCAATCGAGGCGAGCATTGGAGCCCAAACGCCCCCAATATAACAAAAGACATGACAAAGCGATCTTCTAGCACGATAACGCTCGGCCACATGCTGCACAAGTCGTTCGCGGTGTTTTTGGCATGGTGTTAAGGAAACTTTGGAGGCGCTTCAATGGCATGTCCTACCCCACTCGCCGTATTCACAAGATAGTGGTCCTTCCGACCACTATTTGTTCCAGTCGATAACTCAAGGCCTGGCCGAGCAGCACTTTTGGATCGCGTTTTTTTTTTTCATTTTTAAAACATTTTTTTTATTTTCTTTTGATATTCTCAGTTTCTAAATTTTTGGATTGCGTCAAAAGACGAGGAATGTTTTCAATGCTGCCGGTAAGTAACGATGGACAATACTTTGAATAAAATACATTGTAACAATCTCTCTCAGTAAAGCTTCAAAGTTACAAAAAAACTCTCAAAATTTATTCATATACCCAATACACCTTTCTTCAAATACTATAGCCTTTTTAAAAATAATGAACTGTGTACTTACAATTGTCCAGCAGTTAATTCCTTTAGGGCGGCTGCTCGGGCTGCCATCTCTTCGGCTTTCCTTTGTTGAGTGAGTTCCTTAGCGCGTTCAGTCCAAATTAGTTCCTTTAGTTTTTGAAAACTACCTTGATGTACGGAGTTCTGGGCACCGCCTGCATTCGGTTGAGGTGAGTTGGTGTAAGGGTTGCCGCTGAAGCGATATTGCATATACCGCCTTGAGCCGGGTGTAGACGACGTCAGAGTTCTGCTTTCGGAACCATAAAGCCGGGCAACATCATCAAAGACTCGTGTGCGCAAAGGTGGCAATCGTTGAACAACAATTGGTTCTCTGCTAATGACTCTTCCAAAAACTGGTCGATTGCTCTCTCGGAATCGAGATATCATACGAGATCTAAAGAAAAGGTTGTATTAGAGGTTTGTAAACTATTTCAATTCAATTCAAGACAATGCGACTTGCTACACACTAGAAAATCAATTTCATGCATAATAACTCACGTTAAACCGAATTCAACTTAAATCAGTTTAACTAAACGGAACCAACGCAAGGAACTTCAATCATTTTTAATGTCATAATTTGCGTAAATTCTGTTCAAGTTAAAGTTACGGTATGTGCATTTATGAAAAATTTAATTCCAGTCCAGTTAAACATAGATTTCGATGTAATGCAAATGTAATTTAGATGACTGTAGAATAGATGCTCGTGTCACTTATACCGCGTTCAACTTCACACGACTACAACTCCATACATATCAATCAAGATAAGATTCAATTGATTTAAGCTCGTTTTAATACCGCGGGAGTGCAACGATTTCATCAGATTACGCACACGAGACTATAGTGAAAAACACAGCACCAAAGAAAATCGGAAAAAATCATCAGAGTCGTATACCAGAGCATTATCGTAGCAGTCCACCGCTTATGTAGCGAGTTGAGACATTCTCGCATATACACGGTCGTGTACATGCATTTCATAATGTGGGTTCGAATCATGTTCAGCACTACTTCGCAATGCGCTATAAGCTCATTGAAAAGAGGTCATTCTTAGTCAAACATTTAGAGCAATAAGTACTGCTATTGAAAGAATTGAAGATCACCATTGCAGTGTATATTTTAATGCACAAAGGAAAGGAAAACATCGCTGACTTAAGAATTAAGTATATATCAGGTTGGCAACTAAGTAATTGCCTATTTCACATATGGATGTCTTTGGCCATATTTTTTAATGGCTTCTCTCAATGACTTTTTTTTTTCCTTTTGACATTTGTTAGCTGTCGGTCTTACTTTGCTCTAGAAGCAGGTTGCGGGCATTTTTGTGAAATGGTATTAGTTTGGCGTCAGTTTTAATATGGAGGGCAAAAAAGAGCATTCTCGTCGTATTTTAGTTTTTTATTTCCATAAAGGAAAGTACACAGCGGAAGCTACTAAAAAGTTACGTGATGTGTATGGTGAACAAGCCTTAAAAGAAAGACAGTGCTGGAATTGGTTTGACAAATTTCGTTTCGGAGATTTTTCACTGAAAGATGAACAACGATCAGGTCGACCAGGTGATATTGATGATGATCAAATTAAAGCCATAATCGACTCAGATCGCCATGTAACTGTACGAGAGATAGCAGCAAAGTTAAATGTGTCACATACAGCGATTCAGAAACATTTAAAACGTATGAAACTCGAAAAAAGCTTGGTGTTTGGGTTCCACATGATTTGAAAGAAATTCATTTAACTAAGCTCATCAACGCTTGCGATTTGCATCTTAGACCCAATGAATCCAAGAAATTTTTGAACCGAATCATCACTGGCGATGAAAAATGAGTTGTTTACAGTAACGTCAAGCGAAAATGATCTTGGTCCAGGCTTGATGAGCCAGCACAATCCACCTCGAAAGCTGATATCCATGTTACGTGGTAACCTCCCCCACCTCCATTATCTCACCGAGTGGGAATACATTTTAGCTAAATTAATCTACCATTAAAGATGTGCAAAGGTAAGGGAAAACATATAGCCCACGATCCAGATTTTGGATTGGCATTCGTTGCAAGCGAATGCACGAACCTACATTCGTTAGGTTGTGGATTCCGCGGAAACAGCTGCGGCGCATTTCCCTTCGGAGGGGTGGCGCGAAATGGGGAGAGTGAGCAGTTGAGTCTTGTTCAAGGTGTAGAAGTAGAGTCGATGACCTGGCGCGCGCTGGCTGAGAAGGTAAAGGAAAAATTAAAAGAAGAAAACGGTAGGAGAAGGTTCCGGTAAAAAAAAAGTCTTGAATTAATAAATCCTAAAAACAGTGTAAAGAAAAAAAAAATTTTTTTTTGAAGAAAGTATTAAAATATGTTAACTCTTTGTTGGAGTGAAAAACGTCATTTGTAAAGATCCTTATTAATAAATTAAATATTGGTGCATGTCGGAAGCGTTATCTCTGTTCATTGTTCGGGCTGGAACTACCAAAAAGATTGGAACCGGGAGCCGGTTAATCTTGGGTCGGCAGCAGTTTACCAGGCGATGCAGCTGTACCCAGGGAAACGGTGAATATCTCTAACTTTCCATCCACAGGAATTAAAAGGCTATTCGGTGACTGTTGGGTGGTGATTGGGGCCCTTAAGTATGAACGTCGACTCGACGCCACAACGGTTTCGCGCAACAACGCTACAATTGATTGGCACCAGGTTACCGGCATTTTTATACGAGCTAAGGGACTAAGAAGTCTTCAAATCCGATCTCCTACACTGATTTATGCCACCTTTCTCATTCAAGAAAATATACAACATATAAGAAAATAAAACTCATATGAGTAGAAAGTTGATTCAAGTAAAGAAAAATGCGAATACAAGAATCTAACACATATCAAAACGGTCACAACTGCAAATCACAATTATCCCTCAGTGAAATATACCCATACCATGGCTTTTGAAATTGCGATATTGAATGCTTATAAACGTCCCCAATCATCATCATCATCATCATCGGCACTACAACCGGGAGCCGGTCTTGGCCTTATTTAGCAAGTCTTCAGGCTTGTTAAATTTTGCATAATGATTTTTTTTTCCGGGCAAGGTTATGAGTCTTGCGCCAGAGCCTCCCTGACCGGGAATCGAACCTCGGTCTCCCGCGTGACTCCCGCGTGACAGGCGGGTATACGGGTAAACGTGCCCAAAGACTATATAAAATTTGAGTTACAACAGAAGAAAAGGAGTTTCTAATTCTAATTAATTATCATCTATACAATATGTAAAATATATATTACAACTGGCATTTTGTAACCACTGGCGCAGCCACTGATTCTAAGTAATTATATTAACCAATCATATATATATTTAACAACTAATATTTAACAACACTCATATTTAACATCCACCGAAAGAAGATTTTGCTCTCAATTTGGTGGGATTGGAGAGGAGTGGTGCATTTTGAGCTGCAGCCAACGAATCAAACGATCAATTCGGATGTGTTATGCCAACAACTGAACAGATTAAATACAGCAATCAATGAAAAACAGCCAGAGTTGGTCCATCGAGAATTGTTCACCAGGACAACGGTGGGGCACATACATCTTTCGTCACTCGCCAAAAATTATTGGAGCTTGGTTGGGAATTGATGTTACATCCACCATATGACCCTGACCTTGCTCCATCAGACTACCATTTGTTTCGATATATGCAAAACTCTTAGGATGGTAAAACTTTCAATGATGATGACGCTGTGAAATCGCACTTGATTCAGTTTTTTGCCGATAAAGATCAGACGTTCTATGAACGTGGAATTATGAAGTTGCCAAATGATGGGAAAAGGTCATCAAACAAAATGGAAAATATATTATTGATTAAAGTTTATTCATTGTATTTAAAAAAATGTGTTTTATTTATCTGAAAAAAAAAATATATATATGGCGCAAGACTTGCCCGTAATAATAAATTATTATGGAAAATTTAACAAGCCTCGAGACTTGCTAAATAAAGCCAAGGCCGGATCCCGGTTGTAGTGCCGATGATGATGATGATATATATAGATATATATATATATATATATATATATATATATATATATATATATATATATACATATATATATATATATATACATATATATATATACATATATATATATATATATATATACATATATATATATATATATACACACATATATATATATATATATATATATATATATATTATATATAGACATATATATATATATATATATATATATACATATTATATATATGTATATATAATAACCCACTGGGCAGCGCTTATAGGATAGTCATGCGAGTACAAAGTAGTCAGATGCAAAGGAGGAAAAGTGGCATGGCCAGAATCGGTGCTGATCTTTTCCCGTAGTATGAAGACACTGTGGTGGTTCTTCGAACCACACAACCCACTATAGGTTGAGATGTCCTTTCCGCCAAGAACACATGTCAAAAACACATGTCCCAAACGTCCTTACTCCCACCTGAAACAAAACGTAACACATCAGACACAAACGTTGAATTCAATAGCAAAAATCAATCGAACTAAACGTTCAAAAGTGTCTAATATTGAATTCAACGCATCCAGTCCAACGCATCCAATTCAGGGCATCAATGCAATACATCCATTAAACGCGTTCTCCGGTAAACAAACCGAACAACGAATATCCCCGCTGGTAGCAAATAGCAATTAGCACCTAAATTCCTAGCATGACCCCAAAACCTAAAAGGCACACTTGTGCAAACAAAGGATAGCGATTCGCCACCGACCAACAGTCATGCAATAATAGACATCTTAACGTAGATCGCACACTAGATGTTTATGATTTGGATAGGCAAACAAAAACTATACCAATCCCACGGTTCCTTTGTACCCATCTGAAGCGCACAAGAACCCTCGTTGTCTGAGGCCAGATGGGGAACACAAACAAATCCCAAGAAAAGATCGAAAATTAAGCGGCGGTACGATCGGTCGTTCAAACAAAGGAACAAGATTCCGATAGGGAAGACGGAAAGGAGAATGATCTATGATGGGAAAAGATTCAAAGAGTCAATCTGTCTACATCTCAGCTGGTGCGACGTTAATGCACTAATCGGCCGATCACTCGAAAAGGAGAAAACAAGCGTACTATCATCCGCAAAACTGAACACTTTGTTCTCCGTTGTCTCCAACAAATCATTTATGGGAAGCAAGAACAAGGTTGGAGCCAAAATAGAACCTTGGGGCACCCCCGAATTAATCTGATACAGGGATGTTCGTGCCATTGGGAGATGAACCGCGAACTGGTGCGATCCGTCGGATTGTCTCGTAGAGCGCATAAAAACCGAATTACACGGAACAATACCACGAATCTCCGGTAGCACCTAACACAAGTAAAGAACGCAGGGATTCTCTTTTTGTTTATTACACTTCTCCCGGGAGAGTCGAACCTATAGCGTCGAGTCAGCGCCCTGAGTTGCCACCAAATAACTGTTTCAGTTCTTTTTGAGCAGTTGCGGGATGTAACGCTCCGGAAATACTCGCGCGCGTAGGGAGTTCCACAGCTTCCCCGCTTTGTAACGGAACGAGTTCTGATGCAGGGATGTTCGCGCTGTGAGAAGATGAACCGCAAATTGATGCGATCCGTCGGATTGTCTTGTGGGGCGTATATAAACAGAATTGCGCGAACCGACACCACGAATCTCTGAAAAACAGTACCTGTGATAGTATCTGTAAAACAGACAGAGGTCGGCCACACGACTTCGATGTGATAGCGACTGTAGTCCCGACATCACCTCTGAATGCTCTCAAGTAGGTCGAAGGCATGTTTAGGAGCAGAGCTCCAAACATGAGAGCATTATTCGAGTGAGGTTCTAATTTGGGATTTATACAGGAGAAGAAGTTGAGCCGGATCAAAATATTTCTTGGCTCTAAAAAGATAGCTCAGCTTTCCTGATGCTGACCTGGCGATGCTCGACACGTATTTATGCCGCGAAACATTCCCACAGACCGTGACGCCCAGCAATTTCATGCTTTCCCCGGGTTCAAGGGCCTGGCCATTCATCATCAGCTGTGGAACCGATGATCCACTTTTCTCTGTTAATGTTGCATATTGTGTTTTCGATGCATTGGTCTTTCCCCACTGCAGGACCTTATTCAGTTCCCGATTCATATAGTCGATCTGTCTACATCTCAGCTGGTGCGACGCTGATGTACTAATCGACCAATCACTCGAAAGAGAGGAAACAAGCGTACTATCATCGGCAAAACTGAACATCCTGTTATCCGTTGAGTCCAACAAATCATTTATGTGAAGCAAAAAGAAGGTTGGAGCCAAAATTGAATCCCAAGGCACCCCGGAATTAACAGGATACAGATCCGAACACTCGCCGTCCACAACAACCCGGATCGATCGATTCTCAAGGAAGCTTTCCGTCCAGTCGCAAAGCTGTTGGGAAAGTCCATATGAATGAAGTTTGCTCAGCAATGCCCCGTGCCAGACGCCGTCAAAAGCCTTGGAAATATCCAATGCGACCGCCCTTGACTCACCATGCCGTTCAAACGCAGATGTCCATATATCGGTTATAAGTGTCAAAAGGTCTCCTGTGGACCGCCTGCCACGGAATCCGTATTGACGATCATTCACTCCAAATACTTAACCAATTCTGATAAAATAGACAGTAATGCTATCGGACGGTAATTTTGTGGGAGACACTTTTTTCCCGTCTTTGGGATTGGCTGAACTCGAGCGATTTTCTAGCAGGCAGGAAAGGTCCTCCGTGCATAAGATAAGCGGAAGAGTCTGCCAAGAACCGGCGATAGTTCTGGAGCACAGTTCTTAAGGACTACTGCTGGTATTCCGTCCGGGCCGGTTGCCTTCCTACAGTTCACGTAGAATGCGTTGAATAGTGCGCGGACGAAATCTCACATCCTGCATGGAAGCCTGTACCGGCGAGATCACAGGTGGCTCCAAAAGGCCGGGATCGAGGTTTGAGTTCGCGGAAAATAAATTCGCGAACACATTAGCTTTATCCTTTGGATTCGTGACTAACGTCCCGCTGTCTGTCACCAACGGGGGGAAAGAGGAGGATGCGAAGTTACCGCTGACAGCCCTTGCCATTGACCAGAAGGAGCGCGAACCAGTTGGGCACCGAAGGAGCTTATTGATCACCCTGTCGTTGTGAGCCTTCTTCGCGGTATCAAGCGCCTGGTTGCACGCGTTTCTGATTCTAACAAAATTCGTTCTGTTAACATCGGTGGGATTGGAGCGCCATTGCTTAAAAGCTCTATTTTTTGCCGCTGTAATCAGCTCGCCTTTTTTATCAAACCGAAGTTTATCAGACGAACTTCGTTTGATAGAATGTGGAATATATATCTCCATCCCCAGAAGAATAATCTCTGATACCGACTCAGCGCAAGCGTTAATATTGGAGTTTCCCAAGCACACCTCCGACCATGGAAAGGATGCGAAGAAATCTCGCATATCGTCCCAGTTAGCAGCCCCATACTTCCATACATGGCGAATCTGCCTAGGCCGGTTATTCGCTTGATATGCAAGTGCTTGCGCGACAGATACCAAGCAGTGATCTGAGTTTCCCAGTGGCGCACAAACCTCTACGGTATAAATACTCGGTTCGGATGTCAAAAACAGACCCAGGGTGTTCGCATAATCGCCTCGGGCATCCGGCACTCGCGTTGGTTCCCCCACGAGTTGAGTCAAGTTGTGGCTTACAGCAAACATCTCCGCCAGCCTCCCAGCCTCGTCGGTTCTGCTAGAATGTAACAACCAGTCGGAATTGTGCACATTGAAATCGCCAAGGACAACAATTTCAGAAGCTGGGTGGTTGATCTGTATCCAGTCGACGGTATATGAAAGATGTTCGAAGAATGTCGCCGGTCGATCCTCATTCGGGGAGCGGTAAAGACAACAAAGAAATCTAACGGAATTCCTCAGCACGACCCTCAACCATATGATGTCCATATTATTGGGTTCCAACGCCACCATCCGCTGGCAAACCAGATTGGACCGCGCGAAAACACAGACTCCGTCCTTAAAACGGAATCTCGAATGCAAGTCGTATCCTGAGCAACGAAGATATGTCGAATCAGTTGACGAATCGACCTGGGTCTCAGTTAGGGCAAGGATATCAGGTTTCGTTGTTTGCAAATATTGGTGGACGGCGTTTACATTCGTATTGGTGAAACCGATGCCCTGATGTTACAAAATGCCGTCACCAGTCGAGTGTGGGCAGAGCCTCGAGAGCGAGCCCGGTTATGCGATGACGAACCTCTTAAAGTTCCATTATTTATCATGATATCTGCATGATGTTCCCCCTGACATAGTCCCCCCCGGAGATCCGAATGGGAGACTAGTTTACCTCCGGAATTCTTTATATCAGAAGGCACCATCATGACTTATCCCCGTGTCAGTCCGGGCCATCAGCCACACATCCGAAACACCGTCGAAGATTTCTCTCGGCGATATCGCGGAATGTACAGCGTGACGGGGTGGTATCTCACCTTGGGACCGACTACCACCTAACCAACCTTTTTTCGAACCGGTCCATCAGCCAAGCTCCGAAAGTTGGCCAGGGATTTCTCCCGACCATTTCACGGAGCCCATAGCTTGATGGGGTGGTATTTCACCGGGCGCACAGGACGTTGGGACCCCGGCTAGCACTCGGCCTTTAGTCGCCTCTTACGACAAGCTGGCCTAGCTGTGAGTATATTCTATCGCCCTACTCACAGGGCATACAACTAAAAGGCAAAAATCCGACAAAACACAACTCCGCAAGAGGAATGGAACATCGGGGGAAGGACAAGACCACTAGTATAAACATATATGTTGGGCTCAACCAGGAGTGATTAAGAGTATCGCCTTGAGCGAGAACAAGTTGTCTCCGTGGACCCAGGATTCGGGAAAAATCCAAATTCTCCTGCCACAGAACAACATTGGCGCAGCCGGCATACATACAGGCGGTGCCAACTTTAAAAAATTTACGTTGATTCCCTTATTGGTATTACACGCTCCGCGCTTTGTGACAAATTTGGCCTCTGTTATAAGTTAGTGTTGATTGCCTGGATGAGAAGTGAACGGAGAAAAATGGCAATTTAGTTTTGGAATCTTAAAATTTAGTTTTGGAAAATTACAACCACTACGATGTTAGTAAAATTGCTTGATTCAAGGGACCAGTTTTTTTTTAGTTCGTTTGCTCCACCATTTCACAGCCCTTCAGAAACTGGTCGTCCAATAGTATCCTCGGAGAGAGCTTAAGTTTGTAGTAATTGTTTAAGGAAAGGAGGTTTTGACAAGTGTGAAATGAATTCTTCAAATAAAAACTGTCACATGTGAAAGTCGATTTATAAATGATTACACAACACCCCTTATGTGTTATTGAATAATCATCCCGTTGCAAATCTAAATTTGTTAAAACTATCAAACGAAAACAACAATGTCGTAGGCTTATCGACTCTTAAGAGGTTATACCTATTTGAATGGTCGAGAATTAAACTTTTTAGGAATCTTTTATTTTAATAATGCAATGAACTTTTAAGGGTTTATGGTACATTTAATGAGGAATGCAAAATAATCTTTTTTTTTAATTCGCTCCTCCAAAATGGCGGCAGTACAGAGCTTCGAAGCAGCCTGTTTGAAAAAGTCTGCTACTACTGCCTATTGGTTTGAAGGAACCCAAAAGTTCATGTGCCAGTAATTCCCCTATGCCACCATTCCCCGTCCCTGGTTTCTGTTGACTATACAGCTGCAGACTGGCCACCCGATTGAATTTTAGTGCAAATGTTAAATGAATTATGATGCAAGATCTCCTGAGATCCAATAACTTGCAAAACTTGGTCTCGTGATTTTCTCCAAGTATCAAATTGAGAGTTGACATTAAAAAAAAAACAGATTTATGGTCCGAAGAAAAGACAGAAACAATTATATTATATGGTGTTATTATTTTTCTCTTCGATTTATTCCGATTATCTTAATTTTGTTGCTGCTCTACAATTTTTATCGACCAATCTCCAAGGCTTCAGTTGTAACATTTTAAAAGTAACATTTATAAAAATATTGACTGAGTTAAACAACACCAAAATGCTACTGCTCATCTTCTTTATCCGAGTGAATGCATTATTTCAGGGACATCTATTTTATGCAACACTGGTAAAATTCAGAATAGTTTTGCAAAAACCGATTTTTGAAGTAGCGAAAGAGCTCGGCGAAGATACCCATATAGATGTATGTTAGCAACATATCTCTACAGACGAGCCGGTTCACAACGCTTTTAACTCTTTTCGCTAGAGTTTGCTTCCAATTTTGTAGAACAACTGGAATTTTCTCCATCATGTCGTGAATTTTAATCTCTAAGAATTCTCGCAAAACGACGAGTCTCGAAATAGGACTAACTTCTTCTTCTGGAATGTCCTCCATTCTTCCCGTTAAATCGCGAATCTAAACTTTTTCCCACAAAATAAAAGAAGACGGACTGAATGGTTGCTTTGTATTGAAACGAGTGTTGTTGAGTATAACACAATACTATAATGAACAAAATATACGTTCCACAACGGCTGAATAAGATTCACTAAAATGACATCGTCGCTATATATGAAAACTGAGAATGAAATTGATATGAATTTCAAGGACTCCTTAATTTTACTACGATACGGAGCTACTAAGACTGATTCTGAAATTTAGCTCTGAGGTTCATTTAAATATTTTTTGGACTGCAGTTGCTACTGGAGATCAGTCTTGGGACGTTTCAACATCATTGAAGCCAACAAAAAGAATTAAAAAATTTCAAACAGGTACATCCGCTCAAATGTTAAAGCAAGCATAAGAAAAGGCAGGGGTTATGGAAAGGAGTTATCGATATACATTGGTCATTAATGCTTAGGTATTATAATGACTAAGAAATACTTTATTAAAAGGAACATTCCACATTCGTGTTGTCCGGCTAAAGAACGATTGTCTACACTGTGAAGGGCTTTTTTTTAAGGAATGCAAAAGTAAAAATACACTGTATATCAACATTTTGTGGGGATGCCTATTTGTAATTTTTTCGGCAATTCCTGTATCGAACAATTTGTGTGTTATTGCGAGAGAGGCCTAAGAGGAGTGGTTTAGGATTGGCTGATGTACATTACCAATCCCGTGTAGAGGAATGGATAAGTCTTCTTGTAAATGATTTATTGCAATATAAAAATATATACGCCCAGTCGCGCGGGTGAAAACCACTCCATTAAGTGTTATGCTCCGTGAAATGATCTGGGGAAGTCATTGGCCATCTTTGGCAGCTTGACTGATAGTGCTGTTGAAAAAGTTGGAACGGGTGATGGTCTTGTGAGATACCAGTCCTGCGATATGTTTCGCATGTTGACAGCTGGCTCGGACTACACTTGGGAAAATGACATGATAGTACTCTCAGAGATGAAGACCTCTGGAGGTAAACTAGTTTCCCATTTGTATCTCCGGAGGGACAACATTCAAGTAATAAATCAAATAATAAACAATTCAACTCAGCGGAATCGGGTCAGCTCGCGAAGCACTACCAACGTCAACTGGTATCGGCATTTTGTATTCTCAGAAGTTCTCAGACTGAACCCCGTTCACCAAACTGCAAAGTTCGATGTTGTAGCCCTAACCGAGATTCAGATTGAGTTGTCAACTGACAAAATATCTCTGTTGCCAAGGACATGATTTACATGCGAGATTTCGTTTTAAAAGTTGAGTCTGCGTGTTCACCCGGTCTGATTGGGTTTGCCAAAAGGAAGAAACATGAGGTAGCTGAATTAGCTTTTGGGGTTTATAATGCTGGTGAAAGTTTGATGTCATTGCAAGATGGTAATCTTGCCATGAACTATATTTTCAGCTGTAAAGAAAAGCTCACTTGTGGGGGACAGGTAATTTATGGTAACGGGAGATTCTTTGGAAGGGGGTTAAAGAATCCCCACACTTGCATGACCAGAGAGTAAGACCAAATATACTATACCCTCCCACAGGTAGTAGAAGCACATGGGCATTCGTGAAAAACATTCAAAATTCAGTCTCTTCATCCATTCCATCGCTTATAGTCGATGACAGATCAGTCACCACTCCAATAGAGAAAGTGAATCTACTTGCTGCACATTTTGCAGCCAACTCAACGCTGCCTGATACCACACAATTTCCGCCTCAACTTGAGCATAAGCAGCACACCGTGAGCCAGATTCACTTCAGACGGCGTACTGTTGCCCGCGCACTCAAAGAGGTAAACGCAAACAAATCCGCTGGTCCGGGTGACATTCCCAAAATCCTCTTGAAGAGATGTTCCTCTTCACTCTCTAAACCACTGCGGAAACTCTTCCATTTGTGTTATTCTACTAGCCGTTTCCCAAATAGATGGAAGTCATTGAACATTCATCCCATTCCCAAAAAGGGTGACAAATCATCCCTTTCTTCTTATCGACCCATATCACTAACTTCTATTCTCCCCAGGGTAATGGAATTACTTATCAACCGTCAACTTTCGAAATATCTGGATTCAAATGACCTCCTCAATGACCGCCAACATGGCTTTCGTAGCAACCGGTCCACAGGGAGATTTGATGGCGTACCTTACCGAAAAGTGGAGCCATTCCATCCACTACCTCGGTGAAAGCAAGGATATTTCAAAAGCCTTCGACAGAGTTTGGCATCTAGCCCTTTTGTTAAAATTGCATTCCTGTGGAGTGGACAATTCCCTGATTCAATGGATAACAGTCTATCTTTCTGGCCGCTCAATTCAATTGGTTCCTGATGATGTCAAATCTGTCTACCATCAAATTAATGCATGTGTTCCCCAGGGTTCGGTTGTCTCAAGCACTATCTTCCTGATCTTTATAAATGATCTCTTGTCCATTACCCACAACCCCATTGCTGACGATAGCACGTTGAGTTTCTCGTACTCATACGAACATTCTTGGCCAAACACTTCGAACGTCAATACCAATCAGCAACTTATGCTTGATACACTGAATTCCGAACTTAACAAGGTATATCAATGGGGATTACCTAATCGAGTAGAAATCAATTCCTTAAAAACTCAGTGCTGCCTCTTGTCGTCAAAGGGGAGCCCCAAAGTAAATATACTGTCGATGAATGGTACTTGCATCGACGAAGCCAAGGAACTATCTATCCTCGGCACTCGAATTAATTCGACTCTTAATTGGAATGACCACATATTTGAAGCTGCGAAAAGTGCAGCAAATGTATGGGGTTCCTTAAGAGATGCAAAAGATACTTCACTCCATCCAACCTGGCCACCATTTACAGGGCGTATCTTCATCCAAAAATGGAGTTCAACTTCCATATTTGGTCAGGCGCATCCAAAACTGCACTACACGTGCTCGACAGGATGCAAAAGCGAGCAGTGAAACTTATTGGGGACTCAGCTGTATGTCGATCAATTCCGTAGTTAGAACACAGGCGCAACATATCATGCCTATCTCTCTTCTATAGGTATTATCACAGTCGTTGCTCAACTGAACTTCCTGAATGTGTTCCGCCCCTTCAGACATTTACCCACGATACCCGTCAATCTGTGAATGCGCATCAGTTCACGTTGAAAGTGGACTTCGGGCGCACAAATAAACATAGAGAGTCATTCTTTAACCGAACCACACGAATGTGGAACGTTCTGCCTGATCATGTGTTTCCTGGTCGTTGTGATGTCCAGACATTCAAGACCAATATACATCGACACCTCCTTTCCTTATACACTTCCTCTCCATCCGCTCGCACTGTGCTCTGACATTTGAGGGTACTTGAAAATCCCCTTTTGTGCGCGTGTTAGTGTAAAGAACAAAAATTCACGAAACCTATAGCTTAATGGGATGGTATTTCACCGGGCGGCTGGGCTATGGGACTCTACCTACCACTCAGTAATTGTGCTGAACTGCACAATAGCAAGAGTCGTCTGTTGAACCTACGTTTGGACAATCAAATTCAAGGCAGAACCTTCTTGACAACTCAGCCATTAAGAAGGTAATGCTTTTACCTCAAATATTTCGTATTTTATTTAATTTTTCAAACGTATCGTAGTCATTACAAATCCCTCTATTATCATGGCTCGAAAAATTTCAGGTTCAACATTAACTTCAATAATGAATCAATAAAGAATTTATAATTAATCACTTCCGTTTTCTATCAAAATTACTCCTTCGTCAACAAAAGTTAATAAAGATGTAAACGGTCTTAACTTAAAAGCGAGTAGCTGCCTCAAGGAAAATCGACAAATAGGAATATGACAGAGCGTACGTGTAAGATACTTTTTTACCGAAAGGCCCCAGAGTCAACAACTACCAACAACCAGCCATTTGTAACCTCACAACCATTACAAGTATGAATGTATCGAACTAAACTTGTTACACACTGATTGCTTTGACCGATTGCTTTTTCCATTACGAAGAGGAGAGAATCTCCCGGATGAATAAGTGTCTGCAATTGTTTTACTTTATTCAATTTGTGTAATTTATTATTTAGGCTGACTAATGAATCGTCCCGATTTCCGCCTGGCCGCGCTATACACCCGATGAGTCTAGAACCAATAAATGGATCTAATTGATTTCAATTTCTATCCAATAAACTTAACATTAATTTGTATTATATACAAAACTTCAATTTGCTGTAATTCAAATGGCATGTACCTATTGGAATGATATTGAATGCGATTCAACTGAATTGAATTCAATGTAATTTAGGTGGATTGTACAAAATTAAATATCGTACATGTCTGATCGTCCATAAATTGGAAATTAAAGTCCCCTCAATAGAATTCAAATCAATTCTATTCAATATATAGCCTCGAGGGATTGTCTAGAAAATTAAATTAACCCTTTTCCAAGTGTGTGATTGAATTCAATTCTTTGTTAGCTGTAGGATTTAAATGTAATCTATAAAGAATTAATTTGATCACAACTTACCCAATACCACGTCCTGCCGGGTAAAGTGGCTCCCACACGTTGTATGTGAATGGATCCCGGTAAGTTGGAATTTCATTAGAAATTTCGGCTGCCCTTGATTGCCTCTTTGAAAATCTAAAAAATAAAAAAAACGACATAAAAAGAGCAAAAGTTGAAATGTAAATGTCACCATTCCTTAAAGCTTCGACCCCAGATGGTCATTATGTAAATGTTATTTCCGTCACCGCATGTAGACAGGCCCATTTAGTGAAATGGCCGCCCACTCAAATCAATCTATACATCGGCATTTCGTACATCGCAATGACTGCGAAAAGTTAATTAGTACGCAGACAAGGATATCCTGTTTCCCCACACTTCCAAAAATTCCGACATGCCATTCACAAACCTTCCACTGAAAATAAATGATCCAACCCCACCCTGTTAGTTCTGAATCCTCTTCAGGCCTAAATCAACTTGAAACCAGGAGAGACGGAGGGGTTACTCAATGTATGAATGAAATAGGTCCTTTCTTCCCACGGTTCCGAATGAAAAAGGATTTTAATATTCGACGTCATGCCGTTGAGAGTTTTTGTCGTTATACTCAAATCTTTCTTCGCTTCTCGCCGTAAGGTGTCCTTGTTTATCGATTCAATGGTGACAAATGAGTGTTATTGAAGGCCCGGGGAAAAGAGGGTGTCAATATCAATTCAGAAAGTTCTGGCACCGCCAAGTCCAGGCTGGGTCTGCAGTCCCAGGCATAGATTGCTGCAAGGATATGTCTGGTCAAGAGTGGCGCTCAATGAAAACCACTACGTTCATTCACAAGAAAGCTCCTTCAAGCTCGCTCCAGAATTCTTAAGAATTTTTTTGTGAGCCGTTTTACGTTGTTGGTCCTTTTTTTCCTTCTTTTTTGTTTTCGTCTCCCCTCATTTTAGATTATGTAGTATCCTTCACGTGGTGAGCTTCAAGAACCTTGTGTTGTGCGTCTGTGTGGGACTATCAGTGACGTATTTCGACTTCTACGGTACGGTACACCGAATTCAAATTGTTGTACGTGGGTGACTTCAGAAATTCTTTGGGGACCGCGTTGGCGCGTTACTACCTCTGTAATTCTGAATGAATGAAGAACAGTAGGAGATTAATCTGAGATTAGGATGATGGTTCATTGATTGTAACAGAATTCTTTTGAGTCGATCTATTGGGTGGGAGCATTCCGTAATGCGCTTTTAATGGGCCATATTGTGGGAGTACTTCATTGAAATACATTTATACAAGGGTAGTTTTGTTTCTTCCTCGTACAGCGACCCAAGACCAGAAATACGAGGGCGATTTAAACAAGTGTACAACAAGAGATGGCTGGCACACAGTTCAACGGCAAAGGGCACGATTGGCATGCAGAAACAGCAGAAGTTGTTCATGAATGACGAAGGAAATTCTCGGTAGTCGTAGGAAATTAATTCTGTCGACCAAAGTGGTATTTTGATTGCGTCAGGCAAAAATGATAACAATGGGCATAAATCAAGCGATTTAAATTGCCATTTAACCAAGTTTTGGGGCGAATAATAAATTTCCCATGTAAGGGTGCTGTAAAATTTTCATCATCTATTAAAAACCTCCCTAAACTGTCGGCCCATGGTGGCTTCTTCCGAGAGGTGTTGTGTTCATTGTGTAAGGTAGATTTGCGTGGATTCCCTTAAGCACTGAACATCACGTTACAATAGCTGGGTAAGTCGGTACGTGAAGCAGTACGGGGTGAAATAACAGAACAAAGTCTGTTCAGTGGGGTATCGTTTAGGAGTGTGATATATTTGAAAGTATGTACAGCATGCTCAGCGAATGTAATTTATTCTTTATTGAACCGGTGTGAATTACAGCATAATTGTTTTTAACATCTGGCCTCCCCCCACCACACAATTCTTCTTGAAATTAATACTTAAAAGGAAGCATGTAATAGAAGAGTAGGAATTCCATACAATGTTTGACATCCGGTTCAGAAAATACTCCTCATGCTATTTAATATCTATTTTTGTACATCAGGTGACTAGTATTCAGGTCACAGGTCGTGTACTTACCAAGCGAACTGAATGGAATTTGCCAAATATTAACAGGTCTTTTCTACAACTTGTCTTCTAAATCATTCATCTTAATGAGGTTTTGGTCTTCATGAACTGTGATGCCAAAGTTTTTATTTATTCGTAGTTGTTTCAAAAATGTCTCCACCTTTTATTGGTGAGTGACCTTGTGGCGGTTCCATTGAACGCCACTACTTGCCTTCCCACCAATTATTCGAGGACTTCCAACCTAGAGCATCCAAATGCCATATAAAACATGTATTGTGGCAGTTCCATTGAACGCCACTGCTTACTTTTCAGCCTATAATGAGGAAACAGTTTCCTAGTGCACTAAAACCCGGGAATAGATTCACTTACCTTTCCATTGTTTGCTCAAACCTTCGCCCAAAGTATCAAAACCTATAACTTTCGCTGATGTAAAATCCATCAGCACCAAACAGATATTTCCCTAAGGGCACGGTTTCATGAAACGCACCATTTCCTTAAAAGCAATTCGGTTGCACCACGAAGCAACCGACATAACTCGACCACCGCGGTGCACATATCCCCCATCGAATTTACAGCACACAAGCAGGAGATACTCTTGCTTCACTCCCATGCTGCAATCATGTCGGTCGCAAAACCAATCGACATAAAATGGGTAACTCGCACTTGGCCGCAAAAGGAAATCGAGTTCTCGTTGGTGAAAATACACACAAGAGATGCCTTTCGCGGTGACCAATCGGATAAACATTTCCTTTTAGGGAATTACGATATCCACGGTCCGCTTGCTCATGCACTGCATGAGCGTGCGAGGTAACCGCATCTGTGTGTGGGCACATCCTCTCGATGATCATCTTCTAAGATCATCCCATATATGGTCACCGAAGCGATGGATGGAATTTTTGGTATTCTGCCGCTTCGGTGGCAATAATCAATTGCGATCTGGATTCCGTGGAGGCAAGTCGTGCCTCCACGTTAAACAACCAATGAAGAGTCGCTTTTTAACTTTCGTCGAGAGAGCGGTGGTTTCTTAACAGCGCAAAAATCTATTTGAAGTTTTTCCCCGGTGAAATTAAGATCTTTTTAGTTGTGTTAAATAAACTATAACCACAGTTGACTCGATAGTTTACGTTTTGTATAAAATCAAATATAGTCACAGTTGACTCAATTAGTTTACGTTTTGTGTTAAATAAACTACAACCACAGTGGACTCAATTAGTTTACGTTTTGTATTAAATAAACTATAACTACAGTGACTCGATAGTTTAAGTTTTGTATAAAATTAAATATAACCACAGTCGACTCAACTAGTTTATGTTTGGTATAGAATAAGTTATACTACAGTTAATTTAATTAGTTTACTTGTCGTGTAAAATAAATTCTACTACAGTGACTTTATAGTTTACGTCTGGTGTAAATAAGCTATAGTAGCGTAACCTGTGTTGATATTGACAATAAGTTTATGTTACCAAAGAGAAAGGAAGTTGTAATAAAGTCTATGTTCCACAAACCATTGGGTTTTATTTGTTTCCTTTAACCTTAACATTTATAAACCCCACAGTGCTGAACTTATGCTGGAGGTAAGAAGTGAACCCCGTGTCGTACTCGGCACACATACTTTTTCCCCACAACCTCTCCAGGATTTTCAAAAAACCGAAAACTCTTTGGTTTTTTACGCAAAGGGTCTTCAAAATTTGAAAGAATATCACTTATAAGCCGGAACATTTTTTTAGGGCCCCTGTTTTGATCTCGATGCTGGTCCCGTGCTGCGCATTCGGAGCAGATATAAGCTTTTTTTTCTCAAGTTTTTCTCAAGACTACTTATTTGAGCTGGTCGGAACCATACACCAACACAATTTTCAACTTAAATTCCGCGGGTTTATCGAATGTCAGAAATTTTCTTTTTCGGAATTGATATTCAACAATTAAGTTTTGTTTTCTAAATAAGGCGGGGGGAAAACGCAGCCAAGTTATCGTTAATTAAACCAAAACTCTTGGTTTAATTGACGATAATGACAAAGATAATTAAAAATTGAGAAACCCCGAAAAGAAGGGCAAGCACCTGAATACGAGTTTGAGTACGAACGCAGCAAAGGTCGTTCCTTTGCACTACACCCGTAAGGAGATTGGAGCCAAGTAGTTCCTGTCAATACACCCGTAAGGAGACTGGAGTCAACATATAGCTGAATTGGTTTATAGCGTTAAGCAAGGATAGTGAAGAAGGTGAATTGAACACACGATGAAACGGTTGAAAAGCGAAGCAGTGAAGCATCAGACTACTGACCGTGTTTGGTATTTGATTTCCAAACTCGACTATATTCCACTGGTGTGAATTATTTTTTTGTTATTTATCGCTTGGTATACGGTTCTGATCTATTTTTCTTATTCGATTTTTCGTTCGTGTTCTTCACTATTTCGCTTGTGAATCGTGTGTATCTGTTAGAATCGCTACAGGTTCTTTGTCTATCGAGTCAAAATTGGGCACAAACCCCAAGAACTGCTTCATATTCACATTGAATATCATTAGGACCAACCGATGTCTCATATCAACATGTCGTCGCCGTAATTATTCAACCTTCTCTCTTTAATAATATAATGCAATGTCCAAGCGCTGCGGAATATCAACCAACAGCAACCAACAACTCCCAACTTTGGCATAATGACGCTAGAAATTTCAGCAGCCATCTCCGCTGATAGAGACTTCGCCCCTCAACAATAAGTGCCACATGTTCTTGCTTCGGCAGATCATATACTAAAATTGGAACGGTACAGTGAAGATTAGCATAGCCCCACGCAAAATCGTGGAGCGTTCCACATTAGAAAAAAAAAAAATTAGGTTAAGTTACTGAAGTAAGTTTAATTAAGTGTAAAAATAAATCACAGTTTTTTGTTATTCTAAATTTTATTTTGCTTTTACAGATAATTAATAAAGATACTGTGGCGGTTCCAATAACGCTTTTTCTAGGTACAATACCTAACTTCCCCCTAGGGCATACAGAAAGCATAAAAAACCTTTACATAGTTTGTACCATAAAGACCGAAATGCTGCAAATCCATAATATTCGCTGATGCAAAATCCATCAGCACCAAACAGACATGTTCTTTATAAGCAATTTGGTTACACCACCAAACAAGCAACATGACCCAAACCAATTCATTACGCATGTCTCCGAACAAATTCTGTTGCACACATGCAAGAGATGTTTCTTTCCTTTCTTGTTGACCTACAAGTACATCGGTCGGCAAACCGATCGACAGGCATCAACATCCAATAAGCATTACCACCAGGGGCATGCCTGCATACAACGCAGCATATTCCTAAGAATCCAATTCGGTTACGACATTACATAACCGATATGAATCCTCAAACTTGTCCATGCACACGGAGAGAGAATATTTTTTCCCACACACGTGCATGGCAAGTCATATCAGAGGACGCCAGCAACGTGCGCCCGATCAGAATGGATCCCTTACGTGGTACCAATCGGATAAATATTTCCTTTTATGGAATTATTATATCGACGGTCCGGTTGCTCATACACGTCATGAGCGTGCGAGGTAAACACATCTGTGTGTGTGTGCACATCCTCTCCGTGATCATCATCTAGGATCATCCCTTATATGGTCACCGAAGCGATGGATGGAATTTTTGGTATTCTGTCGCTTCGGTTGATATAATCAATCGCGGTACGGATTCCGTGGAGGCAAGTCGTGCCTCCACGTTAAACAACCAATAAAGAGTCGTGATTAAACAACCACGGAGTTCAGTCAAGTGTGATCACCAGGAGTCGGTATTTTCACAGACGGTGCGCGAGCCACCAGAATTGAGTATTAGTCGCGATTCACGAATGAAAGACAATTTGAATTCCCGTTTGCGTGTGCTTAAGTTAAAGTTTATTAGTTCTTTACGTTGTGAATTAACATCATCTATTGAATGACAATATGAATTTACCGTGTGCGTGTACTAAATTTAAAATCTATTATATCTTTACGTTGTGAACTGGCAGAATTTAATTTATATCCTTATGTTAACCCAATGTCAGAAAATGTATATCCGTTTGCTGTGAATTAACAATCTGCTAAAGTTAAAGTCTATTTTCCTTATGTGTGAATTAACATCGTTTATTGAATAACAATTTGAATTTACCGTTAAAGTATATTATACTCTTAAGTGGTGAACTAACAGAATCTAATCTATATCCTTATTAATGACGGGAAATTTATATCCCCAAGTTGAATTAAAAATAAAAATGAATGAAGGATGTGGTTGTGTTACTTTTTGACTGGCGAACAGGTCACTCCGCATCGGCGACTTGGATTTCGGCGGTACGAGTGTTGGGGAAGGATGTGAACCTGTGCCCGTGTAGGCACCACAACATACTTCGTCCCCACAATACCAACAAGCCAAAAAGATATAAAGTCGAAAGACAATAATCGATAATAGTTGGCACCTCAAATTTAGCTTAGAGTGTCTGCAGGGGACCAGTAAGTTAGGACATAATATAAATCAGCTAGAATTTAAGCATTTCTTGTCTAGCAAGTAAGTTAAATATAAGAGAATGGTATATAAAAGGCAAAAAAAAACCATGTGCCACATATGAATCATCAATCTATTCAGCCCTGTGGGTAGGGAGTTAGAATATACTTACAGCTAGGCCGGTTTATCGTAAGACGCGACTAAAGGCCGAGTGGTAGGTGGGGTCCCAACGCCCTTCCACCATACCACCCCATTAAGCTATAGGCTCCGTGAAATGGTCGGGAGAAATCTCTGGCCATCTTTTGGAGCGTGGCTGATGGACCGGTTCGAGAAAAGGTGGTAGCCGGTCCCAAGGTGAGATACCACCCCGTCACGCTGTACATTCCGCGATATCGCTGGGAAAAATGTTCGACTATGTTTCAGATGGCCCGGACTGACACGGAGACAAGTCATGATAGTACCTTCTGAGATAAAGAATTCCGGAGATAAACTAGTTTCCGATTCGGATCTCCGCGGGGGGGGGGGGGGGGGGGGGGCTATATCGGGAGGAACATCATGCAGATGTTGTGATAAATAACCGAACTTTAAGAAATTCGTCATCTCAAAATCGAGCTCGTTCTCGAGGCTCTCTCGACGCTCGACTGATAACGGCATTTTTTAATATCAGCGGCATCGGTTTCACCAATACGAATGTAAACGCGGTCCACCAATATTTGGAAACGGCGAAACCTGATATCCTTGCCCTAACTGAAACCCAAGTCGATTCGTCTACTGATTCGACATATCTTCGTCGTTCAGGGCACGACTTACATTCGAGATTCCCTTTCTTTAAGGGCGAGGTCTGCGTCTTCGCACGGCACGATCTGGCTTGCCAGGGGATGGAGGCGTTCGAACCCAATAACATGGACATCATATGGTTGAGGGTCGTGCTGCGGAGTTCTGTTAAATTTCTTTATTGTCTCTACCGCTCCCCGAATGACGACCGACCGGCGACATTTTTCGAACATCTTTCACATACTGTCGACTGGATACAGATCAACCACCCAACTTCTGAAATTGTTGTCCTTGGCGATTTTAATGTGCACAATTCCGGCTGGTTGTTACATTCTAACAGAACCGACGAGGCTGGGAGGCTGGCGGAGATGTTCGCTGTTAGCCGTAATTTGCCACAATTCGTGGAGGAACCTACACGAGTGCCGGATACTCGATGTGATTATGCGAACACTCTGGATCGGTTTTTCACATTCGAGCCGAGCATTTATATCGTTGAGATTGCTGCTCCATTGGGAAACTCAGATCACCGCTTGGTATCTGTCGCGCAACCACTTGCAACGAATAACCGACCTAAGCAGCTTCGCCATGTGTGGAGGTATGGGGCTGCCAACTGGGACGATTTGCAAGATTTCTTCGCATCCTTTCGGTGGTCAGAGGTGTGCTTTGGAGACTCTGATATTAACGCATGCGCGGAATTAGTAACAGAGATTATTCTTCTCCGGATGGAGATCTACATTCCGCATTCCATCAAACGAAGTTCATGATCAACTTTGGTTTGATAAAAAACGCGAACAGATTACAGCGACAAAAAATAGAGCTTTTAAACAATGGCGCACTAATCCCACCGAGGTTAATAGAACGAATTTTGTTAGAATCAGAAACACATGTAACCAAGCGATTGATACCGCGAAGAAAGCCTACAACTACAGAGTGACTAATAGATTTGTGGCGGTTCCGCCAAACCCCACGGTTCGCTTACCTAATAAACCCCCATTACTTGCACCCAATTTCATAACTTCACTAATGCAATCGCATTAGCATCTTAAATGCTTCACGCATTAAATAGACCAAATCTTTAACCTTAAAGTCCCTGCAAAAGAAAACTTACCTTTCATGCATCCCTTCGCATGCAATTCCCCGTAAGATTTCTTGCTCAACCTATCAGGAATTCCAAACCAATTTGGCACCTTCGGCAGATTCCCCTAGACGAATTCCTAATAACAAAGGATTTGGATTACATATCTCGTTGAGTATAATTCCATCCGCCGACCACCATGGTCGTTGCCGCTTCCGCTACTCGTCGCGCGCCGAGGACGCGGAAATTACCGGAGTGTAGTGTCCGTACCGTGTGTGTATTGAAATAAAATAAGTAAAAATTAACTAAATGTCACAAGTTCCCTTAAGGAATATATATTTAGAGAATAAAACTGAATAAATAAATTCCGGTGTGTTTTCTCCATTGTTGTTCCCTTAATGCTCGTGTCTTTTGTATTCAGCGGTATTTGTGATGGGGTTGAGAAGTGAACCGAGTGCCCATGCCTGGCACAATACTTCTCGCTCCCTACAGATTCCTTGAGTGCCCGACTGGTTTGCGTCCCTTCTGATCAATGGCAAGGGCTGTCAGCAGTAGGGTCGCCCCCCCCCCCCCCCCCCCCCCCCCCCATCCGTTAATGCCGGGCAGTGGGACACTAATCACAAATTCAAAAGATAAAGCCAATGTGCTCGCGAATTTATTTTCCGCGAATTCCAACCTCGATGTCGGTCTTTTGGAGCCACCTGTGATCACATCGGTAAGGTCCTCGATGCGGGATGTTTGGTTTCGCCCGCGTACTATTCAGCGCATTCTACGTGAACTGGACTTTGGGAAGGCAACCAGCCCGGACGGAATATCAGCAAAAGTCCTTAAGAACTGTGCTCCAGAGCTGTCGCCGGTTCTTGGTAGACTTGTGGCGGTCCTGCGAACCGCACAAACCACTGTGGGGTTAAATACCTTTCACCCAGCTAAAGGGGACATACTTACCGTGTCCTTAACCCCACGTGTCCCCAGACACGTGGGCCCAATTTACCTTTCCGCTCAGCTAACGTAGACATGCATACGGGCGTCCTCGACCGCACGTATCCACAGACACGTGGGCCCAATTTCCCGACCGATTCCTCATACCTGCACGGCTATCGAAGGACACTACCCAGAAAAGAAATTGTTTGACAACCCATTAGCTGGGCAAACACAAGTGGCCGGCGCGGCAGGGCCAGATGCCGACAGACAAAAAAATCTCAGGTGATAAATGTATGGCCAAGGAATAAACAAATGTATGACCTTCCCTTGAGCCAACGGCAATTTGGTTTTCCTTATCGAAAGGACTATTGTGGAAACAGAGGTTAAACACTAAAGCAAACAACTGACACTGTTCCTATAAGGAAATCGAAACCATGTAAATATCGCAGCCGAAGATAATGACTTAAGGCGAGGAAATCACCACGGCCGTAAACCACACGCGGGTAATGTACACAGAGGGATACTGCAGATGTGTAAAAATCCTGAAGATCCTCGGCATATCTCCGGCCACACGGACAGCAACGTTAGCGTCTGTGTGTGTGTGGCTGCGTCCACACAGTATTCGTACGAACAATACGAAACCGTAGGACAAGTGAGGGTGCGATCTCCTGGAAAGGAGCAATCCCTTGGTAAAGAGAGGACACCAGAGAAAAAGAGAATGGAAGAGAAAGGAAAAGCAACCGGATGAGTTTTCCATCCCCTGAAGAAAGTTTTCGAGTTAGTCAAGTGAAAATATACACCGCAAACGGCCCGGGAGTACAAAAAACTAAGTGTGTCGCCGCGAGTCTTTCCTAAAAAAAACTAATAAATACATGTTGCGAGGTTTGTGCAGAAAAGTGTGAATAACAAAAAAAAAGAGGAACATAAAAGATTAAAATAAAATCCGTGAAAGAAAAATTAAAGTGACTTTTTATTCGGAGACCGTGTTCGGCGGAACACAGCAGATAAATAAAAAATCCGCCAAAGACCCTTCCGCTTCTTATGAACGAAAAACCTTTCCTGCCTGCTGGAAAGTCGCTCGGGTCCAGCCAATCCCAACGAGGGGAAAATGGTGTCTCTCACAAAATTAACGGTGAATAGAATTACTGCCTGTGTTATCAGAGGTGATGAAAAAGGTCATCAATGCCGAGTTGATTAAATATTTGGAATGCACCGGACTTCTGAATGATCGTCAATATGGATTCCGTGGCAGGTGGTCCAAGGGAGACCTTTTGACCCGTGTAACTGATATTTAAACATCTGCTATTGAAAAACATGATGAGTCAAGGGCGGTCGCATTGGATGGCTCCAAAGTTTTTGACCGCGTCTGGCACGGGGCATTGCTGAGCAAACTTCGTTCATATGGACTTTCCAGCAGCTCTGCAACTGCACAAAGAGCTTCCTCGAGAGTCGATCGATCCGGGTTGTTGTGGACGCCGAGACGTCGAATCTGTATCCTGTCAATTCCGGGGTGCCTTGGGATTCAATTTTGGCTCCAACCTTCTTTTTGCTTCACATAAATGATTTGTTGGACTCAACGGATAACAGGATGTTCAGTTTTGCCGATGATAGTACGCTTGTTTCCTCTCTTTCGAGTGATCGGTCGATTAGTACATCAGCGTCGCACCAGCTGAGATGTAGACAGATCGACTCTATGAATCGGGATCTGAATAAGGTCCTGCAGTGGGGAAAGACCAATGCATCGAAAACACAATATGCAATATTAACAGAGAAAAGTGGATCATCGGTTCCACAGCTGATGATGAATGGCCAGGCCCTTGAACCCGGGGTGAATGAAATTGCTGGGCGTCACGGTCTGTGGGAATGTTTCGCGGCATAAATACGTGTCGAGCATCGCCAGGTCAGCATCAGGAAAGCTGAGCTATCTTTTTAGAGCCAAGAAATATTTTGATCCGGCTCAACTTCTTCTCCTGTATAAATCCCAAATTAGAACCTCACTCGAATAATGCTCTCATGTTTGGAGCTCTGCTCCTAAACATACATTCGACCTACTTGAGAGCATTCAGAGATGATGTCGGGACTACAGTCGCTATCACATCGAAGTCGCGTAGCCGACCTCTGTCTGTTTTACAGATACTATCACAGGTACTGTTTTTCGGAGATTCGTGGTGTCGGTTCGCGCAATTCTGTTTATATACGCCCCACAAGACAATCCGACGGATCGCATCAATTTGCGGTTCATATTCTCACAGCGCGAACATCCCTGCATCAGAACTCGTTCCGTTACAAAGCGGGAAAGCTGTGGAACTCCCTACGCGCGCGAGTATTTCCGGAGCGTTACAACCCGCAACTGCTCAAAAAGAACTGAAACAGTTATTTGGTGGCAACTCAGGGCGCTGACTCGACGCTATAGGTTCGACTCTCCCGTGAGAAGTGTAATAAAAAAAGAGAATCCCTGCTTTGTTTACTTGTGTTAGGTGCTACCGGAGATTCGTGGTATTGTTCCGTGTAATTCGGTTTTTATGCGCTCTACGAGACAATCCGACGGATCACACCAGTTCGCGGTTCATCTCCCAATGGCACGAACATCCCTGTATCAGAACTCGTTCCGGTACAGAACGGTGGAGCTGTGGAATTCCCTGCCTGTGTGGGTGTTCCCGGAGCGTTACAAGCTGTAACTGTTCAAAAATAACTGCAACAGTTATTTGTTGCATCTCGGGCACCGTGTCGGCGCTATAGGTTCGCCTCTTCCGAGAGAAGTATATAAAAAAAAAAGAGTTACATAGAAGTATACAGTTGAATATTACTCGCGTTGAGGCTTTTTAATGTAAATTTCCCTCCGTGACATGTCTGAGGCGATTTTCCCCACACACGAAAAAAGTTGGAAAAAGGGTCACAATATCACAAAAGCCGGCCGTCATTGCGAACAATTAATTTCTGCCATCAGCATCAGCTAAAGATTTCGGTAAGCGGTACTCGTTTTACCCAATCGAAGAAGACAAAGCCTAACCCGACAATTACGACGGTTCATCGAATTTCCCATCTAGTGAACTTGTTGAAGGCTATCTGGGTTCGTAGCAATCGGTCGATGGGCCATTGCTTGAATTACAAAAGCTGAGAGGGTCACATTTAAGCCGATAGTAATCTATTGTATACCGCCCACTGGAGAATTTTATACCTTCGAAATACTTAGAGTAATTAGTCCAAGGAAACTATAATTGACAGCTCTGGTCTAAATAATCACCCGCTAGGGACGAATGAGTTTCACGTCTCGGACACTTTTTTCTTTT